>JAPQWV010000012.1:12500000-13750000 GCA_027422505.1 Craterostigma plantagineum | reverse complement strand
TATTGATTTGTTACCGTAAAAACCGTAACTGTTACTTTAACGTCATAAGACGTTACTTATCGACAGTAAAATGTTATTAAAAGTCATATTTATTACATCGGATTACCTTTTTCACATTGATCGAGCACATTCAATTGTTAGCACCTTGTTTTGTTTGTCATAAGTATTGATGTGGTATTACGTTTTCGAACAGAAAATGGTTTATTCGAATTTTTCGAGCTCGAATTGAGTTATTCGGATAACATTCGGATAGAAAAATAGTATTTATTCGAGTACAAAAAAAAATTCGAATTGAAAATTCGAATAAATATTTTTTATTCGAAGTTTTATTATTCGAATTGATTATTCCAATTAAAAAAATTAATTCGAAATAATTCGAATTTTTTGAATTCGATAATTTTTGGCATCGAACTGTTTTTTACTACATAAAATCGAAGCGTTACTTAAATTATCTAACGTTGTTTTAAAAGTACAGCTGTTTTCCATCATGTGGTATTACACCCTAAACCGTAAATCCTAAACCCTAAATCCGGCGCGACGACCATTAGTGTTCTTATATAAAAGATCGAATCATTAGCGTTTTGATCTTATTACACATTTCGAGATTGAAAATTGGTAATCTATTATATGAGCATTGCTCCCTATAATGATGAATTTTCTGTCTAGGAAAACATGGGGATGGTCGGGTGGAGGGTTCAAGAAGGGTTCATTGAACCCTTCTCAGGGTTCAAAATGGAGGATCACGGGCAATTGAAACACTAATGATTACCATATGACAGTTTTGCGCTGAAACAAGACACTTCATTTCATTTGGATAACAAAACAGTCTTGTATTGAGTACCATATGATGTCTATCTAGTAACAAATAATGTTGCAGAAGTAACACATCATTCAAAAACAATACCGAGCCATAAACCCTATATGACAATTATAACAGTTTTGCGCTGAAAAAAAAACACTTCCTTTCATTTGGATAACAAACAGTCTTGTATTGAGTAATATGGTGTCTATTTAGTAACAAATGATGTCGTAAAAGTATCACATCATTCAAAAGTAATACCGCTTCCTGCAATAACACATTAACAAATGATGTTGCTGGAACCGATATTAATTTTGAATGATGTGTTACTTCTGCGACATCATTTGTTACTAAATAGACACCGTTTGGTACTCAATACAAGATTGTTTGTTATCCAAATGAAAGGAAGTGTTTTTTCCTGGCAAAACTGTTATAATTGTCTGAAAACTTGTTATCATATCATTTAAGTATCCAGCGTAATTTTGGCATATGTCAGGGTTAAATACGTCTTTTGAATTTTAACAAAAGTTGGTCTTTAATACTCAAGCTCATTGAAGTGGGGTCTGAACCGAAATTTAAACATCTTAATAGGGCCTGAACTTGAATTAACCCTTTTATTAAGGGTGAGAGGCTTATAGTAATTGCTCCTAAATTGATTTGGTTTGGCAGTCACAAATTACCATTCTACTCCTAATTTTAATTTATCATATTTACATCCTTAAATTAATTCTTAAAATAAATTAAATCCAAAATATAATTTCACCTATTACAATTTAAAATAGAAACTAATATTATATATCTATATAGTCAAACACACGCATCGGGTGCCAATGTACTAGTTATATTTACTAGTAATTGCAGGGACTCCAATGCAGTTTTCTTTTTATGTATAGCTTACAAATGCATAATTACAATTTATGCACCAACTTGTACAAATTCTATAATATGCTCGCCCAAGTAATATGTGGCTGTAGTATGTTTCAATAATTTATAATTTATGTTATATATATATATATAGTCATAGTCTATGTATTGCATTGTACGCACACATACACTAAAATTGATGGATAGATTATTTAATTGTGGGGCGGTGAACGACGTGGACAGAAAGTGCAGAAAATGTCACTCGCCAGCGCCACCACCTGAGGTGAGAATACAATGTTATGTGATAAAAAATGATAATACGAAAATGTATTAAATTGCAAAAAACAAACGAATTGTCGTAATAAATGGTGACGATCGACCTCGTCCTCATCCACAACAAATTAAAATGAAAAAATTTAAAATCCACCCATCTCTTGTTTCTGATCCAATCCTCAACTCTTGGCTACGTTACAAGTTTCTTATCTTTATTTTAGCTATTTCGAGAGGTTGTAGATATTTTGGTGTAAATATCCTTCCCCGACGATAATGAGGAGTTATTCAAGAATATTTAGAACAACTACTGCCAAATATATTTTGAAATATACACGTGTACATCATTTGTGGATGCTCAAAGATAATTCATGAAAAGGGACGGTTGACATCAAGAGTCTTAAATGGATTTGATGCGGGAATATACTTCGAACCTAAAAAATTATAAATCATGGTGATTGTAAGATATTTAAGTGCGTGACAGAAAAAAATATATGATTTTTTTTATGACGAGTTAGTAGTAGGTTTTAATTTAACAGCAAACTGCGGGGTCCGTTTTTCATTAATTTGTAGCCAAGATTTGATTTTTAAGTTTGATCTTTTTTTATAAAATGCCTCAATGTTGATTGTGACACTCAACTAGTTTAGTTGAATGAATATAAAACGTTCCATTTTGTATTAATTATGAAATATTTTCAAGATTTTGTGACGATTCGATAGCTCAAAAGTCCATCAATTCCAAAGCTCCAATTTCATTTTTCATAATTGGCCATAAATTATAATTGTACCCAACTCAAGAGTATTTGGTCCGTGATTGAAAGAATCAACCATTTTCCTCCACGTGGATCAGTATAATAGCGAGTACCCTTTCTACTTCGTATAGGTTTAGCGATGTTTTGGCAAAAAGTGGAGAAAAAGCGCAAAAGTGAAATGGCTTAGCATTCCACGTGTGCTCGCCTCTCAGCCACAAAGTTCCATAGAACCAAAAACACCTTAAAACTTCCAAGAAATTACGGCTTTGTGCCACGAAACGTGTCAACACATTCCCTCTCTCCCATCATATATACCAAGCACAAATCCCACTTTACTTCACTAGTTTTTTCTCAATCTCCCCATTGGTTCTTCTTACAGTTACTTTGGTCCTAAGTTTAGCTGCCTTGGGAAAAAATCTTTTCTGCCCATGTTTCAGTTCGTTGCCTGTTTAGGAGAATTGTGAAAATAAAGCATAAAGATCTCATCTTTTTTCTCGTCACAGTGTAAAGATCTTTTTTTCTGGGATCACGAAAATTATCTGTTAAAATTTGGTTGATCGGAGATTTCGACTTTTGAGCTTCACTTCTGCTTCGAGGAAGATACAAGCGACGAGCTTTTTAAGTTCATATTGATGGTTTCTGCTGCTATGACTATGCAGGTGAGTTTCTGTTTTAGTCTTCACTTTTACCAACTATTTAGAGATAACATTTTGAAAAGATTTAGACCATAAAATACGAGTTCTAGCTGAACCAAAGGATTTCCTCTGTTTCCTGGTAAAAAAAGATGGATAAGTTCCGACAGAATTGCTGAGATCTTTCTAACTCTTTACCGTAACGCATACGCTGGTTTCATAATTATTTTTCTTTTTTATTGCAGGAGAATCAATTGCCTATGCCTTCGTTACACGACACAGTTTTGTCAGAAGCCGATAAGGGCGTTGCTCTGAGCAAGAATCTTAATCCTGGAGATGAACTACTTCCCAAGGTTTTAACATTAATCCTCTCTAATTGATCCTAAATCTTGAATTAGGGACACGATATTAACTGTTGTTCCTTTGGGCAGGTGAGGAAGACATATACACTAACAAAACAGAGAGAGAGATGGAGTGACGAAGAGCACAAGAAATTTCTCGAGGCGTTGAAGCTCCACGGCCGTGCTTGGAGGAAAATCGAAGGTGAATGAACATTCTATCCAACCCATATTTATGAATTCTGCATCGATCGATCTCTCTTTAGTTCTAACTCGCTGTTTTTCTTGAATCTGTTAGAGCATGTGGGTACAAAGACTGCTGTCCAAATCCGAAGCCATGCTCAGAAGTTTTTCTCCAAGGTTATATAACCCCCAATTGTCTCATGACATCATTAAACAAACTCTATAAAAAAAAAATGCCGCCTTAGTTCTGTCGAGTAAGTCATACCTCTCACGACACCGAGCGATTGCGTGGCATTTTATTCATCGCAGATCGCCTTCGAAACGTTAACTGACTCGCGAATTACGCCTTGTTTATTACAGGTTGCCCGAGATTCTAACGAGGAGGACGAAGACAGCAACTTGAAGCCATCTGAAATCCCGCCTCCGAGACCTAAGCGAAAGCCAATTCACCCTTATCCACGCAAGATGGTTACACCTGTCAAACCTAGGATTTCGATACCTGGGAAGCGGACAAGATTGTTATCTGTCTCAGAACAGGACGACAATCAATCCTCATCTCCAACATCTGTGTTGTCCGCCATTAATGGAAGCTCATCGCCCATTTCGTCTGATGCTGTCATGAAAGTAGTTGGCAGTGAGGCTCTTATTGCATCATCTGAAGATAATAGTGATGCCGTTGCTATGGAAGATAGCTTCTCCTTGAACGAATCAGCTTCTGGCCGTCGGTGTTTTAAGCTTTTTGGGAAGACGTTAGTTTTCGCGGACGATCGAGGGTTTTCGCCGACGCCAGTCAAGTGTAATGATATCAACGATGCATCTCCTAAAAAAGGAAACCGTTTCATGGATGGTAATGACATGAACTACTCTAGTAATACAGAAGATACTTGTACTCCATGGCTGACACTGTGTAGTGGTTTGTCGCCTTCGATCACCTCTGAGATTCTTAGCCCAAAGCCGATTAAAGCGTGTTCTAAACACAGCAACGAAAAGTCTGACGAAAGCTCATCAGTTCTTCGAGCAGATTCTGGCGACCCATCCGAGGAAGAAAGATCAAGCAGATTCAAAGGGCAAGTTAAAGTTCTCGGCAATAGAGCTTCCACCGATTCCTTGAAAGGCTTCAAACCGTACAAGAGATGCGCGGAAGAGCAAGATTCTACCGTCGACAATAAGATAGAGAAAAGGCGCATTCGCCTATGTACGTAGAAAGAAGCATTTTCTACGAGCTAAAAATTGTAACGTAAGGGCAGGATGTAACAATAAGATAAGGATGATGTCCATGAAATGCAAATAACATTTTGTGCATCTCTGATGAACCAGAAACACATTATTCCCAAGCTAAAAGAAAAAAACACAGAAAAAGTCCATCAAACAAAAAGCATAAGCAGCACATAGAAAAAGAAAGATAAACGACCGGCGAAGAGCCTAGTCGGAGCAGCCGAGGGACGCCTTAATCCTCTGCACGGTGGAGCTTACGAGGCTCTGAATGTTAGCCACGGCCTCCATGCTGAGCTGCCTAGTGAAGGTCGAGCGGTCACCCAATATCTGATAAGCCATCGTAAGCAGCGAGCCCACCGTGTGGGAACTGCTCGAAGAAGCTCCACCGCTCGTTATCCTCTGAGAACGCCCGTCGCCCGACAACACATATCCCGAGGGAAGTATGGATACCCCCGAAGTTTCCACGTTGGCAATCACCATTTGAATTCCAGGTAACTCCACAGGCGAGTAGACCATCCTCGCCCCTGTCGAATCTATGCTGCATTCTTGGACCACCAATACGTTCTGATCGGCCGCAATTGGCTGACGAGAATTAAAAAGTTTTAGTGACAAAAATGACTGGCGAAGGATTTCAGTGAGGAAATGGAAGAGGATAATTTTTGTGTTTGGTTGATCGTAGAAATAGACGAGGAAAAGAAAAGAAAACTTAAACTAAGTTTAAAGCTCTACACTCAATGGCGAGGAAAATGAAGGAAAAACCGATGAAAAACATTTTTTCTTTAGTTTTCTTTTCCTCACTAATTTCCTTGATCCAAGCACTCAGTCTTGTGAAACGAAAAAAGAAAAGAGAGAAAAAAAAAACAACCTGGATGATCGAGACGTTGTTTCCAGGCTCAGTGCCGGTGGAGACGTGAGCGACCACGCCGAGTGGATTTCCGCCGGTTAAAACGTCCCACTGCGACACAAAAAAGGAGGATATTCGGCGTTTTCAGACGCACTTTATATTACATTGCAATGAAATTAATTTTTTTTCGAACCTCAGCTCTTCTATTGTTGTCCCTGATGAATTCGAAGAGGTTCTCGAATGGAAGAGGAAGCCAGACGGAGGTCGTGGCGCTGACGATGAATCCCTGATCTCCGGGCTGGCCCGGCCCGTTGATTTTCCTCACCGAGATTCTTATGCCGTTGTTACTCAGTTCAGAGACGATTGCAGAATCGGGCTTGTTAGATACGCTCAGCGCCTCGAAGAAGGTGGTCGTGATTCTGTGAGCTAGAGTCATCAGGTTTTTACGAGCTTCCAGTGTCTTGATGACTGCAAAAAATAAAAAATAAAAACGTTATTAAAAATTTGAAGGGAAGACCTTACTACTAGAACCAATTGGTGATAGGAGGATAAAACTTCTTCGTATCTACCTTCGAGTTCATTGCTGGGCGGGACGAAGTTAAGTCCCATGAACTGCTTGAATCTCTCGCACATCCTCTTGAAGGTGGCGGTCCACAGCTTCGCTCCGTACGCCTGAGTGTTGCTGATTAAGTCTCTGTAAAGGCGGTGAGTCGACATCTTGTCGTCCACCAGCACGTGCTCGATCCACGTAACCTAAGACACATTACGTAATAATATTAGGGTTAGGGTTTTCAACAAGTTTTTCGAGTCGAATTTTCCCTTTTACCTTCGAACTCCCATTTCCCAAGTCAGAAATCATACATCCCGATGGAAGCTTCCAAGCCCGAATCGGGCCCGTGCTCTGCTGAATAACTTCCTTGGCGAGATTTTGCGACACGTCAGCAATCACCCAAGTGTTCGAATCGAGCTGACGACAGTATCTTATCAGCAAGAATTCCCGACACGCCACTAAAGGTGACAAAATGTGATTCCTCTCATACACCTAAAATAACGACAACATTTATTGCACCCGCCAAAGGAAAAAAGGAAGAAAAAAAATCGTAAAAACTATACGCACCAGCTGCAACGGCCCGCCCAACATATCCACGACTTCGATCGCCTCGACGTTCTTCGCCTCGGTGATAATGTTGGGGAAAATTTCCTTCCTTTTGTTAGCGTCGAGGAGGGTCTCGAGCACATTGAGCCCCGAAAATGGCACCTCGCACGAGTCCTTCGAGGACTCGAACCGAGAAGTGGGCGAGCCCTTTGGCTTTGGGAAAATGGTATTGTAGCTCTCGCGGTTTAGCCGGGGGGTCCCAAAAGGGCTGACCCAGAGCGGCTCGTCGAACCGTAGGAGGTCGATCACTTCCTTCATGGCGTTGGCCGCTTTTTCCAGCGTTTGAGACCTTTCGTCTACTGCTACTACTACGCCGACCTGCGAAGGAGATGCTATTACTCCACTCATGGGATTCGTTGGAAGGTAATTGGGAGAAGGTGCGACGAAGTTCCCGGGATTTGTGATAGGGACGCTGCCGATATTAGGGTTTTCGCGCCTTAAGATGTTCGCTAGGGTTGGGTCGAGCCCGCCCGCCGGCATTTGTGGGGCCACGAAGTTGGTAAAGAAGTGAAGCGCCTTGGCATGCTGTGCAAAAAACAAACGGAAAGAACAAAAAAGAAAAATGAGAAGCTAATTAATGTTATACAAAATCATTGGAATAAACGTGAAAAAAATGTTGGAGAAAAAAATTAAGTTAAAGAACCTCTTCCTTGAGGCGAGCGTTTTCAGCTCTTAGCATCTCAATATTCTTCTGCTTCGCCTCGTCGGCGGAACTGAAGCCCTTGCAAGGAGGGCATAGAGCGTTTTGGAGAGCTTCTTGCATAGCTATATTCTCGTAATGGATCCGCTCATTTTCGGACCTGAGAACGCTGTTGTCTGCTCTCTCCGTTTGAACCTAATTTTATGGATGAATTTTTTTTTTTTATTATATCACAACATTCATATCTCAGTTGATTATGACAAACCCTAAAAGCAACAGTTTATACATACATACATACATACATACATACATACATACATACATACATACATACATACATATATATTAATATATATAAGACGTGAATTTTTACCCTCTTTTGAGTCCTTTTGTTTTGAAACCAGAATTTAATCTGCTGCTCTTCAAGGCCGAGCTCTTGGCCGAGCTGCTCTCTATCATTTTTGTCAGGGTTGGGACATTCAACGTAATATCTGCATAGACAAACCATATATATACATACGAGTGAAAGCTGCGAAATAAATGATGACATAATAAAAAAGACGGCCTGAAAAACATGTTTTAATAATGTTTATTTATTACGCCTCGAGTCTCTGAATCTGTTCCGCAGAATGGCGATGGTATTGCTTCTTGCCGCGACGGTTAGAGTTTGACTCATCACCTGAAGCCATTTTCTTTCTTCTTCTTTTATGAGTAGTAAATGATTAATAGCAGAAACGATTAGTAGTGTAAATGATTAACGGTAAAGGGCAGCTTATATATATACAGATTGAGGGTGACAGATATTTCTTGGTTGTGTAAAGGAAGTCAAACTCTCGAATATCATCATATAATGTCCAAATTCAGGTAACAAAAATCACCAAGAATTAAATTGTAATAAGTCTTATTCGAGGGATCTGTAAGAATTGGCAAAGAAGACTATATGGCTTTCATTAAATTTCCATATGATTGTCATTTTTTGAATTACGAATTCATGGGATATAACATGTTTTAATGGCTTTTGACTATAAATGAAATCAGATATTAATAAGCAGTGATCCTCAATCACCTGCCATGTGTAGTAAGCCAGCACAACAATTAGTTGGAAAATAACAAAACGAAAATTTATTGCGATAATTAGTCCCGTCCTTTTTTGAGGATTCGCCGCGTCGACGCGTAAAAGTATTTATAATTGAACTCGATAACAATATGCGCCGAAACGAGCAGTGCGTTATAATACGAGTGTAGGCTATGTGCCGAGCATTTAAATTTGAATAAATGACCGTAATTTGGGGTTCAGGATTTATGGTTCGTAATTTTCGAAACTCGCGATTAGCTATAATTTTATCCTTTGGAGTAAAATATTTTATTTTTTTACCAATTATCAAATAAAAATTTTGAAACATAGTTTAGTCTTCTCTTTGTTTAGTTGGAACTCTATACCAATCAATCCACCCTTCCCTCCATCTATCCCTAGTTTGGAATTTCTTTTATCAATTTATCATAATGGGCCATTAAGGTCTCTAGCCCAATAAAACTCAGCCCAAGTAAGCCGATTAACACAGGGCCCAAATTGGCAGACTTTTGAAGTCTAAACTGTCCAAATTCACCAAGTCTCATTGAAAAAGTCAACGGACATCATTAAATAGGCCAACATTTCTCTTAGCTTCGAGGTTCATACAATTTTGATTATATCAACCATTAATTCAATTGCGAGGTAAATAGAATTATTCCGTCCTTTTGTTCGTAGGATCAGCAGGTAATTGACTGCTAAGGGGTTCTAGTTGGTTTGACTTGTTACATTTAGAATAGTTCGTGAAATAAAATATTTTTTTTTCTTAAAAGCATCAATATGAACTTTTTCCTCTTAGTAAGAATTTTTTTCACATATTTCGTAAGCATAGAAGACAATATTATAGACGTGTTCAAACGATTCACGGTTATAACCGCCGGTTCACGGTTAGTGAAAATCTATAACCGTAACTGAACCGCGGTAACGCGATTACAGTTACGGTTTGTAACCGGAGGAGCCGGTAATGGTTACGGTTTGAACCGCCGGTTTGAGGTTTTAAATATTTTTTATTTTATTTTTAAAAAACCAAGAAAATGACTTCACTAAACTAAGAAAATTAATTTTATTTAACAATGTCGAAATTTCATTCCATTAAGAAGAAACACAACTACACCTTAAAGTTTATAAAAAAAATTACGATCGCTCAATCTTCGCTTCCGTTAGTGTTCGACGAACACTCGTCATAACCATCTCCTTCTTCGTTCGTGTCGTTGAAGTTAGGTTCTTGTGTTCTTGCATCGGCCCTTGTCCAATCATCGAGCAAACATTGGTTCTCTAGATTTTCAACGGTTAATCTCGATCGCCTTGAATCCAATGTATATCCTCCAACGCTTAACGCATGCTCAACAGAAACCGTTGAGGCGGGACACGCTAATATTTCTCTTGCGATCATTGTCAACACTGCAAAATATGCCACTTTCGTCGACCACCACTTTAGAAGATTAAAATCTTCTAAGTTATACTCAAAAAATGAACTTAAATAAAGGTCGATCTCGGCATAAGCATTTTCACCACTATAACTCCTCGCGCGTTTGTTCGCTCTCGAGTGATGCTTTGAAGTGGCGCAAATATCGGATCACATCCCGAGCTACTTCCACCTTCACCTTGTTGACGTTCGAACGCATCCGAAGTATCACCTAACTTGATCTTTTATGGTAAATTGCCGGTTAACCGTCGGTTATAACCGGCGGTTTACAGTTTGAGAACTCTATTACTGTAACCGAACCGTATCAAATAACGGTTCGGTTACGGTTTGAACGGTAACCGTTGACCACGGTTAACCGAACCGTTGACCGATGGTTCGGTTACGGTTTTTTGAACCTTTTGAACACGTCTACTATATTATTCTTGATCGGTTTTGACTTGTTAGACATTCGATTCCGCCTAGAGAAAAAATGTACGAAAAATTCCAATTTTAAATTTAAAATATTTCCGTGTATTTAACTAAGAAATAATAAAAGACACAATAATTTGGCTTTTTTAATTAAATAAAAAAATTTGACCATTAATAAAATAAACAACAAATGAAAATCATTAATAAAACAACCATTTTCGTAAAAACAGTATACAAGTTACTAACTTTCTTGATACGAGTTACTAACTTTCTTGTCCACGTGGGCTGACATGGCATTTCCAGTAACTCGTATTCTAATTATACGAGTTACTCTCTTTTCTTCTTTTTTTATTATTTTTTTATTTTTGTATTTTAATTATTTTATATTTATTAATTATATAATCCACCAAATCATAAAATCATCGTTATCTCATGTGATTTACATAATAAAAATCAATAAACGCATCTAATTTATTGTTTGTTTCGCGACGACTAAACTGATATGCATATCTTATATTTTTCGAATATCGGAAATATTTAATTATTTTTATAAATTTAGGAATTCTTATCGTTAAGGCAATATCAATCGAAATATATAAATAGATGTAATGGATTGAACTATATATTTATTGTGTACCCCTTTACAGCAGATGGAGAAACACGTCATCTCCACAATTTGAAAAAAAAAAGAAGATAAGATACTGTATGTATATTTAATGTGTACCCCTTTTTCGATTGATATTGCCTTAACGATAAGAATTCCTAACTTTATTTCCGATATTCAAAAAATATAAGATATGCATATCATTTTAATCGTCGCGAAACAAACAAAAAATTAGATGCGTTTATTTATTTTTATTATGTAAATCACATGAGATAACGATGATTTTATGATTTGGTGGTATAATTAATAAATATAAAATAAATTAGAATACAAAAAAAAAGAGAGCAACTCGTATAATTAGAATACGAGTTACTTGAAATGGCATGTCAGCCCACGTGGACATGTAACTCGTATTCTAGTTATACGAGTTTAGACATGGCTACCGGTCCAATCGGTCCGGTTCCGTACCGATTCGAACGGTTTCGGTTCTAACCGGTATGGTACCGGACCGGTTCCGGTTCCTGGATTAAAATCCCGGAACCAATTCGGAACCGCTCATAGATCCATTGGATCTTACCGGTTCCGAACCGCTTCCGTACAGGTTCACGATATCTTTTTTAATACCTGAAAAAATAGAAAAAAAATAACACGAAAGAAGAAAAAACAGAAAAAATCACTATGGAAAAATTCAAAACAAATAAAACAAACATAAAATAATACTGTTAAAATACTAGAATACACATATTTAGGGATTGTGAGTGAAGTCCAATGAACTATGAAGTGATGATGAAAACAAATTCCATTTTATTAATATACCTAAAAAATTACAAAAAAAAATACAAAATAAACAAGAAAAAAAAAAAAAAAAAAAAAATATATAAAAAAAAGAAAACAAAACATAAAAATAAACTACTAAAAATATTACATTACATCCTTATTAAGTAAAACACACGACGTCGCCTCCTCATCGTCTTCAGAACATGATGCTTGGAACTCGTCGATCGCATTTTCCGCTCGATTCTTGGACTCGGCGTTGAACCAATCCTTAAGCAACGTAAGCATCGCAAGAGAACTCAGCTTAAGGTTCGTTCGCCTATCTCCAATAATCCGGCCGAACGTCGAAAATGCGGATTCTGAAGCAACACTTGACGCTTGCACGGCTAGAACATCTCGAGCGATAGCCGCTAGCGTCGGGTAAAGAGATGCGTTCGACTTCCACCACTGGAGAACGTCAAATCCTTTCGGTGTTTGGAAGTTGTGACTCAAATAAAGCTGAATTTTGAGTTTGCAGGTCCGGTCACTTTTCCTTTCGACTTTTGCATCTTCAATAGCCTAAGGACATCCATCGGGCCACGGCCACGGCCACCGCTAGAGGACTCGGTAACTCCCTCGGTCGCATGCTCGGTCTCCGAACCACCACGCGTCTGGGAACTATAAAAAACAAAAAGTTCTTGGAGAGAATGCATAATTGACGTCTTTTGATTGTCAACGCTCTTTCCAAGAAACCTCTCGTAATACTCGAAAAAAATATCGAAAATGTCACTACAACAACTCGGGTCGAGTAAAGCCGCCAAGCCGTGGACAATTGGGATATTTTCCCAATACTTCTTGAACAATTGGGATAATGAACGCCGGAAAATTTCTCCGTTGCTTCCTTGAATACCGCGTAGTGACACACATAAATCGCAAATTTCCCAATCAACAGCTAGTAATAGAAGTGATGGGTCGGAAGTCATACCAACTGCGTTGTTGTTCCAAAAATGGGTGACTAAATCCTTATAACGCATAAATGTGCTAAGAAGGTGCTATAAGGAGTTCCACCTAGTCGGTACCGGTAAGGGAAACTTCTTATACCTAAGGCCATTTGTCTCGACCGTTTGTTTCCATGAATGACCGAGACGTCGTTCACGTAGTTGCTTACCAATTTATTTAAATTTTTCAATTACACGACCTAATACTTCATCGAAAGCACATTTTACACATAAGTTAATCACATGGCAATCACACCTAACATGAAGCAATCGACCGTTCAAAGGCACGCTAAGATGGGAACGAAGGAAATCCATAGCCTCATTATTAGAGCTTGCATTGTCCAACGTGATAGACATAATCTTATCTTGAATCCCATATTTCTTCGCCACATTCAAGATGTACATCACAACGGTATGTCCCGAATGCGACGAATCTAGCGAAAGAATTCTCTTTTGCATCGTCCACGTCATCCGATGGCATGTAACAACTAAATACGATTGGGAAGTAACATTCGTCCAAATATCAGTAGTTAAACTAACCCTACAAGATATGTTCGATAAATGTGCTACTAAGTTCGACCTATATTCTTCAAAGGTTTCTAAACATACTTCCTAAGAGTCTTACGACCTACTTGATGGAATCCGGGTTGTATCGAACTTGTAAAGTTGATAAACCCTTCATTTTCCGCAATACAAAATGGTGCTTCCAGGGCCGTAGCTGAGAAAGTACGGGCGTGAAGCGAAACTTAAATTTCGGGCCCCCGATCAGTTATTGTTTTTCCAAATACAGTATGATACGTATAATATAGCGTAAATTTCAACGGTAAATGTAACTAAAATAAATAAATAAAAATAAATGTTTTATAGTGGAATGTTCGAAAATACTTAATCCGATATCCCGAACCGTTTTAATTTGGTTCGGTTCGATAATTCGGTTCGGTTTTTTCGCTTCTGTTTTCGGTTAGGAACAAAAGAGATTTATGGAACGTGACATGTAGCAAAAAACAATTCAAAAGGTCCGAAAAACATGAAAATGAAACAAAGCGATTTTATGAAAATGAAAATGAAACTGGACACTGATGTCTGGTCGGTCCCATAAGAAAATAGTGAACGATGTTATTAGATAACGACATCCTTTAACCTAAGCGAAGCCCTTTTTTATATTGTATCAGTATAGAAGAAGAAATCATACCACGTTTCCTTTTTTCTTTTTTTCCTTAATAAAAGCTTTAATGTCTTGTTTGGGCTGAACTGAATTTTTTTAATACAATATTTGGGCTTTGATTAACATCAAGGCCCAACTGACTTGTGCAGTCCACTCACAGTTTATAGATTTATTTTTAAGTTTTAACTATAATATTCTTTTTGATAATATATATATATATATACATGTATAAAAAATTTTGGGCCTCCCTCCGACGTTGGGCCTCACTGGCTTCCTATGAGCTATGGGTCTGGGTTCTTCACATTGGACCACAAACTTAACTAGCGCCATCTTTGAAATCTCCCTAGTGATTGAAATTCCTACCGCTATGCACGTCTATTTGTTGTTGCGTTCGCTCCGTACCTATGGGCTCTAACGTAACCGATCAAATTTATGAATCCGTTAAATGTTTTCTCATAGATCCCGTACCCCCTGATTACCACCACCTCTATATTGATATTCCGCACGACATATTTTACGATAAGCTTTCCTTTGTTGGGGTTGCTGGGTTCGAGTTCGGGGTCGAAATGGTTCCAAACCTTCGAGCGCTTCGTCCGGGTGCGTGAATGTGATGTCGCCGTGGCCGTGGTGGATTCTTGGCTCGGACCGATTTCGCGTCGTCCTCCGTCGCCTTCCGTCTCCTCGACCTCATTGTCGGGATCGACATCGTCGGGCATATCGCTCATACCTACATGAAGACAACCAAAAATATCGTCGTTCGGGTGCGAACTTGATGCCATGTTAGTAAAATAAAGTGTGTGCGTGTGGGTATGTTTCGTGTGTGTGTGTATGTATTTCGAGTGTGTGTGTGTGTGTTTCGAGTGTATGGTGTGTGTGTGTTTCATGTGTGTGTATCGAGTGTGTGTATGTGTGTATTTTTGTATAATCGATTACGAGACAATAGTGATAGAGAGCTTATGAGATTAGAGAGAGTTTGTGAGGTTAGATGTGAAAAAATTATGAAATATGATGTGGTATTTATAGAGTTTTCGTTAGGGACTAAAAAAAAATCTGCACTTTGGCCCAAAAGGGCCAAAATGCAAAATAAAAGAATTTGAAAGAGCCGTTTGGCTCTCTAACTGCTAATAGCCGTTATAATTTTTTTTTATTTTTTATTTTAGCCCTTCAACGGCTATGTTTATAATTTTTTTTCTACTAACCGTTACCGGTTTACCGGTTCTATTTTTTCGGAACCAATCCGGTAACGACGGTTTCTAACCGGTTCCGGTTCTGAACCGGAATCGGTAACTAGTTCCGGACTGAACCGGTCCGATAGCCATGTCTATACGAGTTAGTAACTCGTATCTTGTTTTTACGAAAATGTCTGTTTTATTAATGATTTTTATTTGTTGTTTATTTTAGTAATGATTGATTTTTTAATTATTTAATTAAAAGAGCCCAAATCAGAGTCTGTTGTCGGTAGGGGTGGTTCGGTACGGTATACCGTACCGAAACTGTGATACCGTATACCGTACCGAAATTTCGGTATCGAAAAAAATCATACCAATATCATACCAAAATTTCGATAAGGTATCATACCGAAATTTCGGTATGGTATCAGTATCATACCTATACCATTCACACGGAGGGTTTTTTACTATGCGTGTCGAAACTAATTAATTCGTTGTTTTCAAATTTTTAGTCAATTCAAACTCCTTAGGCCCCCAATAAGATGGATTATTAATACCAAATTTCCAATAAAAAGATTTTAAAGTCATAAAATAACCTTAAATAATTCACATATTTTTGTCAGTCTCCTTAGTAAGATAAAGAAATTTCACATAACTACAAAATACAACTTTATATACAGATTAATTAAAACGAAACGGCTATTTAAAAAAATTAGTGAAGATTAACAAAAAGTAATTACATTGCATCCTTCACGCTTTCAAAATTAAACGTAACTTGAGTTACATAAGTTATCGTTATAATTAAGAAACATATGTTCTCGCAGTTTTCAAGTCAGACAAAAGTGGAAAGTTGATGTGCTAGCTAACATGATCCGGAGTGACAGTTATATCTGTAGAAAAATTAACAATGATATATACACACACATATTTAAATGTAACTTGAAAAGGGAAGACTTACTATTTTAATGTAAGTAAAATATGGTGGGCCTCAATAATCTTAGAAAGTTGGATATAGTTAATAATTTATGGGCTACATAAATTTATGAAGATCCTTATAATATTTTTATCCATTTTATATTTTTTTAGAAATAATATAATATATGGTATGTGTATATATATATAGTATTAAAAATTTTAGTATTTCGGTATAATCGGTATACCTAATTTTTAAAATTTTCATACCATTACCGTACCGAAAATTTTCGGTACGGTATCATACCTTACCAAAAACTTCGGTATACCAAAATTTTCGATATTTTCGGTACGTTTCGATACAATAAGGATGGTATATCGGTATTTCGACATATTTACCCTGCCCTAGTTGTCGGCAATATTATGGCTCTATTTTGTTCGAGGATTATTTAAAGAGTAATCACTTATTTCAAGAAATATACTTCTAATTCACACTGGGGCTTTCGGATATTTCAATGAGAAAAGTGTTGCAACTTGCACCATTACATATCGGCGTGATTGGCTATTTTGTCTACAATGATAATTTCATATAGATCCATGTATTATTACTTTGTTAATTACATCCCCATTCTTATAAACTTAAAACTACAACAACTACAGATTTTCATTGAAGTATAAAAAATATAAACGTGATCATGTTATTATGGCTTTTCAGTTTTCCCCTCTACATAAATAATCCTTCTTTTCAAATTACAAATTAGACCAATTCAAATTACTTTTTATTTCTTTCTCTTTCTTCCAGTAAATAAAAAGTCAAAACCGAACTTAGATTTCCTACATAAGATCATAAGCATGACTCGAATTTGATTGGTTATTACCCTCATTCATACTATGATTATTATACCCTCAACAAAGAAGATTTCCCAATAGACTAACTTTATCATCGTCGAATAATATCACTGGTGTACTATAAAACTTATAATCAAGAATTCAAGATGCGTGACACCACTACGAAAGGTATCAAGCTAAACAAATGTCACAACGCGTAGAAGAGAAAAAACAATCCATATTGTTTTCAATATATTCGAAAAAAGTATATAAATATATATTTATACACACTTACGCGTTTTCTGATGTCCCCATTGCCAAAGTTCGTTCCTTTCTTTCCAATTGCTGGGTAAGCACGTAGTTGGTAGTTTGACACTTTGACCTAATAAACGCATATGATACCTTTCCCAGTTGCAAGCTATAATAATGTCGTCTCTTCGTTTCGAAATATAAATACCGACCACTCACAACACTTGATTCTCACAAACACCAAAACAACAATTTCTTTTACTTGTTACATTATTGTCTGAACACATATCAAAGAAAAGCAAGAAAATGGTTCTTTCAAAGACGGCGTCGCAAAGCGATGTCTCAATTCACTCCACGTTTGCTTCTCGTTATGTCAGGGATTCTCTTCCAAGGTAATCTATTTATAGCACAGAAAAATGACGATGAGATTGTTTCTGATGCTAATGACGATCGATAATGTGTTGTGTATTATATCTATATCTATATATATATACATATAGGTTTATGATGCCTGAGAATTCGATTCCAAAGGAAGCAGCGTATCAGATAATCAACGATGAGCTGATGTTGGACGGAAATCCGAGGTTGAACTTGGCTTCGTTTGTGACGACGTGGATGGAGCCTGAATGTGATAAGCTTATAATGTCAGCCATTAACAAGAACTACGTCGACATGGATGAGTACCCTGTTACAACTGAGCTACAGGCAACCCTCTCCTTTCTTTTTCCTTTTTTTTTTTTGGAAAAAAAGTGTCGAGATTAGATCGAGTAGGACCATTTTATCTAATATTTTATATTACACGTTTCTTGTTAGAAGGGGACCAATAGTTAGATAGATGATACCATGTGCTCATCACGCAATAATTTCATACTATAAAGTCAGCATAACAAATATCAAGAAGCCAAATGTATTAAATAACGTTTTCTAACTTGATGCTTCGCGTTAGGGGTGGGCATTCGGGCTCGGGTTTCGGGTACCCGACCCGACCCGATCGGGTTTTACCCGATCGGGACTGAAAAGTCGGGTTTAATCGGGTATCGGGTTTAAACCCGATACCCGATGTAATACTTCGGGTCGGGTTTCGGGTAGCAATATGCTACCCGATCGGGTTTATCTGGTACCCGACCCGATTTAAAAAAAAAAAAAAAAAACCTTGGAGCTCAAAGTCCAATAGCAAGTCGCTCATACACATTACACATACACACAAAGCAAAAAAATAAAAACCAGCCGTTCTCAGCACCTCACACCACAGCCACCGTCCACATCCACCTCAGCGCCGTTCTCAGCACCTCAGGCCACAGCTTCCGTGCAGCTGCATATCACACCACAGCCACCGTCCACCTCAGCGCCGTCGCACCTCACCTTCACAGCCACTGATTCGCCTGCGCGTTGAAGAAATCACAGCAACACCACCTCTGTCAGCCACGCCACCTCTGTCATCCCAGCCACTGCAGGCTTCCGCCACGTCCGCCATCGGAACCGCCACACCTCAGACGCCACACATTTCAAGAACCCTAATTTTTTAAGTTTAGGGATTTCATGTTTGCTTTCAATTGTTGGATCTGCAACGTTTTCAAGGTTATTAACATTATATGCATTTTAAGAATCAATGGGTACTTGATGTTCGAAGTTAATTTTGTAATAATTTGCCGTTTGAGTAAAAAAAAAAAACTGAAATGCAAATCGGGTACCCGAACCCGACCCGAACCCGATAATCGGGTTTCGGGTACCCGATTGTCGGGTACCCGATTTTTGTCGGGTCGGGGTCGGGTATCAAAATTGAAACCCGCACATGTCGGGTACCCGACCCGAAAAACCCGATACCCGAAAAACCCGACCCGATCCCACCCCTACTTCGCGTGGTACGCCATACAGTTGGACTTCGATTATAAAAATGACAAATTTTAACTTTTTTTTTTCCTTTTATGTTTCATATTTTATCTGGTCAAAATTCATTTTTGTTGCCTGCTTGAACTATTAAATCATCCAAATCCCATGTAATAGATCGTAAAATCATAAAGTTTTTCCCTACCTTTGTGATGCAGCAAGTCTAAAACAAATCAAGAGGAAATTATCGATTTTTTTTTGCACCATTGACAGTCTCCCTATAATAATTAACGGTATATTTGCTAATTATAATGTTTTTTTTGGGCCCTATATACTATGATCAATAATAGAACCGTTGCGTGAACATGATCGCCAACCTCTTCAACGCCCCGCTGGGCGACGGGGAAACCGCGGTGGGCGTGGGCACGGTTGGCTCCTCCGAGGCCATAATGCTCGCAGGCTTAGCCTTCAAGAGAAAATGGCAGAACAAAATGAAAGAGCTCGGAAGGCCATACGGCAAGCCCAACATCGTCACGGGCGCTAACGTCCAAGTTTGCTGGGAGAAGTTCGCCCGATACTTCGAAGTCGAGCTCAAGGAAGTCAAGCTCAGGGACGGCTACTACGTCATGGACCCAGAAAAGGCCGTCGAGATGGTCGATGAGAACACAATATGTGTCGCCGCCATCCTCGGCTCTACCCTCAACGGAGAGTTCGAAGACGTCAAGAAGCTCAACGACCTCTTGATCGAAAAGAACAAAATCACCGGGTAATTAGTAGTTAATGAAGAAAAGAAAATATTTCAGTCTCTCTATCTTACCTGTCCCACTTGGATATAACTCAACAAACATATCTCGAAACGGGACACATATCCCTCTAACAACTACCATATCCATGATGTTATACCCAGGGCGGGATTTGTGCCGGTGCATCTTGGCCCGATGCGCAGGACACCGAACTTATTGGGGCCTCTATTTTAAGTCCCGTCCCCCAAGTGAATTTCAGGCTTCATTTTATGACCCATACTACACAATTTATAAAAAATAGGCCTAAAAAATGCAAAAAGTATTAAAATTGCAATTTTTATATCACTTTTGAGCCTACATATGCTACAAGAGCGTCCATTGTTGCATTTTATATATTATAGGGTTTGTGTTATACCCGAGTGGGCAGTGTATTCAATGCGAGTAACGAGATAATTGAACTTTTGTTCGATGTTTTTTTGGGCAGATGGGACACGCCGATCCACGTGGACGCGGCGAGCGGGGGTTTCATCGCCCCGTTTCTCTACCCGGAATTGGAGTGGGACTTCAGACTGCCCCTCGTGAAGAGCATCAACGTGTCGGGACACAAGTACGGCCTCGTGTACGCCGGCATCGGTTGGGTCATCTGGAGGAACAAAGAAGATCTTCCCGAGGAGCTCATCTTCCACATCAACTACCTCGGGGCCGACCAACCCACCTTCACCCTCAACTTCTCCAAGGGCTCGAGCCAAGTCATCGCTCAGTACTACCAGCTCATTCGCCTCGGCTACGAGGTAACAATAAATTAACTTTCTCAGGAATTATCTCGCACGATTCTTTTGGCATGCAGAACTAATGATGCTCTGCACCCTTCTTAACTGAATTCTGCATACCAAACGCAGTCTTAATGCTCTGTTCGAAAACCCTAACGACAATGATGGTCTTTTTTTAGGGTTATCGGAACATAATGGAGAACTGCCAGGAGAACGCGACGGTCCTGAGAGAAGGCTTAGAAAAGACGGGGCGTTTCGACATCGTGTCGAAGGACAACGGCGTTCCATTGGTTGCATTCAGCCTGAAGGACAACACGAGCCACAACGAGTTTGAAGTTTCGGACATGCTGAGGAGGTTCGGGTGGATCGTGCCGGCGTACACGATGCCGCCCGACGCTCAGCACGTGACGGTCCTTCGAGTGGTGGTTCGGGAGGACTTCTCGAGGACGCTCGCAGAGAGGCTCGTCATGGATATAGAGAAGGTGGTTCATGAGCTCGACTTCATTCCAGCTAGGGTTACCGAGAAGCTGCTGGTTAAGAAGAAGGAGAAGGAGATGAACAACAATGGTTTTGAGGAGTATCCTCATGCTGTTGTTGTGAAGAAGACTGCTATTGAGGTGCAGAGAGAAATTGCTACTGCTTGGAAGAAGTTCGTTGCTGATAGAAAGAAGACTAACGGCGTCTGTTGATGATCTGATCGAATCCTTGCTATAATTTTTCCATGATTTTCGGCGATTACAATAAAAGCTATTTCAACTTGGAGTTTTGGATTCGTATTGCATTAA
Source organism: Craterostigma plantagineum (assembly GCA_027422505.1). Lineage (NCBI taxonomy): Eukaryota > Viridiplantae > Streptophyta > Magnoliopsida > Lamiales > Linderniaceae > Craterostigma > Craterostigma plantagineum. The sequence continues at coordinate 13,728,601 of JAPQWV010000012.1, read as the reverse complement.
TGAGACTATAATGTAACTTTTTAATATAATTTGCTTATGATTTTTTTATAAATAAATGTCTTGGAGTCAGATTTTATGGAACTGATTTTATTACACGGATTGTGATTTTGATGTATGTCTCATAATAACGGTTTCGCATCGTCTGTGCCACAACAGTGTTCCACCTTTGTGTTCCACCAACCATTCCCCGACAAGTGTTAAACTGAGTTGACCAATTGTACACTTGTCGCAATTTGATTGGTGGAACACCAAATTGGAACACCAATCTGGAACAGAGGATTCAATCTACATAATAACAATTAAATCTTATAATTCTATTCAAATAGAAGAAGAATTTGATCCAAACACACATTAAATTGCGAAATATGTAACAGTTATATATTAATTGGATAAGTATTGGTCGTTCTCGTTCTCCCAATTCGAAGTCGAACCCTTTAACCATCACAGTGTCTCACTGGTGAGCCACTTCACCAGCTAGCTGTTAGATCTGAAGATTACGATCAAGGAATTGTTCAACGGCATCGTTTTCATTTTACGTTGCGTTTTAGCAGTGGTGAGGTCGCATGCAGTGGTGAAGTCGGAGACCCTGTCCTTTCTATGCTAACAAAGTTGGTCCATTTCACAACCCTAGGTATGAATTCAGCCCAGCTCGCGTCGAGCTAGTAGTTAATTCTTCATTTTGTTTTTCTTTCACAACCTTTATTTTCCCAGAACGAGGTATAGTTATGCTGAAGATGACAGTTATTGTTGGAAAGAAGAGGGAAATGTTTATTTTGGACCATTCTGTGGGATGAACCTTATATGTGTCTTTGTTCAGCTATCCAGCAAATATTTACGAAGAATTATGGTTTAGTTTTTTTGGTAGTGGATCCTAGTGATCGGATAATATAGAAGTTTGGTGATTGATCTTATTATAGTCGTCGTTTTGATGAACCCTGGGATTGATTTGAGATTCGACGCATGGGACCACCTCATTGTTGATTTGCCACTTCCCACCCATTTCTCATCTATGAGTGCTTACTTTGATTTACGGTTGCCTTCCCAGTGAAACATACCGCTACTTTGATCTCCCATACTGCTCTCCAGGTACTTGGTGTTTTTTTTCCGTTTATTCTTTGGTCAAGTCCACTCTTTGGTCTTTACTTGCAAATATATGATTTCCATTCCAACACTTGATGTGAAAGATTAAAGTGAAGCTCTCGTTGAGTTGCTCAATGGAGGACGTATCGTCAGCTCCCCACATAAGCTTGACTTTTTTGGTTGATCGAGAATCAAAAGTCATCTGCAAAAAGTGTTATTTTTAGATCGATTTAGGAGAGGGTGGTGACGTCCTTATATGTACGTGTGAATATGAAGTAGCAAGAACGAATGAAGAGAAATGATTTTTTAACAGAGGAGCAACACTTCTTTTTCAATCTTTAGTACATGCACACTACGTACATCTATTTTCTTTTTCCTCTCACACACTCGCACACCAAATTTTTATGCTCACAATATACACCTTTACATGCAGCTATATATAACAGATACCACCAAAGCAACAGACAAACAAGTAATAATGCATGTGGAAAAAGCTAGTCCATGCGCAGCCCAAGCTCGTCCTCGTTGACCTCGTCCTCGTCCTCGGCCGTGATGCGTATATAGCGCCTTGTCCTCTTTAAGTGATAATTTCGTCTGCAGAGCCTCGTCGAGCGATTCCTGTTTCTTCTTTTTCTTCCGTTGCTCGTGAGCTTCGAGCGAACCGGAGAGTTCGTCGACCGTCATTTCTTCGAGATTTTTGGATTCTTCAATTGCACATACCACATTCTCGTACTCGTCCGTCAGGGAGCAGAGAATTTTCTCGACGATCCGGGCTTCCGTTAGAGCCTCGCCGTTTCTCTTCAACTGATTCGAGATGGTTGTACTCTCGTTATATAATCGGATACGCCTTCGCCGTTCTTCATTCTTGTCATTTCGAATTCGCCACGAAGAGTTTGCAGCCGTACTTGTTTTACTCGGTCGGCGCCTTTGTACGCTGTCTCCAGTTTTTTCCATGCTTCCTTCGAATTTTTCACGTCTGCTATATTTTCGAGGCCGAGATCGTCTAACGCTTGGTGGATGAAGTTGAGAGTGGTCTGGTCTAGTTGGCGAGATTCTTCCAACGCCTTAATTTGAGCCGCGTCGTCCGTTTTTTCGGTTCGATGTACCCTTTTTCTACGATATTCCATACGCCTTGCGACCCGAGCAGTACCTTCATTCGGATAACCCAACTATCATAGTTGAGTTTTGTGAGGCGCGGGACGGGCATGACTCCGAGTGACATGGCTCTGATACCAATTTGTTATTTTTAGATCGAATTAGGAGAGGGTGGTGACGTCTTTATATGTGCGTGTGAATATGAAGTAGCAAGAACGAATGAGGAGAAATGATTTGTTAACAGAGGAGCAACACTTCTTTTTCAATCTTTAGTACATGCACACTACGTACATCTATTTTCTTTTTCCTCTCACACACTCTCACACCAAATTTTTATGCTCACAATACTACACCTTTACATGCAGCTATATATAACAGATACCACCAAAGTAACAGACAAACAAGTAATAATGCATTTGGAAAAAAGCTAGTCCATGCGCAGCCCAAGCCGTAAAACTAGATCATGCGCAGTTCTTTTTTTTCTTCTTTGAGTACTGCATCAATTGTCCTCTTCTTTATTTTATTTATTTTATTTTTCCATATATTATTTTTCGGCTATGAAGACTATTTTTTCTTCAATCCAAATCCACCTTGGATCTTCAAGTGATCTTATTTGGCTTCTTCTTTAGATTTTTCTTCCAAAAAATCTGCTCATTGAGATTAATTGTCAACAAAAAGAAGCTTTCTGCTGAGGAAGTTGCTGAGTAGCTGTTGCCAAGGATTACTGTTTCCAAATGTACTATGATGACCTGCCCAATGTGGGGGTTTCTAGGGAAAGTTGACAAAGAAGGCAAAATTTGATCCTCGCGAGTATAAGTATTATTTATTTAAAGCACCTCCACTTTGAGATATCTTATAACAAGGATCATGCCATTGAGATCACTGCTCGCACATACCCCATTGTTCTTGTGGACCTTGCCGATGATAAGGAAGTTAAAACAGAATTCATGTACACGGCCAAATGGAAGGAAACCAGCATACCTTTTGAAAAGAGAATGGACAAGTACTCTCATTCGTCTTCACTTCCTCGTCATTTAGAGATCCAATGGTTCTCAATCATCAATTCTTGTGTGACCGTCCTCCTCCTTACCGATTTCCTCGCTACAACTCTCATGTGAGTTCTCAAGAATGATTTTGTCAAGTAAGCACATCGGGTCTATAATTCAATGTGAAGCTAATCGAGCACAGAATGAGAAACCTGCTAATGTTGTTTCTCTTTTATTGGAGATATGCCTGATCGCGTGCGTGTACGTTAATAGATGAAATAAAGGTTCGTGCAAGTACGTCAAGTAATAATTAAAACGAATATGTTATAACTAGCACGACGCGCGATAGGCAGTGTACCTATCGTTTGTAATATAGCTATAGCGAATATCCGAGTATCGAACACGAGGAATAAATTGAGTACTAGTAATAACCTATCGTTTGATATTTAACCTAAATAAATATTTTTCGTATTTTAATTTATGAATTAAATCCAACAGAAAAACATAACAAAACCACAAGCTTTAAACACAACTTAAATATTTAAATATTTTTTTAGTTATATTTTGATTTATAAAATAAATTCCAACTAGCTTGAACTTAAATATTAAAAAATACTTTCTTTTTTTTTTTTATATAAAACGGGAGTGCTCGGGATTGCGATTCCCGCTAGGTATCATTAACTAGGCCGTAAATTACCGTTAACACAAAAATAATGACTAAGTCGCGGTAATTCCTACTCACGTCCGAATTTGCTGTCGCCCTAGACGGTTGTGAGAATAAATATTAATTTACCTACAGCGAGGATCGACTATTTGTTGTCGCCCTATAATCGAATTCCTATCATTTTATGAAAGGCCTAATCGTTTTTCTAGCCGTCGCCCTAAAACGATATTACCATGAAATCACATCAACACATAGACATATCGAAGTGATATTCAAATCAACACATAGACATATTAATTTGAAGAACAAAATCATAAATGATAAATAGCCAATATAGCATGTTCACGAGTACTTTTACGTCAAATAACTCTACCTAGCGTTCATCATCCCGAGCACATAAAAATTAGCTACTCATACGAAATATTAATACGACGAGAAGCGTAAATAACAACGAGAAACATATTTCTTCCCTGATAATTGGCTCCGTCAACGTCGCGTCCCCTCCAAGTTTCCCGATCCCGATTCGGTTCTATCTCACGTCACGTCTCAGCCGGTCCTCGCAACGCTGCCCTCGTACCGCTGCCCTCCTACGGATTCGAGCGTCAGTTACTCACTGCGCTAAAGCATGCGTCTTTGAGCCTTTTCGTCAAACACCCGGTGAGCAACCAAAGAAGCTACAGCTGTTCAGCTCGGTTCTTCAGCTATTTGCTGCCCTCACCTTGGCTTTGCTGCCGTGTGGTTTCTGGGAGGTTGTTGAGAGGTTAGAGCTCTGAGATGGGTGCTTGAGAGGTCGGGTCGTGCAAGTGAGTTTGAGTGGAGAGGTGGATGCTTGATGGTGAGGGCGTGCGTTGATGTGAGGTGCCTCCTTGGCGTGGGAGTTTGAGAGGTTAACGTCCTTGAGGTGGATTTTTTTATGGCAGAGAGGTGTGAGTGGAGTGGTGGTTATCAGATGGTGCCGTTCCCGACATTTGTGCTTTCACCGGTCTAGTACGCAATAGACATTGTTGGTTGTGTTGTAACACTTGGCATTTGCTCTATTGTATCTTTATGTCCATCTGTTTTGATGAATGAAATCATCCTTTCAAAAAAAAAAAAGATGGTGCCGTTCCCCTCTCCTGAGCTATCTTTCTTATAGTAGTTGAAGAAACGAATAGAAATGAATTAGCAAAAGTGGGAAACAACTTTCCTGTTTCCATGCCATATCTCATATCCATGTTTTGCTCTTTTCCTGTTTCCATAATTCACGTATCCATGTTTTTCTCTTTTTAACTTTGGCTTGAGTTGCATGCTTGTGATTGGCCAACTCCATATGCTAGGTCTTGGGATATTATAACACGTAAATGCATCTTATATTCCCTCATGGTCTTTTGGGCTGTATTATACTTCCATTCCATGGCTATCAAGGTATATATGGGCTGGGTTGAATTTGGATTAATGGGCTGATTCAAATTGGGCTTTCGTCAATCAAAACAAACTGTTTATGCGCAGCAGGGTAGTGTGGCTTCAAATATTCATATCTTCTGAACTAGAACTCAGAATGGAAATTCCTTTGGTCAAAATCGATATCAACTAGTCCTATATATTCGGCTAAAATCTCAGGTCCATCGGACATCGTTTACCCCATGATCTGCAAAAAATACTAAACTGCCGCAAAACTGCCGTAAAAACGTTAATATTGCCCTTAACTCACATTTAAGTGCTAGGATATTCAAAACGGCTTCATTAATGAACGCAAACGACTTAAAATTAACAAAAATAAACGTAATAAATAACGTTTATCAATGCCCAGGATGAGGAGACTGCAGACGACCAAGAAGAAACTGGGTGGAAGTACATACATGGGGATGTTTTCAGGTTCCCTAAGTACAAGTCTCTGTTTGCTGCAGCGCTTGGAAGTGGGACTCGACTATTTTTCCTGTAAGTGCCCCCTTGAAAAGGATTAACCACAGTGCATATAGATCTTCGATCCAAAAATAAATTTTCTCTACATTGATATTTTGATCGAAGTAATTCGTCTATTGCTTCTTATTTCTAGTGGTACAATTTTTGACACGCCTAAATACTAGCAAGTGTACTAGGTCGTGCAAGTAGTAAAACGGACGAAGTCCGAGTATCGATCCACGAAGAAAAGTTTATTAAATTTAAGATATTAATCCTAATTCTAATTTAGACTTAGAGATTTTTTTGTTTTGATGATTTGATAATAGAGACAAAAGCGCAAATAATAAAATAGATGCAAATAAAATAAATGAGATAAAGATCAATTGACGACGAACGTGATCAAAGCACATAGTCGGCACGGATTAATCCTACGTATTCATGCAAACAAATTTTCATCTAATCAATATAAACTAGTTAAGGTAGAAATTCCTAATATACGCACTGCCCGTTATTCACGTAACTAGCGACCCTATGCGACAATGACCAATCTCTATATTCTTATAAGACTGCAATCACTTCAAACGCCTTCCCTTTATGAATTTCCCCGAGTTTAGACGCTTTCGGTGCCTAAGGTCTCGAAAACAACACGTACGAAACCAAATTCCATCTCTGGTCAGTTTTACGTCGTGGTGTCCTATATTTATTATTCTAACTGATCTAATAACTTTTTCAGTCTCGTAAACCAATAAAAAATCATGCACATGGTGATCAAGCATATGCAAGCAGCAAACTCAAATATAGAACACATAACTAAATTCATACGATTAAATAAAATACGAATAGCATTACTACGAATTCATAATCCGGCCTAATACGGCCTCAATCACAAGAAACTTAGGCTAGCATATTAATAAAATAAAAACACAAAATATTCAAAGACATAATAGAGAAATAATATAAAACTTCACTTATCACGGAAGGAACGCCTCGCAAGCCAGCAACCGTCTTCTATAGTCTCTGCGCTCTCTTTATTTTCAGCCGTGGGTTTTATTCACAGCCGTCTGTCTCTCTTCTACTTCAGCCGTAGGTCTGCCTTCTATTTTCTTTATTCGCCTCCTCTTAATTTCAGTTGTCGCTTCCACTTAAATAGAAAGGCCACCGACCTAATTGCACCTCATATGCGAATTTTCACTCAACGTATCTTTGGATCTTCAACTTTGAATGGAAATTCAAATCCTCGAAGCGCGTGCACATCTTTTTAATTCAGTGGGAGGGGGAAACCCTAAAGGAAAGAACCCGACAGACCCGGGATAATAGTCATAGTTCTCGGCCAAGTAGTCCCAACTCTGTCATGTTCTAAAAGCATATGTATTTCCGGAATCGGGGTGTCAAGCAGGGACGGAGCTACGTTGGGGCTTGGGGGGGGGGCAGTGACCCCATCCAAAATGTCTATATACTAACTACTATTATGTATTTAAATTGAATAATAATCATTAGTCCAGTGGCAAAGTCAGTATAGTTAAGGTCATGAGTGGCTATTAATGTGGGTTCGAATGCCGTGAAGTTCAATTTTGTTTTGATTTTCTGAAGTCTTTATTATATTTTGACCCCCCAACTTATGAATTTTTTCTTTTACCCACAACTCTTTTGGGCTGGCTTGGTTACTGGTGTCAAGCGATTGCAACGCACAATCGAAGCCACTCTTCGCTAAAGTGTCTGCCAGTTTATTAGCTTCCCAAAAAATATGAGAGATGTGAATTTTCCAAGTAAGCTTTAGCATATCACGGATGCGGGAAATAATATCGAAATCTCAATGAGAAAAGGACGATCCTTGGATACAAGATAAAGCATCCCGGCAATCAGATTCAGGCCTGTACCTGAAGAAGTTGAGGCCTGAAGCGAAACTCGAATTCGGGCCGAACCCTTATTAAATATTTTTTTCAAATGATATACGAAATAGCATAAATTTATATCATAAGTGTAATTTAAATAACGAATAAAAAGAAATAGTCCATCTATTTTGAAATCAAGTCGTTTTAGACTTTTGTTTTTGTTTTTTAATACAAGTCGTTTTACTTTTTTCCAAGAAAAATAGCTGGAAAATTTTACAACTTTACCCCTTAAATAAAATAATTAGACAAATAGGAGAAAATAGTTAATTAAGTGTATAATAGAAATTTTTTTTTATTTCTTAATATGAATGCAACTACCTTAAACGATTTGTATTTTAAAATAGAAAGAGTACGTTTTATAATTGAATGTTCAATAAATACTTGTATAAACACTATTTCTTTGAGAAATTTTAGTTTGGATTGGGTAAATAGGAAGATATTGACGTCTAGTTTTTTTTTTTAAAAAAATAATATTTATTGTTTGAGTAATATTTTAATAAAAGGTAAAGTTTTTGCTCGCTTTTGTTAACTTTAAGGCGCATGGATAACTAACAATCTTTTGCACAATTTCTATTTCATTAATTAAATGAGATTATAAACCAACTTACTATAATATATAACATATATACATGTGTATAAAAAATATTGGGCCCCCTTCCAAAGTTGGGCCCGAGGCGACCGCCTCGTTGGCCTCATAGAAGGTACGGGCCTGATCAGATTCAAAGACAACCTTCGGTAAGTGCATATCCCAAGCAAGTCTAAGACCGAAGAGCCATAGCCCGGAGTTCAGCTCTAATAACTGAGCAAGGGTTGATCCTCCCTCTAAAACCACGGAGCCATCGGCCATGAGTATCACGTATAGTGACCCAATACTAGCAGTACCATCATAAATTGTCCGTTGAATAGCAGCATCAACATTAATTTTGTAGGCATCGATATTAGGTTTAGTCCATCCAACATGATGTAAGGTGGACAAGGATTCAGGATCAAGATTCTAAATTGACCAAGCTTCATCCACCCGACTTCTCAAAGCAATCATATAAAAATTTGGGGCCACGCCGCAATTCTCGTGGACGACTTTGTTACGCCCTTGCCACATTAGACTAATAGTTTCTGTAAAAATAGTGCTCCAATGAGCAACCCAATCCAAATTACTGATGTCGTAAGAGAGATTCCAATCAACCCAATCTTTAACTCCTAAGGAAGAGAAACATCGTGATGATGCGAAGGAACAAGGCTACGCCAAATGTTGGCAGTCCATGTGCAGTCACGAAGAGCATGTAAGCTGCTTTCCTCGGCATGCCCGCAAATAGCGCATGTAACATTTGAAGTGATGCCTCGATAATGCAAGTTGAGCTTAGAAAGAATTCTGTTGTGACGCAAAAGCCATATCAAGAATTTCCTTCGATACGCCGCTTGGATCTTCCAAATGCATTTCCAGTGATTTTCCTAGGCATCTTGAGAAGTATCATGAAGCAATAAATTGTAAGCATCTTTGGGGAATATATAACCAAGCATTGCTTTGGGAAATATATAACCACTCATTGACTTGTTCTTTAATTAGTAAATCTCTTGTGGACTTGTTTCTTTCGATGGGCTGAAGATAAAGCCCACAAAATAATTCTTCTGAGAATTGTCGCCCAAATTCCCATAATCGTACTTAGTGCGCGTAAAAACTCGGCTTTCTTTAATTTTGCTCCGTACCTGTCAAAAACGTACAATATTCGAGATGTTTTCGATAAATAACGGTCAAAAATATGCTTTTCCGGGGAATAAAATAGTGTAAAATCCTAACTTATCAATTTTCTTTGCTCTGCATTGGAAAGTTACACACAAACTTTATTTTGTAATAGACAGTGCAACCTTTATATTCTTACTTGCTCTTGTTGGAGTATTTTACCCGTACAACCGCGGAGCTCTTTTCACTGCATTGGTGGTTATATATGCCCTTACATCTGGGATTGCCAGATACACTGCTGCTTCTTTTTATCACCAGTTAGAGGGATCCAACGGGGTAAGAAAGCAGATTAATCATTGTCCACGTATTATTTTATGCCAAGTGGAAATATACTTTCTTGGCTGTTTCTTACATTGCTTCAAATAACTTATGTCTATCTCTTTACTCACAACCTAAAGGTTCTTGATTTATCATATCTTGTTCCTCGTTGGGCAGGTCAGGAATTTACTACTCACTGGCGCCTTGTTCTGTGGACCGCTGTTTCTCACTTTTAGTTTCCTCAACGTCGTGGCCATTGCTTACCACTCAACAACAGCTCTATACCCTTTGGTGCCATTGTGGTGATCTTTCTCATATGGGCCCTCGTCACATCACCATTGTCAGTCCTGGGTGGAATTGCAGGAAAAAATAGTAAAGCATAATTTCAAGCTCCGCGTCGTACCACTAAGTATCCCAAAGAGATTCCATCGCTGGCTTGGTAGCGTGGAAGCTTGCCTCAGATGGCCATGGCTGAATTTTTGTGATTCAGCGCCAATACATCGAGCTCTACTACATATTCGCCAGCGTCTGGGGACACAGAATATACACCATCTCCAACATTTTATTCATAGTCTTCATCATTCTCCTGATAGTCACTGCATTTATTACTGTGGCACTGCCTTATTCCCAGCTTGCTTCCGAGGACCATGAATGGTGGTGGAGGTATGTTACGTTTTGGAGAATGTCAAATCGTATATTATGGAATTGGTAAGTTTCAACGACCACCCTATATATCGTAACTTTTTTCTTTTGTTATGTCTTTAATAAAGATAGGATAGAATATTCTTTTGTATGGTAATATCCAAGTTAATCATTTAACATAATATTAGGGATGTGATTAAGGGTAGATTAATTGGCATATATTTTCCTTTATTGTAGTTTTCTTGTTATACAAAAAGAGCAAAAGGTTGAGGTGAATAGACATGAAAATTGCTTCAATATTTTCTTTGTCTTCCTTGTTTTCTTATGGTATCAGAGCCATCATGGCTAAAACGAGCGCATCAGAAAGTTCAAACTCGGCTTACCTTTTGACATCCAATGATACCGGGACATATCATAACCCAAGCTCAACTGAAGTTACCGAATTATGATGAGTGGCCTAGGGCAATTCAGATTGCACTGCAGGCCAAGAAAAAATATTGTTTCGTCGATGGCACGTTGACCCCGCCAGATGCGAAGTCGAAGGGGCCTACCTTGGAGGATTGGAAAGCAGTGAATTCAATGATAGTCGCTTGGCTGTTGAATATGATCGAGTCCGGACTTCGATCCATGATCACTCCGGAACAGACGGCGAAAGAGATGTGGGATTCGCTCAAAGAAATGTTCCACGTTACAAATGGTCCTCGAATTCAAGAGTTGAGGGCAGAACTAGCCAATATGAAACAACAAGGTATGAGTGTGATTTCTTACTTTGCGAAGATGAAACAAGTGTGGGAAGAATTGTCCCAATATAAGCGAGCGCCTATTTGTTCTTGTGACGGCTGCAAGTGTAATCTCGGTGTGCAGATTGACTAACAGAGGGAGGAGGAACGAGTTCATCAGTTTCTAATGGGACTCGATGATGGTATTTTCGGAACGCTCGATCACATATATTGAATACTGATCCTCTTCCTTCTATTGGTCGAGTTTATGCACAGATATGTCAGGAGGAGCGCGTTCATGGGATGGTGAAAACTCGAGAGGTAAAAGCTGAAGCCATGAGTTTGCAGTTCAAACATTGGCGACTTCGTCGGGTGGAAGGAGATCGGACAAGGGACTCGTTTGCGATTACTGTAGCAAAACTGGCCATGAAGTTAGCTCTTGTTTCCAATTGCATGGATACCCTGAGTGGTGGGGCGACCGGAGCAAAACCAGTGGTCGTGGCACTGGACGAGGTGCTGGACGTGGTGGAACGGGAGGCCGAAGCAGAACTACAGCGATGGCCGGTCGTGGCCGTACGGTGGAGTTTGGACAGATGCACGCGAACGTGGCGCAAACCATGACTGGAGAGGGTAGGGTCCCAACGATCGAATCTGGAGGAAGTAGCAGTGGGAATAGTGGGGTTAATTCTCAGCAATGGGACGCTTTCATGAGTTTCTTGAAAGATTACAAGCTGTCTTCCAATGAAAAATTGACTGGTAAGAATTTGGTACGTTGGATTATTGATTCCGGTTGTTCTAAACATATGACTGGATTTTTGCCTTGTTTGAGCCTTCTAAAGAATGTGTATGATTGTGTCGTGGGATTGCCTGATGGTCGGCATTTTGTTGTGAGAAAAGAAGGAAAAATCGAATTTACTTCGGAAATCGGTTCGGATAATGTGTTGTACGTGCCGAATTTGACATGCAATCTGATGTCAGTTTCACAACTTGTGGGTGAAAGTGGATGTGATATTCTTTTTACTAAGAAAGCATGTGAACAGCAGAACCCAAGTTCGAAGATGACGATTGGGCGATTGGGTGAAAGAACAGGGAATTTGTATTATTTGAAATCCGTAGCAGAAATAAAGGGCCTTATGGTCAATAGTGGAACCTCTTTTAATATTTGGCATCAAAAGTTTGGTCATCCGTCAGATAGAGTGATGAAGAATTTTATGGGAGATAGTAGTAGGAGTTTGAATAAAGTTTGTGACATTTGCATGAAAGCTAAGCAAACTCGTAATGTATTTCCTGATAGCTTAAATAATGCAACAGATATTTTTTAGTTGATTCACTGTGATATTTGGGATCCCTATCGGGTCAAATCTTCTTGTGGTGCTTCTTATTTTTTAATGATCGTTGACGATTTCTCCTGCAGTGTGTGGCTTTTTCTTCGAAGTAGGAAAAATTTCGAGAATTTTTTTGGCTATGGTGAAACAACAGTTTAACAAAGAAGTGAAAGTCATCCGAAGCGATAATGGGACTGAATTTACGTGCTTAAAGAATTTCTTTGATGAAAGTGGAATTTTGCATCAAACTTCTTGTGTAGGTATTCCACAACAAAACGGACGAGTGGAACGTAGACACCGGCACATCCTTAATGTTGCTCGTGCTTTACGATTCCAGGCCAATCTTCCTATTAAATTTTGGGGTGAATGTGTTCTAACTGCTGGATACTTGATCAATAGAACCCCTAGTAACATTCTTGAAGGCAAAACTCCGTATGAGCGCTTGTTTGGGGCACCACCGACTTCTACGCATCTACGGGTATTTGGTTGTCTTGCTTATGCTAAAGCTCTTAATCGTGCTAAAAACAAGTTTGATAGTAGGAGCAGGCGTTGCATATTTGTGGGCTATCCGTTCGGACAGAAAGGGTGGCGCTTGTTTGATCTTGACGCAAAGGAGTTTTTTGTGTCACGAGATGAAGTATTCTGCGAGACGGACTTTCCCTATGCTCTTCCTTCTGATGCACCAGATACTCGGGTTCCTGTGGTTGCACAACCAGTGGAATCAGTTTGTGATAATGTGGAATCCAGGGAGGGCGTTCTTGTACCACCGACTGAGGTCGAACTCACGACTTCGCCACCCGAACCAGTAACAACGATTAAACCACCAGTCATGCTCGAACCTGAAGGAGAGGCGACCGAACCTGAAAATTCGCCCGACCCAGTGGTTTCGATCGAACTAGCAGATACTTCGACTGATACATCAGAGATTTTGGGCAGGGGACATCGAACCAAACGACCTTCTACACGTCTGAAGGAATTTGTGCCAGGTGCCGTAAGTTGTACCTCCTCTAGCACCTTATGAACTGACTCATTATGTTGATTATACTAAGTTTTCTACTTCCCATCGAGAGTTTCTGGCAGCAGTGACTGTTGGGCATGAGCCTAAATCATATTATGAGGCACTGAAGGGCCCGCGGTGGCGTCAGGCAATGACTGATGAAATTACGGCTCTTGAAAAAATGGTACATGGACTATTGAATCGCTTCCGTTTGGTAGAAAGTCTATTGGGAGTAAATGGATTTAATAAGATCAAATATCGCTCTGATGGGAGTATTGAGCGTTATAAAGCGCGACTGGTGATTCTTGGCCATAAACAGACTGAGGGAATTGATTTTCATGAAACTTTTGCACCAGTTGCAAAAATGGTTACGATTCGCATTGTAGCCATCATGCTGATTATTCTTTATTTACCTATTTTTGAGATGAGAGTAAACTAACCGTACTTGTGTATGTTGATGGCTTAATTGTTGGGGGGAATAATCATCGCACGATTGAGCAATTTAAGGGATATCTGAGCTCTTGTTTTCACATGAAGGATTTGGGACTTCTTAAGTACTTTCTAGGAGTTGAAGTTGTTCGCAGTCGTGCTGGTTTATTTTTGTGTCAGCAAAAGTACGCGTTAGACATTGTAGCTGAAGCTGGACTCTTGGGTGCGCGTCCCTCGCGCTTCCCAGTTGAACAATCATCAACTGGCACTTGCGCAAGGAAAACTTATGCCCGATCCTGCTCGCTATCATCGCCTCGTCGGTCGATTGCTTTATCTGACTCTCACTCGACCTGAGTTGTCTTATGGCGTTCATGTTTTAGCTCAGTTCATGCAATCACCTCAAGAGGCTCACTGGGACGCGCTGTTGCGTATTGTGCGATACTTGAAGGGGCGACCAGGTCAAGGAATTCTTCTTCGACCCGATTGTGTTTGCGCTTGCGTGCCTATTGTGACTCTGATTGGGCGAGTGTCCTTTGACTCGTCGCTCTTTAACCGAATATTTTTGTAATGCTGGGAAGTTCTCCGATTTCTTGGAAAACCAAAAAGCAGGCAGTTGTTTCACGTTCTTCAGCCGAGGCTGAATGTAGATCAATGGCTATGACGGTGTGAACTCAAGTGGTTAAAGACATTACTTCGTTGTTTACGGATTTCACACTCGCTTCCTATGCAGCTATGCTTCCTATGCAGCTTTACTGTGATAGCAAGTCCGCGTTGCATATTGCAGCTAATCCTGTTTTTCATGAACGAACCAAACACATTGAGATTGACTGTCATTTTGTGCGTGACGAGCTTCAAAAAGGTGAAATTGAGACTCACTTTCTCCGCAGTGTTGATCAATTAGCGGATATTTTCACCAAGGCTCTTGGTAGTTCACAGTTTGATTATTTAATGCGCAAGTTGGGCGTTTGTGACTTGCACGCTCCAACTTGAGGGGGTAATAAATATGGATAGAATATTCTTTTGTATGGTAAATATCCTAGTTAATGATTTAGCATAATATTAGGGATGCGATTAAGGGTAGATTAATTAGCATATATGTTCCTTTATTGTAGTTTTCTTGTTGTACAAAAAGGGCAAAAGGTTGAGATGAATATACAAGACAATTGCTTCAATATTTTTCTGTCTTCCTTGTTTTCTTAGTCATTCCCCTATGGTGGATCGACGGGATTGTTCATTTACGGGTACTGCTTGTGCTATTACTACGCAAGATCAGACATATATATCTGTATACTATTTTCTTTTCTTAGACCCCTCAATGGCGAAATTTCTTTTTTTTTATTACCGCGTGGAGAGAACTTTCGTAGGTTTATATTTAGATTATTGTTACAAGAAATTCAAGGTTATTATTATTTTCATTGAGATCGAAACTGCTAGGCAAGTTGCGTTGCTTTTTCGTTACGTGGGAAGTATAATAAATAAACAAGTCTTGATAGACCGGCATGTGAAGAAAGCTTTTGTTTCATCATGTATTTATATGTAATAAAGCATCATTATGTTTGACCTAGTACATTTTCTTGAAACACAAGCTCGTTATCGTTGACCGTAATGCTTTTCCGAATATAAAATGGGGTCGACGATCAAAACTGGTTGGTAAGACCAAGAACTTTCCCTTTTGATTTTTTCCTTATAGAACTTCGTCAACTCTTACGATTAAAGGCTTATTAACTAAAATAATGCTATTTAAACCAAAATTCAATAAAATAGAGCTATTCTGATCGAAATTATCAAAATCGAGCAAAACGTGTCCTTTAGCAGCGACGCCGCGTCTAATGGACGCGACGATGACGTGGCACGTGCTGATCCCGTGAAAATCCAGCTGGGCCCGCGTATGGCCCGCGTCGCGGGTAATGGACGCGAGGACGCTTTTATTCAACGCTATGCGTTGACGCATCCCACTAAGCCCACTAAACCAACTGATAGGACGGCCCACTACGCGATGTTCGCGTAATGGGTTATCGCCGCGTTTAATGGACGCGTCGTCGCTGCCATTGCCCGCGACGACACTGTTAATAGGCGCGGCAATTTTCCCTATTTAAGCCGCTCGATTGTTGATTATCAAATTCATAAAATTTCATACATATCCAATATGGTGTCCAGAAAAATTCAAATAGTTGTCTATTATGGCGGTGAAATCATACACTAATCAAACACCATTCGATATAGTCTTCAACCCATTGGTTATCATCCGCACTCGAGGACGGATTATAACGGGCTCACAGGTAATATACGAATCCATGCTCAAACCTACACAAAATTTAAATTAGTATGTATACACCTCAAGAAAATTCAATTACACAAAAGAACGCACCTGAAGCAACCGCAGAGCTCCACCGATGTTCATCTTCTGACGCTGGCACGAAGTACATAGCTCTCTGTACAAGAAAGCCAGAACGGCACTGCCCCAACTGTAAGTGTGCACGGCGTCTATGTCTTCGAGCAGCGGGAGAAAAGTCATGGACGTCGAGCTTCCGCTGGAGTCGGGGAACATCACCGAGCCCGTGAGCAACAGCACATATGCACGTGCGCGCTGATCGACCTCAAAATCTGGGCTGTCATCATCGATCTCGTTGGCTTCTAGCCAGTCTGCAAACTTCCTCAACGACACCTTCGTCCCGCTGTACGCACCCACTGATCCTGCGTCTTGCTGTGGATCACACCACTGACTGAATGACCATCGACAGGGAGTTCCCACAGCACACCAACGTCCTCAAGTGTGACGGTCGCCTCACCCATAGGTAAGTGGAACGTGTGCGTCTCCTTCCTCCACCTCTCTACGAGAACAGTGCAACTATAGACGCTGTAGAAGGACATTGTATCTAACTTCTCCAAAATACGACCGTGCAACCGCACCGGTCGTGAAAGCTTACCCCACACGACGCTTTCCAAACCCCTAACGGTCAAAGGGGTGTAGAGGGCATCATCAGAATAGGATAGTACATCGTTACAACGATGACTATCCTGGAATATCAACAGGGAGTGATCTATCGGACCGTAGTATTCGTACGTATCCATCCTAAATTCAACATTTACAAGTCAATATCGCCGCAAAATCAGGTATCGAAAAATCGAATCAGTCAAGCTAAAAACCCTAATTTCAAAATAAGGTTTCGAAACTACGGAAAATTCCTAAATCGAATCAATTATCCAAAATTAACGTGTTATATCAATCTAATAAGAAACCCACAATATCTAATGCACATATTACAACAAGAACACGAATTTAAACTCACGGATTCGACGAAATTTAACGAAACTATCAAAATCAAGATTTAAAGAAATTAGGAGATTCATACCCAAACGAAGCTTAATCGACGAAGAAGATCGAGGAGGATTAGGTGTGGGTCGCGGTTTCAGATCGTCGGTGGTGGGTGGCCGGAATCGAGGAGAAAATCGGATGAGAAATGAGGAAGAAGAAGAAGAGCGCGGCGCGGCTTTATTAAACCCGTCGTCGCGCCCATTCAAAGCGACGTCGCTGCTATTAACCCCGACGATGAGTTTATTGGGCTGATTGCGATCGATTTTGCCACGTTTGCTTCTAGCCAGTCAGCCCGCTCCACGTTTGCCACGTCAGCGTCGCGGCTAGTAGACGCGACGACGCGCCTAATAGCTGCGATTAGGCCTATTTTGTTAATTTCTTCTCCTTTAACCTTATTTTATTGAATTTGGGTTTAAATAATCCTATTTCAATTAAAAAGCCACGATTAAAGGCAATAGGACTAGGAGCTTTTTCTTTTTGGAATTACTTCAAATTATTTTTCTAAATAAAAACAATATTCATGCAATTAATTTTAATAAATGACTGGCAACTTGTGTAATACGAGAATACGATGCGAACGGTGAAAAATAAATCAAGAATTCCTAAATATGTATAATCATGATAAAAAGAATTAAAATAATCGTATTTACGTATAATATCTTTCATCATCTTCTTCCCAGCGATCAAGGAACTTGTGTAACACTAACACCACTAGCAAGGCGATTCTCCCTCACAGTCTTCGAACGCATCAAACCCTTGTTTTTTAATCTTGACCAAAAACCCTTTTTGGAAGAACTTCCATGATCAACCTTGACGGCGTTATTCTTGTTGCTGCTATCACCGTCCTCTTTATTCCTTCTACGCAACACAAAAGCCATAGACCTGCTCTTCTTCAGCACGCCCACGTGGCACGTGTAGTTGAACACAGGCGACGAAGATGAAGAGGCAATCGAAGAAGAAAGAGAAGACGAATAAGAAGGAGACGAAGAAGAAGAAGTATAATACTGCTTCTTTCCAAGCTTCGAACGTGATGATGAAGAATTATCAGCTGTGGAGATCTTTGTTAGCCTTTTATTCAGGCAAATGGAGCAAACGCCAGGAGATTGCCTGTGCTTGGGATGCTTTTTGCAGGGCCCATTTAGCGTAGATCTTCCTGGTACTTGTTTACGATGGTGATGGTGATTGTTGTTATTGTTGCTGATCACCCTTTGTTTCCAAGATTCCATCTTTGTTGTTTAGGTGGCGTTTATATGCTATATATATATACATATTATGTATGTGTTTGCTGCTTTGTTTTGTTCTTTGAATGGGATGTTTCGATGAGCTTTCATGTGTAAATTCATAGTAATTAACTATGTAGTTTTGTTCAAAAATAGGCTTTTTGACGGTTTCCTAGTCTTCAAAAGATGGAGCTGATGAGGCTAAAAGTAAATATAACCACATTGGCGTGGCTGTATGTTCTTGAAAGTTAATATTATTTTAGTCAAATCAAACCTATAATATTTTTATATTCAAATAACTTTATCGTTTTTATACTTTGAAGAATATAAGGTCTCGGACGCCATAATACGGATTCGGGTCGGTTCTCTATTTTTCAATTTTCGTCTTAGGGCGGCGCTGAAATCAATATTCTAATGCTCGCTCGGATCTTGAGATGTACACATACGTTCCATATTCTAAAAGTCAACTCTTTATTATTATGTAATAATGTTTTCCTATGCCATCTCCCACCATTACTCCACGAATAGAATTGAAACAGTACTATTTTTCCCAATTACACTATAAACAGTGTCATCAAACTCCAACCATTTCCTCTATATTTTTCTCTATATATAAAATTTTTTATTCTTAACTAAATAAACTGATGCAAATTATTTAAATTAAAAAAATAAACAATAACGTAAATTCTCAAATACAAAAAGTAAGAAGACATAAATTTGAAGTTAAAATACCTTCAAAATCTACAGATAAAATTAGATTATCTAAATATTTTGATTAAATTATCGAAATTAAATACCATAAAGATTTTATATTTTTATTTTTAGAAAATGAGAAGAAAATGGAAATGAAATTAAGCAGAAATTAATTTATCTTTATTATTTATACTATATCAACTGAGAAAAATATCAAAATAAATTAAATTACCTTTATTATTTTGTTTTCAAAAAATTATTACATCGTTTAGGAATGTTATTAAATTTTATAGTTAACTTTTTTAATTAATTTAAAACAAGACCAATTTAAAGGAATAAATGTATTAATCTATTTTTTTGAAGTAAATTATAATTTTATTATGTTATAAATAAAGTCATCGTAATTCGCATTCTCTCCCACAATCCACTATTCATCTTCTTCCCCAAGTTAGAAGAACGATTCCAGTTCCATCATTTAATAACCTCCGAATCTTTATTCCTTTTTCAGCTTTGATTTCTATTATATACTCTATATGTTCCTCAAGGAATTAAAAAGGCATAAAAAATAAAAAAAAAACATATAGCGGGTGAACAGTGTCCCGCAAAAGATAGCGGGGCACTGTAGCACCCGCCACGAATAGGGTGGCGTTTGGCGGTGGGTTGGAGCTCCTCCACCGCCAAATCTCCAGTGGCACGCCAGCTTTGGCGTTCCATTGGAGATGCCCTTAAGAATGATTGTGAAGAACACACCGTTCCAATATCAACCACCTTAAGAGTTGCTGTTTTAGTTTACGTTTTTATCAGTAGTTCTTTAAGTTAAAGTTTTTTCCTTTCCGGTATATAAGTTGCAATATGACAGTGCTTTTGCGATATAGCTTTCATAATAGCAGAACAACATTTTTTCCTCCTTAATTTTCAATCTCTGATCTCAAGAAATCGATCGATTCACGATTTCTACATGGTATCAGAGCATATCCGATCCGATTGACCACGTTCAGGATTTTCGCTCGCCTTCCTTGATTTCGATTAAGATCAGATCTGACGAAGCTGGTCGAACTGCTGCTGAAATTGAGGGAGATTATCAGCTGCACGGATTATATAATCCTGGTATGATGATTGTTTCAGCTCCTTTAACATCGAATAACTTCCTGATTTGGAAGAGCTCCATGATGGATGCTCTTGAAGCCAAGATGAAACTTGGTTTTGTTGATGGAACCTACAAGAAACCTGATGTGGATTCACCGAATTACCGAAGGTGGAGAAAGGTGAACATTATGGTTACTGGATGGATTAAGAGCTCAATTTCCAAGGAGATTGTGAATAACTTCATGTCATACATGATGCGGAGGAACTTTCGAATGAAAATGGTGAGAGATATGGAACATCGAATTTATCACTGGTCTTTGAAATCAAGCGTGAGATAGCTCTGCTTAAGCAGGGGACTATGACAATTGATGACTACTACAACAAAATTAGGAACCTTTGGGATTAGCTGAGCAGCTACGTCCTACAATTGAGGCTCAGGGAGCAACTAAGACAAAGATTGATGAAATAGAGATGGAGGATAAATCTATGCAACTTTTAATGGGACTCAGTGATGCATTTCAATCAGAACGAGGTCAATTATTGTTCCTGGAAAAATTACCTCCAGTGAACAAAGTGTATGCAATGATTGCAAAAGCTGAGAAGAATAAGGAAGTTTCAGTGAATATGACTATTCTTGGAGAAAATTCTGCTATGTTGGTGCAGAACCAAAGTTTTGGGAAGAACTATGGAACTAAACCTGTTGCAAGGCTGAATACTAATGGCAGGGGGTAATGAGAGCTGACAAGAGTAGTCTATTCTGTAATTACTACACGAACGATGGACACACAAAGGAGGACTGCTTCAAACTGATTGGGGCTTTTCTGAGTGGCATCCAATTTTTTCAAAGAAGAAGATTCAGAGTGATGGACTCAACAGATGGAATCAGCAAGCTTTCAAGGCAAATTCAGTCACTGAAACAATTCCAGAACCAGAAAAACATGAGAATGCAAACTTGCAATCTCTACAATCTATGATGCTGAACATGGTGCAAACTGAGGTAGCAAAACTGATCAAAGGAAAAGGAACTGAAGAGGGAGGCAGAAATCTGGTGAATTTTGCCCATTTCGAAGACTTTGCAGGTAGCTCTATCCTTCCCTCTTATAATATTGGCATACTTGATTCTTTGATTGAGAATTCTTGGTTCGTGG
The DNA here is from genome assembly GCA_027422505.1 of Craterostigma plantagineum. NCBI lineage: Eukaryota > Viridiplantae > Streptophyta > Magnoliopsida > Lamiales > Linderniaceae > Craterostigma > Craterostigma plantagineum. Next base: position 13,707,432 of record JAPQWV010000012.1, on the reverse strand, counting down.
ATACTGGAGCCACTGCTCACATGTGCCAAACCTTCAGTCTGCTTCTTGAACCAAAAACCAGTGACCACACATAGTCCTGCATGTCTCCCAGATGGCTCCATGAAACATGTCACCCACACAGGAGATGTCCTTTTACCCAAAAACCTGATGTTAACTAATTGTTTGCATCTTTCCAACTTCAAATATAACCTCCTTCAGTCAGAAAATTCACAAAAGACCACCCAATTACTTCAAATTTTACACTGACTTTTGTCTGCTGATTGAGTAGCTGAGTAACCGAGTACATGCAGCTGGCGCCATCCTAAAAGCTCTATGCCGTTGACAAGAATTCCTTTACTAATAAACCCATTCAACAGTCTCAAGCTAAATATGCTTCTTATATCTTACATTCTAGATCTAAACCTTTTTTTAATGCTGCTGAGCATGTCTTATCCGTTATACCCATAAATTTGTGTCATTTTAGGCTAGGACATCCATCTCTTCATGTCATAAAACACTTACCTACTGCTATTATGAATATGACTGTGACAAAACCATCATAGATTGTCATGTTTGTCCCTTCGCAAAACAGCAAAAAATTCCTTTTCCTGTCAGTCACATAAAAACCATAGCGTGTTTTGATATATGCTTATGGATATATGGGGTCCATACAAGCAACCCACACTTAATGAAAGTCACTATTTTCTGACCATAGTTGATGATCATAGTCGATTCACCTGGATCTTCCTACTCAAGTTCAAGTCTCAAGTCCCTGATATGCTCAAACACTTCAGTTACATTCAAACTCAATACAGTGGCCATGTCAAGATCATTAGGACAGACAATGTGAGTGAGTTTCTTGGTTCAATCAGTCAAAACTCTTTGTTTCTCAGGGTATTGTGCATAAAAATCATGTCCATACACTCCACATCAAAATGGAGTCGTGGAAAGAAAACGCAAGCACATTTTCAAGTTGCCCCAGCCCTCCTATTTCAATCAAAACTGCCCAAATGTTTTTGGGGAGAAACTGTTCTTACATCAGTCCACATCATAAATAGACTACCCTCCAAAATTCTTGAATGGAAAACTCCATTTGAGATTCTTACCAATAAGCTGCCAGATTATTCACATTTCAGAACTTTTGACTGCCTTGCTTTTGCAGTCAACAATGCACCCTCAAAGGATAAGTTTGATCCTAGATCCTTACAAGTTTTTTTTGTGGGATATCCTATAGGTCAAAAAGTGTACAAGATGTACTGCTCTTCTCTACATAAAACCAAAATTTCTCGAGATGTCAAGTTCTTAGAAACCAATTTTCCTCAGTTTTCACCACTAGATAATAGTCTTGTACTGCCCTCTGTCACACTTGGAGATCCTTTTGAGTCCACAGATGTCTTTTGAATTCTTTTCCCAATCATTCTCCACCAGGTGAATCAAGTGGTCTCAACAATGAAGAATTAGTGACTTCTAATCGACACGTGGTGCTAATATAACGTGCAAGTGCGACAAGTAATAATTAAAACGAATACGTAGTTACTATCACCGACGTGCGATAGGCAGTTGACCTATCGTTAGTAGCGTAAGGTGGGTAAACGAGTATCGAACACGAGGAATAAACTTGATTACTAGTAATAGCTTATCGAATCGATATCTAGCCTAAATAAGGTACGCAGATTGTTTATACAACGATCTAACCTAACAGATCAATTCTAATGCAACGGGAGATTGAGAGAACACGATAAAACTGATATGAGTGTTTTCAGATAAAAATAGTGTGCTCGGGATTCTAATCCCACTAGGTACTATCAGCCAAGACAATAGAACATCGCTCATACGTGATTAAGACTAAATCATAGTAATTTCCTACCAACTCCCCCAATTTGCTATCGTCCTAGACGTTCGTAGAAATCTAAGATTCAATAATTACTAACGGCGAGGATCGAGTATCTGTTGTCGCCCTATACCCGAAACCTATTATCTATGAACGGCCTAATCGTTGTTGTCGCCCTAAACAATTTTCCACGTATTCACTTCAACACATAGACATATTGAGGCAAAGAAACACTTTCATTGCTAAATAGATAGTCAAAGTACACGAGTCACGAGAAATATATGTCGTAACTACGAATCGACCTAGCGTTGATCTACTCCCAAACACAAAGGGAAATTAGCCACTCATATTCAACGAAAAAACAACGAAGAAATAGAGAACAACGGCAGAGGACTCATAATCTTCACTTCTGATGGATATGGGATGATCTCGTGGAGGAGTCTTCGTTCCTTGCTCAACTCGGCGTGAATTCGACGTTGATCCGTCACCTGCGCTTCTGAAGAGGATTTCTTTGTTCTTGACGGTTCTTCTTCGTCTCTTTATGATTGGTGTTCCCTCTTTTTGAGTCGAAATTGAGCTTTTATACCGAATTTCGCAACCTTCACGGCCTTGGATATGGGCCTTCACGTACGTGACACTCCTCTCAATGGATTTCATTGCTTTTAGCATTTTGTCACGGCCAGGAGCAAGAAGCTTCACGGCCGTGACTCTCGTCTGCTTTGGTTTCGGCATCTTGTCACGGCTAGGAGCTAGCGTCTTCACGGCCGTGACTCGCATTCTGTTTGATCTCGAGACTTCGTCACGGCCTGATGCATGATGTTCACGGCCGTGATTACTTCCTGCCAGCACTTGATTTCGCTCGTTTTTTTCTCATTTTTGCTCCTTTTCACCCGTAAGCCGTCCTAAGGTCTTATCATGTGCAAAGAGGTGATATAAGTACGATAAATAATGAATGAATACTCTATTATATCCTGAATAACTACTGTAATAAACGTATTAATATACGTTGATCAACTTCCAACTCCACTACAGTTGACCAAACATCACATTCTGTCCCCACTTTGAACACCAATGCCCCACTGCCACTTCAGAATCCATAGAGCCACCCTCACACATTCCTCTCAGACAAAGCTCCAGAACTAGTCAAGAGCCCACCTGGCTCAAAAACTTCATCACAATCAATAATTGCTCGCAGCAGCTTCCTTTCTCACCCACTCATACTTCCGTCTCTACACATGAGACTTTCATGGCAAACTTATCTACGCATCATGAACCTCAATCTTATAATCAGGCCAAGACTAATGAGAGGTAGGATGAAGCTATGCATCATGAGCTGGCAGCCCTTGAGGCTGATGACACATGGGAGCTAACTCTTTTACCTGCACGAAAGAAACTTGTAGAGTGTAAATGGGTCTATAGGGTGAAATGCAATGGCGATGGATCCATCAGCAAATACAAGGGGAGATTGGTTGCAAAAAGGTTTACTCAAGTAGAAGGAGAAGACTACTGTGAGGTATTTTCTGCAGTTGCCAAGGTGGTCACAATACGGGTAATTCTTGTTCTTGCAGCCGTTAAGGGTTGGTCATTGGACCAGCTCGATGTTAATAATGCTTTTTTACACGGGGCACTTGATGAAGATGTCTATATGAGACCACCACCTAGCTGCACCAAAGCACTGCCACATCAAGTCTGTAAGCTGATAAAATCTCTCTATGGCTTGAAACAAGCCTCACGGCAATGGAACATGGAATTTACTTCAAAGCTGTAACAGTTTGGTTTTCACAATCTCATCATGATCCTTGTTTGTTTACTCTGATAACTTCATGCTACCAGAAATTCCTCTTAGTCTATGTTGATGATGTCTTGATCACTGGCTCAGATGTTACAAAAATCCAGCTTGTCAAGGATTTTCTTCACCAAGCTTTCACCATCAAAGATTTGGGGCCGGCCATGTATTTTCTTGGCATGGAAATATCTAGATCTGAAGAAGGGATTGTCTTACACAACAAAAGTATATCACTGACACCCTCACAGATGCTCATATGCTTGATAGTCTCCCTGCTGCTACACCTCTGCCAAGTGGTCTTGTGTTCACCTTTGAGGCCAGTGATTTCACACCATCATTTCATGACCCTTCTCTGTTTCGCAGATTGGTTGGTAGGCTCTTATATCTGAATTTCAAAAGACCTGATCTTACTCACTCTGTTCGACAATTGAGCTTGTTTGTTCACAGTCCTCACTGGTCGTTTCTACTCAAGTTCTTCATCTTTGGAATTGCATGCTTATAGTGATGTTGATTGGGGAGCTTGCAAGACCTCACGGCGCACACTAACTGGTTACTGCATCTTTCTTGGGTCAAGTCTCATCTCCTGGAAAACAAAAAAACTGAGCACGGTTGCTTGTTCCACCACTGAGTCCGAATATAGATCTATGGCTTCAACTGTTCGGGAGTTATTTTGGTTGTCTTACATCCTCACGAATCTTCAGGTACCTGTCTGCACCCCAGTTTCATTACACTGTGACAATAAAGCTGCTCTCCGTATCACCCCCAACCCCGTTTTTCACGAACGCACCAAGCATATTGAAATCGTTTGTCATGTTGTCCGTGATCAATTCAAGAACGGCTTTCTTCTTCCCAGACATGCCTCCTCTGCTCAGAATCTTGCTGACATTTTTACTAAGCCCTTGTCCTCATGAGTTTTTCAGTCATTGCTGTCCAAGATGAGCATTTGGCAGATCATACTCATCTTGAGGAGGGGCTGAAGAACATACAGTTTCAATATCAACCACCGTAGCTTTTCATTGAAGAGTTGCTTTTTAGTTTTATGTTTTTATTAGTAGTTCTTAAGTTAAAGTTGTTTTTCCTTTTCTGTATAAGTTGCAATGTAACGATGCTTTTGCGATATAGTTTTCATAATAACATAACAACATTTTTCCCTCATTTTTTTTTCAATTCCTGATCTCAAGCATCACAGTCCAGAGGTTGTATTAATTACACTATGTTTCTAATTACAACAAAGCGTAAACATGTCAACGAAAAATTTCTTCAAGGTTAAAGAAACAAATTTTACGTAGAAAGTATGCGCTCATAAAATGCCTCTTCTTTAGAACTGAGACTTAAGGAATGTTTGGTTCATGTAAAGTAGTAGGCAAAAGAAAAGGAAAATGATAATTGTTTCCATGCTTGGTTAATCGGAGAAAGTACGTAAGGAAAAGAAAAGAAAAGAAATTTTGTTTTATTTATTACTTTAAACTAAGGAAAACTAATTTTCAAACCAAATGATACGGAAAACGAAAGAAAAATTTATTAAAATCATTTTCTTCCTCGTTTTCTTTTCCACCATATTTCCTCAAACCAAACATAGTGCAAGATTCAGTTTGTGGGCCAAGAGGAAAAGAGCAGCTTCAATAGAATGGTCTAACATATTTAGGCTCTCGAAGACAAATATGTTCACTAATTATAATTTTTTTTCCAAAACATAGTTCGTTTTTTTTTTTCATATTTAAACGATTAAAGGCTCCATTCAACGACGATCATATCCGTCAAGACAAAGGGCATTACAACATAATATGCAGTTGAAAGAAACTCTTACAACGTTAATTAGCTGGAAGCCAATCCAAAGTCAAGAGATATATTTAACATTACTACCTCCCCCTCTCAAACACTCTAAGAAGATACTTCCCCACAAAAAAAAAAAAAAAAAAGTAGAAATGAACGTTGAATATTTGAGTAAATTGAACAGTAATGAACAAAAATATATTGCGGACAAGCAGCTAGCTAGATTGAGACGTCTCGGTTTCGATAATAGATATGATAAACCTCTTTCACATGTAGATTATTCACTAAAGATCGTCTGTCTTCATCGGCGGAAGAAAAAAAAACCTAGTTTTCCTGCCACAATAAGCAAACTTAATAGGGGGCATTTATCCAGCAAGTAGATAGTTGGGAGGAAGTTAATAAGGTAGATACATAATTTATGAAATGTCACTTTTATATACCAAATATGTAAAGTGTGTGTATGTAAAATGTGTCGCCCACAAATTATACGAGCAACGTTTGCTGTACATCACAGAATGTTTCATTATTACCTCGTTCATTAGATGACCGATTCAGATTCTACTGTAAATGGAGTTGAAATTGATCCAATGAGTGTCGTCTCATGAGTATTCAACCGCAAACAATCCTCTCGACTACTGTAAAGAAAAAGTAGAACATTTTGTAAGAAAAGTTAGAATCTTGGGCTACTGACATGAAGTTGCAATGAATCTGCGATGTGTATTCATATATATTATGTGTTAGTACATGTCAACGTCCTATTGATCAAATGTGTTGGACATAAATGATGAGAGACATAGAAAATTTGGTCTATATACGTCCTATTGATCTCAATTAGAATGATTGTCTGGGTATGATGATGATCAAAACACGAGAGACGAAATATTCATTAATTATATGTAAAAAACTTTAGGAGAAGAGATCACAAATTAGAGAGACTCCTGCTCTTTTCTTCCCCCTTGAGGAAAATAAGAACAAGGGTTTTCTAGAGTCGAAGCGATAAAAAGATTTTAACTAATTTATATTTCAAAAGGCATGGTGGGCATTCGAACAAATATCAAATAAATGAGCATATCGTTTCTAGAGAACATGGAGAAAATGGTAAATAAAAAGCACCTAATATATATAAATGGTTGAAGGTGTTAACTGAGTAAATCATATTCTGAGTCTATGATCTTGAAGAGTTGCTCCACAGTAGTGTAGTACTTGCAGTTGAAGGATAGTGATGATCAGATTCTTCTTGATGCAATGAACAACCTTCAGAATTATTAGGCCCTCTTTGATCCATAAACAATCTCAAACTAGTTTGATCATTTCCACTGCAGCCTATAGTAGAGAGATCATCATCTTCCCCAGATCCATCAGAATGCCCTTCAGTTGATCAAACAAAATAAATAAATAAATCAAATGATTAATTAAGGCCGTGATAGTGTGTGTCTATGAGCGACAGGTTAGTTTAGGGTAAACAAAATGACACCATTTCTTCAAGAATGAAAAATCAAATCAATCAATAGTAGGTTCTCTGTGTAATATTCTGAAATACATATTTTAGTGATTATTACGCGAGGAAGAAGCAGGCTTGTCTGTGGTCTTCACAGTTCTGTACATCTGCACAGCGAGAAGACATTACACGCAGTTAAGAATTAGTGATTACTAGAAAAAAACCAATTAGATTCTATGTAATACTAGCTATTGAATTATTATAATTCCTTTCTATATCTCTATATCATCACGTGTTAGTACAGCACACACGCATACAAGACTCATCTCTATATAGAAGTCTACTCTTAGCTACTTACAGAAAGTACATTATGACTTCTGTACCCTCAGATTAATCATTAACTAATCACGAAGCTATATTATTACAGAATGATGACTTTGCCTTTGTCTTTTTCCTATTCTTTATTTTTTAAAAAAACTAAAATAACTCTCTCTCTCTCTCTCTGAGTAGTATTGTCAGCACCAGTTAAGACTATGGCTTCCCATTCTTTAATTACATTCGTTCACTAAGTTTCTGCACTCATCGGCGACTGTGCCGCAGAAATTAAAGGGCGGAATAGTCTTACGCTAAGCGACATAACCGGAAAAAACACACACACGCAGTGTAAGATAAAATCAATGGCAGAGAGAACAAATGTGATCTATACATATTTGTCTTTCTACTGTTGATTAACCTACGGTCATTACCTGTAAGTGGCTTTTGACATGGGCAAGCGTGAGATCTTTGACATCCATCAGCTCCAATACTGACTTTGGTGTAGCTCCTACAAAATAATTACATAAGAAAATCTTGTCCGAGAAAACCAAATTCCATGAAGAAGTCGTACTAGCTCGAATCTATTATCGAAGACAAAGATGAAGTAATACCATACCACAGGGAAAAAAAAAAGAGAACTATGAAAACTGTTGAATAAGTAGTCTTTCTTACTTTCATGACCACCTAGGAGTTCAACTGCGTGAACAAATCTAGCATGAAGCGTACTTGTCCATCTCATTCTAGGAGCCCTCATACTGCGTTTAGCTGGCATTTTGGACAAGAATCTCGACCTCATAACCCCAACTTGATGGTTAGAAGAACCTTCGTGAAGATTAGGGTAAATGTGCCCTAGCCCATACTGCTGCTGCTGCACCTGATGATGGTGGTAGAGATAATTACTATTATGTCCCTGCTGGTTATGCATTTGATAGACGCCATTAAACCTAGCATTTCCACCACCACTACTGCCAACAACCGAAGGAACCCTATAGCCTGGATAAGAGACGTTGGGCCCGAGATTCAGACAAGAAGAAGACGGTGATGAAGATGAAGCTATTGCTGGAGATGAACTAGACAGCCAAGTGGGAGAGTTGTTACTACTAGGCATCTGATGTTGTTGTTGATGGAACCTCATCGTCATCTTAGGATCATCTTTGCCGCGGTCCATATTCTGAGCAAATTGAAACGGACGGTTGGGATACACAGGGATTCCTTTGATAGGCCTCGAGCCATCTGATGAAATGCCTAAGCAAGCTTCACCGTATAAAGGGTTCGACTGGTTAATTAAGTGATGGTGATAAGGGTTTCGTTGTGGGTGTTCACGACGATAATGGTTAGGCCTCTCAGAGTTGAAGTGGACTTGCTTGTCATCTTCTTGGCTGTTTAGTGAGGGATGAGCTAAAGAGAGTTCGGTTAAGCACTTGTCGGAGTTTTCTTGGCTGCTGCGATTGTTATTGAATCTAATGGAAAGATCAAAACCCCACGCGCCGTCGTTGCTTCCACCGTCTCCAAAGTTTGTTCTTGCAGTTTCATAATTAGTGCAGTTGGGAGGGCTTATGTGGAGAGAGAGATCAGGGATGGCTTGTTTCGAGGAAGTCCGCTCTGCAAACATACCTTGCAAAGACATGATTATATCTTCTTGGAATGAAAAGCTTTGATCTTTTTGCTCTAGCTATCGAAATTCTGCTCTGATCTGTGAACAAAGAAAACAAAAACTCTACCACACCACAGCAATAAGCCAGGAAAACTTGCTCCTCGAATATCACAACGTAATATATTCTCGGAGATTTTTGTTCGAAGTCCTAAAGAGAGATCACGTTGTAAATAAAGCATATAAAAAGAGAAGGAGAGAGACTTGTGTACGTAGTTCTAGTACGTGTAGTTTGAAAAGATAAATAAAGATGATGATGATTGAGTTATTAAAACAGCGTAATGAAAGAGAACTGAAGAAATTTTGTTTAAAGTCGATGGTGGTGAAGTAGAAGATAGAGAAATAAAGCAGAACTAGCAAAATTCTATCAATGAATAAAAAAGGCAGTAACAATAGTGCGTTGATTTGTTGTTTGTAAGAGCATCTCCAAAGGGTACTTTATTTTTGTGTAAAACACAAAAATAGAGTACTATTCTACTCCAATGGGACTTTATATTTAACACAAATATTGTGTTGATCAGCAGAGAAACTCTAGATCTAGAGTACGCACAATTTTTAACACAAAAATAGAGTTTTAATTCTATTTATTATATTTATTTAATAATACATATTTTATTATATTTAAAATATTTGATACACTATTATAATAATAAAATTAAAAATAATATAATTTTATTTAATATAATAAAATTAAAATTAAATAATATGCTAATTTTATCATTTATTTAATTTTTAAATATTAATAATTAAAATATATTGACTTTTTAATTTTATATAATAAAGTTTAATAAGTCAATTATGATAGTAATATATAGAAATTTGATTTTTAGTGTAAAAATAGAGTTAATGGATTGGAGTGAAAACTAGTGTAGAAAATAGAGTTTATGGGTTGGAGTAAAAGCACTATAGCAACTTTATTATTGTGTAATATTACCTGTATTTTTATGCGTTGCGTTGGAGATGCTCTAAGAACCTATTCTTGGGGAGTATATCTCGGAAAACGACACAATAACGAGAGAGCGCCCCTCTATTCTCACAACTCACTACTTAATGTCAAACACGCAATCCGTAGCAAAAGTTTAAACTCTCTCTCTCTCTCTGGGTTAAAAATGCATTACAATCGAAACCAAAGTAATCTCCGAATGTGTACGTATGGCTCCTTTTTTCCCCGTTATCCTCGCTTAATTTTGTTTCTTAGCGCACGAAACAAAAGAACGATTATTAATAAAAATACATTTACTAATAAATTTGACCCACGTTCACGTCACACACGCATGCCGTTATCTTCTTTTGTGATTAAAATTCAGCATTGTGTCAAGAATCTTTTAAAGACACGTTCCTGGGCAATCTAAGATACATGTGTTCATATCAGATACATACTCTACGTACTGTGAGAGACCACCGCGTAATAATTAGATCGAATAGAGGAAGAAAATTCATTGACATGTGTGTGTGAGAGAGAGATTATTTTTTGTTTGTTAGATCATCTCCAATGGAGCTGCAAATCCAAAAAAATGGGGTAAAATTACTCCAATAGAACCCCAAAATCAGACCCAAAATGTGATCTACACTTTCCCTCTCCTAATTAAAACTCAAAGATGCGTTTGGAACGGAAAGGATGCGACTGAACTTCTAAATATTTGCGCAAAGGACCTTTATTTCTTTTGGGTTTTCTATTTTGGGTAGCATCTCCACCAACGCTATCTATGGCGTTGGACTGAAGGATTGGCGTTGGCGGAGCTCCAACGCACCGCCAAACTCAACGCCAAAATCAGCTGAGTCTATAGTGCCCCGCTACGGATCGCGGGGCACCGTTCACCAGCTATCCCAATTTTTTTTTCTTTCCGTTTTTTTTATTTTGATTTTCTGTTAAATAAGAAGATGAGAAATGGCGGAATCGAAGTGAAGCTGAAGCGGGGAAGATGACGATGGCGAGGAGAGAGAAACGCCACTTAACATTCGAAATTTTAATAATTTAATGTTCAAGAAAGGATTTTCATGGCCCGTCTCACTCCCAACCTAATTTAAAATATATTTTAATCCAATTTGTAAAGTTGTATAATATGTGGGTAAAATTGAAAAATTATTAAGTTGGTTGCAATTAAATATTTCGAGAATATTCTTTTGAGTTTAAGAATGAGTTTAATGGTTGGAGATAAATTACTATATTTTGAGTTTGAGAATGAGTTTGAGTTTGGGAATGGATTTTTCAGTTGGAGATGGTCTTAGGAACGTAATTGTTGAGAACCAAAACACTTAAGTTACGGTAGTAGTTTTGCACACCCATAAGTGTGGGCTAAATATTATTATGTATATTTTAGTTATGAAATAATAATACTAAAAATAGATGGACAAATGTTCGTGGGTGGTTATGTTTGATTTAGTTTGATTTAGTAATTTTATTAATTAATATTTTAATAAATAAACACTTGTCAAATTATGATTGGTTAATAAATACACCAAAATACAGTTTTTAAATCACCCTCACAATTAAGATAAGAGTATAGATAAACGTTACCTTCTGTTCTAGTTCAGATTACTAAATATTCCTTTCTAATCATTCAACATTGTATGGCATCTTAGGGGTTATTATGTCTGGAAACCATCGTTGACTATTAATTAATTATTTAGAAACCCTATGCTGAATAAAATGGATGGAGGTAGAGACAGAGATGTATTTAAATACATGAAAATCTTTGAAGTGTTCGCATTGGGAAGTAACTCCTCTTTCGAGTAAAAAATTACTTCTTTACAATGTGGCAATAAAATAGCACAATTCCTTGAGGGCGTTGTTAGGTTTGGTGCAATTAATGCATGTACAAAACAATTATCTTCGTTGAAGGAATTAAATATATGCCTTCTCAAGGCTATGCAAGTACAAGCTATTAATCATATAATAAAAATTAGAGCGGATTTTAGTTGGGTCTCCCCGTGATTTTTATTACATCTTGGGTCGAGGCGAATTAAAGGAAAAACATAATACAAAACATAATTGCTTCATTTTGAAATTTCGACTCAACATATTAGCACAACATGCTACTAAAATCAAACTCATATATTTGGTGTAATTGTTGGGTACTCGATAAAATCTTGATGTCTATGTTGTCAGTAGTGGATGAACTGCCTTGCTTCTCAGTCACCTTTATTTAAAAATTTTAAAAATTAATTAAAGAAACGCTAATGTGGGTACATTTTTACAAGGAAAAAGCGTAATGTAGTCATATGTGAAAATTAAAAGGAAAAAACATAGAAAAGTAATTAACTCAATCATGCATCTCTTTTTGAAGGAAAAAGCCACAGTTGTCCTATACTTAACCGAAAAGTATTATGAAAAAAGGGGAAAAAAGAGGAAAAGAGGGACTTAATTTTCAAGTGGAATATTAACTTTTCGAATAGAATATAAATATATATAGATATAGATCTACGAAATTTTAATTCCTCTTTCATGAAACATAACTATGAAACGTGGTGAGTTTTCAGCTTGACTATCTTTCTATCTCAAAAGATCAAATAAATACCATTGGCTGAGGACATTGCCGAAAATTAACCACTTGTGGTGTCATGAAGTTTATATCTACAATTTCCTATTTGAGAAAATGCAAACCTTAGGAGTAATAATAAGGAAATTAATAAATAATAGAAAAAAAGAACATGTGGTTTTAAATCAGTACTATCATGCATTCCAAAATGTAATAATGTCGAGTCTTATTCTATTCCAGTTAAGTTGGTCGGCCTATAGTTTTATTAATGATATAATATATCTGAATTGGGGCCCATCAATAGTATAATTCCGTGCTTGACATGCCATTTGGTGTCCAAATTCTTGTAATGATACGCGATGGTGAGCCTTCATTGAAAATGTCGGTGGCATCGACGATATAATGTGTGAGTTACTAACATTTCGTGGTACTCTCCAAAAGAGAATGGAATGTTAGAACAATAAGTGTTAATATTATTATTTGACTCCTCACTATTGAATTCCCACCCAATTTTGGTAATTATACGGCGATGCAATTGAAACAATTTTGAAGATACGATCAATATGCGTATACTTACTCAAAGACGTAATTTAAAATGTATGATATATAGATGTATTTACAAATTTAATTACTATTTACGTTTTTGGACAGTGAAAAGCTCTTCCGATTCTGCAACTGGTTTGACTCTCCCTCTTCTATCACAATAATTTATCGTTGTATAATTATATAAATTTATACAAATATATGCAACATTCTCAGTGGGGCCCATTCTGATATTTAATTGTCTTCCCTAGCTGTTCCCCTCAATCCAGTCCTATAATATACTGTCTTTATTTGTTTGACCCTACTTGTGCCCAAGTTCTGTATCAACAAGGGAAAAAAAAAAGATTTAATTATGATTCAGCCCCTATTCATGTTTAAAAATCGTGTTCAACCCCTGTTAGAAAAAGCAATTAGTTTTAAGGACCCGATTTTTCATACCACTTCATCGGTCTGTGGTACCACTTCTTTGTTCTGTAGTACCACTTCTTTGTTATGCAGTACCACATAATTGTTCTGCAGTACCACTTAATTATTCTGCAGTACCACTTCATTTTTCTGCGGTAAAAATGAAGTGGTACTGCAGAACAATTATGTGGTACTGCGGAACAAAAAAGTGGTACTACAGAAAAAAGAAGTGGTACCACAGACCGATGAAGTGGTATGAAAAATCGGGTCCTTAAAACTAATTGCTTTTTCTGACAGGGGCTGAACACGATTTTTAAAGTTGAATGGGGCTGTATTGTAAAGGTCCCAAAAAAAACCATGCATATAATATATCATATGCAAATAATATATTAAAAAGATTATCTGCAAATTCATATTAATTTTGTTGGGTGGATCATATTGTAATGAATATTGCCATCAGCCTTATAATTGTAACATACAGATCTTTATCATATGCTTTCATTTTAATTAAAGGGGACGAGCAAAGCAAATATCAAAGCTGATAACCTTTCTGTAAAGTGATCTTTTTCTCAACTCATCTGTCTTATCTTCTGTATCAGAAGTTTACATATATTCAGAATATATATTATATATCAATCAACCAACCAAGTCCACACGTTATGGATTTACATAGAATATAAAGCTTGAAAGTAAATAAACTTATATTTATTATTAATGCCCAAATTTAAAATTTTGCGCAGTTATATATAAAGGAATATGCATCAGAATGTTACAGATGTGCAGTAAATGAAAATATGAATGCATTTCAGTTTTTAGTTCCAACATCGCTGAGATTTATATATATTGCTTACTGCACTGGTACTTTCCAGCATATGGTAATAAAAGCTACAGGTCATAGGTTGTTGATGCAATTAATTTTTTTTTCTTCTATATATTTAATTTTAATAATGTATGATGTTGAATAAATTATTATTCGACATTATCAAGAAGCAAAGAGGATAAATGATGGAGAAAATTCATTGGTCTACTTAATGCTGCAAGGGGCCATATAATTTCTATTACAGATGAATTTAATTTTATAAAGTCTTTTCTTTTCTTGAATTAAATGGTCCATCATGGCATAATATTCTCAATAGCCCACGACGAATAAAAATGTAAACATTAGTACCACATGGTAATGAAAACGATATTACGAACCTTCATCCATCTCCATCCATCATCACGCATCCATCATAATAATATTCAATAAATGCTTCATCCCACCACCCCAAGTAACAGGAAAAATAAAATAAAAAGCATATTTTTCTCGAATTAAATATATACTTTCTAAAAAGAAAGTTGCTCTACATATATGTTTTTGTTCTCAAAAGGAAGACGTTGGGGCATTTTAAAAAAATACTCTCCCTCTGTTTCAGATTAAATGTCGTTGTAGATTTTTTTTTGTTTTAAAATACATGTTGTTTTACAGTTTTCAAGATAAAAAATATTGACTATTTCCAGTTTAAGCCATATCTTAAATAGGATCATATAATTAATTTAGGGTATAATGGGAATTTTATTTTCTTTCTTAATTTGTGTGTAATAACCTTAAACGACATGTAATATGAAACAGAGGGAGTATATGTGTAAATTTCCAAAATTACCCCCATATTAAATAACAACACAAGATTCAATACAAAAATAGCATGACAGATAATTAATGAGAGGTATAAAAGACATTTTAACACATGTTTTAATATGCGTGAAAAATTCTTAAAAAACTTTTTTTTTATAACAAATGTAATATTTATAAAGTGTTTTTTTCTCGAGATGGCCCATTCCTCGAAGAAAGAGTAATATTTGCAGCTAAAGGGACAGAAGAGCGCAGGACGACTTTTCTGGCACAGCAGAAAAGACGGATGTTGTTTTTATGAGAGAAAAGAAAGAGAGATGCTGTAAAATCATTTTGCAATCGATTGCTCTATGATTGCAAACAATAAGAGAGAGAGAGAGATAGAGAGAGTAGTATATGTACTCTATTACTGTTTACTACTACACTACCTAAGCTAAAATAGTAATAAAAGAGATCAGATGGGAACTGATAACAAAACGTGGACCTTCTTCCTTTTCTTCTCGGAAGAAAGAAAAAGAGAAATATATTACCTGCGAAATAAAAAGTAATAAAAGAAAACACGAGTCGTTTTCTTAAGCATTGCATGGATTTATTGATGGAGAGAAATGCTACGTTGGGTTATCAGATCAGAGACGAATGGAACTGTGGCTTCCTTAGCTGCACTGCAATCGTATTTATTTTCTTGCAGGATATATATTATATGTGTGTATATAAAATTTCGACACACAGAAACACACACTCTCTCCTACGCCAATGTGTGTGATGGCGACAATATAACGTATATATTATATGCATATTATTTTGCATGTAAAGTCGCTGACCGTATTGTCTACTCCGCATTTAAAGCGCGCTCTTATCATCGCACCCTTGCATTATTATTTATTTGACATGCTATGTCTTTTCCTTTTCTAAATGTTCCTTGGCGTGTTCGTAATTTTATCATGCTTCATATATATTAGTCTGATTTATAATTAAATATTACTATGGATCTTGCAAGACAACGTATTAAATTATGATACATTATTTGCAACCGGTCTGCGTATGTCCCATTAAAATATATTCAGAATCATCCATAATTTCTATCATCATTATTATACACACCCAATTAAGATTTTCGTTTGTCAATGGAGTAAAAAACCGAACCCGGCTGAAGTTTTTCAAATTCTATTCTTATTCCCTTCGCGGTGGACCCTAAATTCAAATTGCTCGTATATAATTAAAATAGCATTTAAAAGTGTGGCCTGTTCTGTCACGTCTCATTTACATCATGTTGGTTCCGGTGTTGGGCGTCTGGTCGGTGGCGCTCGTAAAACTCGGGTAAAGTTTCGGCTTTATACGTCGAAGTCGAGGCACGTACGTCGTACGCTTTCCGTAAGACGTTATTGCCCCGTATTTCAGTGCATCGGGTTGTCGCAATACGTCCCGAAGATACAACGACTTCAGGAATTTCGAAACGTCGCACACCGTAACGAAATTATCGGGCGAATCTACTAAAGACTCGAGCCTTTCTTGCGTTTTTTATGCCTTATTATGCCTAACGAACGCGATGTCAACTTTTTCTAAAGTGCTGGGAGTGAATTGAATTAATTTCTATTCTGCCAGGGGACCTATTTATACTGTCCGAAAAGCTGCAGGGGTCAATTCGCGAAAAGTCATAACTTTTCAGTTTGACCTCCTTTGACTGGGCCGAATTGCAAATAGACACAACCTTTGGCCAGGGGTCAATATGGGAATAGTCACAACTCTCGGACTGATACCCAATACCCCTTCAATCAGCCACATCACCATGCCCAGTCAGCGCCAGATCAGCGCCACGTCAGTCCACGTCAGTCCGCGTGTCAGTGACACATCATCAGCCGCCACGTCATCATTTTTAATTAATTTTTTCCGTTTTTTTATTTTTTAATTGGGCCGGCTTTACCAATTAATTTCTCATTCACCCAATATCGGTTTTGAGCAAATTAATATTCGTTAGATTTGTCTCGAAACGTAGATTCGTAATCTTTCAACGATTTCTCGTTTCGACGACCGACGTCTTCTCGATTTAATAAAATCATTTCAGCTCTTCTCTTAGTGGGCTAATAACCCACACTTGGGCCCAAGGCCCATTGGGCTTAAAGCCCAACAATCCCCCACATGAATGGAAATTAATGTAAATGCAATGCATGCTGACTCTTGCAAGAAAGTCCCGACGACCTGCATCGGAATAGGTAGCTTGTGGCTTTGAACCTTCCCTAGTGAAATACTATCGGATTTACTCGCTGCTCAATGAACGTGATGTCTTGAACTGACGGCTTTTTGTGTAAACCAAGACAACAATATACACACAGTGATGAATCTGATCTCTTTTCGATTCTCACGTTGTGTTCGTTTCGGCCGTGGACCATATCACCGATTCATAAGTGTTTTCCATTGAAGCGGCCCCACTTCACACTTATATAGGTGACCGACTATTAGGACTTAATCCTGGAGTAGCCCGAAATACTCCACCAATTTGGTATAGTCATCATTAAAAGCATACGTGCTTACCCTAACCACACGTCATCGGGAAATTACTTGGGCAGCTGTCGAGAAATGGAATTTTTAGTTTCCAAGTATACTACTGAACTAATCACAGCTTAGTTGTCTCATTGAACCAAGTTCGTGGGATCTCCACTCATCGAGGTTGAGTTACCACTGTTTTTATTCTTTGGCGTGTGGATTTTTAGTCCCATTCCCCTTACTGCGTTTTCTAACTGATCTCTAGCTATGCCTTTTGTCAGCGGATCCGCAATATTTTCCTTTGACTTACGTAGTCGGTGGAAATTATTCCGCTAGAGATAAGCTGTCTTACGGTGTTATGTCTCCGACGAATGTGCCTAGACTTACCGTTATACATACAGTTCTGTGCCCTGCCGATAGCCGCCATGCTATCGCAGTGTATCATAATTGGTGGCACAGGTTTATTCCAACACGGAATATCCTCTAGAAAATTTCGAAGCCATTCTGCTTCTTCGCCGGCTTTATCTAATGCAATAAAATCTGACTCCATTGTGGATCGAGCTATGCAAGTTTGTTTAGAGGACTTCCAAGAAACTGCTCCTCCACCGATGGTAAATATATAACCACTCGTGGATTTGGAGTCTTTACTTTCAGATATCCAATTCGCATCGCAATACCCTTCTAGTACCGCGGGATATCTCGAGTATAGTATGCCGTGATTAATAGTGTGCTTCAGATATCTTAACACTCTTCTTAGTGCTATCCAGTGGCTACTACCCGGGTTACTCGTAAACCTACTTAGTTTACTAATTGAGTACGCTATGTCAGGTCGAGTGCAGTTAGACAAATACATCAGACTGCCAATCACCCGAGCATATTCGAGTTGTGATACGGGCTCTCCTCTATTTTTGGCTAAGTGTACATTAGTGTCCACAGGTGTCTTAGCTGGAGGATCATCGAAGGCGGTAAATCTCTTTAACACGCTCTCAGCATAGTGAGATTGTGTAATCACAATTCCTTCGGACGTCTTCGAGACATTTATTCCAAAATGACGTCAGCCAAACCCATATCCTTCATACTGAAATAATTTTTCCGCATATTCTTTGTATTCACGATTATTCTGTGACTGCTTCCCATGATTAACATGTCGTCTACGTAAAGACAGACAATCACAAACTCATCGGGTGTGCCTTTTATATAAACGCATTTATCACACTCATTAATCTTAAACCCATTCGACAACATCGTCATGTCGAACTTCTCGTGCCACTGTTTCGGCGCTTGCTTGAGCCCGTAAAGTGACTTCACGAGTCGGCACACTTTATTTTCCTGCCCGGGTACAATAAACCCTTCGGGCTGCCTCATATATATTTCTTCCTCGAGTTCCCCATTTAGAAAGGTCGTTTTCACGTCCATCTGGTGTATCTCGAGGTCATACAACGCTGCTATAGCGATCAAGACCCGTATGGATGTAATCCTTGTCACGGGTGAGTAGGTATCAAAAGAATCGTACCCCTCCTTTTGGTTAAACCCTTTAGCTACTAAACGAGCTTTGTATTTTTCGATTGATCCATCGGTCTTAAGCTTCCTTTTAAGGACCCATTTGCATCCTAAAGGCTTGCACCCCTTTGGGAAGTCTACCAGCTCCGACGTATGGTTTTGCATAATGGACTCAATCTTCTTGGCCTCGATTCTTCGATTCGAAGCCTTACGACCAGGTCCTCAAGCCCCATTTCCTTACGCTTGTGCTTGAGGTAGTTCTTGAAGTCATTCCACATGGGCGGCAGCTTCTCTATTATAGCAGCTACCTGGAAAGATTCGCGGATCTGCATATTCTCCGCGTGTATATCGTGGATTATCAGTTGCAGATCACGGACCTGGTCCAACACTGGTTTGGAGTCGATCATCTTATAGTCCAAGAATCTGCCGACTATGAACTTTTTTCAGTCCAGCATCATCGGTCTTGTATTTCTTATCTAACGAGTCCCACAACTCTTTAGCAGTCTTGCCCACTGCGTAGACGTTGTATAGGGAGTCGTCTAGGGTGTTCAAAATGTAATTACGACACATGAAATCGTTGTGATTCCACGCGTCCAACGCCGCTTGTTGTTGTGCGTCCTCTTTGGGTACGGCGTCGTCAGCAGCGTCGTCGGCGTTCACCTGGGGCGGGAGCTTTTGCAGAAAGCGCACCAGGTTTAGAGTCATGAGATAAAACAGCATCTTTTGTTGCCATCTCTTGAAGTCTGCCCCGTTGAATTTCGTCGGCCTTTCGGCGTGGTTGCTACCCGTCAGCGGTACGCCGGTGGGGATTTTTGCTTTGTCGCCATCGATCAGACAGATAACGTCTTACGATTGTTGGTTCCGGTGTTGGGCGTCTGGTCGGTGGCGCTCGTAAAACTCGGGTAGAGTTTCGGCTTTATACGTCGAAGTCGAGGCACGTATGTCGTACGCTTTCCTTAAGACGTTATTGCCCCGTATTTCAGTGCCTGGGGTTGTCGCAATACGCCCCGAAGATACAACAACTTCAGGAATTTCGAAACGTCGCACACCGTAACGAAATTATCGGGCGAATCTACTAAAGACTCGAGCCTTTCTTGCGTTTTTTATGCCTTATTATGCCTAAGGAACGTGCTGTCAACTTTTTCTAAAGTGCTGGGAGTGAATTGAATTAATTTCTATTCTGCCAGGGGACCTATTTATACTGTTCGAAAAGCTGCAGGGGTCAATTCGCGAAAAGTCATAACTTTTCAGTTTGACCTCCTTTGACTAGGCCTAATTGCAAATAGACAAAACCTTTGGCCAGGGGTCAATCTGGGAATAGTCACAACTCTCGGACTGATACCCAATACCCCTTCAATCAGCCACATCAACATGCCCAGTCAGCGCCAGATCAGCGCCACGTCAGTCCACGTCAGTCCGCGTGTCAGTTACACGTCATCAGCCGCCACGTCATCATTTTTTTATTATATTTTTCCCTTTTTTTATTTTTTAATTGGGCCGGCTTTACCAATTAATTTCTCATTCACCCGATATCGGTTTTGAGCAAATTAATATTCGTTAGATTCGTCTCGAAACGTAGATTCGTAATCTTTCAACGATTTCTCGTTTCGACGACCGACGTCTTCTCGATTTAATAAAATCGTTTCAGCTCTTCTCTTAGTGGGCCAAATAACCCACACTTGGGCCCAAGGCCCATTGGGCTTAAAACCCAACACATCACTCATTGTATGGGCATGTTTGGAAAAATATTCATTCAGCTCATCTCTTATATTTTTGTTATAAAGTTACTGATTTATATCGAAGTCTCCTATTCAAGTGGGCTGCAGGCTAGGCCCGGCTAATGAAGGTGTTAGAAATACGGGCCGGACCTCTGGTAATTAATATCCGTTAAAGAGGCCCACGTACATGCGCCACACGGAGGATCGGTGCCCGATATAAGCTTGATGGGGTTCCTTCTTAAAACCAATTGGTGATAAGAGGAGTTGCCCATCAAGCTTATAAACCAATTAATTTTTCATTGCATTTTCGGTGTGGGACTATCTCCTCACACGTGATATTTCAACACTCCCCCCTCACGTGTGAGCCCAATTCATTTTTTCAATCGAACGGGAACGTCATTCTTTTCGAACCCGTCATATATATTTTTAATTGAGTCGGATCTTTTTCCGCTCTGATACCATGTTAGAAATACGGGCCGGGCCTCTGGTAATTAATATCCGTTAAAGAGGCCCACGTACATGCGCCACACGGAGGATCGGTGCCCGATATAAGCTTGATGGGGTTCCTTCTTAAAACCAATTGGTGATAAGAGGAGTTGCCCATCAAGCTTATAAACCAATTAATTTTTCATTGCATTTTCGGTGTGGGACTATCTCCTCACACGTGATATTTCAACAGAAGGCCCGACCCATCAGTGAAAGATGAAGAGAGTCGACTATAACTGCAAATAAAATTATGATATTATTTCTTTACAATGTATTGGAGATGTGTAGTAAATCTGCTCAGAGGATCGTTGTTAGATCCGATCGTACGGAAGTGCATGTGATTAAAGTCGCTAGACTAGAATCGCTCTAATTCGGCTAAATAATCAAATCAGCTTAAAACACTATTTTTATTATTTATTTCAAACTTTAGCTTGATGTCTCTCAAATTAATTTTAAAATAAATGGCATGAAAGGAGATTGCTATATGGACGGTTGGTAACCGTTGACTTCTACGTTCTTTTACTTCCCACCTGACTTTCTGACACACTCGTCGGAACTGAACCGCCTTAATTAAACAAATTTTAAATCAACCTAAAACATTTGATTATTACAAGTAGAGATCGAACTTCATCGCCGACGACCTTCAATGTTAGAAGAAATCGAGCGCAATTAGCAATGGACAGTAACCATACGAAGCCGTTAATAATCTCCTGCAGCAAAAACCTATTCTTTCTCTTAGTTCTACTCTCTTCGAACCTCCTCACTCTCTTCATCTCCACCACCTTCAACCCCACTTGCTACCTCAAACCGCCGTACTCCGCCGACACTTTTTCCTCCGTCGCCGCCTCCACCGGCGAGGACGATGGGACCAGAGATATACCCACCAACCTCCCGCCGGAGTTCTTCGCCGCAACTTCTCCCAAGAAACTCCCCTTAGGGTTCAGTCGCAACTTCAACTCCGACAAGATCTTTCCACCCATTGGCAGCCCTTGCACGCTCTTCGCCGAAGATTTGAGCCGTTACATGACCTACAAAGTCAACGGCTCGTGCCCCGACGACGAACTCCTCGCTCAGAAGCTCCTCCTCCGAGGCTGCGAGCCTCTTCCTCGCCGGAGATGTAGGCCTGCCGCCCAGAAGGAGTACGTCGAGCCCTACCCCTTGCCGGAGAGTTTCTGGAAAACTCCGCCCGATTCTTCGGTAGTTTGGACAGCTTACAAGTGTAAGAACTACGACTGCCTCGTCAACCGCGCCAAGAATCAGCAAGAGTTCGATGACTGTAAGGACTGCTTCGATCTCAACGGCCGCGAAAGGACTCGATGGACCCACGAAAAATGTAGTTGTTGATTCTTAATTCTTGTCCATAACAACGACGACCCATGATTCGTCGATTAATAATTAATTTTACTCTATTCCATTTCAGCTTCGAACCTCGATTTCTCCATCGACGAAGTCCTCTCCTATAAGAAGCCAGGGACGATACGCATAGGGCTGGACATAGGCGGCGGCGTGGCGACGTTCGCCGTCAGAATGAGTCAGAGAAACGTCACTATTATGACAACCTCGATGAACTTAAACGGCCCATTCAACAACTTCATAGCTTCTAGGGGAGTGATTCCATTGTACCTAAGCATATCGCAGAGGCTCCCTTTCTTCGACAATACGCTGGACATCGTTCATTCGATGCACGTCTTGAGCAATTGGATGCCTTCTGAGCTGCTTCATTTCTTGATCTTCGACATATATAGGGTTTTGAGGCCAGGCGGGCTTTTTTGGCTCGACCATTTCTTCTGCGTCGGCGATCAGTTGGTGGAGATCTATGCGCCGCTGATTGAGAGCGTGGGGTTTGAGAAGGCGAGGTGGGAAGTAGGTAGGAAGCTCGACCGTGGGCCTGAGCTTAATGAGATGTATCTTTCTGCTTTGTTGATGAAGCCCTTGAATGATTCTTGGTGAATCGATTTGCCTTCTTTTTTTTCGTATCATTTTTGGTACTTTGTAGTTTTTTTGCGTCCATTACAAGATTAATTTATGGCATTGCTCTGTTCTATTACAAGCGTCTCCATCGAACCTTAAATACTATGAAAACTATCTGAAATCACTAGCACGATGATAGTATTCTGTACTGTGTAACACAACGTTCCTTTGGAACCTAACACTAACGAAAACAGTTCTTAATGAAGACTCTCACAAGTCTTCGTCTTATTACACACAAGCGAGGAAAAGTGGAAGAACAGAGCACTAACTTTAGTTAATTGGGATAAAATTAGAAAGGAAGAAAAAAAGGTTTGATCTTTTCGTTCCATTTAGAGTTGGTTTCTTGGTCATATTTTTTTTTATCTCCGTCTTTATATAATTATTCCGACCATTCAAAGCGTTAACATCACTTTCATGAGGTGCTTTAGTCCTCCACTCGTAAACAGTAAGCAATCCTTGGGGAGCAAGAATGAAGAAAATACTTTTCCCATTTATGCAGCTTCTACCTTACTTTCCCAACATTTAACTAGTTTATATATATAAAGGGCATTATCATCTCATATTAGTGCATTCACGAGAAAAGGTTTGTAATAAATTTGAAGACACAACGATGAACAAAGAACGAACTGCAGCTTCTTCTTCTTCACTATATTCTGTTCCCTTGTTAGGATGCATGTTAGACGTTATTTGCCGCGTGATTTTCTGCAAAGAAGATGGCCATGACGAGTCTGATAACCATGATGAAACTGCAGCATGGAATTTGGCTGCTCACCAGCATTTCAGACAACCTCAACATGTCCGTACACCATAATATATATATGTACTTGTATTTCTAAAATAATTTCAAGGCATCCCTAGTTCTACGCATCTCCAATTTCTTCCTCAATCTCATTTTATGTGATAAGCTGGTTAATGAGAGTTTTGACTCATGAGTATTCGGTTCAGAGCATCAAAAACTCTGTTTCTCGAAGAAAGTGGATGTGTTTATTTTTGGTTGAGTGCCTTAGTGGTGGGTTAAATTAGTTTACATGTATGTACACAGTGAAGTTCGCGAAATTGATCGAATGACGATATTTGGTTTTCGTATTTAAATATATTAATAATAAAACAAAATTCAAAAAACATGATCATGCAACTGGCGTAGTAACGGGAGATTTCAAGATAATGTTTGAAAAAAAGGTCAAAGAATTATGAAATAATGTGGTCCTCCATTCCAAGAGCATACACTCAATAATAGTGTTACATGAGAAAGAAAGAGACATGACGTGGAGATATTCGATGTTTGTGATGTAGTATGTGTTCACGCCCATAAACGTTTATCGTTTATAATAAAACTGGAACTTGAAATAATTGAAATAACGCCAAAGATAATGATTGATCAATCACGTCTCACAATTAATTACATATAAGCAATACTCGACGTATGGTTATTAAATGGCATGGAGTCTATTTATTAATTAATGTATGATTGTGGATGCAAGTCAAAGATGGTTGAAATTAATAAGGGATGGATGGGGCTAATGGAATAAAGCTGGAAAACACTTAACTAAAACGTTTAAATATAATAGTATTTCTAGTGGACCTTATATGCGTGCAATAAATAAAAATTGATTCATATGGATAGTTTAAAATATATACTATTATTTTTAGCACACCCTATATGTGTCCAATAAAATAAAAATTAATTGATGGGTGATTGTGTTTAAATAATAATTTCCATAGATATTTACAAAAGAGTATGCATACTATTAAAAATAGGAATATACTCCTTTTTTTAACGTGGTGTAATATTTATGTTTTCATGAAGAAAAGAACTTTATTTTTTAAAAATTACTAAAATAAAATTTGATTTGTTGACGGACCATATTTGAATAAATGACAATTTTTAACAGGCCTTCATCGTTTATATAATAGATAGATTTCTCTTTTTGTTACAAGTCAAATCAAAATAACCATCGTTATGAAACCTTACATTGAATGTATTTACATTTCTTATTTCATCATGTATTATTGAACGTTGTTTAATCTATGTGGTTAAGATGAGGACATTCACGGTTCTTCATATAGACACTTTCCACTGTTAATTAACATGATATATATAATTAATATTTAAATACCATAAGAAAGTTACAAAGAGAGAAAACATGCAAGAATTGTAAGACCCCATTGGCCTAAGGCCCATGATTATCGTTGTTAGGTGGGTTTGTGACGTATACATCTGACTCCGGGGATTAGTCCCACCTCTGGATTGGGCGACGGTTAATCCATAGCCGGGCTGTGTGGAGATACATCGGAACCGTAAAAAAAAAAAAAAAAAAAAAAAAACATGCAAGACTTATCTTGTAGAGCAGGTGCACCATACCACGATTTCCTTAATCATGATCTGAAAATTTCCAAAAATGAAAACGAAAGGAAGTATCCAATTCAATAGTATTTATTTTACACGTTAATATTACTTAACCTGGAATAACTCAGAACTAGGTCAACAGTTTCTTGGCCACATATATGTACGAGTATAAATGTGTATCTTAGTGCTAGAGATAAATATCCATATCGACACCGAACGAATATATATATATATATATATATATATATACTCTCTCCGATTTTATTTAAACGTCGTTTAAAGTTTTTTCACTTATATTAAGAAATAGATTAAAATGTCTAATATACCCCTAATTAATTGCTTAAGCCTATTTAACATATTCCATTGGAAGTCATAAAAAAGGGTAAAACTGGAAATATGATAAATATTTATATTGAAATCTGTAAAACAACATCTAATTAGAAACAAAATTAGAGAGCTAAAACGACATGTAAATAAAATCGGAGGGAGTGTTGAGAATATCACGTGTGGCGTAGTAAAGTCTTACACCGAAAGTCACAAGAAAAGTAAAGTGGTTTATAAGCTTAATGGGTTACTCCTCTTATCACCAATTTGTTTTAAGAAGGAACCCATCAAGCTTATACTGGGTACACCTTCTCCGTGTGGCGCATGTGCGTGGGCCTCGATAACGGATAAATTACCGGAGGACCGGCCCGATTTCTACAGAGAGTATATTGTAAATGTTATATGTGGAGGTTTGCTACGGTGCCCACCTACCGTGAGCAATCACCGTGAGCACCATCGCTGATTTCGCAATTACAGTTCTTTTTCTACCACTCCGGCGATGCCATCACCTCCGCCGCCCCTATTAGCTTCCTCATAACATCTGTTCAGGCCCGTAGCTGAAGAAATTGGGGGATGAGCGAAACTCGAATTCAAGCCCGAACCTTATTAAATAATTTTTTCCAAATGAGATACGAAACATAGCAAAAATTAAATCATAAGTGTAACTTAAATAAAGAAATATTCCATCATTTGAAATACAAGTCGTTTTATACTTTTTTATTTTTTAATACAAGTCGTTTTAAAAAGAAAAATAGCTGGAAACTTTTACAACTTTATCCCTCATCATAAATAAAAATAATCAGATTAATAGAATAAAATAGTTAATTAAGGGTATAATAGAGATTTTGTTTATTTCTTAATATGTATGCAATTACCTTAAACGACTTGCATTTCAAAATAGAGTGAGTATGTTTTATAGTACATGTTTAATAAATACTTAAAGTAGTTACATAAATACTATTTATTTGAGAAATTTTCGTTTGGATTGGATAAATAGGAAGATAACTACGTCTAGTTTTTTAAAAAAAGATAAAAGTAATATTTATTGTTTGAGCAAAATTTTAATGAAAAATAATGTTTGTGCTCGCTTTTGTTATCTTTAAGGCGCATGTAACTAACAATCTTTAGCACAATTTCTATTTTATTTGTTAAATGAAATTATGAACCAACTTACCATAATTATATATATATATATATGCATATGTATAAAAAATATTGGGCCCCCTTCCGAAGCTGGGCCCGAGGTGACTGCCTCGTTGGCCTCATAGAAGCTACCGGCCTGATCTGTTGTCCATCTTCCACGCACTTATTTATCAGAAATTCTTTTTATACTACAATTTTCTTGTAGATAGATGAGATGATGAATTTCTGATAAATAAGTGCATGGAAGATGGACAACGGATGTTATGAGGAAGCTAATAGGGGTGGGGGAGGTGATGGCATCGCCGGAGTGGTAGAAAAAGAATTGTAATTGCAAAATCAGAAATGGTGCTCATGGTGGTTGCTCACGGTAGGTGAGCACCATAGCAACCTCGTTATATGTGTATATTAGGTACGTACATATATTTATTAAAGGGAAAATTATAAAAATGGGTCACTAAGTATGCTAATTTTCGATTTTGAGTCACTATGTTTGCCAGTTACAAACTAGGTCACCAAGTATGTATATGTTAACAAATTAGGTCATAGACCTCTTTTTTCTTATTATATACATACTTAGTGACTTAAATTTGTAACTATATACATAATTAGTGACCTAGTTTTGTAACTTGTGACCCAATTTTGTTACTATATACATACTTAATGACCTAGTTTTGTAACTGGCAAACATAGTGACCAAAAATAAAAAATTATATACTTACTCACCCAATTTTGTAATTTTGCCTTTATTAAATACCTTAGTTTGAAAACAATAGAACCACCGCTTTGTCCGTTTATTGTCCGGTCAAAAGCTAGGGGATTTATGTACACACTCTTAATTTATCATATGGTTTCATTTCTGTTAGAGAAACTGAAGCTCTAACAAGATTTAAAAAAGGGTAAATTAAAGATCAGGCCCTACTAAGATGTATAACTTTGTGTTCAGGCCCCATTTGAGTTTGATTTAGGATAAAGGACCTACTTTTTGAAAAATTCAGTGGAAACTACCTAAAGACTGCGAAAAGACATAATTATCCCTGACATATGCGAAATTTACCACAGAATACCCAAATGATCCGATTATAGTTGTCGAAATAATTATAACAGTTTTAGGCTGAAATGAACCACTTCCATTCATTTGGATAACAAATTGTCTGTATTGAGTACAATATCGCATATATTTTAGTAACAACTTTATCAATTATAATACCAATACTAATAAAACGAATGAATTAGAGAAAAATACATAAATGATGTGATAAGACATATTTAACACTACATATGCCAAATCAACGAAAAATACTTGAATAATACGATAACAAGTTTCGAAAAAATAATAACAGTTTTCGCATCGATCTCTCCCAACAAGCGACGCATAGATCGAAATGAGATTTCACGTTCAGACCCGAATAGATCTCCACGATTGTGATGATATAAGGTGAAACTATCGTTAATTTGATCATAACGATGACGTGTTGATAAGTTTCGGATATTAGTGACGTTAATTGTGAGAAAATAAATATTGCCCGTATAGCAGAAAATACCACGTTTCGTTTAGTAAATAACAAATGATGTTGCAAAAGTAACACATCATTCAAAAACAATACCGCTTCCTGCAATAACACATTCCTTACACTCATTCGGTCGAAAGAAGAAATTCACGTTCGAAATTCGATCCAATCTCGACGTTACTAACAGCACAAAGTTGTATCGGCTTCAATTTTTAATGGGTCTTCATACTCGAAGAGAATTTTCGAAGTTCATAAAGCACGAAAGCTTCAAACACAATTCGGAAATTTCGTTTAATACGGTGAAATCTCGACTTTAATGACCGGATAATGTAAATTCGACACAATTTCATCATGAGCCTTAGTTATCGATAATAATTATTGATGTTAATCATGGAATAACGAAGAATTTTGATGAGATCTAAGAGGACGTTTGCTAATTAAAATGGTTACACTCCATGCGTTCTGGGTAACAATTCCTAGAAAAATAATACCATATATCTTGACGCTTATAACAAATATTTCCGCAAAACGAACATATAAGTAGAAAATAATAACGACCCGTCACCCGTAAATAACACATGTAATACCCAAGTAAATGCAAAGATGAATAGATCATAACGTGATAACAATGCGAACCTAGCTGAATGACGCGATAACAAGTTTCGAAACAAAAATAACACTTTTAAGCTAAAAGGAAACATTTTCTTTCAGTTTAATAACAAAAGTCTTGTACTTAGTTCTAAAATTTGTATATTTAGTACATGTGTGTCATCTATAATAACAGAACCAACACAACGAATGACAAATTTTCCAGTTGCGATAAGACATTTAACCCTTGCCAAAGCGACGAAAAATAACAATTTAGTACAAGAATTCATGTTTTAAGCTGAAAAAAACATACCTTTAATAAGCTGAAAAATTCATGTTTCAAATTCGACCCAATCTCGACGTTACTAACAACAAACGTTGTATTGGATTCGATTTTCATGGGTCTTCATAATCAAAGAGAATTTTCGAGATTCATAAAGCACGAATGCTCCAAACATACGTTTAATATGGTGAAATCTCGACTTAATGACCGAATAATGTAAAGTCGACACAATTTTATCATGGGCCCCAGTTATCGACGACAATTATTGATTTTAATCATGGAATAATGAAGAATTTTGATGAAATCTAAGTGGTAAACGTTTGCTTATTAAAATGGTCACTGAATAACACTTCATGCTTTCTGGGTAACAATTCATGGAACAATAATACCCTATGTCTAGATATTCATAACAAATTTATCCGCAAAATGTAACATATAATGCGAAATTAATAACGACTCGTTACCCGTAAATAACACGTTTGCCAATAAAAAGTTGGTTGGTAACATTTTCTTTATTCTGAGTAACAATTCACGCAATTTGGATAACACATCGATAAGAACATTCTAGGAGTTTCTAGAATGTCAGAGATACTAACAGTACAATAACACATTGCCTGCAAATAATACCACATATCTGATAAAAAATAACAATATAGATCAACCATATAACACATTTGTAGCTATAAGTACCACAATATAGCTAATCAATGCCAATTACTATTTCGATTAATTTCGTTCATAAATTCATTTCGTTCGGATGTATAAGATTGACATTCATGAAAATAGATGATATGATGAAGCTAAATCACAAAATTTCATTAAAAGACACGTTTTGCGAAAGTTGGTATCAATATGTGAAAAGTTGAGATAAAAAATCATACAAACATATATCTCTTCCTTCACAACATACTAGTATCTCATTTAATGAGACATAATCGTTATGAATTCCAACACAAACGTGTTCAAAGTTCAAAATTAAACCACAAATATCATTTTATATGTCGTAAATCTGTATTTGATACATTTTCGAAGTTATTTGTTAAGGAATATTAGCAGGATGATTCGTTAACGTCACCAGTACCAGATTGCCCGCACGTAATACTACATGTTTGCTATAAAATAACAATGTGAACCTACCGAATAACGTGTTTACACATAATGATACCACATAACAGGTTTCCAGTACCACATTACTAATCCGATTAATTTCGTTCATAAAAGCACATTGTTCGAGATTTACAAGATTAACATCTTGTAAATGTATGATTTGATGCATTTATCACACCAAATTCCTATAAAAGCTACATTGTTTGATTGAGGTGGATGATAGTGGATGTTCGAGGTCAATAGTTATTCAAAACATAAACTATTACTTTGTTCATTGAAACATCACATATGAATTTCAACACGAATGCCATCAAAATTCAAAATTAAACCACAAATATCAGTTTATATGTCGTAAATCTTCAAACCTTAAGGGTAACCCTAAACCATTAAACCTTAATCTCCATAAACACATAACCCTAAACCTTGGTGCGACAACTACAGCAATTGGTAACACATAAGCAACTTTTAGTAACATATTTAACTAAATGGATAACAGTTAAATAGTTATTAGTAACAAATTTGCACTGATTTAGCAATCCCGCTAAAATTCCAATCGTTGCATAAATCCCGCCCAATTAACCCAACCAATCCACAAATTCCGCCCAAATTTAGCAAGTACAGTAAATCCATCCAAATCCAGCCAAAACTAATATCCCGCCCAATTAACCCAATCAATCCACAAATCCCGCCCAAAATTTAGCAAGTATAGTACCACTTCATGGCAATATAATAATATTTATTATTTAGTGACAAATCATGTACTTTTAGTAACAGTTCCGATAACAACAAGTAACGCTTTGGTTTTATGTAGTAACAGTTTCAATGTCAAAAAATATCGAAACATGCCTTCTAAAAGAACTTAGTTCGTAATATAACATTTCAGATAATACACCATCAATACTTACGGAAATCAAAATTAGGTCATAATATACCAATTAATCGACGAAGAAGTCGATTACGAGTTACCCCTCGTATCATGACCCACTTTGTTCATGAACCCATATGTTGGACAAAAAATACCAAATATATACTTCCGAGAAACAAAATAAAGTCGTACAATACCATATAATGAGATAAAAATATAATATGTGAGAAATAAAATAACGTTTTTGTAAAGTTTTGTAACATTAAGACAAATCGTAGTGACAATAATGCATGAAATAGTAACATGTGCTCCTGATGAATCAATGACTGCGATACGACTTGCTTTCACACAGCGTAAGTTTAGAAGTGATGAGGTAACGATTGTTTCAAAATTCACAGAGCCTATGAAACGCCAAACTATGGGTATCTCGAATACGCACAGATTAGCTGCAATTGTTGCCAAAATCTAGTTCGATTTGGCCACATTTTTCTCAAATTTCAACCCATATAAAAATTCATTACAATTCTTACATCGTTCTTCATCAATACTAGAAAAAAACATACGTGACACGTCGAAATTGATTGGTTGATGGGGCAGTCGATTGTGCTCGATTCATTGTGAAAAATGGATTTCGATTATCCGGAGAACTAAATATAAATCTGTTAAAAACATTTTACTATCGATAAATAACACATTATCAGTTTAAAGTAGCACTTATAAGTTTTACAATAACAACGCGTCATATATCTGTAACATACAACTGGCGTCGAATACCACTTTACTATAAATCTGTTAAAAACATTTTACTATCGATAAATAACAATTATTAGTTTAAAGTAACACTTATAAGTTTTACAATAACAACGCGTCATATATCTGTAACATACAACTGGCGACGAATACCACTTTACTGAACGATTTCTTAAGGGTATTTTAGTCAAAGCATAGTTTGGGTCTTTACCTTTAAATTTTTCAAAAAACAGGTCCTTTAAACTAAAGAAATTACTGACAGGGTCTGATCACTAAGTTTAAATTTTTCTAGGGCCTGAAACGTAATTGTCCCTTTAAAAAAATAATTCGCTAATCAGGTGGTGCCATAGATTCCAACATTTTATCCATGAGATTGCAAAGAGCTTGTATTCATAAAAGAGGAGGAAAAGACAAAAACAAAAAAGAGAGGCCTCACATTACTTTTCAGTATTGATAATTAAACTCACTTTCACGTCACTATACTAATTTATTTAATTTTGTGACTGATAATAATACTATTTTTTATAATTGCATGCACACGACGTTCTCTACATATAAGAATCAGTAGTTAAGAGCCACGTTACAATTTCGATATGAAGTTTTAATTAGGATGGCCATAACATGACAAGCTCACTCGTGGATGCAAAAAAGTTTACCTATTATTATATTTATATTTTTTTTAGAAAAATATATGATTCTAAGTAAACTATGGAAAAATGAAATGAAAGCAATAACTCCTTGCACACACTGTCTTTTCGTTTCAATGCGATCCTTTGAAGTTTGAATAAAGAGTGTGCACGCGTGGCCTCTCGAAGACATGAAAATTTTAAAAAATATCATATATTTTATTTTGCTTTTTGTTAATTTGAAATATATATTTGTGAACGGAGTCAAATTTGACAACTGTAACGTTTGTTTCAACTTCCACACGTACTTAATTATTTAGCTTTTATTTACTAAAGTAGCAAACACAAGTTTAAGTAGCTAGAGCCAGGCCAGATGGAAAACCTTTTTATTCTTCTCTTATTACTAACCATTCAAGTTTCTAATCATTTGTTTAGAATCTTAATTTTACACAAAAACACTATGAACATATACCGAAATAAAGCAAATTAGAAATAATAATGAATCCATTTCCCACGCTACGACTTTCCAACATAAAGTTGAAGAGACGTAAGAATGATATGCTTCTATTTTTCCATTCAAATTTTCTTGTTAGTAGAATTTAAAATGAAAGGTCCCTCCCCTCCATTATTATTGTCCTATTACTGCTATGAAAATCTACGGTTCTCTCATTATATAAATAACTCATCATCACATAGTCATCTTCAGTCCCACTACATATCTCAGACCAATTCAAAGGACAAAACAATGGCAAAACTTATTACACTGCTCACCATAACCATCCTATGTTTGAGCTTCCACTTCCATGTCTCAATCCAAGAAGAAACAACGTTCTCCTCCTCTTTCCCACTAACCATATCCCACGTGTCCCATAAATCAAGAGCCAAGCTGCTCTCCAACACGGTCCAAGCAAAGACAGAAGCCGTCGGCGACTACAAGTCGTCGTTCAGATACACGGCAGCGCTCGTCGTTTCGCTGCCCATCGGCACGCCGCCGCAGACGCAGCAGATGGTGCTGGACACTGGGAGTCAGCTGTCGTGGACAAAGTGCCACGACAAGCTTCTCAAAACGCCGCCGACGAAGTCGTTCGACCCTTCGCTTTCCTCCTCCTTCTCCGTCATACCCTGCGACCACCCAACGTGCCGGCCGAGGGAGCCCGACTTTACGCTGCCGACGACGTGCGACCAGCGGCGGCTCTGCCACTACTCTTACTTCTACGCCGACGGCACCCTCGCCGAGGGCAACCTAGTCAGGGAAAAGATATCGCTTGCGAATTCCGTAACTACCACACCTCCTCTGATCCTCGGCTGCGCGTCGGGCTCCGACGAGGCCGAGGGTATTCTGGGAATGAATCTCGGTCGGCTTTCGTTTGTGTCCCAAGCCAAGGTTCCCAGATTCTCCTACTGCGTGCCAGCTGGACAGGCGCGTGGCGCCGACGCGAATCCCACGGGCGCGTTCTACATGGGGAACAACCCTAACTCGGGGAGGTTTAAGTACACGAAGCTTTTGACTATTGCGAACGGTCAACGCATGCCCAATTTTGACCCACTGGCCTACACGGTCAAGATGGTCGGAGTAAGCATAAACGGTAAGAGGCTGAACATATCGGAATCCGCTTTCCGACCCGACGCCGGCGGGTCGGGTCAGACGATGATAGATTCGGGTACCCAATACACGTTCTTGGTGGAGGAGGCCTACGGCAAGGTGAGGGAAGAGGTGGCGGCTTTGGCCGGCGGAAGGATTAAGAAGGATTACGTGTATGGCGGATCTTTGGACATGTGCTTCGACGAGAGAGATTCGGCGGAGATCGGACGGCTGATATGGAGCGTGGCTCTATTGTTCGAGGACGGCGTGGAGGTTTCTGTCGGAAAAGGGGGTGTATTGGATGACGTGGGAGGTGGGGTCCACTGCTTCGGAATCGGACGGTCGGAATTGCTCGGCGTGGCGAGTAATATCGTGGGGAATTTTCATCAGAGGAATCATTGGGTGGAGTTTGATGTTGTTGGGAGGCGAGTGGGCTTCGCTGCTGCAGCAAACTGTAACTTGGCTTGATTGTTTCGTTTTAAATTTTTTCTATATTTTAATTTTAGTTTTTGCGTGGTAATTTTTGACAAAGCTTGGTGAATGTGTTTATTAGGTACGTAAAGTGTACGTGTGTTTGTGGGTGTACATATTTTTTTTTTTTTTTTGGAAATTTCCCTTATATTAAAATAATAATAGTACAAAAAACAAAAGAGCGATCACGATAACGTCGCAACCTGCAATAACAAACTACTGCAACATTCAACTCGACGAGGACCAAGATTAAACAAGTTAATCGAACTATTTAATAACCACAGTACGGGTTGGATCACTTAAAGGGCCCTCAAGAGAGCATTCGTCCGCATCATCAAGGAGATCAAGAGCAGCAAAAGAGTTAGAACAAAATCCAATTGTAGCCGGTTCTGCGAGATGTGCCACGGAGTGGTGCGGCTTGGAGGAAATCCCCACTCCATTTGGATTGGAAGGACGATTCTGGAGTGATTTACCTATCTGGACATCATCCTTCTTCCCATGCGCAAAGTTACCTGTATCAGCATGACACATCCGTTCCTGCTCCATTCGTGATGGGCCATTCTTCCTAGAAGGGGTTTGGTCGACTTGATGTCGTTGGATGGACAAGCCACAGTTGAGTGACCCAATGTCGCACATGTAGCGCACCGCGGCGGCTTCCACTCATATTCGACTTTTATCTTGATCACATTGTTCACCTTAGGTAGTCGTAGATTGAATGAATCAAGATAGGGTTCCTCCAGCTTCTTCATGACACACACACGAGCATAGTCAATGCGCTCCATTGTCGTAGTGAAAGCATCTGGAAACAAAGGCGTCCCCACAGCACTCGCAACTCTACCTAATCCCTCCGGAGTCCAAACTTCCGATGGTAGATGCCGAAAACGAACCCAAGTCGGAACTTCAGTATGTGTTTTCTTCTCAAGAGTCATGCCTTGCCGCCATTCTTCGAGAAACAAAGGTTGGCCATTCAAAATCCAAGGGCCGCCCTCAATAACCGTCATCATCGTTCTATCAGAGTCGAACCTGAACTTGAAGAAACCATTAGAAGTAGCTCTCACTTCTACTAAACCTGGCCACACAGAACGGAAATGACGTTCCACATGCGGATAATATGGCCTTCTACCAAGAAAATAGCCAATAAGAGTGTTAGCCCAGCGTGCACATCCTTTATCCGCAATCTCAGAAGGAAGTTGAACCTCTATCACACCATCAACAAGAGTCGGAGCCGTATAGCCAAGCGTAACTCGTTCAACGCTGGACTGACGAGCATTATGATTAGAGTGTCGACCCGTTAAAGCAGAAGCAAATGATTTGAAGTGTGTGCCTTGACGATTGACTCCATCAACCACAACCGTTGTAGTTCTCTTCTTCGTAGAAGGAACCTGAGGCCCAACTGGTGGATGAGGGTCTAAATTCTCATCATCAGAAGAAAGCCTAGCCCTCATAGGATTCCCTATCACATCAACATTTGTCACTGGTGTAGCCGCCACTGTGTGAGGCGACGAGCTGTTAACATCGCCATCATAATTCTGCCCATCGACAACTTCTGTTGCCGCTTGCTTAGTATCCACCCTATCATTCTTATGAAAATTAGGACTTGTCAACCCAACATCTTTGGAATGCTTTATGGCAGAAGAAGCACCTTTGAAGCCCATCCCATGTTTAAAATCAAGAAAACCACGGCGAAATAATCTTCCCTCTTGTTGACGAAGTGGGTCAGTGTCAGTTTTACTCACATCCTTTTGTTTTCCGCCCGCAGATGCGGAAGTCGCCACAGCCACAGTGGAGAGCACAGGCCCGACGGAAGGAACCCTTTTAAGAGGCCCGACGGAACTTCTAATCAGCTTCGGTGGAGCCACCGACGCAACCTCAAGGGAAGAATGATCGTGTTCAGACACCGGCGTCACAGTGGAATTATCAGCAGGAGACGAGACAGCAAGTGCCGAAGTGACCACTCCCTTGGCACACGCATGTAGATTATTTGTCAAAATTCCATCGTCATCGTCAGCCTCATCGGAATCATCAAGTAGCCTCTGATCTCCTTTGGGTAGTGGTGTAAGTTCCCTGCAGCGTATCTTAGTATTTTGCGACGAAACATCCCCATCTTGACGCAGAGGCTGGATCTGAGTCGTATTAGACAGCTCCGATCCGATTGCCCCCTCATCAGCCACAAGCTGTGAGCCTTCAGCCTCTCCGTGCATCCGAATAGGCCCACTAACTCTTTCCATCAAATCAAGAAAACTCGGCATATTAAATTTGTCACCAAAGGATGGATAGTCCTTACCCAAATTCTCAATATCCCGTAGGAAGGCGGCCGTCACAGGCATAGACGACGAAGACATCATGGAACCCATCATAGCCGATGATGTAGCCATGGAGGAAAACAAAGATACAACGTATCAGCAATAAATCCCAGAAACAGTAAAATAAGCCCTCCAAACGCCGTTTGATCCGGCGATGGAGGTCGACGATCTTACCAACGCCCACCAATGCGTTGTATCCTCAATCCATAGTTACAATATGGAAGATGGGGTGGGTAGGTGAGAGTCGAGAGAGAGAATGGAGGCAGATGAGGGGGAAGTTGGGGGAGGGAAGGCCGGCGAGGGGAGGGACGGTGGTGGGGAGGGGGAGGGGGAGGGACGGTGATGGTGGAGGGCCGAGGGGGGTGGGTAGGTGAGAATCGAGAGAGAGGATGGGGGTAGGTATCATTGGGTTGTACATATTTACTAAAACTAGGCATGTGAGCTTTGTGATGTGCATATAGCTTAACTAATTACCAAACGAGGCAAGTGACGTGTGATGACTTTTCTTGAATAAAAATAAATAATATATCAGATCGTCGATCGGACTTAACTTAGTTCACGTTCTTCTAAGTTCTAACCCCGTTGGGCCCCACCATATCTCTGTCTGTTTTCGCAATGTGGAAGACAAAAGATGGTTCTTCACATCAGATAAGCTATTCACTTCGGTTAATATAGCATAGTATTAAAATTTCTTTCTTTATATACTTATTTGGTCTTTCTTACATGTTCACGAGGATAATATTGAATGGTTCAATCATATATAAATCAAGAGTTTAATCCACCTTTAATTAACTCCAGTGCTTCTTGAGTTGACTTGTGTGCTTCGTGCCATGTTTTCTAGCTACCATCTCTAGTATTTTAACTTTCTCTTTTTTTTTTTGTAATAATTAATTTGGCCTTGTCCGTGATCGCGAAGAAGTCAATTTTTTTCAATTTTTCAATGTGCTGCTGCAGAGCAATCAGCTTTTTAAAGTGACTGACTGCATCATCAATCATCATCTGCTTCCCATTTCTGGGCGTGAAAAGAAGTTTAGATAGCAATATTATTGAGGGCAAATTTCGTTTCAGGCCCTTGTCAGAGTTTTTTTTTCAGTTTTCAGGCCGTGTCAAAAAATATTCAGATTTAAGGACCCGATTCTGCAGTAACATTTCATTATTATGCAGTAACACTTCATTGTTTCTGCAGTAACACTTTGTTGTTCTAGAATAACAATTCATTGTTCCTAGTAACACTTCATTGTTCTGCAATAAAACTTCATGTTCCCTCAGTAACTTCATTGCTATGAAGTAACACTTGTGTAACTTATGTTCTTATCTCTAAATTTTAGGAAAATTAGGTTCTTTAAACTAATATTTTTCTAAAAAACCTATTTTAAAATATTCGTGGGCCTGAAATATAATATACCCTAGATAGATGATAATACTCTGATTTTTCTTTTTCTTTTTTTATTTTTCTAAGTCAAGCCGCCACCCAACTTTGGTACACACTCATCATAATTATTACTCGCGCCTGACATAAATAAATTGCTTCCATAAAAAAGAGAAAGACATAAATAAATTGTGGGAACACTCCTTTTCTTGTGCCTGGTTCATTTGCAGCTGTACTATGGAAACTTTTGTTATTCATTTTTATTGACTAATTTAGAGTCTTTAGACATTAGGTAAGACTAGCTAGCTAGGGAAGTGAGCCAAAGCCTGTCTATAGCTGTACACATAAAACTCGTGAAATTTGAGTTAAAATGGTAAATACAAAAGCAAACAAAAAAGACTTATTACACTATATATATGACAAAATCGCATGCTTTGCTTGCTCGATAACAACTGGCAATGGTTGCATGGCTTGACTTTCACTTGGTGACAATGGGATCTTTTCGAGGTAGTGCGGCGGCGGCGGACGGCAGTGAAGCGGCGTGGACAGACGGTGGTGGTATTCTCATATCCTTTATTGAGGCCATGAAACTTTTGGGCCAATGTTTTTTACTAAAAAAGACTAATTGGGCTTATAAACTGGGCCATAATATTGCTTTACAGTACTAAAATAATAAGTAAATCTTTCCATTACCATCGTGCAACAGCAAATCAATACTTTGGTATAAAAATGGGGGAATTTTCTGTCATGCCCTAGTAAATTTTTAATTTTCTGTTCAGGCCCTATCACAAAATGAATAAGTTTAAAGGACCTACTTTATCTAAATTCAGATTTGAAAACAACGACTCAGCCCCGATTCTCGGCTTTGGAGATATAATTCTGGAAAATATGACGGATGTCTCGTACGTCGAAGGTCTCTGTCATAACTTGTTCATCATAGGCCAATTATGCGACAAAGGATTCCAGGTGGTCTTCCATGCCGACCGGTGCAGAATATTGGACAGTCAGGACTTAGAACTCCTCCAAGGACTTCGGAAATCAAATCTTACACGATAAACCTGACGTCCGTGCGGATCTCGACTGCTGTTTGCCTCATATCTGACTGTAATTCAGAGAAACAGCCTATGGCATCAACATTTGTCTCATCTCAATATCAAAGCTCTTCAACGTCTCTTCAACATTCAGAGGAAGCCGCACGTACGATGCTCATTCACTCCAGTCTCCCACACTTCCTTTGGGCTGAAGCAGTAAATACCGTTTGTTTTACTCAGAACAGGACGGTAGTTCACAAGCGCTTCGACAAGATCCCGTACGAGATCATTAACAAGCGAGTACCCAATATTTCCTTCTTCAAGGTCTTCGGGTGCAAGTACTTTGTGGTGAACGATAGAGAACAACGTGCCAAGTTCGACCCTAAAGCATTCGAAGCCACTTTCGTAGGGTATTCTTCAACTTCGAAAGCGTACAGAGTATACATCAAGTCCACCTGAACAATGAAAGAAAGCTACAATGTCACTTTCCACGAAGTGGCAGAGATGACTCATTCCGACTGAAGGCCCAAAAAATATGATTTGACGAAAATACTCTTACCAAAATGATCTTTTTTATGTTACTCAGTTACAGTCTATTGTTACTTTAAGAAACAGACACGTTATTTTGCGTTAATATTGTGTTACTCAGTTACATAATATTGTTACTAGGAAACAGATACGTTATTTCTCAATAATATTGTGTTACTCAGTTACATAATATTTTTCTTACACTGAATCGAGCACAAAAAAATTCGACTGCCCCATCCAACCGGTTTCGACATGTCATGTTGGATTCATTATGATATTGACGACGCACGAGGTAGAATTTGGTTGTCTAATTAGGGTGAAATTGCTTGTCTAATTAGGGTGCAAATTCGAGAATATAATGGTAAATCGAATTTAGATTTCGACATAAATTGCAAGTAATCGGTATAAATTCGAGGTACCCATGAGAAATCGAGGTCTATTTTACATTATTGAGTCAATAACGCCAAGATTTATGCAGTTTTCATCTGTTTTTTAGTGACGTTTGTGATTTTCGTGTCGTTTGTGATTTTCGTTCTTTTCTCCCGATCCATTGGTTGTATACATAATGCGTTATTTACGACAAACAAGGCATTATTACATTTCAGCGACGTGTTACTTCTAAGTCAATATTTGTTATTAACCATAAGACATTTGTTATTTTTTGCTATGTTATTGTATTTATTTTTTACAAGATTTAGGAAAAATATAATATTTGTTTCTTGCAACTAATCGGTATAAATTCGAGGTACCCATGAGAAATTGAGGTCTGTTTTACCTTATTGAGTCAATAACGCCGAGATTTATGCAGTTTTCATCCGTTTTTAGTGTCGTCTGTGATTTTCGTTCTTTTTCTCCCGATCCATTGGTTGTATACAGAATGTGTTATTTACGACAAACAAGGCGTTATTACCTTTCAGCGACGTGTTACTTCTAAGTCAACATTTGTTATTAACCATAAGACATTTGTTATTTTTTGCTATGTTATAAGTATTTCTTTTTTACACGATTTAGGGAAAATATAATATCCGTTTCTTGCAAATAATCGGTATAAATTCGAGGTACCCATGAGAAATTGAGGTCTATTTTACATTATTGAGTAAATAACTACGTGATTTATGCAGTTTTCATCTGTTTTTTAGTGTCGTTTGTGATTTTCATTCTTTTTCTCCCGATCCATTGGTTGTATACAAACTGGTTATTAACAATATATGAATCGTTATTTCTAATGTAGGATGTGGTATTTTTGTGCGAAGATTTGTTATTTACTAGAAGAGATGTGGCATACGTCGCTAAGTGATTTGGAAAAAAATAAGTTCAGTTCCGGCAGCCTGTGGCCGCCCGAGAAGCAGATAAGCAGCTGAGAAGCGTCGCCGAGAAGCAGCCGCCGCCGTCACTTCCATTCCACCTCCTATTCGTCGGACACGTCAGCACCGACCCAACTTTCCTTCTTGAACGGCGTCCTTCAAGCTCTACTACGACGACAGGTCAGGATCGGGCCTCCTTGTCTGCTCACGAAGGTCGAGATTATAGGCGGAAATCGAGCTTTAAAATTAGCTCGCTCGATGGAGAAGACGATGGCAAATGTTTGTAAATTTTGCATCTGTTAGGGGGTATATATGTCATATCGCATAGTTGGGGTATTTTTTCTCTCAGAATTTTGAAAAGTAGGTCCTTAATTCTAACTGAAACTATATTGGGGCCTGAATACTATTTAAAATGTTAACACGTAATTAACCCTATAAAAATTGCTAGTGACAGATGTGTCTATGGATACGCCTAGAGATGGCAACGTGGCGAGGCGGGGGCGGGGAGCTAATTCCCGTCCCCGCCTCGCGAAGCATTCGGGGAGGAAATTGCCCCCGTCCCCGACCCCGCGGGGATTTATTTTTTAAAATAAATATTATATTTTAAATATAATATATAAATTTAAATATATTTTCGGTATAAATATTATATAAATTATAATTTTATATATTACTTGTATTAATTTAATATTATTTAATCTATATATAATATTATTTAATATTATGTAAATTATAATTTAATATATATATATATATTATAATATATAAATAGGTTTCGGGGTGGGGCGGGGAACGGGGCGGGGATCCCCGCGGGGAAAAATCAGTCTCCGTCCCCGCCCCACGGGGATAAAACACTGGGGATTCCCCGCCACTTTCGCGGCGGATCCCCGCAGGGACGGGGGATCCCCGCCCCACTGCCCACCCTAGATACGCCTGCAGACTGCAGTTGCATCTCAAGTCGGCATTTATTCACTGTTTCTTTCTATATCTATAAGATGATTGTATTTGAAAATTGTTAGGAATATTTTATTGTGTTCAATTAAATCAGGTTATCTTAATCTTATAGTTTTATTTTGCCCTAGGACTTAATTGTAAATATACCTAACTAGTGGGTATATTAGTTATATTGGGCCCAGTTAGCCCATTAGGGCTTATGTATAAATACCCTAAACGATACATCGTTTAGGGTTGCTGATTCATTAATTGAGTTGACGACTTTTCTGAAGAACTCGCGCGCTCTCGTTCCAACTCAACAATCTCGTCTATCAGTATTACTTCGTTATTGCTTCCGTAATTCATCGTTACAGGTAATACTAATCCTTTGAATCAGTACAAGGTTGGATAAAATCGGCCTAACAAGTGGTATCAGAGCCGAATTCGTGGATCAAAAACTCTTTGAAGCTTCGCTGAAAATCACTCGCTCGTTCCATCTTTTCTCGTCGAATTTCATCGAGATTTTGATTATTGTTCGTTGTTCCTTCTTATTCTCGATATTCTAACAGTCGATTCTCATTAAATTTCTCAGATTATTTCTCGGCTCATGGAGATTGCATAATCTTTTGTTTTCTATTGATCGAATTCTTCGTCTTAGCCAGGGAACAAATCGTGACGGCGACGTGAAATTCCCTCTAACATCTCGAGATTTTGACCTATCTAAGCATTCGACATTATTCTCGACATTTTTGCTCGTCTCGACATCTTACTATGGAATAGGGGTCACGACATCTAGCTCGATAATTTGCCACATCTCGACATTTGGAAGCCCTCGACATTTTCTTAAACATCTCGACTTTTGCTTACCTCGACATCTTTCTCGATTTTTATTCTTTTAGGAAATGAGGGACTCGACATTTCACTCGAAATAGCCATCTCGACATTCGAAGCTATCGACTTTTGTGCTTGTCGACATTTGAATTCCTTTGAAGCTCTCGACATTTTACTCAAATATAAGGGACTCGACATTTTTCTCGACATTTGGCACGGACCTCGACATTTGGAAGCCCTCGACATTTTTTTTAACTTGGTCTTATTTTCAAAAATCAGTGCCTTCTCGACATCTTGCATCTCATTCCTTTCGACTTTTATCTCGACTTTTATCTAAATATCGATCTCAACATCTATCACGACATTTTTTCTTTTCGACATTTCTATCGATATTTTGCTAGGAAAGGAAGATCTCGACATTTTATTCGAAGTTGTTACTCAAAATCGAATTCGACATCCACCTCGACATCTTAACAAAGGACTCGACATCTTGCATCCTGTTTCATTCGACTTCTCATCTCGACTCCTTAAAAGATCTCGACATTCCTATTCGACATATTCTCATCTCGGTTTCTACTTCGACTTCCTACTTCGACATTTTAAACAATATTTTCACTCGACAATTTTCTTAGGGCCTCGACATTTAGTCTCTCGATTTTTGTAAGCTTCTCGACATTTTTCAAGCTCTATTCTAGTTTGGTGATTCTCGATATGCAAAACTCGAAATCTATCATCAATTTCATTGAGGCTTCTCGACACTTCATCTCGAAATCCAAGTTCTTAAAACCGACATTTTACTCGAAATATTCGTCAATTTTAAAGATATCGAAGTCTCTTATTGATTGAACTCTCGAGAATTCTTTGTTTCAACTACCTTTGTCAACAATTCATATTTCAACAAGTCATATTTTAATCATTCTATCTCGAAATTCAAATCCCTTGTCTTTGCAATTGGACAATTCAGTTCTCGACAAAATTAATTTTTTTTCTCCCTGATTTTGAACCTCTCAAATTATCTGCAAAGCTTCATCAATATTTCGAGCAGGTCTTTCGAAGAAATTAACTTATTGTCTTACATAAGATCTGACCTCTATCATCGAAACTCCTGCCATTATTTTATTATAATTTATTATCGTCTTTCGTAGATTTATTATCATCCTTTGGATAATCGCATTAAAAAAAAAAATTAATTAATAAATATATATATAAATCTCCATATTATTAGTATTATTAATCAAATTAAATTCTGTGATGATTTTATCTTTCATATATCTTTCTAACATTGTTTGATTTTTTTGATCTAAGATTTAGCTGATCAACACGATTAAGATCCATATCCAACCAAAATAACTCTAGAACTGAACTTTCAATATTCATTTTCAATATGTCATATATGCCGTATCAGTGGGAACAGAAAGTGAACAAACAAGCTAAAGAAATTGAGGAATTAAAAGCTCGCTTAGAGAATAATCATAAATGTCTCCTTGCCAGCTTAAGTGAAAAAGCGCATCTCACTTGCAAGCTTGAAGCAATGCAAATGAGAGTCGATGATCGTGACAAAGAAATAGAAAGACTGAAAGTGAAAATTAGTGAGTCAACTACTAGTTTGAAAAAGAGCGAAGACGAGATACTCACTAAGACTTGTCAATATAACTTCATATATAGCGAGCGTAACAAGTTATACTCTAAAATTAGGAGTTTAGAGGACATTTTAACAAAAAGAGGGCAAGCGGATCAAAATTCCTCTAAGAACCTAGCGTCAAACGGGGAAAATATTTTATCTTCTAACAAATCTACTTCTTGTTGGGAAATTCCAGAGGTCGCTAATAAAACCAAATTGAACGCAACTTTGGAATCAGAAAGTGTAGGTTTTCAAGCAGAAAAACAAAAAAAGTCGGGTGCCGTATTCATGGCAGAAC
This sequence comes from Craterostigma plantagineum, assembly GCA_027422505.1. Lineage (NCBI taxonomy): Eukaryota > Viridiplantae > Streptophyta > Magnoliopsida > Lamiales > Linderniaceae > Craterostigma > Craterostigma plantagineum. The sequence goes on along the minus strand of JAPQWV010000012.1, from coordinate 13,662,652 downwards.
AGGAATCATGGCTCAAGGATACCTCTGAAAGTGAAGACGAAAACCTGGCTCTCATGGCAAACGTCGAAGCTGACTCTGAAGATGAAGCACATACCACTGGAGCTACTCTCCCAACTGACTCATCTTCTGAGACTGAGATTGCCGCTCAAGTGGAAAAAGACGTACTTCTGACAATTATATCTTCACTCGAAAAACAAGTCAATAACTCCATAGATCTCTCTCCACAACTGCATCTAGCTAAGCCTAAGATAGAAGCATCACTCCACAAGAAAATAAAAGGGAAGGAGATAGCCAAAAGAGAAGATTTATTATTTGAAAAATACGCGTCTCCTTCAAATCATTACTATTCCTACGATGATGCACTTGACTTGAATTCCCGTTTTCGTTTTGCAAGCGCAACCCTAATCAAGAACGACACACGGTTCTTCTGTAAAGGCAAGACGGACTTTCTAGCCGAAATTTCACGCCTCCAGGACATCAATAAATCACAAGCAAAGGAACACCAGAATCAATATGAAATATTAAAGTTCGAAAAAGAAAAACTTCTGAATGAAATTTCCCTCCTAAGAAATCTCAACGATCATTCATCTGAAGTTGGTTCATCTTCGACTTATGATTTAACTCCTAATGATGTGTCAAATTTAGCTACAGGCAAGAAACTAACCAAGAAGACGAAGACGATGGACGGGGTCAGGAAATCAAAATCTAAACCCTCTCCTACCAAGGCTTTCTACTCTACAAACTATGCTTATGATGAACATAACTTCATTTCATCGAAGACTATTAAGCACTGTGATGTTTCCCGTTTTAGTAAATCTAATATTTATAAGATGCATCATACTTCTACTCGACAGGCATCATCTCATGCAAGCCACGTCTCGAACACTCCCGTATTCAATCGATTGGTGCATAAGAACTCAACAGGGTATAGTCCTAATGTTAAGCAAATTTGGGTGCCCAAGCAAAAACATCACCCCACATCCCCTCAACACCCAAAACAAGGATTGAAGCTATGGATTCCTAAATCACAAATTAAATTGAATAGGACTTTAAAGGATGACTTAGGATCAATATCTGAACCTAATGTGCTTAACTCGTTTTCTGCTAACAAGGGAGGACCCATCCAAAAATGGGTACCAAAGGCCCGATAACATTTTGCAGATATCCCAGCATGAGTAGGTACTAAGAGAGCTGCTCCACACTCATGACTGGTATGCGACGAGGGCAGCCAAACATCCCAGCGCGTATGGCATCTCGGGTTGCTCCACAGACGCGACTGGTTAGCGATGCGAGCAACCAAACGTAGGTAAACTCTATATATGCATTCGATAGTTAAACTTTTGGCATGCATATCGAAATGAAAAGATTATACACCTACTTTGAAACTAAAGGGTACATTAGAAACATGCGTGATTCAAAAGAATTTTAAACTTTTAATTTTAGCATGCATATGAGCTGAAATGACTAAATACCCTCCTATAGGTACATTTTCATTATGCATGCATCTTAAAGAATTTTCGAGCTTAAATTTTTCTGTATGCATATGACCTGAAGCACAAAATACCTATTTCAGCTTAGAGCGATAAAAACGTACATTCTAATGCATTTTTTAAAGAACAATAACTCTTTAGTTTGCATCTGCTCTGAAAATAAATTAATACGTTCACGCCTATTTAATTGGGAGACAATTTACATGTTTAAACGTGCATGCATTGAGGGGGAGTATCACTCTATATTTACGAGGAGAGAGTACATTTTTTGGGGGAGTACGTCTTAGGTGCACGATTTGAGGGGGAGAAACTTACTTTAACCCATATATGTATATGTATATATACATTTATCTATATATATCTATATATATATATATCTATATATATTACTATTACGATAATATATACTATATATAAAAAAAAAAAAAATCGCAAAAAAAAAAAAAAAAAAAAAAAAGAAAGGAAAAAGAAAGAAAAACCTCTCAGGCGCTTCCACATCCCAAGATGGACTTCACCTGAAAACTCAACCCTCGAGAGTTCAAGAATTCCAAAAGGCGTGACAACCGTACACTATCACGAAGATGATCTCAACCGACCTGCTCCAACTCGCTGATCAAGCAGCACTCACCAAATTGACGGATGCATGGATTCTAAGTTCCCACGGTTCAGTCAGACCAAACTGAACCTAACCCCGGAACGTAGCCGAGTGTTAGTGACGATTCAAGTTCATAAAAGCCATATTGGATATTCTTGACAAGACCGAAGAGCGGAAGATACACAAATCCCTTACCTCACACAATATTCGGACCATCTCACATAGGTGCAGGAGCTGATTTCTATCAGCTCCCGGGTAGAAGTCGCCTCATCTGGTCCAAAGGCGCATGCACAACCGAGCCTTACCCACTCATCGATCTCCCAACAGACCGATGTTTCACTAAATCACGGGGAGCCGCGTAATCTATCACTGCTTCACTTGGAAGCAGGAGATATTGAATTAAGTGGTAGTCAGCCCCACACCACTGAATTTTATTGAACACATCGAGTCTAGTGTGTCCTCACCATCCAAATATTTTTATATCTTTTTAGGACACATACACTTTTTCTTATCTGGACTTTGTGACCAGATCAGAACTTTCGTAGACATGTCCTATTACGACATGCTTCGATGATCGAAAGGAAGTCCTGCCGTTGCAACATCAAAACAACAACGGTTTCAGGCCGTCACCTATGAGCTATGCTCCTAGACTGATGCTAACGGAACGCCTATGTGGCCCCGGTTTATAAAGTCCTGTCCTCACAGGCCACGTCTCAGTTAACTCTGAGTCGTGTCGACGAACTGCCTTTGTGGCTCCGTCAGGTTATTACCCAACCTAAGCACCAACCATTTCCGCCGCGCGTACCACTGTGAAGACAGGCTCTCATGTAATTGATGGACTGAAGGAGCCCAAGCACATTTTTGGAAAAGGAACTCCATCTTCTTGTCCTGACGACGCGATCTTTTTTGCCAAAGACGATGCCCCATTTTGACCTATCGCATGACGATCTCCCTAGCTCGATCTTCATGAGGGGGAGGAGCACTAAAGCAAAATGGGAGCAACACCACGACGAAAGTACAATATAGATCAGAAAATGCCAAATCTCAAGCGTCGCCAAGAATCAAGCGAAGACCACAGAGTCCAACGATTGAAGTTGTCGCCTCATGTACGACTCTCCGATGTTAAAGAAACACCCCAACCACAACACAAGGTTGAACAAACGTAGGGGGAGTTGAGCTACAATCGAACGGAGAGATCGGACTCAAATGACAAGATACGGCAAACAACTTCAGTATGGACTTCAAGATCAAAGCTGCCAACTCGTGTACAGCTTTTCGAGTTTAAAGAAAACTCTCTTCCCAACACAAGGTCGAACAAATGTAGGGGGAGTCGCGACTATCGAAGGGAGAGCTGGAACACAAGAAGAGAAGATCAGAACACGGTGAGCTTGGAACTCCTAAAGAAGAGGTCACAAGACAAGATAAAGGAGGAGGTAAACGAAGAAGAACATGCATGCAAATGCTTTCGCGTACACAACTCCGATACGTGTCCTTTGAGGACTCCGTACGATCACAAGACGAAGATAACCAGCGCTAAATTGCAAATTGAACACAAAGGGGGAGATTGTTAGGAATATTTTATTGTGTTCAATTAAATCAGGTTATCTTAATCTTGTAGTTTTATTTTGCCCTAGGACTTAATTGTAAATATACCTAACTAGTGGGTATATTAGTTATATTGGGCCCAGTTAGCCCATTAGGGCTTATGTATAAATACCCTAAACGATACATCGTTTAGGGTTGCTGATTCATTAATTGAGTTGACGACTTTTCTGAAGAACTCGCGCGCTCTCGTTCCAACTCAACAATCTCGTCTATCAGTATTACTTCGTTATTGCTTCCGTAATTCATCGTTACAGGTAATACTAATCCTTTGAATCAGTACAAGGTTGGATAAAATCGGCCTAACAAAAATGTATTGAAAATCACACGTTTTATTTCAAGAACAGCATAGCAGCAGAACAGCAGCAGACATAGGTCGGCTAACGGAAACTGAAAAAACAGCAAATATAGTTTTGTTTTTGTGTCCCATCTCACACAACACTACTCACTATGTAGTAATTGATCCAAATATTCATAAACTCAGAATATCATGAAGCATAAGAAGAATATGATGAAGAAGAATTATCCCATCCATCTTTTTAAGGCTTGGAGAGAAGTGTGGTCTCCGCAATCATGGAGGTGACAACATAAGGATCCATGTTAGAAGCTGGCCTCCTATCCTCAAAGTACCCTTTGCCTTCTTTCTCAGTGTCACGCCCCACACGAATCGAAGCACCACGGTTCGCAACGCCCTTTATAAAAGCACACACATATGCCAACATATTTACTTGGTCGAATTTCCGGAAAAAACACAAACGTATGTATGTATGTATGTATGTATGTATGTATGATGTAATATGATTAATACCCATTTGAAGGTGTGGATGCTAGCAGTCTCGTGTCGACCAGTGAGGCGACGCTCGTTGCCTTCACCGTAGGCAGCTATGTGCTCTTTGTGCTTCAATCCCAGCTTTTCAATGGCTTTCTTTATCACTTCATACCCACCTTCTTTCCTCATCGACTTGGTGCTGCAAACGTAAAAAGACACATTCTCAGCTTCTTCTTACATGGTCGACAACAATTACTATTTGATCATTGTATGAAGAAAGAACTCACCTGTAGTTTGTGTGAGCACCAGCTCCATTCCAATCACCCTGTTATGTATTTATGTCAATCATCATAAATAGTTCAGAAAACACAAAATATTCTGATGAAATAACAAAATGGCTCACCTCGATAGGCTTAGGATCGAAAGATACCACGACTCCAGCAATTTCAGTGATCCTCTGTTCATCAACCATGACAGATCAGTAAACATTAAAAATTCAATGTGATTTTCTATGTTCAATGATTATATGCATATACCTCCAAGATGTAACGTGCAATCCACACCTCATCAGCAGCTGAGATGCCAACAGACGGTCCAACTTGGAATTCCCACTACAAATTTATATGAATATATGTAATCTATCTATACATGATGTTTTTGCACATATGTGTATCTCTGTTTACGAATATAAGCAAAATAGACAATGTGCTCAGCAAATGCAGCTACTGCTCTACCTGGCCAGGCATCACTTCTCCATTGATACCGCTGATGTTAATTCCAGCGTAGACGCAAGCCTTGTAGTGTGCATCGATAACATCACGCCCGAAAGCTTTGTCTGCTCCTATTCCACAGTAGTATGGCCCCTGTAAGAAAGCAAAAGACTCAGCCATGATACGTCGATTACAGCAGAAAATCGATATTTTAACAACAAATGGGAACATTTATAATCACCTGAGGTCCAGGGTAGCCACCATGGGGCCAGCCGAGAGGCCACTTAATGGTCTTCTGCAACAAAGTGTACTCTTGCTCGATACCGTACCTAATAACAACGATGATGCCTTATTAAGACAAATGATTAAGAAATTCGGAACTATTAAGGAAATTCTTGATTTAGTTTTACCATGTCTCTTCAGCAACGACGGTGGGGTGGCTGAAGATTTTGGCTGCTGCGGCCCTCTTGTTGGTTGGGATCGGTTCGCCGGCGGGAGTATAACAATCACACATGACCTAAGTCGCATATAGAAAAGAGGAAGACAGTGGGTCAATTTTAACAAAATGATGTGTAGAGCAGATGAAGCAAATAAATAGAGAATCTAATATGACATAGCTCACCAAGATGTTCTTTCCCCTCCTAAATGGATCCCTGAAGATTGCTTGTGGGCTGTTTTTAGGTATCAGAAAGAATTTAATTAAACTCTGTTTCAGAAATTGGCAAAAGAAAAACAGAGCAAAGGACTTGATGAAAATGCATTTGATGTTCTTACTATAAGATCACTTCACTGTCTTCCCCAGGCGCTTGTCCAGTGCTAGAACCATCATAGTTCCATTTCGGCAGCTTCGAAGGATCACTCACTGGTCCTGACAGCGTCTGTTTAGAAATATTAACACAAAACTGTTAATATAAATTAAGACAAGATGAAAACTAGAGATTATCTGTAGAGAGATATTCCAAATCAACATAGAACTCTGTTAGAAACTAGAAAACAAATAGGCGTGTAGATTAAGGTCCTTACCCTTGCTTTGCTCCTCATGTCCATGCCAGAGCCACCAATCCTATTGGGAAACAAAAGAGTTCGATTAAAATGTAAGATATACAGTCACGGAGTCGTCATAACTCACAAACAGTACTACAAGCTTCGCATCAAAGCAGATAAATGATAGCGTCGACGAAATATCCAACACTTTCGCGAGCACATATCACGGTCAGCAATCATTACAAACAAAAAACCAAAACGATAAAGGAAGCATACTAGGCTATACGAGCGAGCAATACTATATCAACCAACACTGGGTAAAGCGAGATATGAACATACCAGACATATTCAGCAATGATCTTCTCAGTTGAATCAGAGAGGTCTAGGTTGATGAGATCTGTCAGCAGCGCCATTTTTTCTTTCTTTTTCAGAAAGATATTTCAACAGTCTTCTTCTACCTTCTCTGTGCGTTCTATGTATGTATGACAGTGAGTGAGTGAACGAGTGAATGATTTGAGGACCAAAACCGTCCTTATATAGACCTCAAAGGCACTGAGCTGCGTGCATTGCATATAATCTTATTTACACTTTTGGCATTTGACTAAAGCATGTTAATTTTCATTAATTTTTTTTAGCTATATTATGTTAATCATATTAAAATAGCAAATTATTTGGTTGCTTGTCATGTTGACCAATTATATATAGGATTATAAGAGGTTGCCTACTATCTAATAAAGTACATTTATATCTTATATAATAGGGGCACCAAAATCAAATTAATAATTTTAAACCTTTACGAAAAGCGATGTTAAACCTAGACCCTTTTCAATCCAACGTCATAATGTATGTTATTTCACCAAAAAAGCAAACAAAAATAATGAGGTTATCTTGAAAGTCGTACGCCTGCTTGCTTGGCCATAATGTATGCGCATTAGTAATTAATCAGTTAATTTAGTTTCATATAAAGGTGTCCCTTTAAGTAATTGTTGGAAAAATCTGACGCGGTATTTACCAAAAATCGATAGGATTTGAATAAAACCGCTTGGTTGCATGGGCCCACTTCAAAACCTGGTTGATAATAATATATGTATGTCCCTTAATTTATAATTCGTCATGGCCTCTCATTCCTATGATAAAAGCTGTTTGGAATCATCAGAGATGACGACTTTTTATTTGATTGAAAGAACTAAAAACAATTTAATTAAAGGTAATAAGTGAAACGTCACGGACCATGCGTTGTTCGTTGAATTTCATTCTAGCGGTAGTTATGAGACATGTCTCCGCTATTTGATTCTTAATATTTTTGTTATTTGTTCTAATAATTATCAATTTTTTTAACAATTTCTATAGTCCATGGTGAATATAGATACGTTGAATATTCGAACATGGACTAGAATCATCTGCAGCCTGCCCCTGATTCATTAATAATAAAGTCAACCAGTAACAATCAAAACGTTATTATTAAAACATAACAAAGCTTTTCTGACTTTGATGATGATAATAAATAAGAGCTTAATATTTCATGAAAGACATTTTGCCAGCGCCAAGACAGCGTATGTCAAACATTGAATATTTCAAAATTGCACGTTAAGATCAATGACTTAAGGCGCTTCGAATCTTGTATATTGTTAGATATTATTGTTCCTCAAGATTAAAAACTAAATTATAATTATTCGACGTTTTAAAGCCGGAAAAGGTCGCATGGAAAGGCCGCGAATTAAATTATTTCTCAAGAGTTAAGTTGAATTATGTAGATTCCTTTGATATATTTTATATATATGTCATTATCTATTGTGGAATTAAAACGGGCTGTATATAATTGATAATATGGTCCTACTATTCGCACCCCTTTACTAGTTACACTCCATTTTACACCCCCAAACACTCTAAATTTGTTATCTAATCGCATGAATTCAACAATAATTATTTTATTATAATTTTTTTTTTATAAAAATTAACTATAGAAAGTTATTTAACAATATCAATTAAGTTATTTTATCGGATGACACAACAATACAATATTTAATTTATTTACTTTTGTATCACTCCTTATATCAATCCTACAAGTTTACATTCATTTTGAAATATTAATATCTTCAATGTTATTATAAAATTAGTTTAATAAAAATATTTTCACATTACGTAAATATTACTTTTTAATTATACAAACTTAAATAAACACAATATTTAGCTAAGGATTAACTGATGAGACATATGGCCGAAATAAGTAATTCAAAATTTTTTATACACACACACACACATATATATATATATATTTGATGGTAATTAATAACGTTACAAAATTTTTGGAAACAATATCTTTCATCGCTAGAACTCCAATACAATTAATCCTTCATTGTTAATTACTCAAGATACCCTTTATTTAGCCTTTAATGAGAAATAGTTAACGATTTAGAATTGGTAAGTATTTAATGGTTTAAAATATTATTGGTAAGTATATAGTAGTTTACTTTACATATTAATTAGGGGGTGCAAATAGAAAAATAGAGGGTGCCAATAGAATTACCCAATATAAGTAGGGATGGCAACAGGGCGGGTATGGGTCGGGTTTGGCCGGACCGGGACCCGCCCCGATTATTTTAAAGGGGACCTGAGACCCGCCCCACCCCGCCTCGGGTCCCGACCGCCCAACCCCGGGCCGGACCCGAACGAACCGGGTCTGACCCGCTAGACCCGGAAAGCTATTTTTTTATATTTTAATTCGAATTTTTTTTTTAAAACGAAACAGAACTAGTATTCGATCCCATGACGTATTGTAACTTAACTAAAGACTTATTCAGTATGCTACGAAACTTTTTATTAATAATTCAAACACTATATATATATATATACAATACAAGTATAAATATAAAATATATATCGGGGCAGGTCTCGGGTCGGGTTTAGCAAGACCCGAGACCCGCCCCGGACCCGGCCGGGTTGAGATTTTCGGACCCGTTACCCGCCCCATTACCGAATAGAACAAAAAAACCGGTTCATTAGGGGCGGGTCCGGGTCTAGACCCGCCCCATTGCCATCCCTAAATATAATATTGATTTTTTGTCAGCGGTATTTCCCAAAAATGACAATTAGCTGCTACTAATCCTCGCGGCCCCATCCTAAATTAAATACCACAAGTCGAGATTAATTAAATATATATCAAAATATAAATTTATTTGTCAACTTACGCTTAAGCGAAGTTGAGTATATATGTAATGTTCGTTTCATATTGGAAGACAGGATTCCTTGTGGAGATGGAGAAACTAAATATAAATACAAGTTGCCTACTACACCAATAATAATAATAGTTAAGAGAAAATGAAGTTCGGACGAACACGACAACGATGCAGACAAATAACCTCTTTTATTTTATTTTGTTCTCATATTAATTTCGTTTACTTTCCACTATAATTAATTAACAAGCTGCAAATTGCAACTAGATCATGGACGTTATTACTTGAGTGAGTTAGACTTTTGGCGCACACACACACACACACATCGCATATATAGTTATTTAATTGATTTCGTCAAGAATCCAAAATGGAAACGAAGTGATGAAAAAGGGAACACTTGAAAGCAAAACGACATTATGTGTGTATCGCATTTCTTAGAAGATAACAAAAGCATAAGCTTCTTACATCAATCAGCTCTCAATTCCTTGGGACGTTTTGCTTCTCAGAGAGAAGCATCGGATACATTGTTCTTAGGTAGTCACTTTCGTATTGAAGATTTCCATGAGTTAATTTCTTCCAATGAATTGATGAATCCGAAGAATAGAATAAAGATAAGACGGAATATATTCATATAAAAACGCGACTAATCGTATCAATCTGCATTTTGTATCACATACGTTACATTTAATTTCATATATCTACGTACAGTGCGTTTCAGTTCAGCCCAGTCGAAATACACTAGACCCAATGTTAGTATATTAAAGGCCCGCTCCAAATATAAACACAAGAAACGTTGAATGATGAATGAGATGCCGTCTGTGACATATTAAAAAATTATTTCGACAGTGATTCATAATTTATTTCACACGAAGCGATGCTGCTGTGCCCACCTCAGCCAAAATAAATAAATAAATAATACACTTGTTCTCTTTCCTATCCTTTCTCGTGATGTATGTAGGTGTAGAAAATGGTGATACATGTCATTGTCTACGTTGTAATCATATCCAACTACCGAGTTGATTTTAATGCCGTTTTGTATATTATAACTTGCGAAATTGCAACTGTATACGTTTATTACTCCCTCCGATTTTATTTAGAAGTGGTTTACATCTCTAGTCTTGTTTCCAAATATTTATCATATTTCCAATTTTACCCTTTTCAATTAATAAACGGAAATTAAGTATTTCAATAGGTTTAAGCAATTAATTAGGGGTATATTAGGCATTTTATGCTATTTCTTAAAATATTTGAAAAATTGTAAAATGACTTCTAAATAAATTCCGAGAGTATAATATTGCCTTTTCCTTCTATGCTTTGCCTGCGTGGCATCGAGTTTAGTGAGACAAATCAAAGCGTGGGATCGATAACCCAAAACCTAAGTAGCCATGTAATAATAATGTATGTAGCCACAAGAGACACGTCAGATATGGACAAAGAAAGATAACATCTTTTCGCCGACATCTTACAATTATTGAATTATTTTTTTAAGTATCTTTAAACTGCCGTTATCCTTGCAACCGTTTCCTTAAGGAAACATAAGTATTAAATTTCTCGAGACTTCTTACGATTATTGAATTCATTTTTTAAGTCTCCTTAAAACTGCCGTTATCCTTTCAAGTTCCAACCGTTTCCTGAAGGAAACATATTAAATTTCGAGAGACAGACACTCGGTGTGGTGGTGGCTATTTATTACTAACAGATAAGTTAAACGATACGTTAGTGCGTGTTTGTGCGTGTTTTGTCGAAAAATGGAATTGAAGAAGATGATGATGGTTGCTGCTGCGCTTGTTTCTCGTACTGGGAGAGATTTGCAGCGTTACAACTTCCTCGGCCATCGCCAAGTCGTCGGGTTAGTATTTAATTAAGAATCTCACCTTTATAATAATAATAAGCCTTTTTGGCTGTTTTGCTTACAAGCCATAGTCAGCAAAGATAGAACTCCATCGTGGTTGAAAATATTTCATTTGTTTGTCTGTAGGTGTATTCCATACAGGTACAAAGCTAATTGTGGGACGCCATTAACTGACGTGGAGGAAGAAATCGAAGAAAGGATCGAAGTTCTTGTAATAACCTCTCAGAGAGAAGGAAAAGGAATGCTATTTCCTAAGGTAATCCTCACTCAGATGAGGATTTCAGACACTCCTTGTTCTTTTCTTAAAGGTGTTTATTTATAAACAAATATAGGGAGGTTGGGAAGAAGATGAAACTATAGAAGACGCAGCTCTGAGAGAAACCGTGGAAGAAGCCGGCGTAGTAGGCGATGTAGAGGTATTCTATGTTCCCTATGCTTGCTATATAGGTATAGGATAGAGAGGGAATAACATTGAATCGAAGAAGTAATAATCCATGTTTGTCTTCTTGAACTCATTCATTACAGACTAAGCTGGGCAAGTGGAATTTCACGAGTAAGAACAACGACACGTACTATGAAGGCCATATGTTTCCTATGCTTGTTAAAGAGGAACTCGACTCCTGGCCTGAGAAAGATGCACGCCAAAGGCTCTGGGTAAAAATGAAAAAATCGAATCTTTTTCAATCGATCTTTCTTTCATGTCGAATTCTTGGGATTTATTGCAGTAGAATTCAAATGCAGGTGAGCGTAAGTGAAGCTAGGAAAGTATGTCAATACCGTTGGATGAAAGAAGCCTTAGAACTGTTCGTAAATCGTCTCACGAAAGAAGCCCAAGAAGAAGACAGTTCGCTTAACTGTAGTAGGAAATTTAATTTGTAAACATGTCGAATTCATCTCGACGGTGGACTGTGGCTAGTTCGCCAATGATGTTCAGTTCAGTTCATTGAATGGGTCGAAGTATTTTAAGATCTTTTATGCTTGCCTGAACTGAACTCCATGTGATTAAACGTATGCTTGGATATATGGGCCTACGAGCCCAACAAAGCATTAATGGGCTGGCCCAATTCGAAGAATATTATTATACTTTGGCGCACAACGCAGACTAATATTCCCCATCGCCTCTCGCATTTTCTGGAAAAAGTACGAACCCTTCCCCTCAATCGAATAAGCTCAATATCTGAGAAATCTTCGTAAAGATGGCTCTAGAGTGGGTAGTACTCGGCTACGCCGCCGGCGCCGAAGCGATCATGGTCCTCTTTTTGACCCTACCCGGAATCGACCCGATCCGTAAGGGTCTCATAAGCGTGACGCGGAGCCTCCTCAAACCGTTCCTATCGGTGGTCCCCTTCTGCCTCTTCTTGCTGGCCGACATCTATTGGAAGTACGAGACCCGCCCTAACTGCGACGGAGGCACGTGTTCGCCGTCGGAGAACCTCCGCCATCAGAAATCGATCGTCAAGTCTCAGAGGAACGCGCTGCTGATTGCGTCGGCGCTGATGTTCTACTGGCTTTTGTACTCCGCGACGGGGCTCGTTGCGAGGATCGAGCAGCTGAATAAGAGGATCGAGAATTTGAAGGCCAAGAATTGAGATCGCAGGTTGGTTATGCTTATACATTGACTTACAATCTTTGCTGATGTTTCGTAGTTTTGTTGGTTTGTTGTGTTGTATCTTGGGACTATGTGTGGTTGTTTATCCGTGTCACTCACGGCTAGTCTCATCGACTGGGATTGTTCGTGTATGAGAAAATAATACTTGTTGGGAAGAAGAAGCGTGTCTGATTGACTTAATTGAAATGCCGATTATTTGGGTGTTTGTCAATTGATCTTACAGTGTGTTTGTTTGCTGAGTGTTCGACGAAGTTGTTGATGGAAATGGATGTTACTGCCGTTGAATGTGATAGGAAGGAAGGATGATAGGCATTTACATTACATGATGTTAGAATCTTGTTCTTTAATGGATGGCTTCATCGTATTAGGTCCTTCTTATTACGATTGGTTTTTGCTGGAAATTGGGACAATTCTTGATTGGTTCGGGACAAAGTGTATCGCCAATTGAGTGGAATAGGAAAAAAATGGATGAAATTGGCTCAAGTGTTCTATGAGTGCCCAAATGGGCTTTATAGTTGGTCTTCTAACTTGCAGGCTGGCCCTTTATCCCAATGATACTATATCTTCTAATTGATTGGATATATAAATTGGAGTTCATTTTGTGACAAGTCAACGTTAAACAGTTTTTTCTTTTATCACTTAATACAAATCTCTATCGTGCATTGATTTAACGTGAATCGAGCATTTTCTTTAATTGCCGAGTAAACGTCTAATTATCATCCACTAGTACTTTTTTGCACACCTGATTTGTTGTGCTTAAAAATAATTATAGTAAAATTATTTTAATTTTGAAATTATAATTTTTAATTAAAAATATTATATTAAAATTATTTTAAATTTTGAAATTATAATTTTTAATATTTAAGATGAAATATAATTTTTTAAATATATAATAGTAACTCAGTTGTAGAGACAAAAGTACAGTAAATAAAAAATAGGAGCGACATGAAAATTATTAATTAAATTACAAATGAGTGACTAAATTGCAAAAAAATTATATACCAAATTGTGGCAGTTTATATACACCCAAATCAATTACTCCTATATAATAGTAGGGGTGTAAACGAGCCGGGCTGAGCCCGAACATGGCCCAGCTCGAGCTCGGCTCGATAAAAAATTAACAGGCTCGAGCTCGGCTTGAGCTCGATCGATCTTAAAAATTCGAGGCTATGCTCGGCTCGACGGGTTATCGATCGGCTCGAGCTCGGCTCGAGAGGCTCTAATCCAGATCACATGATGCTGTTCGAAATACAAGAGCCCAACTCGAGAAAAAAAATACAGCAAAATTACCAACATTCCGGTTACACCAAAACAATAATTCTGAAAGCAAGATAGTATGTGTAATAGATGTTCTCCCAATCAAGATATTACGGTTCAATCCCGACGAATTATATATTAAAATTAAGGACGGCATGGGACCCGCAGTTAATAATAGTTATTGTCCTGCAATAAATGACACATGAATGTCCATTAATGGAAAAACAAGAGAAGCTATACAACCCCTCTCTCTCTCTAAGAAACCCTACCTTTTCTTAACCCCAGCAGCAGCCGCCATCCATCATCACCACTCACCACACCTCCAACAAACACCTTACTCCTTCCTACCTCCTCCCCCGCCTCCATTAACGGAGGTTGGGGGAGCAGTATTCGTTTTTTTGTTTTGTTTTTTTTCCTTTGCAATAAAAAAAAAAGCTTCACCCACCTGCCATGGCTGCCCGCCGCCTGTCGTCACCGCCCGCCCACCCGCCTGCCGTCGCTGCCGCCCGCTGCCGCACCCCGTCGCCGCCGAGGTCAGCCACCTCCTCCATCACCTCCCCCTCCTCCGATGTCGGCCCGGCCTCGGCCAGCAAGCGTCCCGACCCGCCGGCCGTCCTCCCCCACCGCCTGGCGTCGCCGCCTGCCAGCGTACCCCGTCGCCCAGAGGTCATTCTCCTCTCCATCGCTTCCCCCTCTTCCAACGTCGGCCCGGTCTCCACCAGCAGCCGACCCGACTCGCCGACCGTCCTCCACCCACCCCGCTGCCAATCGCCACCTCGCCGTCTCTAGTTTTGAGTTCCTCGTTTTCGGACTTCTCTCTCGACCCTCGGGTCGGGAGCCTTTTCTCCCTTGTGGAGCCTCAGTCCGATGAAAATAAAAACCAGAAGTTGAAGACCAACTGAAAGTGAAGAGTATCGTAGATTTAGCTTAATAGCTTTTTCTGTTATAGGTTCTTTAGTTCTTGGTCGTAGACTATGGATTTTTATTTTCTGTCGGTTTTGTGTCCCTTGTGGACTTTTTTCTTCCTTTGTGGAGTATCGTTCCCCCTTTGTGGGGTTGTGTTTCCTCTTTTTGGGGACTGGTCTCCGTTTGGCGCAATGCGATCAAACGGCTCTGTGTGCTGTTTAGCACGTTTGTACTTTTGTGATTTAACGGCAATAGCAAGTTTTCGATTGAAAAAAAAAAAAAAAAAAATGTCCATTAATGCGGTGGCCCAGATTGGCATAAATTAATATTTAGCACACTACATGACAGATGATGTAATTCGGTTTAAATTACAATGTGATGTTAAATATAATACTCACCGCCAGCAAATCAACGTTATTTATTTGTTGCACCGTAGCATCATTCATTACTTTTGAACGTGGAGTTGGCAAAACATATCATAGTAGAAATGAATTAGCATTTCTGGCAAGTTAGTGAAGAATAATGATGCTTGTTGTAGTAATTAAGCATCACACAACCGTTGATTTCTTGCAAGGAATTGTAACTTCCACCTAATTAGAACGCGTTTCATGAGGATAATCATGCTTACTATTGAACGAATTAAATGTTAAATCTTACTTATTAAAATATTATATGTACTAGAGAAAAATTTAACCCTTTTTCTTTAATACTACTATCGTTGTATTTGGGTTTATTATCTTTATTCATTGGAAAAGTATATATCTTCAATAAATAGAAGTAAAGTTCGAATTCGTTGGACTCATTTTCCACAGCTAAGCTCAGCTGAGTTCAGTTCAGACTTTATCAAAGTGTACAAAAACGCCAACTCATCAATCCAATCCCTTTCTATCCCTCTCATGAAATCCTCTCCTCCTTAACTTCCCCAAAACCTGAAAAAACAAAGAATTTCGGGGAAAAAAACTCAGAGACAATGCAGTACCTCATCAGTCTTCTCTTCACCATCCTCATAGCCATCGCCGCCACCACTCACGGAGACATCGCCGCCGACCGCGCCGCGCTCCTAGCCTTCCGATCCGCCGTCGGCGGCCGCGTCCTGCTGTGGAACCTCGCCAGCCCCACGCCATGCACGTGGCCTGGCGTCGTCTGCGACTCGCCGGGGAACACCACCGTCGTCGAAATTCACTTCCCGGGAATGGGTCTCTCCGGCCAGATCCCGCCTAACACGCTCTCGAACCTCACCAACCTAACGACCCTCAGCCTCCGATACAATTCTCTCTCCGGCCAAATCCCAAACAGCTTGTTTGCGTCCCTCACCTCTCTTCGCAACGTCTACTTTCAGCACAACTCCTTCACCGGCGAGGTGCCCGAGTCGCTGCAGGCGCTGACCACCCTCGTGAGGGTGAACCTCGCCGATAACCAGCTCGAGGGCAACGTGAGCCATGGGTTCGTCAATTCGAACCGCTTGGGAACTCTCTACTTGCAGAACAACAAGCTTTCTGGGCCATTGCCCGATTTAAACATTCCCAGCTTGGTTCAATTCGACGTGTCGAACAACAATTTCGCGGGAGAGGTTCCCAAAGGGCTTCAAAAGATGCCCAAGGCCTCATTCCTCGGGAACGTAAATCTGTGCGGCGAACCATTAGATTCTTGCGACGGAATTTCCACGAGCGGCACTCACGGTAAGAAAAGAGTTTCCGGCGGTGCAATAGCAGGGATTGTAATAGGTTCTGCGATTGGGTTTATCTTGTTCTTGGTACTGTTGCTGTGCTTATGTAGAGCTTGTATTGGGAGAAAGAACAAAGAAACAACTGATAAAGAGGTAGAGATCCGCAGAGAGGCAAAAACAGTGGAGAAAGTCGAAGATGGGCCAACTAATGGTGGTTTTATTGCATCGAATGTTGCTGTCAATAGGGAGAGAGACAAAAGCTCTATCTCTGCAACAGGCGAGGGCAATGCGAAGAAGGGTTTGGTCTACATCGGAAAATCTGCCTGGAACTTCACGTTGGAAGATCTCTTGAGAGCCTCCGCCGAGGTCTTAGGTAAGGGCACGTTTGGCACGGCTTATAAGGCCGTAATGGAGTTGGGATTATCCGTAGCTGTGAAGAGGCTGAGAGACATTCCGCTTGGAGAGAAGGAGTTTAGGGAGAAGATGGATGAGATTGGTAGATTGGACGATGAACATTTGGTGCCTTTGAGGGCTTATTATTACAACAAGGAAGAGATGTTGCTGGTGTATGATTACCTGCCTATGGGAAGCTTGTCTGCCTTGTTACACGGTACTCATTCTTCGATCCCATTTTTCAATCTCTTTTACTACTTAGTTTAACATTGTCAAAACACATCGCAGGAAACAAAGGAGGGGGTCGAACGCCATTAAACTGGGACGCGAGGGCCACCATAGCTCTAGGAGCTGCACAAGGGATCTCTTACATTCACTCGCAAGGCCCGTTATCAACTCATGGAAACATAAAATCCTCCAACGTTCTCCTAACCAAGAACTACGAGGCCCGCGTCTCAGATTTCGGGCTGGCCCGGCTCGCCGGGCCTAGCACCACGCCTAACCGCGTCGAGGGCTACAGAGCGCCGGAGGTAACCGACCCTAGGAAGGTTTCGCAGAAGGCCGACGTCTACAGCTTTGGGGTTTTGCTATTGGAGCTTCTGACGGGGAAAGCGCCGACCCATTCAGTGATGAACGAAGAAGGCGTCGATCTGCCGAGGTGGGTCCAGTCGGTGGTTAGGGAGGAGTGGACGGCGGAGGTTTTTGATATGGAGCTGCTTAGGTATCAGAACGTGGAAGAGGATATGGTTCAGTTATTACAGCTTGCCGTGGATTGTACGGCTCAGTACCCTGACAAACGTCCTTCGATGTTTGAGGTTGCGAGCAACATTGAAGAGCTCTGTCGCGGCGGCGGCGGTGGAGGTGATACTGAGAATACAGATGAATCGCCGACGGATGAGTAGCGATTATTGTTTATTTTTTTCTCAATATTATTGGTTGTTGCATTCTTGAGTATTTTATATGTTTATATTTCTTCTTTTTCTTTAGATGCGTATTTCTTGTATTCCTGAAAGATCTAATTGGCGTGATCGTTGATTCTCTGGATAGTCTTTTCTTTTTCTTTACCAAGACAAAGAAAGCGCTGCGCATCAATCGATTACAATTTACAGAATAGAAAGCTTTTTTTTTTGTTTTATTTCTACGTGGTACCCACTAGCCACTTACAGCTCTGGCACTCTGCCACGTGAAGTTATTCCATTAATATATATATCGAGTTGCGTCTAATTTACACTAAATCACTAGTGTAGCCTTCGTCTTTGCTGTATCCTTCGTGACATGATTATTTATCACTTAACAGTGTCTTCTTTATCAAAAGTCACTGACTTTCACTTTACGAAAGTTACTATGATTAGCATACAAGTGGAGACTCTTTTGGGACAAGCAAACAATCGGTACCGTCGGAAGTTGAATCAGAATCTAATCAAAATAAAATAGGAAGAAAAAAATAAAGCAACGATTGATTAGGGGTGTTCATCCGTCGGTTCGGTTCGTTTTTCAAATTTCGGTTCGGTTTTTCGATTTTCAGTTTTACGTATGCTTAATCCGATATCCGAAACCTTTTAATTTGGTTGAGTTTGGTTTTTTATAATTCGATTCGGTTTTTTTCGTTTCGGTTTTTTAATTATTATGAGCTGAAAATACATAAAACAATTTATGGTTATTAAAAAACAAAGAAGATTTATGCAACGTGACATGTAGCAAAATAATTCAAAGGTAAAAAAACAACATGAAAGTTGAACAAAATCTAACCAAAATATAAAAACATTCATCCGAAGATACTACAAATTATTTGGGAGAAAAATAGTATTTGATTGGTGAGGAAAACTTTCACCTAAAAATGGAAAAAAGCATACCAATGAAATTATATTACTGTGTTGTTTACGTTATGAGAGAAAAACAGATGATTTTTGATATTTTTCTATTTTAATGTAGTATGATAATTCAGTTCGATTTTTCGGTTTTTTCGGTTTTACGTATGCTTAATCCGATATCCGAACCATTTTAATTGGTTCGGTTCGATTTTTTACAATTCGGTTCGCGGTTCGGTTCTTTACGATTCGGTCGGTTATTTCGATTTCGGTTAATTTGAACACCCTATCAATCATAGATTAGGAATAGTAAAAATTTAACTATATACAAAATTATTATGAGTAATATAATAAACCTTGTCGGCACAACATGTGCGCTATTCATCGTTGACTAAGCCATAACCTTAGGCCCATTATATAGTCCGGGTCGAAGCCCTTCACTTTCCCAACCCAAGTCTTAATGATAACTAGTATATTTAACACATCCGCAAATATATAAGTCATTTTATATTGTTATATTGTTAGTTAAGTTATTTAAAAAACAAAATTTTAAATCAAAGGATTAAACGGTAATAAATCAAAATATTAATGATAAAGTTGAAATTAACTAATTATTTTACAGACCAAAAAGCAGTTTATATTCTCTCTCACCATTAATATAATAGAATAGATACAAATACAATTGAGCTCTCTAACATGTAGATTACGATTTTACCCCTGAACTACGATACTTCAAATAAATAATATTGACTTCTCAACATCAAATAAAGCTCCGACACCCAACCTAGGCAACCACCGATTTATTGTTAATTTTCCCTAAATAAACTTAATAATCAGTCAGACCAATAGCTATCTTATTATCTAACACATTTATTGCATGCAAACAGAACCTCGTAGGCCGTGGATATTATCATATAAAAATTTAATGCTTACTACATACTACATGGTACTATGGATGCAACCCTTTAGTTTGGTCCCTACCTATGAAAAATTTAATTCTGCAATATTTTTATTAAATCCAAGCAAGCCAGCCAGCCCTAGAATTCAATTTCATGTGGCAGCTTGTGTTCCATATCAATGTACTCTGCAGTGTACGCACGTGTTCCTCACTTGCTTAAAGTACAGCCACTCGTTTCCTTACTATCCACGATCAACAAAGGTCGACTCTCTAATTTATCTCTACTTAAGCCTATCCACCGTTTGGTTTTTCTACCTACGAATAATGAAAATCTAATATTATTTCAATGGAGAAAGAGTCCCAGGTGGTGGAGATAGATTTTCTTGGTCTGAGCTCAACCAAGTACGAGGAGAAGCAGCAGCACATAAACTACAGAGATTATAATCCCTTCGTAGATTCTGGTAATGATCCATCAAATTTTCTTTTGCTGGTGTGTTCATATCATGTGATATACTGTAACAAGAGAAGACATCTAATATGGTATTCTTACCTTCCGAAAGACAAGGAAACAGTTGAGACATGTTTATCCCTCGGTTCAAGTCCTTCTTCTTCTTGTTCGCTATATCCTCCTCCAAGGGAGCTGCTCCCCAATCCTCACAAGGTTGGAGTTGGATATATTCTATTTGAATTTAGGGATAAATCCACTGCTAGCTAATGCTTTCTTTCATGAAGTTGACTTTACGTTGGTTGCTGCAGATTAAAACCAACGAGCCATGTTATTTGATTCCTGATACAAAGACAGAGCATACCAGTCTAGTTTTGGAATCAAGCCCTGTTTATATCCAGAGATCGACCGTTGCTGGCTTTACGTACATGTTAAACGACCCTTCGATTAACTTGAGGTGTTTCGAGAGAAGAAAGATCAATAAAGGTAGTGATATACTTGTTGGTCGATGTAATGAAGTCGCAGGTCACATTCCAACGGTGGCTATGGCTCGAAAGGCGACCCTGGCTAGGTTCCTGGAGAAGCGTTTGCACAGGTAATCTATATCATGTACAGAATTTATTGGTAAGAGATAGGAAGTTTGGAGCTAAACAAACAACTGTATAATGCAGAATCAAGCAAGCAAGATCACCCCTCGTTATAGGAAGATCGTCACAAAATGATACAGATTCCGAAACCACTACATCGAGCTTCAGATATCCACAGTGATAAAGACAACACTATCATACTGAAGTATGGAACACATATATCATCACTCAACTCTTTTCATTGCTAATGACAAATATTCATAGGATCGATTTTGCTCTCCTAGCACAGATAAAGAAGGATGAGTTTACTACAAGCCTTCACATATTATCTAGGAGGTCTTGCCTAAACAAATCACAAGAAGACGCCAACCGCACTTTCGACAATTATGAATGCATATTGGAAGGCTAGCAAGCAAAGACGAATATTTTTTTTGGTAGAATGATATATTCAGTTACCACAATCTCAATGAAGATTTACAAAAACCACACAACTACAACCAGATCATTCTAAGGACATGGGAAATAACAAACACGAGCATACAAATCAACTTTACGCACATTCTTTAAATGACATACAGAGCTAATTCGCCATTTCATCTCTTGAGCAATTACCCGCGCTAGTTGATCTAACCCTTCGATTCCTCTCCCTCCATAGATGATAGAACATTGAAGCATAGCAAGCAAATACTTATGCGTGACTGCGCCTTCTTTTTGCCCCCCACAAACAGCAACCAGTTACATATATCAGCAAAAGTTAAGCATGGCACATTGATGTTCAGCCATGCAGAGATTTTTAGAGCCAACTGCTGGCAATTCTGGTAAATATGCTCAACTGTTTCAGCTATAACACCACACAGCCTACAGACTGAATTGTCAACTACCATGCCCCAGCTGATCAGTCTATCAAAAGTGAGAAGGCGTTTCTGCAATAAAATCCAGAGAGCAAAGACGAATATTGAAGATTAAGAAGTTGAGTTTTTCCCGTTTCCAATTTATTTGTCTTGTGATTGTGTAATGTTAAATGTAAACTAGTTCCTAAGTTCCACACTACCTCAATTCTCATAATCGAGCAGCACCCTGTGTATATCTTTTTCATCATTCATGAGGATGTTGTACATTTCAACCGAACGCATATGATAAGTTTTTTTTATTGTTGTATATCTTCCTCGCATGCAAGAGTGAGAGCGTCATAATGCTCCGATAACCACGAAGGGAGATCCTTCCCCCATTGAGGTGTGCCGATGTTGTGCACTCTCACTTCAACCGAAACCCATACGGAAGGAACATTCCAAGGACGACTCTCAGGACAAGACACGAAAATAAACTGCGCCAATCGCTACCCGTTTGTGAGTTTAGGTTGAATAAAAACCCCACCTTCGACTTCGTTGCGATGTAGTAAATATCCTTGTAATTGTGGTTGACAGCTATATTAAAGAGTAGGCAATTTATATAATCTGCTCGGTACTGATTAATCCTCATTACGATGATGAAGCCAATTATGAGCCTGATAGAGTTCGGAGCCATTTGGCAAAGTGGCAGTCCGAGCCTACGAAAGATATAGGCGACATCATCCGAAATAGGAAACCGAAGACCCCACTCGATGGTTTTAATTGGGATCAAAATACAGTCGGAAAGAGGATTTTCAATGGAATGAGTTTGTGGTGAGGTAAAATGTAGTTATAACCATCGCCAGGAGGGAATTTGCATTCAAGTTCGGAAATTTCACCCTCGGTGACCGTAGTTAAGAAATGAGGATGAACAAGGCCTAAGACAAAAAAAAAATGGAAGAGATGGTTTGTGATTGAAGAGATCTAGATAATGGGAGCAGATAGGCAACACGAACTAGGCAAAACCTGAATGAGGTGTCGAAATAAGGGAACGATCCGGAGTTGAAAATGGCTCCGACGGGGAGATAGGTTTGCTATCCGAACAGTTAGTCGAGTGGCTAGAGGAGCTCTCGGTATCACTACGCTCATTTGATGACATGATGACACATCAATGTCACCAACACTAAGAGCAAAACGATGAAAAATCCATGAATGGCTGAAATATGTATAGCGCGAGTAAACTACTGAACGACTAACGCAAGCAGCAAGAAAAAGGAGGTGGGGAGAACCACAATACTTTTCGATGATTCAAAAAGATGCATCGCGAATCGCCGAGAATAGACCGCACGACAGGACAATGGGAGCTGAACAACAGATCGCAGCAACTTAAGTAAGGTTAACAAGAAAACTATAAATTACAGTCGCAAAGCAACGCTCCCTAGAATCGTGCGGCGACTAAGAATGTGGTCAATGGGCAGCAGTTGACGCCGCGGCTAAGAATGTGGTCGAGCAATCCTGCGATTTCGAATATTCCGACGATAGAGCAGATCGTGCGGCGGGAGAACGCAGGCCGCCTCTCACTCGAGGAGCCGCAAAGGATGTGAGGTAGCGTGTGGTAGACAGGGGAGTGGAAAATGACACCTAGATTTATAGAAATAAATAAATAATAAAATAAAATAATAAAAAGTAAAAATAAAGGTAATTCCCATGCAATTACTTTCTTCGTCTCGGACCTCGGTAGCCGATATAAAGAAAGTGGGGACTAGTGATGGCTCAGGACATACTTTAATCAATTTTTGAGGCCCAATGATAAACCCAAGGCACCAACCCGAGACTCTGCCTATAAATACCCCAAGTGGGACAAACATTTATGACAAGTTGGTACCGTCACTCAGTCTGGGTTCCACTCTTACACTCGCTCCCAAAATCCCGTTTGTCAAGAATGGCGATCGGAGTATGATCGCAGATTGATCAGAGATTGATTGGAGATGCGATTGAGAAGAAAGCGCGGGTGGAAAACCAATTTGCAGTGATCTGAACTAATCGACTTTGTTCTGTACAGAATACCTCATATAAACAAGTATGAAAAGACACAAACGCCCTTACAATACTACGCTGACTAAAGAACGCTTATGCGACTTTTAGAATAAAACAGCAACTTAAAGAAGATGAAAACTAACGGCAGAATTATTTATCAAGCCATAGTTCATCATCTTCGATTATCTGAACATGTTGATTCCTCTTTATCCCCCCCTCAAGCTGAGACTGATGAACATCAGAGAGTCCAAGCTTGCACAGTAAGTCATGAAAACGAGGAGCTGACAGAGATTTGGTGAAGAAATCTGCGGGTTGAGCGGACGACCTGAGGTAGTAAGGAAGAATAAAACCATTCTTGTACTGAATTCGGACAATATGACAATCAATCTCCAAGTGTTTGGTGCGCTCATGAAACACCGGATTGGCAGTAATGTGCAGGACAGATTGATTGTCACAACCAAAAGGAATATGCAAATATTTAAGGATGTAGGTGATCCAAAGTAATTTGCAAATTGTCGTTCCCATACTCCTGTATTCAGCTTCACATGAGGACCGAGAAACTGTAGCCTGCTTTTTAGTCTTCCATGAGAATAACGAACCGCCTAGGAAAATGCAATAACCAGTGGTAGATCGTCTAGTTACGGAACATGAGCCCCAATCAGCATCACAAAACGAGGTAGCCGTAAATCAGTGTGACTCGGGTAGAACAAGCCCAAAGAGGGACTGCCTTTGAGATATCTGAGAACATGGAGGGCAGCTTTCCAGTGAATCTCAGCTGGTTTTTGAAGATACTGACTAAGCTGTTGAGTGGCATGGGAAATATCCGAGCGAGTGAAACCAAGGTATAGTAGACGACCAATTATTCGCCTATAAGGACCTGGATCTTGAAGAAGAGGACTCTGTGCACTGTTAAAATTGACCCAAGCTGGTAAAGGAGTGCTTGCAGGTTTACAACCTAAAAGACCAACATTTTGGAGGATGTCCAAAACATACTTCCGTTGGTTCAGGTACAGACCAGAGGCGGAGCGAGCCAATTCTACCCCCAAGAAATATTTAGCATATTCCAAATCTTTTATGGTAAATGTTTGATCAAGAAACTTCTTGGTATGTAGAATGAGTTTTTCACTTGAACCTGTCAGCAAGACGTCATCTACATACACAAGCAAGATAAGAAAGTCAGCGCCAAAAACTTTAAAGAACAAACAATGGTCATGTTCTGACTGCTGGAAACCAATGCCTCGCAATTGACAAGTAAATTCCAAATTCCACTGTCTTGACGCTTGTTTGAGACCATATAGAGACCTGTGAAGCTTGCAAACCTGTTTAGGAAGAGCCTTAGTGTATCCGGGAGGAACCTTCATGTAGACAACTTCATCTAAGTGTCCATGTAAGAAGGCATTGTTAACGTCCAGTTGGTGGAGAGGCCAATCCTTGGCAGCAGCTATTGCCAAAACTAATCGAACAGTGACCAACTTGGCCACGAGAGAGAATGAGTCAAAGAAATCTTCACCTTCGATCCGCGTATAGCCCTTAGCTACAAGTCGTGCTTTGTACTTATCAACGGATCCATCAGGCTTGTACTTGACTTTGTATACCCAACGACAGCCAATTGCTTTCTTGCCCCGTGGAAGATCAGTTAAGGACCAAGTATGGTTGTTTTCTAAAGCTTCCAATTCTTGACTCATGGCAAGTTGCCACCTAGAATCAAATTTAGCCTGATCATATGACAAAGGCTCTGGAATCTTAGATACATTGGCAAAAAAGTGAGATATGGCTGGTTTAGGGTTGATGTCTGATGAAATGGATAAGTTTGTGGGGTGATGAAGGATTGTTTATCTGTGTGGGCTGAGGAGTTATGTAAAATATAGTCTGACATCCAAACAGGTGTAGTTCGAGGTCTGGTGCTGGATCTCATGCGAACGACAGGTATGGAAATATCATTTGTGTTTTGGTCAGGCGAAGGTATTGTAGAAGGCTCTATAGTAGGTAAAGGAGAGTTTGGGAGATGGTCAGTACAATCCATGGAATGGTCTGGGTCTGAAATAACTGGTGTAGGTTCAACAGAATGGGAGTTATGACTCGATGTATGGTCTGATAAAGGGTAACAAAGGTCAGAAGAAGAAGACACATGCAAAGGAGCATTGCATTGAATAAAATTTAGTTGTGCAAAAGGAAACATATGCTCCTTAAAAACGACATCCCTGGAGACATGTATGGTACGATTTTCGAGGTGAAGAACCTTATAACCCTTTTGCCCACTCGCAAGAAATACAGCTTTGTATGATCTGGGAGAAAATTTGTCTTTAAGTGGCCGAGTGTTGGTAACATAACAAAGACACCCAAAAGTTTTGAGAGTGGAGAGGTCTGGTGGCTCCGAATGGAGGATCTCATAAGGAGATTTCCAGTGCAAAATAGGTGTAGGAAGTCTGTTTATAAGATAGGTCGCAGTCAAGATGACATCGCCCCAAAAACGTTTTGGGAAGCTGGATTGGAGCATAAGAGCTCTAGCTGTTTGAAGTATATGTTTGTGCTTTCTTTCCACCAGACCGTTTTGCTGTGGTGTATAAGGACAAGATGTTTGGTGGACGATACCAAGAGAATGAAATAATCGTGCACAAGAGGAATTAAGAAATTCAGTCCCATTATCACTACGGACCTTTAAAACAGACATTTCAAACTGAGTTTTGACAAAAGCAAGAAAGGTAGAGAGAATAGCACAAACTTCTGTTTTGTATCTGATCAAGTAGGTCCATGTAGATTTGCTGTGATCATCTACAATGGTTAAAAAATAATGATGACCCGATTGAGTTGGGCAGGAATAAGGTCCCCATAGGTCTATAAGGATGAGCTCAAAAATTCGAGAGGTGACACTATAACTCACGGGAAATTCCAGTCTGTGTTGCTTAGAAAGGGTACATATATCACAATTATTAGGAAAAACAGATCTGGAATCAAGATTGACTGAAAGACGCTTGAGTACTTTATTTGATGGATGCCATAAACGAGAGTGCCAATCAACAATGTTATTGGACACATTAGAACAGAAAGAAGTATGTTCTTCATTATTACAGCCAATGCTCTTAAGAATAGAAATAGGTAAACAAGATAAAAAAGTTTCTGCAATCTTTTGAGGCTTGAAAGAAAGCTTGGACAGGATGTATAGGCCATTGCGCACAGGTCCAACACCAATTATTTCTCTAGTCCGAAGGTCCTGTAAAAAGGAACAATCAGCTGGGAATCCACAGTAGATGTTGGAGGCCTGTGCTAATTTCCTTACCGACAACAGATTGTATTTGAACCTTGGGACAAAAAAAGACATCATCAAGGATTACTTTTGGGCTACGGGTAACCTTTCCCATGGATTGTACTGATTGGGTGCTACCATCTTAATTGGGATTTTTGTGGGAACTGGTTTAAGGTCTGTCATGATATGTAGGTCTTTGGTAGTGTGGTTCGTGGCACCAGTATCTAATATCCAAAAACAGTCAACAAAATCACAAGCTAAAACAGACTTAGGGGCAAAGGAGTTACCTGCAAAGTCAGTGTATCCAGCAAAGTTGAGGTGGCTCTGATTTTGATGAGTTTTCCTATTGCCCTTCTCCTTCATCAAATGGTTGAGCTGATTCTGCAATTCAGTCATCTTCAATGCAATTGAGCCAAGATCAGGCTTGTTAGAGACATTTCCTTCTTTGTTGTTGTTAGCAGAAAAATCCAGAGGTGTATCCGGAATTTGTAAGATGTAAGAGAACACCTTGGAAGATTGGATATCTCGATTCCCTTTCCACCAATCAGGATATCCCTTGAGCTTGAAACAGCTCTCACGATCATGCCCAGATCTGTTGCAATGAGTGCATAATAGTCAAGCTTTATCCCTTTTTTTCTTCTCTGCCGAATTAAAAGAATTTCCAGCATGTCTTTTATCATGCCCTAAAAATTGCTTGGAGGCCACCATTGCTACCTCATCTGACGCCTTAAGAAATGGAAGTTCAGGCATGATTTGTTTCTCAACTCTCTGTACTATTGAATAAGCCTTATTGAGTGAGGGTAATGGCTCCATCATCATAATGTTATCCTTCACAGATTGGAAGGAATCATTCAGGCCGAGAATAAATTGCACCAACATATCCTCTTCTTCCCTAGTCCTTAGAACTTTAGCCACAGCTGCAGGACACTCTGGGAGTGGTCTAAAATGATCATATTTGTCCCACAATTTTTTCAAACTGCTGTAGTACTTGACGAGAGAGGACCCTGTTTTGTGCTAACTAGTTTCTCTCTCATTCTCAACAACATAGGACCATTAGTACTTCCATATCTCTCAGCAAGACCATCCAAAGTTCCTTAGCAGTCATTGCATAAAGAAAGTTCTCCATAATATTAGATGATATCGCAGCACTAAACCATGGTTTCACCGTGCTATCGACTCTTTTCCATTTCACATATTCGATATAATCACATCTAGGTTTAGGACAAGTGCCATCGATAAAACCTAATTTCATCTTTGACTCTAAAGCCGTAGTCATCGCTCTAGACCAGCTCAAATAATTCGTCTCATTCAGTTGAAACGAAATCAATTGCATACCTGGATTAATTCCATCGTGCAAATTAAAGACCTCTGGACAGCTCATCAGCTCTCTCTCCAGGTTATGGCCTTGATTGTTAGTCTCTGAATCATCCTGATTCTGATTATTGTTTTCAGTGTTATCCAGCGATTCCATTTCTTCGCTACTGCAAATTTGTCACTAGGCATGTCTTCTCTCTGCTATTGAACAGTTTCCTTCGTCAATCGCACTTTACCTGCTCTAATACCATGTCGAGATTGGCGATCGGAGTATGATCGCAGATTGATCGGAGATGCGATTGAGAAGAAAGCGCGGGAGAAAACCAATTTGCAGTGATTGTTGAAAAACTGAACTGATCGACTTTGTTCTGTACAGAATACCTCATATATACAAGTATGAAAAGACACAAACGCCCTTATTAATACTACGCTGACTAAAGAACGCTTATGTGACTTTTAGAATAAAACAGCAACTTAAAGAATATGAAAACTAACGGCAGAATTATTTATCAAGCCGTAGTTCATCATCTTCGATTATCTGAACATGTTGATTCCTCTTCACCGTTCCCACTGTCTCTCTAGGACGTGCCACGTTTCTCCCGTGACCTACAACAAGGACCTAAACAAATCACAAGAAGACGCCGACGACACTTTCAACAATTATGAATGCATATTGGAAGGGTAGTAAGCAAAAGACGATTGAAGATTAGCAAGTTGAGTTTTTCCGTTACCAAATTATTTGTCTCGTGATTGTGTAATGTTAAATGTAAACTAGGTCCTAAGTTCTACACTACCTCATTTCTCATAATCGAGCAGCACCCTATGTTTATCTTTTTCATCATTCATGAGGATGCTGTAACATTTCAACAGACGCATATGATAAGTTTTTTTTATTGTTTTCATAGTAAATGAAACACAAACAAGCATTCAAATTCTGCCTAATGATCACTTTGAATCAATCCATCAAGCTCGCGGTTGAAGTGAGCAAACATGTACAGAAAGAAACTATCCAAATCCACTTGAAACAACAGTACCAGAATAATGCATCTCAAATCTTCTTGCAATTAATTCAAGCGAAAAAACGTTGAGATTACAGATCTAACAATAGAAGCCAGCTACCAAAATGATGCACACATATCATACCTCTCCAGAGAATATCGCAAGTCTTACTTCTAAGCTCATTACCTTTCTTACTCAAATTGCACCGCCGAAATTGATCAAAGCTTTGTCCATCGCCTTGCCATTTCTGGACGCTGTATGTTTGAAACGTCGACGTCTACATTTGCAGATTGCAGCAAGAGAACATCGCCTAGCTCACTTCACTTCCCTAATCGGTCACTGATTCAGATCGCATTTTAAGCTGGCTTTAGTTTTATGTTAAAAGCTCGTTAATTGCGGGGTAACTATGTAATTAGGATAGGGCTGAAGCAAAAGCGATGGTGGGCCTACAATGTGGGCCAAATTTAAGTTGAAGCGATTAATGGGCTTTAGTTGAGATGAAAAGCTTCTAATAATTGCCTCTCAACCCTTACGTAGAACGGTATTTGTATTTTTGCCCCAAATAATTCATTTCATACGAATATTAATTAATTATTCAATAGCTGTATACATGACATGATATGTTCTTCTTAGACAGACGTAGGTAGTCGTAATCAAATCAAATCAATTTTATTATTTATTGAGTGAGAGAAGCAAGACGCTGAGACTGATAGTTTATGACGCCGACGGTTGAAGGGCTCTGCTCCAAGACAACCTCGTATCCGTCGCCCCAGCTCTCCATTCCCTGAGCCATGACTTGCCAGAACAACGCGCCGCCGCTGGTCCTCGCGCATATGTACACGTTGTTGAAGACGTTGGCGAAGTAAGTGTACCTCGCCCCCACGGTGTAGCCCGACGACCTCGAAGACTTTCCAAACTCGCTAACGATGATGGGCTTTCCCAGCACAGATTTCGAGTCTTCTACGTGTGCGTCTATCCATCTCTCCACGAAATCAGCTTGGGCATCGTCGTTTGCTCTAGGGACCCTATTAAAATGTTTTTTTATTTCTTTTTTTTTGCTTATGTGTAATAATGTGTGTGTTGATATATAGCTGTATTATGATTTTTACTACCATTGATCGGGGTAGATGTGAAGTGAAATCGACGTCAGTGATGCCTGATATGGACTAAATTAGATGGGCCGACAAATTAATGAAAGAAAGCCTAGCAGGTCCGTTAGAAAATAGCTGGTGTTAAAGTAAATATAAAAATGTAGAAAATAGGTTTGATAGCTATTAGATAGAAGGAAGCTTCCTTCGTACGCCTCACCAAGACAAGATAGCTAAAAGGTAAAGAATAGGGATGCGTGTCAAGTTGTGGTAGGGCAACACCACTCTGCGAAAAGCTGCTGCAGGCGCAGAAGTCATTCAATCAACCATTTCCACTGTTCATAGTACCACAGTAGTCACGCCCCCCTTAAATCCTGGGATATTATTGGAAAGAGCTGATGGAAGGTGCTATAAAAGGGGAGAATTTAGCCATTTTCAAGAGGCATCATCAGAACACAAAGTCACTCGTCACTTTTCTCTCCTTTTAGTGTGTTAGTTTCTTTCATATTCTTCAACATTTATGAGCGAAAGTGAGGATTGATCGAGTGTGTAATTCATGAAGATATAGTGAAAGGAAGTTTCGCAGCGCCCCGTGGACGTAGGATCTACTAAGATCCGAACCACGCCATCATGTGTCATTTTATTTACGTCACCTATACGTCTCAAGCAGGTCCCCCGCGTCCCAAGCAGGTCCCCCACGTCCCAAACACGCCCAAACAGGTCCCCAACGTGCCAAATACGCCCCCAACAGGTCCCCATCACGTCCCCATCATAAAGACAGCACCTTACGCCCTTAAACACTTCACAAATACGATCTACCGTTATTTAAATTTCTTGAACCCCACATAAAAATCTTGTTGATTGGGATAGCCCCATATCAAATGGCACCGTCTGTGGGAAAATCCGAGTTGAAGGCGTGAGTAATTTTTACTACCACCGTGCGAAGTTGTGCTGATGATTTACTGTTTTTCCCCTTCTTCTGTTCTGTTGGGATGAAACGAAACACGCGAGACGTCAATGGAGGAAGATTTGTCCATATCGAAGGACCTGGACCCACAATTTGCAGAGGAGGACCTCCAGAAACTGCCAAACATGTTGAGGAGCGGCCAGGACCTGAAAGACATGCCTGAAATGATGAAGATGAGCAAGAGGGTACAAATGAATCTTAAAGGGATCTCAGAACACCCAGGCGGACCTCCACGAGTCCCGCTAGTGAGTCACCCGAAAAAGCGAAGGAAGCTTGGAGCTCCAACGCCACGGCCTCACAACCAGGAACCCTGGGAATCTCCGCCAAGAATTCCATGGAGATTCACACCACTATGCAAATCCAGAAGACATACTGACACTAGCCTGGGGACCTCCCGTGATGAGGGGACTCTTAGCCGGAACTCCAGGACCCTTTAAATTTCATTCTCATTTATATATCATGATAGCATGACCACCATACTAACAATTTTTGTCTCTTGAAGGACGAAATTGAATGACTCATTCTAGCGGCAAATTTGAGGGAGGTCACTTATCATGGTCTCGAATAAGATCAGAAGGTGGCTGAGGAGGAGCCTGTAGGAACTGTGCCAACTAAGGACAGACGACGTCCACCTCCTCCAGATGGAGGCCAGTTTCAGTCAGGACTCATGTCCCTGTCATAGTAGGAGCGCGAGGCACTGGGGACTCCAATGGCCAACAGAGCCCGAATCATGCACCTGAGCATTTGACGGACTTAGAGGCCCAGCTCCAAAATGGTGTACAAAGGCCAGAGGGACCTCAGGATCTCAACATGTTGGAATTAAATCCCAAGCTTGAAATGAAATTCATGAATCTCGAGCTTGGGTTAGATACATCTCGACATATTCTACAAGAGTTCGTAGCAAACAATACCTAAGGATTTCGAGATATGTCTCGACATTTTAACAAAGATCTCGAGGTCAATTTAAAAGATAGATCTCGACATGTTTGAGATAATTCTCGAGCTTGACATAGTTGATAAATCTCGAGCTTGGTCTCGACATTTTTAATCCTTTATGAAGACCTCAAAATCATTCCTTCACAACTAACAGAGTTCGAAATCTATTAACTGGGAATCTTATTGCTCGACATCTAAACCTTCGATCGAAAGCATAGCTTCAAGAACAGTATGAATATCGTATGAACCTTAAACTATTCCTTAAATTTTCAAGAACTGACTTATACAAACCCTAATCATATCTAATTTTGCAAGCTTAATAATTCCTAGAACCTATTAATATAAGAATAAAAACACGAATTTATAGTAAGAAATTATACCTACTCCAAGCCTTGGTAATATCTCTGTTCGACTTCTTCCTTTCTTTCTATTAGTGTTTCTGTTAGTTTTCGAGGGTTTGTATCAATGAAATGAAGTATTTCGTTTCTTATCTCCAACTTGACGTGTTCAACTGAATAAGTGACATCGACATATTTTGGTTAGTTCTTATCTCAACTGTGTAACTTTTTTTGTGGTTAAGAAATCGAGTCCCGAAATCTCAACATTTCTATTTCCCTATTTGATCTCGAGTTTTAAATATTTCGGACCTTCAAGAAATCTCTGTTAAGATTGATCTCGAGCATCATTATTTCGGCTACAAGGTTTCGAAATCAATATCAAAGCTAGATTTCGATATTCTTCTATCCTTAATTCAACATTCTTTAGCCTTGACATCTTCATTTTCGAAAGCATACCTAGAAACCCTAATGTTTCACAAACTCCTCTCATCTAGTTATTTGTTAGATTATAACATAAGCATATAACCACAGAATTCATGTAATATGCAGTCATAAAATCACATAATATGTATGCAAATTTATGGCCGGCTTACTTACGTGACTCGGGTATTACAATATCGTAGCATCATCGGCTCTCTTCTTTATCTCACCTCGAGCCGACCGGACATCATGTTTGCCACATGTCTATGTACCCGTTTCCAAGACGACCCCAAAGAATCTCACATGCTCGCGGTCAAGCGAATTCTTCGCTATCTAAAGGGCACCTCGAACTTAGGTTTATGATACCCCAAAGGCATAAAGTTCAAATTGATTGGCTATACTGACGCTGATTATGCAGGTTGCCGAATGGACAGGAAAAGCACATCCGGTGGCGCTCAATTTCTAGGGGAAAAGCTAGTCTGCTGGTAATTGAAGAAACAGAACTGCGTTTCAACATTGACGGCCGAGGCAGAATACGTCGTGGCTGTCAGATATTTCTCGCAGATGCTATGGATGCGGACTCAGCTTCGCGATTATGATACAATCTAAATAATATACCCATTTATAGCGATAGTCAAATTGCCATTGCGATTACGTGCAATCCTGTTCACCACTCATGCACAAAACACATAGACATACGATATCACTTCATCAAAGATCACGTAGAAAAAGGCACCATTGACATGTATTTGTGAACACGGAATATCAACTAGCTAACATTTTCACCAAGGCATTGGATGAAAAATGGTTCCAATTCCTTGTCGGAAAATTAGGCATGTTGAACCTTCCGTAATTTGTGCACTCTGTGATCCTAAGTGCTTTCACATGCTCTATGCTATGTGTTTTCTATACTTAAAAATGCTATATCTTGCGTGACAGAGAGCAACGTGCTAAGTTCGACCCTAAAGCATTCGAAATCGCTTTCGTTGGGTATTCATCAACGTCAAAGGCGTACCGAGTTTACATCAAGTCCAACCAATCAATCAAAGAAAGCTACAATGTCATTTTCCACGAAGTGGCAGAAATGGTTCATGCACACCTCAGGACCGTGCCAAACCCGATGACTTCTGAATACGATAGTTCAGAACGCATATACACTGGCGTGTTGTCACAAAACCAACAGAAGATGGCAACAACCTAGGATCCAACGTCAGAAGAAGCTCTGAGACTTGCGTTGGAAGACTTGGACTCTCACTTTGAGCCCGTATATCTGCCAGAAACCATTATTGCTACACCTTTGGTGGATCCCCCACTCGACGACGCCGACGTACCAAGCTCTTCAAATGTCACTACCTCACCCGATTCAGACTTACCACAGATCACTAAAGAACCTACAACAGTCAATGAGAAAGCCTCATCAGAAAAAATCAATCCAAGTGCAGAATCTGACTTACCTCAACCTAATGAACAATCTGAAATCATTGGAAGTCTCAGTCCACAAATGGCCGATGCGTCTAGTTCTACTCTACCACATGAGTGTAAATGGACTCGAGAATATCCAGATGATCAGATTATTGGTGATCCTTCGAGTGGAGTACGGACGTCATCATCGCAGTCTCTTCAGCTGCTTCTTAAGAGAAAATGAGCCAACCAATGTAGCAGACGCACTAAAGGACCCGTATTGGATACTAGCAATGTAAGATGAGATTAACCAATTCGAGCGTCTTCAAGTGTGGACTCTAGTACCGCATCCACATGGGAAAACAATCATTGGGACGAAATGGGTATTTAAGAACAAGAAGAATGAAGATTGTGAAGTGATTAGGAATAAAGCGAGATTGGTTGCGAAGGGCTAAAACCAACATGAAGGAATTAACTACGACGAGACATATACTCCTGTTGCCCGAATCGAAGCCATTCGTCTCTTCCTGGCTTATGCGGCTCATAATGACTTCAAAGTCTACCAAATGGATGTTAAGACCGCCTTTCTTAACGGCGTGTTAAAAGAGGAAGTATACGTAGCTAATCCAGAAGGCTTCGTTGATCAAGAACATCCCGATCACGTCGATCTATTGGACAAAGCTCTCTACCTACTAAAACAAGCACCACGTGCTTGGTACGACCGTCTTGAGCGATTTCCTCATAAAATCTGGATTTATCCAAGGAACGATCGATACGACCCTCTTCATAGAATGACAAGACAAAGATTTGATGGTCGTCCGAGTTTACGTAGACGACATCATCGTCGGATCAACAAATCCACGGCTATGCAAGAGATTTGGAGAATTGATGAAGAGCAAATTTGAAATGAGCCACATGGGAGAGATGCAGTTATTCTTAGGACTTCAAGTCAGGCAGCTCGATGACGGGATATTCATCAGTCAGACAAAATACATCAAAGACATTTTGAAGAAATTCCATCAAGATCAGAGCAAGCCTATAAGCACTTCCATGTCCACAAGCTGCAAGATGGATGCTGATCCCACCGAAAAAGCGGTCGACATTACATTATATCGCAGCATCATCTGTTCTCTTCTTTATCTCACCTCGAGCCGACCGGACGCCATGTTTGCCACATGTGTATGTGCCCATTTCCAAGACGACCCCAAAGAATCTCACATGCTCGCGGTCAAGCGAATTCTTCGCTATCTAAAGGGCACCTCGAACTTAGGTTTATGATACCCCAAAGGCACACATTTCAAATTGATTGGCTATACTGACGCTGATTATGCAGGTTGCCGAATGGATAGGAAAAGCACATCCGGTGGCGCTCAATTTCTAGGAAAACGCTAGTCTGCTGGTAATCGAAGAAACAGAACTGCGTTTCAACATCGATGACCGAGGCTGAATACGTCGCGGCTGCCAGATGTTGCTCGCAGATACTGTGGATGCGGACTCGGCTTCGCAATTATGGGTACAATCTAAATATATACCCATTTATAGCAATAGCCAACGTGCCATTGCGATTACGTGCAATCCTGTTCACCACTCACGCACAAAACACATAGACATACGATATCACTTCATCAAAGATCACGTAGGAAAAGGCACCATTGACATGTATTTGTGAACACGGAATATCAACTAGCTGATGTTTTCACCAAGGCATTGGATGAAAAACGGTTTCAATTCCTTGTCGGAAAATTAGGCATGTTGAACCTTCCGTAATTTGTGCACTATGTGATCCTAGGTGTTTTCACATGCTCTATGCTATGTGTTTTCTATACTTAAAAATGCTATATCTTGCGTGAAATATTTCATTTTAATAAAAATAGAAAAATAAATGTAAAT
This sequence comes from Craterostigma plantagineum, assembly GCA_027422505.1. Lineage (NCBI taxonomy): Eukaryota > Viridiplantae > Streptophyta > Magnoliopsida > Lamiales > Linderniaceae > Craterostigma > Craterostigma plantagineum. The sequence goes on along the minus strand of JAPQWV010000012.1, from coordinate 13,626,447 downwards.
ATTACAATACTTTAAAAAAATACCAAAATATTATACATATAAGTATAATATTAGGGCATGACGATACCTTTAGGATGCTCGTTCTACGTCACGAATAGATTTCACTGACATGAGACAGATTTATTGCTTAATTTGGTCAGTCTAAGTCGCATTCTTGTGTTTAAGGGTCATTAGTTTGTTCTACTAACAAAGCCACTTTACATAAGTGAGGATTCTGGCCTTATACTTTTCCTTTCTATGGATTTATTCTTATGCGAGTCACACATCAATTGCTTGTCTTAACTAGTGATTTTTGACTTCACACTTGCCTTGCGTTAATTCCTTAGGAAAATGATTAGATCACTTAGGAAATTCCTCACTTGGCCTTATATATAAAAAATTTTCAATCCTTTCATGTAGCCTCTAGTCATCCATTTTGAGCTTTCTCCGATATTCTTTTCTTCACGTGAAAATCGTTTGAGCCTTCAACCGAATAATTAAGTTTTCGACGGGATGTTCAATCGAGAAAAGGAGGGGGAGAAAATGATATGTCAAAGAAAAAGATGACAAAAGAAGGTGAAAAATGCACACGAGGAATGCTCAATGCACAACAAATAGTCCAAAAGAACATGCCTTCCTAATTATTGAAATCGTCTAGAAATCATTAGAAGAGGGGCATGGATCTTGCTGTGAACTTCTCCATAGATAATCTTGTACACTCGTCAGAACGGCTAGAAGCCACGAAGTGAACTTCTCCAACAATAATCCGGTCTTATATCGAGACAACGAGAAGAGGAGCACGGCCTTGGGTTCAAATTCCACAACTGCGAACTTCTTCAAATAGATAACTCTGAAACCTCATGCGGGATTAAGAGAAAAGGTGCGCGGTATCAGCCCGAGAACAAACAAGAAGAACTTCGCCCCAGATAATATCTCAGCCTCGTAAAGCAGCGGAGCTTCAGCTTGAGCAAGTGCAGACTGAGACGAAGAAAAATTAATAAAGGATGAGAATAACAAACGATAAGAGAAAAATGCCAAAGAAAAGGAGATCGACGTAGAAAAGGAAGGAGATCTTTAGTCCACAATTCCAAAATTATCCTTCCCTTCAAAGTCAAGAGCCAAATTAAAAACCTTTACAGTCTCTATGATTTCAAATCGACGGTCTTTCGCATAGGTGAAAAGATTAAAATGTCTCGATCACAGGTAAATTGACTTAATATTGCTTGTGTTGACTTGAGTGATATAAATATAAAAATACCAAGGTAAGTGCTAGAGTGAACCTAGTGAGAGTTGTCGAAATGAATCATTCTATGAACTTAGGACTCTTTAGTTGACGACGTGACTTGACGGCATATGATCCTTTCAAGTGTCGTGTGAAATTTTAGGCGTGACAATGATCGTAGCAAAATAATCTGACCCCTTAATGATATTAATATACATACGAAAAAAATAAGCAAAAAAAAGTATACATATAAAAGATAAATCGCACATTTATGCAATAGTAATTTGCATTTACATTGAATTGATTAAATGCGATATTTGTTCATGCTCATACCCTCGTGCGAAATTATAGTTACATGTTTAGGGGGACCATGTATCTAGACTAATCATGATAAATCACATATGTTGAATAATTGGTCCTTAGATTGATTTATGTACTTGTTTGATAAATCAATTAAGGTGCACTATCTGAGGGGGAGCATTTACAAAAGTTATGCCTTGAATTCCAAATTATTTTGATGATCTTTCTCTAAGTGTTGCAGAAACAAAGAGGAGGATTTCACGAGTTTATCTCGACTTGGAGTACACGGCAGTGGTTCAAATGTTGGTTGGTTAAATATTTGGATCGTTAACGTGTTTTATGAATTTGAATTTAACCAATATATCTCAAAAAATAAAAAATATTTTTCAAGGGGAATCAAATAGAAAATTTGCTTCCAAAATTAACTCTAATGTTTTCGACATCTGTTGCTTTAAGCATTGCAAATTTATAAAATGTGAAGACGGAGCCAGATGTCATCAACCAGAATTACAGGGAGTTAATTGCATTTATCCTATATAGGGAGAGCAATTATGTGATTTTTTCGTAAACTTAGGATCAATCTGAAAAACATGGAAAAACTTACAATCGAGAGATTCGGGCGAATTTTGCAATTTTCATTCGCAGCTTCTCGCTTTTTGGGACCAAGATGTAATTTTGCAATTTTCATTCGCAATTTGGGACCAAGGTGTAATTTTCGCTTTCATACTGACGAGCGAAAATTAAACAGGAACCAAATGATTCTTGATCGGAATCGTCAAGCGAAAATTAAATAGTAACCAACGCAAATTTCTTGATCGTAAGTTTCTCGATCGTAAACAGTAATTGGCTTAAATTCACTAAGTCACGTAAAACGTCTAAGCAGCCCAAATTAAACAAAAATCATTGCTTGCAGTCTAAAACCCCTAAATACACGCTAAAAATCCTCGATCGCAAAATTCAACAGTCAAATTTTCGTGCGAAAAACTTTTTCTCTCAAAAGACGAACGTCAAAACCCTTCAAATCTTTCGATTTTTCCTCTGATTTTCGTCTTTATAAGGTATATTTGACTTCCTTTAGGGATTATCGTGTATTTAAACTTCATTTGCATCTATATTTTGAAATATTTCGCATGATTCTGTGTTCATTTCTCGACAGTTCATATTCTGAGAACTCGAATGCTACTTTGCAGTGTTTAAAGACCAATCTGTTAGCGTAATCTAGGTTAAAAACTGCACATTAGGATATTTTCGAAGTTTCTTGATCATTTTAAGGTAGATTATTTTGATCTTCTGCGTTATTTGAGTTTGATTGACAAAAAAGACTAAAACCGGGATTTCACCGTATGAAGGTGTCGAAGAACTTTTTCGCTCGCGAACAGTGCCATTTGAATTTCAATTGTTCTACCGTTTGCATTGTAAAAGTTTTTCGATCGCTAAATTTTTTACTTAGTCGTTAAGAAAGATAACATATATTGAAAAATAATTACAATCGAGAAATTGAACTTGAATTTATGCGAGCGAAAAGATTACTGAACGAAATAGATATAATAGGTGCAAAAATAAGTTTTGAGTGCAAAACTTACTATCGAAAATAATTATTTTGATTTCAATTTTGTTCTCGGTCGAAAATTTTAGCGGCGATAAAGTAAATTTTTCGACGATAAAATTTCTCGATCATAAAAACACGTAGCGACAATTTTGATCGATCGAAAATTTTCTTGATGTTTGACTTGGTCTGTCGTTGACAATTTTCTCGGTCGTAAAATTCCATAGCGAAAAATCATTTTAAAATCAAAATACTTTCTCGCTCGATAACTTTCACTGCGAAAAATTTTATTCACGCGCGAAAAATTTCTCGATCGTAAATTTACTCAGAAATCTCATTTTTAGATCGTAAATTTACACGGAAATTTTTCTCGATCGTAAAATTTCTCGGCTACAGTACCGTATCTTAACTTCAAAATTTTAGAAAATTTTCTAAGTCCTTTTCACTGTAGCTTTCAATAGCGAACAAAATTTTTCTCGATTGCAAATTAAAACGGAGAATTGCATTTAAAATTTGCACTAAGGCAATTCAATTGAGAACTCTAATTCTCGTACGATAAATAGCACGGAGTGAACAGTGCTTAAACACTTCGAAAAATTTCGACCGAACCTCTATAAGACTAACATACTATGTCGAAATAAAATTATCTATTCAAAATTCACTTCGTATTATCTTTGTGCAAATTTCATATTATCAATTACGCATATATTCAACCATGTTATGACTTCATACATCATTATGGTTTGATAAATATTAAATTTCGACTCAAATTAAAGATCTTGAACTAATGGTTTACATTTCTTATTTGTATTTAAGATGGATCACTATACTACATCTATCACATCTGTGAGAAGGTTTCTCTCTCTTTAAATCTATCTATTTCTTCTGCGAGTTTAAATTAGCTTTTCCACTGGATATCGATAATTAACTATAGTTGTCTGTTCTTTTATAGTTCAACATCGCAAATACAACAACTGGCTGCCAGAAGAAGATCGAAATTGACAATGAGCAGAAGCTGTATTGTTGATTGTGACCTACATGTCGACGTATTGAAAAAGAATAGCACATGTGGAGTTGAATAGTCAATGAAGAAGAAAGAGAACAAAGGTGTCGGCAATTGTGAATATCAGACTTTCTATTTTGATAAATCAAAATAGACTCAACACGCGTGAAATGATTTTCCATCTAATGAGCTAAGCAGTTACGTCAAATGAATTGCTTTTGTGCCTATAAATAGGTAGTGTAGATGCAGAAGAGATCACCACCACAACATCAGATCTTCTCGTCTCTGATCATTTTCTGTAGCCTACTCCCTATATTGTTGTAGCTATTTTTGTATCACGTCAGTGTACGTGTTTTGTAATCCCTCCACATAATAAAGAAGTTCTACTCTCCGGCCGTGGACGTAGGTCATTCTGACCGAACCACGTAAATCTCGTGTCACTGTCCAAATTTATTTTTCGTCTCTATTATTTTTATCGCCATTTTTCGGGCAAAAATAATTATCGGGGATTTCCGCATATCCTAACAAATTGGTATCAGAGACAACACGATTTATTTTTTAGCCACCATGACGATAACAAAGATGTCAATCGAAAAGTTTGACAGAAATGTCAACTTTGCGATGTGGAGTCTCAAGATGGAGGCCATACTCATTCAAGACGGTTGTGGGTGGCGCTTGAAGGCGCAAAGAAGAAACCAACCGAAATGAAGGACGATCAATTCAATGAGTTGGACAAGAAAGTCAAATCGACTATTAGATTAAATCTCTCTTACGAGGTTTTACAAGAAATTGCCACGGAGACGATGGCCATGGGTATGTGGGATGCGTTAAAAGCGATCTACATGAAGAAGACTAAGGAGAATCGACTTTATCTAAAGCAGAAGCTATACAGTATGAAAATAACGGAAGTTACTTCTATTCTTTCGCATCTCGATAAATTCGATTTTATCATTATTGATTTGGCGAACGTAGAAGTCAAAGTGACAGACGAAGATCATGCCATAATATTGTTGTGTTCCCTTCCCTCGTCTTTAAAACATTTTCGTGATACGATTATATACGGAAAAGACACAATAATATATTCTAGTGTCAAATCTGCGTTACATTCGAAAGAACAAATAGACAGGGACATAACGGGAGAAACAAGTGGTAGCCAGGCAGAAGGCCTGTTTGCACGGGAAAGACCAGAACGTAGAGACGCTGAAAATAGCATATCTAAAGAAAGGTCGAAATCCAGGTACAGAAATAAAGTCTGTAATTTTTGCAAGAAAAAGGGTCATATCAAAGCTGATTGTTTTAAATTAAAAAATAAGGAGAAAAATAATCAGTAATTTCATAAACCCGCCGAAGCTAGTTTAGCTGCAGATGAGAGCGATGGAACTATTTTCGTAGCAACTGCAAATATTGTTAGGTCTGATAATGCGTGGATCTTAGATTCGGGTTGTTTTTACCACATAAGTCGGAGTCGAGATTGTTTTTCCACATATGAAAAATTCGATGGTGGATATGTTTTAATGGGAAATGATGCTCCGTGTAAAGTTGTTGGTAAAGGCACAGTTCAGATCAAGATGTTCGACGGAATCATCCGAACGCTCACAGAAATCAGACATGTTCCAGATATGAAGAGAAATCTTATTTTTTTAGGCACACTTGAATCTCAAGGGTGCAGGTTCTCAGGTGAAGGTGGAGTTTTAAAGATTGCTAGAGGTGCCCTTGTCGTAATGAAAGCTTGCAGGTCTGGAAATTTATATATTTTGCAGGGAACTACTGTTATAGGTTCCGCTGCAGTTTCGACATCCCCGGAGGTTGATACCACGAAATTATGGCATATGCGACTTGGACACATGGGAGAAAAAGGCTTGACGATATTAAGCAAGCGGGGCCTACTTTGCGGTCAAAGTACTGGTAAGATGGACTTTTGCGAACATTGTATTTTTGGGAAGCAGAAACGAGTCAGCTTCAATTCGCCAGCAGTCCACAGGACGAAAGGTACTTTGGACTATATTCATTCTGATGTATGGGGTCCTTCTCGTGTTCCGTCCAAAGGTGGTGCAAGATACATGTTGACTTTCAATGATGATTTTTCAAGGAAAGTCTGGGTCTATCTTCTTAAACAGAAGAGTGATGTTTTCCTAACCTTTAAACAATGGGAAGCTTTGATTGAAAAACAGACAGGAAAACAGATCAAGCGGTTGCAGACAGATAATGGCTTAGAATTTTGTGGAAGCGAGTTCAACGAATTTTGCAAAAATGAAGGTATTGCTCGACATCACACAGTCCGAATGATGCCTCAACAAAATGGTGTTGCCGAACGCATGAACCGGACGCTTTTAGAGAGCGCTCAATGTATGATCTCCAACGCTGGGTTGACAAATGATTTTTGGGCTGAAGCTATCGCTGCAGCATGTTATATTGTCAACCGCTCATCGTGTTCACCGATCAATTTCAAGACTCCTGAGGATGTATGGTCAGGTACTCCTGCTGATTACTCCAACTTAAGAATATTTGGGTGCCCAGCTTATATGCACGTAAACGAGGGAAAGTTAGAGCCTAGAGCTAAAAAGTGTATTTTCTCAGTTACGCTTCAGGGGTGAAAGGATATAGATTATATAATCCTGATCCCAAGTCACCCAAATTTATAATTAGCTTACTTTTGACGAGTCTTCTATGTTACATCCTTCAAAAGAGTCTACTAATTCTTCTAATCAAGAAAAGAAGGATAGTGTACACAGCAAGGTGGAGCTCGAGATCAACAAAGATCCTTCAGGTGACCCTACTACGAGTTCAACAAGATCAAGAGGATGAGGCAGAACGTGATTCAGATACTGTTGCAGATGAAAGCACCGTACAGGAATATTCTATAGCCAGAGATAGGGAGAGGCGGGATATTCGACTACCACAACGGTACGTAAATTTAGTTTCGTACGCTTTATCAGTGACGCAAGAAACAGGTGGAGGCGACGAACCTTCTACCTATTCGGAGGCAATTAGCGATGTTAATTCTGATAAGTGGCTGGTAGGATTATATTAGGTACATTATTGAGTATTTATGGCTGGTATTGAGTCTTCTTCGGTCAGTGTTAATGAAGGTGGGGGCTCGAATAAGAATGTGGAAAATTCTAGATCGGATGTGTGGCTCTATTTTGATAAACTTGGTGAAGGTTCAGATGGTGCGTTTCAAGTTAGTTGCAAAGCATGTAAAAAACCGTACAAAGCCGGTGGGAAAAAAATGGAACATCTAGTTTGAGGCAACATATTAAAGTATGCAAATCAATTAAGTTCCATGATGTTGGTCAAATGCTTGTTGATAATGAGGGAAAAGTAAGATCTAGAAAGATTAGCCCTAAGACTTCACGCGAGATGTTAGCGGCTGCCGTTATCAAACACGACTTACCATTTTCTTTTGTTGAGTATGATGGAATTAAGGCTTGGATGAGATATATAAATCCCGATGCTCCTTGTGTTAGTAGAAACACCCTTATTTCTGATATTAATAAAATGTATGCGAAGGAGAAAGGAAAGCTTAAGCAACTCTTGTCTACGCTAGATAATAGAATCTGCTTAACTTCGGATGTGTGGACTGCTTGCACTAGTGAGGGATATATTTGTTTGACTGCCCATTTTGTTGATGAGAATTGGAAATTGAATAGCAAAATACTTTGCTTTTACTCTATGCCGCCTCCACATTCTGGAGCTGAATTAGCGTCAAGAATATTTGAATTTTTGAAGGAATGGGGGATTGAGAAGAAAATCTTTTCTTTGACGCTAGATAACGCTACTAACAATGATTGCATGGTTCACATATTGAAGGAGCAACTTGCTTTGCGTGGTAGCTTATTGTGTCATGGTGAGTTTTTCCATATTCGTTGTTCCGCCCACATATTGAATCTCATTGTTCAAGAAGGTGTTAAAGTTATTAGTGAGGCTTTGAAGAAGATAAGAGATTCTGTTAAATATGTGAAAGGCTCCGAAGGTAGGAAGAAAAAGTTTGATGAATGTGTGAATGCTGTTGGTGGGATTGATACGGCCATTGGCTTAAGACTTGATGTAAGCACTCGTTGGAACTCAACTTATTTAATATTGGATAGTGCAGTTAAATACAAAAGGGCCTTCGCTTCTCTTCAGTTGCATGATAGAAACTACAAGTTTTGCCCTTCGGGTGACGAATGGACGAGGGCAGAGAAGATTTGTGATTTTCTTGAGCCGTTTTATGACACGACCAACTTGATCTCGGGTTCTAATTATCCTACATCAAACTTGTACTTTATGCAAGTGTGGAAAATTCAAAGCATGTTGATGGAAAATCTCTCCAATGAGGATGATCTTGTAAGAAACATGTGTTTAAATATGTCGGAAAAATTTGACAAGTATTGGGGTCACTATCGGGAGGTGCTTGCATTTGGTGCTATTCTTGACCCTAGGATTAAACTCCAAATGTTGGAGTATTTCTATAAGAAAGTTGAGCCTGATCCGGTCAAATGCGAGAGTGCTATTTCTGATGTGAAGAAAAAATTGTATTTGCTTTTTGACCATTATGCGAGTGCTACGACTTCAAATTCTTCACAAGCTCATCATTCTTCACCTTCTTCAATACCATCCATGCAAAGTGGATTGGGGAAAACTAAAGGGAAAAGAATCCTTGATGTAAGTATCTATTTTCACCTTTGTGTCATACATGTAACATTATTATGTTATTTTTAAGTTTTGCTTATTTGATGTAAGTATCTATTTTCACCTTTGCTTGCTCTTTTCTTCCTCGCCAGTGACGTGCTCATCCATTGGTATAGCTTCAATTTTCTCCCTTACAGTTTCCATTTTCGTCAGCCCTAAGGTTGAATCTGCAGCTGGATTATATGCCTGCATTTCAAGAAATGAAGTTACGCAAACTGAAGAAAAAAATAAAAGATAAAATAAAACACGGGAGTCGAAAATATTTCGAATGATAGTAACCTTCGCAGGTGTGATCAATCCACCCGATCCCTTCTTACCGTCCTTGTCATAAACTTCAATCTTCGGTTTGCCTTTAGCAGAGCCAGCCAAACGACCTAATTCTTTACCTTCTAAGTTCCTCAGACGTGCTTCAAGCTACCAACCAACCAGATAAAAAAAAATTAATAATTATTAAACAAGGATTGCAAGGTTTGGAGTAAGGAGAATCTCGATCAATAAAGAGAATCCGGTAGGGTATTATAAACTACCTTTGCCCTATTCTCCAAGCCCATAGAGTTATCTTCTGAGTCTCCAAGAGCATCACATCGAATTGCTAAAGCATCCTTCGCAGCAAGAAAACGTGATATCTTACCCTTGTGTTTCGGTGCAGCTTGCTCATCTTTTTCATGATCAGATATGTGGTCCACATCATCGTTGTACGCAGAATCACCAGGGTTGGACAACAAACAGCTCGTATTCCCAAAACAAAAAGAACATATTACACAAGAATGAGGAAAAACATTATCCAGTAATGGATCGACTATTATCCGGGAAAAATATTTTTTTACGAAGAGAATGAATCTTTTTCTCGAAGGGACTAAAGAAAATAGATCAATGGGAGATAGAGAAAGATGAAAGTCAGTATACAACAAAAACCTTCGCTGAGAGGCCATCATAGAGTGTTTTTACCTAAAAGGAGTCCAGGGGCAGTAATAGTCATCATGTCCGGGGGGGATCTCCAGTCCTACCTCGCCATCATCCTGAGAAATAAAATAATAAAGAAAAACTTTCAAGTTCTAATAGTTTCAAAAGAACTAAAAAAATGTGTTGTCGAATGTATTATTTTTCTAAAAAAAAATCATAAAAGAACTTCCCAAAATAAATCCAATTTTATTATTTCAATTAAGAAAAGTCGAAAGAGATGAATCGAATGAAATGAAAAGAGAAAAAGATTCAAATAATTAACAATCAAATAATTCACGAATCCTTTAGTGAAATTGTAGTTCCGAACAACACAAATTCTTCATTGACCGGAAAAAATCAAGGATTTGACTCATAGAACAAGTACAATTCGAAATCAAATTGAAAGAATGGCAAAAGAAAAAGAAGTGACTCAAAAAAGAAATGATAGTTCTAACAAAAGCAGTTATAATACTAAAAGATTCGAAAACTGGCAAAACGATTGATACAGAAAATAGAAATACAACAGGAAAATGGGATCATTAATCCCAAATTCCATGATCGGGGCATGTATATATGCCATTCTGATTTCTTAAAGCATCAGCATATATTCACCATTAATGCAAGGCAAAATAACCATTACTAATCATCACAACATGAACTCAGGTACAAAGAAGTTTGGCAACCTTGATCTCACAAAGCAAAACTTGAGGTTCGCCTTTGCCGTTGGGTAGCTCAACAGCACCACGGAAATAACGAGTATCGCCGGTTCCAGCATCCCGACCCTTAAATGTCAGGTAGTAACCAGGAAGATGCTGGTTCAACTTCACTATCTCTTCGAGAGCGAAATTTGTACCCTGTAAACAACAGAAAAACCAAATTTCATCAAGTGTGTCGACAAATCAATAAAACTAGATACACAACAAAATGAAAAATGTTCCAACATTTTTCTCATTGAAGCATTTCAAGCATAGGTTTGCATCCTCCTCGTACACCTTTTTCAGATTAAAAAAGGTTCTCCGTTCACCATTAACACTGTAAGAGGGGTGATAGTATGCATCGCACCTCTGCCAACACACATACACAATGTTTAGTAGTTTGTGGTGTGTAACAACAATGGTTAAATAATATATTTGCAGAAAAATTCATGCGAAACTAAAATATTTCGAAAGCAGCCATGGAGGCAAGATGATGCTTACTTGGCGCAAGGTAGTCACCGGTGTATATTCGATATGTATCATCGGACTGTAATATATATCCATGACACTGCAGAATGATTAACAACTCAAGCTATCAGTGATTAATAATTGAATCCGGCCAATCAACGATTTTACCAGACAAGTCACCAATGTGCATTCGATGCCACAACAGCACATAATTAGGGTAACCATTGAAGTAATTCACATGAAAAAGCCACAGGCTAAACCAATATACAAGAACATCCAAATCCAGATCCAAAAACAAGACGTTCAACAGATTAACCCAAAAAAAAAAAAGACATAGATATGTTAGAGAAAAAAGTACCGAACGCGGGAATACTCCGACATCAAGGAAACATTATCGAGTAAACTAAACAGATCGAAAACATTAAACTCACCGTTGATGGGGTTCTGACATTGATTAAGTCAAGGGAAGCAAAGGCAAGGTTCAGATAAAGAAGGCAAAATCTGGACGAAGATCCACAAAGAGTGAGTTTATTAGCAAATCAATCCAATCCAATCATCTGAAAGGGAGACCAGAGAGAAGCAAAAGAAAAGTATACAACTCAGAATCCCAATTCGCTACTGACCTAGATAGCGAATAGCATACGCAGATGCGAAAGCTTTAGATATCCCTTATTAACGATACAAAGGCCCCGTTGGTTTGCTGGACACTGTACTTCTTATTCCAAATTTTTATTCAATTCACGGCCCGCAATTAAAACAAGCCCAGTTACAACAGTGAAGTAATTTCCCATGATTTACGAGATAATAAACCAACCCATTTTAATCGAAAGTTTATCAAAATAAAATAACCCAGCACTGATGAATGTCCTATTTTAAATCGAACATAAACTTCACTTCAACGGCGCTAATTAAGTTTCATCAAAGCGTGGGTTTAGACCCACTAGTTAATGAATGCATTTGGGTCAATGCCGATGTTTTTGGCACCCTTTATTGAATTTTTTGGCAAACTGAAAAGCAAAAGATTGATGAATTGCATATTATATCTTCATTGGGAATACAGACTAGGTCTGAAAAAATTACTGATCCTTTGAATAAAGTTCCAACCGTCTAATTTTGGGATTTTTGTAATTTTGTTCTATGAAATGTTAGGAAGCGTTTGAGAAGTTTACTGGGCAACCTGTGTCATTTTTGCTCTGGTAGGACTGTGGGTTCTCTCTGATTTACTTAATTTGCTGTCTTATGACGAAAATTATGTTTATGGCCTTTTTGGATTGTGCAATTTAGGATGCAGGACTTTATACTTTGTCAAATGTGTGACACATTGATGTTGAGAGGATAAGCAAACAAAAACCTGTGGTGAAGTGCTGTGTTGTATTTAATGGATACTACTCAAACTGCTGTTTTTCAAGATTGGAATCGGCTGAGTAACAAACTGATTGGATTAAGTTGGTTTTAAATTTTTATTTTATGTTTCTGGGGAATTGCAGATGCCAGCTCACGAACCTTTTGTGGTTAAAAGAGGTGTTAATCATTTCTGGGTGTGCTGCCACTTTCTTTGATAGTGTTTGGTTAACTAGTCTTATTACTTTGTACTGCTTATCCTTTGCAGTGGTTTTATTCGGCTTCTTCGCTTTGTCTATGTTTATTCATTATGCTTCGCGTTACGTGTAATACTTCTACTATTTGTTATCTGGTAAGGAGACCTTGTCAACATTTGAGAAGGACCGGGCTTGCCACGAACTGAAAAACTTGAGAAGATTCCATCACTGTTGCTTATTTGCCCTCAACCATCTCCCTTGATGTCAATGTTCTTTCTTTATTGATTTACTTTGGAATGCTGCTGCTAGTTCTTTGATATGCTCATTCTGGAATGATCTCTCTTATGCAGGGGCCACCGTGGAAGGATTATAGAATTTATATACATTTTTTGGCCAAATAATCCTCTTTTCTTCCATACGATTCTGCAGCAGTCTCTATTACAACAACTGCGTAATGCATATATCAAACCGTTTTATAACCACACAGATTCTGTGAGGGCCCCATTGCAAATGTTCAAGCACCTATATCCCTGCATCATCTTGCTACTGTTTTCACATGTCAGAGAAACGTAGGAACAAGTCTTACATGTATGTGAAGATTCTGTTGCATGTTAAGTGTGGGATTCATATTTGGATAAGTCATACGACACATAAATTTAAAATTTGAAACTAAAATATCCGTGTCTGATTCCGATATATTTTCATGTCTAAACCTAATTAGTCACAGATTTGAGACAGAAATTCTCTGTGACAAAATTTGTTTTAGAAAAGGAATCTTATCGTTGTCAAATTTGCCACGAGAGCAATACCTACACATTCAGACACGGAAAATTCTGTGTCTAACGACTCAATAGATACATAATTTAGTTTTAGACACCGAAATTTCCGTGTCTAATACTGTGTTTTCTAGTAGTGAAAATTGGTTTTTAACGAAGTTAATTAGTTCTTGTGATAACGCCAGAAAGTGCCAACAAATGTAAGAAGAAAAGGAGCCATTTTCAAAACCAAGAACAAGTCATTAGACGCAGGTTAACCATGAAATGGGCAAAACTTACAATTATTGGTCTACTCTATAACATACACATATATGATAAAAATCACATTGCACCTAATTAATATACCAAGTAGGAAAACTGAATAATAAAAATATAGTTCCACCTTAGTGTATTATGTAAGTATGTAAGGAATCAGAACTTCAACAGACTAGTCACATCAATTAATAATCTTTTTTTTAAAATGAACGGGTAATATATTCCATCAAAAAGTATGTACAAGCAGCTTAATAGCCACTGGCCAATGGGGCCAACTATTAGAAAACATCACAGTGGGCAGACCAACGATAAGGAACAACAATTCTCACAACACAAGACAAAGGAGGTGGCTCAAAACAAAACTTCGTACACTCGGAACAAAATGGGATTGACAAAAGGAAGCGCCTCCAAAGTTCAGTAACCAACAGGGTGCACCTGACTCCAGAATTGGAACGTCGAAGACAAAAGAAAACCCTCCGAGCTCCTTGATCTTGCACTGATAAATTACCCTACTAAATCAAGGAAGAAGACAAGAAAAGCACAACCAAACAAATCACAACACCATCGAGTATTCCTTCCATTCGTCACAAGCCAGATCAATGACAACCTTCTCTTCTCGCCATTGCTTCTTGAAGACCCACAGATTTCTTATTTCTATAACTCCAAAGCACATAAACAGAGAGTTGAACTCTATGAATATAAACTTCATATTTAGGCTTAGAACAAATGAATCCCCACCAGTCTTGGAAAGAGTTGGCTGTTGATTGAGAGTAGTTCCAGGAGACTGGAGCCACCTTCCAAGTCCTGGCTGCTTTGGGACAATCGAAGAACAAGTGCTCCATAGTTTCTTCTTCCTCTCCACAAATATGGCAGATAGGGTCAATATCCACACCTTTCTTACTAAGGTTGGTGTTAGTTGGCAGAATATTGTGGATACATCGCCACAAAAATGTTTGAGCTTGCTTTTTGATTTTCAGCTTCCAGATGAATCTCCATAAGCGCTTCATTTTTTGGACCCGATCACTACATTCCGGTCCAGAGTGCACAGCTTCCAGCAACTTCAAATATGCCGATTTCACCGTAGAAACACCTTTTTTGTCCCATTTTCATCGAAGTCTATTGGGGAGCGTTCCTTCATTGTGTTCATCGCAGCCTTGGAAAAGTAAAGGTCTAGCAAAGTTCCAAGACGTCGATAGCCATGATGCAGTAGAAGGTGTACGAGCAGCAAGGAGGTTTCCTTCAGGGAAATACTTAGCTTTCAAGACCTTTGCAATAAGTGAGTTTGGCTTTCCTCAGTAAGTGAATGCCAGGATTTCAAATGAATTTTTTGGCCACTTTGTTGCTTAACATCCCACCAAAAGTTCATGATCCTTCGGGTAATTTCCTTGCAAGTTGGATAGGAAGTTTGAAACAACTCACGACAAAACATGCAGGGAGTTAAGAACCGACCTAATCAATGTATGTTTCCCGGCGCAGTTGAGTAGAAGAGAGATCCAGTTACAGACCTTGTTCTTAGCAGCCTCCACAGCAAAGTTAAAAGTTTCTCTCTTTGATCTACCAACCACCGATGGTAGGCCAAGGTGCCTAACTTTAGATTATTCCTTTGATGCCTTGTAACAGCTCAATAATTTGAGTCTCTTGCCCAACATTTTTTCTGAAGAAAATTGCCGACTTTTCCAAAATAACCTTTTGACCTGAAACTTGGCAGAATGAAGCGACGACTTCTTGGATCACTTTGGCCTGTTCCACCTCGATTTCACAAAAAAACAATGAGTCGTCTGCAAAAAACAGGTGAGAGATTATAGACCCTTTTTTACAAGTCTTGATGCCTTTATATCTGCCTAATCGAATAGCTTGCACGATGAGATTAGAGAAGGCCTCAGAAAGGATTAGGAACAAGAATGGAGATATGAGATCTCCTTGCCTAATCCCCTGAGTAGGCGACAGATAGCCACATTGTGATCCGTTGATATTGAAGGAAAACGATGTTGAGCTCAAACACACATTCACCCATTCCACAAAGACTTGGCAGATGCCCATCTTAAGCAAGAGTTGGGTTAAGAAGCACCATTCAACCCTATCGTATGCTTTTGCAAGGTCAAGTTTAATAGCCATGGCCCACTTTTACCTTTCCTCACCGAGTGAATATAATGGAAACATTCATGAGCAATTGTCACATTATCAAGGATGTTTCTACCCCCAACAAAAGCTGTTTGGTTGTGGCTAATAATGGTATCCAAACAGGGCTTTAATCTCTCGGTCAGAATCTTAGAAATAATTTTGTAGCTCACATTGCACAGACTAATAGGCTGGTATTGAGAGATCACTGTGGGATTCCTATAACTTTAGGGATCAAGGAAATCAATGTGTGGTTGATAGATTTTAGAAGTTTCCTATGCTTAAAAAAGTTATGGACAGATTAGCATATATCTCTTTTAGTAACATCCCAAAACTTTTGAAAGAGCAAGGGGTTCATACCATCTGGACCTGGAGCTTTAGTTGGACACATTGAAAAGAGAGCCTTCTTTATTTCATCCTCGGTAACATGGGTAGATAGCCTTTTTGATTCGTTTCAGCTGTTATTGAGCTTGGGATCCCCATGATAGCATCTTCCACATGTTGTGGCTGAGAAGATGTAAAAAGCTCTTGGTAGAAGTCATTCACAACCTCAGGAATTTCCTCGTTTGAGCTGCAAATTTATTGCCCTCTTTGTTGAGAAGATTGGCAAAGGAGTTGTGGGTTCTCCTTTGAATTGTGGTTGCATGGAAGAATTTTGAATTTCTGTCACCTTCCTTGAGCCAGAGGTTCCTTGATTTTACTTTCCAATGAACGTCCTCCTCTTTAAAAGCTCTACAAAGGTCAATCTTCAATGATCTCCATTGGTCCCAATTTCTGAAACCTCCTTCCGCTGTAAGGTCAGATAGCCTTTGGTTGCGGTCAATATTCTTCCTAGAGTTGAATCTACAGGTCTAACTCCATTTCAGAATTTCTAATCGACAATTTTTTATCTTGGATATAAGTCCGAAATGAGGATTGCCTTCCATTTGAATATTCCGGGCTCTCTTGACCACCTCATTCACACCAGGCTCTTTCAGCCATCTAGGGTCGAATTGGAATCTTCTTTTCCTTGAGGAGTGTTGATGGTTGGGCAGAAAGATAAGCATACAATGGTCCAAGGAGTGTTTCAACATGTAAGACGTGGGAGCTGGGATTCTCTAAACTCCAACCTGGGGAATAGAGTATTCTATCAAGCCTTTCTTCAATGAATCCCTCAGCAACTTGGTTGTTATCCCATGTAAACTGCTTCCCAATTAATGGAATCTCCTCCCATTCCATCTCTGCAATGAACCGACTGAAGGTATGAAAGCTGGTATGACTCCTCATGTGTCCTCCCAATTTCTCTTCGTTATTTATGATCTCATTAAAGTCCCCTCCAATGCACCACTTATTGCCCCAGTTTGACTTTTGGCTCAAAAGATAAGCAAATTGACTTCTTTTCTCCGTTTGATTTGCTATTATGAATAAAGATGATCCACACAGGACCCTATTCCCATCCATGCACCAAACTTCCAAACAAAAGGAATTGGCATTGATGGAGATAATATCAATATCACTACTCCATCCGACGAACAATCCTCCGCAGAACCCAATTGGATCTTCGTAGAACCACCTTTCCTGAAATTTCAACTGTTTACTAACTGCTCCAACAAAAGCCTCCTTATTTCAGGAACACCAGCTCTTGAAATTAATGATCTGACGGCTTGTTCTTGAAGGCAATATCACGGAAAATCATGTACATACATTATATAATATATATATATATATATCTGTGTATGCGTGAGTACGTGTATGTATTTGTCTCGCATGATTCTTAACACAAGGAGATCGATTAGTGCTGCAATAAAAACAGCTGACTTGATGTGTATAGTCAGTCACATACAATACAAAGCAGTATTATGGGTCTAAACTACAACCCTTGTTTGCTTGTCCTATCAATGCAGTCTATGCTTAACGATATCTTGATCTAGGTCGCATCAATTTTACTTAAAAATGATAATTATATTTTATAATACGGGTATCTACACATAAATACCTAGTAAAAAACTAGAAAGCCACATCAGTCCCTTGTCAGAATTTTTTTAAGCTAGGTACCCATTTTTACAGATAGATACCTAATCACCTAAGATTACCAATTTACCCTTTGATTTTACATTTCACATTTTATCTGCAATTTCAAGCTCAATCACGCCTGACGAAATTTCAGCTCCATCTCTGCAATTGACGACCACCTTCCGCTCGTGGTGGCACCGGACGACGAGCGACGAGCTTATTCCATGTTGGGTTCTCGATTTAGGGTCTCGATTTTATCATATAAGCTTTAGTTTTGCTTTGGGTTTTGTTAATCATTGCACTCGTGAGGTCAAGCTTAACCCAATCCGGGAGCTGAATGCGATCTAACAGCTCGATGTTAGGGTGGGATGTCTGTAATTGATAGTTATTGAGGCTAATCCATCGGGATTTCGGATTTTTTATATAATTGTTATCACTATTATTATTATGTTTATTAGGTACCATTTGTTATGTTTATTACGTACCATTGTATGTGTCTATACAATACCAAGATGTCCGCATACGCAGTACCATTGTAAACAATGCAGAAGTACCATTTATACAGGTAGTCATATTATCTGAAAATATGCCGTCTACAAGTTCGGTTAGTGGCGGAACATTATTTGCATTGTGTGCGTATACAATGGAGCCGTTCTTAGTATCGAACAATGAAGCGACGACGAACGAGATGAATGCTCAAACCGATGACGGGAATTTTATTCATGACCTGGACACTCATGTTTTTCCCGGTCGCCAAAAGACGCGGAGGATTCCTTCTCAGGTAGATAGAAGATCCAACAAGTGCAAAATATGTGGGAAATAGGGGAATAATCGTCGTACTTGTAGAGAAATCGTATCGATATGAGATCCGTATTTGTCATGTATTTGGTTACTGCTTTTGTCCCAATAACCTTTTTTGTTGCTCATTTGAATGGTAATGGCACATTCTTTTATCCAAATGATGCCAGTAGGTTATTCTTTTGTCTAGTGTCAATAGGATATGGCTCACTCTTTTTGTCTAAATGATGCCAACAAGGTACTGTAATATATGATAACAAGGTACTGTAATATATGCCAACAAGGTACTGTAATATATGCCAGTTTGGTACTGTAATATATGATAACAAGATACTGTAATACATGCGAACAAGGTACCGTAATATATGCCAAGGTACTGCAATATATGATGGTACAATAATATATACCAGGCACTGCACTGTCATATATATGCCAACTTGGTACTGTAACATATGACAACAAGGTATTGTAATAAATGCCAACAAGGTACCGTAATATATGCCAACAAGCTACCGTAATATATGCCAATAAGGTACTGTTATATGACAACAAGGTACAGTAATATATGCCAACAAGGTACTGTAATATATGCCAATTTGGTACTGTAATATATGACAACAAGGTACTGTAATATATGCCAACAAGGTCCCGTAATATATGCCAACAAGGTAACGTAATATATGACAATAAGGTACTGTAATATGCCAACAAGCCAATTTGATACTGTAATATATGGGGTTATTTTAATAGAAGGGATCGTCCCCTATTTTTATTAAACAAAAGGGAGTTGATCAAAAGTTACCAAAATACCCCCAGTTAAATAGCATTTATTCGAGTAAATAAAAAATTCGAATAAATTATTTTTAGTTCGAGTTTATTCGAATTAACCAATTCGTGTAAAAAAAACTCGAATTGAAAAATATTTATTTGGTTCGAATAAGTTAAAGTAAAAGTTCGAATATATGACTTGGGGATATTTCGTCAGAAAAGAAGGCTTTCAGAAGATGTTTGATGTCAAAAAAGAAAGAGACAATTTCTGACGTTTTTCTGTCATAACTAGGCATTTTTATGACATTTTTCTGTCATGATTCGACATATTTCTGACGTTTTCTGTCATGACTGGACATATTACTGACAAACGAGGAAATAAATCAAAAAAGGCGGCTCATCTGACATGTCGTTGCCTTTTAGAAAATGTTTGATGTCATATGTAATTTTGGGTACTACAACCGTGTCTGAGACGGTACGCTTAAAACAAACGAACAGATACCCATACAAAGCTAAAAAAGGTACGAGGTCCCTTAAATATGTGATACGTCATACTAGGGTTAGTATTTTTCGAGGTCGTACGAATTAGTTTTTCATCTTTAACCACCGTAAAACACTAATATAGAGTATTAATTACCTCTTATATCACATTAGGCCTTACACGCGTGAATTAAACCTTCGAACTCCAAGATTCACTAGAATATAAAGATAGAAGCAAGAACATCTTACAACATATTTAGAAAAATCTGGTGACTCCTAAATGTGAGAATTTATTTTTTTAGTCATTTTGTAATTATTATGTCTGGTCAAAATCATGCAGAACAAGCTTAGAATCCATTTATTTTCGATGGTATTTTCGATGGTATAAAAATGGTACGGTATACGTGCAGATTAGGGTATTGTATATGTATACATAATGATACAGTAAACCTGCAGATTATTGTACTATATATGCAAAAGATAAGGTACGTTACCATACAAGATATACGTAAAAGATAAGGTACTTCATATATGCTGGTTATGGTACGCTATACTTATACATAACGGTACGGTAAACTTCCAGACTATGGTACTATGTATGTAAAAGATAAGGTACGTTAATGTAAAAGATAAGGTACTTCATATATTGTGGTTATGGTACGCTATATATATACATAATGGTACGGTTAACCTGCATATTATGGTACTCTTTTTGTAAAAGATAAGATGCGCTAATGTAAAAGACAAGGTACTTCATATCTCCTGTTTATGGTACGCTAAATATTTATATAATGGTACGATAAACCTGCATATTATGGTACTCTGTATATAAAGATAAGGTACGCTAATATAAGAAGATATGGTACTTCATAAGATACGGACACGTCTCCAAACATAAAATAACTTAGAAGAAATAGATCAATTGAGGCCGGTGAAAGAAATATGACTATCGTTGGCCAGTAATAACCCATTATTTTTATGCGAAAGTGCAACTTTGGTCCAGACTAATGAGCACCACATATTCCTGAGTGAGCTTCCTCCATGGCTTGTCTAGCTTCTTCTTCACTTAAACATTTCAAGAACACACCATCAAAAGACCTGCGGTAAAGTGTTCCTTTGTAGAAGATGAAACGAGGTGCTCTTCATCGAACATCACTTCTTTGACGTGGGTCCTCGGGCAGTTTTCCATGTTCCAAGTAGTCGACCAATAATTGCCTCCAGTCTTCTTCCTCCACTTCAAATACTTCGACGGTGTGATTTTCTTCCTCAGTAGCATTATCATCTTCACTATCATCGTCAAAATTGGGTGGTACAACCCAATTTCGGCAGATAGGTATTTCGGTTTTCTCATGAGGCGTTGAAAGAGTCGAAGCGAGTTTGGTTAATGCATCTATCTGCTTGTTTTTGGATCGCGACACTTGCTCGATTGTCGCTTCCCCGAGATATCCCATCAGCCTTCTGGCATAGTTGCGATATGTGAGGAGTTCAGGCTTCTTCACTTCGTATGAGCCGGTTATCTGGCTAACAATCAACTTGGTGTCGCCATATATTGTGAGCTGTATCTGTTTAATCTCCACAGCCATCTCTAGTCCAAGAATTAAAGCCTGGTATTCGACAACATTGTTCGAGCAATTCTGGGTTAGAGTGAAGGATTAAGGAAGCACGTCTCCATCGGAAGTGACAAATACTACTCCAGCTCCGACCCCTTCTTGATGTGAAGCTCCATCAAAATACATCTTCCACGGGGGAATTACTTCGACCAAGAGTACGTGTTCGTCGGGCAATTCGTGGCATAACTCCCACTCTGCTGGGATATGGTGATCAGTAAGGAAATCTGCTAAGACTTGTCCTTTACAGCCTTTTGAGGCACATATATGATTTCGAACTGTTGTAATTGCAAATACCACCTCGCAAGCCTATCTGAAAGCACCGGTTTTGACATCACATACTTCAGCGGATTTGCCCTCGACACTAGGGGTGTAAATGAGTCGAGCTCGAGCCGAGCTCGGCTCATTTTCCGGGCTCGAGCTCGAGCTCGACTCCTTTGTGCTAGGCTCGTGCTCGAGCTCGAGCTCGACGAGTTCTATAATTCCGAGCTCGAGCTCGAGCTCGACAGTATTCAGTTGAGCTCGAGCTCGGCTCGTGAGCTCGATTGCTCGTAAATCTAAAAAGATTCAATTTTTACCTAGAGATGCAGTCGTCTTTGAGAGATGGTATCGGGAAATTCACTGAAATCAGATATCTATGGTATACAAGAGTGCGAAAGAGGGTGGGTGGTCATTACATCAGTAGGTATATTTCTTCTGCTCACAAAGCTACGGCGAACTGCGAAGGGGCTAAGGAAGAAAAGTACACTCGTACTCCATCTCTGTGTACCCATACAAAATGGCGGCTATAGTGTTGCGACAATGGGCTTCAACCGACGATTGCTCTATAATGTGATTGAAGAAAGATGTGAAGAATTTGGATGTATATCTGAGTGATGGAATGAAAGAGGTGGAGTGAAGTGAACGACTGCTGTTAAGATTTGAAGATGTTAGGGTTTCTAAGATAAAAATGTAATTTAAAGTAAAGAATATTATAAAAACTAATAAAATAAAATAAAAAATAGGATAACAAGCCCAAACAAATATTCGGCCCAAGAATCGTTAATGGTCTGGTTCTTCTTTTAACATATATTAATATAAGAGTATAAAAAAAATATAAAAAATTAAAAATAAAAAAGCTCGCGAGCCTGTTCGTGAGCTTTCGAGCCACTATATTTGGGCTCAAGCTCAAGCTCGACTTAAATGAGCTCGAGCTCGAGCTCAACATAAATGAGCTCGAGCTCATTTTGTCGAGCTCGAGCCGAGCTTTTGTCGAGCCGGCTCGTCGAGCTCACGAGCCGGCTCGGCTCATCTTTCACCCCTACTCGACACCAAGCGGATGCTATGAGCTTGAAAATAATGCTTGAGCTTTTGGATTGAGAAGTTGAGCGCTAGACATAATTTTTCGATTGGCGAATACTTTAGCTCGTTGGGTGTCATCATCCTACTGAGGTAGTACAATGCATTTTCTTTCCCGTTGTCATTTTCTTGTGCTAATAGGGCACCAACAGAACTTTCTTGGGTAGTTATATATAAGATGAGCGGTTTTTCTGGTATAGGCGCGGCCAACACTGGCGGATTTGTTAGATAGAACTTAATGCTTTCGAATGCATTGTTGCAGGCTCCATCCCATTCGAACGTAACGCCCTTTTTCATGAGGCGACTAAAAGGCTGACATCGACCGGCTAGATTCGAGATGAATCTCCTCAAGTATGCCAACTTACCTTGCAAGCTTTTGAGCTCGTGGATGTTACGGGGTTTTGACATCTTCAAGATTGCATCTATGTTCGATTTCGATGCCCTTTTGACGCACTATGAACCCGAGAAACTTTCCCGAGGAAACACCAAACGCGCACTTAAGAGGATTCATTTTAAGTTGATATGTTCTTAAGCGATTGAACACATTTCTCAAATTACTTAAGTGATCCTCATGTCTTTTAGTCTTCACTACTAAATCATCGACATAACATTCAACATCCGTGTGAAGCATATCGTCAAATATCTTCTGCATCGCTCTCTGGTATGTAGAACCCGCGTTCTTTAATCCGAACGGCATAACCTTGTAGCAATAGATCCCTTTTGGTGTGCGAAAGGCCATCAACTCTTCGTCCCTTGGCGCCATGCGAATTTGATTATAGCCAGAAGATCCATCCATGAAAGATAATGCTTCGTGACCGGTCGTGGCATCTATCATAAGCTCAGGTATTGGCAATGGGAAATCGTCCTTTGGACATGCTTCGTTAATATCTGAAATCAACACAGACTAGTATCTGTCCATTTTTCTTCTTGACGGACACTATGCTTGAGATCTATGTTGGATATTTGACTTCTCGAACGAAT
Organism: Craterostigma plantagineum; assembly: GCA_027422505.1. Classification (NCBI taxonomy): domain Eukaryota; kingdom Viridiplantae; phylum Streptophyta; class Magnoliopsida; order Lamiales; family Linderniaceae; genus Craterostigma; species Craterostigma plantagineum. Next base: position 13,602,970 of record JAPQWV010000012.1, on the reverse strand, counting down.
CCAACTTCAATCAGCTTATTGACCTCAGCCTCGATGAGTGGAATTAGGTCTGGTAGAAATCGCCGCTGTGCTTGCTTAACTTGGCGTGAACCTTACTTTATCGATAAATGATGGATTGCTACTTTCGGGTCCAGTCCAGGCATTTCCTTATATGACCAAGCGAACACGTCTTTGAATTCTGTCAGCAGCTCGATGTAGTTCTTCTCTTCATTGTCATCTACAAGCGCACTTATATATATTGGTCTACTTTCGTTTTCATCGCCCAAGTTGATTTCTTTCAGCTCGTCTATTGTTGCCTTAATACCTTCTTCAAGCTCAAGAGGAGCTATCTTAGCATCTTCTTCGATGAGATTTTCGTCGTTTATGGTGATATGACAAGACGAGCATATGCTTTCCATATCTTCTTCGTTCTCGTGATGACGATCACTGTTACATGACACATAGCATGGTAGAGTCATGTGGGCACGACTTTTTACTTTAAGTTGAGTCGTTAGCCGAATGACGCGTCGATGACTCTGCTCCTTCCGCAATCTAAAGTTTTTGCATGGCTCAAGTCTATCAAATACAGAAGTTCGTAGACTTTTCTTAAGTTTTAGTCTTTCGAACAAACTCTTTTTAATTCCTAGTCTCTCAAACGGACTTTTCTTGTGCCCAAGTCTTTCAAATGGACTCTTCTTTTGTCCTAGTCTTTCAAACAGACTCTTCTTTTGTCCTAGTCTTTCAAATGGACTCTTCTTGTGCCCTAGTCTTTCAAAGACTGGCTTGGGCATTATCCACTTCAATGCGTTGTTAGTGGAATATGCATCAGTTTCGGACACGTAGTTTATACTAGCCCTCTTTAATACTATGCGCACGGGCTTCTGAGGAGTAAACCCGAGACCTTTCTGAGTATTTTTCAGTTCGAGAGAGCTTCTGTTTAGGGAGTCTGGGAGTTTACCCAATATTGGCTTTTCATTCGGATCATATCCTGCTTTTGTGAGGAGTTTATAAGCCTTATGCCCAAACACTCCGCTCATCTGCCTATCTGGCGACAGACGATGTCTATTTTCTGATCGTTGCGTAGATCCTTCAGCCTTGACCGGCGAGTTTTGTGGTTTCTTAGGGCCAATTTGAGTTAAGGGTAGTGTCAGGACTTTCATCGGGTATATCATCCCCCCATTGTCTTGCGTACCTTCATCACCTTTATTCATGTATGTCGTACTTTCCTCGTGCGTCACATTCTCACTCGTTTCCTTTCTACGCTCGAGATAATATTTTGCATCGGCAAATTATGATTCAACTTCGATAAACGGATTGCTATCGCCAAGAACTTTCTTTATGGTGCCGTTATCGCAGTACTTGAAACATTGATGTAAAGTTGACGGCACGACTCCATTCTCGTGTAGCCATGGACGACCAAGCAGCACGTTGTAGGAAGTCTTGGCGTCAATCACGTGGAGCAATGCCGTTGATGTCATATTTTCCATTACTAGTTCCAATCTGATCATACCGATGGCTCTTTGGCCTCCTTGGTTGAAACCTTGGATCATCAATCGACCGCTAGAGAGTTCTTCCATTGGAATTTCCAGTTCCTTCAGCACCCGTAGAGGCAAAATATTCACTGCAGAGCCTCCATCGATCAACATGCATTTTACCTTCTTTTCGCGAACGTATGCCAGGCACGAACAAGGGGCGATTGTGTGGCTTAGAACCTAGGAGCAGATCCTCATCGGTGAATGTCATAGCAGACATGCATGAGCTAATGGTATCATTTTCCTCGACCTCATCTTGACAGTCATCATCAAGGACTTCAGTTTCTTGAGTCAGATAACAAGTAGCACAGTCTTCTTCTCAACTTTCAAAGTCCTCGTCAATAACCGAAATATAACTCTGCCGACTCTATATCAAGAGTAATTTTTCCTTGTCTGGCTAGTTGCATGACCTTATACTTAAAAATAAAACAGTTGTGAATTGGATGACCTACCAAACGATGGTATTTACAGTAATTAGGATCGTGAGTTCGTCCTGCTTCATCGGGCCGCTTCATCTCTGGTAGGTCAATGAGATCTGCGCACAGAAGTTCATCGAAGATTTCTGATACTTCGGAGTCCAGAAACGGATACTTCTTCGCCTGAAGTTCTTTAAGCGTCAACTTCTTTTCTGTATGCTCTGGCGGCACATCACTTACCTCAATTTTCTTGCCCCTTTCTCTGCCTCGAAGCTTGAGAGGTGTGGCGTTTGTCGCCAAAGACTCTTTGTTGTGGGGTTTTACAAATGCTCGACCCCCTTTCTTGATATCAGCTTTATCTTAGAATTTTCGAGCCTCTTGGACAGGTGGTCCATTTGCCCCACTTGTGGCTAGGCTGAGTTCCATATCATGGGCGCGGGTAGCCAATTCTTCAAATGTTCCAGGGCGAATTCCTTGAAGGATATACCGTAACCCCCATGCCATTCCCTGAATGCACATTTCGATACCCGAGGCTTCAGATAAGCGGTCCTTGCAATTAAGACATAGATTCCTCCAGCGATTAATATAGTCGGTTCATCTTTCCATTGGTGAGCACTAGTGAGTTCAATCATGCTAACCGTGCGACGAATGCTGTAGAAACGATTGAGGAATTCATGTTCCATTTGATCCCAACTATCGATTGAGCCGGCTTCCAAATCAATGTACCAATCAAAAGCATTGCCCTTCAGCGAACGAACAAATTGTTGACGAGACGGTCTCCATAAGTTCATGCATCGTTGCATGTCTCAATGAAGTGAGCCACATGTTGCTTTGGATTTCCTTTGCCGTCAAACTGCTGAAATTTTGGAGGTTGGTAACCACTTGGCATCTTCAAGTTATCGATTCTCATAGTATACGGTTTAGAATACGTCAGTGAGGATTTGGACCCTCCGTCTTTCATTGTCCTAATGATGAACTCCTTCAGTTGGCTAACGGGGATCATCCCGTCGTTCGAAACTTGGAAACTTCCTGAAGGCTTCTCGATTTCCTTTTGCTCTTCCTTTTCAGTTTCGTCAGAAGATTCCTCCCGCTTCTCATATGCGCGGCTGTTATCAACGTTGTTGCGCTTGCTAGTCAGCTTTGCAATCTGGGCATCTTGTTCTTGCACGTGTTTCGTAAGCCCTTCGATTGCTCCCGTTAAACTTGCAATTTGCTCTTCTAGGGTCATAGCATTCGTCACCATGACTTCATCTCGCTTAGAAGAATTGCTTGAGGTCGAGTGGAGCGAAGGTACCGACGAACACTCATTTTCGGCATTTTGTTCTTCTTCGATAATGACATTATCTTTTCCAAAAACGAGGTGGCGATCGGTCTCCGTGGACTCTGAAATCACTATGGACATGCTTCCGGTCTTAACACCAGTGTTTTGACTGGAAGAATTCGAATCACTAAAGTTTGATGAGTTTATCATCGATCGTTCTAATTCTTGAAGAGATGAGAGGTAGAGAGGTCCCACTGGGCGTGCCAAAATTTGTAGCGTATTTTCTTTTATTTGAATACCAAATAACTCGAAGATAGTACAAATTAAATTTAATAAAGTTTAACGGTCTCTATCTCTAGTTATTCCTCTGATTCTTCACTTGAATGACTTTTGAAAGACTTTGGAAAATTCTTGATCTTGATTTTCCTTGATTTGGGCCTTCGTTAAGTTTTGTCGTGGACCTTTGGGCTTGATCACGAACTTAATACTTGGACTTGGTGGACGTTTTTTTGCTTTGTAGGCTTTTGGGCTTGATCACGAATAATAGCGAATGTTTCTTCGTGGGCCTTTGGGCTTAATTACGAAGGTGACAATTGGACTTGCTATTTGTCGAAAATCATTTACTTGAATGTTTCTTCATGGGCCTTTTGGGCTTGGTCATGAAGCTAACACTTGGACTTGATATTTTCGAGAAGCCGAGACTTGGGCTTTAAACCGTACACTTTCAAGAGACTCACACGGGTCCCGAGTGTTGAACCGCGTGCTTCCAAGAAACTCGCACAGGCTTTCCTTGTTGCAACCGTGCAATTATGAGAAACTCGCGCAGGTCTCGAGCGTTTGAACCGTGCGCTTCCAAGAAACTCGCACGGGCTTTCCTCGTTGCAACCGTACGATTATGAGAAACTCGCACGGGTCTTGAGCGTTGAACCGCGCGCTTCCAAGAAACTCGCACGGGCTTTCCTTGTTGCAACCGTACGATTATGAGAAACTCGCACGGGTCTTGAGCGTTGAACTGCGTGCTTCCAAGAAACGCGCACGGGCTTTCCTCGTTGCAACCGTGCGATTATGAGAAACTCGCACGGGTCTTGATGAACCTCTTCGAATTTTAACTTGAATACGAAGAACTTCGTTGAGAGAATTTCCGAATGCTATCAAAGACTTACTTCTAATCTCTCGAAGTTCGTATTCTCTATGCTCTCTGACTTGTTATTTTTGAATTCTGAAGGCCCATAGTTATAGGCGTAGAGAATTCTCAATAATAGAAAATATAATTTGGGATGATTTCGTCCATATTTAGGTTGATTTTATCCATTTATGATTCGATTTTGATTTGATTTGATTTATTCCATATGTGGCTTGATTCTCTCCATTTCTGCCGATTTTATGATATTTTATTTGATTCCTTTACTTATTTAACAAATCTCTACAATGCTTTCCTTGTGTAGATTTTGTATTAAAGGAATATATTATCATTATGATAATAATTAAGTTAACTATTTAATAGGTTGAGTTTAATTTATAACTTTCAATAAATAGCAATTTAATTAAATGTCTTTATATTCTTGGAATTAATTTATTAAATTCCAATGATCTAAATAGACAATTAATTTAATTGTCTACAGTGTCATCCGTTGATTTTCTGATTTCTGTTTCTATCAATTGGTCCGACCTGCCGGATCCCGTTCTCGCCGGTATGACCAGATCAAACAGTGATCGTTTGAATAAGCTGGAGGCTGATCAGGCCTAGGTGAGGGAGAAATTAGACACACACAGTGTGCAATTGAGTGCAATCCCAACGTCCTTGGCTGCACTGTCGAAGGTGATTCTGAAACCACCGGAGGAGGAGCTCGCCCGGGGTGACGCCACTCGTGGGTGATCAAACGCGCATGAGTGCTACCCCTACACTTCTGCCATAGTTTGAGTGGGAAGATCCGATTGGGTGGATTGCTAGGGCTGACCAACAGTTTGAACTGAATGGTACTCCGCCGGAAAGGAAGGTGCTGGATGTTGGGGTTGCCATGGACGGGGCCGCTTTGCATTGGTGGATGTGAATGAAGGCGCGAAAACCTCGGATGTCGTGGGAAGAATTCACATAGGCGATGGTGGCTCGCTTTGACACACGTTTCAAGGGCAACAGGTTTGAACGGCTGTTCGGAGTCAGCAGACCGAAACAGTGGAGGAATACATCTCTGTATTTGTCCAATTGGCGGGTCAGGTCCCGGGGTTGACGGATGCACACTACTTGGGCTATTTCATGAATGAGCTGAAGGGTCAGGTTCGGAGCGCATTACGGCTGTTTTGCCCGAATGACTTGGAGACGGCAATGGAATTAGCCAGGGACATTGAGGATAATTTGGCTTTTCAGAATGGGGGACGAGGGAGCCAGGTTTTTAATGGATCATCAACGCGCTCAAGCAACTTTCCTAGGCCGTCTGGCGGTACTACGGCGACAGTAGGGGGCAGCGACGCGCGAGGGTCTTTTGGCAGCGTCTCTAAGCCGATCGGGCAGCCTTCGGGTACAAATTCAGGGATGTCCGGGCACTCCACTGCTCGGTCTAGATTCACTCGCCTTCCACCGAGAGTGTTGGAGGATCTAAGGGCGAAGGGATTATGCTTTAAGTGCTAGAAGCCCTTCACACCTGGACATGATTATCATTCAAACAGCTGAGAGTGATGTTGGCCGACGAAGACGAAGAGTTAGATCTCCAACAGTATGAATACTGTGAGGTGACAGGGCATGAGGAAGCTTTGGAAGACCACACATATTCAGATGGAGATGGGGATGACCTTCCGGTTTATTCCATGGCTGGAATATTCAGCCCTCGCACTATGAGACTGTGTGGCGTCGTAGGAGGATACACGGTGACTATTCTAATTGATAGCAGCGCCAGTCACAATTTTATCTCATCATCATTGGTTTCCTTACTTCGACTGGACCCAGATAAGACGGGCATATTTGGGGTGCAGTTGGGAGACGGGCATAGACAGGAGTCGGAAGGGGTATGTAGGCAGCTGTCCATCACGTTATCGGGATGTGCTATCAAGGCAGACTGTTATGTGTTCGCTCTAGGCGGGGTCGACATAATTCTTTGAGTTGCGTGGCTCGCTACGCTAGGGGAAGTTCGCACGAATTGGGAGACTCTAACCATGAGCTTCGAATGTGATAGAAACCGATAGAGTTACGAGGGGACCCGACGATGTGCCGGAACATGGTGAGCCTCCGCACCTTGATCAAGACCACCGAGATTGAATTATGGGCTGTGGTTCTTGATCACGAACCCGCAATACTATCAGATATCGGGGAGGGGGCATTAGATGATATCCCCGAGCAGCATGCCACGGTGTTTGAGGAGCCACAAGGTCTGCCCCCGCGTCGCGATGGACCACCATATAGAGTTGGTATCGGGGGCGAAACCTGTGTCCGTTCGACCTTACAGATATGGCCACTCCCAGAAGGATGAGGTGGAGCGACTATGTTACGAGCGGGTATCATACGGCCTAGTTCGAGCCCATTCTCGAGCCCGGTCCTCCATGTTAAGAAGAAGGACAGTAGCTGGCGGTTCTGTGTGGATTATCGTGAGTTGAATAAATGCACGGTCCCCGACAAGTACCCAATTCCAATAATACAGGAAATGTTGGATGGTTGGCAGGAGCTGTGGTGTTCTCCAAGATTGATTTGTGCTCCGAATACCAATTAGGGTAGCTGGAGGGGACGTCCACAAGACCGCATTCAGGCATACAGTGGGCATTACGAATTTCTAGTAATGCCTTTTGGATTAATGAATGCCCCGACGACATTTCAGTCCACAATTAATGACTTATTTCGCCCATACTTACAAAAGTTTGTGTTGGTCTTCTTCGACGGCATATTGGTCTACAGCCGTTCTTGGGCGGCCCACCAGGAACAACTGGATTTAGTGTTGCGCATCTTGGTGGATAATCAGTTCAAGGCTAATCGAAGGAAGTGTGCCTTGGGGCATGTCATTTCTCAAGCGGGGGTGGCGATGAACCCATCTAAGGTCAGCGCAGTGGTGGATTGGCCGAGTCCACGATCGATACGCGAGGTTCGGGGCTTCTTGGGGTTACGGGGTATTATAGGAGGTTTGTAAAGAAGTATGGCCTTATTGCTCGCCCCCTCACGACACTGCTGAAGAAGGAAGCATCGAGCCGATTTGCGTGGCCACCATAAGCTGAGGAGGCATTTCAGCGCCTTAAAAAGGCATTGACCGATGCACCCATGTTGGCTATGCCTCAGTTTGATCGGCCGTTTGCGGTGGAGTGTGAAGCGTCGGGCACGGGCATTGGGGCAGTACTCATGCAGGAGCTTCGTCCTATTGCATATTTCAGCAAATCCTTAGCCGATCGCACCCTCTCCAAATCAGCATACGAGCGGGAGATGATGGGATTGGCCTTGGCGGTACAACACTGGCGCCCATATCTTATTGGGCGACGGTTCGTGGTGCGCACTGATCATCGTAGCCTCAAACACCTCCTCACTCAATGCATCGCGACACCATCACAGCAGGTTTGGGTGGCGAAGTTATTGGGGTACGACTTTATGATCGAGTATAAGACGGGGATCACAAATGCCGCAGCGGATGCTCTTTCGAGGAGAGGGGATGAGGCTTCTTTGGCTGCCGTCAGTGGTCCGGAGTGGTTGGGGTTGGCGGACGTAGCGGAGGAGAAGCGTCGGGATGAGTTTGTACGAGGCATTGTGCGGGCGTTAGAGATGGATCCCACTAGCCAGTCGGGTTTTGAGTTGTTAGGAGGGAGATTGTTCTTTAAGGGTCGTTTGGTGCTGATCTCGAATTCTAAGTGGATTCCACGTTTGTTAGAGGAGTTCCATAATACGCCAGAGGGGGGCATGCGGGTGCATATCGCACATATAGGAGACTTGCGTTGAATGTATATTGGAAGGGGATGTTTCGTCAGGTACAGAACTATGTCACTCAATGCTTGGTTTGCCAGAAGACCAAGTATGAAGCGATGTCGCCTGCCGGATTACTACAGCCGCTGTCTATTCCGGAGTTAATCTGGGAAGATATCTCGATGGATTTCATTACGTGTTTGCCCGTGTCAAGAGGGTATACATCGATCTTGGTGGTGGTAGACCATCTTGTCCAAGTACGGGCATTTCCTGGCACTCAAGCCTCCGGTTACGGCGCGGTCTGTGGCCGATGTTTTGCTAAGGAAGTAGTGTGGTTGCATGGGATTCCACAATCAATTGTCAGTGATCGCGACTCTTTATTTGTTAGTGCGTTCTAGAAGGAGTTGTGTGCATTGTCGGGAACCCAGTTGAAGTTTAGCTCAGCTTACCATCCAGAAACGGATGGCCAAACAGAGGTGTTAAATCGGGTGGTGGAGACTTATGTCGTTGTTTTGCTTGTGAGCAACCGAAGCAGTGGTTACGGTGGCTTCCATTGGCTGAATATTGGTACAATACGGCGTTTCAAACAGCTGCACATGTGACTCTTTTCGAGGTTGTGTACGGGCGACCACCCCCAACCATTCACAGATTCTTACCCGGTGAAAGTAGGGTGGCGGCCGTGGATGATGTTCTCGGCAGTCGTGACGCCATGATGGTGAGACTGAAGGGTAACCTGGAACAACAAAGTATGGTCAAGCAAGCTAATAAACATCGTCGGGAGGCGGAATTCCAGGTAGGCGATAAGGTGTTCTTGAAGGTGAGGCCACATCGTCAGTCTACAGTGTTTCGGCGTCCTTACCATAAGCTGTTACCTAAGTTCTACGGGTCATTTTTGATCGAGGCGCGCATAGGTCCTGCGGCATACCGATTATCCTTGCCATCTTCCAGCCGTATACATCCCGTGTTTCATGTGTCCCAGTTGCAACAGGTGGTGGGGAACCATCCCGTGGAGGCAGAATTACTGGGGAGCTTGGAGTTACCAGTGGGACCGGTGTGGGAACCCGAGGAGGTACTAGCATGGCGAAAAGGGTGTGAAAAAAGGGTGGAGGAAGAGCAACTGTTGGTTAAGTGGGTAGGACAGTCGGGAGATGACGCAACTTGGATGAGTAAAGTCAGTTTCGAGAACCAGTTTTCGGATTTCAACCTTGAGGACTATGTTGTTTCGAAGGAGAATGGAGTTGATAGAGAGCATGGGCAAGGACTCGGTTCAGAAGCAGGGCCGAGACCCTTGTTGGTTTACCGACGGCGGGGACGGGCTTGAGCCTACTGTTCGTAGGCTGGAGAGTAGGTTTTAGTTTATATTCTTATATTATTATTATTATTATTGAAATTTATTGAATAATTATGGCCCATTAGTATGGCCCATTAGTAGGTGTATTTAAACCCCTATTAGGGTTTAATTGAGGATGATGCAATAAGAATATATTGGTTTAGCCATCGAGCTCGGGCAACAGTGTCATCCGTTGATTTTCTGATTTCTGTTTCTATCAGATGGTCTCTTGCGATCAACACACAGGCAATCGAGGATTTTCGGTTAAAAGGTGAAATATTCTCTTCCTCATCATTTATGGCAATAAAGATTCATTCTTTTTTCCTTTTCACTGGCAGATGCAGACGGCGACGTGGAACTTATTGGACTAGGGAAAAAGAGCAATGTCGATGGATGGCACACCATACAGTTTCGGGAGGGAAAAACGCCCCAACTAAGTTTAATCTCTATCTGTCTGAGAAATTCTCAGACGAGAATCGAACATGGGACGAATAGAGATCTTGTACGCCTTCGAATTGATTTGGACAGAGTAACTCTACAAGTGGAAACTGTACTTGAGAAGCTTCCGCCGTGGTGCTCGTTATTCGGAAAATCCACATCTCCTCGGACTTTAGCTTTCTTGACTAGCTTGCCTATTGAGTCATTGTTGAACAATGTGTCATAGTTTTCCCATAGTTGCTTTTGCTCATACATGATTGAATTCAACAGCTAAGCATTCACAGGTGAATCTTTTTTTTTTTTCTGTCTATTTGGAGAACATCCTTGTAAGTCAAACATGTAAATCTTTAATCACAAGAGAATAAAATGTTTTACCTGATTTATACATTATAATGATAAAATAAGACATAACATTTCTTTATGACATCTTGATTATTTGGATGATCATTATTATATTAACCAGAGTCCTATGTGGTCGGAAACCTTAATTATACCTTGACGAACTTTTTGAGAGCGGACGTATCGAGAGCTTAGAATTCCTTCACTGCAGAAAGAACAGAAAGGCCTAGCTTCACTGCTTCTTGTTCGCTTGTTGCCTAAAGGAATCGATGGTTGTGATAAGAAGAAGAATTTTTAGCATCTTTATCGATAATGTGGTACGTGAATGTTTCACCTCGATATTAAGGGGCATCACTGGGTCGTGTAGTGAGAGTCTTAAAAGGAACCATCCACCATAGCCAGAAACTCTTATCTGCGTTAGCACGCATTATGAGTAGAAGACTTCATTAATGAGTCACGCATGTAATCGCTAGAGAAATCAATGAGGTTTTTATGCTGATTAGTTCTAAAATATGATACAAAATAGAGGCCGGGACTATGAAATCATAGAAGAGCAATCAGACTTACTCCTTAATGATTAACGGGAGCTTTGTGAAGATTTGGGTCTGAATGGACATTGTCTTCCAAACGTTGTATCACAGTATCTCCATAATCACGGAAAGATCTGAGGACATCAATCGAATTAGCCTTACACGGATGATATCAAAGGTTTAGGTGATTTGGGAGACATGAGTAAATAAAGCTCACCCTCCTTTAAGATCTAAATGATTTTGATCGATTTTGAGCCTCAACTCAAGAGCAAAACCAGGTTCCTCAAGACCATCCACCAAGTCCAGTCAGAACCTTGCTACCCACACCGAGGCCAGAAGCCTTTGCTGAGGCGTGTTTGTTCAATAGCTTGACCTATGAGCAGCCATAGCCAAAAACAAGAATGTAAGTCAAACCAGCAAATGAGACGCTAAATGTGTTCATCAAGCCAATTATTCTCCTTGATTGCACAGTGGCTGCTAGTTTCAATAGCTAAAATGTGATTCTTCTCCAACTGAGTTCTGTAAAAAGCAGAGAAAGTCGTGAATTTGGAATATTGCTTGCTATAATGTCAATCCTCGATGCTGGTAAGAATCGAATCAGTTCTGGAGAAGACACTATGTTGAAAAAGTGAATAATGGAAAGAAACTTACCAGACGGATAGCTTCATCAATGACATTCTTATAGCCTCTTTTGAATCTATGATGTCTGCCGCCTGTAAAAACTTGTTACTGTTAGTAAACATACTGATCAATAAGGAAAATATTTCTCTGCTGTAATCATACTAAGTCGCTGAGTAATCTACTAATCTTACCGAGCTTCTTTTCAATAAATTCGGTCAACCCATCTGATGTTACACTATCCGTCACAATTGTAGTTCTAGGATGCTGATTAAATGACATATATGTAAACTAATTCAGGATAAGGAAGAAAAAATGATAGAGGAAATATATGCTAATAAAGGAAAAGACCTCCTCTAGAACAATGGCGGACATTAGAGCTATCAAACGGTTTCTGTTGAGCTCACGACCACTAGAGTCCACAGCAGCAGATCTATCAAAATACCAACATATCTTTTTTCATGTGAACAAAGAAAAGGTATACAAGTACTACAAGAAAAGACGAAAATCACAACCTATCAACATCAGTGTCAAAAATGATGCCCAAATCTGCTTTATTGTCTAGAACAGCTCGGGTGATAGATTTCATCGCTTCCTTATCCTCGGGATAAGGAATGTGATTGGGAACAATCCTAAAATGGACAAGGTCATATATCAATTGACTTTTTTTGAAGTTATTTAAGAAGGGTATTAATAATACGTGACGGGTCAATTTTACCAAGCCTCAAAGAGGCTCGAGAATTTTTCCTTGAGATAATTAAAAGAAACAGGCATCAGTATGCTATAACATAAAGAAAAAATCAAGACTAATTCCCCGAGCTTACAGCAAAGAAGCCTCCAGCTCCATTTCCCGCATCGACAACTATATGGAATCCTTCGAACGGCTTCTCTAAAAGCTAGAGAACTAAGAAGAGAGAAAAAAAATTGACTTGACGATATATGATTGCATGACACAGGAATCATGTACAGACCTTGAACAGCATATAGTAGCTTAAATCAGAACAAAAACAAGGGAAGAACCCTCAGAGAAAGAGAAGAATTGCACATATAAGCTATCTTCATTAGAGCATCTCCAACGGGACGCCAACCGGAGATTTTGTTGTTTTTAACGGGTTTCGTGTCGGATTGGTAAACTGTTTTTTTCGGAGACAATTTGGAAAGGGAATTCTGGGAATTTTCAAGGAGTGACGGAGAAGCACTTTTCTTACTTAAAAATGACACAGATTTGCAGAATTCGACTTGGACGCACTGACCCTAATATCTATTAGACACAGAAAAAAGACTACTTATTTATACTACTAAGGTAGTTTCCTCCACTACAGACGTGGGGAGTGTTTTTCGTTCCTCAACTGCTGTCCACTACTTAAGCAGTTCTCCCACGATCTGCTCTTTCCAGTTCTTCCTAGCAACTTCCTCTCGAGACGTGCTCCTGTTCTGGTCGGGTGATTTCCTTCTCGGGACATTCTTCCTTCTCGGTCGGCTTCTCTTCTGACTTCTTCTTTCTCTGGCATCTGCTCGACAACTTCTTTCTTTTCGGACAGTTTCCCTTCTGGCTTGCTCTTGCTCGGGCGGTGCCTTACTCGGGAGACTTCTTGCTCGAGAGGCTCTTCTTGTTCGGGCAGCTTCTCCCCGGGAGACTCTTGGGCTTTATTTCTAACAAATTCCTCCCTTAAGCTCAAGGTCTTCCGATCTTTCATCCCCAGCGCATTCTTTAGGTTCTCGAATATGTGTATCGGCAATGGCTTCGTGAAAATGTCTGCGACCTGGTCCAGACTTGGAACGTGAATCATCTTCACGTTTTCTTTCTTCACCTGCTCTCGGATGAAGTGGAATCGGGCATCGATGTGTTTGCTTCTTTCATGATGCACCGGATTCTTGGCTAGCTCGATTGCTGATTTGTTGTCCACACGTATCTCGGTTGGCTCTTCCTGCTCGATGTTTAGCTCGAGAAGCAGATTCCTCAGCCATATTGCGTACATGACGCACAAAGAGGCAGCAACATACTCGGCTTCGCACGTCGATAGAGTTACTATTGGCTGCTTCTTCGAGAGCCAAGTGAATGCTGAGTTTCCGAGGTAGAATACATACCCGCTCGTGCTCTTTCTGTCATCAATATCTCCGCACCAATCACTGTCTGAGTAGCCGACCAATTTTGCGTCATCTGTCCTCGGGTAGAAGAGCCCGAGCGACTTCGTTCCTTGAACGTACCGAAGTATTCTCTTGATCGCTTTGAAGTGCGATTGGCGTGGTTCTTCCATGAAGCGGCTCACGACCCCGACAGCATATGTGATATCCGGCCTCGTGCAGGTCAGGTATCTCAGGCTTCCTACCAAGCTTCGGTATTCTGTTGCACTTACTCTTTCTCCTCCCTCAAATTTTGAAAGTTTGCACCAAGCTCCATCGGGGTTGCTATTGGTTTGCACTCCTTCATCTTTCCTTTTTCAAGTATTTCTCCCGCGTACTTTGTTTGCGAGACGAAAATTCCTGTCTTCAGCTGCTCGACTTCTAAACCCAAGAAATACTTTATCTTCCCAAGGTCTGTCATTTCAAATTCTTCAGTCATCTCCTTCTTGAACTCTTTGATCATTTCCTCGCTACTTCCCATGAAGATGAGGTCGTCAACATATAGCGCGACTATGATCATACCTCTTTCTTCCTTCTTGATGTAGAGGGCGTGCTCATACGGGCATTGATGGAATTTATTCTTCTTGAAATAACCATCGATTCGAGTATTCCATGCCCTAGGCGCCTGCTTCAGGCCATAGAGCGCCTTTCTCAGCTTCAGCACTTTCTCTTCTTCTCCTCTTCTCGAGTAGCCAGGAGGTTGTTCTATATAGACTTCTTCCTCGAGTTCTCCGTTCAGGAAGGCTGATTTAACATCCATATGAAAAATAGTCCAGCCGAATTGAGCAGCTTGTGCCAGCAGGAGCCTGATGGTTTCCATTCTTGCAACGGGAGCGAAGACTTCGTCGTAATCGATCCCAGCACGTTGTTTGTAGCCTTTCGCGACTAGCCTTGCCTTGTAGCGTTCAATGAGTCCTTTGGCATTTGTCTTTTTCTTATAGACCCATTTTACTCCGATGGGTCTATGGCCGTCAGGGAGTTTCTTCAACTCCCACGTTCTGTTCTTCTCGATGGACTTGATTTCTTCGTCCATTGCTGCCTTCCACCTTTTGTTGCAGATTGCTTCTTCAAAGGTGATTTCTTCGGAGTCGGCAATGAGGCAAACAAGATGGACCTCTTCCATTGAGTCATATAAGTCTTGTAAAGATCGCATCTTTGGTTGTCTGGGTTCTTCAGTATCGGACACTTCCTCGAGTGGAGTTTTCCCGAGAGTTGATGGGGGACTCGTGGGTTCTTCTTGCTCCTCCGATTCTTCTTCTTTCCATTTCCAGGAACTCCCTTCGTCTACTCGGACGTCTCTGCTAACTATAACCTTCTTATCGAGAGGGTCATACAGTTTGTATGCCTTCGCCTTCTCGTCATATCCGAGGAATACAAGCTTCTTGCTTTTGTCTTCGAGCTTCGTCCTCCTCTGGTCTGGCACATGAGCATATGCCACACTTCCAAACACTTTCAAATGTGAGACGCTTGGCTTCTTTCCATTCCAGACCTCTTGTGGTGTTCGAGCCCCAAGCTTGCTATGGAGGCACCTATTCTGAATGTAGATAGCACAGTGTACGGCTTCTGCCCAGAACTCCTTCGGCATCCTCTTGCTTTTCAGCATTGATCGAACCATGTCGAGAATGGTTCGATTCTTTCGTTCGGCCACTCCATTCTGTTGTGGCGTGTATGGTGCCGTCAGGAATCTTCTTATTCCGTGCTCTTCACAGAATTTTGTGAATTCTCCTGATATGAATTCACCTCCTCTGTCTGACCGAACAGCTGTGATGTTCGTTTTTGTTGCCTTCTCGACCATCGTCTTGAATTTCTTAAATGTCTCGAAGGCCTCTGATTTCTCCTTCAGGAAGTACACCCAAGTTTTCCTCGAGAAGTCATCTATGAAGGTAATAAAGTACCTCTTTCCGCTGAAAGAGTTGGGTATTATCGGTCCACATATGTCAGTGTGAACTAGCTCCAGTGGGTTCTCTGCTCGGAATTCCGCTTTCTTCTGAAATGACGTCCTCGGCAATTTCCCGAGAACACAACCTTCACAGATTTTCTGGCTTCCAACCATCTTTGGGAGTCCTTGCACCATTCCTTTGTTCGCCATCTCTTTCAAGCTTCCGTAGCTTAGATGTCCGAAGCGAAGATGCCACAAATGATCCTTGTCTTCCAAGTCAACTTGCAGGCATTCTTCTTGGATGGTGTCAATGTTGAGCTTGAACATTCGGTTCTTTGCCATCTCAACATGCGCGATCAGTCGTCCGCTTTTGCTTCTCAACTTCATCGCCCGATCCTTCATAGCGACTGAACATCCTCTTTCCAAGAGTTGTCCCATGCTAAGAATGTTGGTTTTCATGTCGGGAACGTAGTAAACATCCTCGACCATACCTTCTCTTCCATTTGCTCGAGAGAAGCATACCTTCCCTCGTCCTTCTACTTTAACTTTTGAGTCGTCTCCAAAAGAAACGTACCCTTCTTTCACTTCCTTTAACTCCTTAAAGAGATGCTTCTGACCACTCATGTGATTGCTGGCGCCGGTATCGAGGTACCACACCTTCTCATTGGTCGGGTATTTGTCCTCGAACGTCATAAGAAGAACTCCTTCATTCTTCGGCTCTTCTTCCGCGACAAGGTTCGCATTTTCTTACACTTTCTTTTCTCCCCAGCAGTCTCTGGCATAGTGGCCCTGCTTTCCGCAGTTGTAGCAGTCGACATTCGGTCGATTCGAACGTCCGCCTCGGCCTCTTCCTCGGCCACGACCTCTCCAACTTTGTTGGTTTGTAGGTCCTTCTCCATCATTCTGGTTTCCTCTTCCGCGTCCTCCGCTGCGTCCGGAACCTCTTCCACTACGGCCGCGTCCTCTTCCTCGATTCTGACTTCCCGATGCCTTGTCTTCTCTTACAGACAATTTTACTTGCAGGGCTTCCTCGAGAGAATCCTGCTTCTTCTTTCTCTTTCGCTGCTCGTGCGCTTCCAGTGAGCCCGAGAGTTCGTCAACCGTCATCTTCTCGAGATCCTTGGATTCCTCTATCGCGCACACAACGTTCTCGAAGTCATTCGTTAGAGATCTCAGGATCTTCTCAATGATTCGGGCATCCGTCAAGGCTTCTCCGTTTCTCTTTAGTTGATTAGCAATTATTTGAATCCGAGTGATGTACTCGGAGATACTTTCGCCTTCTTTCATCTTCGTCATTTCGAGTTCTCCTCGAAGGGTTTGAAGCCGAACCTGCTTCACACGGTCAGCGCCCTTATAGGCTGCTTCCAACGTGTCCCACGCTTCCTTTGAAGTCGTAGCCTCGGCTATCTTCTCGAAGCCGGCTTCATCTACGGATTGATAGATGATGTAAAGTGTTGTTTTGTCCTGCTTTCGGGATTCCCTCAATGCCTTCATCTGTGCTGCCGAGTAACCACCCGTGTTTTCTGGCTCGACATGACCGGTCTCGACAACCTCCCACGCATCTTGAGACCCGAGCAGCGCTTTCACCTTGATGCTCCAATTCTCGTAATTGGACTTGGTGAGTTTTGGTATGGGGATTTGGCCACCGTTAACTCCCATCGTCGCCATCGTTGCCATACGCTCTGATACCAATTTGTTGTTTTTAACGGGTTTCGTGTCGGATTGGTAAACTGTTTTTTTCGGAGACAATTTGGAAAGGGAATTCTGGGAATTTTCAAGGAGTGCCGGAGAAGCACTTTTCTTACTTAAAAATGACACAGATTTGCAGAATTCGACTTGGACGCACTGACCCTAATATCTATTAGACACAGAAAAAAGACTACTTATTTATACTACTAAGGTAGTTTCCTCCACTACAGACGTGGGGAGTGTTTTTCGTTCCTCAACTGCTGTCCACTACTTAAGCAGTTCTCCCACGATCTGCTCTTTCCAGTTCTTCCTAGCAACTTCCTCTCGAGACGTGCTCCTGTTCTGGTCGGGTGATTTCCTTCTCGGGACATTCTTCCTTCTCGGTCGGCTTCTCTTCTGACTTCTTCTTTCTCTGGCATCTGCTCGACAGCTTCTTTCTTTTCGGACAGTTTCCCTTCTGGCTTGCTCTTGCTCGGGCGGTGCCTTACTCGGGAGACTTCTTGCTCGAGAGGCTCTTCTTGTTCGGGCAGCTTCTCCCCGGGAGACTCTTGGGCTTTATTTCTAACAGATTTGGCGTTGGCGGAGCTCCAACCCACCGCCAAACGCCACTCTATTTACAGCGGGTGCTACAGCGCCCCGCGATCTGTAGCGGGGCACTGTTCACCCGCTATCCAACTTTTCTTTTTTTTTTTTATTTTTTTTTCATTTTGATTTCTTCTGTATTGAGGAAAATGGAACGATGGTGCGGTTCAACGAAGAAGATGACTGGGGAAATGATTAGGAATTACCAAAACACCCATACACTATATAAAAATTACGAAACTGCCATGGACTAATAATAATTGGCATGTGTGGTTTTAATTTTCATTAATATTACGATTTCAATTTGAAGAATTTACTTAATTAAATAATAAGTCAATATTATAAAATTTTGTGAACTTTAATGATTAATTATTCTGATAATCAAGTCGGACGTATCATTGATAATTTTAAATCATTAACTAAATATTAAATATAACATAAAATTTTAACTCATTAACTAAATATTAAATATAACATAAAATAAATAAAATAATGATATTATTAGGTTTAGAGGAAAACATAGAGGAGATGATTGGAGTTGTCGGTACTGTTTAAACTGTATGTATAGAGGAATTTAACTGTAGCAACGTTATATATAGAGGGAACGGTTGGAGATGGCCTTAGTGTTAAGAGAGAACACAATCATAATACCTACATTGCCCGCAGCTCTGCTAACTGCAGCAACTAGATCTGATGAATAGACAGTCATGTAGTCCACCTTTTTCACGTATTGCGAGGCTTTATGTGCTGAATCCCTCAATCCCTCACTGTGAAATTGCCGTATATATCAGTAGCAAGCTCCAATATGTCTTTGATATTAACTTTCCCGAGCCCTCCAGCATCTGTGAAAAACTTCATCTCATTCCGATTGTAGGGTAGATGGCTTGCTGATGCAGAGATGAATCAGGTCAAATAAAGGAACAATTAAATGAAACCTTTGGCTAACTTCATTATTTAACTAATTGCGCAAGAATCACGAAAAATCTTGTGATCATTATAGCTCCATCAACTGGACATAAAAAGCCATCGTTTTTCGTGAGAGTGCTGTTGAACATTGCCGGGGTAGTTGGTAACCTATAATACGGATTGCTCATCTAGGTTTGACGGTGTCTGGCGCAAAACTCAAGTGTAATGAATAGAAAACTTCACTCACCCATAATGAATCACATCTACACCAGCTCCAGCCAGACCTCTAGAAACTGCATCCTGAACTCCGCTCATTATCATCAGGCATATTAGTAAAGGAGTTTCACCCAGCGGAAAACTTTTGCATTATAAACATTAAAAACCGTATTGTTCTAATCATGGTGCTGAAGTGGAGGTACCTGTAGCTTTTGAGTAGATATTCTTGAATCATGACCAATTGAGACTTTCAACCGCCTAGATGGATCGGGTTTATTTCTATCACGCAACCACGCAGCAAAAGCTGCTGCAATTGCTTCGGTGACAGGTTCAGTTAGGTTTACAGGTTCACCCTGCGAGTTAATTGTTAAATTGTAAGAAATTTCCATACCTATATTGTTGAGTTAGATCATTGTTAAGCTTTCCTTGTTTAAATTATCTTCGGTAATAGACAATTAACTGGACATTGGATGCGTTTGATTTCCCTTCTAAGCCTAGATAAGTTCAACTAATATTAGATAGGCAAAATAGCATATTACCCCCTCGTGGTTTTCCGAAAATGCACCATACTACCCCTGAATTTTTTATTACCCGAAACACCCTCGTCATTTCCTAAACTCAGCGCGGTATCCCCCGGGCTGCACTTTGGCCCGAGATTGTCCTACACGCGCTCGAAATGCGTCTGTGACTCGCGTTTGCAACGGGTTTCATCGGTAAATGTCGAAAATAACCTCGAACACTTTCTTCTTAAACCTTCCCATCAGAAATTAGATCTATTGTAAAATTAGGGTTCTAATTTGGGTGTTTCGATTCGTTCTTGCCACGGGTATCAGTTTGTTGGGTGTTGCGATTCGTTCTTGCGACAGGTTCTGCTGCGATTCGTCTAGGTAAGTAACTTGCTTACTCTGGTTTGGGTTAAAGTCAAAATTTTGTTAATGACGAAACTGAAATTAGGGTTCGAAATTGCTTCTGTTGTGGTTCATAT
Source organism: Craterostigma plantagineum (assembly GCA_027422505.1). Lineage (NCBI taxonomy): Eukaryota > Viridiplantae > Streptophyta > Magnoliopsida > Lamiales > Linderniaceae > Craterostigma > Craterostigma plantagineum. The sequence goes on along the minus strand of JAPQWV010000012.1, from coordinate 13,583,279 downwards.
CCGATTCTGTTGAATGTATGCTTCTTTCCTCCCCTTACGTTTGGATTATATAATATGTAGATGTCTTCTACATCGACGAATTCTGTCAGAAGGGACTTGAGGGACCTGAGATACAAAATCCCCAAATGCAGATGTGGTAGAGCTTGTGAGATTAAAGATGTTGGTCCTACCAAAGCCACCGAAGGTAAACTATTTTGTATTTGCAAGGGTAATTCTTGTGACTTTTTCACAAGGTTCAATCCGATCGGTAGCAATGCTCAAGATGACACACCTATATACGACACTTACACGGGACATCAGCCCGTCGACACTTGTGGGATGCACGCAAAGCATATCAACGACTTGATTTCTACATGTGACGACTTCGAGAAGAGAATTGAGTCGATCGAAAAGACGGAAAAGCTGTTGAAGGTTAGCTTGGCCATTGTTGTGATGCTTGTTTGTGTTCTGTTCTTCAAGTAGTAAGTGTATGTGGTCTATTAAGTGGTAGATTTTTCTTCTAATTTCTTGTTGTATTACTGTTCTGTATTGGTGAATTATGTAGTTGAACTTGTATTGGAACTGATTTGTCTATATGGAGCTGTTTTGGAACTTTTGGAGCTGTCTGATTGTATCTAATTGCAGACCATACGAAACTATAATTCAACCATACACTAACAGCATTATAAGTACCGTGCATAACAAAAAGACCAAAACCACAACATATCACAAGTACCAATACCATGTCATAACAAAATAGGCCAAAAGAAAGCAGTCTGATTGTCATAACAACATCATAAGAAGTACCATAAATGCACACAATTTGATAACACACGCCAAAAAAGGTACCAATACATGTCATAATACTAATTCGCCTTGTCTTTTGAATGTCCTTTTGCTTTACTTCTTGGCTTGCAAGACACTTGCACACCTCTTAACAAGCTTGAAGCCGTCGGAGCACACAATCTTTTGAACGCCCTACTGCCACCCACTGTCGCATCTCTCTTTCTTTTTGTCACATTTGCAGAAGTTGAAGCTGTTGTCTTCTGCTTTCTTGTTGCAGTTGGAGGTGCAACTGGATTGGTACTAGAATCCTGTGCAATAAATGCATCAATTCAACAGGTAAATGCTAAATGCTACTAGTGCAGCTCCCTTCTCAAGCCAATTATTCGCCATCATACCTGTGTTGGAATTTCAGCATGAATAATAGGTTCTGGAGCAGCTGGTGCAGCTTCTGAAGCAGGCTCTGGAGAAGCTCCTAGTGCAGCTTCTGAAGCAGATTGTGGAGCAGTTCTTGGACCAACAAATGGTGTTGGCTGTGAAGCAGATTCTGCAGCTACTCCTTGCCCATCACTTGAGAGCTACAACAGGAAATAAAAAATAAGCACCAAATAATTTGACATCAATACTGCCAACAGAAACAAGTTTATTTACCTTGTAGTACTTGGAATTGGGATGTGGTTGTCTTTGGCATCTTCTCTTGTTGTGCCCTGTTTGCAAACAAATTACACAAGTCACTGTCAAGCCCTTCCTTGTTGATGTTTTATGGAGATTTTTGTCATTCCCATCTGGTCTTCTCTTTTTTTTAGGCCTTCCAGTTCTCTTCACTACATGAGGTGGAGCCACTGCACCTAATGGGGAGATTTCAAATTTATGCATCCCAGGCACTGGAGAAATTAATGTGATGCTCGTAGACCTTCAAATATGTTTCTTTGCTGAAAATGACATCAATGAAGGGCTCATAATCAAGCCGATGAAGGTCTAAACATGAAATTGCATGACAACATGAGTACCCAACCAATTGCCACATGCCACATGTGCATTTCCTTTCATTTAAATGCACCACATGTGTCTGATCATAGAAAACAACTTCAAACTGATCTGCCCCAGCCCAAGTAGCAAAACAGTTCCCACTCTTCTTCCTCTCAATCTCAACTTTCTTAAGAATATTAGGACAAACTTCTTTGTCCCACTTCAGCATCCCTTCTCTCTTGGTTTGAATTCTGACCATGCATTTTTTCCTGATCCATTCCATCATTTCAATGATAGGTAAATCCCTTGCAGGCATGCTAACATTGTTGAAGCACTCACTGATGTTGTTGACTAGCACATCACACTTAGTTGACTGTGGAAAATGGCTTCTTACCCATTGATGTGCTGGTATCTCAGCCAACCACTCATAAGGTGATTTATCATCATCATCCTTGACTGGATACTCCTTCCTAATGGTAAGCATGATTTCCTTATGATCATTCATATTGTAAGAAGAGGCAGCCCTCCAAAACAGTTTCTTCAATTCAAGGCCTTTGTACTTACCTTTAAAATTGTTGTACATGTATCTTAGGCAAAACCTATGCTCACAATATGGAGCAAGAGTTGATAATGCTTCTACTAGACCCTTCTGCCTATCACTTATGAATGCAAAACCCGCCACATAATCATCACCCATGTCTCTCAATAACCTCTCCAAAAACCAGTGCCATGTCTCCCCCTTTTCAATCTCCACAAAAGTCCAAGCTAAAGGATATATATTGTTGTTTCCATCTATGGCCACAGCTGTAAGCAACTGACCCTTGTATAGTCCTTTTAAGAAGCATCCACCCAACCCAATCATAGGCCTGCAACCAGCTTTAAAGCCGTCTATCACAGGCTTTAAACAATAGTAGAATCGTTGTAAAACTGGTGGATCTTCCTCCCTGTTCACATGCAAAATACAGGAACTCCCAACATTGTGCTTAACAACAGTAGCACAATAGTCATAGAGTCTCCTGTATTGCATCATTACATCTCCCTTTATCAGCTCAACAGCATATTTTTTTGCCCTGTACACTTTGAATGTAGTCACATCAACCCTAACATCCCTCCTGATCTTCCTCTTCAATGACAATAAATCTCATTGGGGTTATCCCTGACATAGTTCATGATTCTCTTACCAAGGTACTTATAATCAGCCATTGAATTAGTGGTACGATGTGAACACTTATGCTGTCCCTTATATGATTTAACCATCCACTCAGTGCCCCTCACTACCGGTGAAGCATGCAACTTCCAGTCATATCCATGTTTGCAAATCACTGTCACTTTCATCTTTTCATTCTTTACAAACTTCAAGTCTATCCCTTTTCTAACTGCCCAATCCTTCAAGGCTGCCTTGAAAGTTTCTCTGTTTGGACAACGAAGCCCCACTTGCAACTCATTCTCAGCCATGTCTGTTGTCTCATCCCATTCTGGATGAGTTCTAACATGTTCACCATCTGAATCTATATCTTTCTCCAACTCTTCATAAACATCTTCATCATTGTCAGTGTACCAATCATCTTGAGGATTGCCTTCCTCATCTGGTCTGCCATGGTTACTTTTCTGTCCAACATGGACTTCTTCTTCATAATCATCATCTTCTTCAGAATCATCTTCTTCTATGCCATCTTCACAAATAAAATCTTCATCTTCAGAATCAGTTGCAGAAGATAGTAATCCCTCGGCATCACCATCTTTCTCTGTCTCATTTTCAGACACAAAATCATCAGCCTCAACCTCATAATCATCTTGGTCCCTCTCTGTCTCAACCTCTGCATTAGTCTCATTGTTCCCCTCTCTCTCAACCTCTGCAACAGCCTCATTGTCCCCTCTGTCTCAACCTCTGCAGCAGCCTCATTGTCCCCCTCTGTCTCAACCTCTGCAGCAGCCTCATTGTCCCCTCTCTCTCAACCTCTGCAGCAGCCTCAGCCTCATTATCAGACCCACAATAACCCCCACTGTCAGCAGCCTCAGGCTCATTATCAGACCCACAATGACCTCCACCATCAGACCCAATATCTTCACCACCTACTGTATTACCATCTCCAAATGAAGCAACACCCTCAGGTAGTGGATATGTAAGGAGGGGCACCTCCAAACTTCGATCAGAAACCGGCCTACTTTCACTATCAATAGCTTCAATAAAACTCGGCAACTCTTCAACGAAAATATGAATGAACTCTCTGAGAAAGTCCCTGATATCATCATCATTTTCGATAGCCCTAAGACCGAAATCCATCGTTTGACCAGGTATGCAATAGTAATACTGTAAATTACTAGCTTCCCCCCACGTGTCTGTAAAAATTATCTAAGGTGCCCAGAAAAAACCTATCCTTATCAACGCCCTGAAACAGTACCTTCAATCCCCCAAAATACCTCGCATTTGGCAGCCATTCGAACCGCCCGTGATCCCATAAGTAGATGTTGCAGTATGAATACACCATTACGGCCTGTGATGTGTGTGAGAAGTAGATTCAATGTGTTTGAGAATTTGCGATCTTCTGAATGTTTAGCCGCAAAAAGTTGTTCTTGTACGTATGGAAGATTTCGATTTTGCAGAGAGATTTTTGTTTGCCCTACTCATTATTTAATAGGGGCAAAATTGGAATTAGACTTTTTATTTGACCGTGTACTCGAAATGGCCCAATGGGGAGCGTATGCAAAGTTTAAGAAAGTACAAGGGTGTTTCGGGTAATAAATATTTCAGGGGGTAGTATGGTGCATTTTCGGAAAACCATGAGGGGGTAATATGCAATTTTGCCTATTAGATAATATGCCATTTATAGTGTTCGGTTATTTATTTTTCACCTGTTATATTTCAAAGCCCGAATATAAGACAAAAGGTCCAATACAAATAAACTTGGCAACGAAGCTGAGCTTATTTATCCTAGGCTTCTAGATAAATAATTTAAAATTCTTATCTTGGGCCCTTATACTAGCATTATAACGAAATGGGTGACGTGATTGCTAATGCTAACGACCTTGATGAAGGTTAGGTTTTCAAGGAATGCGTGTCCTCAGCGAGATATAGGTAGAATTAGAAGTAATTACATGTCATGACTGGTAAAGTTTGTTTTATAGTTTTTATTTGGATAGGGTCTTATATTTATTGCAGAGGCTTTTGTAAGGAGATTGACTTGCAATACAGATTAGGGCGGCCATCTAATGTGTTAACCCCACCTGGTAGATAGTATGGAGTGTCATTATTTGTGAAGCGGGTCAAACATATAGTCCAACAAATATAGCATGCGTGCTTTTCGTTTAGTCCTATGTAATAAGTATCTATTTTTGCGAAGGCGGTCATATAAGATCCTTTAAGCATTTTCTCGCATGCACCCTCTTCCAATGTTGAATCCCCAATAAACAAAACAAACAATAAATGACTGATCACACACTCGGATCAAAACAGCTAAGCACAATAGTACATTAGACTGCGAACTAAAAGCGTGGTTGGTAAGCATGACTTAATGGGTTTTTCAACATCTATTTTTAGCATTAGATCGTGGAGTTAAAATTGCCTCGAGTGTGTTTTTGAGCTTGGGTAGTAGCATAGTATTGATAAAAAAAAAATTAAACTGAACTTATTCATTGTTATATTTATTGTATGTATATGTAGTATATGAATTCCAGTGTTCAAAAAACTTATCATGCCATTTTGTATTAATTTTTTACTATGTAGCTAAACCACAAACACAATGAGTACGTGCGGTAGTTTATCTATTTTCTCAGATTCATCCGGTTCACGGACTATGGTTTACCAATACCGCGCGTTGTGCGGTGTCAACTTTCTAGTATATACCTATGTCCCGCAGATTTCAAATGCAAAGAGGAAAATCTATCCTCTATTTTATTAACCGAGAGCACCACATCATAATTGCTATTTAGTGTGTCAATTTCATGTTATTAATTTTAACAATATTATATTAAACATGACACCACAAAGCATCTTAATTACAACTTGTCAAAATGTTTAACGTTATACTATTTAAATAATATATTCGAAGATATATATTTAATATTTTTTAGATAGTATCGCATGTATCGAATGTGCTTAAGCGCTAGTACTATATCGGCATGTCACAATCTGGTTGAACAAATGAGAACCGTCCCCAACTAAACAAGATTCACTTATTTAACTATATCCATAACAATCTTCATAAATTTCATCACCACGTCCCTTTCAAACATCGAAATCATCTACTACAAAACCAAATAAAAAAAAAAAAAAACCTTACTCGCTCAACATAAAGCACACCCGTAATTTCTTCTATGAACAATAATCAAATGAGACTTACAATGCTACTCTTCATAACCTACATCTTATTACATCTCCTCCCCATTACAACATCTTCAATAACAACACCAGTCCACAATAACGCCACGTGGCACAACTTCATTGGTTTACTCGGCCTCGAAAAGGCGGCCAACTCGCCCGAATCTCCGACCTCAAAGCCTACTTCCAACGCTTCGGATACATCGAAAAGAAAAAATCAAACTTCTCTGACGCCTTCGACGACGAGCTCGAGTCAACCTTAATAGGATACCAGAAGAACCTCGGGTTGGCCCCGGCGGGAAAATTGGACCGAAAAACCATCGAGCTCGTCGTCACGCCGCGCTGCGGAATGGCCGATGACTTTTTCCCGTCCCTCGAGAACGGCGTTCGCCTCACGCGTCGATTCACGTATTTTCCCGGAGAGCCGCGGTGGCGCACTGACGGACCGTCGCCGTCGAATTCCATGCTTACGTATGCTTTTTCGAACGTGATAGGCTACGTTTGGGAGGAAGATGTCAGGGCGGCCTTTCGCTCCGCCTTCTCACGGTGGTCGGAGGTGATCCCGGTGAGCTTCGAGGAGGTTGATGGCGACTCCTCTGCTGCGAATGAAGATAGGGTGGTATGTGCTTTTATCCCGTGTTTTCTAAATAGCGAAGTATAGCTGTTTCATTACACGTTTTAACGGTAAAATCGCGTTAAATCGCAAAAAAAATTGATATTGGTGCAGGTATTCTGAATAATGGCGTAAATAGAAGGGAAAGCGCTATACAGCGTAAAATATAAAGCGTTTTGTCGTCAATAGCGAGAGTATTTTAATTGATAGCATAAATAGCGCGCTAAGTTGCTCACATAGCGTTAATGTTTTTTTTTTCTATTTACCACCTGAGGGAGCTACGCCATCCCATATTAAATCACCAATCAGCTTATGCCACACGCTCCAAGGTGGTACGTAATGCTCGAGCAAGTGAACATTCACATTCACTCGTTAGTATAATCATATAAATTTTTAGACCATCGACGCCGAGCCATTGACACTTTCACATCATAATATTTATGTATTGAGTTATTTGTGATAATTAACGTCTGAACATTATTTCTCATACTGAAGCGTCTACTTTCATACCATTTAAAAAACCTGATTGTTTTTTCTCTCAAGTTATATCTTATACTTTTTTGGCATTAAAAGCGCATTGCTCGAAAAACTGGCAAGATACGCTAAGCAGTATCGTGACTAAAACGCACCGCATCTCGCAATACGTGTTCTAAAACATAACTAAAGTTCAGGGCACAAAGCTTTAAATCGCAATACATGTTTTAAAACATGTTTAAATTTCACTTGTTGCTGAAGGACGATCTATTAAACTTCAGGTACAACTTAGACCACGGGGACGGCGAGCCCTTCGACGGAGTTCTCGGAGTCATGGCCCATGCTTTCTCACCGGAGAGCGGGCACCTCCACCTCGACGCCCCGGAGAGGTGGGCGGTGGACTTCGGGGTGGAGAAATCGGAGGAAGCAGTGGACTTGGAATCTGTGGCGACCCACGAGATAGGCCACGTGTTGGGCCTGGCCCACTCCTCGGTCAAGGAGGCCGTAATGTATCCCAGTCTAAGTCCGAGGACTAAGAAAGTGGAGTTGTCGAGGGATGACGTGGTGGGCGTGCAGAGTCTGTACGGACAGAGTGCTGAGTATAAGAACGACGATGCCGGGCTGAATCAATCGTCGTACACGTCGGAGGGTTGCGTTATTGACAGTGGGGTTAGGGCTTTGTTGTTTAGTTTTGTAGGCTTGATGATGGTTTTCTTATGCTGTAGTTAATGAGTGATGGTGATATTAATAGGGTTGTTATATTTGTTATTTGTTTGATTATTTTATTTTTCTTTACTAAGATTTCGTAAAAAAAAACCATTTTGTATTATGACTTGATTCGTATGAGAATCTCGCAGTATTGATCCTTTTGTCTTACGACTCGTGAGATTCGAGAATAGCAACTCAATTCCAATGTGAGTCTGCCACACAATTGACAATTGAGGGTGGGAAGCATTACTACTACTAGTACTATTTGCACGTTCATTCAATGTATGTGCAATAATATATAAATAGAAGATTACATGTTATATGTTTATGTAGAAATGTGTTCTTATATTTAACAACTCACTAAGTTAAAATTAGTTTTAAATTTAATGTGTATTGAAAATATTTTCTTTATTATTCTGATAGACAGTGGATGGTTATACTAATAACAGATAGTGGGTACTTATTAACTTAAGTGTTTTTTATAATTATTAATTTTACAAAAATTATGATTGGCTAATTGATACACCAAATTACGCCAGTTATTAAAATGTCCTGACAATTAATATAATAGTATAGATATTTTGATATATAGGATTTTTTTTTTGTTTCTGGTTTAAAATCTGTCATTTTTAATTTAATTAAATTCATATTACGTTCCTACGTTAATTATTTTTCATTAGAGAGTAATTATGTTTTTTTTAATTACTTATTAGTAATGAATTATAATGTGATTGAATGCATAAAAATATACTTTTTACTACATAAAATATAGATAATATATTGTAGAACAAACATAATGGCTGTATTTTGGTGTAGTGAGCTGAAGATCTAACAACGTAAAATAATTACTCTATCTAAAAGTTCCAAACTGACTACACAAAATACATTGTGTCTAAACCTATATAAAAATACATGTATTTTTAACTTCATATATTTTATTCTTCAAAGTTTGATTCCAAAATAAACATGTATGTTAAAGACTCCCTCTACTCGACACGAATCGTGATCAAGGGAAGTCTCATTCAGTATAAAACGGGCCGGGTCAGATGGTCAAAATATCGGTTGACCCGTTGAAAAGAACCGCAAACGTCTATGATTATATATGATGATCATCCACTTGTCTTTTTCCTTGCGTTTTTAAGTAAATCACCGCGTCAATGAATTGAAAGGAAACTGAGAGAGAGAGAGAGAGAGAGAGAGAGAGAGAGAGAGAGAGAGAGAGAGAGAAAGAGAGAGAAGTTCACAGACCCACATTCCTAGTATATATATATATATATATATTATTTTGCATGTAAAGCCAAGCGTATCAAGTTAAAGTCTTCGGGGGGATTTGTTGATGGCACTAAGTGACATACGAAATAAACTTTGACAAAGAAAGGACCAAACCCTAACTGTACTCTATAACATAATATGTTAATAGACTCACATCAATAAGAAACAGTGAGTAAATAACACCACTTATATGTCCTCTCTCCGGATGATATAATATTATATATATATATATATATATATATATATAATTTGCTGTTATGCTCTCATGGAGGACATTTGATTGAAGTTTTTTACAATTTTATCTGTGATCGGGGACCAGGGTGCAAACTGTGGAACATGTGTCTGTAACGCAAAGTAAAGCTTTGAATTTTATTGGACAAAAAAGCTGCATCGCAACTTATGTGTGTTTTCATGAATCGTGTGCAAATACAAACAAAATATTCGTAAAAATATTAAGTGTGAATGCTTTTTTTTTTATTATTTTTTTCATGCCGTTCTGTCGCCTCGAGCTACACTATACATAATTAGAATGAAGCTTTCACCCACGCAGATGCAAATGCGAGCATGATTTATCATGAGATCCATATTGTGCAGGTACGTCATGTGACTCTTTTGTAAGTTCCATAACAACAAAACATGAATCCCATACCTAGCGTAGGATCTTAGATAATACTATTGAATCAATCCATAGATAAAGCACATTAAGATTAATGTATAATGGTACCTTGCTCCATTGAAGTCTTGATTCTTCACGCCTTCGTTCACTTAGTTTCTTTTTGCTCTCTACCTTCCTTTTCGTCTTCCTTTGTGATGATCCTCAAGGAGTTTCCTTTTGGAATATATATTGATCTTATCACGTACATGGTGAGCGGTTTATTCACCACGTTCTAGACCAATTCATCCACTCACCTTGGAGTGGTTTTTGTCCCCAAAAGAAACCGTACGAAGAGAGAGCAAAGGGAATTTAAACCCTAGGAATTCTATTTCTAATATACCCAATAACCATCATCTTGGGCCAACTAATATAGAGTCCAAACTTTAATTATATGGGCCACTAATTGTTTAAATATTCTAACATCTCTCTCTCTTTCTCTCTCTCTCTCTCTCTCTCTCTCTCTCCATTTTTCAGACAATATAAACAGAGAAAATAATAAACTGAGATTTTGGTAAAATTTGTTAACCTGATACATCTATCACACATGAGTTTTGCTGGTTACCTAACCAAACAAGTAAAATATAAGATGAACCATCTTTGTTCACATAAATCTGGGCAGAACCAACTACGGAACGAATCCATTTAGTTTAATATAGCGTCGCAAATAGCAGAGATGAGTTAGTTCCACCGAAGCCGAAGGAGTTGGACATGGCTGCTCTAACGTTCATCTTCTTCGAAGAAAGGCTTGAAATCTCCATTGCAAACTGGGTCTGGATTCTTTAGTTCAGGGTCAATGGAGCCATACCCTTCAATTGTTTACATGGTGTATGGATAGTACAGTAAATATCGCTTCAAGAGCTCCAGCTGCTCCAAGGAGATGTCCCAAAGCACCCTAATTTATTTATTTTGATCAGCGATCAACACAATAAGTGCTGTATAATGCTCTGCTTGAGGAAGATAACAGAGCACAGATGCATTGTTGAAAAATTCACTTCATATTACCTTTGTTGAGGATAATGCCAAAGAACCAGATGATGCGTGACTGCCAAATAAAGACCGAATTGCCTTTGCTTCCACTTCATCACCTGCAACGAGATTATTCAAGATAAACACGAAATTATACCATTGACTGAACATTTATAACTAATTAAGATCATAAACAATGGATTTTGGAAGTGCATTACCCAACGGAGTAGATGTAGCATGTGCATTGATATAATCCACCTGGTCAGTGCGCAGACCCGACTGCAACGTTAATATGAAATTGTGCAATTAAGACACGTGATATTGGGTGGAATAGCTTAACGTGATTGACCTTGGCGTTTGAATGGCGTACGTTGATAAACGTATTTTAATACGTTTATTGTTGTGTTTATTTGGGTTATAATAGGATAATTTTTGGTTATTCATGTATTTTTGATAAAGTGATTTTCGTGAATCCACGCATCCAGCATTGTCAGAATCCGAGTAACCAATGACTTCAAGATAACTTGATTTTCTATATGTGAGTATATGGTCTTTGGTGACTTGTAAGTACCGAAGGACTTTCTTTGCAGCTTTCCAATGGTCCTTCACAGGATTACTTTGATATCGGCCTAGCATTCCAACAGCAAAACTGATATCTGGTTAAATTGAATCTGATTAGATTTGTCCCCTTTCTGAATTGGAACTATTCCTGCGGAGCACTTTTCCATTATGAATTTCTCAAGAATTTTATATATATAGGCTTTCTGAGACAACCCTAACAATCCTTGTGATCTATCACGGAATATTTCTATTCCTATCACATAAGATGCCTCGCTCATATCCTTCATTTCGAAATTCTTCGAGAGAAATTCTTTAACATCGTGCAACAGACCAATATTATTTGCAGCAAGAAGAATATCGTCAACATATAAAACAAGAATAATGAACTTGCTCCCACTGACCTTCATGTAGATACACCGATCAACAGTGTCCTCCACGAAACCATATGACGTAATAGTTTGAATTTTAGATACCATTGTCGGGAAGCTTGTTTCAATCCATATATTGACTTCTTCAATTTACACACTATATTATCCTTTCCTTCGGTTTAGAAACCTTCTGGTTGATCCATATAAACTTCCTCATCTAAATCGCCATTAAGAAAAGCGATCTTTACATCCATTTGGTGAAGCTCTAAATCATAATGAGCCACTAAAGCCATAACAATCCTTAAGGAATCCTTCTTTGAGACGGGAGAAAAGGTTTCCTTATAATCATACCACCTTTCTGAGTATAACCTTTGGCAACGAGTCTAGCTTTATAACGTTCGACATTGCCTTTTGAATCGCGTTTGGTCTTATAAATCCATTTACAACCAACGCGCTTTGAACCCTCAGGTAACTCGACTGTGGCGACCCTACTTTTCTAACTAGGATTAGTGGCGGATTTCCGCAACGTAAGCCGCGGAAGGCCCGTCTCGTAAAAACTTTTTCCTAAAATAATATACACTAACATAATAATCTGTCTACAACTTCATCACTATACATGGGCCGAAGCCCCAAAATATCAAAAGAACAAAAGTCCCTAAGCCGCTCCACAGGTCGCATCCATGTACAGCCTCGCCCTCAAAAGTCCGTGGAGCACCGCCGTCAGCCCGCCTCAGCCGCGACGCATATCAGCGCCGGGCTCAGTACCAGTACCTACAACACGTAAACCCTGAGCCATGCTCAGTAGGTGAAATATGCGTGAATGCAACGTGCCCTCGACTCCATCCCATACACCTCACAATATGCACACTCGACTCTCCCATTTCTATCACCACACGTCTCAACTCACGCTAGACCCCACGCCTAATCCTACAGGATTCCGGTTTGCACCTCAGGTGTCGCTCACGCACCCGAGTAGACGAGTGGATCACCCCCGTCTCCCGCTAATCCCCGACGGTTTGCACCTCAGTACCAGAGTAGACGAGTGGCTCACCCCCGTCTGCCGCCTCAACGGTTTCCCGCCTAAACGGTTTTGCACCTCCGGTCCTGAGTAGACGAGTCGCTCACGCCCGTCTCCCGCCGTCTACACTCCAAGATGGTTTGCACCTCAGATGTCGCCTATGCACCTGAGTAGACGAGTCGCTCACGCCCGTCTCCCATCTCACTCAACTATGACCTAGGACGGTTTGCACCTCAATATCTGAGTAGATGAGTGGCTCACCCCCATCTCCCGCCTCAACGGTTTGCACCTCAGATATTGAGTAGACGAGTCGCTCACGCCCGTCTCCCGCCCAACTCATCTCACACCTCAACTTACCTCATATCGACACCCCGCTCATCGACAAAATAAAACATCACCGTTTTATACGGTGCTCGACTTCCCCCTGACGTGATATGCAGGTGCAGTGCAAATAATATACATATGACATGACATGCATGTATGATATAAATAACGTACATATGACGTGCAAGAAACATGATACACGTAACGCACATAATTCACCAAGTCATGAAATTCACTGACTTCACATAATCACATAATTCATAAAATTCACAATAAAAGGGTTACGTGTCGTAGGTGGATTTCACCTACAAAACGTATCCACATATATTCACATAAAAGGGTTACGTGTCGTAGATGAAAGTTTCACCTACCTTTCCTCCTGCTACAGTCAATCACGAAATTTGGTGGAGTCGCTAATTGTCGATCCTCTGAATAAAATAAATATTATCAATATAGTATCGAACTTAAATGATTATAATTTCGACTATATTAATCTGTTAAGACCCTAAGTTTCCATTTCTCATCTAAGTCTAAGTTAGGGTCAAGTTCATCTAAGTTTCTTTCATAAACCTAGACTCGTCCGATTGGTTGTGTGTTAAAACTCCTAAATCGCCCGATTCAATGGCTCATTTGCCAAATTAAATTTAATCCTTACATATATTTTTCATCCAGTCAGTTTATAGATTCACAAGTATCCTAATCGGCCTATTCCTTGTAGGTTCAATTATATATATAAATATATTACGGCTGAAGTTTATTAACTAGGGTTCATTTGCCCGATTTGGTATCAGTCCATCGACCATAGCTTAAACCCCAATTCACCGAGAACTTTTCTTAAGTTAAATTCATCTGAACTTTTATATGTATGCGTCGTCCGAAAGTTCATACAAGTCTCTACCTTAATTGAAATATTTTTACCTTACCTTTCAATACCCTAAGACTTGCTATCCGAATTAATCCATCCAAAACTTGCATATTCTAAAGCCGTTTCTACCTTAAATCGTTAACTCTATTCAAAGGTATATTCTTGAAGTTCTAATTTCTGAAAATATACATTACACTATCCGAAAGTTATTTAGGTATATAGGAATATCTAAAATAAATTCAACTTTGCGAGTCTTCAACTTAGGCACTCTCTAATCTGAATAAATAGGTTAACATGAATTTAAATCCAAACTAGGGTTTCTGCTACCTATCATACCCAACAGCTCCATGATTTTCGTTAATCTCCAAAGATATAATAATTAAATAACCTGAGTCATGAAGATTATGAAGTGGTAAATGATATACTTACCAAAGCACGAACTTAAAGTCGTTTCGAATATCCTCGGTTTGATAAGTTTTCTTTTGGTTGTTCTTCTCGTTACATTAAGGAGGATTTTTTTCTCCCTTTTTGTTATATGGATTTTCCTCTCACGTTTCACTAATGCCCTTTTTGATCGACTTGATAAGGATTGAAGTATAGAATTGTGTGATTTGAGGTGGCTAATAGATGACTAAGCCAACACATTTACCTCCTAGATTAAGGAACCTTTAGTTGCTCGCAACCCCATGAATGATGATTGGTTGAATTTAATAATTATCTAGTCTTGGTCGAAACTGAACTTGTTTATTAGTCAAAATTCTACAGCTATGTTATTTGAAAGCAATCCCTCAATCGCTCGATTCCCTCTCATGGGTTTATTCAATTATTATTATTATATTCTCCTTATCACACCCAAAAGTCGAAGTCCCAGTATTAGTTGATTTTGACTTCCACTTAAGTTTCTAAACATTATACTATAAATTCCTATGTTGTCCAATTCTCTAACACTAGATCGGCCGAATCATCCTCTCAAAATCATTTCAGTTTCTACACTCACAATCGTGCTGTTTCATCTCTATTTAATCGACGATGCACATTTATTTATGTCATACTCGACCGAAATTGATTTCTACACTATATCATTATTCTTGCCGGGATTTTCCAAAGTTTCGCCTATGCCTCAATGCTATCTAAATTTTCCTAAGTCGTAATATTTTTCACCTAAGTCATAACTCACGTAACACATATTTAGGACTGTAAAACCTATATCATGCTATCACAAAAACACATAATTTTCACATAAGTTCATAGATTAACATGTTCATAAAATTCGGGGTATTAAAATCTCCCCCCCTTAGAAGAATTTCGCCCCCGAAATTCGCCGACTGGTGTAACCCGGGGTAACGACCTATTTCACATCACAGGCGATTTCCTCACTTGATAGAATTTTATCAACTTACAGAACTTACTTACTGTAAGTTGGTGATAAGCTTCAGAATTCCTAATTACTCGGTACTAGAATCAGGTTGAAATTCGAAATCGATCGTGTAAACATATGGCCTAAAATCATTGGAATAAATGTGGGTATACTTTAGATAGTTAACTCACCAGTCACCATCGCTGGGTTCGGTTCTTCCCCTTCATTAGTCAGGGCAAAAACTCGAGCCGTGGCTGGAGCTAGTGGCGGTCGTGCTACTGGTGGAGCTGGATTTTGAGGTAGGTTTACTCGACAAGCTCGGGCAAAATGTCCCAGCTGTCCACATCGATAACATTGAGGATCATTTCTGGGTCCTGGGCCATAGCAAATGCCCCCATGGTACCGCCCACATTGCTGGCACTGGGAATACATTACAGGTCGAACAGGAAAATTGGTTGGTCCTAGTTTCGGTCTCGGTTGGTGATTTGGTTGTCCCGGATATCTACCTTGACCATTGTTGGGGCCTCCTTCGAAGTGTTGTCGCTTTCGGTCACCTCCGCCCCCTTGGTGATTTTCAGTTTTCTTCTTCGCTTCCTGAGCTGCTAAAATTTGGGCCTCTGCCTGCTCTGCTACAAGTGCTCGCTCTGCTACTTGAGCGAATGTTAAATCTCGCGTCCCTACCATGCTTACGTCTCGGTAAATCTCGGGTTTGAGACCTACCTGGAATCTCCCTATCTTCAGAGAATTAGTAGCCACCATGTGTGGGGCGAAGCGGGACAACTCCTCAAACTTGCGGATATATTCTGCAATAGTTTTTTCGCCTTGTTTGAGGTTGATGAACTCATTCAGCTTCTGAGTTCGATCGTGGGTCGTAAAGTACTTCTCATAGAACAGTTCTTTAAATCGTTCCCACGCCATATTGATTGAATCTTCTAGGATTTTGACGGTGTCCCACCAAAACCTAGCGTTTCCTCTAAGCATAGAAACGGCACATAGCACCTTTTCATCTTCGGGTACTCGCCGTACAAGAACATATCCTCTACGGTACGTAACCAATCCTCTGCCATTGTAGGATCGGTAGCGTCCGCAAATGTGGGGGGATTCAGCTTACGAAATCGTTCTCCTATGATTTCTACACGCTCCAGCTGGAGAGATTGACGAGGCTCAGAAGGATTTTGGTTACGGATAAACTCATTGAACTGATCTGATTGTCGTTGGATCAGCTCGGTAAGTCGCAGAATCACTGAGTCCCGTTCAGTGGTAGGGGACCCGGGTTTGGTCCTACGACTAGTCTCGCCCACTTCTCTACGTCCTTTCGGCATCTTATGATCTATAATTAGTCACATAAGCAAGTATATCATTGTAAGCAAACAATCACATCGTACATTAAACTCATAGGCGAGGCTGATTCTCCAGGCTTTCGAGCGGCCGTACATGGACAGTCTACAGAATCTGTATCCTAAGCTCTGATACCACCTGTGGCGACCCTACTTTTCTAACTAGGATTAGTGGCGGATTTCCGCAACGTAAGCCGCGGAAGGCCCGTCTCATAAAAACCTTTTCCTAAAATAATATACACTAACATAATAATCTGTCTACAACTTCATCACTATACATGGGCCGAAGCCCCAAAATATCAAAAGAACAAAAGTCCCTAAGCCGCTCCACAGGTCGCATCCATGTACAGCCTCGCCCTCAAAAGTCCGTGGAGCACCGCCGTCAGCCCGCCTCAGCCGCGACGCGTATCAGCGCCGGGCTCAGTACCAGTACCTACAACACGTAAACCCTGAGCCATGCTCAGTAGGTGAAATATGCGTGAATGCAACGTGCCCTCGACTCCATCCCATACACCTCACAATATGCACACTCGACTCTCCCATTTCTATCACCACACGTCTCAACTCACGCTAGACCCCACGCCTAATCCTACAGGATTCCGGTTTGCACCTCAGGTGTCGCTCACGCACCCGAGTAGACGAGTGGATCACCCCCGTCTCCCGCTAATCCCCGACGGTTTGCACCTCAGTACCAGAGTAGACGAGTGGCTCACCCCCGTCTGCCGCCTCAACGGTTTCCCGCCTAAACGGTTTTGCACCTCCGGTCCTGAGTAGACGAGTCGCTCACGCCCGTCTCCCGCCGTCTACACTCCAAGATGGTTTGCACCTCAGATGTCGCCTATGCACCTGAGTAGACGAGTCGCTCACGCCCGTCTCCCATCTCACTCAACTATGACCTAGGACGGTTTGCACCTCAATATCTGAGTAGATGAGTGGCTCACCCCCATCTCCCGCCTCAACGGTTTGCACCTCAGATATTGAGTAGACGAGTCGCTCACGCCCGTCTCCCGCCCAACTCATCTCACACCTCAACTTACCTCATATCGACACCCCGCTCATCGACAAAATAAAACATCACCGTTTTATACGGTGCTCGACTTCCCCCTGACGTGATATGCAGGTGCAGTGCAAATAATATACATATGACATGACATGCATGTATGATATAAATAACGTACATATGACGTGCAAGAAACATGATACACGTAACGCACATAATTCACCAAGTCATGAAATTCACTGACTTCACATAATCACATAATTCATAAAATTCACAATAAAAGGGTTACGTGTCGTAGGTGGATTTCACCTACAAAACGTATCCACATATATTCACATAAAAGGGTTACGTGTCGTAGATGAAAGTTTCACCTACCTTTCCTCCTGCTACAGTCAATCACGAAATTTGGTGGAGTCGCTAATTGTCGATCCTCTGAATAAAATAAATATTATCAATATAGTATCGAACTTAAATGATTATAATTTCGACTATATTAATCTGTTAAGACCCTAAGTTTCCATTTCTCATCTAAGTCTAAGTTAGGGTCAAGTTCATCTAAGTTTCTTTCATAAACCTAGACTCGTCCGATTGGTTGTGTGTTAAAACTCCTAAATCGCCCGATTCAATGGCTCATTTGCCAAATTAAATTTAATCCTTACATATATTTTTCATCCAGTCAGTTTATAGATTCACAAGTATCCTAATCGGCCTATTCCTTGTAGGTTCAATTATATATATATAAATATATTACGGCTGAAGTTTATTAACTAGGGTTCATTTGCCCGATTTGGTATCAGTCCATCGACCATAGCTTAAACCCCAATTCACCGAGAACTTTTCTTAAGTTAAATTCATCTGAACTTTTATATGTATGCATCGTCCGAAAGTTCATACAAGTCTCTACCTTTATTGAAATATTTTTACCTTACCTTTCAATACCCTAAGACTTGCTATCCGAATTTAATCCATCCAAAACTTGCATATTCTAAAGCCGTTTCTACCTTAAAATCGTTAACTCTATTCAAAGGTATATTCTTGAAGTTCTAATTTCTGAAAATATACATTACACTATCCGAAAGTTATTTAGGTATATAGGAATATCTAAAATAAATTCAACTTTGCGAGTCTTCAACTTAGGCACTCTCTAATCTGAATAAATAGGTTAACATGAATTTAAATCCAAACTAGGGTTTCTGCTACCTATCATACCCAACAGCTCCATGATTTTCGTTAATCTCCAAAGATATAATAATTAAATAACCTGAGTCATGAAGATTATGAAGTGGTAAATGATATACTTACCAAAGCACGAACTTAAAGTCGTTTCGAATATCCTCGGTTTGATAAGTTTTCTTTTGGTTGTTCTTCTCGTTACATTAAGGAGGATTTTTTTCTCCCTTTTTGTTATATGGATTTTCCTCTCACGTTTCACTAATGCCCTTTTTGATCGACTTGATAAGGATTGAAGTATAGAATTGTGTGATTTGAGGTGGCTAGTAGATGACTAAGCCAACACATTTACCTCCTAGATTAAGGAACCTTTAGTTGCTCGCAACCCCCATGAATGATGATTGGTTGAATTTAATAATTATCTAGTCTTGGTCGAAACTGAACTTGTTTATTAGTCAAAATTCTACAGCTATGTTATTTGAAAGCAATCCCTCAATCGCTCGATTCCCTCTCATGGGTTTATTCAATTATTATTATTATATTCTCCTTATCACACCCAAAAGTCGAAGTCCCAGTATTAGTTGATTTTGACTTCCACTTAAGTTTCTAAACATTATACTATAAATTCCTATGTTGTCCAATTCTCTAACACTAGATCGGTCGAATCATCCTCTCAAAATCATTTCAGTTTCTACACTCACAATCGTGCTGTTTCATCTCTATTTAATCGACGATGCACATTTATTTATGTCATACTCGACCGAAATTGATTTCTACACTATATCATTATTCTTGCCGAGATTTTCCAAAGTTTCGCCTATGCCTCAATGCTATCTAAATTTTCCTAAGTCGTAATATTTTTCACCTAAGTCATAACTCACGTAACACATATTTAGGACTGTAAAACCTATATCATGCTATCACAAAAACACATAATTTTCACATAAGTTCATAGATTAACATGTTCATAAAATTCGGGGTATTAAATTCCCAGACTTTGTTGTCATTCATTGATTTTAGCTCATCGTTCATAGCATTGATCCAATTTTCAGAATTGCTGCATTCTATAGCTTGTTTGAATGACACTGGATCTTCATCATGCTTAAGTCACATTCATGCTCAAGTGAGTAAATGACATAATCATCTGAAATAGCTGATCTTCTTTGCCTTTCAGATCTTCTTAATGCCACTTCATGTGGTATCACTTGCTCATTTGTGACTTCAACATTGTCGTTCGTCTCATTAAGATGTTCATTTTGTGAGTTTTGAACATTGATTTGTTGTTCCAATGTGTTGTTTGGCCGTGATATTACCACGGGAACAACAATATGTGGAGAAACATTTGATGTAGAAGTGTCTATCAGGTTTTCTTGAATTTCCACGTTTCGCAGTTCTCCACTCCCACTAAAATTACCATTCTCAATGAATCGAGCATTACCAGATTCAACTATTCTCGTACTATGGTTAGGACAATAAAATCTGTACCCTTTCGATTTTTCAGGATAACCAATAGAATAACCACTTATGGTTCTAGCATCGAGCTTCCTTTCATGTGGATTGTATATTCTAATTTCTGCTGGGCAACCCCAAACATGAAGATGTCTCAAACTCGGTTTCCTTCCTGTCCACAGTTCATAAGGTGTTTTAGGGACTGGTTTACTAGTAACCCTGTTGAGTAGATATACAACAGTCTTTAATGCATACATCCACAACGATAAAGGTACAGTACTATGATTTAGCATACTTTTAACCATGTCCATAAGAGTACGATTCCGCCTTTCTGCTACACCATTTTGTTGGGGTGTATAGGGCATTGTATACTGTGCACAAATGCCTCGACTTTCAAGGAATTTTGCAAATGGACCTGGACATTGTCCACTATCATCAGATTTGCCATAATATTCACCACCTCTATCAGATCTTACGATTTTCACTTTTCTATCTAACTGCCTTTCTACTTCGTTAATGAACACCTCAAGAACATTCACTGATTGAGACTTTTCATGCAGGTAAATATAGATAACAATATCGTGAGAAATCATCTGTAAGTACTTTTCACTTCCCCAAGATGGAATATCAAAGGGACCACAAATATCAGTGTGTATTAACTCAAGGAGCTCACTACTTCTCATAGCTGTTTTCTTTGATATGTGTCTAATTTGCTTTCCTTTAATGCAATCCACACAAACATCCCAGTCAACAAAATCCAACTGAGGTAAAATGTCGCTTTTCATCAACTTCTTTCTTTGGATATGTGACCCAATCGTTGATGCCATAAGAAGGCAGAATTTTCATTAGATGCACTACGCTTAATACTTGTGTTGTGCTCAACGTGAAACAGAGATTCAGCAAAAGCAACATTAAAACGATATAAACAGTCAATCAAAGTACCAGAACCATAATAGTACTCATGCTTATACAAAGAGAAAATACCATTTGCAATCTTAAAAGTAAATCCTACGTCGTCCAACTTTCCAACAGAAACTAAATTTCTAGCACACTCGGGAACATAAAGACACTTTTCAAGATCCAGATGACATCCAGTGTTCAGGATCAATCTGTAAGTCCCAATTCCTTCTATTCGCATTCTGTTCCCCATAAACAGGAATTGATCAGTTCCGTTTATAGGCTGGATCGAAAGGAATCCCTGTATGACATGTGAGACGTGAGTAGTTGCACCAGAATCCAACCACCAAGTATTTATAGGAACTTCAATAAGATTTGATTCAAAGCACACTGAAACGTAATGCGTACCTTTCTTTTCGAACCACGCCTTTCTTTTCAGGCAATCTTTCTTGAAGTGTCCACTTTTCTTGCATAAGTGACATTTCAGCTCCTTACGAATTTGACCCTCATTAACTTTCATTGGGGCTTTGTCTTGTCTTTTATTCTTCTTTCCATGCGTAGTCTTACTGCCGCTAGCTCCATCGTGAACCGTGAGATGAACATAGTGATCTTTCACTTTCTTCAACCTTCCTTCTTCCTGAATCAATATGGCCTTAATTTCTTGAAGGTTCCATTTTTCCTTAAGGGTGTTATAATTCACCTGGAACTGGCCGAACTCAGGAGGAAGTGAGTTGATAATAAACTGCACGAGAAAGGTCTCACTCACATCCATGCCCATCGATTTCAACTTTGCTGCTAGAATAGACATGTCTGTCACATGATTATGAATGGGTTGCGACCAATTGAACTTTTTAGTCGTCAACTCACTCATTAAGGTCCCAATGATAGACTTATCAGCAATGTCTGATTGGGAGTACTCCTTAATTTTCTTCGTAAATTCCTTTGCATAATCTGTCTTGGGCATTGATGGCTTAACGTTTTCAGCTACGGTCATCCTCAAGAGGTGCAAACTCAGCCTATTAGACCGCTCCCAAGCCTCATAATAAGACTTGTCAGCTTCAGTACTGGTCTCAGTAATGGCTGCGGGCGCTTCATCAGAAATGATGGCCAAATCCAAATCCATAACACCTAAGTGGAAATTGATTTGTTCTGCCCAATCATTATAGTTTTGCCCCGTAAACTTGAGTAAACCATTTCCCAAGGTGAACAGATTAGCAGGACCTGCAAACGCTTGTGAACTCACACAACTTAAATGCATTCAACTAATTGACAAACCTTAAGTATATATTTAAATTCACCTTTGGGTAATATTTAAATACGTAAATCTATACATAAGATGCTAATAAATTTACTGTAACAAATAATCAGCATGCAAAGTCTACATACGATTCATCTTTGGACAACTATCATATTCATCGCATGTGACTAATCCTTTCATTGCCGTTAATTATAAGCAGTGGTCCACCTTTGGGTGACCTCATAGCTTTATAATTAAAGATCTCAGTTGTTCAACTTTGTATAATATATTAGCATCATCAAAGAACAACTGAATTACATGATTAAATATTTAAATATTCAAGCGAGATCACTTTGGTGATACAAGCTTTCATTAATATAAATATTTAATTATGTACATACAATGTGATAAACAATTAATTCACATATCACATCATCATTTACAAGAAGCACGATGCTGATGAAACAAATATTCATTCAATCAATTAGTCGAACACTATACATGCATCATTATTGTGTGTCGATAGAAGGCATTAAGTCAACAGATAATCTATTACAATTACGCAGCATACAACAATCTCTAATGATGAGTCAAAGTATTAACACGCAGCTCCGATACCATATGTAAGACCATCTCCAACCGAGAAACGCATGCTCAAACGCAAACGCATTCTCAAACTTAAAATGCAGTAATTCTTCTCCAACCGATCAACTCATTCTCAAATTCAATAGACTATTTTGTAATATTCAATTCTACACCAATTTTTATAAATTTCAATACTACCCGCATATTTACAATTTTACAAATCAGACTACTAAATATTATTTTAGGTTTAATCGAAAAGATTAACAAAGTTAATAATAAAAATATATCTATACATATAAAAAGCATAGAAAATTAATGTTGAAAACACGACAACTACAAAATATTTATACATATAAAGCAACGAAAATATTTTTTTGTATATTAAACGACAACTACATGAAACGATTATATTGTATATTGTGCATATAATATTGATGTAATTAACCCAATTTTTGTTTTGAAGGTGGCATCAAACGATTTTTTTGAAGGTGGCATCAAACGAGTTTTAATATATATATATATATATATATATAATATACTAATATATTTTGCAACGGAGCATAACAGCTTGAACTAGCTTAAAAGATGTGCTATGTCAGTTTCTTGATAGCATTGACATTAAAGGCTGTATTGTTTATATTTTCCAAAATGTATCTCATCTTTTTCTTTCCAAATTCCAACGCACATGACAGCTTCAACAAAAAAAAAAAAAAAAAAAACAGTACCACAGACATTGACATGACAAAAAGTGGAAAACTATTAAAATTAACATTTCCCTCTCCCACTTGGAGAACTTCTTTTCTGTCAACTGATGCTGACTTTGTATGAAGAAGATCAATGAATTCATTCGTATTTTAATAGAATAAATTATTTTATGGGTTCTTTTGTAAGATTAACAAATTTATGCGATGGACCATTTTGCAAACGCAAAGATGCGATTTTTTTGGAGAGAGAAATGATAAATCCCATTTTGAGTTTGGTTTTTGGTATCCATTGGAGTAATTTTATCCCATTTTTTGAGATTTGCAGCTCGGTTGGAGTTGCTCTAAGTTCCATAACAACAAAACATGAATCCGATACCATGAGTAGGATCTTAGATAATTCTATTGAATCAATCCATAAAAAAGCACATTAAGATTAATGTATAATGGTACCTTGCTCCATTGAAGTCTTGATTCTTCACGCCTTCGTTCACTTAGTTTTTTTTTGCTCTCTACCTTCCTTTTTGTCTTCCTTTTGTGATGATCCTCAAGGAGTTTCCTTTTGGAATATATATTGATCTTATCACGTACATGGTGAGCGGTTTATTCACCACGTTCTAGACCAATTCATCCACTCACCTTGGAGTGGTTTTTGTCCCCAAAAGAAACCGTACGAAGAGAGAGCAAAGGGAATTTAAACCCTAGGAATTCTATTTCTAATATACCCAATAACCATCATCTTGGGCCAACTAATATAGAGTCCAAACTTTAATTATATGGGCCACTAATTGTTTAATATTCTAACATATCTCTCTCTCTCTCTCTCTCTCTCTCTCTCTCTCTCTCTCCATTTTCGGATAATATAAACAGAGAAAATCATAAACTGAGATTTTGGAAAAATCTGTTAACCTGATACATCTATCACACATGAGTTTTGCTGGTTACCTAACCAAACAAGTAAAATATAAGATGAACCATCTTTGTTCACATAAATCTGGGCAGAACCAACCACGAAACAAATCCATTTAGTTTAATATAGCGTCGCAAATAGCAGAGATGAGTTAGTTCCACCGAAGCCGAAGGAGTTGGACATGGCTGCTCTAACGTTCACCTTCTTCGAAGAAAGGCTTGAAATCTCCATTGCAAACTGGGTCTGGATTCTTTAGTTCAGGGTCAATGGAGCCATACCCTTCAATTGTTTACATGGTGTATGGATAGTACAGTAAATATTGCTTCAAGAGCTCCAGCTGCTCCAAGGAGATGTCCCAAAGCACCCTAATTTATTTATTTTGATAAGCGATCAACACAATAAGTGCTGTATAATGCTCTGCTTGAGGAAGATAACAGAGCACAGATGGATTGTTGAAAAATTCACTTCATATTACCTTTGTTGAGGATAATGCCAAAGAACCAGATGATGCGTGACTGCCAAATAAAGACCGAATTGCCTTTGCTTCCACTTCATCACCTGCAACGAGGTTATTCAAGATAAACACGAAATTATACCATTGACTGAACATTTATAACTAATTAAGATCATAAACAATGGATTTTGGAAGTGCATTACCCAACGGAGTAGATGTAGCATGTGCATTGATATAATCCACCTGGTCAGTGCGCAGACCCGACTGCAACGTTAATATGAAATTGTGCAATTAAGACACGTGATATTGGGTGGAATAGCTTAACGTGATTGACCTTGGCGTTTGAATGGCGTACGTTGATAAACGTATTTTAATACGTTTATTGTTGTGTTTATTTGGGTTATAATAGGATAATTTTTGGTTATTCATGTATTTTTGATAAAGTGATTTTCGTGAATCCACGCATCCAGCATTGTCAGAATCCGAGTAACCAATGACTTCAAGATAACTTGATTTTCTATATGTGAGTATATGGTCTTTGGTGACTTGTAAGTACCGAAGGACTTTCTTTGCAGCTTTCCAATGGTCCTTCACAGGATTACTTTGATATCGGCCTAGCATTCCAACAGCAAAACTGATATCTGGTTAAATTGAATCTGATTAGATTTGTCCCCTTTCTGAATTGGAACTATTCCTGCGGAGCACTTTTCCATTATGAATTTCTCAAGAATTTTATTTATATAGGCTTTCTGAGACAACCCTAACAATCCTTGTGATCTATCACGGAATATTTCTATTCCTATCACATAAGATGCCTCGCTCATATCCTTCATTTCGAAATTCTTCGAGAGAAATTCTTTAACATCGTGCAACAGACCAATATTATTTGCAGCAAGAAGAATATCGTCAACATATAAAACAAGAATAATGAACTTGCTCCCACTGACCTTCATGTAGATACACCGATCAACAGTGTCCTCCACGAAACCATATGACGTAATAGTTTGAATTTTAGATACCATTGTCGGGAAGCTTGTTTCAATCCATATATTGACTTCTTCAATTTACACACTATATTATCCTTTCCTTCGGTTTAGAAACCTTCTGGTTGATCCATATAAACTTCCTCATCTAAATCGCCATTAAGAAAAGCGATCTTTACATCCATTTGGTGAAGCTCTAAATCATAATGAGCCACTAAAGCCATAACAATCCTTAAGGAATCCTTCTTTGAGACGGGAGAAAAGGTTTCCTTATAATCACTACCACCTTTCTGAGTATAACCTTTGGCAACGAGTCTAGCTTTATAACGTTCGACATTGCCTTTTGAATCGCGTTTGGTCTTATAAATCCATTTACAACCAACGCGCTTTGAACCCTCAGGTAACTCGACGAGTTCCCAGACTTTGTTGTCATTCATTGATTTTAGCTCATCGTTCATAGCATTGATCCAATTTTCAGAATTGCTGCATTCTATAGCTTGTTTGAATGACACTGGATCTTCATCATGCTTAAGTCACATTCATGCTCAAGTGAGTAAATGACATAATCATCTGAAATAGCTGATCTTCTTTGCCTTTCAGATCTTCTTAATGCCACTTCATGTGGTATCACTTGCTCATTTGTGACTTCAACATTGTCGTTCGTCTCATTAAGATGTTCATTTTGTGAGTTTTGAACATTGATTTGTTGTTCCGATGTGTTGTTTGGAAGTGCATTACCCAACGGAGTAGATGTAGCATGTGCATTGATATAATCGACCTGGTCAGTGCGCAGACCCGACTGCAACGTTAAATATGAAATTGAGCAATTAAGACACGTGATATTGGGTGCAATAGCTTAACGTGATTGACCTTGGCGTTTGAAAGGCGTACAAACGTATTTTAATACGTTTATTGTTGTGTTTATTTGGGGATATAACAGGATAATTTTTGGTTATTCATGTATTTCTTGACTCTATTTATACCCATTTAAATCTTGTAGGACCTTCGAAAGGTTATCGAGCGAAAAAAGAACGATAACGAGGCGAAAACGACGAAAAATGGCCAAGTATGAAGCTCCCAGGAAACACTCACGGCCGTGAATGTCCTTGCAAGAGGCCGTGAACACGGGCAGTAAGCGTAAGAAGCATAAATGTTAACTGTCACGGCCGTGAATGTCCTCGCAAGACAGTAGCTCAAGATCTTGAAGTCACGGCCGTGAACTTATATGCACGAGGCCGTGAAGCTCGGCAGAGAGCTTTAAGAAGAAATTTCCACCTCTTCACGGCTGTGAATGGGCATGCACGAGGCCGTGAACGGCGGCAGAGACTTGAAGAAGGTCTCGTCACGGCCGTGAATCATCATGCACTAAGCCGTGAACGTTGGCAGAGGCTTAAGTAAAGAAAAGACCTCAAGCGTCACGGCCGTGAAGCCTTATGCTACAGGCCGTGAATCGAGGCAGAGAGCTTAACAAAGGAAAAGTCCAGCGATTCACGGCCGTGAATGCCAGTGCTAGTGACCGTGAGCTGTAACCGAAAGTCAAGATTTAGGGTTTAAGCCGCCTTCACGGCCGTGAAGCATGTTGCACGAGGCCGTGACTAGTGCCAGGAAGTCAAGATTTAGGGTTTAAGCCGCCTTCACGGCCGTGAAGGCCCGGTAAGAGGCCGTGAACGTGCCAAAATTCAGTGTTAAGGCCCATTTTCGAAGCATAAAAAGAGAGTCCTTCTCAGAACTCAATGACAACTTCATAGGGACGAAAATTTAGAAAAAAAGGAGAGGAGGAAGAACACTAGAAGCAGCCACGTGATTCGGAGAAGCTCAAGGGACGATCCAACAACGTAGCCACGCCCGGTCGATCGAGGAACGAGAGCTCCATCTCAGAAACGCTATACTCATTTCTTTGGGAAGTTTTTATGAGTTCTCTATCCTCGTTTCATTTAAATCTCGTTGTTGTTTTGCTCAATATGAGTAGCTAAATCTCTTGTGTGTTTGGGAGTAGATGAACGTTGGGTTATATAGTAGTTAAGGCGTAGGATAATCGTGAACACGTGTATTCGACTATTTATCATTCTATGATATTGCTTCTTTGTCTCAATATGTCTATGTGTTGATATGAATGTGTGGTACATCGTGTAGGGCGACAGCTAAATAACGATTAGGCCGTTCGTAGACGTTAGGATTTGAGTATAGGGCGAAAGAAAATACTCGATCCTCGCCGTCTAGTAATCGCTAAACTGAGATTCCCACGAACGTTTAGGGCGACAGCAAATCCGTGAGTGGGTAGGAAATTACTGCGATTTAGTCGATAATCACGTCGGAGCGATATTCCGTAGCCTTAGCCGACAGCACCCTTCGGGATTCGAACCCCGAACACATATTTGTCACCTTAAGTCACTCTTATTATTTCTAGTTGTGCCTCCTTGTCTTCCAATCCTTTAAGTTGCTTTATTAAAATTAGTTCGTAGTATAAATCAATCCCGTTATTTACATAGGCTAAATATCGAGTCGATAGGTCAATACTAGTAATTAATTT
Source organism: Craterostigma plantagineum (assembly GCA_027422505.1). Lineage (NCBI taxonomy): Eukaryota > Viridiplantae > Streptophyta > Magnoliopsida > Lamiales > Linderniaceae > Craterostigma > Craterostigma plantagineum. Next base: position 13,554,796 of record JAPQWV010000012.1, on the reverse strand, counting down.
ATTCCTCGTGATCGGTACTCGGATATTCACTATAGCTATATTACAAACGATAGGTACACTGCCTATCGCGCGTGGTTCCAGTTATAAAATATTCGTTTTAATTATTACTTGACGTACTTGCACGAACTCTTATTAGGGGTGGCCACGGTTCGGTAAACCGACCGAACCGAACCGATTACCGAAATTTCGGTACATACCGAATACCGAACAAATAATTTGGTTCGGTATTCGGTTTTAAAATGCTCAAATTTTCGGTATTCGGTTCGGTTCGGTTTTTTATTTCGGTTTACCGAACTGTACCGAATTGCCGAATTGTTATTCTTTAATACTTACATGTAATAATAATAATAATAATATTTTGGGCCTTTTCTTCAAATTGGGCCTGCCTTTTTACTTCAAAATTGGCCTTTCTTCATAATCGACCTTTTAATAATTAAATATATTAAGAATAAAAAAAAGTTCACAGAGCTCGATTGTTTCGACCTTTTGCTTCAAAATCCCAATTAGAATCACACTTAAAACCCTAAACTCGTCAAGAACTCAATAAGCTCGTCAAGAACCCAAGATCGAAGAAGACATAAACTCCAGCTCAAAATCTGCCCGTCATCGCGTCATTGAAGAAGGCATAAACTCCTCTCAAAATCTGCCGTCATCGCGTCATCTCTCCTTCCTTCAAGTTCGTCAGTTACAGTTAGTCAAGTCTCTTCTTGTTAATTGCAGTTGCTGTTCGAGAGAGTGAAGGAAAAAGGTGTTTTGATTGGCAATGGCAGTGAATGACATTATGATTTCATCACAGTGTTTTGTTTCTAATGGTAAGTCTGATCCGATGGTAGTAATTGTGATCTTTTTGGGTTTTGTTCTGTAGGACCGTTGATTTCTTCACTGGAAGTGGACTTTTTAATTTTTTAGAGTAATTTCGGTTAACCATTCGGTAAAACCGAAATAACCGTATTTAATTCGGTAAAACCGAATATCGAACCGACTAATTCGGTTCGGTATTCGGTTTTAGAAAATAAAAAATTTCGGTTCGGTTAACCGAAACTTCGGTTCGGTACGGTTCGGTACGTACCGAATGCCCACCCCTAACTCTTATTTAAATATACACTCACGCGATCATACGTAAATCACCTGTTTCAAGGCACGTGTCATGGCCAAAGTAGCTCCTCTTCCACTGGCATGGGGTTGAGTGATATGATATGCATCAGTCATCACCTATATATAATGGTAATAATGACTAACTAACTTCGAAGAAAAACGAAAGTCTCGATCAAATTTGGCTGAAGAAAGTACCCGACATCCCAAACCCACGGAGTTCTGCATAAACTTTAGTGCCTCGCTTTTTCGCATGCTCCAGTTCCTTGATCAACAAAGTACTGGTTTAATGGGAAATTATTACACTAACTAAATCATCTGATTCCCCTTTACATGACTGGAACCAGTGAAATAATAAGAACCATGTATTTCTATCGAGGCTTGAGGTAAATTACTGATTAGATTTCCTCAACTAACAATTACGATTTTCCCCATTTTGAAATTGAAATATGCTAGATTTTAAGTACATTGTACTAGCACTCACCTCCAAGACAAGGATGCCAGAACCTTCGCTGATACTGGGTTTCAAGAGTGTATATGACCCCAGGTTTACGTCTTTGGTGGCGGAGGCTTGGCATCGGGAGGTTGCGGGATACCCCATGTTTGCGGTTATGACGAGGCTTCGTGGAATCAAGCGTGCGATGAAGCGCCTCCGACGTCTTAAGGGTGACCTCAACCGCAATGTCCTTGAGGCGCAGCGGTTCCTGGAGATTGTGCAGGAGCTTTCTATTACTCATCCTACCGAGCCGGATCTCCTTCTCCTTGAGAAGCGATGCCGATATGCATACGCCAAGGCTGTTGAGGTTGAGTACATATCCGTTGCGCAACGGGCGAAGTTGGTTTGGCTTAAGGACGGGGATCAGTGCACGGCCTTCTTTTTCAAGAAGGTAGCGACGCGTCGAGTGGCCAATCGCATCTTCTCTTTAGAGGATACTTCTGGGACTGTTTATGAGGGTGAGGAGCGTGTACGGGATGAGATTCTTCGTTATTACACTGAGATTCTGGGCTGCTCGGCTCACACGTCTCCTGTGGATGTTTCTATGGTCACGCCGTTTATCCCTCAGACGTTCGGCGATGAGGATGCGGCTACGATGATTGTCCCGATTACAGATGCGGAGATCAAGCTGGCCTTATCTTCTATTGGGGACAATAAGGCCCCGGGTCCCGATGGTTTTACGGCTGCTTTCTTTAAGCATGCTTGGCCAACTATTGGAGGTGATGTCTCTTTTGCGATTCGGGAATTCTTTCGTACGGGACATCTTTTGGGGGAGCTGAATTCGACACTCATTACCCTCATCCCTAAGCGCCTCAACCCACGGATGGCAAAGGATTTCAGACCGATTTCCTGCTGCAATGTACTTTACAAGATCATCTCGAAGATCATTGCTAATTGATTGCGGGGCTGTTTGGGCGACTTAGTGCATGCTACACAGACGGCGTTCATCCCGGGACGTCGTATATCGGACAACATCCTCTTGGCACAGGAAATTTGCCACGGTTATGGTAGTGCAGGGCTGCCCGAGCGCGTTGCGTTCAAGGTGGACCTTGCGAAGGCCTATGATATGGTAGAGTGGGACTTCATTCTCGCTACGCTGGCGGCTCTTCATTTCCACCCTACCTTTGTCGACTGGATCCGCTCTTGTCTCACGACGACGCGCTTCTCTATTAGCATCAACGGACGGTCGGAGGGTTTTTTCAGAGGACGTCGCGGATTACGTCAAGGTGATCCTATATCGCCTTACCTTTTCACTTTAGTGATGGAGGTGTTGCATGGTATTATTCAGGAGCATATTGATCGTCGGGGATGTTTTCGTTATCATTGGAGATGTGACGTGACTTCTCTTTTTATGCTCACTTTTGCCGACGATCTTCTACTTTTCTCGCACGCGAACATTGAGTCAGTGGCCATCTTTAAGGAGAGTCTGGAGTGCTTTGCCATGCTTTCTGGACTTAGAGCCAATCATGACAAGAGTGAGCTGTTCCTGTCCAGAAGTGCGGATCGGCTGAAAGATGCTATTCAGGGTACCATGGGTTTCCCTTTGGGTAATTTACCCGTTCGCTACCTGGGTGTCCCATTGATCACCTCGCGATTGAGCATTTCTGATTGTGCCCCACTCATCGCGTCGTTTGATCGACGTTTGGGATCTTGGACACATCAGTCTCTCTCCTACGCTGGCCGACTTCAGCTGATCAAGTCGGTCCTACTGAGTTTCCACACGTATTGGGAGGGTGTATTCTTACTCCCCAAGGGAGTCTTACGTTGCATTGAGACTCGCATTCAGACTTTTCTATGGAGAGGGTCGGGAGCTAAGGTTACTTGGGCTGATATCTGCCTACCGAGGGAGGAAGGTGGACTGGGGCTGCGTTCGATTGAGGTAGATAACAAGGCACTGCTTATGCACCTTCTCTAGACCCTGCTGAGTGATGATGATACTTCGATTTGGGCGACCTGGATTAGGCGGACCAGACTCCACCGCAAGTCTCTCTGGTCGGTTCAGGCGTCGGCCAGATCTTCTTGTTGTTGGAAGAAACTACTTAAGCTTCGTCCTCTCTTCCGACCTTTGGTGGATTTTCACATCGGGAGCGATAGGTCTTTACGCCTATGGACTGATCCGTGGTTACTTACGGGACCACTTGTGGAGTATTTTCCGCGGGGACCACAGGTGATGGGTCTCCCGATTGATTCTCGTCTGAGCATGGTGATAGGCGAGGACGGATGGAGGTGGCCAGCCCGCTCGAGGAGGGAGTACCTCGATATAGTGCCCCTGCTTCCCCCTGTGCGCCCCGGGGAAGCTGATTTTGTTCGTTGGAATGTTTCGGGTGATGGTCGCTTCACCACCTACTCGGCGAGGAACATCATGCAGTTACGGAGGCCGATAGCTCCTTGGCACACGTTACTTGGCGGCCCGATGTTGATCCCTCAGCACGACTTCATCCTATGGCTGGCCATTCATGATAGATTGGCTACACGGGATAAGCCGTGGATTGCTAGTGCGGCTGGTGCCTCGACGTGTCTCCTGTGCGATACCCTTTCTGTCGAGACTACCACGCATTTATTTTTCGGGTGCCCATTCTCTGGTCGGTGCCTCGAGCTGTTACAGGAAAAGTTACGTTTCGATTGGCCACACGCGAATTGGGGTACGGATATCCTTTGGACAGCTCGTCGTTGGAAAGGTCGCCATCTATCTCAGCTGGTCTTTCGGCATACACTCTCTTCATTGGTCTACCACATATGGATGGAGCGTAACACGAGATGGCGGGAGGGTCGTCAGAAGGCACCTGAGCAACTTGTTGAGGCGATCGAAATACTTCTTTGCTTGCGTCTTTCCACGCTGTCGGGAAAGTACCAGCTGCAGGCATGCGCCATGCGGCGTGTGTGGCGTATAGCTTGGTAGTTGTATACTGTCTTGTTTCTTTCGTTTGTTAGCTGGTAGCTTGTTACCAGTTGGGTTGCGGCATGCCGCTAACACTGTACCACTCTTTTTATTTAGTGAACATTACCCTCGAGGGGGTCAGCCAAAAAAAAAAATAGTTGCCAATGCCCTCGACCTATATATACGTATATATATTACATTATATAGCAGTCATTGTGAGGTGTTGAAGGTTAAAAATACCACGTGTTTAGATCATAGATAGAGAAACAAGATTTTACAGAGTCTACGGACCAAGGGTTAGACAGAATGGATTGAAGATCATCCTCATTTACCCATTGGAGTTATTTCGGCAGTGTCAATGGATTTCGAATACAATTAAAAAATATGGATAACATTATATTCAGCAATTAATACCTACAAAAGCCCACAATAGATAATGCAGCAACGCTATCCCCCAACGACCATGACATCTGCGTCTCCGAATTTGATGTGGAGCGTGAAGGTGGTCCCGTACACAATGGATGTAAAACGCTTATTTTTATACTGATGTTGGACACAATGTTAGGCTAACACTCACTCTCACTCTTTTGTACACACAGCGGAAAACGAAACGAACACAAATGAAGTTTTTGTGCAGCAAGTCAAATAACTTGCTGCGTGCCTCACGGCGTAAAAATCCACTAGAAATATGGATTACAAAACTATCGAAAATAGTCAAAAACTAATCTAGCAAACGGAATGAATCAAAAAGGATTCTAAACCTACAAGATCTCACGACCTCTAAACGCTAGACTTAGAAAAGAAAAACTCTTTCAAGGAATAACTCTCGCTCTGAAAAGCTCTAACTTTCGCTCGGTGTTCGTCGTCCTTCGAAATGGTTAAGTCTTCGACTTATATATGTCTTCACTCGTGAAAGACTTGTCCAAACGACTTGGCAACCTCCCACAACGTCCACTAACGTCCACTACGTGGATTTGGTCCGTTAGTGACCGTTGGGAGTCGAGTTGGTCAGCTCGGATTGCTCGGTCTTCACTTGAGCTCCAAGTCGCCTATTTTTAGTATGCTCTTTTCCGATTTTTGCTCTAGCTCATATACGCTTCTTCCACGCGGTTTGATCCGTTCCATTCCTAGAATAAGTCCTGCACACCACTAGAAAAATGCCACGTCATTCATAAATTAGGTTTTGGGTATGAAAGATAAAACAGAGATAGGGTACATTCTCGGCCACCAAATGTTGGCTAGAATGTTACCCCAACATTGCCAATGCTGAAAGCTCAACACTAACAATCTCCCCCTTTTTATCTTTCTTCCCAAAATCAATGCAGAAGTCAGTCATAGTGAAACTCCCCCTGAAGGCAACATCAACTCAACCAGAAAAACAAAATGGTTAGAGTTAGACGAAAAACAGAATAGTAATAAAAACTATTCAAAGTACTACTAATTAGTACACGCCAACATAGGTCCTGAAACATCTGCAAAATAAAAGACATGGTCCAAAAGAAAAACACAAGAGAAATCAAGGTAGTCATGCACAAAAAACAAAAGAGCGCATGCACCAAATATCGATAGTCTAAATGTTTAGACTATCAATCGACTCCTCTTCTTCTTCTCCTCTAGCTTCTTCACCAGCTGCGGCTTCTGCTCCAACTCCAGCTCTTTCTTCAGTCTGAACTTGTTCTGCTTCACAAACTCTTTCTCCCCCTGCTTCAGCACTTTCCCCTTCGGCCGTCTTTGCGCCGCTTGTCCCACCTTGATCCTCAGCCCTTGGCTATGCTGTCACTGCTTCTGCCCTATCTCCCCCTTTTTGGGAAGAAATGAATCTCCTCAATGCATCTCTTTGAGCTACCAATGCTGAGATAGAGTCCTCCAGAACTTTAAGGGCATGTTCTGCCATAGATGTTGATGCAACATCCTGGCTAACATCGTGCGCTAGCTGTTCAGGGGTGCGCCAGGGTAAGTCCACAACTCTGTCTGAGCCCACCAGATGATTCTGCTGAACAGGATAAGGGCTACGTTGAGTAGTCACTGAGTCTCGCCGGGTTGGTTGATAGCCTCCTTGTAAAAGAACTCCATAGATAATTGAGGGATAAGGAAGAATCCCCTTCCCTACCTTCTCAGCCTGGTTCAACATGTTATCAAGGATATACTTCCCCCAATTTATAGGGAGATTCTGACCCAGTGCATAAAGCAAGTGAGTCATGCCTTCAGTCACCCTAACTTCGTTAGATGTAGGTAACCAACTACACACCCCAATCTTGAACAGTACTGAGTACAAAGACGTAAGAGAACTACCCGCACAATTACCCTCCCATTTAGTAACTCTACCCCCAGTAATGAACGTCACCACAGCATCATTATCATACTCGCACGCCATATCAACATCAGGGGTACGAAGAAACCTATTAATCGCGCTAGCAGACATGTCATATAATCTCCCCCTCAAAAACACTTTCCCATACTTCCTAGACTTAACCTCAGCGGCATTAAAAAAGAGATTCGCATATACCTCGCGGACAACACTGTCACAGTATGTCCCTAAGGCAGTCACCATGTGTCCGAGATTGCGAGACTCCAAAAAGGTCATCAAGCCGTATTTTCTGAAGCTCGGTACGTCCACAACCCTTTCAACCCTTAAGAGTCTCTTACTCAGGGAATTCCACAGCTCCTCGTTGGCTTGGCGATAAAACTTGCGGTTGGGCAGTGGACTTTCCCAGTCGGAATCTTCCAATGTTGAGTCAACATCAGGCTCAATTGAGCTCATGTTCGTGAATGATTTTGTGACTGATTATTATATCCATCATTACCATCAACTTTGTAAGACTGCTTAATTGAGCTCATGTTGTATGATTGTTATTAAGAAAACTATTGCAAGACTGCATCGCTAATTGCTTGTCATAATATATGGTAAAACTCTTGATAGAGTTGGTGTTGTATGACCATACGATTGCATGACTGATATTCTATTGGCGGAGTCTTATAAAGGTATTCATAAAGACTGTTAAAATCGTATCATTATATAATATAATTTACTATCGGTGTCGCTGACGTACAATTTTGAATTTCAGAATAGTTCTACATTATTAACTCATCCAGTAGTCTTAGGAATACTACGTATCGTCATGATATGCCAATTAGCGGGTCAGGCGTGCAATAGTTTTCTACAAATAAATGTACTATAGTTTTCTAGAAAATAAATGTACTGTACATGAGACCAAAAAATTGCATAGCTCCAATGAACGCTTCTAACAGCAAGAGCAAGTTGCTTCCTCAGGTTCTGAGAAGCTTCGATTTCCATGGTAGAGGCCATTTCTTGAACTCACTAATCATCACCAATCATCCCTTCTCCATGATCACCATTGATGCAACTCTTTTCCTCTTTAACAGGTGCGCATGGAGGTCTCAACATGTAGGTCACTGGAGCAATAGACATACTATTTATTTTTTCAGGGTGATGAAGCTGTAAAAATTGGCAAAAAAACAAAATCTAAGATACTCAGAAGTCCTAGGTCATTAGCAAGGCAGCAGTAGCAGATACAATACTATAATTCAAATTAAATAGTTAAAGAAGCTTAATTTACCACGTCACTTTAAAATATTTTGCCGCCGAGAATATCCTTAGAAGTGTTGCAATGAACTGATGGAAAAGGGTCCAAGACAGAACCTAAGTTTGAGACTAAAGTGTCCTGAGAAGTACAAAAAAAAATAACAGGGAATTACTATAAGATCCGACTCTTGCCATGGAACAGATGACCAATACTCCACGATACACTGTGCACATGGGCGAACCATATGTAATTATACGACTTATTATTGTCGGAATGTTATGACCATCAGCTTTGTAAGATTGTTCATGAATGATTTTGTGACGGATTATTATATCCGTCATTACCATCAACATTGTGAGACTGCTTAATTGAGTTCATGTTGTATGATTGTTACTAATAAAACTTTTGCAAGACTGCATCGCTAATTGCTTGTCATAGTATATGATAGAACTCTTGATAGTGTTGGTGTTGTATGACCATACGATTGCATGACTGATATTCTATTGGCGCAGTCTTATAAAGGTATTCACAAAGACTGTTAAAATCTTATCATTATATAATATAATTTACTATCGGTGTCACAGGCGTACAATTTAGAATTTCAGAATAGTTCTACATTATTAACTCATCAGTAGTCTTAGGAATACTACGTATCATCATGATATGCCAATTAGCGGGTCAGGCGTGCAATAGTTTTCTACAAAATAAATGTATTATAGTTTTCTACAAAATAAATGTATTGTACATGAGACCAAAAAATTGCATAGCTCCACTGAACGCTTCTAACAGCAACAGCAAGTTGCTTCCTCAGGTTCTGAGAAGCTTCGATTTCCATTGTAGAGGCCATTTCTTGAACTCACTAATCATTACCAATCACCCCTTCTCCATGATCACCATTGATGCAACTTTTTTCCTCTTTAACAGGTGCGCATGGAGGTCTCAACATGTAAGTCACTGGAGCAATAGGCGTACTATTTAATTTTTCAGGGTGATGAAGCTGTAAAAAATTGGCAAAACAAACAAAATCTAAGATACTTAGAAGTCCCAGGTCATTAGCAAGGCAGCAGTAGAAGATACAATACTATAATTTAAATTAAATAGTGAAAAGAAGCTTCATCTACCACGTCACTTTAAAATATTTTGCCGCCGAGAATATCCTCAGAAGTGTTGCAATGAACTGATGGAAAAGGGTCCAAGACAGAACCTAAGTTTGAGACTAAAGTGTCCTGAGAAGTACAAGAAAAAAAAAGAACAGGGAATTACTATAAGATCCGACTCTTGCCATGGAACAGATGACCGATACTCCACGATACACTGTGCACATGGGCGAACCATTATGACTTATTATTGTCGGAATGTTATGACCATCAGCTTTGTAAGATTGTTCGTGAATGATTTTGTGACTGATTATTATATCCGTCATTACCATCAACTTTGTGAGACTGCTTAATTGAGTTCATGTTGTATGATTGTTATTAATAAAACTATTGCAAGACTGCATCGCTAATTGCTTGTCATAATATATGGTAGAACTCTTGATAGTGTTGGTGTTGTATGACCATACGATTGCATGACTGATATTCTATTAGCGCAGTCTTATAAAGGTATTCATAAGGACTGTTAAAATCTTATCATTATATAACATAATTTACTATCGGTGTCGCAAGCGTACAATTTTGAATTTCGGAATAGTTCTACATTATTAACTCATTCAGTAGTCTTAGGAATACTACGTATCATCATGATATGCCAATTAGCGGGTCAGGCGTGCAATAGTTTTCTACAAAATAAATGGACTCTAGTATTCTACAAAATAAATGTACTATAGATGAGACCGGAAAATTGCATAGCTCCACTGAACGCTTCTAACAGCAAGAGCAGGTTGCTTCCTCAGGTTCTGAGAAGCTTCGATTTCCATTGTAGAGGCCATTTCTTGAACTCACTAATCATCACCAATCATCCATTCTCCATGATCACCATTGATGCAAGTCTTTTCCTCTTTAACAGGTGCGCATGGAGGTCTCAACATGTAGGTCACTGGCAATAGGCGTACTATTTAATTTTTCAGGGTGATGAAGCTGTAAAAGTTGGCAACAAAAAACAAAATCTAAGCTACTTAGAAGTCCCAGGTCATTAGCAAGGCAGCAGTAGCAGATACAATACTATAACTTAAATTAAATAGTGAAACGAAGCTTCATTTACCACGTCACTTTAAAATATTTTGCCGCCGAGAATATCCTCAGAAGTGTTGCAATGAACTGATGGAAAAGGGTCCAAGACAGAACCTAAGTTTGAGACTAAAGTGTCCTGAGAAGTACAAGAAAAAAAAGAACAGGGAATTACTATAAGATCCGACTCTTGCCATGGAACAGATGACCGATACTCCACGATACACTGTGCACATGGACGAACAATTACGACTTATTATTGTCGGAATGTTATGACCATCAGCTTTGTAAGATTGGTCGTGAATGATTTTGTGACTGATTATTATATCTGTCATTACCATCAACTTTGTGAGACTGCTTAATTGAGGTCATGTTGTATGATTGTTATTAATAATACTATTGCAAGACTGCATCGCTAATTGCTTGTCATAATATATGGTAAAACTCTTGATAGTGGTGGTGTTGTATGACCATACGATTGCATGACTGATATTCTATTGGCGCAGTCTTATAAAGGTATTCATAAAGACTGTTAAATTCTTATCATTATATAATATAATTTACTATCGGTGTCGCAGGCGTGCAATTTTAAATTTCAGAATAGTTCTACATTATTAACTCATCCGGTAGTCTTAGGAATACTACGTATCATCATGATATGCCAATTAGCGGGTCAGGCGTGCAATAGTTTCCTACAAAATAAATGTACTATAGTTTTCTACAAAATAAATGTACTGTAGATGAGACCGAAAAATTGCATAGCTCCACCGAACGCTTCTAACAGCAAGAGCAAGTTGCTTCCTCAGGTTCTGAGAAGCTTCGATTTCCATTGTAGAGGCCATTTCTTGAACTCACTAATCATCACCAATCATCCCTTCTCCATGATCACCATTGATGCAAGTCTTTTCCTCTTTAACAGGTGCGCATGGAGGTCTCAACATGGAGGTCACTGGCAATAGGCGTACTATTTAATTTTTCAGGGTGATGAAGCTGTAAAAATTGGCAAAAAAACAAAATCTAAGATACTCAGAAGTCCCAGGTCATTAGCAAGGCAGCAGTAGCAGATACAATACTATAATTTAAATTAAATAGTGAAAGAAGCTTCATTTACCACGTCACTTTAGAATATTTCACCGCCGAGAATATCCTCAGAAGTGATTGCAATGAACTGATGGAAAAGGGTCCAAGACAGAACCTAAGTTTGAGACTAAATTGTCCTGAGAAGTACAAAAAAAAAGAACAGGGAATTACTATAAGATCCGACTCTTGCCATGGAACGATGACCAATACTCCACGATACACTGTGCACATGGGCGAACCATATGTAATTATACGACTTATTATTGTCGGAATGTTATGACCATCAGCTTTGTAAGATTGTTCGTGAATGATTTTGTGACTGATTATTATATCCGTCATTACCATCAACTTTGTAAGACTGCTTAGTTGAGTTCATGTTGTATGATTGTTATTAATAGAACTATTGCAAGACTGCATCGCTAATTGCTTGTCATAATATATGGTAAAACTCTTGATAGTGTTGGTGTTGTATGACCATACGATTGCATGACTGATTTTCTATTGGCGCAGTCTTATAAAGGTATTCATAAAGACTGTCAAAATCTTATCATTATATATTATAATTTGCTATCGGTGTTGCAGGCGTGCAATTTTGAATTTCAGATAGTTCTACATTATTAACTCATCCAATAGTCTTAGGAATACTACGTATCATCATGATATGCCAATTAGCGGGTCAGGCGTGCAATAGTTTTCTACAAAATAAATGTACTATAGTTTTCTACAAAATAAATGTACTGTAGATTATACACCATATCAAATTGAACAGTTGTACAGAGTCGATGGTAACAGCAGTCAATAATATATCACAATGTTTGTTCATTTCAGCAGTCGTATAAAGATAATGTTAATAACAGTCATACAAAAATCAATCACATTGTTGGGTCGAACAGTCTTACAAAGTTCGTGGAGGGCATTACAGCTTTATACAGTGGGCCAAACGAACCCAGGGCGAAGAATAGTTGTGAAAATTCTATATACAGAAGACTACCAACAACATTCACAAAAAATGTATGTCATCGCCATCATAAATATGCAGCAGCCAGCATATAGCACAAATGTGACTGATCTAGGCGAGATAAACTATTGTACCACCTCAAATCGCTAGTAAAATATTAGAGGGCGTTGCAATAAAGCTACAGAAGAAGATATCAGACTCTATACATAAGACAACCATTCGATCTTCTATCAAAATCTTCAAGGGAGCGCAGGCGATGGTAATATACAAAGGTCCCAAAAGTTTTTTACCTGCCTACTATATCGACTCTCTTCAGAATGTGTTGTAAAGCTCCTACATTCAACCATCTCAATGCGGATCCATGCGCCGATTGCCAAAAAAAAAAAAAAAATTCTGAAGCAAATGCAAGCAGTTAATATTGTTTACCTTGCAAGAGAATGCTAATAGCATAAAACTTAAAATAAAACAGGAGGTTGATACATAATGGATAAAAAAATGACTCACCTGACAGAGTCATATAACTAAAAGCCATTTATTTCGCTCCGATAACCAATAGGAAAGGCGCGCCGGTATATGACGGCATCGTGTCGAATCGGATCGCGATCCCAAAGCAAATATGTTCAGAAGAGAAAAAATAACGATAATGGAGGAAAACCTCAAGACCAAGAACCCTAAATGCTATGTAAATTTAATTACCGCTCACAAAGCGAGGGAAGATAACGATGATGATCCGTTGTGCTCCCATTTGCAAGAAAACGAAGATTATTGTGCCATAAATCATAAGATTATACAACAAATTAGCCCATGCAAGAATGTGTGCTCATGGAGAGGTGCTTACGTAGAGCTCGACGTATAGAATAGTCTGCGTTTGAAAGAGGAAAATGTAGTCAGATCGTGCATTTAATCAAAGCCATCTAAATAAATGATGATTTTTTGCAACTATATATATTACTGCTTGCCCGAATGAGCTCTTTCTGGACATGGGAAGTCCATGAGAGATGGAAGCTTTCTTTTCGAGAACCGATTTCCTTAGGCTCGATTTTCTCGATAGCACTGAGCTGCGCCTCCCTTTGAGCCTATTATCTTCTTCGGTGGGCGGTATTAAAGGTTTGCTCAGGGAAGGTAATATCTCGGGCGTGTGCCTCCTTATAAGGGACGATGAGAAGATAGAGTTGCCCAGTCCTGAAAGCATTGGCATCCAAAGAAAGTTGAGGCTCGGAAAAGGCACGCTCGTGTATAAATCGATCGATTGCCTATAGAAACAAAAGAAGGGATTTTATGATCAAAGCATTTAGCATCTGTAATGGCTGTGAATGAACCAAGAAAATAGAAACGAAAGACAATCACACTTTCTTACAACATAGAATTCAAGAAACAACTTACAATACCTTCAACATGAGAGATGGAAGCTTTCTTTTCGAGAACTGATTTCCTTAGGCTCGATTTCTCGATAGCACTGCGCTGCGCCTCTCTTTGAGCCTATTATCTTCTTCGGTGGGCGATATTAAAGGTTTGCTCAGGGAAGCTAATATCTCGGGCGTGTGTCTCCTTATAAGGGACGATGAGAAGAAAGAGCTGCCCAGTCGTGAAAGTGTTGGTGTCCCGAGAAAGTTGAGGCTCGGAGAACGCACGCTCGAGTATAAATCGATCGATCGCCTGTAAAAAGAAAAGGAGGGATTTATGATCAAAGCATTTCGTATCTGTAATGGCTGTGAATGAACCAAGAAAGTAGAAAAGAAAGACAATCACACTTTCTTACAATATAGAATTCAGGAAACAACTTACAAAACCTTCAACAATCCCTTACTGAGTATAGAGTTCTATCCCATTTTCAGACAAAGCAGCAACCAAAGTAAATTTGGAACTAAAAGGTAATAATATTGACCTGTAACGTTGAGGCCAAGCAGGGTTCAAAGAACTCGGGTTTCTCTGACGTCGATCTTCATCTAAGTAAATCGACGAATCAGAATCGTCGCCATCTTCGTTAGTCTCATTGGGATTCTCTTCGTCTTCGTTCTCATCGTCGCTTTCTATGTAAAAGCTCTGTTCGGAAATGGAATTCTTCATTTTTTCTTGTTCTTCCTCGTCTCTTTCAACGGTCTAAGAAAGTTGTTAAAGAAATTTCACACCATCAAGTAAGTTTATGTTATTTCACTACCTTGAAATTCCTTTTGTGAACGTCGAAACCTAGAGGCTTTGCGGCTTCTTCAATTTTGTGGATTATTTCGTGCGCCGGGGATTTCGAACTGAACCTCGTTTCCCTCTTTAATTTCTGGGTCAAAAACGACATAGAATCCAAAATTAAAGAAAATTTCAACTTAATATAATACTACAGATTATTTCCATTCCCACCTGCTCGAATTTGAATAAATTCCCGAGATTGAGACCCTTCGACATTGAAATCAACTCGAAGGCGTTCATCGCAGTTGGTTTTTCCTCTCTCCTCTCCGCGACTACAAATTCCTGAACCAAAAACAAATAGAAGGCGATAAATAAAAAAATATACTGCCGTCGCCTTCTAATTTAATTTTAGATAAATGAAATAGAACTTCCAAACAACGAACAGGAGCCCGAAACACAGCTTCTATGTCGTCGAGATTCGCCTCTTCGCTCTCGTCAAATGCCAGCGGTCGATAGTCCTTTTTGAACCATTCGTCCCAAGATTTCGGACATCGTAATGCGCCGCAAGCAAAAGTTTTAGGAGGTAAGAAATGTGATCATAAAAGTCCCATAACATGTATATATATATAAGTGTATATATGCTTACTTTCTGAGGATCTCTATTTAAGATTCGACTTATGAGTTTTCTGGCGCCGGAGGAAAACCAATGGCGGGCACGTCAAGTCAGCAGACATTATCTGTTACGACGAAAAACAAAAAAAAAGATTCAAACAATATATCGCGTAAAAGAAAGTCGAATAAACATACTCTTATTACAACGAAAGACTCTCGCCTTTCTGTAAAGGATCGAAATGTTCTAGTTATCAAAAGGTAAATATCCCGCGAGCAATACGAATAGTACGACTCCACACGACCACAAATCTGCTGCTGCTCCATCGTAGCCTTTATCGTTCAGTACCTATTTATTTGTTCTTGATTTTCACAGACAAATTTTTTAAGTAACAAATCTCGAAATTAACGAAAGATCGATCTTATGACATAAACCTCGGGGGCGACATAATTTGGAGTTCCACATGTAGTGTGCAACAAACCATCTTCCTGCAAAAACAAATTTTTGTTACATAGTGATTGCGAAAGAGCGCTCAGTCCGAAATCAGAAACTTTAAGGTTTCCCGACGAATCTAAGAGCAGATTCTCAGGCTGGCAACCGAAATCATAGATCGTTTTAAATAGTGAAATATGAGATAAACTTCCTATCGAATTTTCGACCTTTTTCCCCACCTTCAAATCCCTGTGGAAAACTCCTCGACTGTGGCAATAATCGACGGCGTTGATAAGCTGCTGGAAATATTTCCTCGCTTCTTCCTCTCTCATCCTTCCATTATTCACCTGCAATATATGATTCTCAAGCAATTTCCTGACAACAAAACGAAATCTAGACCAAAGCTATGCACTGAGTAGCTCAAACAACACAACAGAATGCTGAACACGAATATGAATTATCAGACAGCTAAAAGACAAACAGCATCGTTCACACCAAACAAGAAAAACACTGTTGTGTTTTGAGGTCGATTGAATGGAGAAAAAAAGAAAAAGAGAGATGTAGAGAGAAAATAAGGAAGATGATGATGACCAAAAGCAATATGGTCGCTCTCTGCTTCTTTCTATTTAATTAGTTTTGTATTACAATACAAAATATCCTAACCAAAATGTGGCTCATAAGCCCAAAACACAATTTGGGTCGCAACACAACAATCTCCACCTTGAGACAAATTGTGCCAAAACGACAAAATCATAAGACAAAATAAAATATAATAAGCCAGCATACGTCGAATATGTTGAGAATAAAGCCCAAGAGTCTCCCGAGGACAAAATGCCCGAGCGATCAGAGCTCCTCGAGCAAGAAGCCTCCCGACCGAGGCATATCCCAAGCAAGAGCAAGTCTGGAGGGAAACTGTCCGAAAAGGAAGAATCTGCCGAGCAGATGGCCGAGCAAGAGGAAGACAGAAGAGAAACCGATCGAGGAAGAGGAGCATCCCGAGAAGGAAATCTCCCGACCAGAGCAGAAGCACGTCTCGAGAGGACGCTGCTGGGAAGAACTGGAAAGAGCAGATCGTGGGAGAACTGCTGAAGTAGTGGACAGCAGTTGAGGAGCGAAAAATACTCCCCACGTCTGTAGTGGAGGAAACTATCTTAGTTAGTATAAATATGTCGTGTTAGAGTCCAGGTCTTAAGTTGCAATCTGTATCGTCATTTTTTATAAGTAAGAAAAGTGCTTCTCCGTCACTCTTTGAAAAATTCCCAGAATTCCCTTACCAAAATTGCTTCCAAAAACAGTTTACCAATCCCACACAAACAACAAATTGGTATCAGAGCTTATGGTAACGATGGCGACGATGGGAGTTAACGGCGGCCAAATCCCCATACCAAAACTCACCAAGTCCAATTACGAGAATTGGAGCATCAAGGTGAAAGTGCTGCTCGGGTCTCAAAATGCGTGGGAGGTCGTCGAAACCGGTCATGTCGAGCCTGAAAGCACGGGTGGTTACACGGCAGCACAAATGAACGCATTGAGGGAGTCCAGAAAACAGGACAAAACAGCACTTTACATCATCTATCAATCCGTAGATGAAGCCGGCTTTGAGAAGATAGCCGAGGCTACGACTTCAAAGGAAGCGTGGGACACATTGGAAGCAGCCTACAAAGGAGCTGACCGTGTCAAGCAGGTTCGACTGCAAACCCTTCGAGGAGAACTCGAAATGACGAAGATGAAAGAAGGCGAAAGTATCTCCGAGTACATCACTCGGATTCAGACGATTGCAAATCAACTAAAGAGAAACGGAGAAGCCTTGACGGATGCCCGAATCGTTGAGAAGATCCTGAGATCTCTAACGAACGACTTCGAGAACGTTGTGTGCGCGATAGAAGAATCCAAGGATCTCGAGAAGATGACGGTTGACGAACTCTCGGGCTCACTGGAAGCGCACGAGCAGCGTAAGAGAAAGAAGAAACAGGATTCTCTCGAAGAAGCCCTGCAAGTAAATTGTCTGTAAAAGAAGACAAGGCATTGGGAAGTCAGAATCGAGGAAGAGGACGTGGCCGTGGGGGAAGAGGTTCCGGACGCGGCGGAGGACGCGGAAGAGGAAACCAAAATGATGGAGAAGGACCTGCAAACCAACAAAGTTGGAGAGGTCGAGGCCGAGGAAGAGGCCGAGGCGGACGTTCGAATCGACCGAATGTCGAATGCTACAACTGCGGAAAGCAGGGCCACTATGCTAGAGACTGCTGGGGAGAAAAGAAAGTGGAAGAAAATGCGAACCTTGTCGCGGAAGAAGAGCCGAAGAACGAAGGAGTTCTTCTTATGACGTTCGAGGACAAATACGCGATCAACGAGAAGGTGTGGTACCTCGACACCGGCGCCAGCAATCACATGAGTGGTCAGAAGCATCTCTTCAAGGAACTAAAAGAAGTGAAAGAACGGTACGTTTCTTTTGGAGACGACTCAAAAGTTAAAGTAGAAGGACGAGGGAAGGTATGTTTCTCTCGAGCAAATGGAAGAGAAGGAATGGTCGAGGATGTTTACTATGTTCCCGACATGAAAACCAACATTCTTAGCATGGGACAACTCTTGGAAAGAGGATGTTCAGTCGCTATGAAGGATCGGGCGATGCAGTTAAGAAGCAAAAGCGGACGACTGATCGCGCATGTTGAGATGGCGAAGAACCGAATGTTCAAGCTCAACATTGATACCATCCAAGAAGAATGCTTGCAAGTTGACCTGGAAGACAAAGATCATTTGTGGCATCTTCGCTTCGGACATCTAAGCTACGGAAGCTTGAGAGATGGCGAACAAAGGAATGGTGCAAGGACTTCCAAAGATGGTTGGAAGCCAGAAGGTCTGTGAGGGCTGTGTTCTCGGGAAATTACCGAGGACGTCATTTCAGAAGAAAGCGGAATTCCGAGCAGAGAACCCACTGGAGCTAGTTCACACCGACATATGTGGACCGATGACACCCAACTCTTTCAGCGGAAAGAGGTACTTTATTACGTTCATAGATGACTTCTCGAGGAAAACTTGGGTGTACTTTCTAAAGGAGAAATCAGAGGCCTTCGAGACATTTAAGAAATTCAAGACGATGGTCGAAAAAGCAACAAAAACGAACATCACAGCTGTTCGGTCAGACAGAGGAGGAGAATTCATATCCGGAGAATTCACAAAATTCTGTGAAGAGCACGGAATAAGGAGATTCCTGACGGCACCATATACACCACAACAGAATGGAGTGGCCGAACGAAAGAATCGAACCATTCTCGACATGGTTCGATCAATGCTGAAAAGCAAGAGGATGCCGAAGGAATTCTGGGCAGAAGCCGTACAATGTGCTATCTATTCAAAATAGGTGCCTCCATAGTAAGCTCGGCGCTCGAACACCACAAGAGGTCTGGAATGGAAAGAAGCCAAGCGTCTCACATTTGAAAGTGTTTGGAAGTGTTGCATATGCTCATGTGCCAGACCAGAGGAGGACGAAGCTTGAAGACAAAAGCAAGAAGCTTGTATTCCTCGGATATGACGAGAAGGCGAAGGCATACAAACTGTATGATCCTCTCGATAAGAAGGTTATAGTTAGCAGAGACGTCCGAGTAGACGAAGGGAGTTCCTGGAATTGGAAAGAAGAAGGATCGGAGGAGCAAATAGAACCCGCTAGTCCCCCATCTACTCACGGGAAAACTCCACTCGAGGAAATGTCCGATACTGAAGAACCCAGACAACCAAAGATGCGAACTTTACAAGACTTATATGATTCAACGGAAGAGGTCCATCTTGTTTGCCTCATTGCTGACTCCGAAGATATTACCTTTGAGGAAGCTCTCCGTAACAAAAAGTGGAAGGCAGCGATGGACGAAGAAATCAAGTCCATCGAGAAGAACAGAACCTGGGAGTTGAAGGAACTCCCGAACGGCCATAGACCCATCGGGGTAAAATGGGTCTTTAAGAAAAAGACAAATGCCGAAGGACTCATCGAGCGCTATAAAGCAAGGCTAGTCGCAAAAGGCTACAAACAACGTGCCTGGATCGATTACGACGAAGTCTTCGCTCCCGTTGCAAGAATGGAAACCATCAGGCTCCTGTTGGCACAAGCTGCTCAATTCGGATGGACTATCTTTCAAATGGATGTTAAATCAGCCTTCCTGAACGGAGAACTCGAGGAAGAAGTCTATATAGAACAACCACATGGCTACTCGAGAACAGGAGAAGAAGAGAAAGTGTTGAAGTTGAGAAAGGCGCTCTATGGCCTGAAGCAGGCACCTCGGGCATGGAATACTCGAATCGATGGGTACTTCAAGAAGAATAAATTCCATCAATGCCCGTATGAGCACGCCCTCTACATCAAGAAGGAAGAAAGAGGTATGATCATAGTCGCGCTCTATGTTGACGATCTCATCTTCATGGGAAGTAGCGAGGAAATGATCAAAGAGTTCAAGAAGGAGATGACCGAAGAATTTGAAATGACCGACCTTGGGAAGATGAAGTATTTCTTGGGTTTAGAAATCGAGCAACTGAGGACAGGAATTTTCGTCTCGCAAACAAAGTACGCGGGAGAGATACTTGTGAAAGGAAAGATGAAGGAGTGCAAGCCAATAGCAACCCCGACGGAGCTTGGTGCAAAGCTTTCAAAATTTGAGGGAGGAGAAAGAGTAAGTGCGACAGAGTACCGAAGCTTAGTGGGAAGCCTAAGGTACTTGACCTGCACGAGACCGGATATCACATACGCGGTCGGGGTTGTAAGTCGCTTCATGGAAGAACCACGCCAATCGCATTTCAAGGCAATTAAGAGAATACTCCGATACGTTCAAGGAACGAAGTCGCTCGGGCTCTTCTACCCAAGGACAGATGACACAAAATTGGTCGGCTACTCAGACAGTGACTGGTGCGGGGACGTTGATGATAGAAGAAGCACGAGCGGATATGTCTTCTACCTAGGAAGCTCAGCATTCACTTGGCTCTCGAAGAAGCAACCAATCGTAACTCTGTCAACATGTGAAGCCGAGTATGTTGCAGCCTCATTGTGCGTCATGCACACAATATGGCTAAGGAACCTGCTTCTCGAGCTAAACATCGAACAGAAAGAGCCAACCGAGATCCGTGTGGATAACAAGTCGGCAATCGAGCTAGCCAAGAATCCGGTGCATCATGAAAGGAGCAAACACATCGATGCCCGATTCCATTTCATCCGAGAGCAGGTGAAGAAAGAAAACGTGAAAATGACTCACGTTCCAAGTCTGGACCAGGTCGCAGACATTTTTACGAAGCCGTTACCGATACCCATATTCGAGAATCTGAAGAATGCGCTAGGAATGAAAGATCGGAAGACCTTGAGCTTAAGGGAGGAATTTGTTGAGAATAAAGCCCAAGAGTCTCCCGAGGACAAAATGCCCGAGCGATCAGAGCTCCTCGAGCAAGAAGCCTCCCGACCGAGGCATATCCCAAGCAAGAGCAAGTCTGGAGGGAAACTGTTCTTAAAGGAAGAATCTGCCGAGCAGATGGCCGAGCAAGAGGAAGACAGAAGAGAAACCGATCGAGGAAGAGGAGCATCCCGAGAAGGAAATCTCCCGACCAGAGCAGAAGCACGTCTCGAGAGGACGCTGCTGGGAAGAACTGGAAAGAGCAGATCGTGGGAGAACTGCTGAAGTAGTGGACAGCAGTTGAGGAGCGAAAAATACTCCCCACGTCTGTAGTGGAGGAAACTATCTTAGTTAGTATAAATATGTCGTGTTAGAGTCCAGGTCTTAAGTTGCAATCTGTATCGTCATTTTTTATAAGTAAGAAAAGTGCTTCTCCGTCACTCTTTGAAAAATTCCCAGAATTCCCTTACCAAAATTGCTTCCAAAAACAGTTTACCAATCCCACACAAACAACAGAATGTACTAGCACCAAAAACAAAAGATAAGGTGGCAAGAAGCTAGAAGCGAACCGAGACTGAGCTTGTGCAAAACTTGAACTTTGCAATCGGTAGAGATTTCGTGAGCATGTCGGTCGGGTTCGACTCAGTACCAATCTTCTTCACAAGAAGTGCCCCATCCGACGCCGCATCTCGAACGAAATGATATCAAATATCGATATGCTTCGTCCTCTCATGGTTCATTCGGTCATTTGTCAAATGGACCACACTTTGATTATCACAAAAACCACAAGAGACCCAACAAGAGACGACATCTCACCCACAAATTCTTTAAGCCAAATAGCCTCCTTGATAGCCTCGGTTATTGCCATGTACTCGGCTTCAGTTGTTGAGAGTGCAACGGTTAATTGAATTTGAAACGTCCAACTAATTGCGCAATATCCAAAAGTAAAGATATATCCGGTCAAAGATATCATCTTCAAGATTGCCTCCATAATCCGAATCAACGTAACCCGTTAGTGACTCATTTCCATTTCCAAACTCCAAACGAGCATCAATAGTACCTTTCAAATAGCGAAAAATCCATTTCACCGCTTCCAAATGCCCTTTACCGGGGCAAGAAAGATATCTACTTACCACACTAACGGCTTGTGCAATCTCGTGTCGAGTGCACACCATCAAGTACATGAGACTCCCACCGCACTTGAATATGGAACACTTTCCATATATTTTTTTTTTCATCATTGGGTTTAGGACTCAAAGCGGCCGAAAGCTTGAAATGTGCCGAAAGAGGAGTTGAAACAATTTTAGCTTTCTCCATGCCAAAACGACGAAATACCTTCTCGATAAAACTCTTTTGTGGGAGATAAAATTTCCGATTGGAGCGATCTCTTGTAATCTCCATTCCAAAGATTCTTCTAGCGGCCCCCAAGTCTTTCATCGCAAATGCCGAGCTAAGTTGCTCTTTCAACCTCTTAATATCCCCCATATTAGCGGCGGCAATCAACATATCATCCACATAAAGCAACAAGTAGATGACATCACCATTTTCTAATTTCTTCAAATAATTACAACTATCAAATTAGAACGAGAGAAATCGATACTAACCGTGAAAGTGTCCGAACTTAGCATTGCGTCTCATTAGTCAGCGTCAGTTTCCTTGATATATCATAGCAGCCCTTACAAAGACTCTTTTTAAAAAAAAAAAGAAATTGAAAAATTACACACATACATTCCGACGAATGTTGGCCAAACGAAGAATGGTTTAGCAGCCACATGTTTTATATATTCAACTTCTCTCTCTAACTGGCGGATACTTACGGTATATACCGAACGACTTCATCCAATTACAGTTAGGCCCTATTAGTTGCAATATATTTATTCTCGCACGTATGCATGTCATCATTAAATCATCATGCCGTTTATTCAAGAATATATTGAGACATCTAACCCCTCGAAAAAGTAGTATGTTGAAAACTTAGCATTCAAAACGGGATAGTTCTGTCAAGTAGTACACTGCATTAAAATGGACAAAATGAAAAACCTTCATAATGTAAAAGACAGGCGAACCAGACGAGATGGATAAAACAA
Organism: Craterostigma plantagineum; assembly: GCA_027422505.1. Taxonomy (NCBI): domain Eukaryota; kingdom Viridiplantae; phylum Streptophyta; class Magnoliopsida; order Lamiales; family Linderniaceae; genus Craterostigma; species Craterostigma plantagineum. Next base: position 13,531,966 of record JAPQWV010000012.1, on the reverse strand, counting down.
CAGGATTTAACACTAACGTAGATTCATCACCCTTCACTCTATCTGCTTCTTTTTCTTGTTTTCTTTCTTCTCACAGTGGACATCCTTCTTTGTTTCTTCTTCCGGCTCTGAATGTTCACTCTTCTTTTTCTTCTTCTTCTCATTTGCTGTTCCTTCATCTGTTGCTGATTTTCCGCTATCCTCTTCTTCAGGCAATTCTGTGTGCTTTCTCTTTTTCTTCTTCTTCTTGCTCTTTTCTTCCTCGCCAGTGACGTGCTCATCCATTGGTATAGCTTCAATTTTCTCCTTTACAGTTTCCATTTTCGTCAGCCCTAAGGTTGAATCTGCAGCTGGATTATATGCCTGCATTTCAAGAAATGAAGTTATGCAAACTGAAGAAAAAAATAAAAGATAAAATAAAACACGGGAGTCGAAAATATTTCGAATGATAGTAACCTTCGCAGGTGTGATCAATCCACCCGATCCCTTCTTACCGTCCTTGTCATAAACTTCAATCTTCGGTTTGCCTTTAGCAAAGCCAGCCAAACGACCTAATTCTTTACCTTCTAAGTTCCTCAGACGTGCTTCAAGCTACCAACCAACCAGATAAAAAAAATTAATAATTATTAAACAAGGATTGCAAAGGTTTGGAGTAAGGAGAATCTCGATCAATAAAGAGAATCCGGTAGGGTATTATAAACTACCTTTGCCCTATTCTCCAAGCCCATAGAGTTATCTTCTGAGTCTCCAAGAGCATCACATCGAATTGCTAAAGCATCCTTCGCAGCAAGAAAACGTGATATCTTACCCTTGTGTTTCGGTGCAGCTTGCCCAATCAATGATGCATGATAGATCAGACCATATTTGGGAGTAGCATGCTTCGTCTTAACCGCTCTGAAAAGAGCTTTTTCTGCACCGAGTATCTGAACGGTACTTCCCGGCTGCTTAGCACGATTCAATAAGCTACCTCCATGTGCGATCAAACGAGCACCAACAAGTTCTCCAACAAGAGCCGTAAGATTGGGGGCAATCGCGTTCATTCTGCTCTTTAAGTAGTCATAAAGCTGAGCTCGGTATTCTGAGAGGGATAAAACCTGATTGCACAAGTCTTTGATATTTTCCAAATCCAAGTCACTAACTTCAGTTCCCATGGAAATCACAGCAGCCTCTTTCATTTCAGCCTCCACCTCCTCCGCTAGTATCTATTAAGTTTCAGCAGAAAAAATAGCAATAAATAAATAACCCAACTCAGATGCCCCAAAACATGGGTTGGAATACGATTGCAATGGTCGGAAATTTAAGCAATAAAAAGACAAGAGTTCCTGATAAGTAAGACATGCCATGGAATATTGAAAGTACACCAAATCTTTTAACATCATGTGAAAAAATTGCACAGTGGAATAGCCAATAAGGTTAGAATTGAAAAAACTTAACATGATCAAACAGCAACTTCTTATCTAGATAGATAGTACATATTGAATTCTCTAGAATAAGCAAGTTCAAGATTTTACGTCAGTGTGAGTTCGAGAAATACATGAACAAAAGAGAAACCACAATCAACAAGATTTATTCGCATAGCCAGAGCATGACTTCACAAATGAGATGTTACATTCTTTACCTCAGAGAAATCAAGATTGGCAGCATTTGAGCGACTGCCCATTAATTTCACGGTCTTAGCATAAAGGATGTTGTCTTGTACAATTTTTGCGAGTTGTGGGAAATGCCAACCGTACCATTCTCTTACCCTCATAGCATAAGTATTCAGCTCTTTGTCGAGGTCGTCCAATAAGCTAATAGCTTGGAAAATCATTGTGTCAACCTAAAGCAGCCATCAGCATTAAATTACAACAGACTGTATAATCAATCACTCAGCTAATAATCATACTTAAACTTATTTCAACAGCCTTAGCTTTTCATAATAGGGCTCACCTTGTCAGGACTAAACTTCAACTTGAATCTTGACAAGCTGTGTGATAATCCCAGGCTCATTGGGGCCAAGTCTTGTGCAGCTAAACCAGATATTAGCTCAGCCAATTGACTTCTTACGCCTCTTATCAATTTCATGACAGCATTATTGTGGACACATTCGATTTGCTGCAAAAAAATAGCTCAAACTAAATACTAATATGCTGAATAGACACGTAAGAAAGAAGCTCGTCGACTCATTATTAAAACTAACCAGCTTCTCCTTAATCGCATTTCCCAGTTTGGAATCGGCCACTGCCAAAATGTCACCTTCACAATAACTGCGCAGGAACTTCAGCAAATCTTTGCTTGGCTTACTCTCAATTAAAAGTGAGGCAGCAGATAAAGCCTCAGTCATGTTATCAAACTTGGAAAAAGCTTTCAGCTTGACAACCTAAAGCCAACAACAATAACTAATTAAATGTAGGTGATGACAGAATAAGTCGTAACCTCTAACTTAGCAGCCACATGAAAAAAAAAAAAAAGGCAAAACCGAGAAACAAATCGGTGCCTTCCTAGCAGAGTCCGGAGTCAGGTAGAAACTGCACACATGGGTTCTTTGAAGCTTTAAGGTGGTGTCATTTGGAGGAACCTTCCCATGCGAAGAATACTCATAATCAGTTCTAGTTCTAGCCTGCGAATAGGAATAATAGGAATGGGTATACCCTTATGTTGAGGGTAAAGAACACAGGGAAGCAAACTAATGTTTTCTTTACTTAAAAAAAAAGGTAATTATGCATATGCAAGCAAGACTAAGAAAATTCAAACATGTTTTATCTTTTTGGCTTCCTCCTCGTGATCTGCTTTTCTTTTCTCCGGAACGGCCATCGTTACTCGACGCTCCATTAGCTGCACAAATGAAAAAAAAAAAAAAAATCAAATAAATAAATAAAAACAATAATTTATTACAAAATCCCACGTACCTTATATATAAACTCCATCTCGGGGCATTTAAGCATCGGGATAAAAAACTCGACAAAAATATCATCGAATTTGACAGCGATAAATCCATTGTACCCAAAACGTATCCCGTGTGAATTTTGCAAAATCACGTAATTTTGAACGCCATTATCGGTCGCTAAAGAAAATTTCCCGACGATCAATATCGCGTGGTATTCTGGACTGCGAGCAAACAGACCTATATCTTCATCGTTCGGACCATCATATGCGACCTTTACAATAGTTTCAACAATTAAATTCGTAAAGAAAATAATTCAATTACATAAAATATATCGACATACCCTTCCATTTTTTAAGCTTTTATAATACTTCATCACCGCGATAACGGGGAACTTATCCAATATAGGAAGTACTTGCTCTTGTTCCAAATTCATAAACCAATCAATTTTATTCCTAAAATCCTGTCAATGCATATATTATACATATATATTATATATAATATATAATACGTTAGATAAATTCTAGTTACGCATATTGAAAAGTTATAGTTAATTTCTTACCCCTTCCGCAAAATAAGCGTAGAGGTTCCTTTCACGCGGGTCCTCACAAGAGGACTGAGAAAGCAAACCAAAGCGGTATGCGTATGTAGCGACCCTAGCCATCGCTACCATTTCTATCATCATCCTATGTGACTAACGACGTAATAAAATTACGGAAGTGCGGAAATGCGCATAAAATTTTTCCTTTTTCATAAAGGAAGTTTTTGTACATGTCAAAAGAATACATATTCATGACAAAAGAATGCTTCCGAGCTTGCTATTTACGTTTGAGTTCTATCTACACGTGTCGTGTCTACATTCGCAGCAAAAGAATCCTATGCGCCCGGCCTCACAGGTCGTCATCCACGTACACACCACCCCCCAAAAGTCGCCCGGAAGCTTCAAAAGACTGCCTTGCTAGCTAGGCGATCACATACCGTGTTCGCTCGTACCTACAACACATAACGTAAGGGTGAGCTAAAGAGCTCAGTAAGCAGAAACTATATGCATGCAGTGCACGTGTCCTATCTCGCAATGACATCCGCGTCAATGCTTTTCTAGACTTCACTTTTCTCCTCATTTCCTTTCCTTTGACTTTCTCTTTCAACTCGTAACCGGACTCTCGGCTTTTCTATCTCACTATGTCCCATCATAGAGCTCATTCCACTTCATACGTATATACGAGTGACAGTACACACAGACTGAGAGGCCACCCCTTAGTTCGCAATTTGCATTCGACTCCATGGCACCTTTTTAGCCCAACGCGATCCACATTGGGAGGCTAACGACGCCTTTTTGGCCCAATGCGATCGTCATTGAGAGGCAACCTTTATTCATTTCCGTGGCACCTTTTTAGCCCAAGGCGATCCTCGTTGGGAGGCTAACGATGCCTTTTTGGCCCAACGCGATCGTCATTGAGAGGCAACCCTTATTCATCTCTGTGGCACCTTTTTAGCCCAATGCGGTCCACGTTGGGAGGCTGACGACGCCTTTTTGGCCCAACGGTGGACATTGGGAGGCAGCCCCAGTACGCAAATTGCTGTCCACATTGGGAGGCCGATAACGCCTTTTTAGCCCAATGCGGTCCCAAAGGTGTCCTAACTGCCATACTAAGCGTGTATGCACGTGATCATGTCGTAAATCATATGCGTATGCATGTCATGCCATAAATAGTAAATAAAACACGTCGCATAAATTTCACGTTCAATCATAAAAGCACGTAATCACTCATAATCACATAATTTATGCGCATACAAGTTATGTGTTGTAGTTGAAATGAAGCTTCCACTTACCTGTCGTCCGAGCGTAATTAGTGTTCTCCCCGTTAGCTCCTAACGTACGACCTTTAATCATAAATATTATCGTATTAGTATTGCGCCTTTATTACACTTAGGTCGAACTAAATTATCGGACTACATTAATTCCGCTAGGCTATAAATTGCTAGCTTCGAGTCTAGGCTAATTTCCCGCCCCAACAAATTTCTAAATTATGTTAGTACTAAAATTTAATCTAAGGGGCTCGGCGAAATGTCTAAGTTATAAAACGCATAAAATAATACTTGCACATTATGCCATTTTCGTAAATAAAATCACCTATGTTATTTCTCACCGTAACAATAATATATATACATATATATTTCGCATCTGCCCCAAATATCGAAAGTCTTCTAACACCTATTGCCACAATTACTCAAGTATCGAGTTGGGTCTAATTTAAACTAAAGCCCATTCTTAAAATTAATTATAAGATAACCAAGGGAATGGGCCAAACTTTGGCTAAGCCCGACAACTACTAAGCCTATTCTTATGATTTATTATAGTCCACTAAGGAATGAGCCTAAAGTTGGGTCAAAGCCCAAATTAATTCTAAGCCCAGGTCAAACCATCATAGTGGTCAACCTTCAGAAGCTTGGAACTCCATCGGGTGGAAATCGAACATGGTTACTGAAGCTATTTCAGCACCTAGAATTTGTTCGGTTTTGACCACTGTGAGGAACTCGCCCAAACTGAGACCTCCCAGGAATCGTCCGACTCGAAGGTTCAGCTGGAATCGCCCGATTTGCGTTCGATTTGGAAATTTGCCCGATTTAGAGGTTGACGGGTTGTCGCTCGAAGATCGCCCGATTTGTGGGGCTCCTGGAATCGCGTGATTTGAGGTCGATTTGGGATTGCTCGAATTAACGGGAAGTCGCCCGATTTGTGGAGGGGCTAGTTGATCTCGGCGATTTGAGGGGTTTGCCCGATTCGGATCAGAAATCGCCCGATTTTGTGGGCTTATTGAATTCGCGCGAATCGACAGGAAATCGCCCGATTTGTGAGCAAAAGCTCGGCGATTTCATGGCCATTCGACACGTAATGCAGCGAGAGATCGCCCGATTCAGTTATGGTAAGAATCGTCCGATTTAAAGAGGGAAAACCAACGATTCTGTTTTTGGTCGATTTAGGCTTGACGAATCACCCGATTTGAAGCCAGAGCTCGGCGATTTCATGGCCAGTTGACACGTGTTGCTGTGGAGAAATCGCCCGATTTGTTTTCGACGTGATTCGCCCGATTTCTCTTGGTGTATTGTTTGACGATTTCACCCTACTACAGTTAGTTCAGTATTCTATCTTATCATGTGTATACTGCCCGATTTCTAAGCCCTGTTCAATTTGCCCGATTTCTCACCAAATCGTCCAAATTGAATTAAATCAGTTCACCAAAAACAACCTACTGTCCTAACTTGTCCGAAACCAAATAAATCTACCCGAAATCACCATCCATCGTTAAATCCTCCCAGAATTTTCTAAGTTCTAAGGTTCCCTTATATTTCCCAAAATCATCTAACACCAATTTAGAATCATTCCAAGCTAAAGTTGGGACCCATTGGAAACTCGTTAAGCTATATCATGCTTAGCTTCTTTCACAAAAATCCTAATCTCCCTAAATCTTAAACGTGCTCTAATACCTAGTAATGGAAATCGAAGTAGCTTACCTTAAAGAAATAAGTTCACTTACTCGAAATCCTAAGCAAGTTGAAGTGTTCTTTGGGTTGAATTCTCTCGGCTCCTTCTCTTTTCTTTCTTGGCTTTTTCGTTGGTTTTGGAGTGAAAATGGTGAAGATTGAATTGTTTGGATTAGATATTTATCATAGGTTATAGGGTGGACTTAGAGTTAACGTGGTCCTCCTCATTTTGAGGAAAAGTTGTCTCCTATTTGTTTTTTTTTTTTTTTATGGATTGGACCAACTATGAAATTTCTAGCCCAACATTGCATGGCCCAATTCCCACATAACTATTATCAATTTCTTCATTCCCTTATTCCTTCTAATTTATTTTCAAATTGGTCGATTATACTTCATCCTAGGCATAAATCGTCCGATCTCTAAGATTGGGTTAAGAAATCGCCCGATTTCACGTTGTCCCAGTTAAGCTCGGCGATTTCTTCTCCTTATGCCACGTGTGGTTTTCTATCTTAATCGCCCGAAATGAGGCTTAGTGGAGCTTAGCTAAATCGCCCGATTTCTAACGTGCTTACTTCGAGCTCGGCTATCTCTATGATCATGTGTATCTTAATCGACCGATTTGAATTCCTCTTGATCCACCATCCATAGATCGCCCGATTGCTCAACCTCGGCGATTTCTTGTATGCACGCCACGTGTACTTGCTAATTAGAAATTCTTGAGGTCCTCAGTTTTTCCTAAGTCTCAATTCACATCGACCGAACTAGTCCACGCCACACATAATTGTTAGCTAATCTCTTCTTGGTCTTAGTATCCCCACATGAATCACATATTTAACGTGTCCAATTGTACGTAATTCTCCTAAGCACATAACTAACGCACGAAATCTTCTCATCGTCACATAAGTCATAATTTGTAACACACATATAGGGGTTATAGATCACGTCACATGAAATCATGTAGACACATATAAGTCATAATTTGTAACACCTTTATAACTTATAACTCGCGTAGCATGAAATCATACGGACACGTAAGTCATGTAGAAGCATGGAAACACATATCACACATTGGGCATGAATTAATTACGTGTCCTAAGTAAAATATTTTACCCAAAATCCTGTTCCCCCTAACGTAATTACTCAACTATGTCTCTAATTAATTATCTCTGTTCTTAATTATGCCGTAAATTCCGTAATTAAATTTCCGGGTCTTACATCCTTCCCCCCTTAAAGAGGATTTCGCCCCCGAAATCGGCCCGTTTGGAACAAATTCAGGGTAACGACCTCTTATCTTATCCTCACGCGTCTAACTCACTTCCTCTATCAATGAGTTCTGCCCTAACAGTTTCATTAAGGGAGTTTCTAAATTCCTAAGCCGCTGCGTTTCATACGCCAAACATCCCTATTAGAACTTCCTCATATCCTAGATCTGGGTCCTAGCTATTGATGGGGAACTCATTTCTAAATTTGTGGCTCGGGTCGGGGATATGTATTCCTAGGGTTGGAGTGTGAAGGTTATTGGGAACTTGTGGCAACGATGCGGATATCTCCAGCCGATATGTTATTACATTCGCGTTCTCATTACTCCTCGTGAACATCCGATCGTCTACTGTGAGTTTCGTTGTCCCTTGTCCTTGGTCCACTTAGCTCTTTTGGCTATTGTGTACCATTCGGCTTCTTTTGCGTATTGTCACTACCATTCAGTTATATCACCCTCGCTCTCGGGCCAACTAGGTGTAACTCCAAATCTCGTCGTACACCCAATGGATGCGATTGAGTGTGTGGTTCGTGCGTCTACTGGTGTACATGTTGAAGTTTGGTGTGTAGATGGGGTACCTGTCGCTGCGGACGGGTTCTCTTCTGCTTCCATCGATGCGATTGCGTATACTCGTGCTGATGCGGTCGGGAGTCTGGTCTGGCTCCCGTCTTGACTTCCTGAGGGGTTCTCCTGGCATGCTCTGGAGGAGTGGCCCGTCTTGCCACATTTGTTACATGTTGCATTCTGGTAGAAGCAGACACCCAGATGTCGCCGTGTACATCTCGGGCACACTGGTATGTTCGGTTGGGGTCTACCCTGATTCTGGTTAGGTTGCTGGGGTGGACCGGGATGGTTTTGGAAGTTGGGTTTCCCGTTCTTAAGGACGAGCTGTCTCTTTGGATTGTTTCCGTCTCCTCTAGGTCCTTGTTCCAACTTCCTCTTGCTCTCTTGGGCTCGCGAAATTCTCATCTCGGCTTGTTCGGCCACCAGAGCGCGCTCCGCTACTTGGGCATATGTAGCCCCTTGGAATCCCGCCATACTAACGTCGCAGTAGAGCTCGGGCTTTAGGCCCTCCATGAAGCGCTCGATTTTCAACGAGTCGGTGCTCACCATATGAGCAGCGAATCGGGAGAGCTGCTCAAATTTCCTAATGTACTCAGCTACCGTTATAGCTCCCTGGCGGAGGTTGATGAACTCGTTCATCCTTTGAGCTCGAACGGAAGCGGTGTAATACTTTCCACAGAAGAGTTCTTTGAAGTGTTCCCAGGTCATTGTTACCGGATCTTCCAGGGTTAGAATCGTGTCCCACCAGTGGCCGGCACTTCCCTTTAACAGGTATCCCGCGCACAAGGCCTTTTCAGTATTGGGGGTACGACTATGCTGGAACATGCTTTCTATGGTTCGGAGCCAGTCCTCGGCCGAACTTGGGTCAAGTGCATCCTCAAATGTCGGGGGTTTAAGTTTACGAAACCTTTCCCCGATCATTTCAATCCTTTCGGCCTGAGGCGGTCCGGTACTTGACTGTCCACCAGCGTTTTGCTGCTGGATTAACTGCTGGATTTGAGCTGATTGCTGACGGACTAACTCCGTCAGCTGCAGGATGATCGCATCCCTACTATCTGTAGGGGCTGCCGTTTCCCTATTTGGTTCGGCATCCCTACTTCCCTCGCCTCTAATTCTAACCATCGTATTTCGTTTTATCCTGTCGTCCCTAAGGTAAATAAATCATATCATTCAAACATTCACGTAAACGTAATACTTACAAGCAAGGCCGCTTCCGCGCTTTTGGGTGTGTGCACATGGATAGTTTGCAGGACCTGTGACCGAAGCTCTGATACCAACTGTAGCGACCCTAGCCATCGCTACCATTTCTATCATCATCCTATGTGACTAACGACGTAATAAAATTACGGAAGTGCGGAAATGCGCATAAAATTTTTCCTTTTTCATAAAGGAAGTTTTTGTACATGTCAAAAGAATACATATTCATGACAAAAGAATGCTTCCGAGCTTGCTATTTACGTTTGAGTTCTATCTACACGTGTCGTGTCTACATTCGCAGCAAAAGAATCCTATGCGCCCGGCCTCACAGGTCGCATCCACGTACACACCACCCCCCAAAAGTCGCCCGGAAGCTTCAAAAGACTGCCTTGCTAGCTAGGCGATCACATACCGTGTTCGCTCGTACCTACAACACATAACGTAAGGGTGAGCTAAAGAGCTCAGTAAGCAGAAACTATATGCATGCAGTGCACGTGTCCTATCTCGCAATGACATCCGCGTCAATGCTTTTCTAGACTTCACTTTTCTCCTCATTTCCTTTCCTTTGACTTTCTCTTTCAACTCGTAACCGGACTCTCGGCTTTTCTATCTCACTATGTCCCATCATAGAGCTCATTCCACTTCATACGTATATACGAGTGACAGTACACACAGACTGAGAGGCCACCCCTTAGTTCGCAATTTGCATTCGACTCCATGGCACCTTTTTAGCCCAACGCGATCCACATTGGGAGGCTAACGACGCCTTTTTGGCCCAATGCGATCGTCATTGAGAGGCAACCTTTATTCATTTCCATGGCACCTTTTTAGCCCAAGGCGATCCTCGTTGGGAGGCTAACGATGCCTTTTTGGCCCAACGCGATCGTCATTGAGAGGCAACCCTTATTCATCTCTGTGGCACCTTTTTAGCCCAATGCGGTCCACGTTGGGAGGCTGACGACGCCTTTTTGGCCCAACGGTGGACATTGGGAGGCAGCCCCAGTACGCAAATTGCTGTCCACATTGGGAGGCCGATAACGCCTTTTTAGCCCAATGCGGTCCCAAAGGTGTCCTAACTGCCATACTAAGCGTGTATGCACGTGATCATGTCGTAAATCATATGCGTATGCATGTCATGCCATAAATAGTAAATAAAACACGTCGCATAAATTTCACGTTCAATCATAAAAGCACGTAATCACTCATAATCACATAATTTATGCGCATACAAGTTATGTGTTGTAGTTGAAATGAAGCTTCCACTTACCTGTCGTCCGAGCGTAATTAGTGTTCTCCCCGTTAGCTCCTAACGTACGACCTTTAATCATAAATATTATCGTATTAGTATTGCGCCTTTATTACACTTAGGTCGAACTAAATTATCGGACTACATTAATTCCGCTAGGCTATAAATTGCTAGCTTCGAGTCTAGGCTAATTTCCCGCCCCAACAAATTTCTAAATTATGTTAGTACTAAAATTTAATCTAAGGGGCTCGGCGAAATGTCTAAGTTATAAAACGCATAAAATAATACTTGCACATTATGCCATTTTCTTAAATAAAATCACCTATGTTATTTCTCACCGTAACAATAATATATATACATATATATTTCGCATCTGCCCCAAATATCGAAAGTCTTCTAACACCTATTGCCACAATTACTCAAGTATCGAGTTGGGTCTAATTTAAACTAAAGCCCATTCTTAAAATTAATTATAAGATAACCAAGGGAATGGGCCAAACTTTGGCTAAGCCCGACAACTACTAAGCCTATTCTTATGATTTATTATAGTCCACTAAGGAATGAGCCTAAAGTTGGGTCAAAGCCCAAATTAATTCTAAGCCCAGGTCAAACCATCATAGTGGTCAACCTTCAGAAGCTTGGAACTCCATCGGGTGGAAATCGAACATGGTTACTGAAGCTATTTCAGCACCTAGAATTTGTTCGGTTTTGACCACTGTGAGGAACTCGCCCAAACTGAGACCTCCCAGGAATCGTCCGACTCGAAGGTTCAGCTGGAATCGCCCGATTTGCGTTCGATTTGGAAATTTGCCCGATTTAGAGGTTGACGGGTTGTCGCTCGAAGATCGCCCGATTTGTGGGGTTCCTGGAATCGCGTGATTTGAGGTCGATTTGGGATTGCTCGAATTAACGGGAAGTCGCCCGATTTGTGGAGGGGCTAGTTGATCTCGGCGATTTGAGGGGTTTGCCCGATTCGGATCAGAAATCGCCCGATTTTGTGGGCTTATTGAATTCGCGCGAATCGACAGGAAATCGCCCGATTTGTGAGCAAAAGCTCGGCGATTTCATGGCCATTCGACACGTAATGCAGCGAGAGATCGCCCGATTCAGTTATGGTAAGAATCGTCCGATTTAAAGAGGGAAAACCAACGATTCTGTTTTTGGTCGATTTAGGCTTGACGAATCACCCGATTTGAAGCCAGAGCTCGGCGATTTCATGGCCAGTTGACACGTGTTGCTGTGGAGAAATCGCCCGATTTGTTTTCGACGTGATTCGCCCGATTTCTCTTGGTGTATTGTTTGACGATTTCACCCTACTACAGTTAGTTCAGTATTCTATCTTATCATGTGTATACTGCCCGATTTCTAAGCCCTGTTCAATTTGCCCGATTTCTCACCAAATCGTCCAAATTGAATTAAATCAGTTCACCAAAAACAACCTACTGTCCTAACTTGTCCGAAACCAAATAAATCTACCCGAAATCACCATCCATCGTTAAATCCTCCCAGAATTTTCTAAGTTCTAAGGTTCCCTTATATTTCCCAAAATCATCTAACACCAATTTAGAATCATTCCAAGCTAAAGTTGGGACCCATTGGAAACTCGTTAAGCTATATCATGCTTAGCTTCTTTCACAAAAATCCTAATCTCCCTAAATCTTAAACGTGCTCTAATACCTAGTAATGGAAATCGAAGTAGCTTACCTTAAAGAAATAAGTTCACTTACTCGAAATCCTAAGCAAGTTGAAGTGTTCTTTGGGTTGAATTCTCTCGGCTCCTTCTCTTTTCTTTCTTGGCTTTTTCGTTGGTTTTGGAGTGAAAATGGTGAAGATTGAATTGTTTGGATTAGATATTTATCATAGGTTATAGGGTGGACTTAGAGTTAACGTGGTCCTCCTCATTTTGAGGAAAAGTTGTCTCCTATTTGTTTTTTTTTTTTTTTATGGATTGGACCAACTATGAAATTTCTAGCCCAACATTGCATGGTCCAATTCCCACATAACTATTATCAATTTCTTCATTCCCTTATTCCTTCTAATTTATTTTCAAATTGGTCGATTATACTTCATCCTAGGCATAAATCGTCCGATCTCTAAGATTGGGTTAAGAAATCGCCCGATTTCACGTTGTCCCAGTTAAGCTCGGCGATTTCTTCTCCTTATGCCACGTGTGGTTTTCTATCTTAATCGCCCGAAATGAGGCTTAGTGGAGCTTAGCTAAATCGCCCGATTTCTAACGTGCTTACTTCGAGCTCGGCTATCTCTATGATCATGTGTATCTTAATCGACCGATTTGAATTCCTCTTGATCCACCATCCATAGATCGCCCGATTGCTCAACCTCGGCGATTTCTTGTATGCACGCCACGTGTACTTGCTAATTAGAAATTCTTGAGGTCCTCAGTTTTTCCTAAGTCTCAATTCACATCGACCGAACTAGTCCACGCCACACATAATTGTTAGCTAATCTCTTCTTGGTCTTAGTATCCCCACATGAATCACATATTTAACGTGTCCAATTGTACGTAATTCTCCTAAGCACATAACTAACGCACGAAATCTTCTCATCGTCACATAAGTCATAATTTGTAACACACATATAGGGGTTATAGATCACGTCACATGAAATCATGTAGACACATATAAGTCATAATTTGTAACACCTTTATAACTTATAACTCGCGTAGCATGAAATCATACGGACACGTAAGTCATGTAGAAGCATGGAAACACATATCACACATTGGGCATGAATTAATTACGTGTCCTAAGTAAAATATTTTACCCAAAATCCTGTTCCCCCTAACGTAATTACTCAACTATGTCTCTAATTAATTATCTCTGTTCTTAATTATGCCGTAAATTCCGTAATTAAATTTCCGGGTCTTACAGCGTACATCAAAATGTATCCTACATCTGTCCCAAATCGTCCCATTGGACTTCTTAACCGTTCTTCAAAATTTGGGATACGCCTAACATCTTCCAGTCTTCTATATAAATTATCAAAACAATCTTGAACACTCAAATAACAATTGTTGGGGAATCTATTGCAGATCCTGTATGCCATTTCTATGCATGATGTCGACGATACGTACGCACAAGATCCAGTGCATCCTTGATTTCTAACCAAGGACAGATGTTCCCATAGAAATCGAAATTCATCAATTCTGCTTTCGTGAAAATATTTTTCCAGCTCCGTGCGTAGACCATCATGGATATTACTGTCATCCATAAAACAACTTAAGCAAGATTTAACTTTTTTTTGTAGATTTTTTGAGCCTCAATAATTAGGAGTATTCGGCCCGATTTCTAAAAATCTCGATTTGGTTTTTCGGTTTTTTGTTTTACATATGCCTAATTCGATAGCCGAACCGTTTTGATTTTGTTTTACAATACGGTTCGGTTTGTTTGGTTAAAGCTTTTAATTCGATGAAGAAAATTATTTTGTTTATTATTTTTTAAAAGTAGTTTATTAGTTGAATATACGGAAAAAATGACCAATGACCAAATGATCTATGATTCTTTGAACATGACCAATGACCAAATGATTTATGATTCTTTAAACAAAGATATTGATGTAAAATATTAAATAGAGATAGACTATAGATAGATTAATACAAGAAAATTAGTCACATCACAGAGTTAATAATAATAATTAGTAAATACTATTTAACGTTAAAAAAAGTGACAATAAGTAAATTAAAAATCACATATAGAGTTAATAATAATATTTATTAAATAAATATTAAAAAATGGAAACAAGTCAATAATGATTAACAAAATGAAAACGTACCTTAATTCACGACGAAACCTATCAGCAGTGGACTGTGTGTAAAAGGGAAGACAAATCAGAAAATTAAAACCGTAGAGAAGAGATTATTATTGGGAAACTAGTGTTTCTTACGCCAAGTTCTGGTCCTTCGGATTCCATAGAATCTTGAGTGAAATAATTTAAAACCTACACATAAAAAACAACGGCCCGATATTAAAAATATCCACATGGAAAACATATTCTTCAACACGACAAGAATGTTTTCAACAAAATCATTTTTTTGTTTCCTTCAGTTTCTCTTGCGTTTTCTTTGGTAGGTCTCAAACATATATGATCTAATCTGTGAAAGATAACACAAAAAATTGCCAGAGGTAAGATTTTAGATGAATAATAGGAAACAGGAATAAAAAAGCGATCTTTACTGTTCGTATGGATCTTTTTTACGAAGAGGGTCTAAGGTTTAAGCTTTGGACTTCAAAAAAAGGAAATGATAAAAAATAGGAGAAACGAAGGGAACTGTTTACAGGGTTTCTGATAAATGTAGATGTTGTAAAAATGGAAAGATTTCTATTCATGGTAAGAAATTAATATTGCGGCTTCGTGCAGAGAGTTTTGAATCACTGCAACAGTAGTCAAAGGAGACCAATATGATATGCTCATGTCTGTATATTCATCGTGTTGCTATCTACAGATTGCATGAATGTTATATTAAGATTGAAACATAATATATTATGTCACGCAACATGTATATGCTGCAGAATATGCACAGATAACATAAAGATAATTACATGCTATTGTTTCTGAAAAGGTCGAGAATATCTGTCAAGTTTTGAAAACTTTTACAGGAAAAATAGAAAACCAGAAAACCACTCAGCGCAAGCAGCAAATGGTTAAACATTGGAGAACAAATATATCATTTTCAAGCAAACTTTGAATGCAGACGATTTGAAGGGTAACGTGATTTTAAAGCGAAGGTCTTTCTTTTCTAACATTAGGGTTTTCTTCTATATAAACAATAGCTGGAAAAGAAATGCGTTCTTTTAGTAGAACAACCAGCAAGCCGAAGATCAGATTTCTTCTTATTTTCCGTGAGGGTCAAAAAGACATGAAAAAAAAAAAAGAACTTCCGAGTTTTGGATTCTTTCTTCAGAAGCTGATAAACGTAAACCCTAAACGTCTACAAAACATATACGTACACCCAAGGCAGTAGAAGATTAAAAAGTTCGAAAAAAAAGAAGTGAATATAGTAACTTGAGATGCTATAGCTGAAACTTGAACCCTAATAATCTGTATCCTACACAAATAAAATCAGCAGGCATATATTTGACGATTTCCAAAGAAAAAAAAGGGAAAAAAAATGATGGTAGAGATCATATACCTCTTTATCTGTAAACACTTGACTCTGTTCACAATAGAGTGAGAAAAAATGAGCCTATAAAGAACAGCTGATGAATAAGGAGAGAGAGCGAGCACACCTGAAAACAGTTTTCTGGTTTCGGGTTTTGACCTTTCTGGAATAAGATGAAAAACGGCTGTTTAATTTATTATCTCTTTTTTATACTCACCATACATATGTATAGAGATGCTATAGCTGAAACATGAACCCTAAATCTGTATCCTACACAATAAAATCAGCAGGCTTATATTTGAAGATTTCCAAAGGAAAAAAAAGGGAAAGATGATGGTAGAGATCATATACCTATTATCTGCTGTAAACACGACTCTGTTCACAATGGAGTGGTATAATGAGAGTGAGGAAAAATGGGCGTATATAAGAACAGCTGATGAATAAGGATAGAGAGCGAGCACCTGAAAACAATTTTCTGGTTTCGGATCTTGATCTTTCTGGAGAAATATAAGATGAAAACGGAAATGTAGTTTATTATCTCTCTTTATACTCATCATATATACGTATGTCGTTATTATGCGAAACATATATGTATATTCTGCGCTTAATAACACTCGCATATTTATCAGAAAATGTTTGCTCAGAGAGCAGCAGCACGTACGACATTTTGCACCCATTGTATTTATTACAGCTCATAATTTTACTTTTTATTTATTTTTTCAAAATATATTTTAAAAATTTTCCATTCTTAATATCATTCTGCTAGAAGACGGTACAGTAGTAGTAGGTACGTCGTTTTTCTCCGTGATAAATTGCGCATAACATCCCTCCGAAAAAAAAAACAAATTGCGCATAACATGTGACGAGGGCTAAAATGTATAATTAAATTATATTATAAATAATGTAGTGGGCTAGGGCCGAGCCAATTTGACTCTTCGGCCTGTGATTTCTCGGCCCGCCCAACCAGATGTGAAATTGGAATCTTGCTTAGCTGTATTGTATTGGGCTGGCAAAGAACCTGGCAAAGTGGAGGGATCAAATCTCCTGTCCCACTTTTCTGTCCATGTGACATATTTTACAAATAAAATGATATTTATAAATAATAATATATTTATAATAGTAACGAAATAAATAATAAATTAGATATGCTTATTTTATTATATTATATAAATTTTAGTGAAACAAAGAAGATTTTAAAATTTGGCGAAATATTTAATTAGAAAATTATAAATTAAAATAAAGCAAGGGAAATTTGAACCCTGAATTGGACAATTGTGGGACAAAAGAGTTGGACAGAAAATCTGTACCCGAAACTGAAGGTGCACGTGGGAAAATTATTATTATGATGCAATTTTTTTTTTGGGAATTCAAATAAATAATTATATAATTTATTATTAATTATACTTTTGAAAATGATACACAACATATATAAACCACACGTGATGTTTTGAGATAACGGCAAAAATAGTTACGTTTTAGGAATATAATTGCAGACGTAGGTAACTTTTTAACAGTGTTGCTAAACTAAATTTTTTTTATTTTAATTATTAAGGTTTTTCACCACAAAACTAATAAAAATTACAATTCTTTACTTACATTATTTCATATACGCATTATTTTATTGATAATTATATTCTTAGCCCCAATTTAATTTAGGCCAAATTATTAAAATAGGACACTAACTATAGCTTTCTTTTTTTTTTACGTCACTAAGTTTCGTATTTGCAAAGTTAGGTCGCTAAGTATCATAGCTGAGTAATTTCGGGACACTTTGGTCGGAAATTCGAAATGTGTCCCAAAATAACTCAGTTATGATACTTAGCGACCTAATTTTGCAAATACAAAACTTAATGACCTAAAAAAATGAAAGCTATAGTTAGTGTGCTATTTAATAATTCGGCCTAAAAATACTCAGATCACACTCGAAAGGGCACAGATTCATGAAGTGGCATCACTTGGTTTTATTAAACCAATTAATAATCATAGTATATTATCCTACGATAGGGCAATGAGATCCTATTATCCTAAAATTTGTTGAATTAATATAGTTGTATATTTCTCTTGATCATATGAGTTATCATAAAGTTAGAATCTTCGTGAAAGTTAATGCTAAAATTGCAGTTATGCTAACTATATATTGAAAGCTCGATAACAAGACAAACATTTAAGTTATCTAAGTTATATTGTATTTTGCGAGTCGAACAACCATGGCTTCGAAAGCCGTGGAGCACCTTTAATCACTAAGTTTTTTTTTATATTGTTACGATTATGTATATATGTATACATATCATATATATATATATATATATATATATATTGAGGAATGATATGGTGCTCACCTTATATTAGCACCTTATATGAGCACCTGCTGATTTGGCACCAATTTCGTGCCAAGTCAGCGTGCCACTTCAACATTAAATGAAACGTGACATTAATCAACACGTCTTAGGCATAATAGATCGATACATATGATGCTTATGTAGCATGTTCACGTGGAGTATCAAGATCACACAACAAATGCCACGTAAAACATGAACATGCCACGTCAGCATCATATGTGTCGATCTATGACTCCTAAGATGTGTTGATTACTATGTAGTTACTATGTATTTTATAATAATTCAAATAGAACACGTTTCTAACGCAATATTGCGAAATTACAATCAATAAGTCGTATCTCAATCTTAATGCTAACATCACTTCCACATTCTGTAACGAGAATGTAGCATTTCCGTTCAATCGCAACAAATAGTTAAGAAGGCTATTAATCTTCGTTATAAATAATAAAAGGCCGAATTATTAAAATAGGACACTAACTATAGTTTTCATCTTTTTTAGGTCATTAAGTTTTGTATTTGCAAAATTAGGTCGCTAAGTATCATAACTGAGTTATTTTGGGACACATTTCGAATTTCCGACCTAAGTGTCCCGAAATTACCCAACTATGATACTTAGCGACCTAACTTTGCAAATACGGAACTTAGTGACCTAAAAAAAATGAAAGCTATAGTTAGTGTCGTATTTTAATAATTTGGCCTTTAATTTAATAAGTTTTAAGTATATTGTTTAGTAAAAACCTTTATTGCCTGCAACGTCTTCTATAGCAGCCTTTTTAGCAAGAGTGAAGAGTCTCATCTTTGATTATTGTAGCGCCCCGTTTCCTATTATCTCTTTACGCAGCTATAAAATATTCGTATAAATTTTTCGCGATTCCCATAACCATTTCCGATAACAAAAACGGGTGCGTACAGCCGGTCTAGTCCCTTTCACAATAATGTACATATATGTACCTATCATATGAGTCACAAAATGCAACAATCTAAATCCGTTTCTATTCTATATGCTAACGATGAACTAGAGGGGAGCAGTAGGAGAGCGTAGCCGGCCAACCTTGAATCCATGCTTTACGATGATGCTTTCTACGCAGCCTGCTAATTATCTACAACAACTGTGAAGATAACGATTCAGAGTATATGATCGCAACATGTTAACTAATAACAATTGACGATAAAATAAACAATAGTCCGTTCCTTTCCATCAATATCGTAATTATTCCATCATAAAATCATCATGCACATAACTATCATTCCTAGGATACGTAGATCACATGCCATTCTATATGTCCAGTTATTTTGATACTCCTGTTATAGACTAGCTAGACTCGTATTCTGTAAGCCCAGTCGACGCCCATGCATGAGACTTTGTCACTATTGTAAATATCTGCATGTGCCTGCACAAGACTCTGTCATCCCCCGATTTGAAGGGAAGTAACTGTCACCCCCCTGATTTGGAGGGAAGTATGCCGTAGCATCCGTATCGTACTATCCGTAGTCGTAGCAGTCATAACGGTTTCTCCTTTCATTTATATGTATGCAATGCTATATAAAATACCCTTGATGACACATAGTTCACATAAAGGCACTTCTGATCACACAGTTCACGTTAATTCGTAAATAACACATATATCACATATTAATTAGTTAATCCATATAAATCATGTAAGCACATAAGGTACATGTTGCAAATCATACTCACAAGTTTCGTCTATTTTCTCCGTCCGCTTAATTGACTTTGCCCTTGCCCTTGTCGGACTCCTGACCTAATAAGCCAAGGCATGATTCACGAAAGGCTCTACATAATTATCCTACTCAGAGGTTGGAGTTTTGTTAACTATCTCATAAATCGAAAGTATCAGATAATCAATAATACTTATAAGCACAAACCGAATTTTAAGGGAGGTTAGGGTTTTCTATACATGCTAACTTCGAAACTTCTCATACTCACGACTTACTCATGAGATACATACATATGTTTATCAACGGAATTTAATCACACTAAGTGTAAGGAACTTTTGTATACCTTTCGAAGGATTAAAGTCTTTGTGAGTTCTTGAATTTTATCTCCTGTTAGATCTTCCTTCCTTTGTGAAAAATCGTCTATCTCACATAAGGGTCTTAATATATATATTAGCTATGTTTATCACTTTGAACTTGGTGATGATAAGACTAGGTGGTGTACGAGTTCTTTTTACCTTAACCTTAAGCAATCTTATAACATATAATATTTCTTATGGTTTGGGCTTTCATTCGAATCATAACCTAACCAAGTGTAGCCCAAATTAAATTTATTCTAACATTTAAAATTCTATGTAGCCTCTTGGTAACTTTTTAATTCGACACCCTAGGAATTATACATTTGCTCTACGACTGAATTTCCTTTCCCACACTTCCTGACTTGTGTAATTACTTGTTTATTTACATCAAAATCCCGTATGAAAATTAACGGAACTTTCCATTAATAGCCTTTAGCCTTAGTTGATAGTTTGAAATCTTTATTGTTTATTTCCTTACTATCAACTCGTAATATCCTAATCAAATATTATTTGTCGTCATATATATATATATATATATATATATATGAATGCATCATTAACTTAATTATGCAAGTGCATGAATTAACATTTATGCATGAAAAGGGTATAAGGTTTCGGTTCCTGACAATTCTCCCCCCTTTAAAATTTTCGACCTCGAAATTTCGTACCTATTTCAGTTAATAACCATGGGTACTGGGTCGTTATACTTTCTATTGTTTCCCACGTAGCTTCCCGAGCTGAATGATTCTTCCATCTCACTTTTACCATCAGAATCGTTTTATTTCGTAATTCCTTATCAGCATATTCCAGGACTTCTGCCGGTTCTTCTATATAATTAAGATCCTCAAAAATATTTATCGGCTCGTCACGCAGGACAGGAGTGGGGTCTGATCTATATCGCCGTAACATACTGACATGGAGCAGTATGTGATTCATCCATTATTTTTTGTCGAAGATTATTGATATTAGGAACACATATGCGACCATTTATCGTCAAAGTTCCATTATCGCCTATTACAAAAGACTTTCCCAATCCTTGTTTTACTTTATCAGCAATCTTAGTTAGCTTTTCGTCTTTAAACTGTACTTGTCTAATCCGGTCTATCATAATAGGTCGAACTACTATCGAGGCACATATAGCACCAGTATCATCTACTTTCATCTCCGTATTCATCTTCCTGAGATCAATCAAATTTGATAAAGAATATATTGATAAACAAGAGACGGAACTATACGATTTTCGACTTAAGGCGTCGGCAATGCCGTTGGCCTTTCTTGGATGATACTCTATAGTACAGTCATAATCCTTCAGTAATTCAATCAACCGCCTCTGTCTCATATTCAATTCCTTCTGGCTTAATAGATACTTTAAACTTTTGTGGTCAGTAAATATCTGAAATGTTGCACCGTATAGTAGTGTCGCCATATCTTTAGTGCGAACACCATGGATGCTAGCTCTACGTCGTGAGTTGGGTAGGATGTTTCGTATGGCTTTAGCTGTCGAGATGCATACACCACTACTTCTCCGTGTTGCATTAGCACGCATCCTAGTCCTTGATACGACGCGTCGCTATAAATCACAAAACCTTCGGTACCGAATGGAATAGTTAGTACAGGAGTTGTCGTTATTCGCTCCTTTAATTCTTCGAAACTCCTTTGGAAGTCATCAGTCCACTTAAATATAGCTCCTTTACGTAGTAACTTCGTCATTGGGGTTGCTATCAGTGAGAAATTCTCGACGAACCGTCGATATCCGGCCAATCCCAGAAAACTACGAACTTCTGCTACATTTTTAGGGCTCTCCCACTTGATCACTGCTTCAATTTTGATGGAATCGACTTGGATACCCTTGGCTGAAACTACGTGCCCCAGAAACACACGTGATGTTTTGAAAATGATACACAACATATATAAACCACACGTGATGTTTTGAGATAACGGCAAAAATAATTACGTTTTAGGAATATAATTGCAGACGTAGGTAACTTTTTAACAGTGTTGCTAAACTAAATTTTTTTTATTTTAATTATTAAGGTTTTTCACCACAAAACTAATAAAAATTACAATTCTTTACTTACATTATTTCATATACGCATTATTTTATTGATAATTATATTCTTAGCCCCAATTTAATTTAGGCCAAATTATTAAAATAGGACACTAACTATAGCTTTCTTTTTTTTTTACGTCACTAAGTTTCGTATTTGCAAAGTTAGGTCGCTAAGTACATAGCTGAGTAATTTCGGGACACTTTGGTCGGAAATTCGAAATGTGTCCCAAAATAACTCAGTTATGATACTTAGCGACCTAATTTTGCAAATACAAAACTTAATGACCTAAAAAAATGAAAGCTATAGTTAGTGTGCTATTTAATAATTCGGCCTAAAAAATACTCAGATCACACTCGAAAGGGCACAGATTCATGAAGTGGCATCACTTGGTTTTATTAAACCAATTAATAATCATAGTATATTATCCTACGATAGGGCAATGAGATCCTATTATCCTAAAATTTGTTGAATTAATATAGTTGTATATTTCTCTTGATCATATGAGTTATCATAAAGTTAGAATCTTCGTGAAAGTTAATGCTAAAATTGCAGTTATGCTAACTATATATTGAAAGCTCGATAACAAGACAAACATTTAAGTTATCTAAGTTATATTGTATTTTGCGAGTCGAACAACCATGGCTTCGAAAGCCGTGGAGCACCTTTAATCACTAAGTTTTTTTTTATATTGTTACGATTATGTATATATGTATACATATCATATATATATATATATATATATTGAGGAATGATATGGTGCTCACCTTATATGAGCACCTTATATGAGCACCTGCTGATTTGGCACCAATTTCGTGCCAAGTCAGCGTGCCACTTCAACATTAAATGAAACGTGACATTAATCAACACGTCTTAGGCATAATAGATCGATACATATGATGCTTATGTAGCATGTTCACGTGGAGTATCAAGATCACACAACAAATGCCACGTAAAACATGAACATGCCACGTCAGCATCATATGTGTCGATCTATGACGCCTAAGATGTGTTGATTACTATGTAGTTACTATGTATTTTATAGTAATTCAAATAGAACACGTTTCTAACGCAATATTGCGAAATTACAATCAATAAGTCGTATCTCAATCTTAATGCTAACATCACTTCCACATTCTGTAACGAGAATGTAGCATTTCCGTTCAATCGCAACAAATAGTTAAGAAGGCTGTTAATCTTCGTTATAAATAATAAAAGGCCGAATTATTAAAATAGGACACTAACTATAGTTTTCATTTTTTTTAGGTCATTAAGTTTTGTATTTGCAAAATTAGGTCGCTAAGTATCATAACTGAGTTATTTTGGGACACATTTCGAATTTCCGACCTAAGTGTCCCGAAATTACCCAACTATGATACTTAGCGACCTAACTTTGCAAATACGGAACTTAGTGACCTAAAAAAAATGAAAGCTATAGTTAGTGTCGTATTTTAATAATTTGGCCTTTAATTTAATA
This sequence comes from Craterostigma plantagineum, assembly GCA_027422505.1. NCBI lineage: Eukaryota > Viridiplantae > Streptophyta > Magnoliopsida > Lamiales > Linderniaceae > Craterostigma > Craterostigma plantagineum. Next base: position 13,508,357 of record JAPQWV010000012.1, on the reverse strand, counting down.
AGTTTTAAGTATATTGTTTAGTAAAAACCTTTATTGCCTGCAGACGTCTTCTATAGCAGCCTTTTTAGCAAGAGTGAAGAGTCTCATCTTTGATTATTGTAGCGCCCCGTTTCCTATTATCTCTTTACGCAGCTATAAAATATTCGTATAAATTTTTCGCGATTCCCATAACCATTTCCGATAACAAAAACGGGTGCATACAGCCGGTCTAGTCCCTTTCACAATAATGTACATATATGTACCTATCATATGAGTCACAAAATGCAACAATCTAAATCCGTTTCTATTCTATATGCTAACGATGAACTAGAGGGGAGCAGTAGGAGAGCGTAGCCGGCCAACCTTGAATCCATGCTTTACGATGATGCTTTCTACGCAGCCTGCTAATTATCTACAACAACTGTGAAGATAACAATTCAGAGTATACGATCGCAACATGTTAACTAATAACAATTGACGATAAAATAAACAATAGTCCGTTCCTTTCCATCAATATCGTAATTATTCCGTCATAAAATCATCATGCATATAACTATCATTCCTAGGATACGTAGATCACATGCCATTCTATATGTCCAGTTATTTTGATACTCCTGTTATAGACTAGCTAGACTCGTATTCTGTAAGCCCAGTCGACGCCCATGCATGAGACTTTGTCACTATTGTAAATATCTGCATGTGCCTGCACAAGACTCTGCCATCCCCCGATTTGAAGGGAAGTAACTGTCACCCCCCTGATTTGGAGGGAAGTATGCCGTAGCATCCGTATCGTACTATCCGTAGTCGTAGCAGTCATAACGGTTTCTCCTTTCATTTATATGTATGCAATGCTATATAAAATACCCTTGATGACACATAGTTCACATAAAGGCACTTCTGATCACACAGTTCACGTTAATTCGTAAATAACACATATATCACATATTAATTAGTTAATCCATATAAATCATGTAAGCACATAAGGTACATGTTGCAAATCATACTCACAAGTTTCGTCTATTTTCTCCGTCCGCTTAATTGACTTTGCCCTTGCCCTTGTCGGACTCCTGACCTAATAAGCCAAGGCATGATTCACGAAAGGCTCTACATAATTATCCTACTCAGAGGTTGGAGTTATGTTAACTATCTCATAAATCGAAAGTATCAGATAATCAATAATACTTATAGCACAAACCGAATTTTAAGGGAGGTTAGGGTTTTCTATACATGCTAACTTCGAAACTTCTCATACTCACGACTTACTCATGAGATACATACATATGTTTATCAACGGAATTTAATCACACTAAGTGTAAGGAACTTTTGTATACCTTTCGAAGGATTAAAGTCTTTGTGAGTTCTTGAATTTTATCTCCTGTTAGATCTTCCTTCCTTTGTGAAAAATCGTCTATCTCACATAAGGGTCTTAATATATATATTAGCTATGTTTATCACTTTGAACTTGGTGATGATAAGACTAGGTGGTGTACGAGTTCTTTTTACCTTAACCTTAAGCAATCTTATAACATATAATATTTCTTATGGTTTGGGCTTTCATTCGAATCATAACCTAACCAAGTGTAGCCCAAATTAAATTTATTCTAACATTTAAAATTCTATGTAGCCTCTTGGTAACTTTTTAATTCGACACCCTAGGAATTATACATTTGCTCTACGACTGAATTTCCTTTCCCACACTTCCTGACTTGTGTAATTACTTGTTTATTTACATCAAAATCCCGTATGAAAATTAACGGAACTTTCCATTAATAGCCTTTAGCCTTAGTTGATAGTTTGAAATCTTTATTGTTTATTTCCTTACTATCAACTCGTAATATCCTAATCAAATATTATTTGTCGTCATATAATATATATATATATATATATATATATATATGAATGCATCATTAACTTAATTATGCAAGTGCATGAATTAACATTTATGCATGAAAAGGGTATAAGGTTTCGGTTCCTGACAATTCTCCCCCCTTTAAAATTTTCGACCTCGAAATTTCGTACCTATTTCAGTTAATAACCATGGGTACTGGGTCGTTATACTTTCTATTGTTTCCCACGTAGCTTCCCGAGCTGAATGATTCTTCCATCTCACTTTTACCATCAGAATCGTTTTATTTCGTAATTCCTTATCAGCATATTCCAGGACTTCTGCCGGTTCTTCTATATAATTAAGATCCTCAAAAATATTTATCGGCTCGTCACGCAGGACAGGAGTGGGGTCTGATCTATATCGCCGTAACATACTGACATGGAGCAGTATGTGATTCATCCATTATTTTTTGTCGAAGATTATTGATATTAGGAACACATATGCGACCATTTATCGTCAAAGTTCCATTATCGCCTATTACAAAAGACTTTCCCAATCCTTGTTTTACTTTATCAGCAATCTTAGTTAGCTTTTCGTCTTTAAACTGTACTTGTCTAATCCGGTCTATCATAATAGGTCGAACTACTATCGAGGCACATATAGCACCAGTATCATCTACTTTCATCTCCGTATTCATCTTCCTGAGATCAATCAAATTTGATAAAGAATATATTGATAAACAAGAGACGGAACTATACGATTTTCGACTTAAGGCGTCGGCAATGCCGTTGGCCTTTCCTGGATGATACTCTATAGTACAGTCATAATCCTTCAGTAATTCAATCAACCGCCTCTGTCTCATATTCAATTCCTTCTGGCTTAATAGATACTTTAAACTTTTGTGGTCAGTAAATATCTGAAATGTTGCACCGTATAGTAGTGTCGCCATATCTTTAGTGCGAACACCATGGATGCTAGCTCTACGTCGTGAGTTGGGTAGGATGTTTCGTATGGCTTTAGCTGTCGAGATGCATACACCACTACTTTTCCGTGTTGCATTAGCACGCATCCTAGTCCTTGATACGACGCGTCGCTATAAATCACAAAACCTTCGGTACCGAATGGAATAGTTAGTACAGGAGTTGTCGTTATTCGCTCCTTTAATTCTTCGAAACTCCTTTGGAAGTCATCAGTCCACTTAAATATAGCTCCTTTACGTAGTAACTTCGTCATTGGGGTTGCTATCAGTGAGAAATTCTCGAAGAACCGTCGATATCCGGCCAATCCCAGAAAACTACGAACTTCTGCTACATTTTTAGGGCTCTCCCACTTGATCACTGCTTCAATTTTGATGGAATCGACTTGGATACCCTTGGCTGAAACTACGTGCCCCAGAAACACTACTTGATCTAACCAAAATTCGCACTTAGAAAGTTTCACATACAACCTCTTTTCCCGTAAAATCCGAAGTACAATATTCAAATGTTGCTCGTATTCCTCTTTTGACTTGGAATATAAAATATATCGTCAATAAAGACGATCACGAACTGGTCTAAATAGGTTCGGAAGACATCATTAATCAATGCCATCAAGACTGCAGGAGCATTCGTCAATCCAAAGGGCATAACTAGAAATTCACAGTGCCCATATCTTATTCTAAAGGCAGTCTTTGGAATATCTCCATCCGCGATTTTCAGTTGATGGTACCCTGATCTCAAATCAATTATCGAAAAGACCTTGCAGTTGATCAAATAGATCATCAATTCGAGGCAATGGATATTTATTTTTCACCGTTACTTTATTTAATTGTCGGTAGTCTATGCATAATCTGAGTGTCCCATCTTTCTTTTTGACGAAAAGAACGGGTGGTCCCCACGGCGATACACTTGGCCGTATATAGCCTTTATCTAGTAACTCCTTCAGCTGTACCTTTAATTTATTCAATTCTATCGGAGCCATTCGATATGGTGGAATGGAAATTGGCGCCGTGCCCGGTTGAAGTTCTATAGTAAACTCTGTATCTCTGTCGAGAGGCAATCCTGGTAACTCTTCGGGAAAGACATCAGGATATTCGCTGACTACCAGAATATCTTCTATTTTTAATCCACTTAATTGTGCATCCATAACATAGGCTATATATCCTTCGCATCCTTTACTAATCATCTTAGTAATTTCTAAACTTGATATCTGATGTGCCGTCCGGACGCCCTTCTCTCCTTTAAATATTATATGTGTCTGATCTACAGGGATCAATTCGATTTCCTTTTTGAAACAGTTAAGCTTCGACCGGTATCTTGACAACCAATCCATGCCTAATATTGCGTCAAAATCCATTAAAGGAATGACGAAGAGGGTTGCTCGCATTTCGATCCTTTCGCTGGCAACTTTACATTCTTGGTATACAGTGTTTACTATAACTATTCCTCCCGTTGGAAGTCGAACGTATAGCTCATCCTCTAGGGGTTCGGGTTTATCAGGTAATAATGATGTAAATGTTTGTGACATGAATGAATGAGTGCCACCTGGATCGAATAAAACATATGCATCCATATCACAGATAGATAATTTACCCGTAATTACGTGTGATCCTCTTTGACCTCGTCACGAGTCATAGTGAAAATCCTCTTCCAGAACTTGTGCTAAACGGTCCTCGGCCCCTTCTTCTTCCGCGATTTGCATAAGTTCCGCTGACCCTTGGTTGATCGACTGTAGGTTCCGCTCGCAATGTTGGGCAATTTCTAGCTATATGTCCTGGTTGCCCACACGTATAACATTTGCCTGTGAGCCATCTACATACACCTCTGTGGTTCTTCCCACAGTGTTCACATGTTGGTATTTGTTGAGAAGTCTCTATACCCCGTCCAGTAGTTCTTGACCCGCCTGTACTACCCTTTGCAGAGCTACTTTGAACACTTATTGGTCTAGGCGAACTATACGTCTTTTTCATTTTTCCACTAGACGACTCTTCGCCTGACCTTCGTTTACTACTTTGAAAATTCCGAGACTCAGTTTCTAATCTTTCGGCGCGAATAGCTGCCGCTCTCAATTTCCCATAGGACTCCATATCTGATGGCGTGATGCGATTTCTAATCATATAGCGGAGTCCTGCTTCAAATCTTCGACACTTATTTCTTTCAGTAGCAACCATATGCGAGGCATAACGGGATAGCTGATTAAACAACACTTCATACTCGCCTACGGACCTGTTACCTTGTTTCAATTCTAGAAATTCCTTCTCTTTCTGATCCTTGTAACTTCAGGCATGTACGTATCGTTAAATTCCCTCAGAAAATCCTACCAGGTCAGCACCGGAGGTTGGGTCATACTATCAGGGACTGTTTCCCATCATTCATATGCATGTCCCTGAAGGAGTGAGACTGCATAATCGAACTTCTCTTCTGGGGTACATTGCATCATATTAAATACCCTCTCCGTTCTTTTCAACCATGTTTCTGCCTCAGCAGGGTCTGTCGTACCCATAAAATCTACAGCACCCATCTTTCTCAATTTGTCATAGCGTCGTTCTTGGGGAGTTGTTAGGGGGTGCTCGGATTCATACTGTCTAAGAGTATGCGATGAATGGGATTCAGGTACGGCCGTTCTTCCTCCTCCCTCTATTGTTTGTTCATTTTGTTCAACATGCGTCCGTTCACCTATTGCCCTTTGCCTATATATGCAAGAAAAGTTTAAAGGGCAATCCATAACATGCACATTCTATGCAAAGTTTACAGAACCTAAAGCCTAGGCTCTGATACCACTACATGTAGCGCCCCGTTTCCTATTACCTTTTTACGCAGCTATAAAATATTCGTATAAAATTTTTCGCAATTCCCATAACCATTTCCTTTAACAAAAACGGGTGCGTACATCCAGTCTAGTTCCTTTCACAATAATGTACTTATATATACTTATCATATGAGTCACAAAATGCAACAGTCTAAATCCGTTTCTATTCTATATGCTAACGATGAACTAGAGGGGAGCAGTAGGAGAGCGTAGCCGGCCAACCTTGAATCCATGCTTTATGATGATGCTTTCTACGCAGCTTTAGGAGAGCGTAGCCGGCCAACCTCGAACTCAGTGCTGAGAGCACATCTTCCATCGAATCTTCTCCCTCCCATACAGTAGAGCCTCCTTGAAGTGTTCATGGCTCGGAGGCAGAGAGCACAGCAGCAAAAGCGCTTGATCTTCGTCCTTCAGAACCTCACCAATATTCAGCAGATCTTAAATTAGTTTCTGAAACTGATCAACTTGCTTTTCCAGAGGCTCGGTTTCCACCATTTTGAACTTGTACAAGGCCTGCTTGAGGTACAATCTTCGAGCTAAGGACTTGGTCTGGTAAAGCACATGGAGCTTCTTCCATAGGTCTTCCGCCGAGACCTCCGTTGATACCCTGCGAAGCACATTATCACTCAAACATAAAATCAGAGATGAGTAAGCTTTTTCTCTGATTTTCTTCTTCTGAGCTGCCGTTAATGTGCTCGGCTCCATCTCTGTTTCAGGCTTTAGAGCCTCCTCAAGCCCCTTCTCTACCAGCACTGCCCTCATCTTCAGTTTCCACAGCCCAAAGTCGTTGCAACCATTGAAAATCTCCATCTCAAACCTCATGGCAGCCATTCCTCTGAAGATCGCCTCGATCCGCAGCTACACCGCACCACTTGTTGAGAATTAGCTGCCTTTGAGACCGTATTCAATGGTCTTTCGATTTATGCTAGAGTTCTGGATCGATCCAAGCAATCGCGAGCTTGATCGAACCCAAAAACAGCAACACACACACACACTTTGTTAAGACAGTGTTTAACGTGGTTCAGCCTGAACTTTGGCCTACGTCCACGGATCAACCGTGCTCCGCCTCGTATTACTCAGTCACGAAACTTACAGCACTCACGGCCCTCTACAGATTTCGTGTTTACCTCTCACTGAGATACTCACTCTACAAGACGCTACACTCGCTCAAAGATCCTATCTCGAAACTGGAAATTCAGTATTTATACAGCAGCTATCATGTTTAAAGCATGTTCCTCGTTTAATCTGAGCCGTTCCTTTAATCTGATCGAACGCACCAGGAAGCGCCACGTCTCCCTTGCGTTTGTGCGTGACCCAACTAAAGTCGCATGACACTTAGTGAAATGCCACTTTCATTTCTGTCCGTCCGATTTAGATCTAAGGGTAAAGATTAGTTATCCGCACCATCTCTCTTAAATCGATCTGGGCCGTCGATGCGATTCGCGCGCCATCTGACGATCGATATTCAATCTTCTAGCTTTGAACCTAAGCCCTCCGATCTGGCGCGCATCTGATCCGACGGCTGCTGTACATCGCAATTCAACTTCAGCAGAACTTCATCATTCCAGCTTCAGCTTCGACTGGCTCCTTCTCAGGCGGCTTCCGGCGATCTCCAGCGAGTTTCCGGCTCGACATTCCCGACATCATCATTATAAGTTCATGGGAATAGAATAATAGCCCACGTCCGACCTGTTTAGCAAGGTTACAAGCACGATATGGCGAGTTCAGAATCTCATAATAAAACACAGAGAAGTTGTGTGCCCGAGACGGGCGGGGTGAGTTGGGGCCAACTCAGCGTTAGCGATGTCCTGCACAGGAAAAGGTAACCTTGCAATAATACATCGGAATCTATATCCAAGAAATGAGGTGAGTATGGCCATTAGATCAAGCTAGAAATTTAGTCTATAACCCCAATGTGTTAGGAAGTCAACACCGTGGCCAGGGGCGGATTTACTGTAGGACCGGGGGGGGGGGGGGGATTTTTAGTACTATATCGAAGTTAAATATATCATAAAATATATAAGTAACTTTATTTTTGCTATTAGATAAATATATGCATGTGGTCCAGCGGCAGGGGTCTTGAGTCCATCTCAAGTAGACCCAAGTTCGAATCCTTATACTAGCTTTTTTTCTGAATTTTTAAAAGTTATTAAAAAACTGGGCTTGCTGGGCTTGATGGGCAGCTGCGAACTGGGCTTGCTGGGCTACCGGCAATCTGGGCTGCTTTGGTAAAGAGGCCGAAATTGTATTTAAAAAAATAAAAAAAAAATAAATAAAAACGTGAGCAGCTCTTGAACGGAATTCGCTTGGCTAAATATTGTTTTGCTCTTGAACAACTACAATACAATTCTTATAAACCTCTTCGTCTCTTTAACATCAAACAAGACAATTCCTTCACTTTCCTTAACTTTATTTTATCATATTCATCCGAACACGGAACAAACAATGAATATTGTGCTTACTCTTCCAGTTTCTACTGCTACTACAGAGCGTTCATTTTCGGCAATGAATATTGTGAAGACTAGGCTTCGAAGTAAAATGGAGGAAGACTTTCTCTCAGATGCGTCAATGTTATATATTGAGAGAGAATTTGCTACAAGAGTGAGTCTTGAAACAATCATTGAAGACTTTGAAAATTTGAAAGAACGTCGAATTCCTTTCAGTTAGAAATTTTTTATTTAAATTCAGTCATTGTATCTCAAGTACTATTTTAAAGTCGATTAATCAATTTATTTTTTTATTGACGTATTATTTATTTATTTATATATGACATGGCCCCCCCGGAAAAATATTCCTGGATCCGCCCCTGACTGTGGCAGCCTAACATACCAATCATAAAAGTGTTCAAAGATTATTTATCTAACGAAAAAGACTCGCAGAGTAACCCAAAAGTTGCAGAAAAATGGTATAACAAGAAGGAATTCAGATCTACAACACAATGGAACAATAACTCAGATCTAACACATAATGCTAATATTCTACTCAACACGCCAACACCGAAAAACCATGCTTAGAAGGATGAAACGATCAGAGAAGAATAAGGTTTCGTTTGCAATTGAACTAAAAACTGAGGGATGAAAATTAAAAGACCTGTGGTGTTCTGCACGAAAGTCGTCGTTAAAATTCTAAAAATCGCCGTTCTTGGAAATATACCACCCTCTCTCTCTCTAATTTCCCTCTCTCTTCCTTCTCTCCCCTGAAAAAACCCTAACCCACGCACAGCCGCCACCTTCTTCCCCCTTTCACCTCCCCTCCCATCCCCTTCTCCTCCTCCCCACCTCGCTCCCGTCTCCTTTCTGTCAACCGAGGTTGGGGGAGCCTGCCTTTTTTCTTTTTTTTCCTTGTTTTTTTTTGTTTCTCCGCCACCCACCTCTGCCGGCGCCCTGCCCCGATGCCCACCTCCGTTGGCCACCTCGACGCCCACTTCAGCCAGCTGCCTCGACGCCCCCTCCGCCGGCTGCCCCGCCGCCCGCTTGCTAAGATCTTCCTCCGTCGTGCCCGCCGCCAGTTCCCAGCGTGTCATCGTTCCCCATCTGACCGCCCCGCCGCCTTCTGTCAACCACTGGCCGTTGCAGTCCACCTCTGTCTCCCGGCGTTCGTCTGGAAACTTTCTCTCCCGACCCTGGGGTCAGGAGCCTTTTTTTCTTAATGGAGCCACAGTTCGATGAAAATAAAAATTTAGAAGTCGAAGGCCAAGTTAAAGTGAAAAGTATAGCAGATTTATCTTAATAGCTTTTTCTGTTATAGGTTTTTTAGTTCTTGGTCCTAGATAATAGGTTTTGTTTTCTGTCTGGTCTTTTTGTCCCTTGTGGAGGACTTGTTTCCGTTTGGCGCGCGCCAAACGGCTCTATGTGCTGTTTAACACGTTTGTACTCGTGATTTAGTAATGGCAAGCTATCGTTGGAAAAAAAAAAAAAGGAAATATACCAACCACACCTCGTAGTCGTCGCTTTGCCACCTGCCTGATAGTATCAGTTTGCATTGTATTCGACGCCAATTTTCGGGTTTCCAATTCTCTATCAATTGCAGAAGGAAATGGCATGTGGGAAGTTTTACTAAGTTCCTCTTTTTATTACTCTCTCTCTCTCTCTCTTTAATTAATCAAGTTTTTAGTTATTCTTTCGTTTGATTTTTGGCTAGCTGTGTGATGGTTATCAAAATTGGAGTATTGTTTTGGGGTTGGTTGTTTCTGCGTCTTGTTGGATTGGATGAATAGAAAGATATGATTTGGAATATTATTTTTATGGTTCTGTGTGAATCTAAGTAGTGTAGTGCAGTTATTTGGAGCAGAATGATGAGAAGTGTAGATCTCAGATTGATCTAGTGAGCTGCCTTACATCATTTTGTGTAGACACGGCTTCCCAATCTTACAGAAAAAGGGTCTGATCAGTTGTAAACTTTCAATTTCATGCAGCAACATCAGGGAAAATTGTGCAACGTGTTCTAGTAGCACATTGCTCCCAGGACAGGCGATTAAGCACGCAATACCGAAAGGATTATATCCCCTATAAGCACCCCTTCCTTCACAATGCAAGAGAGAAGTTGACATGGAATGACAACTCCATCACGAAACTGCAACTGCAAGCATTCCCACAATTTAACAGGGGAACCGTTAACTGCAATGGTCTGTACTAGACTCTCATTGTTTGAGGTCGATAGTCTGTTTCAACGTCAAGTTTTTTCCCATCATGGCCTTTAAACTGTCTTAGCTTTTTTATACATTTTCAGCAGTCCTTGATCATGATTTGAGCACATTTTTTGCATGAATGAGGTTTCGTTTCTGTCTCGCAGCGTCCCCGTCATCCATCATCATACCATCTGTTGAGAGAAGTGCCTTTCTCAAGCTTCAAAATGGCAGGTGGGCACAATGGTTGCTTGAATATTGTTTTTAAACATCATATGTATGGGAGTAACAGTAGCATCTTGTTTTTTATTCTTGTTCAAGGCTTGAAAACTATTTTCTAACGAGTTCCTCAGTTTGAGTCTTGTGCTTCTCTAGGTATTATGTAATGAGGTTCTAAGGTAATTCTATAAATAAGCAGTGATATTCGAGGTGTTGCTGTTGATGGTGTGGAGAGCTGTAGATTGGATAACAATTCAAAAAAAAGGACACGTCTTTGGGTCACTGCCATAAAAACTTTATATTTCAAGCAAACCCACAAACAAGAAACGACGATTACAATACAAAGGGAAGACATAAGCTTTTATCCACGATCGCCGCAACATACTCGAAGTGGGAGCCAATAGGTGTATTTTTTGTCGAAGTGGTAGCCAATAGGTGTATTTTTTGTTGCCTGATTTGTATCAAAAAAGGCATTGCAGCAACAATAAAAACGTCACACTTCATATCCCCATCCTCTAAGCAAGTAGTAGCAACAATATATGCCACTGATAATTTCTTTTTCCAGCTCATCTATCCTAAGCCGTGCGATGTATATCTTCGGTAGACCTCGTCACTGGTAATTTTTGGAAGTCTGAATATGTGTTTCCTTCGGAGGGGTTTGATCTCGTGTTTCTGAAGAAATATGGGGTTTTCAAGGGCTGTGTTGGGGATTGTGATACGAAAATGTGTCAGCATATGCATCAAAGTAGGCGGTGATTTCTTTAAATTGTTGCACGAAATAACATAATATGGCCTAAGATTAAAAAAGCCCAATGAAAGTGTAAAAAAATTCCGAAAAGCCACTTACTTTAAAGCATAAATAACAACCGGCAACCGGGGAATGTAAGTTTCCCACCCAAAAAGCTATGAGTAATTAATGACCGTCAAATATGGTATGTAAACCGGCCTTATTCTTGCTTTTAGAATAGTAATAGATATGATGTTGGGGTGTTTGCTAAGTAAGCTAGCTCTACCTGGAGATTCTAATAGTAATAATGTATCATGTTGCAAAGTGATCCATAGCGTGCGATAGGGGTGTAAATGAATAGGGGTGTAAATGAGCCGAGCTCGAGCCGAGCTCGGCTCATTTTCTGGGCTCGAGCTCGAGCTCGACGAGCTTTTCAGCTCACGGCTCGAGCTCGATCTCATTTGCAATCCGATGAGCTCGAACTCGAGCTCGAGCTCACGAAGCTCATCGAGCTCGAGCTCGAGCTCGAGCTCGATTAATAAAAAAATAATAAATTAATTAAAAATAATATAAATAAATATAAATTATAGAAAATATATAATTTTTTTAAAAATCGAGGTATTTAATAAAAAATAATATAAATTAATATAATTTTTTTAAAAAATCGAATTTTTTAAAATAAATTAAAAATAATATAAACTAATATTAAAATATAAAAACTATAAAAAAAAAAATAAAAAAAAAAAAAAGAAAAAGCTCGCGAGCCTGTTCGCGAGCTTTCGAGCTACATTGTCCGGGCTCGAGCTCAACTTAAATGAGCTCGAGCTCATTTATGTCGAGTTCGAGCCGAGCTTTTATCGAGCCGGCTCGTCGAGCTCACGAGCCGGCTCGGCTCATCTTTCACCCCTAGCGTGCGATAATGTTTTTTAATAATAATGTAGCGGGTCAGGGCTCGTATATGGCTTGTCGCGTGCCTTTTGGTTGGACTCGTTTTTGTTCTCCAACATTGACTTACCCTAAATTCAATATCTAATGTATAACAAAGATAATTTATTTAGCAAATTTATTTTTGGATCTTGGAGAGAAAGAGAGGTGTTTAACTTTTATGTACTTAAACCTAATGAGTCTGATGGAAATTTTATGGACACAGCAAGAAGATTCGCAGAAGATGTTGACCATTAAAAGGAACGTTATGTCTTAAAAACCATAGATATACTAATGGCTGAATTATGTATTTTGACAATCTAAAGTCTAAAGTGATTAAATTTCGACAAAACAAAGGCAAGTTAAATAAACATGTCTGCAGCAAAAGCTCATAGCAGCAAAATACTTGGCAACAGTTCATAGCATCAATTAAGGAGACAACAAAACAAAAGGTCACAGAACCCAAATCTTTTAAAGTTGATAAGAAACCAAACTGAAGACATCAAAGCAGACATAGAGCAGCAGCTTTCTAGCAGCAGAACAACAATGTTAGAATTCCAATCCATCCAGTCCGCTTACAGTAGAAACCGGGCCAAGACCATCTCCATCGATGCGCGCGATAACCTTAAAACCTCTCTTCTGATCATCATCTTCGTCTTCCCACATAGCAGGCATAACCACGTAACGAACAACCACGCCTATTGCGATCCTAGAGAGATCCTCAGTACTAACGAAAGATCGGGTGTAGAATTTGCCATCTATCTGGCGAAAGACGCGTGTCTAATTTGGCATCTTTCTCGCACATAAATAGACTATTTCCATGGGACCCGACCTGAGAAAAACCCCACTATCACATACGCGATGAACGACACCTGTGAGGGCCTCGCCTGGGACAGGCTTGAACATCCTTACACGGCACCTTACGGAGAAGGTGTTGTGATTGGGGTAGAGATGTTGGTGGTCTGGGTTTTGTCCTATTTCGAACACCTTTGTGACCGCCTGAAAGTAGCCTCCTTTGAGGACTTTTTGTTTTGCTAAGTCCTTACATTAGGCAAGTCATATGGTCCCTTCCTGTGATTTTCCTGCCGGGATTTTCTTTAGGCATTTGCACTAAGACGGTGAACTTACGTTCTTGCAGCATGTTGTTGATCTTAGTATGTGGTGTGGGTATGTGTGGAGTATGAGGAGAACGAACGAAGGATAACGGCTCGATACGCTTTATAACTTGAGCAGGTAAGGAATATATAGATGTGGAAATTAAGTATTGTTTGATAAATAATTGTTTAGAATATTCTTTATCTTACTTAGTATGTGGTGTGGGTATGTGTGGTGTATGAGGGAAACGAGTGAGAATCGATCGGCTTTGAGTGGGTGTCCGTATATTGCCAGCATTAAATAATAACTTTATTTTTAGGTGTATCACTTTAGCTGGTTTCATTCTTTTCTTTCGCCGAATATATATGGGAATTGGGATTAAATAATGAAGATGCACATGATTATATATAATCACATAGCTATCCCCTTGGCCGGATACAATAGGTTAAACTAAGGACACAATAGAATTCTTCCACTGCCTCGATCTCGCTATTCTTAGCAGCGTCATCCTCTTCCCTTGGGACCATCGTAAGGTTTATCCGCCTGCATATCGGAGAAAGAATTAAGATTGCGCGAAAATAAAGCAAATATTAAAATAAAATGTGCTTCTTTTAAGTGCGACGTTTTAAATACTCACCCTCGGAGGCATTATCTCTTTTGGTCCGAGCTCCACGTGATTGCAGTACACGCACACCAATCCTTCATAGTCACGCAATCCCAGCTCGTGGGCCCCAATACGACACCGGCCCGATTGAGTTTCCAGAGCTTCTTCGTCGACCTTCTGCAGAGAAAATTTTCGCAAATATTTATTTTTGCGCATTTTTCGCAAATTTATCGGGTATTAATAAAGGTGGCGAGAGATCTTACCGATGACTCAGTGTGATTGACTTGTTTAAGTTTAGACCCCACCCAATAACGGTCGAAATCGGAAAACAGATCGTTCACTTCCCTTTCGGAATCCGTCATCTCGGGCTCTTCCGGGGCTTCTTCGAGAGGAATTTTCCATGGGAGAGCTTCATCGTCTCCGCCCTTCTTGTTCTGATTGCCTGGTTTCTGCATTCTGATGAGTAGAAGAATGATGATGGTATATGGAATTGTTGTCTCGAGAAACATATTAACTTGGCTGACGCTTTATATAGATGAATTGTACATCGTATTAACTTTCTCACCAAAGCTAGGCAGTTGGCATAGCATACATATAGGATGAACATATAGGATTAATTTCTCTGGAAAAGCAAACCCAAATCCGTGAAAGAGTATTGCTTTGAAGGCCATTACTTTCTTTTAGCATATATTTGGACTGTACGTATCACAAACATCATATATTGCCAGCATTAAATAATAAGTTTATTTTTTAGGTGTATCACTTTAGCTAGTTTTTCTTTTCTTTCTCTAAATATATATGGGAATTGGGATTATATAATAAAGATGCACATGATTATATATAATCACGTAGCTACCCCCCTCCCCTCAGAAAAAAAAAATTACATATAGCTTCATACATAATAATCAATGTTTTAAAATGCGTGTTGCGCACTGTGTCGCGTTTTTGTTCCAACAGCGCATAGCGTAAATAGCGTAGCGTATTGCGTGAGTATTTCGAGCAAGCCGATTTTAATAATCTATAGTATTTATGGTCTCATTTTCACTATTTATATAGTATATTTATAAAATTAAACACACATATCTTTACATATGTAGTGTATCTTCCCATTTACTAATTAAAAATAATTTAAATATCAAAATATATAAGATATATATGTCATTTTGATCGTCATGAAATAATAAATAAATTAGATGTTTTTATTTATTATTATACATAAGTCACATAAAGGAAAGACCATTTCTAATTTAGTGGGACTATGAAATAAAATTTTAAACAAAATAAAAAATAAAAAGAAAGTTTATTACTGAACTTTTGCTCAGCTAGCCACTTGGCTTCTTTCACTTTCGTCTGGGAAAGTTCACACATCACATCATCTATTTTGAAACAAATAAAAATTAAAAAAAAAAAAGAAAAAAACTTACGCTTTTTTCTATACGCCTTGGAGCGTTTTCATGAAGAAAGACGCAATAGCGCGCTTTGAAGCGCGCGATCGAACGCCTTTTAAAACACTGATAATAATACGAAATTCCACAATACACGTAATCTATCTCTTTGTTGGAACGTGTGCAAGACATGCCACGCCACATTGCATACATGTAGGATTAATTTCTATGGAAAAGCAAAACCCAAATCCGTGAAAGATTATTTATTGGTCTCGGTCGGCTTTGAAGCAAACTGATTACTTTCTTTTAGCATATATTTGGACCGTACGTATCACAAACATCAATATATTGCCAGCATTAAATAATAAGTTCATTTTTAGGTGTATCACTTTAGCTAGTTTTATACTTTTCTTTCTTCACTTAATTAATAAATATTTTAATTATCTGTTTTCATAAAACAAAAACAAAAAAATACTATTCATCTTCTCCATCGTCGTTTCTTCACTTCTGCAAATGGTTCCAAAAAAATTCCAACGAAAATGCAACACCCAGTAATATATTTTTCATAGTGTGCTACATTCGTCGTCTAGAGATACAGCGATAATTTCTTTTTTAGTCGACGATTTCGTCTTTGGAATTATTTTACTTGAATAATCTATTTAAGACATTTTCGACCATAACATTCGATTCAGAGAACCAATCACTCTGATTCAAGCTTTGTTGGACAGAAAACTTGATTTATCCAAAACTTTTATGTTTTACACTTTTTCTAATTCGAATTTTATCGAGTTCAAAATGCGTATTTCGGATAGATAAGTAATTAGGATAAATTAATTCGACCTTATCGAATATACTCGAATATGTAACAATAGAATAGTATCGAGTAATTCAAATTTAAATTCGAATAAATCGAATCATATTCGATTAATTCGAATTAAGTTCGAATTAGCTGTTAGGAAATTACAGTTAAGACTAGGGCTGGGGAAATATACCGTCCATATCGTATAGTAACGTATCGAAAATGTCGAAAATTTTGGTATACCGAAGTTTTTGGTAAGGTATGATACCGTTTTTCGGTACGGTAAAAGTATGAAAATTTAAAAATAAAGTATACCGATTATACCGAAATACAAAATTTTTAATATTTTTTGTATATATACACACACCTAGATATAATATATTATTTCAAAAAATATAAAATGGATAAAAATATTATAAGGATCTTCATAAATTTATTTAGCTAATAAATTATTAACTATACCGACTCTGTGGTTATGTAAAGTTCTTTGTCTTACTAAGGAGATTGACTACAATATATAAATTTTTAAGGTTATTTTACGAATTAAAAATCTTTTTATTTTGGAAAATCTTTTATTAATAATCCATCTTATTGGGGCCTAAGGAGTTTGAATTGACTAAAAATTCGAAAACAACAAATTAATGAGTTACGAGACACGCTTGGTAAAAAACCCTCCGTGTGAATGGTATAGAAGGTATGATACCGATATCATACCGAAATTTTGATATGATACCGTATCGAAATTTAAGGTATACCGAAATTTTGGTATGGTATTGGTATGATTTTTTAGATACCGAAATTTCGGTACGGTATACGGTATCACAGATTTGGTACGGTATACCGTACCGAACCACCCCTAGTTAAGACATTTTCACATTTTCAACCATAACTGAACCATACCCTGATTCAAACTTGGGGATTACTATTCACCGCCCTCTTTTTACTTGTTACCGGCCCCTAAAGGGCTTAAAAAGACGTTTTTGCCCTTATGATATTGAAATTAATTTATAAAGAAAAAACTAACTAAATATATAATTCTGGTACGAAATACTAAAAACTACATACATAAATAAATTCGAACGATCGATCGATACGGAAAAAAAAAAATCGACTTACCATTTTAGGACCGATCGATCGATATTTTCGGTCGGGCTGTGTGCTGGCCGATCGACATTTTCGGCCCGGACACTGCCTGGCCGAGATGTTAGGTCGGCCCGCACAGGCCCGGTCGAAATTTTAGTTCGACCCGTGCGCAGTCCGGTCGAAAATTTCATTCGACTGTATATTTTTTTTTTAAATACGGAGAGGAATAAAAGTTAAAACCGTCAAATTTTAGTTCGACCCGTGCACAGCTCGGTCGAAAATTTCGTTCGACCGTATTTTTATTTATTTTTTAATATCGAGAGGAATAAAAGTTAAAACCGGAGCAAAACGGGGGTTGATCAGGCCCACTGTTCTCGGCCCAGCATTTGTGTGCGCGGGTCACGCGCTCACACACAAGTCGCACTGATTTGCACCCCCTCCCCCTGCGCGCGCACGCGAGCGACTTACATGTGGCATAATATTAGTTATTTAATTTAAACTAATAAAATTCACATCTATATATAAGGTGGGTGAAACCATGTTGTTTTTCCAATGTGGGACAACAACTCTTCACTTTAAATTCCCTCCAATTAATTCACATTCACAAGCCCAAATTGGAGGAAATATTAAGTTGAAGACACGGGCTTTATTTTGGGCTTGTGAAGGTGAATTAATTGGAGGAAATTTAAAGTGAAGAGTTGTTGTCCCACATTGGAAAAACAGCATGGTTTCATCCACCTTATATATAGATGTGAATTTTATTAGTTTAAATTAAATAGCTAATATTATGCCACATGTAAGTCGCTCGCTCGCGTGCGCGCGCAGGGGGTGCAAATCAGGCCGACTTGTGTGCGACCGCGCGACCTGCGCACACGAATGCCGGGCAGAGAACAGTGGGCCTGACCAACCCCCCGTTTTGCTCCGGTTTTAACTTTTATTCCTCTCGGTATTAAAATAAAATACGATCGAAATTTTCGATCGGGTTGTGCACGGGTCGAACTAAAATTTCGGCCGGGCCTGTGCGGGCCGAACTGAAATTTCGGTCGGGCCTGTGCGGTGAATAGTAATCCAGTTCAAACTTTGTTGGACATCTAGCTTGATTATAAAAAACTTTTATGTTTTACACTTTTTCTAATTCAAACTTTATCGACTTCAAAAAATGTGTCTTTCGGAGACATAATTTAACAAGGTATCAATGTTCAATGAATATGTTTAATATTTGGTATCAATGTCTAATAAAGATGGTAATGGTTCTACTTGCGATATTAATTTAGTTGCTAAATTAATGAAGACATAAAATTATAAAACTCTATTAATTATAATCACACTACACATGTTTGAATCCCAACAATTTAAACACAATCCACACATTTGGCACATATATGAATCATAAGTCGTACAATGTAATTCCAACACATTCGACGTGATATCCATTTACGTATGTCATCACGAAAAAAATGAATTTTTGACAACAAACTTAACTATCAAAAACTTTTATTCTTTACGTTTTCTCGCATTCGAAGTCTATCGACGTCAAAAATGAGTTTTTGATAACTTTTCAAATGCTTTTCGAATGTGCTTTCCAGAAATGGCAGTTAAGACATTTTTTATCATAACTTTCTATTCAGACCATCAATTGTCCTCATTCAAACTTCAATGGACACCTAACTTAATTATGAAAAACTTTTATGTTTTACACCTTTCCTAATTCGAAGTTTATCAGCTCGAACAATGAGTAATGTTTCGAATGCTTTTAGAATTTGATGTCCAGAAATAATAGTTATCACATTTTCGATCATAACTTTCGTTTTAGAGCATCAATTACCCCGACTCAAACGGTTTGGATAGCTAACTTGATTATACAAAACTTTTATGTTTTACACTTCTATGAATTCGGAGTGTGTTGGTTTGGAAAATGAGTGTTCCGGTTGTAAAATTTGTTGTTAAAAAATGGCACTTAATACATTTTCGATCATAAATTTTGATCCAAGACACCAATTACCTTGATTCGAGTTTTGTTGGACAGCTAACTTAATTATTTAAAACTTTTATGTTTTATACCTTTTCAAATTCAAAGTCCGTCGACGTCAAAAATGGATTTGTTTGGATTCGTAATTTAAATTAGAAATTTTAAAAATTCCAATAAAAATAATTCGAATATTATTTGAATAATTTGAATAAATTCGAACAATTTCAAAAAAAAAAAGGTTGAACATTTTCCTGCAAAAATAATTCGGATTTTATTCAATTATTCTAATAAAATTCAAATTTTATTCGAATTATTCTAGTAATATTTGAATTCAATAAAATTCTAATATTCGTATTAATTTTTCGAATTTTATTCGAATAATTCGAATAAAATTCGAAAAATTCAAAACTAATTTGAACATATTCCAATAAAAATAATTCGAATGTTATTCGAATTATTCTAATAAAATTAGAATTTTATTTGCATTATGCTAATAATATTCGAATTATACGATAAAATTCTAATATTCGTATTAATTTTTGAATTTTATTCGTCGTAAAAATTCAAAACAAATTTGAACATATTCCAATAAAAATAATTCGAATTTTTTAAATTATTCTAATAAGATTCGAATTATTCAATAACCGTAATTAGAATATAATGTCGGGCTGCGGCAAAAGCGATGTTGGGCCTGTAATGTGGGCCAATTTAAGTTGAAGCGATTAATGGGCTTTAGCTGAGATGACAAAGCTACTGATAATTGCCTCTCAACCCTTACATAGAACCGTATTTGTACGTTTGCCCCAAACAATTCATTTCATACGAATATTAATTATTCAATAGTATACATGACATGATATCTTCTTCTTCAATACACGTAAGTAGTAGTAATCAAATCAAATCAATTTATTATTTATTGAGTGAGAGAAGCAAGACGCTGAGACTGATAGTTTATGACGTCGACGGTTGAAGGGCTCTGCTCCAAGACAACCTCGTATCCGTCGCCCCAGCTCTCCATTCCCTGAGCCATGACTTGCCAGAACAACGCGCCGCCGCACGCGCCGCCGCTGGTCCTCGCGCATATGTACACGTTGTTGAAGACGTTGGCGAAGTAAGTGTCCCTCGCCCCTACGGTGTAGCCCGACGACCTCGAAGACTTTCCAAACTCGCTAACGATGATGGGCTTTCCCAGCACAGATTTCGAGTCTTCTACGTGTGCGTCTATCCATCTCTCCACGAAATCAGCTTGGGCATCGTCGTTTGCTCCAGGGACCCTATTAATTAAAATGTTTTATTATATCTTCTTTCTTTTTTTGCTTATGTGTAATAGTGTGTGTGTTGATAATTGATATATAGTATTATGATTTCTACTACCATTGATCGGGGTAGATGTGAATGGTGGTGAAATCGACGTCAGTGATGCCATTGTTTACGATGAAATCGGTTCCAACTTCGTAGCCAGGATTTGCTTGTTTCTTTTCGGGCATGGATTCTCCGTAGAACCCTTCCATGCCTACTTCGAGGAGATGGTTCTTGTCTATGGATTTTACGTAGGCTGCCATCTCTGTGACCCATTCCTGAGAATTTTATTTTAGCTGAAGTGTTATATATATGGTGTATTTATTAAAGGAAAATCTGTCTATCTATATGTATATATCAGATATATATACTTGAATTGATTTCCCAGATAGATCAGATTGGCAACGAGGTTCGTTCATCAGCTCCCATGCAAAAATGGTGGGATCATCTTTGTATGCTATACCAGTCACTGTGTTGACCCTTGTAAGTACGGCCTGCAATATTATAATAAGAAAATATCGTGACAAATGACACATACAACATATATGTATGAATGTTATACGTAGAGACATGCATGTTAATACCTTGACGTGATTCTTGTAATAGTCTTTGACCGTAGGGTTAGTGAAGAAGTCGTCTTCACCATTCAAGTACTGACCACGGTCTCTAGCCCACTGCACATACTGCTTCTTCCCTCCAAAACCTTCCCAGTTGTTCACCAAACTTAGTAGCAAATGAATGTTGTACTTCTTGGCTTCAGCCACCACGAAATCCAAACCCTAAAAAAATAAACTATTAAGCAGTGAGTATATATTTTGTTTTCCACACACACTTTCTAGACACAGTTATTAGTTATTATAACTACCTGGAAAACTTTCTCGTCGTAAGAACCAGGAGAGATCTGAAGTGCTCGATAACCACCGTCGCTGAAAGCCCAAGTCCTTACAACGTTTACGCCGTACTTGGAAGCTTGTTCGAAAGTATCAGTCACCTTGTCCCTCGTCGAAGGATCAGTGGCCATGTACATCAACCAATAAGAATTGAAGCCATTGAAGTACAATGGCCGCCCATTCTTGACAAATTGGCTCCCTCGTGTCTCCACGAAACCGCTCGAAGCTCCAACGTGCATTGGCCCGCTGCTAACGAAAACAAGGGCTGCTAAGAAAAGACAACTTACTAAACTCTTTCTCATCGACATTTTTTTATATATTTATATTGCTTATTTGCTTGATATTTTGTGTGATGAAGGGTTAGGGCATGCAATGCGAGGTATATATAGTGGATGATGAGATGAGATATGATCGAGGTTTTTGGTCTTTACGAATTGTTGTGATGTTATATGGTTATGGGCTTTTGCTTTGTCCGGCACGGCGTTTCATATTACAAGCAATAATATCGAACTTTATCGACGTTTTGTTATATTACAAGAAGATTTAAGAGGTGAAAAAGGATTGATCCGCTTTTAAACGTTATCCGATCTTTTTTCCCAAGTGCCAGCTGATCTGTTATGCAAGTGTTTTTATTTTTATTATCACGATTTCGGCGGCGGCGGTTGGCTATTACAAACATTCGACTATATCAAGTTGTTCAACTTCTGTTCGCCTATTATCTATCCACTTACAGCAAATGTACGTATGTGTTTCTTTTCATATGATTATTGTATACGGATGGATGATGCTTAACGAGTAAGTTGGAAACTGTATATCTATCTGATGCTCTAAAGTCGGTTGCTGACGGCGGCGCTTTTTCTTTTTATCTATGAACATTCTGCAAGTGTTTTATTTGTCACTACACTTTATTTCAGTTGGTAATAAATATCCAATAGCAAGTAGCATGCATGACGTCATTCGCACCCCAGATTACATGGGCCTTTTCGAGCGATATGGCCCAATATTTTCTGGTAATAGAATTGGGCTTTAGGAGTGTAAATTGTAATAAGAGCCCACGAGAGTGCTTTGTTCAAATATAGTTCGTGGGCTAATATAATAATATTAAAAGAAAAAAAAACGCTACAACGACATTTTTAAGTCGATAATCGAAGCGAAACGTGGCAGAGAAAGACCATCGTCATCATTCAGAGTTCATCACAGCCAAGAATATGTCCACCGCGAAAATTGCACCGTCCGTTACGGTCACAATCAAACACCTCGGCGCACACCCCCGCCGCGCCGGAGCCTTTTTGACCCGACCCGGATTAGTTTTCCGACCCGGGAAGCTCGTCCGGACAATGTGCTCGAAAGCGTCGGACCCACTCGAAGTCTGCGCCAAAGAGTCCGCCACCACTCCCAGCAAGCTCGGCGACTGTAAGCATAATCGACTTCTTGTTCTTGGGCAGTGTGTATCTTATTGTTACAATGCTAAAACGTAGCATATACGTCTTCTTCCTTTTTGTTTTGTTTCAGGCCCTTTCACGCAGAGGGTGTTGCTTACGTTGGAGGAGAAAAACCTGGCTTACGACTTGAAGTTGGTCGATTTGAAGAACAAACCTGAGTGGTAATAACGTTAGTTTTGCTTGCTGCATTGCCTAGGAATCGAATGGGTGAACTGTGGTGGTGATCTTGCTTTGTAATTATTACGAATAGGTTCGTCAAAATAAGTCCTGAGGGTAAAGTTCCTCTGGTGAAGCTTGAAGAGAAATGGATTCCTGATTCTGATGTTATCACACAGGCGATAGAAGAAAAGTTTCCCGAGCCACCATTGGCAACACCGCCCGAGAAAGCTTCGGTGTATGCATGTGATATTGCTGATTCCTTTAACAATTTTCACATCGCTAATCTTGTATATCTTTTACTGATGATAAATCGCAGTGGCTCGAAGATCTTTTCCACATTTATCGGGTTTCTGAAGAGCAAGGATTCCAGTGATGGAACAGAGCAAGCATTGCTTAGTGAGCTGACTTCCTTCAACGATTACCTGGAAGAAAATGTGAGTTACTTGGTTTTCTTTCTTATTGTGTCTCCGAAGTGCTATTTTTGACCTATCGATATGAGATCGTTTCTTGACAATCTTAACCGTCGAAACTCTGCGCAGGGGCCTTTAATCAATGGGAAAGTGGTTTCATCAGTTGATTTGTCCCTTGGTCCAAAGCTCTACCATCTCGAAATTGCTCTCGGACACTACAAGAATTGGTCTTTACCAGATTCACTAACCAATGTAAAGTCGTACATGAAGGTACATTACATGAAATTGCTCTCTTGTTTGTGCCCGTCTTTGAATTCATCCATGGTTGATGCTCTTGGGAAACCTTGTTTTCTGACTTTCCTCTTCTCTGCTTTTGATTGCCAGACTATATTTTCCATGGATTCTTTCGTCAAGACACGAGCTCAGACGCAAGATGTAATCGAAGGCTGGCGACCCAAAGTCGAAGGTTGATCATTGTCAGCACAAATTGTCATTGAGATTTCTGTAATAAAACTTTTGATCTCCATCAATGTTAATGAAGAAAGTTCAAGTAGTCAGTAACTGAATCCTAAAAATCACATGGCTTTTGTGTTCTTCAATTCAATCTTCTCCTAGCAGCAAAAACCATGCAAGTGTAAGAACTCGACAGGGCCACAATCGACACGCCTATGCAAACGCAAGCCGTCGTAGCGCAGACGTACAAGTACCTGTAAGAAAGAACACAGTGAGCCTCGCTTTTGCGTCCAACTATCTTAGTTTTGGTTTAAAGAAACTTACTTGGGCGAAAATACGCTCCATACGAACAAATGGTTCCTCATCAGCAGCATAACGATCGTATACGCAAGGAGAATGACTGAATTTAGGGTTAACGGAACAAGGCAGGGATAGCCGAGAGTCATCTTCAAAAGACGACCATAATCCGCATTTACGCCATTATTACGTGTGATTGTCATCGTACCGAGAAGATACAACATTGGCGATGCGTATGTGATCATAAACATCAAAATACCCGATATTACAGTCGAGTGGTTCGAAATGCCCTGAAATTTTTCAACCGTAAGATAGATACGGAGATGGAGACGGTATATATTGATCAACTAAAGCTCTGCTTACGATGAAAGCCCCAGCGACATCAATTGTCGCGAGTGTATTCGTATTGCCAAGACTGAAATGGCCTGCCATTGCCATGTAATAAAATGCAGCAACCTGTGAAGAAGACAAAAACATGTATTAAATCTTGCATTACCACATTTCAATTAAAAGACCAGAAATGAAGGATACCTTGAAATCAACCCACCTTTACCCACTGTTTTACATGAAGGTCTTGGTCAGAAAAATAGACAGAACTTGCCAAGATTTGCACGAGGAGCAAAGATACAGGCATGGAGTTTACGGGTTGTTGGAGAAGAAGCTGCAGCAAACACCATGAAGACACGTAACACCAGCCAATCAGACGGTTCGAATCTTTGAAGGTGGTTGGCAAAAATTTACGTCCAATTTCAGTTGAGGCATCGCTCGATCTGTTAGGCATCAGCCATGGTGTAGCAAGAAGGATTCCAAGAGAAGAAGCTCCGAGAAAAGTATAAACTAGTTGAATCACGGTAGTTTCGCTTATCCTCAGTGAAACAAAAGAGCTCCCTTCGATTTTTAAGACTTGTGTCAGAATCATCGAAGCAGGGAATAAGTACATCAACATCAGAGCAATGACTGTTCTTGTCTTGAATTGAAATGTGAAGGTAAGAATAACTGAAATAAGAATGAGAAGAAGGGACAATGAGAGGACTTGCAGGTAAGTGATGAAAACGGGCCCCGCCCTTTCGAGTAGCTTCGATATGTCGGGAAGATAAGTCCAGTTGACACCGCCTTGATGCCAGCCTCTGAGGATTCTTCCGCATACGAGCGTTGTAATAACGCAGTTAAGACGACGAAAAACACTTCTTTTTGCCAAAACTGAAGTTCCATGTTTCATGGACATGATTGTCTTTCTGAGCAGTATTAAGTAGAATGAAGACGTCATGAAATGCCAAATGTAGTGTTCTTCTTCAACCATGGAACTCGATCCCATGCTAAGAACAAGGATAAATATTACAGCCACTGTGAAAATCTCTTCCAAATTCCACTCGTGTGATCTGTTGTTTCCAGGGTCGACTTCTCGGTTTAATTGGAGAAGAAGGCGAATGAGTCCCAAACAAGATATAAGCATGGCCATTATGCCGAGCACGAGTAAACCGCCGGATTTCTGTTCAGAAAGAAAGTGAAAGTTTTGACTATGAATGAAGTTGGACTCGTATTTTTTTCTAAGTATCAGAGGTTGAGAATGGATGAGAAGTATTAAACATACATCAGTCGATTTGCTTGATAACCACTTGCTTGTGTTTTGTAGAAATTCATTGTAAGCCGAAATTATTCTCCTGAAGCCATCTTCATTAGCGGATCTATATCAAAACCAACATAGAGATAAAGCATATGACTCTCCTGTTTCAACTCGTTCGGTTACTAAAGAATAAAATTTTGCATGGAAATGAACGAAAGACGAAATAAAACCTTGACAAGTTTCCCGACTTCCAAGATTCATGAAGTGCAATAGCATCCAGATAATAGCAGCAAAGCAACTCTGCGCCTTCCCTTTTACGCGTCCCCAACTCACATGAAAATTGGTGACACCCCAACTCAGACAAGTGAGCATTAAGAAGCCTAAGCAGTTGCCAGGAATTCCTCTCTAGCATCTTCAAATAGTGTTCGTCTGTTTAGATGAAGATATATCAGCAAGCTCACTTTACGAATGACTAAATTCAGTTACAAACTGATGACTGAAGTCAAGTGTATCTAAGAGAGCTTGACCTTCTAGAGATTTGAAGATCTCTGACATGAAAGTGCCCACGTTGTTTTTCGGAATAGGCAAGCCAAATAGGAGGGCCAACGTCGAAGCAAGGTCAACCTGGTGGACCACGTTTTGTACTGCAGTGCCAAGCTCTCGTGAGCTAACAAAGATTGCTAGAGAATCTGTTTCCTCATACGAAGACCCCCCATGATTGCCACTTTCGGTCATACCATGATCACTTACCATAACCTGCAGTTTAAATAAAAGACAAGAATCATATGACTGTGTACAGATACAGGGTTCATGAGAATAAGCATCAACACGAGGATATTTTATACGTATGGATGATTGATTTAATCATCAACTGTTAGCCAGTAACAGCATAAAAATCACTGAACGGTATGCTAGTTGCGCACCAGCAACTGCAAATGGGGAAAATAGAGCAGCACAAACCAAAAGTGTCCGTCTTTTACTTCGGGTAATACTCGAATGGATCCTTCTCATCACGTCATCCATCTCTGACAGTTTGGGACACATCAAGACGCTGCAAATATGGAAATCAAAAGATTAAGCATATCAGATATAATATGGATTGATATAGGTTTTTTTATGTGTGTGACGGTTACATGAACTTATACTGCAACAGACAACATTACCTATTACGACCGCCAATATGTCCCACATGATCAAGCCCGAGGTAGTGTAGAATCTGAACAGACGAACAATATTATCATCTGAAGCATTTATTCAACTAAATAATGATTTACCAGAAGATCCCAGTCAGTCTGGCTAAGTTCATATGTCAAATGCCGAGAAACGTTGTAATCCACTTGAATGGTGTCTTTAACCTGCAAAAGGACTTCTGTAAGATTTTATGCAGCCAAACTTGCATTACCATGTCTAGAATTAACGAAATCAAGATAGGACATAGTAATGTGTAGTTTGTCATTAAGTGCCTCAAAGGAGATAGAAAACGTGAACTGCTCGGGTATGAAGTCCTTTGTCGAAAATTTATTTCACCATGAGTCCATTGACTTACAAAGAAGCTGTTCACGCCATCTTGCCTCGTAAACACATTTGGAAACAACTTGAGCCACGTATCATCACCAAGCATCACCATTTTCCAACCAATTCTGCGAAATTGAGCTGCGGCAGCACAAAGTAAATGTTACCGAAAAATGACAAGGACAACGTACCCAAGCTGAAAGAAACCAAGTAAAGCATTTTAAAGGGTGTGTGGATCTAACCAATAAGATTATCATCCGAGAAAGCTTGTGTATTAAAGTTAGTGGCGACATCCAAGAATCCTCCGATAGCCCCAGAAACCATGGCCTACTCTAACACCACAAAAAAAAAAAGGATATAAACGTAAGTAATGCTTCACTTTTGAATCTATCAATGCCAAGTAACCTTCAAACGAGGCATTGTAACAGTAGGCGGTGCTGCCTTCGCATGATAGCCAATAGCCAATCCTCTGGCCAATAATGACTGAGTATAAGGCATAGCTGCGAGAAACTGTTTGTGCGGCGCCTTTCCATGTTTTCCGAGCACAAATTCAGCGGGAAGACCATCTATCACCTGAAAGATAAGTTTGATACGGAAATCTCAAGCACTTACGTTTGGGATCGCAATCTGAAGGTAATCAAACGAAAAAACATACTTACCATTAGTATTAGTCTGTCGTATAGAGGACTACTAATGCCAGAAAGTTCCTGCACTCACAAAAACTAAGACCATGTAAGATTGTAGCTAGAAATATATCGAACAATTAATCCAATAAAGACTTCTTCTGATCGGAACTGACACACAGGAACTAACAGTTGAAGTAGAAAACGAAGAATACAAAACCTGATACAAAGATTTGATCTTTTCAGAAGGCAAGCTTGAAAAATCCTGATTTAAGTCAGCTGGCTCAGAGTGAGGCGGGTAGAAGCTCTCCAAACCACTAAAAAGGAAACAAATAAGCATTACAACAATAACCAAAAGATCTCAAAAACACTGACGCAGCTTAGAACTAAGGGAATTATTTAGTAAAACCTCATGCCCGACAGGCTCGGCTTCACAGGGAAGAATCCCATGATGAAAAGAGATAGCCCCACAATCTGAATCACGACAGCTGACACTGTGAATAATGTCAGCTTCGCGCAAGTTAATGAGCGGAAGCTGCTCATTTTCTTGAAACGCTTGGGTTGCTTGCTTTGTGCGTTGAATCAAGACTTGAGAGTGTGCCTGGGGAAGAGGAGAGTGTAATAATATGATGCGAAAGTTGGGCCTTGGCAATTACGAATCGGCCCGAACGAAGCCCGATAACATGATTTGAATATTACAGTGATAATAAATATTCTATTTCTGTGGATTTATAGTTTGTTTGTTCAGATTGTGTTTGTGTAGTAGCATAGACATGGAGTTACTCCTTTGTCATAATATAATATCTTGTACAAAAGTTCTCTGATTCCACTATAAATCACGTGGGATAATAATTAGAATGGAATTAGGAGTTGGAACAGAGTACAACAATGTCGTCAAATGAATAATGAGGAAAAAGCCTAATGAAAACCTTTGCTAAGTGTTAATAGCTCTAAATGGCGACCTCTCTTCGTAAACGGTATCGCCTTTCTTCACCGAAGGTGATGAGAAAACTTGCACATTTTCTTGTTCGAAAACATCGTCGTCGTCACCATTCCATACGGCACCAAAGCTGTGCACAATCTTCCCCAGATTCTCCACCAACTGCGAATCTTCAGCAGCTAAGCGCTCAATTCTATCAGACAAGAAATTCATGGCGCTCAACAGCTTCTTGTTTTCATCGGTTAGCTTCTGTATCGTTTGGTTGGAACTTTCAGTCTTCTCCTCAAGTTCGCGAATCACCTTCGGGCCAACTGAGTCTCTGTGTTGCTGTAAGCCTTCCAACTCGTTCTCAAGTTCTTGAATGATCAGATTCTTCTCTTGAATCTCAATTTCCTTCACGATCACCATCTCCTTAATCTTCTCCCGAGATTCGCAAAGAGAACCTGTTTCTTTCTGCATTCGAGACAGTCTCAAACAGAAAGAGCTCGTCGAGCTTTCGAATTCGTTTTCCAACGACGTAACGAGCTGCTGAAGATCGCCGATTCTGTGATCTTTCTCCTCTCCTACAAATAAACTGCGAAGACTGTCCTCCATTTCCTCTGATGAGTTTTCCTCCTTCATTCTGTTGTGACTCGCTTCAACGAGCTGTTGCTGTAGATCTTCGATTCTTCTCTCCTTCTCCTCAAGAAGATGGCCGAGACTTTCCTTTTCTTGTTTAAGGTTTGTCTCAACCTCGATCTGCGCAAGAAGAGAAGCTTCGACTTCCCTGCGCATCTGATTGTTCACTTTCATGGTCGCTTCCAACTTCTCTGCAACTGATTTCCACAGATGAAGTTCGAACTCGATCTCATTAGCTTCGCATAACTTTTCGTACAGCTCTTCGTTGGCCCTCTCGAGAGCTTCGTTCACCTTGTCCAAATCGCTTTGCAGCTGCACCGCGTGTTCGTCTGATTGTACTCGTGAAGTCGAAGATTCTTCTAGCAGACGGCTGAGGCTCTCTTTTTCTTTCTGCAGAGGAAGCTGAAGTTCTTCAAGAGTTCGAACCTTTTCTGACAGCATGGATACTTTGTCACGTTCTTCTTCAAGATCACGCCTCATGTCGCTGAGATCAGCTTCCTTCTTCTCCAACCGTTCGATCAAAGCACGCATGTTGTTCTCGTGGCCCTTCAGATCCATGTAAGAATTTGCAGCTTCTGAAAACTCTGATCTCAAGACCAATAGCATCAGAGAAGTCTCTAAATTCAAAATCTCCAAGTTGGGCATCAGAGAATCGCATGCTTCGAGCTCTGTTTTGAGCTTGCCAATCGTTGCATCCTGGCTTTTCAGTTCAGACATGCACGTGTCCAACTCTCGGGCCAATTTCTCCATCTGCAATTTCCACTCGAGCTCTTTCTCTCTTAGATTCGCAGAACAGCCTCTGTGCTCCCTTTCTAAAGATTTGGGCTTGTTCTGAAGCTTAGAAGCAGAGGATGAAACTCTAGCTTCTCGAATTTGATCTTCTTGGAGTTCTTTCAGTGAAGAAAGCAGATCTTGCTTCTCTTGCTCGACTCTTCTGAACTGATACTCCATTTCCTTGTGAAGTATTTCCTTGGTGCTCAACGAACTCCTCAGATTCGCCAGTTCTTGATCCCTTTTTGAGGCCAGGGCCTCGAAATTCAGCTTGGCCTGGTCGTATTCACAGCACATACTGTCGAAACTGCTCCTCGATTCTAAGATTTCAGTTTCCAAGATCTTTCTCTTGCTCTCGGAGTGAGCTAAGGCATGTTCGCACATCTCAAGGCGACGTTGAAAATCCTGGGAAATTCTCGCCTGAGATTCCAACTTCGCTTGTAAAGAAGAGAGGTCGTCGATGAGCACAGATTTCTCCTTTTCCCATTCTTTCTCCCTCGCTTTGAATTCGCTCCGAAGCTTCGTATGGCTCTCTTCCAAGTGACCAAACTGTTCTTTCTTCCACTTCAGCTGATCTTCGAATTTACGATTATCTTCCTCCAATTTAAGGAGCACGTCATCTCTCTGTTCCACCTCTTTTTTGGATGCTTTGTTCAAATTCCCAGTTTCGGATACCTTCTTCTGAGAGACAGCGACTGATCTCCTAATTCCTTCGATCTCTTCTTTGAGGGCTCGAATCTGCTGCTCTTGATCTACGTTTTTCGAATTCGCACCATCTAAGGCGAATGCCAGCGCTTTATTCTCTTCGTCGTAACTACGAATCTTCTCACTACACTCCAACCGAAGCTTGTCGTTCGTAGATGTAACCTGCTTGACGATGAGCTCTTTCTCCTTCAACTTCGATTTTAACTCCTCGCTAAGCCGTTGTGCGTCGAAAATTTCATCTTCCTTGTCGCTTAATTCCCGCTTCATCTTCTCCAACTTCAAACTCTCCTCCTTGCTCGAGCAAAGCCTATTGCTAAGATTCTTTAGGACAGATTCTTTCTCCTTTACGATCAGCTTCAGATCTTCGTTCGATTTCTTCGCAGCAAAGAGTTCATCTTCCTTTTCGTTCAGAGCCCGAGATAACATCTCTATCTCCGCCAAACTAGCACCACTATCAGCCCGAAGCTTATCATTCACGGCAGTAATATGCTTGACGAAGGATTCCTTCTCCTTCAGATTAGACCTCAATTCTTCGTTCATTTTCTTCGCAGAGAAGAGCTCGTCGTCCTTTTCGTTTAGTTCCCGAGATAGCTTATCCAGTTGCGAACTGATCGCCTTGTTCTTGCCCGACTGATCATCGTTGGCTTTCCTTAAACTTTCAGCTAATTCTGTCTTTGCTCGCAGTTGTTCTCTGAGCTTCTCTATCTCAGACTTAACCTCGTCTAGTTCTTCGTAAACAGCTTTCATTTTCACCTCCCTGGTTGAAATTGGAAGGATTAATTTAGCACATTTATGCACTTATGACTTGGTTTCATATAGCAAGCACATCATCCATTTCATACACGCATTCTTGTTCAGTAAATGTTACAAACACAAGACATACATACTAACTTAAGATTTCTGCAATTCTGTGCCCAACCTTCAAAAGAATATGCGAAAGAAATCCCAAGAAATCAGTGCAAATTGAATCTTCTAGAGTATGAATTACCTCGCAGTTCTCGGCGATCCCAAAAGAAAAGCAGTAAAAAGAAATTGGGTCTTAAATTAGAGGACGGCCGTGGTATTCTTGTGGAGTTCGCTCATGTTTCTTGATTACGATATTACGTTAGTTGTCAGATGATCAGTTCTTGATGAAGGGCATACGAAGTGGAGTTGGGAAAAAGGAAAGTGAAAACTGCTGCGAGTTAAGGGACTGAGAAATATAGCCGTTGGGGGTTTAATTTGTAGGGAGGTTGTTGGTCGTTTTAACGGCATGGGACTCGGTCGGATTTTTTCGGAGATAAATATTTTATTACAAGTGTATCCACTAGCCGTTAAAAATAGGGCCCACGTGAAAGTTACTCTTATTGGGCTTAGCCTTTGGACCAATTTTCTAACAAGAAAACCCTTTGCAAAAGGAGAGAACAAACCATCGAATTAATTTATGAACAATTGCAGTCCACTTGTAGTCCAACTTCGGTAAGAATATGAACACCTTCGAATTCTATATGCTAGTATTTAGTCAAGTTTCTTTTTTAGTGAAAGGTCCAACGCAATTCTTGGTGCTAAAATGCCTCAAATTCACCAAACTATTACAATCGCTCGATTCCCCACTTTCCAGTTTCGGAAGAAGAATTTAGAAAACTAAAAGCAATCTAAATGGATACAATATGATACTAACTTCATCTTCTTGATCCTAGTTAGAATATATATATATTCTGATTGGATGAAATCCTTGTTTTCTGGTTATTACATTACAACGCAAAGAACAACCAACGACGACGTTTAAGAAAAAGAAAAACATCAAGGAATGTTGCAGAGAGCAGCAAGCAATGCATGCTCATGGTGGTGGGCGAGCCACATTCGCACCAAGCAATCAAAATGGCTCGAACAATCCCTTCAAGGTTCGTCCATATTAAAAAACCCTTTCATGCTTTATAATTGCATGAACGAACATATGTTTGATTCTCAAAAAAAAAAAAAAAAGAACAGATATGGAGGAAAAAGTCCAGAGCATGCTTAAGCTGATCGAAGAAGACGGAGACTCCTTCGCAAAGAGGGCAGAAATGTACTACAAACGGCGGCCCGAGCTCATCAGCTCCGTCGAAGAAGCCTACCGATGCTTTCGCTCGTTGGCCGACCGCTACGACATGCTCTCCAAAGAGCTTCAGAACGCAAACCACACCATAGCCACCGTCTTCCCCGAACAAGTTCAGTTTCCAATCATGGAAGACGACGAAGAAGAAGAAGAAGAAAACGACGAAAATGGTAAACTCCACAAAAACAATCCTCAAATCCCCAGCAATAATAAGGTCCCGAAAGCCCCCGCCGACGACCTAAAGGGCCTAATAACGAAGGCCACGAAGAAATTCATACCCAAAAAGCCGACGACTAACAAGCATCCCCAAACAACGACAACAGCCAAGGCCAAGAACGCTGCTGCAAAGTCTGGCCTGACTAAGGAAGAAGCCTTCGATGAGATCGACAAGCTTCAGAAGGAGATCTTAGCCCTTCAGACAGTGAAGGAGTTCGTCAAGAGCTCCTACGAAAGCGGGCTCGCAAAGTATTGGGCCATCGAGAATCAAATCGCTGAGGTACAAGAAAAGGTCTGCAAATTGCAGGACGAATTCGACGTCGAGGCGATCATCGAGGACGGCGAGGCGAGAACTTTAATGGCCGAGGCAGCGTTGAAATCGTGCCAGGAAACGCTGACTAGGCTGCAAGAAAAGCAGGCGAGGTCGGCGAGGGAGGCCAGGGAAGAGCACAAGAAGGTGGAAGAGGCGAAGAAGCTCATAAAGTCGATGAAGGACGAGTTCTTGAATAAGGACGAGCAACGAAAGATCGATGATGGAGATGAGGAAGCTCAGAGCGAGGCGAGCAGCGATGTCGTGCAGGCAGGCTCGGTGGCGGGGTCCACGTCGGGGTCTCTTACGGTGAGCGAATTGGCGGAGAAGATCGACGAGCTTGTGAATAAGGTGATTGGTTTGGAGAGCGCAGTTTCTTCACAGGCGATTATGATCGAAACGCTGAGGAGCGAATCGGACGATCTCCACGCTCATATTAGGGTTTTGGAGGAGGAGAGGGAGAGTTTGATCGATGGGCAGAATGGGTTGAGGAGAAAATTGGAGGAAATGGAGGAGAGGCTGAAGAAGCTTCAAGCTATGAACAAGAATGTCGAGAGCAGAAACAGCAGCCTTCAGACGAATTTTGCAGAGGCGTGTTCGAGCTTAGGGGATTTGTCTGAGAAGCTTAGCAGCGTTAGGCCAGACGAGGAGGAGGAAGACATGGGAGGTGCTGACGTCGTCAAGAAATCGAATAAAAAGACAGTAACTTTCTCGGGTCTGAAACCCGAGGACGAAGACGATGAAGATCAGAGCGAAGGTTACGATAAGGGCGAGGGAGGGAAATCGAAGGAAGAAGAAGAAGAAGGGCTAAATTGGCAGGAGTTGCTCTTGAGTGGGGCTGAGGATAGAGAGAAGATTTTGCTTACAGAGTACAGTACGATCCTCAAGAACTACAAGGATGTGAAGAAGAAGCTCAGTGATACTGAGAAGAAGGAAAGGGACGGGCAATTTGATGTTATGGTGCAGCTGAGAGAGCTGAAGAAGGCCATCTCTAAGAGGGATCAAGAAATTCAAAACCTTCGACAGATGCTAAATTCCCTGCAAGGAAATGGGAACAACGAAGACGATAATCACCTCGACAGAGCTATATCGAGAAGCGATGATTTCGACATGAATTTGGATTCTCAATGCCTCTCGCCGATCGAAGAAAAGCTTCGCCTTGAAATCGACTCCATTTTAAACGAAAACTTGGATTTCTGGCTGAGATTTAGCACGGCGTTTCACCAGGTTCAGAAATTCAAGAGCGAAGTTCAAGATTTGCAGGACGAAATAGTGACGCTGAAAGACAAGAAGAAGCAAGAAGGAAGCATTACCTCTGTGCAGCTGAAATCGGAAGTTCGCCCAATCTACAAGCACCTGCGTGAGATCGACGCGCAGCTGAGCGTCTGGGTTGAGCACAGCGGCCTTCTAAAAGGCGAGCTTAAGCGGCGATACGCCTCGCTCTGCAACATTCAAGAGGAGATCACAAAAGCCCTCAAAAAAGGCGTCGAAGGAGACGAAATAAGGTTCAGCAGCCACCAAGCGGCGAAACTACAAGGCGAGGTTTTGAACATGAAGAACGAAAACGATAAGGTAAGAGAAGAGCTCCACGCAGGCTTGGAACACGTCGCGGCCCTCCAGGCGGAGATTGAGAGGACGCTGGGGAAGATGAACCAAGAGTTCGGCATAGCTGCCGCCGCCGGCGATCAGTCCAAGTATCAGAAATCTATGAGCCGGCCGAAAGTGCCCTTGCGTTCCTTTATATTTGGGACAAGGCCGAGGAAGCAGAAGCATTCTATCTTCTCTTTTATTCATTCTAACAAGAAATACCGCGTTGTAAGAGCTGCTCCGCCGTTGTCGTCTGAGCATTAACATTCCTCTTTATTATTGTTTTTAGCGTAGGCTGCGTTTACTTTTACGTACGAGAAAATGAATATAAAAAATCCCAAGACTCTGTTTAGTAGGCCAGATAACGTTGGGTAAAGGGTTTTTTATCCAATAGGTAAGTGGGTTAATTTTAGAATCCCGCTATTATTTAAAAGCCTGTGCTAATAAACATCTGAATCCAAGATAACTTAACCCACACAATTAGACCAGATAACTTTAGCAGGTCAAGATAAAAATCGTGAAAGGTCAAAAATACCCCTGCCATATAATGAAACCCTACCCAAACGCTGAGCTGAAGTGCAAAAAATAGAGGCGTCTCTCCCATTTTCATGATTCTAGACTATCTGCCTTGCTGCTTCCGTTCTCCGCCGCCTTAAATGACGCGGCCCCAGCCGGATTTCGTCCTCTCTTCGCCGCGGCTGCCACTTAGACAAGTCATTTGAAACACATTTGGAGCCCTAGGTTGTAAACAGAAGGAACTAATACAAACACGCAATTACCTCGATCGGGTACAACGGCCTTTTCACGGAGCCAGATAGATGAGCGGAAGCTGCAATTATGAGTAGCAGAGCAGGGCTTGCTGTATTTTGAAATGTCGAATGAAGAGTAAGCGTGAGTCTTCTTCACAGCTTTTTCTGTTTTTCCTGCCTACAAGTCTTCTTCACATGTGCATTGCATCTCTCCAACATGGATTTTCTTTCTCACTTTCAGATCCTTGCATCTCTCCAACATGGATTTATCTTTGTCAGAAATGTTTCCTCTTCCTTTTTTTTTTAAAAAAAATATATCCTTCTCTCCGAAACATATATATATATATATATATGATGTCTACAAGCAGGGTTATGATAGTAATTTCATATGGGCTGGTACTGTATATATTACTTATTATATTGGCAACTGAACATGATTATTTTGAGGAAGGAAACGAGATATTACAGTGTACCATTGTTATTAACTGGAGTTCTATCTTGCTTTTATTTTATCTTAAACGGAGCACAAGTTAAAACATGAGATAATAATCTTGTACATTAATCATTATACTTTGTTTAGTTTCAAAATTTTATATCCATGTTATTGTAAATTTACAAAAGTGGCCTTTATTTCATTAATATATAGTTTATAAATAGTTATTTTTATGAATATGGAAAAATATAAGATATGGATGTCAATTTGATCCCCATGAAATAAGGAGTAAATTAGTGTTGTTTATTTATTTTTACCATATAAACTACATGAAATAAATATGATTTTATGATTGGGTGGTATAAGGACATTTTGGTCATTTTATAATTAATATGGGTTGGATTAATTATCTTAGTTATACACGATGGATGACTTATAGTGGGCTTGACAGTTTATTGTAGCGGGCCATTGATTTATCTCGGGCCATGTACAGTGAATACTTTTTAAAGTGAACAATATTAGACCGGATAAAAAGCCTTTATCTTGATATAACCTACCAACTAAACGCAACCATAGTAATATGTTTCAGGTCCCAAAAATATTTTAAAATAGGTTTCAAACTCTTTCAGAAAAAATATTAGTTTAAAAGGACCTAATTTTCGTAAAATTTAGAGGTAAAGGACCTAAAGTTACACAAGTGTTACTTCAGAGCAGTAAAGTGTTACTGGGGAACAATGAAGAGTTACTGAGGAACAATGAGTGTTATATCAGAACAACGAAGTGTTACTGAGGAACAATAGTTACTTCAGAATAATGAAGTGTTATTTTAGATAATTAAGTGTTACAGCAGAACAATGAAATGTTACTGCATAAATCGGGTCATTAAAATTAATTTATTTCGGATAGGGCCTGAAAACTAAAAAAAATACTGACAAGCAGTGGCGGAGCTACCACTGAGCCAGTGGGGTCCATGGACCCCACTGAATTTTTTTCCTTTAATATTTTGCAGTAGAAATTTTTATTTTAGTTCTAATTTCTATTATATTGTAAAATGACCCCACTGAATTAATTTACTACATCAAAACTCGACTTGATAAATTTTATTATTTTAATTTGGACACCACTAGAATGGCATCCTAGCTCCGCCACTGCTGACAGGCTTGAAACGAAATTTGACTTTATTTTTATGTTCATTGCAATAGCATTGCAATAGGTAGGCGTATGTAGAATAGAAGACGAAGGGTTGTTTTCCTTTGCTTTTACACTTCAACGAAAAATCGAGTCCAAGCAGCCTTAAACCCATAAGCCCAAGCAGGTCGGACAAAGGCCCGGCCAGGAAATTGAGATGAGAAAACGACAAAGAAAAGGTTATCATACTAATTACGTAATCAACTTATTATAATAGTAAATAAACAAATAATATAATATAATAAACAATCTTGAAAAGGGAAACTTAAAGATGAAATGTAAAACTGTCATGGGCCACTTGCCCTTGCTTGCTTTCCTTGGATGCTTGCTTGCTTACAGTGGCAGAAAATCTAATGACAGAAGCGTTTTATTTCTTAGTACAACGGACAAACGTTAATGAATAATTTAATTAGCTTTACAGTCTTAAGAATATTGTGCTTACAATTATTAGTGTCAGCGCACGTGCAACTCCCGGAATCGTCGATATCACGCGGTCCCCAAAGTGCCACACACGTGCCTCTTCGGTCAAAGGTCAAAAGCCAGTGATTGTACATTTTTTTAATTTTGTTTTGCAACTATTGATAAAATATTAAAATTTTAAAATATGAGAAAATCACCTAAAGCTATAGATAAGGTCGATGATGAGGTTAGTCATCTACTCTCTAGACTTTCTTCATTTGTTTTTTGCATACTCCACGCCATATTATATTTGTTGAGAGTGTAACGTGTATTTCATTGACCAATTAATATGAATGAAGGTGGTTAGCATGTTACTGCAATCAAAAGTCACTTATTTGGAAAGGAGAATAGATAAATAATCGAACTAGCGTGACGTTCAAGATAGAAAAATGTTTTGAGATAAGTTAGAATCAAATCTAGTTATTGTTTTACTATGCCTAAAATGTTTCATGTAGATTATATATATATATATATCAATTTATCAAATTTTACATAACCGTTTTGTTGTCCTTTGCTTACCTTGAAATTTTTAAATTGTCGCAAGGAGAGCAATGTACTGGTGCCACTGCCACATGGGGACATTGATGTCCTTGGTCAAAAGGAGGGACTACTTTTATATAATAGCCTAGGCTTCTCTATTTAATTTTAATAATCCTAATGTGTTGAGTTTGAACCTTATGCAACTTCCATATAGTATTGTGATTTAATCTTTATAATATGATTTATTGAATTGGTAGACTCAAAATGAACGCCGAAAGTGTGAAGGACTACTACCAATGAGTTGTGATTCAAAATCCTTTTACGAAAAAACTAAGGTTTAGACGTTCATATAGTTTTCGTTATCAGTCTGAAACGGTAGTAATTGCCTATGTGTTATCAATTCTATTATATTAATGGTGTTGGGTGGTGAGTACAAACTACTATTTGGTCTCTAAAATAGTTAATAATATTTTCATTTACTACAATTTAATAATTTGATTTAAAGTTTTATTTCCTCAATAACTTAATTAATATAACAATATAAAATGACTTATAATATATGATATACTACACTTATTAGTACAAATTATTGTTAGAAACAATAATTTAATATTCAGTATAAGACGAATGCGTGAGGACATACTTCACTAATAATAATAACAAGTCTAAATTGCACACTCGTATGTGTGTGCTACATAATATATAAAAATTATTTATTAAATATTAAATAATAATTACTAAAATTATAACGGTAAATGTGACAATATATATAGTGGGTGTTAGTACAAACCAAATTGAGTGATTGAGCATTAATATATAAGAGTATAGAATATAAATTCAATAATAAAAAAGCTAGTCGGTCAATTTTTAAAATTCAATTGTTCCTTTACACTCAAAGGGACAAACGGGCGGCCACGTCCCTTAGCGAATCATTGTGGACCCTTTTAATTCCCTCATTTTTCACATTGTTGTATATATTTGTTTATTAGTATCTACTTTTTTCCTCATATTAAACAAAAGTAAGAAATATTTATCCTTATTCGGCTAATAATAAACCAGAATATGAAATATATCTTGATGAGATTCAACTCAACCGCCATAGTTGCAAATGGAAGGCGTTCACGTGTATATCTATAGAATGCATGCATGCATGCATTGTTAGTTTTTACAAGATATATTTTCAGTTTATTTTTTATAAACCGTAAGAATTACATCACAAAGTTGGATTCTTTGTATGTGAATCCAAACATTTCATTCTATCATGCTGTCATCCCACCCCATCCATCATCTCCATCTTTTTTAAATGCCTATTGAAAAACGAACATACAAAAATGCCTATTCTTTTCAAAATAAGGGTAAGTATCCATGGGTGCCTTACTGAGATAAAAAGGAATAGTTAGAAAAGTTATTTCGATTTGCATTAAGCCGATCGACGAGGAGACAAGTGGTGAGAGTTTCGACGTGTATGGACCACAATAGCAAGACAAAGTGATAGTAAAATTACATAAAAGATTTCAATAACACATAAATCCCTCCCTAAAACATGGGTTTAATATAACGGTGTAACTTTACATTAAAATGATGAGCTGCTCTTATATAGTTTTGTGGTTCAATGTTCTCCTGTTTATTCGCCCACTGGTCTGCTCTTGAGGCCTCAAGGAAACCCTATTTGCCTCCCCCTTACAAATAGAAAAGTTAGTTTTATAATCTATATTTAGAAATACGAAGAAATAATTACGGAGTACTTTTAAAAGTATACGAGAACTATAAATTACATTTGATCATTATTGATACGATTGGAAGTACTGAATTTTATATAATTTATTATTTGAGAGCTTAATGAAACGAGGCCATTGATAAGTAAGAGTCTCTCTCTCTCTCTCTCTCTCTCTCAATTTTGTCATCTATTACACACTAGACAACAAATAAAAAATAGCGAAGAGGTAAAGAGAAATTATTAACACCGTTTTACTTTTGGCCCCTCTTGTTTTACGCCGAACGGGCAGAACCGGACCGCCTCATCACCTAATCACGTGATGCCACGTGTCCTTTTTTTTTTTTTTTTTCTACTTATCTCTCCACTGTCCCCCTTAACTTTTGTCTTCGTGAAAACCTATTGTATTTTAGCTAAGCCCACGGTAAAAGTCAAGGTTTTCACTATTCTATATAATACAGTATTAAATGACCTTTACCCCCCCATGTTCTCTTTGCTTGCTTTGTAATAAGAGCTCTCTCTTAAGTAAGTTTCCCCATCTTCCTTGTTTACAACTTCGCCTTCTACTTTGCATGTGCTCTGAGTTTCAATCCTTGTCTCTCCTTCTGCTAGCTCATCATCTTTTGGGGTTTTTTAATTATCGAGTTAAAGCTGGCGATATTGAAAGAAAAGCTTCAGGAAATTAAAGGGCTTTCGTTTTAATTTTTGTTGTTTGTTCAAATCAAGAAAAGAAATGGCTCCAATTGATCATCGTCATCACAGCAACAACTGGTTATCTTTCTCTTTGTCTTCTATGGATCCTCTCAACGCTCCTTGTCAGCCACATACGACGTTACAACCACCTTCGTCAGTTCATTCTCAGAATCTCTACTCATTTGCCGATAACTTCTATGGTAAGTACACGCACTAAAACGCACACGATATGCGTTGTGTGTGTCTTTGTTTGCATGTACTCAGTTAACTCATCACTTTAGCAGCGTTTCTTTCCTACACAGTCTTTTGAATGAAAATCTTGCACGAACTTGCCTCCAAGTTTTCGTTTTTTCTGACCTAAACAAGTTTGAATTAAAGCAACAAATGGACAAGACTTGCACTGAAGCCGTGCTTGTTCCATTCAGTTGCAAACAATTTTTTTTTTTTTTGGTTTACTCTCTTTAATTTTCTCGTGCATTATTAACTTGAGCTTGTTGAAAAAGATGAGCTCAACCCACCTCTCATTTTTGTTTTATTTTGCTTTCCTACAACTCAACGCATAAAAAGCATAGTTTCTCACACGTGGCATTGGTTTGTCGAAGCAAGCAAGCAACAACAAGGGTTTTTGACGTATATTTAGAGAATCTAAAACGCCTTTTGAGGTGTAATTAATTGCAAAATCGATCCATCCTCTTCTAATGTTTGCAGGCGAGTCTTGGGCAAGCAGCCACCACAAGCCCCAAGAATTCATGTACACAAACACACAAGAACAACAACCACCAAAAGAGACCATGTTCAACTACATGGAGTTACTACAGCCGCCGCCCAAGTTCGAGGACTTCTTCACCGGCGCCGGTGAGTCAACGGAGACTCAGGACTCGTCGTTGACTCACATATACGACCAGAATCATCAGCACATCTCATTCTTAACGGAGGAGCCGCCGCCGCAAGCTGATCTGAAGAACTTCGCAGCTGGGTTTCATCAAGCCTTTTCTGCTAACTCGGGCTCTGAGGTCGACGACTCGGCGCTGGTTGGCCAAACTCCGTCGCCGCCCGTTGACTCGCACGGCGAGTTCGCGGCGGCGGCTTATGCTCAGCACTACGCTGTAAGTGTGGCTCATGCCAGTGGTAATGCTTTGACTCTTGGTGGTGGGGTCAGTGGTGGTTATGATGGAGGTGGCGGTGATAACTTAGCTGTTGTTGCTGTTGAGTCCGAGAGTTGTAAGAAGATTGCTGATACTTTTGGTCAGAGAACCTCGATTTACAGGGGAGTTACGAGGTTAGTTAATTTTCATCAAGAATCGAGCTCTCCTTCATATATTTGTTATCAAAGGTTTTCTCTTTCTTTTACGTCTTTAATTAATTGAGAAGTTCTTTTAATGATAAATGCAACAGACATAGATGGACTGGGAGATACGAAGCACATCTATGGGATAACAGCTGCAGAAGAGAGGGTCAAGCGAGAAAAGGGCGTCAAGGTACAAATTTTTTAAAGAATGCTCGTTAAAATTTCACATCTTTTTTTTTGTAATTGCATGTAATGAGTTTCTATTGATTGATGGTGAGCCATCAAGGTTTTCGCTTTTACTTTTTCTTCTTTCAAA
This sequence comes from Craterostigma plantagineum, assembly GCA_027422505.1. Taxonomy (NCBI): domain Eukaryota; kingdom Viridiplantae; phylum Streptophyta; class Magnoliopsida; order Lamiales; family Linderniaceae; genus Craterostigma; species Craterostigma plantagineum. The sequence goes on along the minus strand of JAPQWV010000012.1, from coordinate 13,466,142 downwards.
TCATATTTATGGTGATTGATCGCCTGCAAAATATACACGTACCAAATGTACTTGAGTACTACTGTATTTTCGCTTCGTATCTTTGATGGGGCAGCCATTTATTGTACTTGCTCTAGTTGTTATAAGATGCTGTGCAATATTCTTTACTAGATTGTCTGATCCCTCCAGGCTCGTTCATGGTAGATTTGTCCATGATTTAATATTTTTGGTGGAAGATGAAGACGATGACCCACCATTGAATGAATAGTCTCTCAGCTGCACATATAAACTCATATTACTCCATCTAGTATGAACACTAGTGCCTGAATTTCTGAAACTCATCAGTTTGCTTTTTTGCCCCTTTTAACTTTATCTTTATCTAATTTCCCTTTTCCTGAAAAGGACCCCAATAGAGTTTGACCAAAAGTCACTAATATTAATGACTTCTTTTTTCCTTTTTTCTTTTTCTTTGCGGGATCTCTTGGATGATGGATGACGATTGACGATAATGATGATGATGCAGTTTATTTAGGTAAGCTATTATACCTTTTTGGATCTTTTTTATCTGCTTAATTATGTACTTATATCTATATAAGGTTGTAGTATTATTGATTTCTCAATTCAATGATCATTGCCAATTTTTTCAGGTGGATACGATAAGGAAGAAAAAGCAGCAAGGGCTTATGATTTGGCTGCTCTGAAGTACTGGGGTTCAACGGCTACCACTAATTTCCCGGTATTTATATTTAATTTTACGCTACTTCTACAAGAATCTACTGAATACACTCTGAAAACAAAATTTTTCGATTTGTTCAGATGCCTAACTATACCCAAGAGATGGAGGAAATGAAGCATGTGACCAAACAAGAATTCATAGCTTCTCTGCGAAGGTATATATATATCCATACTTAGGCGATATTTCTCCCCTCAAACTTGTCCATTTTTATGATTTATTTTCTCCTCGTTTTGTAGGAAAAGCAGCGGTTTCTCGAGGGGTGCGTCGATTTACCGAGGCGTTACAAGGTTTGAGCATATTACATATTAATGCAAAGAATAGGAATGAAGAAACTTTGACTAACTTGTGTTTTGTCTCATTAATTAATTCTCAGGCATCACCAACAAGGACGTTGGCAAGCGAGAATCGGTCGTGTCGCGGGAAACAAGGATCTCTACCTGGGAACATTCGGTTCGTATTATAACTAATAACTTCCAACCACTTAAGTTCACTTACTCAACATTGTACTAAACATTCTATCGTTCTTTTTTTGTCCCTTTTTATTACATACACACAGCGACCGAGGAAGAAGCTGCTGAAGCATACGACATAGCAGCAATAAAGTTCCGTGGAATAACTGCAGTCACAAACTTTGAGATGAGCCGTTATGACGTCGAAGCCATTTCCAAAAGCCCTCTCCCCGTCGGGGGAACTGCCAAACGGTTGAAACTCAACCTCGCAACTACCGAGGAAAAGCTCAACCTTGGTAATAATAATATGGCCTTCGGCGGCGGCGGTAATAACAACATTAGCTTCGCTTGGGTCCCACCACCGAGTGTTGTTTCGAGCCACATTCCTTGTGGCTTGCCTTTCGGCTCTCTGCCGCCGTTTTAGGGTAATAGCTACAACAGTTAGGGCAAAACATTGACTGGGTTTTTCTTCTAAGCTAATCAATCATACAATGGATATCATCATATTTTGTGGTGAAACTACTACTACTGACTTTTGGGGGGTTAAGTGTTTAGTAGGGGTTAGTTTTCTTACAAGGAGGCTTGGAATGTTAGGCTCTCTATAATGTAAGTAGCAGCTTTCTAACTGTTGGTTTCTTTCAGTTTTAGATGTAATGTAATGTCGGCAGATGTTTGGGGAAACGGATCCGGGTATGGATTCATTTTCAACCCGTTTTCTGTGCTCGGGTTCTGTTTCCTCTTTAGCTGAATTTTAGAAAAAGAAAAATCATACATGATGATGGCAATGTTTTTCGGTTTTATTACCATGCTTCATTCGATGATGTGATGATCAAACAAGAACATCAATTTCTGGGCTGCAACATATACATGAATATACCACCAGCAACAGAAACATTCAAGGATTCAAAATGGCCAGGCATCTGAATAGTTACCAATTCGCAAACGTTCTGACTGTATTCGGAGAGGCCAGCGCCTTCGCTGCCCAGAACCAAGCACAAGGGCACGTTCGAAACCGAGTCTGCGAAATCGTTAGAGAGCGTAAAGATTCGATTTTGTACGCCGTTGGACGCTGGATGGCCGGCGAATAGCTTCATCTGATGTTCTTCTTGAAGGGCTTTAACGTGGTTCCATTTCCCGGAAACTATTGGGATCTGAAAGCATGCTCCTCTACAAGCTCGTAGCGCTTTGTCGTTGAAGGGATCGCAGCACCTGGGAAGTAAGAACACTCCGCCCTGTTTATCGGTGAAAGTGTACTGTGTTAGAATTGTGACAGAATCGTGCCAAGAATCAATCTATGAATCCAAGAATTTGAGTTCTATGTTCTGACACGAGGAATGAATGATTATCACTTTACCCATCTAAAAGCTGTAGCAGATCTAAGAAGCGAGCCAAGATTGCCAGGATCCTGTAAGAGAAGTTGTAGTAAAATAACTGATGTAGACAGTCATTGAACTGATCATTTTGTAGGATATGATATAAGAAATAAGAATCAAAAGATACTATTTTTTGGGCAAAGCATCATAACATTCATGGTCGACCTGGATTCCATCAAGAACTAGAATTCGATGAGGCGATGGAAACCATGCGGGGCGATCATTATCACACGCATCGTCGTTGCTGATACTGTGAAAGGTTGACGGGATTCTCATCAACGCAATGATATCGACAGAATCGACGGATTGAATGCCAGAAACTTTTCTAATTACTGCTGAGCTAACGCGGACAACTTGAGCACAGTATTTGGTTATATCTTCAGGTAAGGTAGAGCTCTCTAACACGAGCAAGCACTCGACTAGTATAGGCCATTCTCTGCAACAGCTCAGTATTTCCCTGAGATATAAAATCAGTTCGGAAATGTTTAGTGAGTAATCAGTTCTCACATTCATAGAACACAATGTTGACGAAACCCATTAAACCGTCATCACACTCATATAACACAAGAAGCAAACCTCCGCCAGATAACACTATTACAAAACTAAAAGAAAAAACTAAAGAGACATGGACTAGAAACTTACAGTAATAACTCAATCGAATTATGACAATAATAAACACCTGATGGGCGTAGAGCCGACAACAAGAACTGAGCCATGGGAGTGACGATAAGAGCTGTTCTCGCGAAGCTTGACGCAGTGTTTCACGAATGGGTTTGAAGGGCTCGTAATGGTTTTTTCTACATTTGGAGGCAAAATCAGCGTCTTTTTGGTTGCATTCACGCTGCCATCATTCCTACGGTAAGCCAAGATGCTCAGATTCTTGTCGGTTCGAGAATCAGCACTCGATTTTGGCTGGTAATTGAACGTAACCGTTGTTATCGACAGTTCGTTCAGACATAACATTCTTGTCGTCAGCTAAAAATGTCCCAAAGCTTCGCCGCCTTCTCCATCATCATCTACTATGGGAAAGATAAACGACGTCGCTTGTCGTCGTTTTCATTCATTTTCTCTGCAACGATTTACGAAGGAGGTCTCTCCTCTTGAGTCGGTCCAATAGTGCTGTATTGGGCTTATATGATATTGGGCTGTCCAAAATGTCCTCAGCTTCGGACAAAACTTTTTACATAAATAAATATATATAATAATTAAAAAAAAATGCCGAGGAAGAGCAGGCTCACTTTTCAACACCATCCTATGCCTACAATATGTGTTCCTTAGTTCTTCTTTCCTCCATCATTCGAAGTTCTAGTCTAGCGCTCGCAGTGATGGAAGTTCATATTTTCATTCAGTACATATGCACATTACTCATCAACCTTTTCAGACACCACCAGGCACCGGCCAGTTTGCATATGCACTAATACTCTGCAACTGATTCATTTATGGCTAGGTAATAAATAATTGCTTCTGGATAATCTGAGCTCTAGTCTAGATTTACATTGCTCACGTTTTGAATGTATTATCATGGCCCATATGAATAACGCCTTCTCATATGATTCAGAATAGGGTTTTCTTGATCACTGTAGATGAACTTCCCAATATGGTAATAAATCAACTCAAATCAATTTATATAATAGCACAGCACAACCCCATCAGGGGGGCTTTGTACAGCAAAACAGATATGTGCAGCAGAAACAAGTCAACAAGAAATTCAAACATAACAAAAGCAAATATATCCTTGTCTTCTCCCCAATAATTTAACATTTCTTCAGATCAGAAAATACAGCGATAAATTACTTCAAGAATGAGCAGAAACACATTTTAAACCGAATTCGTCCCACGAGAAGCCAATGCCTCCTGAAGGCACTCTACTGCACTGGTATAGTTAAGAAAGCCCATGTACCAAAATTCGTGGTTATCAACAGATATAACCTGGATATACTTTTCAGCTGGCTTGGTTCGACTAGTTGATGGGTTAACAGCTTTGAGCTGGTGAAGAGGGATAACCACCTGATGGAGTAGACGTGTTAAAATGAATGATCGACGTGTCAATGAATGCGACGCATATCACGAGAAGAACCTCTGCTGTACCTTGTAATAGCTCCACTCGGTCTTGTCGCCAGTTTGGTAAGAGAGAGGGTTATCGCTACAAAACGCGAGCTTCTCAGTAGACACGTAGAGAACTCCCATGACCGGGCCAGCCGACGTGGATAAGTAACATGCGTACGAGTCCTTCAGCTGCTCGTCGGGAACAGTTTCAAATGCTTGGCGGAATATTTTTTCGTAGCCACCTTCGGCGAGGACCTTTGTTCCCTGGGCGATTCTTCCTAAAGCAGCATCGGTGAGGCTAGGGCTTGTTTTCACTATAAACGAAAAGGAGCAACAAAATGCATCATAACTTTAGAGAATATTGGTTCAGTGAATAAGGAATTACGACAAACTATGCCAACCGACATGACATTATTCTTACAGTGTTGCCACGTGTTCCCAGCAAGATCCTCCGCCTTTTTGGTTGCTTCCCCGACCTTCTTTCCCCATTTTCCTAGGACATCCTTGACACTACCCATAGTGTCTACAAACAAAAGAAGGACGTTTCAAAACAACGGAATTTCAAATTCAGTACACAGGCATGCACTAAATGAAAACCAAGTTCAAATTTTACTCCTTTTGATGTCGACAAGCAATAAGTGAAAATCAACTTCGAATTTCTACTGGTTTTTGAGGTTCAGAGTAAACGAAATTTCCCATCATAACAAATGAATGCCAGTGAGAGTCATAATATTTAAAAAATTTGTAGAAAATAGATTGCATTCACACAACAAACAGGATTAATTAAGCATATGCACTAAAAGTTGCTCAAACCGACAGGCGTCTCTGAAAAATATCAAATCACAGAACGTTTACAATTACAAGTTTTCTAAGAAGTACAAAATGCATATATATCACCGAAGAAAACTTCCAATCATCGCTCCATGTCCATTGACATAAAATGTGAACCAAACTTCAGATTCACCATCAGCAAAAGCATATATATGAAAAATCAATTCACTCAATCAAACCTTTGAAATTGAAAGATGACGAATTGGCGGAAGAGGACACGTTTGGTTGCTGGATGTAAGGATTGCTCGATCCCTGATCGTAAGGATCCACCTTAGGGTACTGTACCCTAGGTTCAGGCGGTAAATTCCCAAATTCCTCGTTCGAGTTATGCACCACCTTGCTCTCAACCTCTCCCATAGGAATATCCTTGACATTTACATCCAAACCCCCTGTATTTGCAACGGAATCTGGCTTCGGAACGGCGACGCCTGGATTCGGGCTCGGATCTTTAATTTCATTTTCCAAAGGTACCGAATCCAAATCATCTTCCAAGACAGCGTTCTTTTTTGGCACCTCGGACATCTTCAACTCTTGAATCGAAAGTAATGAGCTTTGGATAGCTGAATCCGATAAAAACGGTGATTCCGGCGGTGACTGGACCGGCGAATTTCTTATTTAAGAATCGATTTGACTTCACAGCGAAGGAATGCTTAGTTCTTTCTACTTTCTAGCGATTGGGTAATCCGTAATAGACGGAGATATATATTCCTTTCAAAATACGGGCCGAGAATTTGGTGAAAAAGGCCCATTACACAACGACTAAGCCCACTACAGTTGGCAATTTTACCTTTTTCAATTGTTAGGCAATTTTATTATTTGATTATTAGGCTATGTTCCAAATTCCAGATGAGTGTTTAAAATAAATGGTACTTCGTAAAATGTGGTTGATGCTGAACCATAACTTTACGGTCATCAATAGTGTATAGCTGCCCACGACAATGTGTTATTAATCTTTGTAGCTTAAATAGGGTACTCAAACTTTATTGAAGATGGTTCACTCGCTATGGAAATATTACAAATATAATCTAAAGAGCCTCCATCATAGCCATCTGACGTACGCAAATTCGTCACAGCAAATATCCCACAGTTGTCAAGAAGAAATAGGAATCTTACATTGAAGATGTTACATCATTGTCTTTACCACTCAATTTTAGGTAATATTGTGTTTGCTCAAACTATGACCACATACATGTTAAAATTTCATCAAAATTATTCACTACAAAAAATTATTTTATGTGACCATGTTTTGTTGATAACATTAAAAATCATCACATAAAATCAGATTATATGAGGAAATAATTTTTTCTCACAATAACTATTATATAATGTGATGAAATTTTTTTTCCTCATAAGTGAATATATATTATGTGAGGACACTGTTTTTAATCACATAATAGTAATATATTTCCTCACAAAAGCTAAACATTAATGTGATAGATAAAAAATCCTCACATATAGTTAACAAAATTCCTAATAAAAATAAATTTTTATGTGACAAAAAAATTCTCACATAAAACAAAAAAGAAGCTGTCGTCAACCAATAATATGTATTAGAGTATATAATAATTTTTGTCATTAGAAATGTGAGGAATATTTCTGTATTATAAATCATGGTAATTATGAGGAAAAATATGTTCAACCTGAGGAATATTTTCGTAGTGTATATAATAGTAATTGTGAGGAAAAATATTTTTAATGTGAGGAATATTTTCGCATTATCTCATTAGTAATTGTACGCGGACCCGCCTAGACCCGCCCCTAATGAATCGGGTTTTTTTTCTATTCGGGTAATGGGGCGGGTAACGGGTCCGAAAATCTCAACCCGGCCGGGTCCGGAGTGGGTCTTGCTAAACCCGCCCCGAGACCCGACCCAATATATTTTATATTTAAATTTATTTTTATTGTACGTATATATACATAAAGTGTTCGAATTATTAATAAAAAGCTTTGTAGCCTACTGGAAAAGTCTTTTAGTTAACTTACTATAGGTCATGAGATCGAATTCTAAATTTGTACTATTTAAAAAAATTCGATTTAAAAAATAAAAAAAAGGAGAAAATAGCTTTCAGACCCGGTTCGTTCGGGTCCGGCCCGGGCCGTGGCGGGCGGGTCCCGGGTCCCCTTAAAAATGATCGGGGCGGGTCCCGGGTCCGGCCAAACCCGACCCATACCCGTCCCGCTGCCATCCCTAAATGTGGGCATATTTTCGTAGTATATATTATGAGGAAAGATATATTTAAAGTGACAAATTATTTGTTGCGTTTATATGTTTAAATCAAATATGTGACAAAATAGTATATCTATTGTGACAAATATTTCGTCACAATAAGAATTTTATGTAAGGAAATTGCATTCCTCACGTATGCCAAATGTGAGGAAATAAAATATCGTCGCATTAGGCGCGATTTGGTCTTATGCCACGGGCCTTCGGTGACGAGCAGGTAACGAAAATGTTTCCTCACATTAAATTTATGTGACGAAAATTTACTCTTTTGTGAGGAAAAAAATCGTCACATAAAATGACCTTTTTTTAGTGTACACCATTCTCACAACGTCAGAGCCTCTTCTTCTATATATACGCAGAAATCGAACAACAAAGCAAAAGTAAGAAAGAAAGAGAAAGATGTCAATTGAAAACGATGAATCAGCAAAAGCTCCTCTATTAGAGTACTCAACCGCCGCAAAGCACATAGAAGAAGATGACAGCGAGGAAGAGCAAAGCCGTCGTCTTAGCCAAAGGGTATGGATCGAAACGAAGAAGCTATGGGGAGTGGTGGGCCCAGCCATAATCAGTCGCCTCGCTTCTTACACCATGTTCGTCGTTACTCAAGCCTTCTCAGGACACCTCGGCGACACTGAGCTCGCCGCCATGTCTATCGCTTCTAACGTGATCATGGGCTTCGATTTCGGCCTCATGGTAAAGTGTATACAAAAATGCAGATTTATTACGGAATATCTCCCTTTATTTGAAATTTACAGTAAACATTCCATCTTGATTTTCACAGCTGGGCATGGCGAGCGCATTGGAAACCCTATGTGGGCAGGCCTACGGCGCAAGAAAATACCATATGCTGGGAATTTATCTGCAGCGCTCGTGGATAGTTCTTTCTCTCTGCTGCGTCATTACACTTCCGCTGTTGATCTTCGCCGCGCCGATCCTCAAGCTCCTCGGACAGCCCGCCGACGTGTCCGAACTCTCAGGCGTGGTGGCGCTCTGCTTCGTACCGCTGCACTTCAGCTTTGCGATTCAGTTTCCTCTTCAGAGGTTCCTTCAGTGTCAGCTGAAGAACGCCGTCATCGCTTGGATGAACGTCGCCGCCCTCACGGCGCACGTGTTGCTGAGCTGGCTGGTGGTCTACAAGTGGAGGTATGGGCTCGTCGGCGCGTCGCTGATACTCAACTTTTCGTGGTGGTTCGTGGCGCTGGGATTGTTTGCTTACGCCGCTTGCGGCGGCTGTCCGATGACGTGGACGGGGTTTTCGAGGGAGGCGTTTAGTGGCCTTTGGGATTTTCTAAAGCTATCTGCTTCTTCGGGCGTAATGCTGTGGTACGCATGTTTCGAGGAGAAATTGATTAATTAATTGTTTTCCTATCCTTTTTTTTTCTTTTCGAAATATATTGTATTTATCTTTTGTTTTTGGATGGATGGACTAGCTTGGAGAACTGGTATTACAAAATCCTTGTCGTGATGACTGGGAATTTGAAAAATGCCAAGATCGCCGTCGATGCTTTGTCTGTATGGTAAGTGTAGAAGTTAAAACACAATTCTTAAATATATCTCAATGGTCGGCAACTTACATACGACTCCTTTATATCACCACACATTATTTTCATAATCGAGCTTCGCCCTCGCGGTCTAAAAAATATAGTATTTTGCTTTTGAATTAGTACTATATATTATAGACTTCTATTTCCATTTGATTTCGTGAGCAAACCGTTTCTCTTTTATATGATTTGTCAGCTTTCCCGTGTGGAAGAATCTTTATGCAAGTAAATGAAGCCTCAATTTCTGTGTCATGACAAGCATGGTTGTCATGACCGGTCCGGTTCCGGTCCGGTTTTTTTTTTAAATTTAAAAATAAATAAAATTTTTTGCTTAAATAAATTACACAAAATAGAAAAATTAATAAATTAGTTTGGACTAGTGTTTAAGTTGTGAATATTTTACTTTATGGTTTTGGGTTCGAATCCACCCAACACCCTATTTTTATATTTTATAATTAACCTATTAGTTCACTATTTTATTTTTATTTAAATTTGACCCCAACTCATAAATTTTAATACTTGTCATACGATTAATTTATAACAACCCACACAATATACGTTTATTTGATTTTATCCCTTAATTTAAATAACTATAATTTGAAAAAAGTTCATAAAAACATGTAAGTTTTCATATTATTTGATTAATTCATAGATAAAATATATATTTATTATATTTAAGATAACGGTTTTACTCCGGTTTGATTCCGGTTCTATACCGGTTGAACCACTAAACCTTAAAACACTAAAATTTCCGGTCCGGTTCAAAAACCCGGTTTCAGAACCTTGATGACAAGTCCCTCTCTAGACATGTCCACATATTTTATTTGTCTTATTTAATTTGATCCGTAAATACGGCGCAGCATGAGCATCAACGGATGGGAATTGATGATTCCTTTGGCTTTTTTCGCTGGAACTGGGTATATATATATATATATATATATATATATTATATATATATAATATATAATTCATTATTCACTAATCAGAATCATAGAACTCAAAATTTAATTAATAAAAATAACAGGGTTAGGGTTGCCAATGAATTGGGAGCAGGCAACGGAAAAGGAGCAAGATTTGCTACAATTGTAGCCGTTACAGAATCAGTATTGATTGGTCTCGTATTTTGGGTTCTCATAATGTTCTTACACAATGAGTTAGCACTCATCTACACAACCAGCAAACCAGTGCTTGAAGCTGTTAGCAAACTCTCTCTTCTGTTAGCTTTCACTGTCTTATTCAACAGCGTTCAACCAATTCTTTCAGGTACACAGATATAATAAACACACAGACATATGTACATAAAACAATGCAATAATATTATTCAATAATAATATATATATATACATCATTCAGGTGTGGCTGTTGGGTCGGGATGGCAAGCATATGTTGCGTACATAAACCTTGGCTGCTACTACTGCATTGGACTTCCTTTAGGGATTTTGATGGGATGGGTTTTTCATCAAGGGGTTATGGTAATAAAAAATAACCTAAAGAAAACTAATACTAAGTACATCGATCATGTTATATAATATTTTTATTTTGTCCTTATTCATGATCAGGGTATTTGGGCTGGTATGATATTCGGTGGAACTGCTTTCCAGACATTGATACTCGTAGTTATTACATTGAGATGCGATTGGGAAGTGGAGGTACTTTTCGTAATTATTTGGTGAACTTATTTAACTTGCGATTTCTCATTGCACTGTTGCTGATGATATATAAACGTGTGTAGGCTGCGAAGGCAAGATTACATGTTAAGAAGTGGTCATCAGATCAGAGGAGACATGTCGTCGTATGAAGAAAGAAAAGAGAGATTGTGTATGCGTTTATAGCGTTGTCATCACGGTTGAGATCACATATTCCACTCTTTGTATTCCACTTCGTATTCCAACGAACAAAAATCTTACACCTTCCCCCGTCAAGTGTTAAAACACCCGTAAATATCATTACACCTATGAGTTTCATTACAATAAGTGTTTAAACTGAAAAAAACTCATTATTACGTATTTTTCTATTTTAATATATAATACTGATTTTCTCTACACCATATTAGAAAAATACGTAATAATGAATTTTTTCTGTTTAAACACTTGTTGTAATGAAATTCATAGGTGTAATGATGTTGATGTGAAGCGGGATGACCAAGGAGAGAGGTTAGATGAAGGAAAGAGTCAACCGATTAGAGTATATGTGCGGCGCACAAACGGGGGATGAAGACCTAGTTATTAGAAAGACCTAGTTATTAGGAACGATATTCTATATCTAGATAGTATATGTTATTTAAACTAGTTAGCTAGGATATTAGATATTTTAGCTAGGGGTAGTGTTATACCTCTTTGTTCATTATCAGTTTTCATCAATAAAAGTTTATTAGTTAAGAAAGTCCGATCCCGACAAGGCCTTTTCTCTTTTACCCGATTTACTTTCTATCAATTTGGTCCGACCGGCCGGATCGACATCCCACCTCATAATCCCTCACGCACATCTACAACCTCTACAGTCGCATCTCGTCTTCAGTTCAGCGCAACCCCCACAGAAAAAGGAAAGAACATAACCATGGTGGAAACACGAGATTCCTCGACCCAACACTAAACTGCAAGCGCTCGAAGAAACTATGAGTGTGATGGCAGAGAACAAATTCAGCTGAAGAAAAATGATGTTAAGGATCATGTGGCGGAAATCAATGCTGTTAAATGTCAGGTGGTGGAAATTTTACGAATTCTGTCGGGAGTACCGGTCCGAATATTGGAGAAACAACTGACACCTCCAACACACCGCTTCGTGTTAAGAGCGTTTCAACAACCAACCTAGCCCTACCCATGTTCGACGGGAGTGACCCTCACGGATGGATCGCTCGAGTAGAACAATTGTTCGACGTTTACGCCATATCAAAAGATCAACGGTTCCCATTAGTACCGGTGGCAATGGAGGGAGTGGCTCTTAATTGGTTCAGATGGCTTCAACGTCGCAAACCGGGATTCACGTGGCAACAATTTATCCACGCTCTTATGGTTTGCTTTGATGAAATATACGACGGAAGTCCGTACGAGCGCCTAGCGGCAATTAAGCAAACAGATTCTATCATCAACTATATTGATCCATTTATTCAACTATCCAACCGAGTGCCGAATCTGACTGAAGAGCATTATTTGGGATATTTCATGAACGGCTTGAAGGAGGAAGTTCGAGGCGACTTCGAATCTTGAATCCTGACAACTTGGAAGTAGCGATGCAGATGGCGCAAAACATCGAAAGAAAGTATCAGCGACAACATAGAGGAACATGGGAAAATACAACAATTTATCCCAACCGCGGTACATCATCAGCGTATCGTGCTTCGACAGTGGTTCGTCCTCCAGCGGCCCCGAATCTGTCCAAATCTCAAAGGGCATCATCAAACAATCAGCCTTATCTGCACAGTCAGCAGCCCGAACTCCTTTTCGTCGACTACCACAAAAAGAATATGAAGATTTGAGACAACGCGAGTGTTTTCAGTGTCGACAACCCTATCATCCACTACACGATTGCCCAACGAAACAGCTTCGAGTTATGCTAGTGGAGGAAGACGATGCACCAGATGCGGAGTTAGAAGAAATGTGTTTGGAAACAGGCGCGGAAGAAAGGGTGGCAAACGCTGAAAAACCGACAAACACCGATGCTGCCTTATCATTATGTTAGACGGCAGGACTATCCTGACCCCACACCATGCGGCTTCGGAGCATGATCGCCCATAAAGAAGTTACAATACTAGTGGATAGCGGTGCAAGTCACAATTTTATGTCGCAGAAGGTGGTCGCCGAACTAAACTTACTGACCAGTCTCACAGAAAGATTTGGGGTTCAACTCGGTGATGGGCGAAGAACCGAATCGATGGGGGCATTCTACGACTTGATCATCCAATTGAATTATTTCGAAGTAAGGGCAAATTTCTATGTTTTTCCATTGGGAGGCGTCGACGTAATTCTCGGAATAGCTTGACTGGCATCATTGGGAGACGTTCGGGTGAATTGGGGCAAGATGACGATGTTATTCGAAAACTCAGGAAAGCCAGTTCAAATAATCGGTGATCCTTTGCTATAACGGGCTAAAGTAGGGATTCACTCTCTAGTTTTCACGCAACTGAGTTCTGGGCAGTCATGTTAGAGGAACAACATTGTCTGACAACAACGAGACCGACCACTACCGATCACGAGAAAATAGAAGCGTTGGAAGCATTATTGGAAGGTCATTCCAACGTGTTTGGAGAGCCGATAGGATTGCCTCCAAGTCGACCAAGCGATCATCGAATTGAATTGAAAGAGGCAGGACCAGTGTCAGTTCGACCGTACCGATACGGGCATTGCCAAAAAGACGAAATCGAGAGGCTAGTCAAAGACATGCTTTTAGCTGGAATAATACGACCAAGCTCTAGCCCGTTTCCAGCCCAGTATTGTTAGTAAAGAAAAAGGATGGCAGTTGGCGATTTTGTGTCGATTATCGGGAATTAAACAAAATCACTGTTCCAGACAAATATCCGATACCGGTGATACAGGAGATGCTCGACAAGCTAGCAGGATCAACGGTGTTTTCGAAACTTGACTTACGTTCGGGCAACCAACAAATCCGAGTGGTTCCATCAGATGTATCCAAAACAGCCTTTCGCACCCATATTGGCCACTATGAGTTCCTGGTAATGCCGTTCGGGTTAACAAATGCCCCAGCCACATTTCAGTCAACCATGAACGATCTGTTCCGCCTCTTCTTACGAAAGTACGTCCTCGTTTTCTTTGATGATATTCTCGTATATAGCAAATCATGGGAGGACCACTTGCGACATTTGACGACGGTTTTGGAGGTCCTACGGGATAATCAGCTTAAGGCCAATCGCAAGAAATGTGTTTTTGCATGCGAACAAGTGGAGTATTTGGGTCATATAATTTCTCGAAAAGGAGTAGCAATGGATCCAACAAAAATCGCAGCAGTTATCACTTGGCCACAACCTAAATCCGTGAAAGAACGGGGATTTCTAGGACTAACAGGGTATTACAGGCGATTCGTGCGAAACTATGGGATGATCGCTCAACGATTAACTCAATTGCTAAAAAAAGAAGTCGTGGGCTGTTTTGAGTGGACATCAAAAGCGGAAAGCGCTTTCCAAATATTGAAGAAGGCGTTAACTTCGGCCCCTGTTCTAGCTATGCCTGATTTTACTAAACTATTCGTTATTGAGTGTGATGCATCTAGTACGGGAATCCGCATAACGCCCCATCGCGTATTTCAGCAAAGCATTGGCAGCGAATACGTGCACGAGGTCAACTTACGATAGAGAATTGATGGGATTGGTCTTAGCCATACAACATTGGCAAGGTTCGAACCGATCACCATAGCCTAAAATACTTGTTAAATCAAAGGATCATTACCCCATAGCAACAGGTATGGGTCGCAAAACTAATGGGATATACTTTCGATATCGAATATAAAACTGGGCGCACCAACTCAGCCGCGGATGGCGAGCTGATGGCCATTACCGGGCCATTATGGACCTCGATAACAGACGTAGTAAAAGAACAACAGCAGGATCAACACATTCAAGAAATCGTGACAGAGCTGACAAAGGATTCCAACAGTCAACAAGGGTATGCTGTCATAGAAGGGGAACATTTTCACAAGGGACGTTTGGTTTTGCCCACCACGTCGGCTTGGATTCCAAAGTTAATATATGAATTCCATGATACGCCAACTGGGGGCCATGCAGGAGTATTGCGTACTTATGACGAATTGCCTCGAGCATTTATTGGCGGGGAATGTATCGTAGCATCAGGGAATATGTGAACAACTACTTGATTTGTCAAAAATCTAAGTATGAATCTCAACAACCAGCGGCTTGTTACAACCGCTACCAATTCCTGAAATGGTTTGGCAATATATTTCAATGGATTTTATTACGGGGTTGCCAAATCACAAGGCTATACTAGTATTCTGGTGGTGATTGACAGACTATCGAAATATGACATTTTGTGACGTTGGGGATGCCTATTACGGCGAGAATCTTAGCTGAGAAATTCGTCAAAGAGATCGTTAGATTGCACGGGCTGCCACGATCGATTGTTAGCGACCAAGATCCAATTTTTATGAGCTCTTTCTGGCGGGAGTTGTTCAAAATACAGGGAACCGGGTTGAAATTTAGTTCTGCATATCACCCCGAATCGAATGGACAAACTGAGGTCTTTAATCGAATCCTCGAGACTTATTACGGTGTTTTTCATCAGAGCAGCCACGGAAGTGGGCAGGGTGGTTAGCATGGGCCGAATACTGGTACAACACCTCATTTCAAACGGCGGCCAAACTAACCCATTCGAGGTTGTTTACGGGAGGCAACCGCCAACTCTACGACGATTCATTCCAGGCGAGTGCAAAAATGACGCGGTTGCAGAAGTTTTAGAGAGTCTAGATAAGATAATCCAACAACTGCGGACGAACTTAGAAAAGTCTCAAAATCGTATGACCCACTATGCAAATAAACATAGGCGTGAACTGGAATTTCAGGTAGACGATAAAGTATTGCTCAAGGTACGACCATATCGACAAACCACAATGGCTCGCAATTCTTTCAACAAAATTGCAGCCAAATATTATGGGCCTTTCGAGATACGCCAACGGATTGGAGCAACGGCTTATGAATTGAATCTTTCTCCATCAGCCCGTATACATCCTGTGTTTCATGTATCCTAACTGAAGAAGGTAGTAGGAAATCATCCAGTAGAGACAGATCTTTCGGAAAGCCTCGAAGTCACCAAGAGTAATGTCTTCGAGCTTGGGGAAATATTACAATCACGTACTCGAGAAGTAGGCTCAGATGAAGACCTGTAGGTCTTGGTAGTGTGGAGAGGGAAGCCAAGGGATGAAGCAACTTGGGTGGAAGTTGCGGAACTGGTTCAACAGTTCCCACATTTCAGCCTTGAGGACAACGATGGTCTTAAGTGGCAACGAGCTGATGTGAAGCGGGATGACCAAGGAGAGAGGTTAGATGAAGGAAATAGTCAACCGATTAGAGTATATGTGCGGCGCACAAAAGGGGGATGAAGACCTAGTTATTAGAAAGACCTAGTTATTGGGAAAGATATTCTATATTTAGATAGTATATGATATTTAAACTAGTTAGCTAAGATATGAGATATTTTAGCTAGGGGTAGTGTTTATAAAAGGGGAGACATACCTCTTTGTTTCGTTAAGAAAGTCTGATCCCGACAAGGAACCGGCCTTGCCGAGATCTTCAATAAGGAACCAGCCTTATCGAGGTCTTTTCTCTTTTACCCGATTTACCTTCTACCAGATGTTTACGGGTGTTTTAACACTTGACGGGGGGAGGTGTAACGATTTTCGTTCGTTGGAATACGAAGTGGAATACAGAGAGTGGAATAGGTGATCTCAACCGCAATGTCACGAGCGTTGCTGCATAAAATTGAAGTGTGATGGGTTAGGGGCTTAGCCTAGGGCTAATGTATTGGGCTGTATGGGCCTGTTTAACATATTGGGCTTCTTGAAAATTGATATTTACGGCCCATTCATCAGAGATTCGATTCTTTCTCTCCACTGTCTGAAGGGGATGACCATAGCAGAGAATCTTTCTACAACTGATGATTTTTCTCTTAGTCTTTGCCTCTTCATCGAAGTAACATGACGTTTTAAATGACGATTTCACGCAAGCGCAATGAAATGAAATTACGAGTGGTGACAGGTTACAACGTAGATATGATAAATAATATATATTATATATACGGGAAATCGATGACCCAGAATAATAATAATCGTTTTTCCTAAGTCATGTGTACGTGTTAATGCTAATCTCTCATATGGGGCGTGTTATTAATCCTATGAAATGAATCAGTTTCATGTAATATTAGTGTAGGGACAATATATATTCCTCGATAGTTCCTAGTTAGTCATCATCCTTGCCCATGAAAATAGATATATGCACTAGAATGTCGTATGAGATCTGATCCCGTCTCTCTATGAAGCAGATAAATAATAATTCAAGGCTATGATAAAAGTTTTAATTTCCAAACGACTTCTGTAGAAAAGAACGAAAAACAAAAAACGATGGTTTTTTCATGCGAACCAAATAAAACAAAAGTCATTGGAAAGCGAGCGTTGCATGGGAATACGATCATTTCAGATTTTCCATTGCTTGTCTGTTTTTGTCACATGTGGTTCCCGCGAAAGAATTAAAAAAAACGATAAATTGTTGATCGACATGACCTTAGCCCATATTAGTCTCAATCACTAGAAAATAAATCACTTTCTATGACATATTCAATTCGTGGTTGAAAATATATACAAATCCCTTTACATTGTTTCTTTCTTCTCAACTTTTCTTCGGCGGTTGAAATTATTGCAGACACAACCTCACGTGCGAGTTACTATCTGTATATATACATATATATCCGTCGCTAACTCTAGCAATGTTAGGCTAGGGCTTCTATTAATAATGTCTCGATTTTTCGCTCCTTTAAATAGAGACCAAAGCAAAATATTCTGACCCAAAAGGTTAATGATCGAGAAAAAATAAAAGAAATAAAGAGGGAGGGAGGGAGGGGGAGAGAGAGAGAGAGAGAGAGAGAGAGAGAGAGAGAGAGAGAGAGAGAGAGAGAGAGAGAGTAATATCAACAATGGCTTTAGAAACAGTCATTTTCGAGGAAGACCCTTTTATCTATAGCCTCAATGATTACAGTGACATAGAAAACTACGCAGACGACATATTTGGTCTTCTACACGGAGAAACAGAGCCAAGTATTACCCATCGCGATCATGTTCAGCAAGGCATCACCTTAAGCACAGTTTCGGATCGTAATGATGACTGCTCGCCGGCGCCGGCGTCGGAGGTTCTTTCCCGGCAGAAGAGGCGGCGGCGCAACAAAATTACGAAGAACAAGGAAGAAATGGAGAATCAGAGGATGACTCATATTGCGGTGGAGAGAAACAGAAGGAGACAGATGAATGATTACTTGGCCACTCTCAGGTCCATGATGCCACCTTTCTATGCTCAAAGGGTAACTGCAATTCTGCTTTTATTTTTGACGTTTCAATTACGATATGACATTTTATTCATGTAACAAAAAAAAAAGTGATGCTCATTGCGCAATGCATGCATGCATACGTCTCTTTATTATCTTTAACATTAGAAAAAATACAAGAAGAATCTCCTTTTCTCTTTTCTTTCGCAGGGAGATCAAGCCTCGATAGTAGGTGGGGCCATTAACTTCGTGAAAGAACTCGAACAACATGTTCACTTCCTCGAAGCCCACAAATCAAACCTCCATAACAAACAAAAAGCAGCAGAAAATGATGACAAAGTCTTTCCCATCGTTTTCACTGATCAAAACAACCGTCGGCCGGCGGTGGCCGCCGTCGATTTGACGGGAGATAAGCGGTCTAAGGTGGCTGACGTGGAGGCGAGCATGGCCGAGAGCCACGCAAGCATCAAGATTGTATCAAAGAGAAGGCACAAACAGTTGGTGAAAATGGTTTCTGGGCTTCAATCTTTTGGCTTAACAGTTCTTCACCTTAATGTTAATACAACCGATGACGAATCCGTGCTTTACTCATTTAGTGTTAAGGTATGCTACTATTACGTTTTGTGATTTCTGCGTTTTATTATTACTAGTATATATGTATTCAATGTATATATGCTAAAAACGTCTACCTGAGCCACGCACATGGCTTATTACAGACAATACCGTTCGAACATCATCTCCCTTCAATAAACTAGGAAGACCCTACTAATGGCAATGATTTATATTTTTGGTGGACATATATATTAAATAAAAATATGATGACGGTTATTTTGTAATAAATGCAGGTTGAGGAGGGATGTAAATTAACCAATTCGAATGATATAGCGAGTGCTGTTCATGACATTCTAGAGACGACGATCCACCGAGAAATACCCTATGTATCTGTTTGAGACAAGAAGAAACAATTAAATAAAAGAAGTTCGTTTGTATGTATGCATCGTTAGTCAAAAAGCTAGCTTCGGGAATCCAATATCATGTAATCCAATCTACCATCAATCATTGTCTGATTTAATTAATATACGTGAAAGTTATGTGAGTTTCTAGTGTAGAATCGTATATCTAATAATTTCTCTTGTTAGTTCAAATAATCGATTGCTTTTTTTTAAAATATTATTTAGTATAGTATTCGAATAAAGTATATGAGTGATTGCAATATATCAGATATGAATAACTTTCTTGAACTTATTGTTCGTTATCTTAGTATAATTAAAGATAAACTCACTTAGTCAGTTGTGTCGAAATTGTTGAGATAATGTCTTGTCTCTTAATGCCGATGTAGTCCATTGTCCATCCTAATCAAGAAATTGGCCACTTCAATATTTGTCCTAACGCGTGAGTAAAAGACTATGTATTTATTTCTTCTATTAAAAATTAATCCCATACCCAGCATTTGTGGCCGCTAATTTTGTTTTATTTGTTATTAGTTTATTATTAAATGGTAGATTGTCTTTTATATGTCGATCATTAATCTCATCTCCTCAGACAGAGATTCACATGTGGAATAATAGTCCGTCTTGAAACATACAACTGATTAACTCCCACAGTTTAACTGATTAGGACCGTGTAATATTCATTATGATTTATTTTATTATAACCTCTTATAGTTAATACATGTTAGAGATTAGACAAACAAAAGTAGTAAATCGAAATCTTGAATGGTGAAAACCTTTACATGGCTGTGGGGTTCGTGTTCGTTATTGTTTTTGATCTGGTGAAATAGTGAGACATTATTACATCCCCAAATTAGACACGTAACTAAAAAGTCGAGATCAAAATATATATATATATATATATATACCCGCAAATCTATGTGCTCGACCTGTCCTGTCTCTGGTTTAGTTGAAGTTCAATGAACTAAATCATCAAAAGCATTACCTTTTCAAATAAAATGGAAAAAAGAAAGGAGAAAATGTTGGTTTTAGTTGGTGACTGAGATAGAGTCAGCAATGATATAATAATAGCAATTTCTCCATTGAATGATTGATGCATCAATATGTTAAGTGGTTCGATCACAGGGATAAAAATCTGACATGCGATGTTGCAAATTCTGGTCCGAACCTGAAACACACACATAAGCATATTAAATGTCAAAGTTTCGTACCCCTCACACCTTCAACGAATTTCTCTATTTTCTTTGCTTTTTCCTTTAAGAAGAATATCCAATTAAAATCTTATATTAGTGTATCCAACAATATTGGGCTTAGCATGTAACGATTTGCATAGGCTGGTCCGACACAAATGCCTTCAAGTGACTTGGACGTTTTTAGCCCAACTAATAAAACAAAGATATATAATAATTTTTGAAGCCTTGAATAAAACATTTTCGACCATTTAAATTAACTAATCACTAGTTTTTTGCCCGTGCAATGCATCGGTTTTAAATACATAAAAGTAATACTCTATATGTTTTCAATAAAAGTCGTTTTAGAATATCTTTTTTTTAAAAGAAGTTGTTTTACTTTTTCGAATAAAAAAATAATAAAGATTTCCAATTTTAACCTTCATAAATAAAGCACAAAATTTTAGCCCAAAAAACTATTAAATAGGATCAAACAGATTAATAGGTGTGTATCTTATCTTGTATTAGAATAGAAATGTAGAAGGACTATAAAGGCGACACGTGTCCCACGCTAATTTTTATGACCTGGGTTCAATTGTTTGCTCACATGACATGTCGCTATAAGAAATAATAATGTAAAAATAAAACTACCCATTCCCACACTCATGGACGAATATGGGAAACCGACTCTCAGATGAAATTTTTGGATACAATTTGACGTTCTTCGTTGGAGCTTCATCAAATCGGGACGATGCTGACCAGAACTGCAGATTGTGCTCCTCATGTGCAGATGAAGGTTGGATTTTATGCATCTTTTGCAAATTTTTGGGACTTTTATGGAATCTCAGTGGTTATGTAATTTAACGAGCATTGTAATAATTATAAATCAGGGGTTTTGTCAAAACAAATCGACAAGTATGAGAGATGTAAAAGGTTAATACCTTCAATTGATATTCTCATTTGCAGGTAAGAGACTCCTTAAAGTATCTTAAAACCATTGATTCCATTTCACGTAGATATTAAAGATATGATTTTACAAAGGTGGTGTTAATTAGTCTTTTGTGTGTTCTCTTTTTTTAACAATAAAACATAAATCAATTCTAATTTTCATTGTGTAGAATTTTATTGTTTGATGAATATTGTAATTTGGACCAACGAAAAAAGAACAAAATATGTACTTACGATGACCAATTGGATGTAAATTTAGGATGGTTGTCGAGTTCGTGTCATCGAACAATATCTCACGTAGCCCATGGAGAGCTTTTGCCGTCGGGTGTTTATCTTGAGGAGCTTCAATTAGGAAAACCTCATTTGGTTGATTTATCTGAGCAGGTATATCTTTTCTTTTATTGGTTTTACACATACGTCAATTGATGACTTTTTTAATCAAATTGTAATTATGCTATTTCTTTGCTCAGATTGTGTTTGGTTACCCTCTGTTTTACATTTTCCATCAGATTGGAAAAATTCAGCTCGATGTGTTGTGTTGTTTTGTTGAGGCTAATTGTTTTTTGCCCGTGCAATGCATATGTCATAAGTTTTTGTCGCACGAATTATTCAGGCAAATCAAAGACGCTTCAGGTGTGTAAGTATGCGCTTGATACTTGATATCTTGGATAAGGAGACAAGGATTTTGAAAATGGTTTGTACGGCTGTAAATGGGTGTATTTTATTTTTTTTTCTCTTATTAACTTACTTTAATTCGTTAAATACCCATGCATTGCACGGGCAGCAAACTTATATATAAGGAAATGTAGGTTTATTCTAAAGTCGTCACGTGTCCCCTTAAATTATTATAAAACATATACAATAACATTATTACAAAACCACCCACAATTGAAAATATTATAAATACCTGAGTGTCTTACGCCTCTTTCTACCAGTTCTTAGAGCAGTTTTTTTTTTCGAAACCATCATAAAGCGAATCATCTTCAATGGAGGGTCCTGAGGAAAATGAAGCACCGATCATTGAAGAAGAAGCTGCGGAAGTCATCGTTGTAGAAGCTACTGAGCCAAACCATGCTGTGATTGCATTTGAAAATCCACTGGTGGAGCTGATTAAAATTCTCTCGACGACAACTGTTTTAGTTCGAACCTTCTCCATCTGATTCGATTACCTCAAGAGATAAGAGGCAACCTAGGGAGTTTCATCCAAGCAGCAAGCAACATCTACCATGCTATACGCCAGGCCTGACAGTTCTAGAGCGCTCTCCAGGTTTTCAAAATTTTGCTGAGTGTAATGTTCCTGATGTTAGTAGAGGATAGAAATTGTTAATCTTAGATCAGCAATAGAAATGTAATGGCTCTAATTGTTGTTCGTGACCAAGACACAATTTTCGCTTATGTAATCAGCGTGCGGTTGTAAGAAAAAGAATGCGCTTCCATTAGTGAGAACGATCAATTTTTTAGGCATCATAATATGGCGAAGCTCATGTTCGTTCACATGCTTGGTTACCCGACACATTTTTGTCAAATGGAATGCCTTAAGCTAATCGCATCGTCGGAATTTCCGGAGAAGAGGATAGAATATCTTGGTTTTATGTTGCTTCTTGATGAAAGGCAAAAAGTTTTGATGCACGGATTGTTATACCATTATAGCATTGTGATTTAATTTTAGGAATTCAAATGATCTGACGTAATTTCCTACCTTTATTAACTCGAAGTTAGGGTGTTGTTCAAAAGACCTTCCAACATTTGCACATTTTACAAAGTTCCTACACATATAACACAAACCAAAAACAGATTTTAATTAACGCACAAAGACATTAAACCATAAGTTCAAGGTACCCAACAAAACAACACAACGTGTAAGATGCAAACGACATAATAATAAATGAAAGAGATGAAATGTTTGGATACAATTTGACTTCTTCGTTGGAGCTTCATCAAATCGGGACGATGCTGACCAGAACCGCAGATTGTGCCTCTTATGTGCAGAAGAATGTTGGATTTTATGCATCTTTCTCAAATTTTTGGGGCTTTTATGGAATCTCAGTGGTGATTTTATGTAATTTAATGAGCATTGTAATAATTATAAGGGGTTTTGTCAAAACAAATCGACAAGTATGAGAGATGTAAAAGGTTAATACCTTCAATTGATCTTCGCATTTGCAGGTAAGAGACTCCTTAAAGTATTTCAAAACTATTGAAATCCATTTCACGTAGATATTAAAGATATGATTTTACAAAGGTGGTGTCAATTAGTCTTTTGTGTGTTCTCCTTTTTAAAAAAAAAAATAAATCAATTCTAATTTTTACTGTGTAGAAGTTTATTGTTTGATGAAGATTGTTAATTTGGATCAACGAAAAAAGAACAAAATATGTACTTACGATGACCAATTGGATGTAAATTTAGGATGGCTATCGAGTTCGTGTCATCGAACAATATTTCATGTAGCCCACGGAGAGCTTTTGCCGTCGGGTGTTTATCTTAAGGTGCTTCAATTAGGAAAACTTTATTTGGTTGATTTATCTGATCAGATATATATTTTCTGTTATTGGTTTTACACATATGTCAATTGATGACATTTTTTAATCAAATTGTAATTATGCTATTTCTTTGCTGCTCAGATTGTGTTTGGTTACCCTCTATTTCACATTTTTAATCAGATTGGAAAAATTCAGCTGGATGTGTGTTGTTTTGTTGAGACTAACTGTTTTTTGCCCGTGTAATGGATACGTCATAAGTTCACGAATTATTCCAGCAAATCAAAGACGCTTCAGCTGTATAAGTATGCGCTTGATACTTGATATCTTGGATAAGGAGACTAGGATTTTGAAAATGGTTTGTACGGCTATAAATGGGTATATTTTATTTTTTTGTTCTTCTTACTAACTTACTTTAATTCGTTTAATAATATCCGTGCATTGCACGGGCAACAAACTTATATATAAGGAAATGTAGGTTTCTTCTAATGTCGCCACGTGTCCCCTTAAATTATTATAAAACATATACAATAACATTATTACAAAACCACCCACAATTGAAAATATTATAAATACCTGAGTGTCTTACGCCTCTTTCTACTAGTTATTAGAGCATTTTTTTTTCGAAACCATCAGAAAGCGAATCATCTTCAATGTAGGGTCCTGAGGAAAATGAAGCACCAATCATTGAAGAAGAAGCTGCGGAAGTCATCGTTGTAGAAGTTGCTGAGCCAAACCATGCTGTGATTGCATTTGAAGATCCACTGGCGGAGCTGATTAAAATTCTCTCGACGACAACTGTTTTAGTTCGAAACCTTCTCCATCTGATTCGATGACCTCAAGAGATAAGAGGCAACCTATGGAGTTTCATTGTAAGCGTAAGCTGCGGAAGGTCCATCTAACAAAAACTTTTTCCTAAATTCTAACATATTACAACAAAAGATTATTTACAGAGTCAAGTCTATACAAAGGCTGTAGGCCCAAAATGTCAAAAGAAAAACAACCCTAACGCCGCTCCACAGGTCTTCATCCATGTACCGCCCCGCCCTCAAAAGTCCGTGGAGCACCGCCACCAGTCACCTCAGTCTTGACGCACGTCGGCGTTAGACTCAGTACCTACAACACGTAAACACTGAGCAATTCGGCTAGTATCTGATTAAAAATGCATGTATGCACGTGAACGCTCATTCCCGATCCCAATGTCCAACATGCAATGTTCACTCTCTCTTTCCCACAATCCTATCTCAAATCACACAACACAGGGCCCTAGGTCAGACTCGACACCTCGCGCGCCTATAACATAACGGAAGCTTACACTAGTAGCGTTTTGACGTTCACGCAACTGCCCTACTAGATCGCTTTTCCGTAAGCGGTTGCCGACTCTGACAGCGTTTTGACGTTCACGCAACTGCCATGTCAGGTCCCTCCGCTGAAAATCAAATCACGATGGTTTTGCACCTCGGGACGTTCACGCCCAAGTAGACAGGACGTTCACTCCTGTCTGCCGTCAGGTGTCATGTGAGTACCAACCTCGACTCCTCAACGAGTCAATCAATCAAAATAATCTCGAACTACCCCGCTCAGCGGTACGCCAAAATATTACCGTCTCCACACGGCAGAAGTATCTCACCCCTGTGATATGATATGCATATGCTATGCATATAAATGTGATAACATATGAAATCGTGATGCCACAGAAAACTTACGTAAAACATGTAATGCACCGAGTCACATAAATCACAAAAGCTTCAAATAAATATCACATAATTTATTCTAAACACATATTAAAGTCACATAAGCATTTCGAAGACTATAATACTATACATAGATAATTTGTAATCACATAATCATTTTGAACAGCATTTACATAATTACTACACGGGATTTACGTTCAAATGTATGAAATTAGGTTTCTTCTAATGTCGCCACTTGTCCCCTTAAATTATTACAAAACATATACAATAACATTATTACGAAACCACCCACAATTGAAAATATTATAAATACCTAAGTGTCTTACGCCTCTTTCTACCAGTTCTTAGAGCAGTTTTTTTTCGAACCCATCAGAAAGCGAATCATCTTCAATGGAGGGTCCTGAGGAAAATGAAGCACCATCATTGAAGAAGAAGCCGCGGAAGTCATCGTTGTAGAAGTGTTGAGCCAAACCATGTTGTGATTGCATTTGAAGGTCCACTGGCGGAGCTGATTAAAATTCTCTCGACGACAACTGTTTTAGTTCGAAACCTTCTCCATCTGATTCGATTACCTCAAGAGATAAGAGGCAACCTAGGGAGTTTCATCCAAGTAGCAAGCAACATCTACCACGCTATACACCAGGCCTGGCAGTTCTAGAGCGCTCTCCAGGTTTTTAAAATTTTTGCTGAGTGTAATGTTCCTGACGTTAGTAGAGGATATAAATTGTTAATCTGAGATCAGCAATAGAAATGTAATGGCTCTAATTGTTGTTCGTGAATAAGACACATTTTCGCTTATGTAATCAGCGTGCGGTTGTAAGAAAAAGAATGCGCTTCAATTCGAGCTTCCATTAGTGAGAACAATCAATTTTTTAGGCATCGTAATATGGCGAAGATCATGTTCGTTCACATGCTTGGTTACCCGACACATTTTTGTCAAATGGAATGCCTTAAGCTAATCGCGTCGTCGCGATTTCCGGAAAAGAGGATAGGATATCTTGGTCTTATGTTGCTTCTTGATGAAAGACAAGAAGTTTTGATGCACGAATTGTTATACCATTATAGCATCGTAATTTAGTTTTAGGAATTCAAATGATCTCATGTAATTTCCTACCTTTATTAACTCGAAGTTAGGGTGTTGTTCAAAAGACCTTCCAATAGTTGCACATTTTACAAAGTTCCTACACATATATCACCAACCAAAAACAGATTTAAATTCGAACGCACAAAGACATTAAACCATAAGTTCAAGGTACCCAACAAAACAACACACCAACGTGTAAGATGCAAACGACATAATAATAAATGAAAGAGAAGATAAAATTTTTCCATTATATGTTTCGTACGGCTTCTCAACATTTGAGAATTCAAACGGGTATGTTTTCATTAATACAATTCTTCCACGAACATCTAGTTCACGAAGTAAAGGTACAATAACAGAAAAGTCTGAGGAAACTCGCAGCTTACAAATGTATAAGGTTACATCCTAGGTAATTGTGTTAACTGAATTAACTATCAATAACCAATGAAGATCAAGATATAAACTATAGAAGCAAAAAAACCATTTATTCCCATCACCCAGACAAGTGAAGTCGTAGAAGTTGCCTATGTCAAAAAACCATCACCGGTGAATGATGAATTGATGATAGAGGTGAAGATAATGGCAAACACATCATACAATGATAATTAAAACACGAGTAAAACTATCACATAAGACAAATGAATCCAAAACTTCTTCGCCTTACACTTTATAGTCGCTCCAAAACAGCTTCCTCATCACTTGTGATATGGGGCAAACCCAATCAACGATATTTTTAAGTGTGGGGGCTCTGTGTACTTAATTAGCGGTAGATTGCTTGTTATGTTGTTTGCTAGGTACGCGAGGTGATATGGATGTTGGGACGTAAACAGAGAGAACGCAGGGGTTTACGTGGTTCGAATCCTAACGGATTCTACGTCCACGGGGCGCTGGGAACTGTCTTTCACTAGGTAGCAATACGTTACACACTCATATAATCCTCACTTTCACTCCTAAAATGTGGAAAACACGTTTAAGATACCTAAAGAGAAAATGCTATGCGAATGCTTTTGTAAAGAAATGATGATTATGGAGAAATATGGCCAAGTCCTCCTTTTATATCAGCTCCCCGCCGCCTATTTGCTGCCAGGTTCCAGGATTTCTGGGGACGTACCACCTAGGGTGCTTAGGAAAGATGACTGATTGCTTGAAGGAATGACTTCTGCGATGGTTACAGTGATTTGTTCAGTAATATCTCCCTATGACAAAGTGACACGCGTCTCTGCAGATATCTTTCCTTCCTTCCAACGTTCCTACACTTTTATACACAGTAGTCATTTTTCCTTTGTCCGATCAAAACTTGTACCCACAAGGTCCCTGCAGGTTCTTCCCCCCAGGCAGATATTTCGCTATGGGCTTCCTTCTTTATGGGCTTTGTTGGGCCTTCTTTTATTTGCTTTTTTCTTCAGCCCATCTTAGTTGAGTCCACATCAACTTGGCTGCGGTGTCTCATTCCACCTCGTCCACCACGGCTGCCATCGTAATCTTAATCATGTTCGTCCTCTTATGCGTCATCATCTTCCTTGGCATAATTGTCGAGAAACTCAAACGGACCCTCTTTGTTTTACATGAGATAATTACGACCGTTAGTGCTAATGATGACTTTTAAAAAACAAAAAACATTGTACAAAGATCAAATTTAAACTCAGATGAAAGTATCGTGTTTACAGGCATGTTCCTAATTATCCATCAGCTAGGTCTGAAAACTTATTTTGCAATGAACGAACCAATTTCGTAAAAATGATAACCCTAAAAAGCTTTGACAATCTTATACGTGAGACGTATATTCACATCATCGTAATTCGAAACCAGACATATACAAGGGTCACACACATCAATTAGGTAACAATTCACAGCACAAAAACTCCTCCCCAAAATACTTATGGGGAGGCCAATGGTAAAGATTTTCTTATCCTGCAGAAGAAATAATATATAACAAAATCAACGCATTCAATCGAAAGAAAGTAGTACATAAGCAAAACAGCAGTAAAAGCCCTAACCAACTGGAATTAATAACAACCCAGAGTAAAACATAAGCAACATGCACAAAAAACGAAGGCACGCACGCACGCACACTCGTTATATTTGGATTTTGTGCATTACAATTAGAGAGAGAGATCGAAAGTAAATCATTTAACTGAACAAACACACAAATCCACAATCATGCACGCACGAACGGTTAGATTGGGCCCAAAAAGGGCGGGATGGGCTGGGATATTTTAGGCCCGCCAAGGTGCGGGATTGAACGAGCCAGTTGGGCGGGCCGCGGGCTTGGCGGGGGTGGCGGGCCAGCCCGCAAGTTTTATAAAATTATATATATTACATACTATATTTACAATATATTAATTTAATAGTTAATAATTCATTAATTATTCCATGATTAATAAATATATTTATAAATATATAATTAATACGTTGTTTATTCATAATTTATTATTAAATACCTTAATTAACTAAAACTAATTAATAAATTAAATTATAAAATAAAAATCAAAAAAATTAAGAATATATCTAGGCGGGCGGGCCTGGCCCGCAGCCCGCCGTGGGGCGGGTCGGTCTCCATTTTTAGGCCCGCCACCCGCCAAGTGGCGGGCTTTAGCGGGCGGCGGGCCAACCCGGCCCGCCCCGCCATTTTGACTGCTCTACACACGGTGAACAATCAACAAAAACAGCGTACGTGTGTGCAGACTGCAGAAGAGCCTCAAATAATAAATAATGCCGTACAACCTTTCTCATCTAATTTTTTTGTTGTGCAGCAACTCATTGATTCCACCAACAATCAGACAATCCTCAGAAGGGAATTCAAGACTGTTATTAGAAAGAAAAGTGCAGTAAAACCCAATAAATTCTTCAAAGTCAGCAATTCTTACGGGCATTTAACTATTAAATTATAAAAGGTTTTCAATATCCTTGTTCGATGTTCACCAAACCCTAAACACTAAACCCTGATTGAGACAGCGGCAATGTGAAGAAGGGATCGCAGAGGATTTTGTCGTTCTTTCGCATATCTTCCCCATTTTCTCTCAGGTGGGAATTTCAGTTTTTTTAATTCCTTTACTGGCGAACGTGAGTTATGATTTTAAAAATATATTAATTTTTTAAGGAAAAGCAAAGTGGACACGTGGCAGTATTACAGGAAAGCTACATTTCTATAAGATATGGTATAGTAACTCGATTTATGTCCTTCTGTATATGTACATATACTTTTTTTCATCATTGCCAAGGACCCATAGAAAAACAAAATCATGATCAAGATGCTACTTTTCCCATGCTTTTTAAAGAGGATTTCTATCATTAAAGCTGCAAAACCTTTGGTTTTCTATCTTGAAAATTTAAAGAAAAAGAGAAGCCCACGTATGGCTAGCTTTTATAATAAAGTTACCACATATTGTATAAGTATAAGCTTTTTTCATATGCATGCTCTTGGATCGTAAAAATGCTAATTTTTTTTTTACAATTTAAAGTTATTCTCATCTTTCTTAACTGATCTTTTGAATTGAAAACTAGTTTAGTATCTACGTTCCTCGTTACCATTAGAAATACACACTCTTTTAAGGGGTTGAAAAATTCATTCCTCACAACACCACTACGGATACGTAAGTTTCAAGTCACTCTCAATTAAACATTTTATATCTATATATATAGATATTTCATCGTATAATTAAAATATATTATTAAATTTTAGCTTGCCCTTCAATCAAGCTAGAAGCACGCCCAGTGCCCACTATATAAGGCTTCAAGCGTTGACTAGCCAATGCGTCCATTATATTTGTTCCTTCCTCATTAATACAATATGTACGCCAATACTCGTTTATTTCTAACTTTGTGTATGTTTAAAATGGAATACATAATTGTTTGCTTATGGAAAGTTCGACACATATATAATTTCCATAATCCGATCAATTTCCAACTTAGAAAAGAAATATTCAATGCATTCTGTCATGAACCAATTATATGGGAGACAACATATGATTATACTCTTTTAGTGAATATGTAATGGGATATCACTTGTCAAGATTTTGGATCCGATAATCAGATCATTGCCAGCAGTTATTTAAGTGGCAAACCAAACATTTTATATAGAAATCATATATAATTAGACTGATATCTAAGTTGGATGATCTTTAGACAGTGAAGGGTATACAGTATATTGAAGCCGCCATTTTGAGCCTATCAAAGTTCTTTATTTATTTCACCTAATATTGAATTGAAATTGCATATTGTATGATAATGCATTTTAATTAGATCAGAAAAACCATCATGTCCCATATCTCCAATCGAACGCTACATGCATCCCATGCAACCACTTGTTTAAGACATTTATTGCAAACTCACCTAATTTTTCATATATTTTGTATATTTTATCACAGGATAGGAACTCACAAGTCACAATATATATACATATAGAACTCAAAAGGCCCTATAATTTTGTATGTATCGTATCGTACGACATCCTTTTACTGTAAGAAAATAACTCGAGGTAAACCTAGCGTCACGTACTATAATATTGATTTATTAATTCAAGGACAAAATACTTAATTCTCCCGTTTTTGGTCCTTCGGCACAGAATTATGGCTTTTTAATTAAATTAGGGTAAATTTAACCCAAATTAGACAAAATAGGGCTAATTTGACAAAATTTACTAAAATCGGGTGAAACGCGACAAATAGTCGCGACGTCGCGCCTATTAACCGCGACGACACATGCGCGGGCCAGAACGGGCCAGATCGGGCCCGAAATTTGAAAATCGGGCCTGATTTTGAAAAAAAAAATGGTCTGGGCCGAAAAGGCCCAGTAGACCGCTCGTCGCGGCTATTAGCGGCGACGTCGCGCTTAATAGCAGCGACGACGCGGATAATATAGCCGCGACGACGCCTTCTTCTTCCCCATTTCTCTTCTTCTCCTCCCCACCTATTCCGGCGATTTACAGCGGCGATTCACGGCGACGTCGACCACGTGATAGATCCATCATTCCTCCTCATCATCGATTAAGCTTCTTTTGGGTATGAAACTCCTAATTCGTTTAAATCTTGATTTTGATGTTTCGTTAAATTTCGTCGAATTCTTGCGTTTAAATTTGTGTTTTTGGTATAATATGTGCTTTACATATTGTGGGTTGCTTAGTAGATTGATATTATACGTTAATTTTACCTAATTCACTCGATTTAGGTTAATTTCCCCTAATTTCGAAACCTAATTTTGAAATTAGGGTTTCTAGGTTATTTGATTCGATTGTTAGTACATGAGTCAATTTATGTGTTTGTTTATTGTTATTTGTTGCGATATTGACTTTGAAACGCTAATTTAGGATGGATACGTACGAATATTACGGTCCGATCGACAGATCACTTCTGATATTCCAGGATAGTCATCGTTGTAACGATGTACTATCCAACGCTGATGGTGCCCTCGACACACCTTTGACCGTTAGGGGTTTGGAGAGTGTCGTATGGGGTAAGCTTTCACGACCGGTGCGGTTTGCACGGTCGTGTTCTGGAGAGGTTGGATACCATGTCCTTCTACGGCGTGTATAGTTGTGGATCTCAGAAGTTAGATCCACACTTGATCACGGCCCTCGTAGAGAGGTGGAGGAAGGAGACGCATACGTTCCACTTGCCTGTGGGTGAGGCCACCGTCACTCTTGAGGACGTCGGTGTGCTGTGGGGACTCCCCGTGGATGGTCACTCGGTCAGTGGTGTTATCCAGCACAGGACGCAGGATCAGTGGCTCGAGTACTTGGAGGAGCTGACTGGTTACAGACCTGCTGTGGGGGCGTACACCGGGACGAAGGTGTCGCTGAGGAAATTTGCAGACTGGCTAGAAGCCAACGAGATCGATGATCACAGCTCAGGTTATGAGGTCGATCAGCGGGCACGTGCATATGCGCTATTACTCATGGGATCAGTTTTGTTCCCCGACTCCAGCGGCAGCTCGACGTCCATGACCTTACTCCCGTTGCTCGAAGACATAGACGCCGTGCACACGTACAGTTGGGGCAGTGCCGTGCTGGCTTTCTTGTACAGAGAGCTATGTACTTCGTGTCAGCGTCAGAAGATGAACATTGGTGGAGCTCTACGGTTGCTTCAGGTGCGTTAGTTTGTGTAATTGAATTATCTTGATGTGTATACATACTAATTTAAATTTTGTGTAGGTATGGGCATGGATTCGTATATTACCTGTGCAGCACGTTATGGTTAGTTACCTGTCATTCTTTAGGTTTTTATTTTATTTTGGACGTGCCATTTAAGACGTTAATTTTTACCTATTAGGCACAGCACGTCGATAGGGCCGAGGTGATACTTACAGGAGGAGATATGGATGGAGGATTGGACCTCATACATCAGATGCAGGGTCTTTTCCTTGACAGACGACAGCGAAGACATATGTCGTACGCTGATGTCCCGTCGTCGTCGCGTGGTCGGACGCATGACCCTGGCCCGTCGTCTTCACGTGGTCGTACGTCACAGTACGGGGATGGTAGTTACTTTACACCGCCGGGTTTGATCTCGGCTACGGCGATGGTGATGATGATGATGACGACGACGAGTCCACGCCTCCGTATCAGCCATTTGTGCAGGAGACACCGCCGCGACCCCAGCAGCGACGTCGTCGCCCTGAGCAGCCCGAAGCTCCTGTTGACCGTGGCCATCTGCACAGGAATAGACGACCACGTAGATGTGGCACAGGAGGGCATTATGTTCCTTAGTTTTTATTTTCTGTATTTTTTTATCTAATTGGGACAACTGTAGAACTTTATTTGTGTTTCTTGCTGTTTTGTTTGCGATCTGTTTTATATTATATTTCTAGCAACTTTTTTAGTCGTTAATTTAAATTTAAAATTACTTCCAAATACTTAAACAGGTACAACGACATACTATATCAACCAACAGATTCATAGAATAACTACATCAACCAACATCGAACCCGACAATCAACGCCACGACCTCTCTGACTTTGTCTCCGACTTGAGCTGCCCTGATCCATTTCGTTGCGAATACGAGTTGTCTTTGGCCTACCCGGTCCTCTTCTTTCACGTTGGTCTTCATTATGGACAAGCAAAAAATCAGCAGGCTCCCAATGTCGCTCGTCATGCAGTGGATAAAACGTTCCCTGATATGACTGAAAATATGCTACTTTACTGTAGAAAGGAGCAATGAACTGTGTGCTACTAACATTCCATTGGCGGCACGCTGCCTGCGCATGAGAACATGGAATGAAATGTTGGTCCCATTTTCCACAAGTGCACGTTCTTCCTTGAATGTTCACCACGTGTTTTCTTTGAGTCACCGATGACGAAGTATACACCTCTGCTGTTTGTGCTCGCGGGTCAAATGCAGTTACAAAATGGCCGAACGAGGCATTTGACCAGTCACTATACATCCTCCACGCATAAGGAGACCATTCGGTTTCAGAACTCTGCATCGCCGCAGCTGACTGTTGGTACCTATCACGAAAGTATGCGGAACACCGATGGAAGCTGAAGTCGACTATTGCTTTTGGAGGCAGTAAGCGAGCCCCTTTGAAGACACCGTTAAGTGCTTCTGAGATGTTCGTCGTCATTGAACCACACCTAAGCCCACCGTCGTAAGCAAATGTCCACTTTTCTCGATCAATAGCGCGCAACCAATCGTAGGCTTCTTTGCGTAGACTCTTAAGATGCTCCATTATCCGTTCGAATTTTTCAACCGTATGCGCCATCCCTGCTCTGTGGCACAATTTCTTTAGGTCAGTGTCTTTGAACTCTTTGTTAAAATTTGAGACGACGTGACGCAAACAATAACGATGCACGCCGTTTGGAGACCTATAAGCGTCGAGCTGTTCTACTGCGGACAGTAAACCTGCATTACAGTTCGTAGGTAACATGAACTTATTTTAGTAAAAAAAAAACCAACAACTTGATCTATTTTTAATTGAAAATACCTGGATGGCGATCTGAAATTAGGCATACCCCTTGTCCCTCCAATACATGAACATTGAGCAAGTTCAAGAACCATCTCCAAGAATGTAAGCTTTCCTCCCCAGCAACGATGGCAAACGCAAGTGGAAAAACTTTCTGATTTGCATCGAGTGCACATGCAATCAACATTTTATGCTTGTACTTCGAATACAAGTGCGTACCGTCGACACAGACCACTCTACGACAATGCTTGAAGCCGTCAATGCAAGGTTTGAATGCCCAAAATACATACCCGAATTTTTTTACTCCAGACGTATCTTGAAGATGCAACCACTTCACCACCGTTCCGGGGTTGTAACGTCGCAACGCTTTCATGAATATAGGAAGCTGTTGGATTGACGTTTCCCAAGTACCATAAACAATCTCTTTTGCTCGCTTGAGTCCATGCCATGCTTGAATATACGAGATGTCGTACCCAAAAGTATCTTTTACGAGCTGCTGCACGTTTTTAGGTAAATACTGAGGGTCATTCTTCACCGTTGGGATTAATATTCTGGCAATTTCAGTACGCGATACATTGCGATGCGTGCTGGCCAACTCGTGCGTGAAGCATGTGTGCGGTCCTCCGTATCTCGTCACCTTCCAAAAAAAACTTTTCGGTTTGAAGACTGCACGCAGTGTCCAGTTACAGTCGTCGCTGTGATTGCATCTCACGCTCCAAGAGGTTCTGTTACTTTCGGTCACGTGGTACTCACGTCTAACAACCCTCAAATGGTAATCGTTAACAGCACATTTTAACTGTTCTTTGCTATTAAACGTCATACCTACGTAAAATGCGGGATCGTCCGTGTCGTAAAAATCACCACCAGTTTCGTCAACTTCTGGGGAGTCATTTGATAAGAGGTATTAAACGGGACCGACTGGTATAATGCTCTATTCTCTTCTGGCTCACTTGGCGTTGGTTCATCGTCATTTTCATCATCGGCATCGGCGGGATCTGGCAATTCGTCTAGTGCCCCACCCTCGTCGTCAGCTTCGGAGTCACTGACGTCACTATCTCGGACGCCGTCATGAACGATCTCAGGTTGCGCCACCGTCGAACTAGTAGGAACCCATTGGCTACTCGAAGGTATATCTTCTTGAGGGGCAAACGAAATATTCGTCAATCCTTCAGTAACTGAAGTGATGTCAGGAAACGAATCCATCGGCGCGGGATTAGTGTATTGAACGATCTCAGTAGTCTCGACAAAGACCTCAATGTAATCGAGCTCGTTGTCGGGATCCAAGAAGTATGCGAGGTCGGCATCACTAGACAGTAATAGGAGATTATGATACAGTCGTGAGTGTTGATAGTGTTCGTTCTTCACTCGAACGATTAAAAAGAAAGCATTGTTGTCGACGGAAGTCATGTCGTACAGCATACTAAGAAATTGATCGAAATTGGTATCGCGACGAATTCGTCGATAACCAATGGGTTGAAGACTATACTGTATGGTGTTTGATTCGTGTATGATTTCACCGCCATAATAAACAACTACTTGAATTTTTCTAGACACCATATTGGATAATATGTATGAAATTTATGAAATGATAATAGTTAAATTTATGATTTCACTCGAACGATTAAATAGGCAACGTCGTCGCAAGCATTGGACGCGACGTCGCACTTAATGGACGCGACGACGCGTCTATTAGCCGCGACGGTTAGTGGCCCAATAACGTGAGTGGGCTTAGTGGGTTTTCAGTGGGGTTTTAGTGGGTTTTAGTGGGTATGGGTTGACGTCGCGTCCATTAGGCGCGTCGTCGCGTCCATTAAGCGCGACGATGGCCCACGCGGGCCACACGCGGGCCCCGTACGGGCCCTTGCTGTGCCACGTCAGCCGTCGCGTCCAATAGGCGCGACGACGCGGTTATTACCCGCGTTTAACCCGATTTTAGTAAATTTTGTCAAATTGGCCCTATTTTGTCTATTTTGGGTTAAATTTACCCTAATATAATTAAAAAGCCCAGAATTATAGGTAGACAGATACATTTAATATCTGACGAGAAGTACTCAATTAATCTTCAAAAAAAGTACCGAATTAGTATCATTTCCATTTTTCTAATTAAATTGTCTTCATATATTTCATACATGATTAAGCATAGGTAATCATCAATATATTTAAGTGTACTACAAATACGAACAGAACTCTTCCGTTTTTGGCAAATCAAACGTTAAGACGTGTTTGAGTAGGTAAACATTCTACAATAATGAATAGTACTTAGAAAATGTCGATTTAATCAAATCAGGCTTGATATTTATGATAATTAATTTTAGAATCATTACCTGGTTGAAGAATAAAAATTTGCATTTGACATGAATTTGGGGTTCATTTCATTTGATGCCGTGGAAACTTGAACCAAAAATCCCATTTTTAGAACACATATCTAACCCTGGTAAGATTTTAACCATGTGCGTCACACCCCTTCGGTTTTATTTAAAGGTATTGAGCTAATGGCACACACACACACACACACACACCAAAAAAAGAACAGTTTTTGTGTTCTTTAGCTTGTGAGCAACCATCACCACCATGTAAAGAAAACATCTGAAAGAAAACACTTGGTTTTGTGGGTTAGTGGGGGCAGATTCGAGCAAGTGTTGTTGAAGAAAACAAAAAAATGAAAGTCTTCACTGTGATGATATTTCCATAACATCCTAGCAAAGCTGTCCGTGCCTCTTGATTGGATTGTCTTTTTGAGCCATGAAATTTTGACTGTCCTCTTGCCAAGTTGATTCCTTTTTTTGAAGGGTCTGCACACATATATATATATATTATCAAGAACTGTATCATTTGCTCTCACTAGTGAATGAAGAGACGTAGCAGCTCTAATTCTTTGGGTGCTATGATGTCCCTCTGCCCCAATTCTACAGGTGATTGCTAAAATGATTAAAAGCAAGTTATATTATCAGTCTCACTCGTGCATTTTATTACAACTTAAGTTGTAACTGATGTTTTCTTGTTCCATCATTATACCAAGAAAGCTGCTTTTTATCCTATTTTGCAGATGGAGATGATCAAGTGAACGACAAAGCAATGTACACAAGGGAGTTTCAGATGACAATTTTGGATGGCTTGGAAGAGGAAGGTTGCTCTGTTGATGAGTCGGGCTCGGGCCTTGAGAAGAAAAGGAGGCTAGGCATAGACCAAGTCAAAGCACTAGAGAAGAACTTTGAGGTGGAGAACAAGCTTGAGCCCGAGAGAAAGCTGAAGCTTGCTCAAGAGCTCGGTTTGCAGCCTAGACAAGTCGCTGTGTGGTTTCAAAACCGCCGAGCGAGGTGGAAAACAAAGCAGTTGGAAAGAGATTATGGCGTTCTTAAGAACAGCTACGACGAGCTCAAGCTTGATTATGAAAAACTCAAACGCGATAATGAAGCTTTACTCATAGAGGTCTGTCTTTTCTGTACATTATATATGGTTCATTTATTACCGTGTCAGTAGTTAACTCTGCCCATCTATAGATTAAGGAGCTGAGGTCAAAGGTTGCAAGCGATGATGGGAACAGCGAAGTTTCACTTTCGCCTAAAGAAGAAGAAGAGGAGGAGGAAGAAGAAGAAGAGATTGTGTCTGATGCCGAAGAAAAAGCCAACCTTGAATCGGCTATGATTCTTGAAGAGACGATGAAAACTGAGGATATGAGTGAAATCTTGTGTGGCCCATCGATGGTTCTTGTTTATGAGTTCAATAAAGATAGATCTTACGACAGTGATTCAAGTGCAATCTTGAACGAAGATCATCATCAGACAAACAATGGTAGAAGCAGCCCATCTCATCAACAGCTGTTGGATTTACACAGCGAAGCCATCACTGCTGCTAATTGTTCGATGAGCATGAATCTGCTGCAGTCATCATCTCCATCTTCTTCAAAGGAAAGTGCAGGTGTTATTAGCAATGGAGATCCAAACGGTCATATTTTCAATAAGAGCTATGATCATCAGATTGAGGAGCACAACTTCTTCGGACATGAAGAAGAGTCGTGTACGAACTTGTTTTCTGATGATCAAGCGCCATCTCTACCTTGGTATTGCACTGAAGAGTGGAACTAAAAAGACACATCTATGTCTCCCTCTCTCAGTCCCTTTGTGAGGATAAAATTGAATAAATGAATGAATAAATTCTTGATTTGGGAACGAAATCAAAGACAATTTTGTATAGTAATATCTATTTTGCAAGTTAGTTAATATATAATGTAAAATTAAATGTCACTGAAATTCCAGGACATATCGTATGTGTGTGTAAGAGTTTCAGAGTTCACGTGGGGGTAAGGTAACAGCAAGAGTAGAAAGACATAGACTTGATAGGAATTGAATTATAAATTAAAACAGAATAACATCCCAAAATAAATAGTATTGTAGGTGTAGATATATGGTATTATACATAATGTGAAAGAAAATGTAGTCTATTTCATATAGGTGGTGCGGTGGGTCTTGAGAAAACGATCGATGGCACGATATATTTGATATTCGATATTACGTATCCCTTATTAATATAATGTGATAGGGATGGTGTTAATTATGATGACCACCAACAGTTTTTATATTCACAACAATATAAAACTACCGAACAAGCCAAGAATTTCAGTTAATATTTATTTTTCTCTTATAGAATCATAAAAATAATATATTCCAAATCAATCCTTTTACAATATTCTTATGCATCATCCACGATAAAAAAAAAAAGGTAATAAAGAAAGAAAGGGTCGCTTAATGGGGACTTTGCGGTCACTTTTTTTCTTTTGGTGTTGGTTTTTTGTGATTGGTGATGTTTATCCTCTACGATTTATGGCATTCTTTTTAAATAAATAGGACTTATGCACCATGCTATTATATTAACAAGGTACACTATATTATAGTTTCTTACAACTTTTATAACATATGACATATGTCTATTAAATACTTTGTAGCTAGTTCCAAGATAAGGTGGCATGCTCCACTTTGTTCACTCACCATAGTTAGTGGAGCTTTACCTTTGTTATCTCTTATTGCATATAGGCACACTTTGATCTGCCCGCCCATGCATAAAGACGTATTGCCTCCATTTATTAATTATCGTATCTTGTCAAAAGGTGGATTCAATAAAAAGAGATTATTACAGCAATTAGTTAAGTTACTAAACTTCATATATTTTGACCAATTTGATAGATAATCGATAACGTTTCCTATGCCATTTTCCTTGATTCATTTTAAAAAATAGTATGTTGTCACCCGTTGCTGGCCAAGCTATACGGTTACAACGATTTTTCTATTTAGGATTACTTGTGACGATAAGCAAAAGCGACACATTTATATATATCCATACATATCACACAGAGAGAGAGAGAGATAAACCACGCCTACACAAGTTGCTTGCTTTCACAATCCATTTTTCTTTATATAGTGGGGACACTTTAATTGAAAATCTTGGAGCATATTGATAATAATAACTATCGGGAAAAAATAATGGAAAATGACACCAAGGTCATAATCAAAAGGTTTATTTTATTCAAATTCTACATGACGTTGTAGTGTAATATTTACATATAAATAAGGGCCTTGTTGCCATATAACCAAAGATGAAATCTTCTTTTTGATACCATTTACAGCTCTTGATCCGAGGTTTTCTTCCAATGCTTATAGACGAGTCCTTCAAATCGTGAGCTCATTAGTGTTACAAAAGAGTGTTCGCTACATCTGAGTTTATTTTATTATGTAAAAAAAATACTATATGTTTTTTGTTTAAAAAAAAAGCAAATGTCGAGTCGAGCCATCGGATTCTTTGGGCTGGGCCCAAACCAGTTGAAAATATTAATTAAGAAGTCGTTGTCAGTTACCCAGTCAACCCTCATTGGCATGACATTACACGGACGCATCTATACTATTAAACTGAGATATTATAATGAGAGGTGATTATTAAATGTTAATTTGATCTTTAAAATATTTACAATTTAATCTCTATTTATTTCATTAATTAAATAATTATCACATTTAATCCTCAATTTTTAGTTATTATACTTAGGTCCTTAATCATTATTTTTCTTTTATATATATTAAAGTTATATTTCATCTACTAAACATAAATTATAAATTTCAAAACTAAAATTAAACAAGTATATTTTAAGCACAATATGTGCATATAGTATCCTATATATACATTTAAATGTAGTTTTGATGTGGGGTTGACATGTGTCCCATAATAATTATTATAATAAACAAATAAATATAATAATAAAAAAATATTAGTTTAATTATTAAAGTACTTAGCTTTAATTATTCGTAAAGAAATTACTATAAATAGTTACTTATTTAATATAAAATATAAAATAAACATCACGGGTAATTACTAGTAAGTAAATAATTAAAAGGTCGTTGTTAGTATTATTATGTGATAAAGATATACATACGTACACTAAAAACAAGAGGTTAGATGGGTCCTACACGGAGACAATTACGTACATAATGGGACCCACACACAGAACCGTCTGCCATCATCTTTAATGACCTTTTTTTTCCTCACTATACCTAATTATTTGACCTTTGGCTGCACATTCAATCTAGCGAGTTGGCCCAACCTTTGGAGCAGAATATCAATACATCGTCGTCATCATAATCATCATCAGTTTCGTTGGTTTCCTTTACATCTGAACACGAAACTCGGAAGAATCATGGCAAACGACATTATAATAGTTAAATTCGTAACCCATAAAGTTTGTGTATATATGTGTGCATTCCATTCGCTTAAAATGAATTTGTAGCTTTACAAAGATGAGTCCTATGATGGTGATGATAAGCTGAATTCTAGCCCAAAGTCATCTCTCATCATCATCACGGCCATGATCTTCTTCTTCAGTAGGACGTTTCAATCTCTGAAAGATTTCGTCCAAGGAGTCAGTAGACGACTCACTAGTTAGATGTTTAGTTTCCTGAACTTGGCGCAAAGGCAAAAACTTCTTCGATTCCAAGCTCGTTCTAAAATTTTGGAAACCATTTTTCATCGACGCCCATTTTGAGGCTAAACCCGCCGGCACTTCATTGTTGTTGCTGCCGCCGATTTTAGGAGATGAAACATTCTCCTCCTTTGGCAGTTTATTCTGTTCGGCAGTGTATTTGCTGCTCACTGATTCCTTTGTCCCTGAATATCTTCGCGTGCTATCTTTTAACAAAGAACTTTCCCTTACGTCTTCGTTGGCCGAATCAGAAGTAGCCTTCATTTCAATTATATTATCCTGGGTAATCGAACACCGTCGATAATTTCAGATGACAATTGAAGGGACAAAGATTCAGCAAGATTGTAGACATACCTTACTGTTGTTACCAGTCTCGACATCTACAGACATGCCATTGAGATTCCTAGCCAATGGAATAACATGTTCCCCGACCTTAAGACCTTGTTCAAGCCATGACCTTTCTGTTGAACGAAACGAAACCGTTAGTTTGATAATATATATAAATATAATGTTAAACTAATTGAAAAACCACGATTGCCAGCACGACAGTAAGTAACCTTTCTGAAGTATAAGCAGTCCCGATGGCTCAAACCCATCTAAACCATCGTCATCGCTCTTAAGTCTGAAGATCTTCCAGTTCCCGAAGAAGCTAATAATCTTGTCAAAGAAGTTGCTTGCCACTAGGATCGTGTAGATTACCATGATGAGAGGATAGATTCTATTGAATCCATTCCCAAAGAAAGGAACAGCATCGTCAATGTTTCCCATGCGCTGCCGCAATATTTTTTAGAATCACAAGTTGGGATGTATAGGCAGCAAAGTTATCGAAAGGCGCCAAAAACAAAAAACACACGAGATTAAGAATAGGATAGAGAGGTAACCCTTTCGAATAGAGTTTTCTTTCCCCCTTCAAGACTGATGAGATTGAGAAAATTATATGAAATGGGAGGAGCATAGCGAGCAACCATCCTGATAGGAAAGTTAACAACGGATATTAGCTTCATAGAACCGTCAAATTGTACAATCTACAATAGGAAAGTTCTTACGAGCATATCATTAGCAAACTGACAGAGCTGGTCTGCCTTGGCGTCAGCGAGTAGAACATTAGCCTTCCAACTTCGAACAAAGAGTAGTATGTGCAAACACACATGTACATAAGAGGAACAAATGAGAAGACCTGGAACGATATAATAAGAAGTGAATGAGATAACAATGTTTGTAAGGGACATATGAAGCACTGATCTGAAACTATTTTGCTCTTCACATTCAACTGAATCTTTGGCATGTCATTATAGCTAGGGAAACTCTCACAAATATTTCTAAAAATACGGGACTATTTACCTGCACTAGAACCTCATCCTTTCCTACAGATTTTATGAGGATAGAAAATAGAGATAAATCAACACCGCTTGTAAGCAATGTAGCCTCTGCTAGGAGTATTGCAGCCGACATGCAACCGAGAATCACAGCCAAGACCTTTTGTAATTGCTTTTGCAGGATACATCGCCATATTAATTCTGAAAATCAAGATGTAAAAACCATATCCTGAGATATTTGGATCGAAGGAGCAATGCAGATAGATAGATCGACAACATGGCATAATCGATACCATAAACAATAATGCCAGAACTGAACAATATCAATATTTACATCAAAGATTCTAATCGACAATCTGATTACCTGCCCGGTCAAGGAAGGAACCGAGTGTACCAGAGCGTTCTTGTC
The DNA here is from genome assembly GCA_027422505.1 of Craterostigma plantagineum. Lineage (NCBI taxonomy): Eukaryota > Viridiplantae > Streptophyta > Magnoliopsida > Lamiales > Linderniaceae > Craterostigma > Craterostigma plantagineum. The sequence goes on along the minus strand of JAPQWV010000012.1, from coordinate 13,423,068 downwards.
TGAAACTTGAGATAAACTTCCTGTGAAGCAGGAGAGCAAACATATTGGCTAGGCATATATTCCAGATATACGACTTAAGTGGCAGTTTATGTCATCGAATTTCACTGATATCTAGTAATGATAGGGATGCAACCTAAAAATTCTTCACAAGATGCTCAGGTGATTAAGTTTTTTGCCAAAATTAAAAGAAAAGGTTCTAACCATCCCGTCATACGGCGCCTTTCATAGTTCTTTATTGTATCTTCCAATTCAAGAGCCTCTGTGACATATGTCATGTACTCACTGCATAATGAACATTAGCAGCAAACCAAGAATTAATCACCACGAAAAATAAATTATAAAATTAATCCACAAACAAGGAGAAGTTATCATCAGCCTGATAATAGTAACATATGAGATCGTCAGACCTTTTGTACCGATAGTATTCCTCTCGCGCTCGTCGGAGGTGACGCCTTAATGTCGCCATTGATTTTTCATCGGCATCATAGTCCATGTCATTTTCCCCCAACCGGCCACCTTGTGGCTTGAAAGAAGGATCTTCTTTGAACTACACAATGAAAATAAGAGGAAAACAGATTTGCTTTCCCATTTTATTAACCATTAAAAGCTTCATCAGGATGTGCTATTGTGCAAGAAACGCAAGTACCATTAGCACAACCATGCTGTCAATAATCCCCATATAACGCCTTAGCGGATCCCGCTTTGACATCTGCTTTGATGTGGCCTCAGCAACCTAATTATTTGACGGGGTAAAAAGTGAACCAAGAGCATTGAATAAGGTGTAAATAAATTCAAAGTCAATATCAAAGAAAAACTTACTACAATTGCATTCGACAGGTCTCGATGAGCATCATCAAGTTTCAAAGCCATTTTGGCTATCTTGTGTGACAGAGCCTTTAGACGGTTTGTCCAGTCAGCATTCCTCCAAATACTTTTAGGAATCTCACTTAAACCAAAACCAAGAAGAAATGCACCAGTGACTAGTCCAAATGTGTTTGAGCATGCCATTGCCCAGCCCAATATGCCTCTACCACCAATCCTGCCAGTAAAGAGATCAACAATTAACAAAGTACGTGCTAATGGTTGGCAAGATGAACTGAATGGACCATGCTCTTTCCAGAAGATAACCAAATCAATATTCTGACTCATTTTAAGAGTCAATCTATGTAAGAGGCTAAAACAATCAAACAATAACATAGGCTGATAATCAGATAATAAGGGCATATGACTATACAGGAACGAACCATTCTTTGTGCGTAGTAAGAACAAGAATTAATCCGAAAAGACCAATGGATCCCACAATTAAATAGAAGACTAGGTTTACTTGAACACTAGTCTTTAATCTTTCCATCATCGTAAAATCCCCAGCATCTTCATAACCCTGTAAAAGGGGTGCCACGAGCCTGCCCATAGCAAAAACGGTTTGCTTATGATTGGGATATTAGCGAAATCCACGATTGCATTAAGAAGGCAATGGAAAAATGACTAACATATATGTGGACATAATGGAATTCCATAGCGAAAAACATAAGAGATATATTAAAAGGTCATACCACGTCAGGAGAAATGTACTCCAGTATGACAAACTCCAAAAGAAAGAGATTCCTCCATTACCATGACCGATGATTGTCTGCAACAAATAATAAAATTAGGCAACCTTGCAACCTACATACACTCACTGAAATGTGGGTTCGATTAAAATCATATTAATGCGGCGAACGGAGAGCTCCAACACAACAAATACAGAAAGCAGAAATTTTACCGTCCAAATATCCGCCGGCACCAAAATGATGATCGAAATGGAACAAAACCAAGTGTATCCCACCGTGAAAAACACGTATCGAGGCACGTGAGCTCCCAGGAAGTATTTGAGAGTCAAAACCACCATGCCTAGGGTTAGTGGCAACGAGATCAGATAAAATACCCACATGTCTTACGAATGATCAAATCCACCAAAATAATAACTGAAAATTCGGTCTTCGATTACGAGGATGCACAAATCAATACGATCTACAAGAGCAAGTAATGTCGATTCTGCTGCGAATTTGGAGACAATAGAGTGATATTGAAGAACGTTTTCTTTTTCTTTTGTTTCCCTCGCGCGTCCGGGAAACAATAGGAGGAGCTGACCAGCGGAAGCAAAGCAGTGACGACCTTCGCCATTTGGACTTAATACACCCAATTTAATATATCGAAATTTTGACTAAATTTACAATTAGCCCTTTAGATAAAAAGAAAATATAAATCTCGTTGACTGAAGTGACGACCTACGCAAACACAACTATAAATTGCCAAGGTGGATATCATATACAACCTTACCGTCACTGTGTATTTCTTGAACTGAATTATTGATCTCTTACTAATGTTTTTTCAGACTGATCTCCGCTTCCAAAGCCATGCTGTTTTGGCACTGTTTGAGGACACAAACTTGTGTGCTATTATCATGCCAAGTGCATCACCATCATGCCCAAATACATCCAATTGGTTAGTAGGATTAGGGGGAGCGTGCTCAAGTAAGATCAGCCTTTGATTCAATCAGTGTTATAGTTGTCTTTTTCTTGTTTCTCTCTCTCTCTTCTCATTGTTAGTGATGCTGATGAACTTTATACCTTTCCTACAATGTTCGTTGGTTTTTCCCATTTACTTGCATCGATATTCGATAGCAAAAACGTTCTTGATGCATCAGCTGAAATACACGAGATGATATATGATATAACCAAACTACTGCATACCGAAAAGATTAGGGAGAAAAGGACATGAATCTGCGAGCATCAAAGCACAATAAATAATACAAAGGAGACGGATCGATAGATGGTAGCAATAAAACAAGACTCCTAATACAATAAAAGGCTATATTACTCGTTGTCTTGCATTGGTGCTTCCTTGATCTCCTCAGAGTTATCATCCTGCAAACACACACAATATATTGGTGGTACATACAACGACCTCAAACATGGTATGGGTAAGCAATGAAGGAATTTATACATACCTGCATGTCCGAAGTCCACAAAGTGAGGTTGTCACGAAGAAGCTGCATGATCAAAGTGCTGTCCTTGTACGATTCCTCTCCAAGAGTGTCCAACTCAGCAATAGCCTCGTCAAAAGCCTGTTTAGCGAGGTTACAAGCACGGTCTGGAGAGTTGAGAATCTCATAATAGAACACGGAGAAGTTGAGTGCTAGCCCCAGACGGATGGGATGAGTCGGGGCCAACTCAGCGTTAGCGATGTCCTGTAAAAATCAGATGATAGAAAGTTCACTCTCTTTGAAAGAATCTATCTCTATGCAAGATTTGAAATTGGAAGTGCTCAGCGATAACAAGTTATTTTAGACAAAATCCAGCATAGTAACACAGATGTTCAAGAAAAATTGTATAATAGGGATCAGATCTACCAACAGAACAAAACAATAAGTCTTCGGATCTATCAAGTAATTGGTAAATGTTCTCCCCCAAGGCAGCACAGACATACAAGACAGCAGAGAGTTGAAAAAACAAGAGGAAAAAAAGTTCAAGCCTGCCTAACCTGAGCAGATTTATAGGCGTTGAGCGTGTTCTCCGCCGCGTCCTTCCTCTCAGCTCCAGTCTTAAACTCGGCGAGATACCTATGATAATCACCCTTCATCTTCAGATAGAACACCTTCGAGTCGCCACCCGCCGCAGATCCGATGAGCTTCGAGTCGAGCAGCTTCAGAATACCGTCGCAAATGCCAGAGAGCTCGGACTCGATCTTCGATCTGTACGTTTTGATGGCCGATACGTGTGCCTCGTTGCCCCTGCTTTCTTCCTTCTGCTCGATCGAGGATATGATTCGCCACGAGGCGCGCCTGGCGCCGATGACGTTTTTGTACGCAACGGAGAGGAGGTTGCGTTCCTCGACGGTGAGCTCATCGTCGGAGGAAGACACGACCTTCTCCATGAACTCGACCATTTCCTCATACCGCTCGGCTTGCTCGGCGAGCTTCGCCAGGTACACGTACTCATCGCGTGAGGAGGCCATTGCTACGCTGCTTTGGAGAGAGAGAGAGAGAGAGATTTGACCGGCTTTGGTATTGAGAGGAGAGAAGATTGGTTGTGGCGACTAGCGAAATGCCCGATAGAAAAAGTCGAGGCTATATGTATTTTCTATTTTTTTTTTTTTGGTAAAATGATATTTCATTTACCACGCAACCAATCAGTATTTACAAACACCTCACCCTCAAAAAACCAAGAACACTACTTGCCTCAAACAAAACAGCAGGATCAGCACATCACGGAACTAATACAATTTACCTTGAATTAAATCTAAATCTGAGCACCTGCTTCATATGACTAAAACTCTGCAACCTCAGCTCCATTTCCCTTTTGATCATAAATGTGATCTGTTCAGCAGTCTTTGTACCCTCCTCATGCATTCTTCGGTTTCGCTCACACCATATATGATGTATAGCAGCGGCATAACAGGCAATACTAATGCGGTGCTGGGCTGTTCGTGCCCTTCCCATGCGTTCCATCCACCTGCATAAGTCAGCAAAACATATACTCGATCCTCCAATGTTTAGCCACGCATTGATACCCTCAATCACTTGTTGGCTATACGGGCAAGACAAAAATAAGTGCTCCACAGATTCCTCACTCCCTTCACATAGCCTACAGCTTGTATGGGAGATGTTCATACCCCAGTTCCTCAATCTATCCACAGTTAAGATCCTCTTCTGCACCACCAGCCAAAGTAGAAAAGAGTGTTTAGGAATATTAAACCTATTCCATACAGCATTGCAAAGAGGGAACTTTGGTACAGTCCCTTTTAACCATTCATACCCACTCTGAACAGAGTATAGGCCATCCGAAGCTGGTAACCATTTGGTCCCCTGATATCCCAATCTGAATTTCTCCTTTATTCTATTGAGTTTGCGCCAGTGCCAGCTCGAATCAGCTGCCGGTCTGAAATCCCAGAAGTTACACCCCTTCAAGTATATGACATGTACCCATTTGATCCACAGCGAGTCCACTGCCATTGTGATATCCCACAGCTGTTTGCCTGCCAAAGCAAGATTCCATATAACGCAATCCCTCAAGTTCAGCCCTCCTTGTTTCTTTGGGTGACACACACTGTCCCAGTTTAATAAGGGGAGACATTTACCATTAGCTTTCACCCCCACAGGAATTCTTTGCAGATTCTGTCGACCTCTTTGGTCACAGCTTTGGGTAGAAGGAATATAGATCCCCAGTAGCCATGAGTTGCCAGCAACACCGCATTAATTAAGCACAATCGTCCAGCGTATGATAGATTCCTAGTGCCCCAGCATTGAATTCTGGTCGTGATCCTGTCCACTAAGGATTGGCAAGAGTTCCTGCTCCATCGAATTGGAGACAGAGGAACCCCCAAGTATCGCATGGGGTAACTACCCAGAGGGAAACCCGTACTCCCTAGAATCTGCTCAGTGCACACAGTATTAGTGCCAGCCAAGTAGATGCTCGATTTCTGTTGGTTGGCAGTTAGACCAGAAACTTTGTGGAAGTGATCAAGCGCTTCCATGACAACTGTGACTGCTCCATTACTGCCTTTGCAGAAGATCATGAGATCGTCTGCAAAGCAAAGATTCACCAGTTTTAGGTGCTTACACATTGGGTGAAAGCGGAATCTGGAATCCTGAGAGGACATCTCCAATTTCCTAGTCAAATATTCCATGGAAATCACAAAGAGAAGTGGGGATAAAGGGTCCCCTTGTCTCAGACCCCTAGCACTTTTAAATGCTCCAGTTAATGCACCATTGATGGACACAGAATATGTAACAGAGGTTACACAAGCCATGATCCAGTTCACAAACTTTCTGGGGAACCTGAGAAGGCACAGCCAAGATTTCAAGAAGTCCCATTCCAATGTGTCATATGCTTTGCGGATATCCACCTTCATAAGAGCCCGGGCTGATGCATTCTTTCGGTTATACTGTCGAATCAGATCTTGACATAGAAGTATATTGTGCACAATAGATCGCCCCTCCACGAACGCACTTTGGTTAGCATGTATGAGTTTGGGAAGTAAGGCCTTGATTCGGCCACATAACAGCTTAGCAATGCATTTGTAAATGGTATTACAGCATGCTATGGGTCTGAATTCCTGAGCACTACTGGGGTTTGGCACTTTTGGGATGAGGCAGAGTACCGTTTGATTCAGCTGGGGCAGCATTTTACCAGTTTAAAAAAATTCCAGAATGGCATTGGTAACTTGGTCCCCCACAGCATTCCAAGCTTGCTTGAAGAATCCACTACCAAAACCATCAGGACCCGGGGCTACCTCAGCATGAATGGACTTCATCACTCCCCAGATCTCTCCTCTCTCGAATGGCTGAATTAGCCTCAACTGTTCTTCCAGAGACAAAGTATAACCAACTTCAGCCACCCTATAATCCAATTTGTTATGAGTAGTCCTCTCACTGCCCAGCACTTCCCTAAAATAATCAGAAAAGTGTTGCTGAATTTTCCTGTTATCAGTAATTAGGCCATCTGGCGTATCTATGCACAAGATTCTGTTAGCATATGTTCTTTGTTTGATTCTAGCATGGAAGTAGGCCGAATTCTGGTCCCCTTTAGCCAACCATCTGGCTTTTGCCTTTTGCCTCAGGAACTTCTCATTGGCTCTACTTAAGAAGGCAAACTCTGTTCTTGTGGCCTGTTCTTTAGATAGAGGTCCAGATTTAGGGGGTCTATATGGAGAGCAGCTTGCAGGTCCTCTAACTTCTTCCTAACCATTTCAGCGTTTGTTACAATATTGGCAAACTCAGTTCTATTTAGAGCTCTAAGAGGCCTCTGGAGATTGGCCAAATTCCAGTAGACACTCCTCATGGCAGACCCAGGCAAATAGCACCAGTGATCCCTAACTAAAGTGAGGAACGTAGGGGCCAAAGACCACATATTGAAGTACTTAAACGTTCTCCTTATAGCTGGTTGTTGCTTTGTGTCCCTAAGCACAATAGGGGTATGGTCAGAAACACCTTCTGGAAGGAACATGGCAATGTGATCACTGTATTTACTTGTCCAGCTTGAGTTGGCAAAAGCCCAATCAATCCTACTCCAGATTCTCTGTTCAGGACTCTGTTTGTTAGACCAGGTAAACTGAGCTCCACTTCTTTTTATTTCCTGGAGCTGGCAGCTTTGCAAACATTGGTTAAATTCCCTAAAATCCTCAGCATGGATGGGAGCACCCCCCAATCTGTCCTCAAATCCTCGGATATTGTTGAAGTCGCCCCAAACCATCCAAGGCTCAGTTAGTGCCCCACCAATCTGCACCATAATTTCCCATAGTTTACTCCTCGCAGACGGCTCATTGTGTCCATATACACAAGTTAGGTAAGTAATAAGGGCCCTGTTCTTGAGCAGTTTGAAATGCATGTGCTGATCCGACTTAGACACTAATTCCATCTCGGTTCCTCCTTTCCAAGCCACTACAATCCTACCATTGGGGTGTTCACTACTGTTATGACAGCAATCCCAACCTTCAAAAACTCTATTCATTGTGGTATGTACAGAATCCCCTTTTAGCTTTGTTTCAAGTAAACATATGATATTTATTCTATATCTACTACAGAAGAGAGCCACCTCTCTCTGTTTTGCAGGACCATTTAGGCCCCGTACTATCCATTACCTGACACACAAACCTTCTGCTTGGAAGGGATGATGACAGGTTTATCCATATTTCTCACCTCCTCTCTCTGAACCTGGTCTGCCCAAGACTTCCCGATTCCACACAGTTTTGTTGCCTCCTCTTTCTCGTCTGTGTTACCAGAGTCACTGGGGACCTGAACCTCTGGTATGTGGTCATCCCCTGTATTGGAAACATGATCATCAGTTATAGTTCCACTCAGTACCTGACCTCCTGGATGTGCTTCAGTACTCATTCCCTTCTCATTTTTCCTAGGGATAGGTTGCCAATCTTTCTGGACCACTTTCTTGCATATGGCTGTTTCATGACCAAACCCCTTGCAGTTAGTACATCGCACAGGCTTCCACTCATAAGTGACTTTTTGTTCCAGAAGCTGCCCCTTCTCATTTAAGAACATAATAGTGTCCTTCAGTGGCTTATGGAGATCAACTTTCACTAGAACTCTGGCATAGTGAATCCGCTCTTTTTTCCTCGTAACATCATCAGTCATAACTGGTCGCCCAAGCAAACTCGCAAGCTTACTCAGTGTTCTGATACCCCAGTATTTTAACTCCAGCTGAGGGAGTTGTACCCATATTGGCACACTGTCGACCCCTACTTTATTTAGTTCAGTATCCTCTGTCCATGGGGTCAGCACCACTGGTTTCCTATCAAAGTGCAGAATCTCAGTTTGTAAGATTATGCTCGTGATGCCACACAATCGAACCTAGCCAGGAAGAGGCCTTGTCTCACCTGCCAAACATTCTGCAGTCCAACTTTGTCCCATTTCCGCTTCAAAAACCCAGCCATAACACTATAGGGAGGATTTGCCCCAAGGACATAGCATAACAGCGCTGAGTTCCAATGCTCAACCTCCTCTTGGATCTCATCAATTTCTACCAGACTTATCTCCTTACCAGCCTCAGTAGTAGGGGCAACATAATCCAGACGATTGTCCTGTTTTTGTAGAAGTTTTGCATTGAAATTGGTCCAATTACTTGCAGCCTGTGGAGCGAGTACTCTGTTGCCTGAACTTGTCAATTTTGGCCACTCTTTATCCATTTGTTCATCAGTAGCCATATTAATTGGGGATTTGGGACTACCAGCTATCCCCAATGGATCAGATCACTTTGAGTCGATAAACGATTTGCCTCGCTGATGCGTGCGATCACCCGAATTAGTCATTAATGGGGATTGTGCCATATCCAAATGTCCATCAGTCCCCAAATCGATTGAAAATTGATTCAGAAGTGGCGTCCCCAATGGAACAGTCCGCACCAAATTCTCAGAGGCACGGCCTCTCCTCAATTCCCCGTCGCTCAAACAATTCGCGTTGTCCTTCGGTTGCTCACTGGGAGGGGGCGGCGTCGTCACCACCGTGTTCGGCGCTGCCCTCTGTGTCACCATCCTTCTCTTTTTCGCCATTTTCTATTTTTTGGTTTTATCTATTTAATTTCTTTTTTGTTTGGGCCGGTAAATATTGGGCCGTGACCGTATTGCACACTTGATGGCCCATTCCCTGTAAGACCTATAAATATCTGATGCCGCTAACACGAACCCTAATTTGATCCTCGGAGTTCAACGGGCGCCTCTTCACTGCCGAAGCAAGCAGAGTCCCATCGAAGATGAAGGTTCCCTCTCTAAATCAATTTCACTGGCTGACCTAATCTATATTTGCATTTTCTGCCTTAATCTGATGTAACTTTGATTTTTTTTTCAGTTCAACATTGCGAATCCCACCACTGGCTGCCAGAAGAAGATCGAAATTGACGATGAGCAGAAGCTGTATGGTTTATCTATTATGCTGTTTAACAATGATTGACTTTTTTACTTATCAGCCATTGAGTAGCTCAATACACGTATGTTTTCCCGATCGCCCTTTTCGCTCTTGATTTTGTTTTCTGTACATCTGATGCGACTACAGCTCTTGAATCTGGTAGCTCATTTTTGTTCTCTATTTGCACCATCTGAAGAAAAAACTTTTGTTGGGATGATCATTTAGTTTTTCGTATCGGGAAAACTGCTGTATGATGTTTATTATGTTGTAAAAGTAAGTCTCTTTTGCTGCTTCTGTTAACTGCAGCCGTGTGTTCTATGACAAGAGGATCTCTCAAGAGGTCGTTGGGGATGCATTGGGTGATGTACGTACAGTGTTTTCATTTTCTTTGGTTTTGCACTTCCCTATAGTTATCACCATTTGAGCATATCTGCACTTATTTCTAGTGTTAGTCACATGGCTACTACTTATTTGAAACAGGAATTTAAGGGATACGTGTTTAAGATCATGGGAGGATGTGATAAGCAAGGTTTCCCCATGAAGCAGGGCGTTTTAACGAATGGTCGTGTCAGACTTCTACTGCACAGAGGTAATGATGCTCATAGATCACATAATTCTTAACATTCCAATTACACCTCATTGATTGGGTTCGACTGGATATTTGGATGTGGCAGGCACCCCGTGCTTCCGTGGTTATGGTAGGAGAAATGGAGAACGCCGAAGGAAGTCAGTCCGTGGATGCATCGTCAGCCCTGACCTCTCCGTTCTTAACTTGGTGATCGTCAAGAAGGGTGACAATGAGCTCCCTGGACTGACTGATTCTGAGAAACCAAGGATGAGAGGTCCCAAGAGGGCTTCGAAAATTCGCAAGCTCTTCAACCTCTCCAAGAAAGATGACGTTAGGAAGTACGTCAACACATACCGCCGGACATTTACCACCAAGTCCGGTGAGTTTCATTTCTCCCTTTCTTATGTGAAATTGAGAAGTATAGTGAAGAGCATTGATGTATTGGTTCTAATATCATTTTACAGGCAAGACTGTGAGCAAAGCCCCTAAGATTCAGAGGCTGGTGACTCCCTTGACATTGCAGAGGAAAAGGGCCAGAATTTCTGACAAGAAGAAGAGGATTGCCAAAGCCAAGGCAGATGCTGCCGAGTACCAGAAGCTTCTTGCTTCTCGATTGAAGGAGCAGAGAGAGAAGCGAAGCGAGAGCTTGGCTAAGAAGAGATCAAGGCTCTCTGCAGCGTCTAAGCCATCCCTTGCCGCATAAGTCTTGTTTGGTTCTATTTCCACCATTCACTTGTTGATTACCATTTTGACATGATTGGTGGAGGACGTGGTTTTGGCTGTTGTCTCTTGCTTGTTTTTACTTTCATGACTGCTTTATTTTAAGTTTAGAGAACATATGCGCTCTGTTTCTTCAACTGTTTGGTGATTTTATTTTATGGCGTTTAAAACTCTTTTATCGTCGAAAAATAGTATTTACTCTGTTCCACATATTACTTTTCAAAATTTAGCGGGCACTTATAGTACATTTGTTAAGGCACACAAATTAAGAAGCCTATTTTCCAATATAAATTGTATAATTAGTTTAAGGGTCCTACTATTTACACCCCTCTACTATTTACATCCCATTTTTACACCCTCTAACACTTGAATTTTGTTGCCTACTTAAATGAATTCAACAATAATTATATTTTTTTATTTTATGTAGAATTCAACAACATTAATAGCATAAGTTATTCAAAAGCATTACTTGCACAAGTTATTCAACAACATTAAGTAACTTATTTTATCAATGATATAACAATATATTTCAATTTACTTAATATTGTATATTTTCTTAATAGCCACACATTTTATATTAACTTTAAAATATTAAAATTTTAGAAAATTTATTAATATTAAATAATTAATTTAAATAAAAATATTCATATAACATAAATATTACTTATTATGCAAAATTAAACAAGCGCATTAAAAATAACAATAATAAATATTCTTTTAAATCAATTCAATATAACATAATCACGAGCACAACTAGAACGCAATATTTTTTTCGTAGTTATTAATACGACTAACATAAGGAGTAATCCATGTTGCTGCACATTTGTCTCTGAAATAAACCCATTGTGGCATGATACTCGGCATAGGATAGCCTTCAGATAATGAAACTTTGACGTAGTGATTATCATTAACATGACCGATTGCAATAGCGACATGAAGATACCATGGTGGCGGAGCAGACCGAAGCGGTAAGTATGTCAGACTACCTTTGTTGTTTATAACATGCAATATCACATTATACTTCGAAGCAATCAAGACACCCATATTAGGCATAATCAATATCACATTTTTCTTGTTAAATTTAAGTAAACTACCCTTATTTAATGATCTTTTACAATTTATTATTTTTTAAAGTAATACAGTTTATGTACGTGAGTTTCATGGTGATTAGAGATATGATTGTATATGCTATATGTGCAACGTGAGTTTCATGGAAATAATAGTCTCTTTGGTTTCCTTAGATGGATATTTGTGATTATCTATTGTTTTTTTAATTACTTACCAACATTTTAAAATCGGTAAGTAATTAATAGTTTAAAATAGTTAATTTTTAATTGGTAAGTATGTCATAATCTACTTACATATTAATTAGGGGGTGTAAATAGAATTAAGGGGCGTGTCAAATAGAATTACCCTTAGTTTAATTATTGGAAAATATTTTACCAAAAATAAAAACGGAAAGAATATGTGAGACGTCCGAAATAGAAAGATGGAAAAAAATAAGTGGAACGGAGAAAGTAACTGTAATATCGATGGAGACGTTAAGGTTCTTCATGTAATTGGAGTCAGTCGAGCCAAACAAATCAATTTTAGCCCAATAAAGGCCTATATTGAGCCCAAAGAAATATCCGCCACTGCGTCGGTTATGTTTAGTAAAAACACCCGCCTAGAAACAGCTCGACGAAATGTGCTAATTTAGTAATTCAGTCTAATATTAGGGGCGTCATAGTAATTTAACTAATCCCTAGATTAGACAAATCGGCTGTACTCTCCGCACTCAAAATAAACGCAGCTGGACCCTAACTTACTGAACTGCGGAGAGAGATGGATGAAGAAGAGCATGAGGTTTATGGCGGAGATATCCCGGACGAGAATGAGATGGAAGCTGATGGTGACATGGATATGACTGGCGGAGAAGATGATTCATCAGCTGCCAAGGTAGGATCTGTTGGAAAATCCGCGTTTACTCTACTCGATCTATATATTTGTAGATCTCTGGGTGTTGAGTTCCTCTTGCGTTTGTATGTTTAGGAATTGGATGAGATGAAGAAGAGATTGAAGGAGATGGAAGAAGAAGCCGCGGCGTTGCGCGAGATGCAGGCAAAAGTAGAGAAGGAGATGGGTGCTGTTCAAGGTAGATCTCTAATTTTGTGTCATCTTTTTACCACGCCACGTTTTTTATCGTAAAATTCCCTGTCTTGGCGACTCTCTGTAAAGTTTGTTTTTCATTTTTTTTTCACTTAATGTTTGCAGCTGAGATCTAAATTCACTGTTTAATTGTGTATATTTTTTGAAGTCGGTGAACTCTTTGAAACATCATTCTGGTAAAAGAAAAAGGATATAGTCATTAGAATACAGAACTAAGAAGAGAATTGGAAAATTATGGAACTTGGGATTATGTGAGGTAGAAAAAACTGTATGTGTTTGTCAGAGAATTAGCTTGCCCTATGATTGTCCTTCTAGTGAAAATTTGGTTTTCTATATGATTTTTTATTATTAGTATTATTTCCGTAATGGTTCCTACTTCAGAGTGTAGTTGTACACATACTTTCATATTGCTGTCGAATCTGTAGATCCTGCTGGTGCCGCTGCCTCTCAGGCAAGTAAGGAAGAGGTGGACTCGCGATCCGTTTATGTTGGAAATGTGAGTATTAAGCTCTTATCACCAGATTGTATATGCTATCTCTGTGTTAGTGTTACTGGTACACTAGATATCAGTTTTGTTTCACTACTAGCTGATTTTCTTCGTTTTATTTGTGCAATTTATTTTCTAAATGTTAGGTCATGTAATGTATCGAGGATTAACATCAATTAGTGGGTTCGGGGAAAATACTGAATAGTGCATTTCGTTAGGATGAATTTCTGATTTTTTTCGCATGAACCCTGAGGGAATTCAAAACTTCATTTTTGCTTCGCCATTATGACTGGACGTATGACCCACTCGATACGTTAGTAAATGGGAGAAACAGTAACCCTACCTGAGATGGGTTATTCTTGGGTTTATCCGATTTCTTGGTTCCATGATTGCAGGGGTAACCATACATTGGTAGGCATTGGACCCTTTGTTATGTCGGTGAAAGCAGTTGTTGTTCCATTAATGCTTACTCGACTAATTTCTCTGCACCTGCGTATGATCTAAGTGTGAACTTGTTGCAAACTAGTGAAAAAAATAAGAGAGGAAAAAAAAGTTAATGTGAAAATAAAGTATGATCTCCCCATATAAAAAAAGAAGAAAAAATAAAATATTCAGAATGAGAATGGGGAAGAAGAAAGAAAAAATACCAGAGAGAAAAATAAAAATGTGGAGTTGAACGAAAAGCTAGTCTGTAACTTGCACTAGGTCAAATGCAGTCATGTTAGATATCATCGAGAGCCCCTTATTAGAGTGGCTTGCATATGAAGAGTGGAGGCTGTTCATCCCAGTGGCTGTTCAATTGCTGAATAAACTGATGGATGGAGATGATGCTTCAGGTTTGTTGAGTGAGAAGCATACCGTGTCAGGCGTTATCACTCTGATGTGGCCTTTCTTTTACTTTATATTCCATACTATTCCTGGCTTATTTTCAAAAGAACTCTACTCATATGGTGCATGTTGAGATGCTTGTCTATCGTTTTTTTCCAAAAATATATACAAAGGAAACATCGTAGTTTCAAGATACAATTGTTTGTAGAGTAACTGCCTATGTAATTGTTATAACACATAGCTGATTGACTAAAAATGCGGTATATATGCAACGTTAAATGACTTCCGGATAGATTAATACTCAATTATTTTATATTTATGTTAACATATATTTTGTTTATTTTATTTTTATCATAGGTGGACTATGCATGCACTCCCGAGGAAGTTCAACAGCATTTTCAAGCGTGTGGAACAGTGAATCGTGTAACCATTTTGACTGATAAGTTTGGGCAGCCCAAGGGTTTTGCGTATGTGGAATTTCTCGAACAAGAAGCCGTTCAAGAGGCATTGCAGCTGAATGAATCCGAGCTTCATGGGCGCCAATTGAAGGTTTGAATGAGAAAATTTTTTATCCATGGATACTGCCATATAAAAGAATTTGTTGAAACTTCTGAAGAGGTTGATTTCTTTTTTTTAAACTTATTTCTCCCTTAAATATGAAGATTATGGCAAAAAGGACCAACGTTCCAGGGATGAAGCAATACCGTGCAAGGCGATATAATCCTTACATGCCATATGGACTTCGGAGGGCTTACATGCCACCCCCTTATTTCTATTCCCCCTATGGCTATGGGTGAGTTTCATTGATTTCGAAATGTTTGTTTAGTTTGTATATCTCGAGACATTTATGGAATCAATCGTATCTTCTCTCCCATGATATGTGATGCAGCAAGGCTCCAAGATTCAGAAGGCCGGGGCGTTTCATGCCTTACGGCTGAATCGGAGATTGAAGTGTTCATCGCTGAGTGCTTGTTGGGTTATATGGTTTATCAATCTGCTAGCTCTTACTTGATCTGAACTCAGTAATATGCCTTCGCTTGTCTTCATTTACAGTCGCTTGTTTCAGTAGACATTATGAGGACCTCAGAAATATTCATGGCTCGCTCTTAGTATTATTGATGAGGACTTGTTAGAAAATCTAAGTTCTGAATGTTCTCTTAGACTACGATTATCCATGACCTCCACAACCGGTCGTGATAATAAAATATTAGTTTTTCTCTCCTCCACATCCACAACCTATACTTCAACTCAACCTAAATAATTTCAATTTTATCAACAACCCAATTCAACCCATATTATTTATATTTTATAATTATTTTAAGTTGTATTTGAATATTTGAAAAATAGATTACATTATATGATATAAAATTTAGATACTATGGCCATTGGAGAAAAAAAATAATATGAATTATGATAGATTATAGAATGTGATAGAGAAATAGATAATTTGAAATTGTGATTCAAAATGTATCAATATTAATCTCTATTTGTAGAGAAAAAAAATCATATATTTTGGTAAAAAAATAAAAATAAAAATTTAAAAGATAATTAAATGTATTATAAAAATTCATAAAAGCATATAAACAGTTTATTGAAAGGTGTGCACAACCGGTTGTACACCAACCGGTTGTGGGTTGGGTCACAACCGGTTGTGGGCTTTTTTAATTTTTTGATTTATTTTAATTAGTTTTATTCCATGACCGCTCATGAGGTTGTTGATAAACCTAGTCTTATTGTCGTGCAAATCTTTGAAGACTCGCGGTAATTTTTCTTGTGAATTAGGTTATGGAGGGTCCCAAGAGAAGCAGTCAAATTTTAATAAAAGCACAATATATGTATGTGTTTTTCTATATTTTCCTTGAAAGCAAACGTAATGAGAGAGGCATTGAAGCAACCTTATTGCATCATAGTTGCAATTACATAATGTAGGAATCCCATGTGATGAAAATGAGATGACATGGATCCAATTCGTACGATACAGTGAAATAAAACCAGACCATCATGAATTATCCCTTTGAATGAATTGGATATATGATAGTTGAATATTGGGCAGCATTAATCATGGCTTCGTGGAAGTATCCTCCTTCACCTTCTGCTTTTTTTTTTAAATATGATACATTGACATGTGATTACGAATTTGTTCTTATTAGTATTTTAGGGTAATTGAACCTACCTACTAATGTAGTCCGAATAATGTTAAAAAAGAATCTTACGAGCATTGCATGATTCTTCTCGATATAAAAATAGGCATTTTGCCCGTATTTACAGTTTAATTTACGATGCCCGATATGTTGTAACCAAGCTATATGAGGGCCGATATTTTTGAAAGACGTAGCATATGACACGCTTCATTTAATTTAATCAAATAAAAGGAATTGAAATGAAATTGGCGTAGTTGGTAAGTGTTGAATATATTTCCATTGGAATATTCTTCCGGGGTTCATTTCTTGGAACTTGTTCTTTTTCTTTTATACGAATAATATTATAGTCCATCATCTAAATTTGCAATTACCTAAAAATAAACATCACAAACACAAACACACATCTTACCTAACCTAACCTGACCTAACATAACCTAACCTAACCTTCCCTTCGTAAACCTTATTATATGGTCTCATCTCAGTTGCCACCAACCAACGTTACCATTCTAAACCAACAACCTCTTTATATAAACCCTTTTAACTTCATTTGCTTTTTAGAGCCATTGAAAGGAAAGCAAAAAAAATAAGACCAAATAATTTGGAAAAATGGCTCTACCAAACACCAACGCACACATCTCCACGAAATCCCTCACCAACCACAAACTCCTCCCAACCACCACCACCACCATCCGTCGATGCATCTCCGCCGTGCACGCAGCTGAGCCCGCAAAAACACCTGCCATCGCCGCCAGCAAAACCGCCGCACCTTCACCCCTGACCAAATCCACCCCATTGACGTGGTCGCCTGAAACATGGAAGTCGATGAAGGCCCTTCAGCTGCCGGAATATCCAGACCAGGACGAGCTCGATTCGGTATTGAAGACGCTCGAGGCTTATCCTCCGCTCGTCTTCGCCGGCGAGGTTAGGAGCTTGGAGGATCGTTTGGCGGAGGCTGCATTGGGCAAAGCCTTTCTGCTGCAGGGCGGTGATTGTGCCGAGAGTTTCAAGGAGTTCAGTGCCAATTACATTCGTGATACGTTCAGGGTTCTTCTTCAGATGAGCGTTGTGCTCTCCTTCGGTGGTCAAGTGCCCGTAATCAAGGTACGAATTAACGCCTGTGAAGAATCATTTATGTATTGATTCAAGCATATTTGTTGCCTGTAGTTCGTCGATGTTTATGATTTGGCATGTGAAGTATGTGGATCTAGCTCAGGATCTTAAGATGGGTTCACTAAAAATGCGTAATTGACAAGAAAGGTTTGGCCTTTTCTGATGGAAAAGTTTTGTGCTTACATGTTTCTCACTGGCAAAGATTTTTTTTTTTTTACAGTAAGTTTGCTGGCCTTGACAAGTTACAGTCGTAGGATGAGGCAACTTATATGTTTTACCATTAATTTAGAAAATACAACGAGTCAACTTTGCATCACTTCCCTTTCTTTGTGGAATTTTGCTCACTCTTGTCTGTTTGTGACTTCTCCTCGAATGCGACGTATTAACTCAGTTGATCATCCTTTTCCATTCTGATGAAGATGAAAAGAAGGGAACTTTCTATTCTGTATTATGAGGGCTGTAGTTTAATCATTCATCGATTTATGTAGGTTGGAAGAATGGCTGGTCAATTCGCAAAACCAAGATCCGATCCATTCGAGGAGAAAGATGGCGTGAAACTGCCTAGTTACAAAGGTGACAACATCAATGGAGATGCCTTCGATGAAAAGTCGAGAACCCCAGACCCTCACAGATTGATAAGAGCCTATTCACAAGCTGCTTCAACTCTTAACTTATTAAGGGCCTTTGCCACTGGTGGTTACGCAGCTATGCAGAGGGTTACTCAGTGGAACCTTGACTTTGTTGAGCACAGCGAACAAGGAGACAGGTATTAATACTTCCTAAAGGGGTGCTTGGTGTGTGATTGGTGATATGATTTTGATTGCTCTTTGATATCTAATTCTACGATTTATTGATGGTTTGAGTTGAGCAGATATCAAGAATTGGCTCATAGAGTTGATGAGGCCTTGGGTTTCATGGAGGCTGCTGGGCTAACCATCGACCACCCTGTTATGTCCACAACTGAGTTTTGGACATCACATGAATGCTTGCTATTACCTTACGAGCAAGCGCTCACAAGGCAAGATTCAACTTCTGGTCTATACTATGGTTGTTCAGCCCATATGCTCTGGGTTGGTGAGAGAACCAGGCAACTCGACGGTGCACACGTCGAGTTTTTAAGGGGAGTTGCTAATCCTCTTGGCATAAAGGTACAAATTTTGCACATGCAAGCAGTGAAAATTCGCAAAATTAAGCAGTTGTTGCTTCATCCGAGCAAGTTCTTTGCTTTAGGTGAGTCAGAAGATGGATCCTCGAGAGCTGACTAAAATCATTGAAATCTTGAACCCGACGAACAAACCGGGAAGAATAACGGTGATAGTGAGGATGGGTGCTGAGAATATGAGGGTGAAGCTTCCACATTTGATTAGGGCGGTCCGCGGGGCGGGTCAGATCGTGACTTGGGTTTGCGATCCTATGCACGGAAACACTATCAAGGCTCCTTGTGGGCTCAAGACTCGTGCTTTTGATGCTATCTTGGTACGTTTCTTCTTCTCTTCTCCTCCTCCTCCTAGTTGTGATTTCTACACTGATAAAAGATCTTGATTTTACCTAAATTTCTCGAGCTAGGTAGTATAGTAGGTGACTGAAAATCATTATTATTGGTTCTAATTTGTCTTTGTCTGCGTACTTACAGGCCGAGGTTAGGGCATTCTTTGACGTTCACGAGCAAGAAGGAAGCTACGCCGGGGGAATTCACTTGGAAATGACTGGACAAAACGTCACTGAGTGCATCGGAGGATCAAGAACGGTGACCTTCGACGACTTGAGCTCTCGCTATCACACACACTGCGATCCAAGATTGAACGCTTCGCAGTCTCTTGAACTCGCCTTCATCGTTGCAGAGAGACTTAGGAAGCAACGGATGGCATCTCGACGTTTGACCTCAAGCGTATAAGCCACCGTGTGTTTTTATTTTAACCCCCCGACAAACATAATTTCATCAAACGTTGTGCGTACTTTCTCTGATCAAGTCTTCCATGACTGTCTGGGAATTCAATAGGAATAAAAATGGTGTTTGATTCGAGGTGTTTCTTTCTTCAAAATTTGTTTCGTATGTTGTTCGGTATGTACTTGAAAGTTATTTAAAGCTTATTGATGTATGTGTGCGTCTCTTGAAAACTTGAGAGGAATTGCAAGAAACGGGTCTTTCATTAAGGCAAATCTTTAGCAAAAGCAACATTGCATAACTAAACATCAACCATGTTCTTAATCCATACTAAGCCGAAAGTACGATCGCCTACCAATGATATGATCATCAGAGTGATAGATTTCAGACAAAACATCGCCTATAGCATATCCCCCATATAATCATTCCACTTATCATAAAAGTCTTCGCTTCTGTCACTCCTCGTATCACGCCAGCCCAAATAACCTCCATCGATCGAATGATCGTCGCAACCGAGATCTTCGTAGTAACCATCTTCAACGTGGGGTCCCACGACTTTCAGCTTGGGAAATCTCTTCACAAAGTTCTCTTCCAAGTCCATGTCCCAGCAACCTCGTACGTCGAGCAACTCGAGGCTCTTGCAGCTATTGATGATGTCAACCACACTTGGCGTGCTTACGAGCATGTAGGAAATTTCGAGATGCTCGAGTTTTGGCATGGTAGAAGCTATGGCTAAGGCTTCGTCGTCTTGCGAAACCCTTTTGGTCGTGTCGAGCGGGCGCATCACACGACGAAGATGATACACGCTCAAGTTGGGAAAAGGAAATAAACCGAAAATGAGAGCCTAGAATGAAGAAAAAGCTCTGAATTTCCGATTCAATCACGTTCGTTACAGAGGAAAAGGGGGAAGAGGACATACACGACACTCACATTCACAGTGAAATCCCAATCATTAAAATGAGAAACTGAAAATGACATATTATATAGATAATAGGTGATAAAACGTAGAAACGCTTCTTAATTCTGCGTCTTCATAAAAACTATTGAAGTCGTCGCCGCTCTTCGCGATTTTGTTTCGCCTATTTTAGCTCGTAACATAAGAGTGGTCAGAGATGTGTAGTTTTTACCCATTGCTTCGAGGGAAGGGCCTTCTATGTTGATGCACGAACTCAAGTCCAAGGAAGTGACGGTGGATAGCATTGAAGCAGATTTTTCCAGAATCGAATCATTGATCTGACTTCTAGGGAGCTTCAGAGTTCCAGGGATTGAGCACTTGCAAAAAAGAAGATACGTCGTGTTACAAAACAATCAGATATTACATAAGCGTTGCCAAGATCAGACAAATCATGCAAGAAACTAAGTAAAGGGATGATGTATAACCCTTACTGATTTGCATGAAGGACGTAGTTTCTTCGCTTGCGACGCCAGAGACACTGAGTTTTCTTAGTGAGGCACAGCTTCTTGGAATAAGCAGATGAAGCATCCGATCAGTAGTTTCAGTATCGGAATCTTCGCTCCATTCCTCGATATTAATTTCCTGCCAACAATAGGGCCCTGCAACAGCTTTTTCCCAGGACTTGCATACACCTGGTACCACCGTCAGAATCTCAAGGAGCGAAAGGTTCTTGAAGATGAGGCCAAGAGCATCAGGTGATAATTCATCCCATTTTCGACGATCGCAATCCTCATCCATTTTTCTTTAACTTACTTCACTGCCAAGTGGGTAAACGAAAATATATAAAAAAATATGAGCTAAGTGAGAACTACAATATATGAATCACATGAGTAGGTTACTTGTGGTATCTTTTTCCGTACCATGTGCTCAGCACAAGTAGCCTACGTATGGTACCACACTAGCTCACGGTATGGTACTACGAACATTGATACGCTGGTACTACAAACATACGTATATTGGTACTTCAAGTTTGGGTATGGAATTTTCGACGCCATCTGAATTATTTTTTGTCCGTGACCGTTGCCATAGATATTTGTACTACAAATAATCTACTCATGGTACCACACTAGCTTACGATACGGTACCACGAACATCTGTATATTGGTGCTACGAATATATGTATATTGGTGCTACAATTTTAGGGTAGGAGTTGCGATAGTTAAGCACATGGTACGGAAAAGGTACTACAAGTAACCTACGTATGGTACTGCACTAGCTCACACAATAGTACCACGAAAATCCATACCTTCGTACTACAAACATACGTATATTGGTATTGCAAGTTTTGGGTAAGGAAAGAAAAGGGTGTGAAACTAGTAGAGGGGCAAAATCGTCCATGGGCTCACGAAATGGTACCACGAACATCTATACATTGGTACTAGAAGCATACATATATTGGTACTACAAGTTGGGTAATGGTGTGGAAATTAATAGAGGGGCAAAATCGTCCATTAGGTACTACAAACATAAGTATATTGGTACTACGATAATATAGAGGCAAAATCGTCCATGAGGTACTACAAACATACGTATATTGGTACTACAATAATATAGGGGCAAAATCGTTCATGGAGAGTAATGTGTAAGATTGTTTTGATTTAGGGAGTTTGCTAATAAATAATATGGAATGTGGAGTTATGTGTATGTAAGAAAATAGGGGAAGGGGGATTTAATTGAAGTTGCCCCTTGATTAAAATTAATTTAGTTTACTCCAACATCGATGACCAGTGCCAAAGCTTGACCTTATCCAATTTTCCCAAATGACACTTATACCCTCTGCCTCATAGCGTGTTGTTTTGTAGGGGTGTTCAAATTAATCGAAAAAGTGAAGAAACCGACCGAACCGTAAAGAACCTAACCGAAAGACCGGAACCGAAAAAACGAACCGAATTGTAAAAAATCGAACCGAACCAAATTAAAATGGTTCGGATATCGGATTAAGCATACGTAAAACCGAAAAACCGAACTGAAATTATCATGCTACATTAAACATAGAAAAATATCAAAAAATATTTATTTTTCTCCCATAACGTAAATAACACAGTAAATATAATTTCAGTGGTATACTTTTTTTCCATTTTTAGGTGAATGTTTTCCTCACCAATCAAATACGATTTTTCTCCTAAATAATTTATAGTATCTTTAGATGAATGTTTTTATATTTTTGTTAGATTTTGTTCCATTTTCATGTTGTTTTTTGGGACCTTTGAATTATTTTGCTACAGCCACGTTCCATAAATCTTCTTTGTTTTTTATTAATCGTAAATTGTTTTATGTATTTTCAGCTCATAATATTTTTTTGTTGATATTAAATTCCTAACCGAAAAACCGAACCGAAAAAAACCGAACCAAATTAAAACGGTTCGGATAACGGATTAAGCATACGTAAAATCGAAAACCGAACCGAAATTTGAAAAGACCGAACCGAACAGACCGGTGAACACCCCTATTATTTTATGTATGCCAAACTTGAAAAGCATGGGTAGCTTTTTGGTTTCTTCACTTTTTCTTTTCTTTCTTAAATCAACATTATAGAAAATGAGATAAAATTCAATAGTTTATCACAAACGTAAAAAATATTTGAGTTTTTCTTCTGTTATCCCCGGATTCTCCGGGTCAACGGCAAAATACTCGAAGTTAGTTATAACAAACCAAACCCGCGAATCTAACCAACTTAAGGGACATCTCCGCGAGGGGAGCACGCTTTGGACCTATCAAGACCCGACCCTTCAAACCACGAGAGCGGCTCGCCATGGATGTCCTCGAGAATGCATCTCGAGGAGCAAGCCTCACGGGACAATTTCCTGAGCCGGTACTCCTACCTCTTTAAGCCACAGGGGCAGCCGTGAGGGAGGTCCTCTAGATCAAATTCTCGAGGCGCCACAGATTCCTAAGCCCTCGCAACGCGAGGGCAGCCGCGAGAAGGGCCCTCAGGAGGAATCTCGACGAGCAGGGAAACTAAACCACTAAGAAGTCGAGGTGGCACACCATGCCCTCAGGTCGCCCCCAGAGGAGCCGCCGACCTCGACCCCACGCACCACGAGGGCCGCCGTGAGGAAGTCCTCGGGATAATATCTAGAAGAACCACCGACTCCGACCTCGCGCAACTTAAGGACAGCCGCGAAGATATCCTTGGGAGAAATATCCCGAGGAGTGGCCGACCCGTGAAGGCAGCCGCGAGGATGTCCGCGGAGAAATATCCCTAGGAGCTGTCGACTCCGACCACTCGAGATAATCTCCCCGCGAGCCGCGGGCAACGGGCCTTCACGTTACGACAGTAGCAAGATGTCCCCGAGCAATTTCCCCGAGGAGCTGTAGACCCCGAAGCCTTCGCTACACAAGGGCGTCCGCGCTAGGGTCCTCGGGTTAAGAAGCCCGAGGAGCAAGGTCCCAAGGCATACGGCTACGCCTAGCGAGAATTAAGGAATCGTGGCCACACACGACCCCCACGCATGCATAACCGGCCGACTGAGAAGAAACCGTCAAGGGTTAGGAAACCGCTCTAGGTCATGGCTATGTGTGATCCCCACGAACACAGAATGGGCCGAACGTGGAAGAACCGCCTTGGGCCCAGGTACGCTTTTAGGAAGCTATAAATACCGTTAGACACCCCTAGGGTGCACCATCCGTCGACACCGTCACTCTACCATTTTTACTACATACTTAGCCATTTTATCACTTCATGCCATTTTTACGTTGCTCTCTATACCTGGAAACGGAAACACCCTCTTGACTAAGGCAAGAGGGCAAACGACCCCCCACCCCTACCCTGTTTCTACAATTCTCAGGCGGAATCCGCGGCGAGGTAAGAGCGGGAAGAGGCTCGTCAGTCCACTTACGCGGTAGGTCATTTTTCGACTGCATCAATTTGGCGCCGTCTGTGGGAAACTCTAGTTTCTCTCAAGTAGAAATTTAATATGGTGACTGTCGAAAATGATCACACACCGCCCAATGTTAACGAGCCAAACCTGGCCGACATCGCCGCGATGATGGCCGCGACAGTGCAAGAGATGAGGAGGATTGAAACGGACGTAGGAATACTGATGGCTGAAAGAAATCGTGGAAATAATCATCGCGTACTAGAAGGGAACTGCGACGCCGAGTCGGGAAGTAGAGGGCGTGATGACGAAAATCGTACCGTGGCATCAGAACCTAGGAGAGCATGCGCTAACAAGAGAAGACGCGCCGAACAGCAAGAGGCTGAGATGGAGAACCTGAAGGAGGAGATCCGAAAACTGCAGGAATGGGCACACCCGAAGGAGACGCCGCTTCCTCCTCGAGAATCGCCTTTCTCACCAGAAGTGTTGTCAGCCCCCTTACCCGACCACTTTCGTACCTTCGGGATGGGTATGTATGATGGAGCCGGACGTCCCGAGGATCACTTGGCCAGCTTTGAAGGGAACGCGGTGTTGTACCAATTGGGTGATGCTGTCAAGTGCAGACTCTTCGTGACTACTTTAGCCAAGGGGGCTCAGCAATGGTTTACCTCGCTACCTCCAGGAGAAATACGGAGCTTCCAAGATCTCACAAGCAACTTCCTCAAGCATTTCTCCAGTAGTCGGGGGCGCCCCGCTTCGGCCGTACAACTTCTGAACATACGACAGGCGGAAAAGGAAAGCCTGAGGGATTACCTTAGGCGATTCAATCAGGTCAAGATGGAGGTGCCTAATACCGCACCCGAGTTGCTCATCGGGGCCTTTCACCACGGATTAAGAGAAGGAGACCTATTCATATCACTGGTGAAGAAATATCCGACCACAGTGGAGGAGCTGGTAGTGCGGGTGGAAAAATATGTCCGCGTGGAAGAGGCTCGAGGTCGCGAGCCCGAAGGAAATAATTTCCGCATACCTACCCCCACTACGCCTCGAGCAAATCATCCCCGATGGCGGGTAAACAAGTTGCGGGCACTAGAGATATGCGCCGAACATGACTTTATTAGGAGGCCTCCCTACATCGGCGATCATCCGAAGAAGTCTGCCTCGGATACTTACTGCGAATACCATAACGAGTACGGCCACACCACGGAAGAGTGCTTCCAACTAAATAGGGAGCTAGAGAAGTTGGTCGCCACAAACCCGGAGGCCCGAGCAAAACTAGTGGGGGAAGATGATGGACCACGATACCCAGGCACGGGAAGCGGGCGGAACGCCCGACCAGAGCACCCGCCCCCTTGCCCGAGGGGAAGAGACACTTTGTACACGATCGAGAACGCCAATGGAAAGCAGTTGGATCGACCTTTGAACGTTAGGAAGCTGCAGAAATATCATCCCTAGAGGGGAGTACCCTCACTACGTCTATGTTCAATTCAGCTTTTACTGAATTCTTTACTTTCTCGACTATTGTACGTACTTGGGCTATTAATGAAGTTACTTCCTTTTTTGCACAAGGTTGTTCGGGCTATACGAAAATTAATCGCTGCGAACATCGCCCAAGAGACGAAAAAGAAGACCTTGGCCAAGGAAGAAGAAAATCCCTCTCCGCGAGGCTAAAACTCCCTCCCAACGAGGCTGAAAAATCCCTCTCCGTGAGGCTGAAGTTCCCTCCACGCGAGGCTGAAATCCCTCTCTAAGAGGCTGAAATTCCCTCTCTAAGAGGCTGAAAATCCCTCCCGTGGGGCTGAAAATCCCTCTCTAAGAGGCTGAAAATCCCTCTTCGTGAGGCTGAAAATCCCTCTCCGCGAGGCTGAAATCCCTCTCTAAGAGGCTGAAAATCCCTCTCTAAGAGGCTGAAAATTCCTCTCTAAGAGGCTGAAAATCCCTCCCTGTGAGGCTGAAAATCCCTCCCTGTGAGGCTGAAAATCCCTCTTCGCGAGGCTGAAACCCCCTCTCCAAGAGGCAGAAAAAGCCTTCTTCGTGAGGCACCAGATCTGTCCTCGGGTTCGGGAGGACGCTCCCCATCCGAGGTCAGGAGCACCCAAGAAAGAAGACGACTCATGGAGCAGAGGTGTAACCCTGAGGTGCGAAGGGTCGAGCTCGCAAGATGAAAAAGAGAAATCGTCTTCTCTGCCGAAAATTATACACTCTGATCGGAAATATCTTCTGTCCGGGTATCTCTGGTCGGGAAAAACACACCTCTGGGCTGAAATTATATCTCTGAGCTGGAAATCACGCCTCTGGAATTTACGTCCTTTGATCTGGGATTCGAGCAGCCGGCCGGGCATAACGTCTCCTCTGGTCTAGAAATCGCCCACAAATTACACCCTTTGGTCGAGATTATTTTCTCTTCAAAAAAATTATATTATATTATATGTGCAGGAATTCGTCTCCTCTAGTCGAGAATGTTTTCTGTTCGGGAAATTATATTTCTGGGCGAAAAATATCGTCTGTGGTCAGGAAATCACGCTTCTGGTATGGGAGTCGCGTCTGCTTGTCTGGAAATCGTCCTCTGGTCGAGAAATCATGTCTGCTGGTCTGGAATTTGCGCCCTGGTATGGGAGTCACGTCCGCTTGTCTGGATATCGCCCTCTGGTATGGAAATCAGGTACTCTGTTCTGGAGTTATATGTTCTAGTCGAAAGTTACCTCCACCGGTCGAGAGTTATGCCTCTGGTCGAGAAAGACACACTGGCTGGGGCTGAGGAGGAAACACTCGTTCATTCGGGAGGGAAGAGCAAAACTAACTTCGAGTATTTTTCCATGACCACTCAACGTCCAAAATTCACTACACTCTTTTGGACTATTTGCGAGGGGGACTATTGTTATCCCCGGATTCTCCGGGTCAACGGCAAAATACTCGAAGTTAGTTATAACAAACCAAACCCGCGAATCTAACCAACTTAAGGGACATCTCCGCGAGGGGAGCACGCTTTGGACCTATCAAGACCCGACCCTTCAAACCACGAGAGCGGCTCGCCATGGATGTCCTCGAGAATGCATCTCGAGGAGCAAGCCTCACGGGACAATTTCCTGAGCCGGTACTCCTACCTCTTTAAGCCACAGGGGCAGCCGTGAGGGAGGTCCTCTAGATCAAATTCTCGAGGCGCCACAGATTCCTAAGCCCTCGCAACGCGAGGGCAGCCGCGAGAAGGGCCCTCAGGAGGAATCTCGACGAGCAGGGAAACTAAACCACTAAGAAGTCGAGGTGGCACACCATGCCCTCAGGTCGCCCCCAGAGGAGCCGCCGACCTCGACCCCACGCACCACGAGGGCCGCCGTGAGGAAGTCCTCGGGATAATATCTAGAAGAACCACCGACTCCGACCTCGCGCAACTTAAGGACAGCCGCGAAGATATCCTTGGGAGAAATATCCCGAGGAGTGGCCGACCCGTGAAGGCAGCCGCGAGGATGTCCGCGGAGAAATATCCCTAGGAGCTGTCGACTCCGACCACTCGAGATAATCTCCCCGCGAGCCGCGGGCAACGGGCCTTCACGTTACGACAGTAGCAAGATGTCCCCGAGCAATTTCCCCGAGGAGCTGTAGACCCCGAAGCCTTCGCTACACAAGGGCGTCCGCGCTAGGGTCCTCGGGTTAAGAAGCCCGAGGAGCAAGGTCCCAAGGCATACGGCTACGCCTAGCGAGAATTAAGGAATCGTGGCCACACACGACCCCCACGCATGCATAACCGGCCGACTGAGAAGAAACCGTCAAGGGTTAGGAAACCGCTCTAGGTCATGGCTATGTGTGATCCCCACGAACACAGAATGGGCCGAACGTGGAAGAACCGCCTTGGGCCCAGGTACGCTTTTAGGAAGCTATAAATACCGTTAGACACCCCTAGGGTGCACCATCCGTCGACACCGTCACTCTACCATTTTTACTACATACTTAGCCATTTTATCACTTCATGCCATTTTTACGTTGCTCTCTATACCTGGAAACGGAAACACCCTCTTGACTAAGGCAAGAGGGCAAACGACCCCCCACCCCTACCCTGTTTCTACAATTCTCAGGCGGAATCCGCGGCGAGGTAAGAGCGGGAAGAGGCTCGTCAGTCCACTTACGCGGTAGGTCATTTTTCGACTGCATCATCTTCAAATGACTTTTCTTTTTATATTGGTTAAAACAAAAGGTACAGATGAATAACATGAGATAGTACTGTTTGCACGTTCAATGCATGTGGAATAATAATATATAAATAGGAGAATATGTATTATAATTATTTTTATGTAGAAAATGTGTTCCTATATTTAATCAGTTTGTTAAAAATTAGAATTGGTTTTAAATTTAATGTGTAGTAAACATATATTTTTTTATTATTATAATAATAGATAGTGGGTGGTTATACTAATCTTAGATAGTTGGTGGTTAGTAACTTAAATTTC
This sequence comes from Craterostigma plantagineum, assembly GCA_027422505.1. NCBI lineage: Eukaryota > Viridiplantae > Streptophyta > Magnoliopsida > Lamiales > Linderniaceae > Craterostigma > Craterostigma plantagineum. The sequence goes on along the minus strand of JAPQWV010000012.1, from coordinate 13,394,572 downwards.
AATAATTATTAATTGACAAAAATTATGATTGACTAATTGATACACCAAATCAGAGCAGTTTTTAGAAGTTCACGACGATTAATATCAAGCGTAGATAGAGGAAAACAAACTATCATGAATATTACGGATCATGGTAATTGATTAAAAATTCCTAGATTTTCTGTATCTGCCAATAAGAAACAACAACATTGTCCAAACTAGTACGACTCCGAAGCTCAAAGGCTCGTTGATATCATTCTTATTCTCATGGTTGATCAAACAACTCCACCACCATTGTGGAGATGACGTGAAGATTTCACCATCATTTCGACTTCCATGTTCGCCATAGTAGTAATAACGTATCGCTTGGAGTTCGAACATGCGTAAGAAAAATGGAGCACAATCTCTGTAATCTGCCTTAATAATATTATCAGCATCTTCTTCTTCTTGGAGTTCATCTTCTTCAGATAATAATAAATGTTGTGGGATCTCAAATTCCATTTCCTGGCACCATTTTTGAATGTCAATGCCGACTTCTTGAAAATCTGTCCCGGCCATGGCTAGAGCTTCAAGTGAAATATACATTCTTTTTAATTACTCTGATCACACAAAACAACAAATAGCAGATGGGTTTTTTCCTCCTCTCTTTCTTTTTAAAAAAGAAAATTTCTGGAATGGTAAATATGGGGAAAAGTGCCAAAGGTCAGCTATACTATATATATCCGATCGATTCTAAGTAAATTTAATTTAATTGAAACGATGATTTCTTCCAGTTGAAAGTTTGAATTGACTGAAATCCCATAACTTAGTGTTTCTCGTGATCTCCATCTTTCTTTTTCGGTCAATATTCATGCAAAATGCAGATAACACATAATATATCATATATTTTCAGAATAAACATGTGGTGCAAACTTGCAAGTAGTTTGAGAACACATATACATGCACATTAGAGAATGAGGTTTTTTACAGCAAATCACCGAGAATTGAGTTGAACTGTTTCTCATTACATCAGCTATGACGTTGAAAGAGAGAAGAGGGAAGGATTTTCGTCATACGGTCTGTCAGGATATTACGCAAGCCGACCAAGATCATCACGAGTACAATGAAGGAAATGTGCAATAATATGTTAAACAATTATTACAAAACTCGTGTGTTGAAGGAAGAATAAGGCGAGTTCACACTTTCACAGGCACTGCATGACACGCTCATAAAATATCTATCTCTCAGATTATTCTAATCTTGCATGAAACTGTTTGCTTGCACGTCCACGACAGCTTGTGCATATCAACAACTATCATTTTGCCTTCAAGTGATAAGGAAGTATCTCTTTCAACTCTTCAATTGACCAATTTATCAATGAACAAAGCCCTCAAATTTGCAACCCTTTAATACACGCACAAGTAAGGAGAGATGGACCATTCTTGCAATATATCGGGTGAATTGTATAGCAGTCAGTGACTGTAATGGAAGGCTAAGGTTGCATGATGTTTCGGTCGCAATTTTTTCATAAAGATAATTGAGATTAAATGAGCACGCCCCACTATGGATAATATAATAATATGTGATCATATGTGTGATGTGTAGTAAATATACGAAATCAATAATTTTATCTTAATATTTTAGAAATTTATCATTACCTAATATTTGTTTTTTCGGATACCCGACCGATTTCCGGGTTGCCCGACTAATTTGGTTTGCCCCGCGTCGCGTACCTGGTAACGGCAGGTGTGGCTCCCAAAGGGGGGTGCTGCGTACACAAGGATTCGAACCCGAGACCTTGCTTAAGCGATACCAAGCCGCTTACCACTTGGACCAACCCCCGTTGGATAATATTTATACTATTGGGACTTTGGGAGAATAGTCATTAAATTGAGCTGGTATGGCAGATATAATTACCATTTTGCCATTAATTTTTAAATTAATACCAAATGTATTCTTCTAATCCAACTTTTTTCACATACTGAAAAAATTATTCACAATTAAAAGTAATGGCCATTTTCCTTTGAGACATCTTGGCTGAGGATTAAATTCCAGCCTTTTCCATCAACGCCAACTATCCGGTTTTATGTCAACTATAATTTTTAATTACCAATCGAACAGCAAACCTCTGCTAAACTTGGATGTGAGGTTTAGCCACATAAAAATCTTGCCCTGGAAGGACACTCAATACTCAATGTTATGGCTAGGTAGCAGATTGTTGGTATTTTGTGAGCTAAAACTACATTAATCATTTCCAGAAAGGATCGGATAAGAGTTCAGATGATCAAGCTGTTAAGGATTGGATGAAAACCTGAAGATTTATCCAAGTCTGATAGTTTAAACGTGAGCCATTTGATTTGGCGTGCATCAGATCCGATGGTCTCTATTAAAAGTGTTAAATCACTTATAAAGGCGTTTTGTTAGTTGCTGAAGCTCGCGGTACAGTTGAAGAGGCGAAATGTACAAGCCCGTTGAAGCATGGGCAGAATCTGTTAACAGCTGAAGTTTCTATAAATACCAGAATTTCTGTTTCGAATAGGTGACTTTGAGGGCTTTTAACTTTCGATAGAGAGCGAATCTCTGTGAGGTGTAAACTAGAAAGTTGTAGAGCGTATGAGTCTTGTAAAACCTTCTTCTCGATTAGTAAAATAAGCTCTGATTGGTGTCCGTGGACGTAGACCAAAGTTGGGTCGAACCATGTAAATCTCTGTTATTTCTGATTTTCGTTTTCATCTGTTTCGATTCCATCGACTTCAAGAACGTGTTTCTTGGATCAATTCACACACACATTCGATAGAAGTGTGGATTGCGAACCTAAGGCAGCCGAAATCTCAACATTATCATTATTATTTCATTGGCATTTATTTATGTAAACAAAAAAAAAAGACCAATCAAAATAATGTCTTTGAGGGAGACAGAGAAAAACCATCAGGCATCACAGACGAGACTGAACTCCCGAGGCAGCAGCAGGTGCACTCTGCAGAATGGTGGTGTTTGTCTGGAAAACTTGAGAGTAATTACGAACAAACGAGTCTTTCACGAAATCAAATCTTTTAGCAAAGCAACACTGCATAACTGAACATCAAACATTCATAATTTTCACATCCTAAGACGAAAATAAGCTTGCCTAGATCTAAAGGAGTTTGTGGCCTACCAATAGATATGATCATCAGACTGATAGATTTCAGACAGAACATCGCCTATGGGATCATACTCCCCTACATAATCATCCCACATATCATCAAAGTCTTCGCCACTGTCGCTCGTGTCATACCAGCCCAAATAACCTCCATCGATCGAATGATCATCCCAAACATTATCTTCGTAATAACAATCTTCTACGTGTGGTCCCAAGATTTTCAGCTTTGGAAATCTCTTCACAAAGTTCTCTTCCAAGTCCACGTCCCAGCAACCTCGTAAGTCGAGCAACTCGAGGCTCTTGCACTTATTGATGATCTCAACCACACTTGGCATGCTTACGAGCATGTAGGAAATTTCGAGATGCTCGAGTTTTGGCATGGTAGAAGCTATGGCTAAGGCTTCGTCGTCTTGCGAATCCCCTTCAGTGGTGTCGAATGGGTGCATCACGCGACGAAGAGTGGTCAGAGATTTGCAGTTTTTGCCTATTGCTTCGAGGGCAGGGCCTCCTATGTTGATGCACGAACTCAAGTCCAAGGAAGTGACGGTGGATAGCATTGAAGCAGATTTTTCCAGAATCGAATCGTTGATCTGACTTCTAGGGAGCTTCAGAGTTTCCAGGGATTGAGCACTTGCAAAAAAGAAGATAGATCGTGTTGCAAAACAATCAGATATTACATAAGTGTTGCCAATACCAGCCAAATCATGCACGAAACTGAGTAAAGGAATGATGTATAATCCTTACTGATTTGCTATGAAGGACATAGTTTCTTCGCTTGCAACGCCAGAGACACTGAGTTTTCTTAGTGAGCCACAGCTTCTTGGGATAAGCAGACGAAGCATCCGATCAATAGTTTCAGTATCGGAATCTTCGCTCCATTCCTCGATATTAATTTCCTGCCAACAATAGGGCCCTGCAACAGCTTTTTCCCAGGACTTGCATACACATGGTACCACGGTCAGAATCTCAAGGAGCGAAAGGTTCTTGAAGATGAGGCCAAGAGCATCAGGTAATAATTCATCCCATTTTCGAAGATCGCAATCCTCATCCATTTCTCTCTAACTTACTTCACTGCCAAGTGGGTAACGAAAATATATAAAATATATGAGCAAGTGAGAACTACAATTTATGAATCACATAAGCAAGGGTAGCAAAACCTGGAGCTTCTGCATAAAAATCATGGAGGGAAAAATGAAGATCATCAAGCTATGTAACACAGTTGCAACCAGAAACCACAGAGATCATAGCAGACAGAAAGTCTCAAAATAACTACAAACAACTACACCCTAACGAGAAATTGAAGGATCACGATTCTTGTTAGATTTATAACTCACGATCTCAAGCAGAAACGAACGACATAAAAACAAATTAAGAATCATACTCAAGACGACTGAGATGGATCGAAACGGAGAACACTTACGCGTTACTATTCCTTCGATTGTATGCGCCGTAAAAGGAACTAATGAAGGGTTCTTGAGAAAAGTGACTGAAGTGGAGCAGTTTCTCGATGACCCGTGCCAAAGCTTGACCTTATCCAATTTTCCCAAATGACACTTATACCCTCTTCCTCGTAGTAATTGTTTAGTATGACAAACTTGAAAAACGTGGGTGACTTTTAGAAGTTTCTACACTTTTTCTTTTCTTTCTTAAACCAACATTATAGAAAAAAATGTATCAAACGATTTTCTTGAAATTCAATAGTTTATTACAAACGTGAATATTTGAGTTTTTTCAAATGACTTTCCTTTTTATATTGCTTAAAAAAAAAGGTACAGATGAATAGAGGAAAATAAACTATATATCATGAATACTACAGATCATTATAATTGATTATGGGTAATAAATTCCTAGATTTTCTGTATCTGCCAATAAGAAACAACAACGTTGTCCAAACTAGTACGACTCCGAAGCTCAAAGGTTGGTTGATATTATTCTTATTCTCATGGTTGAGCAAATAACTCCACCACCATTTTGCAGATGAAATGAAGATTTCACGATCATTTCGACTTCCATGTTCGCCATAGTAGTAATAACGTATCGCTTGGAGTTCGAACATGCGTAAGAAAAATGGAGCACAATCTTCTTCTTCTTCTTCTTCTTCTTCTTCTTCTTCTTCTTCTTCTTCTTCTTCTTCTTCTTCTTCTTCTTCTTCTTCTTCTTCTTCTTCTTCTTCTTCTTCTTCTTCTTCAGATAATAATAAATGTTGTGGGATCTCTAATTCCATTTCCTGGCACCATTTTTCCATGTCAATGCCGACTTCTTGAAAATCTGCCCCGGCCATGGCTAGAGCTTCAAGTGAAATATACATTCTTTTTAATTACTCTGATCACACAAAACAACAAATAGCATATCGGTGTTTTTCTCCTCTCTTTAAAAAAAATAAAATAAAATCTGGGTTGGTAAATATGGGGAAAAGTGCCAAAGGTCAGCTATACTATATATACCCGATCGATTCTAAGTAAATTGAGATCGATTCTAAGTAAATTTAATTCAATTCAAACGATGATTTCTTCCAGTTCAAAGTTTGAATTGACTGAAAATCCCATAAGTTAATGTTTCTTGTGATCTCCATCTTTCTTTTTCGGTCAATATTCATGCAAAATGCATATAACACATAATATATCATATATATATTTTCATAATAAACAACATGCTGCAAACTTGCAAGTAGTTTGAGAACACATATACACATACACTACGTGTTAGAGAATGAGGTTTTTTACAAATCACCGAGAATTTCTTTCTCATTACATCAGATATGACGTTGAAAGACGAGAAAGGAGGGAAGGAATAATCTCATTTTCGTCAAACGGTCATGTCAGGATATTACGCAAGCGGACCAAGATCATCACGAGTACGATGAAGGAAATGTGCAATATTTATATGATGGAACAATTATTACAAAACTGGTCAGAGAGCTACTACTCGTGTGTTGAAGGAAGAATAAGGCGAGTTCACACTTCACAGGCACTGCATGACACGCTCATAAAATATCTATCTCAGAGATTATTCTAACCTTGCATGAAACTGTTTGCTTGCACATTCACGACAACTTGTGCAGATCAACTTTTGTCTTCAAGTGATAATGAAGTATCTCTTTCTACTCTTCAATTGACCAATTTATCAATGAACAAAGCCCTCAAATTTGCAACCCTTTAATACACGCACAAAATTCAACCCAATAAGGTTCTTTTTCAACTGTATAGGCCCGTTCAAAGACGCTGAATTGGCCGGCCTCGTTTGGCATGGGGCCCCACTCATGTTTTTCTTTTTCTTCTCAAAAACAATTATCCTTTCCTTTTTATTTCGGTAAAGATAAAGTATTTGTAAATTCTGAATTTTGTGATAATTTTAGGGCTTTTTCAATTCAGTCTCCATTCAAGTTTAAAAATCAACGACCTGATTTCTGCATACCACTTCATCGTTCTAGTACCACTTCTTTGTTCTGCAGTACCACTACTTTGTTATGTTGTTCTGCAGTACCACTTCGTTTGTTCTGCAGTACCACTTCATTTTTCTGCGGTAAAAATGAAGTGGTACTGCATAACAAAATAGTGGTACTGCAGAACAAATAAGTGGTACTGCACAACGATGAAGTGGTATGCAGATCGGGTCCTTCAAACTAATTACTTTTTCTGACAGGGCCTGGACTCGATTTTAAAACTTCATTGGGGTCTGAATCATAATTAACTCTTTTATTTATGTTATTTTTTTGTGTAGAATAGTGTATACCATGGTTTTGAAGACTGGTCCGGTCCCAGTCCGATCTTTTTTTAATTAAAAATAAAAGAAAAATTGGTTTAAAAAAATTATACAAAACAAGTAAATTAATAAGTTAGTTTGGTCTAGTGATTAAGTTGTATATTTTTTACTTAATGGGCTTGGGTTCGAATCCATCCAACACCTTAATTTATATATTTTACAATTAACTTATCTCACTATTTTATTTTTATTCAAATTTGACCCCAACTCATAGATTTAATACTTGACGTACGATTAATTTATAACAACCCACGTAATTTACTTGTATTTAATTTTACTCTTAATTTATATAATTATAGTTTGAAAAAAATTCATAAAAACATGTATATTTTCCATATTATCTGATTTATTCATATATAAAATATATTTTATTATATTTAAGATACCGGTTTTACTCCGGTTTGATTCCAGTTTTATACCGGTTAAATCATTAAACCTTAAACCACTAAAATTTTTCATTTGGTTCGAAAACCCGGTTTCTGGCGTATACTAGACAATAATATCACCATCTCGATATGTCCTGTCATCGTCATATTCTTTTCTTTCTGGTCCCGGCGTGTCGTGTCATTGGGATTTTTATTATATTCCACATTATTTCGTTATTTAGTGATCTTCTTTCCTTCAACGGTCATTATTTTTCTACACTTTACCACCATCAATAAATATAAAACACCAAACACAAACACACAAATCAAGGCTGACATATTTTTTATTGATAAAATGTTGCATGCAGATAGCATCTGGTTTCAGCTCAAAGTTGACCACTGATCTCTGAGAAGGAAGAAGATAAAATTGGAATGCTCCCAAGTTTATGGAATCGAAAATGTACCCAAATTCTCAGCCTATATGTCAAACTCAAGTGGATGATAACTATGCCTCATTCGTTTTCATTATTGATGATGTTGAGAAAGGCAATGCTGAGATTCCTCCTAATTCTGTCGAGCAATCTACGGCGAATCCCATTCATTCTTTCACGGTATATGTTTAGAATTACTAACAGCGTTTGATGTTCTTTCTTACGAATATCCTAGGACCGATTGAGGTGCAGAGATTGATTATTAACGGCGTTTTTGCTTACAGATTGGAGGAAAATGCTTGCAGCTCTTCATGGACTGTGCTGTCGAGATACTCAAGTTCACCTCAGGTAAGTAATCTTTCACATATCGTTCATTATTTCTCAGTGTCATCTCAAATAAAAGCTTGTTCATATATAACGTGTGGCAGTTTATAAATCAAGGAAGCACAAGAGATTTGCTTGGTTCAATGCTAGAAGAGTAGTGCTCTTCTTCTCAGTCGTGTAAGCAGAACCAAGAATGCGATATATGCTAATCAAATTCAGCTTTAATTTTTTTTTGGGGTTCTCTTCTCAGGTCTATCATGGGGACAATAATTCTAATATATCTGACACTGAGAGCAAATAAGCAGTCCGGCGATGTCTGAAATTATCTATGTCCCTTTGCCTCAGCTCCTTTCGTGGAAGGTTTGGTTCATAAAATTGACCATAGAATTTGCAGTTGGATAAGCCTTTCTCCGATATTGATTGAAGATATTTCTACATCATTCCAAGCCAAATAACATTAATTGATGTTCAGATTGTTCAAAAATCAGCATTTTTCACATCAATGGTTCCATTAACATGCATATACCTAGAAGCCAACTCTCTTCAAGAACTCAATCTCCAATTCCTATTTTTTTCTTTCTCATGGATTTCATCTAATATTATCATATTTCCACTATTATCTAGCATGCACAACCACCACCTTGCTGCTCTGTTTGGGATGCATTTGAAGTGGGCCTCAAGTTCACGTCCACCATGTCGTCTTGCTTTGTCGAGGAAAGAGTCTCCATTCCTGGCAACGCCGAAGCTATCTTTCGAAACAGAGGCTGCAATGCAATGAAGAAGACATAGTGTGCAGTGAGTTTACTTAAACTTTCATTAGAGCAGAAATCAGAGATGATGATGGGTGGTTTTGGTTAGGTTACTACTCCTTGTTACCTTAATGTTGAAGCCTGCTTTGGCACTAGTTTCTATAAACATTATACCAAATTCACGAGCCTTAGTATCACCTTCTTCAATTGAAACTTGCCTGTTGTGCATAAGCAAAAGGCACCAAAAATCAATATATGATCCAAGATTTCAAAAATCACTTTTGTCAAACATTTATATGGGCTCTCATTCCTAGCCGCCACGCACCTTTTGTCAACAAGGTCGGTTTTATTACCGACAAGAACGATAATCACATCGCCGCCACGCTCTGTTCTCACTTCCTCGATCCATCTTGAAGTGTTCAAGAATGACTGTCTATCTGTAAAATTAGCCGAAACTTTAATAAAAATAAGATATATCATCTATCTGAGAAGCAGTCTCTTTGATGATAATAATATTACTTGCAACATCATAGACGATCACTGCAACCGAAGAATCCCTTATGTAGCTTGGAATAAGACTCCTAAATCTCTCCTGACCAGCGGTATCCCTGTACAAAATTGCATATATGCTCACGCAGAATGAATTAAACTGTATCTAAGTAATAACGGATCTGGCAATCACATATGATCCATATCAAACACCTAACTAGCAATTGGAATGTAAGAACTTAAGGGTCTTGCAATAAAACAGGTCAGTTGCATTGCATTGCATTGCAACAGATAAGACAAGGATACATGGATTTACCACAGCTGCAAACGAATTGTTCGATCTTCAAGGTACATAGTTTTTGACAAGAAGTCGATGCCAATAGTTGCCTGCATAAAAAAGTTCAAATCTGATAAGCAAGAAGACGAAATCTCCAGTAATTACAACACACCATGTCACAATAAAATCAAACTGCAAAAACCAGACACGTTCACGACACCATGTACAACGCTTAACCGCGACTCATTCCAATTGCATCCTAATATGAACATTTTAAAGAGACAAAAAAAAAAACAACACATAGGAATCACACGAATCCTCAAAATTAACCGTATCAAGATTGATACGTACATATACAAAAATCCATATACCTGATAGGTTGTGTCAAACTTGTCGTACATGAAACGGGTGATGATGCTCGTTTTACCCACGGATTGATCGCCCAGAAAAACCAGCTTGTACTTCGCTAATGGTGACACCACCGCCATTAATACCGCAAACAGTGATGAAGAAGACGACGGATTGGGGATCTGAATCTGTAATGAGACGCCGGAGAATCGAGAGCGAGAGACTTTTTCTGAAACGTTCAAGTCTTCGCGCGTTTTGCTTGTCGGGATCGAGATATTGTGAAACGAAACGGTCCAACGTTGATCACGTCTGTACATGTGTAACGCACGTAAATAAATACATACATATATAGAAAATTAAAAATACTATGGGCTTGTTTGGAAATCCATTTCAAATGGACTTTTGGATTCAAAAGTCCATTTACAGATTTTTCTTACGTTTGGTGATTAATTCCAAATGCACTTTTTGATAAGTAACTTATTAAAAGTCCATTACGGAGAAGTGAAAAAATCTGACTTTTGAGAACACATTCACACATGATTTAAAATGGGCTTTTAAAATGTGAATTTACCAAACAAAACAAAAACTCAATAAAAACATTTTAAAAAGCCACTTCCTAGAAAGTCCATTTTTAAAAGGACTTTTGTCTCGGAAGTGTTTCCAAACACCCTCTATATATTTTCCCATGGCGGGTTGGACCGACTGATTGGCGGGCCGGGCGGTGGGTTATCCGAGTTAACGGAAAAAGGCAGGAGAATGAACTCACAATTTCAAAATCATATCAGTTCAGTTCACAAAAATTCATATTCATTACATCACACAATGACCTATCCATTCCAATATATGTATAATGCCATGTCCAAGCAAAGACATGTATCACTTTATGATCCCTTCTTCTTATTAACACGGTAAGGGTATTTCTGGTAGATCGAAATGCTGGTGGCGACAAGTGGTAGGGCCACGAGGCAGTACGGAGATGGCGGTTTTCCATCGAAGATGAATTGTAGAAGCGCCGTAACCAAAAGGGCAGAAACAATAACGAAACCCTACAATAAAACGCACCACAAAAGAAAGAGACTTATATACAAATCAATTGGTATGGCAGCGTACAAATACGTCGTTTTAAGTTAAGATTAACCTTTCTAACGCCACCAGCAAATGTTGTCACAAGCCCAACAAGGATTCCACCAACAGCATTGAGTGTGACGGGAATCTGCGACAAAGGTATTAAGTCCTTTTAAGGGGGAGCAGTTCGATTTCAATGATCCATTGCAGGGCAGCCATATTTCTTTACGATGTTGTCATGGAAAAGCTATAAATGTTAGGCAATTTACCAATGTCGATGGAGTCCACCCATAAAAGAATCCATGTCTCTGAATAGCTACGCCATCTGGAGATTTGTAAGCACTTGCAAGTAAACAAAGGCTACCGATTATGGACATCTCCACGGTCATTAAGTAGGATGTACGTTTCTTGACCTTTATTAGAAAATCGGGGAACAAATGGACCGTAGGTTGTTGATGAGATGGTAATAATTGTCAAAATACTAAAATGATGGGAAATACAGGGATATGAGGAAAAGCGAAAATGATGTGTCGTGTCGTGGCGTGGCTTACTTGAGAAGCCCATTGACACAGTGCAGAAGAGAAGCCAGAGAGAACAGAGGCTACTAATACTGGAACAATTCCATAGAACAATATCTCATCGGGATTACGAGAACTCGATGCTTTTCTTGAGCCTTCACCAACGCTTAGAAGGACCGCAGCAATTATCAGCAAGAAAAGAGCCCCAATTTGTTGAATTGACTGCTTTTGCCTGTAAAATAAGCAAGAGATCACTGAAGTTCCAAAAGAAAATGAATCTCGAGACTAATTTACGACATGGTAGCCTTTCTGCAAGTTTTACATTAGCACATCAAAATCAGTATGGAGAACGTCAGTGAATGACATGAAAAAAAAAAAAGCCTCTAATGTGTATGAAAAGAGAAGGAAGAATTACCTTAAAATGATATAAGTAAACAATGCTGTGAAAAATAGCTTTGTCTGGTTCAATATGGAGAAGGTCAGTGAATCCAAATTTCTATATGAGATCTGCAACAAGCTGTTTTGCAGTGCATAGATAGCTGCAGGCATGCCTGATGCAGTCAAAGAGCCCAGCAAAGTCCATTCTTTGAATATATTTCTCAAAGTGCCATCTCTTGCTAGAAGCAGGATTGCACATATTACCTGTAAAACTTATCGACAAGACTCAAAAATCAACAGCTCTATGCTAGAAAAGAGTGGTTAGAGGATAAAGATGATCAGAAGTTACCTTTACCACCTCACAGGCCAAAACAGAGGAAGTTACAATCACTTCACGGCTGCAGTAATTCAAGAGGATATTACAAGAAATGGGCGGAGCAAGTTAATTTTGGACCAAAATCATGCATAAGATACTACCGCGATCAAAACACAAACCTACTCCTCAACTGTCAAGTACAGCATTAACCAGCCTAAACCATAATGGCATAGTATACAGTCAGAGATCATCAATAAGAGCATTCTCAACAGAAATAGAGCACAAAAATGAATAACCTGATGAAGCGCTTGGATATGAGGGGTTGTGCACCGTACTGCAGCGTCAACAGCAAAGAAAACAACCACACTTTTGAACTGGCGCTTGGACTTGGCTTCTTGGCAGCCATTGATTGGCCCAATCGTGGTGTACCTTAGCCAAGAAACAATGAAGCCTACTGTAATTTGGAGGAAGGCATAAAGTGATCTCTCTCTCTCTCTCTCTCTGCCTTGACTATGACTTTCTTGTCAAAATATAGTATATAGTTCCTTTTCATTATGGTTTTCGAAAATAAACAAGACTCCGTGGCCCAATGGATAAGGCGCTGGTCTACGGAACCAGAGATTCTGGGTTCGATCCCCAGCGGAGTCGATATAAATAATTTTTTTTTTTTCTTTTTCATGGTTATTCAATTATTCTACATGTAATATTAAGAATTCCGGAATTCTTTCAATTGTTCTTTCAACTAGAATAGAAAGTGGCAGTTTAAGCAATACCCTCTCCATTAATAAAAGAGAATAGATGGTTATCAAGAAAAAATAAACTACATAAATAACATCCTGTATAATATTTCAATTTTCAGCGATTAAACAAAGGTCGGTCCAAGAAAATGGAGGAACGCCAGTGTCATGTCACATTATAAGAGCATCTACAACGCGACTCTAAAATCAGCGTTTAGAGTGGTGGAAGAGCTCCAACGGAACTTCAAAAGTCACACTAAAGTTATAGGAAGAAGCAGTACTACTCTATACAGGGGCGGACCCAGCCTGATATGACTGGGGGGTCAAGCCCAGCCAGAGTCCCAGCCCACAGCCCATCTAAATATATAAAAATGAAACAAAAAAGCTCCAGCAGATTCGAACTCAGGCCATTTAGACGTGATGACTTCACAGCAACTGCAGTAACCACTGGACTAGAGGCGATTTTCGAAAATTTTAATGCATATAATATACTTAAGTGGACAATGGCCGGGGGGTCAACGGCACCCCCGAGCCCCTACGTGGGTCCGCCCCTGACTCTATATATAGAGAGAACTGTTCACCCTTTATGTATAGTTTTTTGTTTTTCAATTTCTTTTTATACTTTGAATTAATTTTAGGATTTGATGAATTTTTGAAAACCAAAACTTGAAGAACACACTACATGAGAGAAACGATGAATAGAATACTCCATAAAAACGAGTTTCTTATATATTAATAAAATAATTATTTATGTATCTGTAAAATTATTAATAATGGAACAATATGCAAATGAACAAATTAATTCCATCTTGTTCGAATTTCAGAAAATTTAATGTTAAGGGGCATAGTAAAATGAAATAATTTTTGATAATTTAAATTTATAATATTTGTTATTATTACATATTTTAATTATTGTAAATTCTATTTTCAATAAAAAAATATTGATAAATTTGTATAGAGTTAGAGTAAAATATATAGGAGTTCGATGATACTGTTAAAATTCTAAAGCTGGAGAAATTGTACTATAGCAACAATATAATATATAGGGATGATCGGAGATGGCCTAACTATGTATTGTTTTACTTCGGTTAAACAGAGGAGGACAATAAGAAACTCTAAATCTCATTATCCCAACATCATTCAACGCCTATATATTGAGCTAGATCTCTTACACGTAAAAAGCTACAAATTTGAGAGTGAATTTCACTTTCAAACTTTAAAGAGTGCTAAACCTCAACTAGTTGCATATCAATGTGTTTATAATCTAACCAATTGCTACGTGCAACTTATTATACGCTAACTACCGACCCATAACATATCAAAAAGTGAAGACAATTTAGGATAGTTAATATAATCTTTATAATGAACGAAGGAATCTTCTTACAAATGGCATGGTCAGAATACAAGTGCTTTTTGACTCAGCATGAGACTGGGAAAAGATTAGTCACATTACTAAAGTTGATTAGCTTTTGTTTTGAGTATGTATACGACCCCACGTGGTAATACGATTCGTATGTGTATATATATATTTCGATGACATGAAATAAAACTAGATGCATACATGGTTAACATCGTAAATATATTATCGATGAAATGAAATAAAACTATATGCATTGGTTAACATCGTAAACAAATTACATTGCAGTAAGAGACAACGAAAGGTACTTACCTTGAGAACACACACACATATATATATACACAACATATACAACTTCATAAGTTCATCGCCAACATATATATAGGTCAATTTGGTAAAGATATGTTAAACTCTTGGACTAGTTGTCTTCTGATTGTGAACCGTCTTTTCAAGAAAGATCTTTTCCACGCAACTAAACACCGAAGGAAAGCCATAACCTAAGCCATTTTAGAGAAACAAAAACCACGTGTTTAATCGCTCGTTACATTTTTTAATTACAACTCAAGGCGTAAATCTCATGTTTATAACCTCAGATGGTTCTTGCAGAGTATAAGATGCTTTAGTGTCCTTAGGTGTCCTTGATACCAGTATACCAAATCCTTGTCCCCTTGCTCTTAAAACCTTATAAGCATAAACCAAATAAATACATATAAATAATCGAAATGTTTTTATCCTAAACGGTAAATAACGACAATTATAAAGCAATACCGCAAAAGCATCTTCATCGGTGCGGTCATCGCCAATATAAATGGGAAACACGTCGGTGCATTCGGCATACCCTAATACGCAAGAATATAAACTATTGAAGGAATGTTTATGATAACAATAACGACAACAACAATACATTTTAAAAAATGTATTTATTTATTTTTAATGTTTTAAGATATGTGTTAACGTTCTCAACTTACCGAGAGACTCCAACAGAAATTCAAGAGCCTTCCCTTTGTCCCATTTGATTGTGGGCCGTATTTCTAACACCTGCATCGATCGTCATCGTACATTTTTTATTCAGACCCTTTAAGTTCTCACCACATAGCCCGTCAATAAAGTTACCTATATTTATTGTGTTGTAGTCGTTCGGTTGGTGTAACGTCCACATCGAAAATAAAATATACTAGTGTTTTTTTTTATTTTAATTAAACAAACGGCATTTCTTCTTTCTCATCAAACTGTAATAACGGAAACAAATGTTGTCACCCTAAACAACAAAAATAAAATAAAGCTAACTTCACAAACCTTCCTTCCTTGGCTCATTCGTAAGTTGGGGTAGCCATCCAACACAGTTCCAACTCTCTTGGCCAGTTCACTCCATTTCTGAAAACGGAAGATCGAAAATCAGGTCTCAAAAACTATTACATGCAATTCAATCGTACGTAATAACTTTAGTGTAATTAATATGTGATCACCTTCTCATCGACGCAGCGGAAGTGTACGGAGATGCAGAACTTGTTGTTCTCCACCTTAGCACCTAAAGTATCTTTGCACACCTCAAGCAGTGCTTTATATACCTTAAAAATATAAATTTTATTACTACGTACTATGGTTTCTACGCAAAAAACTAGTTTAAGATCCATTGGCTAATTACCTCTTCGATCATTGGAAGGAACTCCTTAGCAGGCTGGAAAAGAAGAGCTTCAGCCTCGACCTGAGATCATAATAATAAGGTAAGAGTTTTCGTACATATATGTCGAATTAAATTCATGGGAAAAGGCTCATCACTCACTTTATTATTGTGTTGTTTACAATTGGAACCTTTTGATGGACCTTTGATGTCCATCCCATGGCTTCCAGCGTAATAAAGCTCGGCCAGGCGTACGAAACCATAAACCTTGTCTCTACACCTCCCACTCACAATAGCCGTGGGGAAATACCTAGCAAGTTTCCTCACTGTTGCTCTCATCTGCTTTAATATTAGAAAATAAATCAAGTGATTGATATATTACGCGTAATAACTAAACTAAAGACACATATTTATTTAATTCGTTTGCTAACCGCATCAGACATAAAAGCTCGATCAGGGTCTTCAACTATAGGTGAAAGAGTGCCATCGTAGTCCAAGAACATCACTATCTGCTTACCCTTTGAAGCATTCGTTATTTGCTCAAACATGTCTAGAGCTGATGGATGTTGTGTCTGTAAATTATTCATTTTCACACGATGTCAGTGATTATTAGATTTATTGCTTTCATTTTCAGAGAACTTACGGTCCAAGAGCTATCTGAGGACGAGGGATCATCAGCAGTTGGTTGAGAATGGACTACGTGCGTTGGAGAAGAAGCTCTCATTGAGTCAACCCAGTCGTTGACCTTCTTGCAGTTTTGAAAGAGTTGAGTCGTCGTCTTTGTTCGAGGAATAGCCGGTGGTAGTTTTTGTGCGGATGTGTTGGGTCGGCGCGGATTACTTGACTCCGAAACCACCACCACGTTTTGGTTAGTCATGTTTTTTGCCAAAAGAAAAAAAAAAAATAATAATTATATGTTTCTTCGCGTTGTTAAAGATTTGGAGGTAGTTTGGCGGTTTTATAGTAAAATCAGACCACTTTTACGGTGGGTTGGTCGCGGGCCCCACGTCGATATCCCACCGCTAGGTCAAACTAATATTATTTTTGTTTGCGAGACAGAAAAAAAATAAATAAATTTGTATATGGTTTGATTCTCGCCATTTAGGTTGGACTTGGATTATTCATTTGAACTAATGTTACTGATTATAGTGATTTAGGGAATTTCATTTAATTTAGCTAAGGCGATTTAACTTACTTTCGCTATATATGAACTTCCTATGTTCGATGATGGCCTTCATTCAAGTTCAGCCACATGGTAAAGATCACCACATCTTTCGCCGCCGTCAACGGAAAAGCAGCCACCACCTCGGAATGACGTGGGCTCGTCACACGTGTCATGCCAAGAGTGATCCACTCGCTTGTGGGCAGAATTTATCGAATTTTTTTTGTTTTGCGTGTTGAAAGTTATTACACATAATGGAGTACGTATGTTGATACTATTTTTAGCAGCACATTGGAACTTGGAAGGCATCTATGAGCTGGTAATAATAAAACTATTTCAGTTATGTTTCGGACATTATAAAAGTAATGGTCCCAAACTCTGTGGAGTTCGACGAAGCCGTTTGTTTCACAGAGGACATCGTATTCGTATAATAATAAAACAATGCTTATTGACCAAGCCCATC
Source organism: Craterostigma plantagineum (assembly GCA_027422505.1). Lineage (NCBI taxonomy): Eukaryota > Viridiplantae > Streptophyta > Magnoliopsida > Lamiales > Linderniaceae > Craterostigma > Craterostigma plantagineum. The sequence continues at coordinate 13,377,113 of JAPQWV010000012.1, read as the reverse complement.
GTATTGCATTGCATCCTAATAGTAAAGTCATTTCAATGCAAACACGTAATTAACTATATTTTTTCCCTATTTTAACGAAATCATAATAATATCAATCTTACCAATATAAGCTTGACTGATCTGCGTGTCTCTAATAGATCTGATTAAGTTTAATTGGAAAATAGTTATTACTAGCTTTGCAACAATAAGTGAAGGCAAAGATACGATACCGCTGTCCATTTATTAGCAGAACAAAATGAAGTGAACTATGGAAAAGCATGAGATTCTTTGTCTAACAATGGGACATTATATTCTTCATTTGTCACATGCAAATGTAAAATTATTGGAACCAAAAGATCTTTCGATATGTACTTCAGTTTAAATTATTGGTCATAAAACCAGTGGCCTAAGAAGGCAGATTCTTGCAAACTACTTGTTTGTCAGAGAATAAGATAAAATAATTGAACTGTTCCTTTAAGAATAGAACTTTCTTGATAAAGTACGTCGAAATATACGTGTTAATGGTAAAGCTAGTCCGTTTTCTACGCCTAAATCATCGTTCACAATAAAATTATATATTTCGCGTTGCTTGACTAATTAAAAAAACTGAAAATATATGATGACCTCAAATCAAAGTTAAATGTTATCTAGATGAAAGTGAAATATATAGAAAACCTAACAATTTATTATATTCACTCACACAACTGACAAATCACAATGTACGCAGGACAGGACCTTTGACCTCCACGACTTGGGAAAATATAGGAATTCAAAGCGCCGAACACACGTTCTTTTATTTTTTAATAAATATTTTTGTTTCGCATGAATATTCATATAAATTATGTCCAAGAGAAACAAATTATTTATCTTTTTGTTTTTTTTTGGTGAAACAAGAACGTAACGTGGCTCTTGTTTGGATGCCATGCGACGAACCAATGGGACCCATCGGTGATTCGCTTTTTGGTCGGCCGATTTAGTTTTGACTTTATTCAGAAATTTGTAAAAGAGATTAAGTAGTATATTCACTAAGACCAAATTAAAGAGATTTCCGATCGTTTGTTTTTGAATAAATAAATACGATATTTTACCATAAATTTTATTTATTAGAACGTAAATCTACACTTAAATACCTAATAGAAAACTTAAAGGACACATCAGTCCCTTGTCAGAGATCTTTTTAAGCTAGGTACTCATTTGAATAAAAATTTTACAGATAGGTACCTAATCACCTAAGATTACCAATTTACCCTTTGATTTAACAATTCCATTTCATAATTTTCTCTGCAATTTCGAGCTCCACCACGCCTGAGAAAATTTCAGCTCCATCTCTGCAATTGACGATCACCTTCCGCTCGTGGTGGCACCGGATGACGAGCGACGAGCCTATTCCACATTGGGTTCTCGATTTAGGGTCTCGATTTTGTCATGTAAGCTTTTATTTTGCTTTGGTGTGGTTAATAGATTGCACTCGTGAGATCAAATTTAACCCAGATCTGGGAGCTGAATGCGATCTAAAAGCTCGATGTAAGGGTGAATGTCGATTCTTAACAGTTATTGAGGCTAATCATCGGGATTTCAGGTTTCTTTATATAACTGTTATTACGTACCATTTGTTATGTTTGTTACGTACCATTTTATGTGTTTATACGGTACCAAGATGTCTGCGTATGCTGTACCATTGTAAATTATACAGGCGTACCATTTACACAAGTTGTCATATTATCTGAAAATATGCCGTCTACAAGTTCGGTTAGTGGCGGGACGTTATTTGCATTGTGTGAGTATAAAAGGGAGTCATTCTTAGTATCGATCATGAAGCGACGACGCACGAGATGAATGCTCAAACTGATGACGGGAATTTTATTGGTGACCCGGGCATTTGTGTTCTTTTTGGTTGCCGAAAGATGCGGAGGCCTTCTCAGGTAGATAAAAGATCCAACAAGTGCAAAAGATGTGGAAATACGGGAATAATCGTCGTACTTGTAGAGAGGTCGTAGGGTCCGTATTTGCCATGTATTTCGTTACTGCATTTGTTCCAAAACCTCTTTTGTTGCACTTTTGTATGGTAGTGGCACATTCTTTATCCAAATGATGCCAACAATGTACTGTAATATGACAATAAGGTACTGTAATATATGCCAACATGGTACTGTATATATGCTAATTTGGTACTGTAATATATGACAACAAGGTACTGTAATAAATGCCAATAAGGTACCATAATATATGCCAACAAGGTACTGTAATGTATGACAACAAGGTACTGTAATAATGCCAATAAGGTACCGTAATATAGGCCAACAAGGTACTGTAATATATGACACCAAGGTACTGTAATATATGCCAAATGTGTCAATAGGACATGGCTCATTCTTTTTGTCTAAATGATGCCAACAGGCCATTCTTTTGTCCAAATGTGTCAATTGGTAATGACTCATTCTTTTTGTCTAAATGACTCATTCTCGGTACGGTAATATACATATGTTTGGTACCGTAATATATGTAATTTTGTTACTGTAATACATGCCAGTTTGGTACCATAAGATATGCAAGTTTGGTACGGTAATATGTGCATGTTTGGTACTGTCATATATGCTAGTTTGGTACCTTACGACATGCATGTTTGGTACCGTAACCTATGCCAGTTTGCTAATGTATGCACATTTCGCACCGCAATACATGCAAATTTGGTACTGTAATATATGCCGGTTTGATACCCTAATATATTTGGTACGGTAAGATATGCCTGTTTGGTACCGTAACCTATGCCAGTTTGCTAATGTACATTTGGCACCGTAATGTATGTAAATTTGTTATTGTAATATATGCCAGTTTGGTATCCTAATATATGTAAATTTGGTACGGTAATATATGCCAATTTGGTACCCTACGACATACATGTTCGGTACTGTAATATGCATATTTGGTACTGTAATATATGCCAATTTGGTACGTTAATATACGCAGCCTTGATACTGTAATATAGGTAATATAGGTACTCTAAGTGTACGGCATAGGGTACTGTATCCTTTCAGAAATAGGTACCGTATAAGTTAAAGTAAAACTTTGAATTTAAGACTTGGCTATATTCCGTCACAAACGAAGCATTTCAGCATGTGTTGATGTGGATAGAGGATTAGATAATTTCTGACTTTTTTCAGTAATGATTGCACACTTTTCTGATGTTTTTCAGTCATGAGTGGACAGATTTCTGACATTTTCTATGTCATGTTTGGACAGATTCTGACATCCGAGGTTTTAAATAATAAAAGACAGCTCATCTGACATGTCAGTTGGCTTTAATAAAATGTTTCATGTCATATGTAATTTTGGGTACTGCAACCGTGGCTGCGTTGGTACGCTTTAAACAAAACGACAGGTACCCCTACAAAGATAATTAAGGTACGGTGTCCCTTATATATATGATACGTCATCCTAGGGTTAGTATTTTTCGGGGTCGATCGAATTACGTTTTCATCTCGAACCACCGTAGACCCATAATATATAGTATTAAATACGTTTCAGATCAAATTCGGTGCAACGCATGAATTAAATCTTAGAATACCATGATTCATTATAGTATGAGGATACAAGCAAGAACATCTACAACATAATTTGAATAATGTGGTGAGTGCTACATCTACGAATTCGATGCATTAGGCTTTCACATTTTTTTTCATTCCGATATTGTAAGGTATTGTCAAAATCGTGCAGGACAACGCGATTCGATTAGGAATGTATTTATTTTTCGATCGTATAACAAATGGTACGATATACTTTGATATCTGGGTACTGCATATGTATAATTCTGGATACGGTAAACCTGCAGGTTTTGGTACTATATATGTAAATGATAAGATACCTTCTGTAAAACACAAGGTACCTTAGTGTACAACAGATAAGATATTTCCTGTGCGATATATAAGGTACGGTATATATTTACGTAATGGTACGGTTAACCTGCATTTACGGTACGCTATATGTAAGCGATATGCTACGGTAATATGAAAGACAAGGTACTTTTTATCTTCTGTTTATAGTACGCTATATATTTACATAATGGTACGGTCTAACCTGCATATTCTGGTACTCTGTACGTAAAGGATAAGATACGGTCCTACAATAACATATGGTACTGCATAAATTACAAACAGTCATAGAACAACACAACACAGCACAGCACACACTTGGCAATAACCGTCCATGCACAAAAGAAAAACCAACATATCCTCGGCCTTATTATCACATCATCCTCGCACACATCCCTATCCTTAGCCTCAGCCTCTTTATCATCCACTCGTTCAGTATCCTCAGCCTCTACGTCCTTCCTCGCATCCTCGTTGAACATATCAATCTTCGACGTCCGAACATTTGACCTTAGATCACCTATAACCTCGTCCTTCAATCTCAACTCGGCTTCCAACCTCTCCACACGAGCACTCCACTCCAAATGAGATCCGCCAACTCCTCCATCAACCTTAACAACACATAATTCATTCAACAGTTAGAAACAAAGCAAATAATACATAAAAAGTTGGGAATTTTATACCTCCGGGAGCAAATTTATCGGATGCACGAACTTCACTTCCTTCTTTGTTGGCTATATTGGGACGACAGATGTAATTGCAGCCAATTCAGCCTCCGCATATTACGTCATTGGGAAACCTACTTTCTTCCCAATTGAACATTCGGGGAAACATATACATCTGCCGCTTATGCGCCAACGAGGGCACATGCTCATACACCCAAATCTAAAAGTTTCCAAAGCATTGAATTCATCAATAAACACATAGGCAAAAAAGGTAAACTCATAACGTAACGGAGAGTATTACCATTAGCCCATAGTGCACCCGTTCATCATCAGGCCGGATAATCGAGCAAACGAATGGCTCATCTTAGGCATATTTAAAAAAATTGAAACGGGGACCTTCTTAGAGCTTCTTTATATCTGGGGTCATGCTACCCTTCAAATTGTTTATGGTAGATCGAAACAGCGCAGGATGGCACCGGGAAGCCAGCTCAAATCTGTTCCGTGGAGGCATTTCTGCAAAAAAAAAACACTGTCAGCAAGCAGTACCATTTTATTCACACAAGGGGTACCAATTTGACCAAACAGAGGATACCAAATGCAGTGATAATGTAGTACCAAAACAAATTGACCACAGTCGATAAAATCAATGTTAACAAGCAGTACCATTTTACTCACATAAGGGGTACCAATTTGCCTAAACAGAGAGTACCTAATGCAGTGATAATGTAATACCAAAAAAATTGACCCCATTCGACCACTTTTGGCAAGCAATACCATTTTATTCATACAAGGGGTACCAATATGCCAAAACAGAGGGTACCAAATGCAGTTACAGTGTAGTACCACAACAAATTGACCCCATTCAAAAAAACAAAAATCGACCCATTCCAAAAAAAACCCCAAATCAAGCAGCCACGACGAAATACACGCACAAGAAAACCCTAATCGACCAACAAATCAATGTCATTCCAAAAATACGCACAAAAAAACCCTAATCGTGACGAAATGCGACCACTTACGGTAATACTGTGAATGACTTACCAATCGATTTCAGAAGGGAATACAACGACGAACGAGTGGACAGACGACGTAGAATCTGAAGCCAAAAAAACCCGGGTCGATTTCTGGCAAACAATCGCGCGATTTGGTTTGGGGCTGTGCGATTTTTCTTTTCTTTTTTTATGAGCGATCGAACGTGAAATAAGAAACAAGGTAAGAGATGTAAAAAATCAGTTCTAGTAGGGGTAAATCCGTCAGTTAGGTACCTATTAGTAAAATAAAATTCAACTAGGTACCTAGGTTAAAAATTACACTGACTAGGGACTGATCTGTCTAATTTTTTTTGATGTAGGTATTTAAGTGTTGAATCCCCTTATTAGAATTATGTTACTTCCTCCGTCCCGGCTATTTCTTCCCAAAGATTAGCGGGCACGGAGATTAAGAAATCACATTATTTTAATATTATAGTACACCTTTTGAGGTATAGAGAGAGAAAAGTTATTAGTAGACACGCAAATCAAGAAGACTTTTTTTAATATTAATGGTGTAATTAGTTTAATTAGTGGGATAATTTTTTACCAAAAATAGAAATGGAAAGAATTATGTGGGACGCCCGAAATAGAAAGATGGGAAGAAATAAGTGGGACGGAGGTAGTATTCTTTATCACCAAGCCTACAACAATGTATCATTTAGGCCCATTGAAATGGGCCGTATCAATGTGTACATGAAGGGTACGACACATAAGGCAATGAGTACAAGCAAAATCTTGGCCCTTCTGTTCTGTTTAGCCATTTTTTCCTGATAAAGATTGAAACTTCATAGAAATAGTGAAATGGGTAAAGCAATGAAATCGGAAATGTTGGATGGGACGCGTCAAAGCACTGTGGAATGTGATATATCTATCAAAATTTAAATTAACAGAGATAAAAAGGACGTTTTTTTCTGATCAGTTTGGACAGTGGAATCTCATATTAACCTTACATGATAAATATGGTATTGTAACATCAGCTGCGCTGCTTCAGAGTGAATTAAAAATGTTGAAGTGCCCATAAATTCATACGACAGCTTCATATATTTACCAACTGCTACGGTCTAGAGTGAATTAAATGAAATATTAAGAGGCACAACACAGTTGGTAATAAAGTACAACAGCAGAAATAATAAATAAGCCGAAAAGACAACTAATTTCAACTACTAAGCGCCTCTGATACAACTTTTAATGCCTCATTTCTTGCACTGTTTGGCTGCTGATGATGATCCCATCATTATCATCCTTGGAATGCATCTCCCTTTCACTGATGATGATCCTTTCTCCTTCTTACTAACCTCCTCTTCTAACAACTCTGAATCCTTGTTGCTCCTGCCAATGAAACGAAACATAGTTAATTGAATGTGAATTAATAATCTGTCAACTAATTACAAACAGAGTATTATCATATTACGGACCTTTCTTCCTTGTGGGAAGATGATTTCTGTAGTAACAACCCAGGCTCAACGCAGCTTGGCCTTTCTTGATCGTTAGACATGGCCTCAACAATACTCCCACTAAAATACTCCTTTTCCTCGCAGTGCAAGTTCCCAAACCTGGGATTCTCCGACATGTACTTAATCATTATCATCTCATCATCATCAATAACATCATCGACAATCTTAGCTGCAGCTTTGCAAACAACCCCTTTATGCAGATTAACCCCACTGCTAACGCTCTTCCTAGAAGCTCCCTGCGATGGCACAGATCGCTCTTCTTCAGTAGCTTGTGGCGCGGCCTTTCGAAACGATGTTGACCCACCGCAAGCAATGAGGCTAAACAGCATCGAACTTCTGCTAAGCATGGGGTCGTTTAAGGCGTGATCGTCTTCTTCGAGTCTCTTGGGAGGGTTTTTGTTGCTGTCGTCGTCGGCGTTTCGGACATGGTTGTTGTTGGCCGCTGTTGCTTCGTTTGCCTCCGAAGGTGATGAAGTGTTCGACGTGGGAGGAGATGAGAAAGGATTGATGTCTAACGAAGATATTATCATGTTCTGTTTGTTCTGATGACGACTGATATGGTGAATTTCTTGATCTGTTGAAACGCCGCGCGAGCACGTAGTAGTAGGTGAGATGGCGGCGTCTAGTTTCCGTACGTACTGTTCCTGGCCGGCGTCGTCGCCGTCGTCGCCTTGATGGTACTGTTTTGGAGAAAAAGGCTTGGCTTTCCGATGGTAGTAGTTTCCGACTTGAACTTGACTCGGTTTCTCTGTTTTAAGCATAGAGATTCAACTATTAAGGAACAAGAGCTTTCTTTCTTCGGACAAGAAAAACAGTTTGAACAACTACCGTCGAGTAGCTCAGAGCCTTTGAGCACATATTCAGCTCCTTCCGATGGGTAAATCACATCGTTCTCCGCCAAGTCGTTCCACACATAGCCATTCTTGTAGCTCCTAAAACACAGCATTCAACTTTATGGAATTTGATCGACGGGCGAAGAGAAGAAAGACAGAGGAAGGATGACTAATACCTTTTGCAGGACCAAGAGTAGAGCGAAGGCATGCCTTTGCCTCTCAAGGCAACGAGGCGATCCATGAAATCTGAAGAGGACAAGAGAGAAACGGAGATCATCACTTGCATGCAAAAAACCAGACAAATCATATGGTAATAAAAGATTACAACTCGGTCAAAAGAACAACCTTTGAGGCGTAGTGGCTTGTGGGCAAGATGTGTGACTTCAATGAAGTGAGGATGCTCAAGGTGACCGTTTCTCGACAGATAGTAAACTACTTGAACTTTCTTGAAAGTTGGTCTGCTCATCACCACTTTTGGATTGTTGTTGTGAGTACTCTGAGCACTCATTTTCTTACTTGGACTTGTTTCTCTGCAACTAACGAGGCTGCTCCTTCTTTGCTTCTGCTCGTGAAGATTCTTACTACGGACATCCTCCATAACCTAACATTAAATAACAGAGCAGTTCTCTCTCCTTTTCTCTTTCTCAAGAGAGTCAATGAGGCGTACTTGTAATGAAATAGCAAGAATGGTTTCTTTATCTGCTACTCTGTCCCTCTCACACACGAGCAACACAGTGAAGACGTGTACGAGTAGTTAAAACGAACATATACAGACGAGGAAAACGACAAGGCAAAGAGAGAAGCCTCGATCTTCGTTTTTGTTACAGAAAATCTTGTTACCGATCTATTGCAAACATTAAATGCCTTTTTTTCTTTTTTACATCGAAATTGCACGCAACCTCGGCCCCCACAAAGCAGTGGAATTAATCTGAGTAAAGGATTTAGCCGATCCAAAGATCTAATAAGTGAAAGCAAAATTGCGGGTTTTCGAACAACTTGAGATGCACCGCACCACACACACTTGTCTGCAGAAACCACAGAGACATACAATACTGTTGTAAGTAACCTTTGTACCTTTTATTATCCATTGACTTTTACAAGTCGGAGGTAAAAAAAAAAAATTCAATCTTGGGATGAAAAAATTCAATCTTTGGCACGATGGACGTATAATACTGCAAACTCAGTCAGTGAATTGCAGGTTGACGTTAAGTTACGTGGCCCCATTTTCTTGTTTGATTCGTTTGCACCAAAAGCTTAATGATAAACGTTTGCTTTACTCATGATATTTAGCTTTACCTTAGTTAACTCGCTTCTAAATCAATCTTGGTTAATTATTGATCATTATTCCTTCAATCACGTAACGACAATAACGTAGCTGCAAGAAGAGTTGTTTGTTTGTTACATATGATGCTTTGATGTAACCTATCTATAATCTACGGTATTTTTAATTAAATAAACCAAATAAAATTAAACATTAACATAATAAACCAAAATTAAAAAGCATTAATAAAATAGAAGATTTCGTCATCCTAGATGACGAGTTACGTAACTCGTCATCCCAGAAGACGAAATACGATCTAGCTGGCCCACATTCCCGACGTAGCTGGTCAAGTTGACCTGCGCACAGTTGAAAAGCTTATTTCGTCGTCTGGGGTGACGAGTTACGTTACTCGTCATCTAGGATGACGAATTACTTCAATTATTCCCGACCAGCCTGCATGCCCATGCAGGCTGTCGGAAATAATTGGAATAATTCGTCATCCCAGATGACGAATTACGTTAGTGGGAAATAATTCACCGAATTCGTCATTTGGGATGACGAATTATATCTCTATAAAAACCCCACGCATTTCCACATTTCCATATCATTCAAACATACAACAATTTACACAATGGTGTCGAGTCGCGTACAAGTCATAGTTTATTTCGGCGGTGAAATAATTCAATCATCCGATTCTACCGTCAAATATAGTATTCGTCCTATTGCATATAGGCGAATTCGTCGCAATACCAATTTTTCGGATTTTATATCGTTGTTGTTCGAAGTTACGGGTGCTGATAGTAGTCGTTGTTCGTTCGTTGTCTACGGGAAAAATGAATACTTTCAACATTCCCGCCACTTTCATCAGGTTCTCCAAATCTCCAACGACAACGACTTACAATTTTTCATACATCCCGATTCGGAGAACGATTGTCTTGAAGTTTTTGTTGAGGCGGTTGAAAATTCAAACTTTGATTTGAACGAAGAGCCTCATTGCAATTTTGAGGTTGGTTCTTCCAGTTATACATGTCCGAATTTTCCCGACATTGCCTCAGTTACGGCAGGGTTCAGCAATGTCTCTCTGGAGATGCCGGCGCATGGTGTTCCATTCGATATGCCAGAATTCGTGCCTGAACCCGAGGAAGACGTTGATGTTAGTGATTCGGAAGCAGACGATGAGGATCCACTGGCAGAGTTACCCGATCCCAACGACGACGACGAGAACAACGACGACGATGGCCCAGATGATACCACTCCGCTGGAGGAATCTGCTGCTCCTATCATGTTTCAGTCCGTCCCATTTTTCCGAACGTACCAAATGCCACCTCCTGTTGGTGACGATTACGGTGGTTACGGGGAGTTCTACGACAGAGATAACCCTACATTTTGTCGAGGTATGATTTTTCAAACTAAGAAACATCTACAACGTGCAGTCGACGATTTTTCGATCAGGGTTGCTAGACGCGAGTATAACGTGATCGAGAGTAGCAGTACACGCTGGAGTGTTCAATGTGATCACACGACTGATTGCCCTTGGAGACTGAGGGCATCCTTCAAGCCAAAAAAAGGTTATTGGTCTATTACAAAATTTGAAGGACCACACACTTGTTATATGACTGAACTGGCTAGCACACACCGTAACATGTCGAGAAATTTTATTGCTGATTTGTTGGTTGGAACCGTGAGAATCGATCCGCAGTTCCTACCCAAGAACGTCCAACAACTTGTGAAAGATAAATATGGCTACGACATCTCGTATATTCAAGCATGGCATGGTCTGAAAAGAGCTATGGAAAATGTTTACGGTACGTGGGAAGAGTCTGTTGCCAAACTCCCAACATTTATGAAGGCGTTGCAGCGTTACAATCCAGGAACAATCGTGCAGTGGCTGAATCTGGAGACAGGGAGACATGGACACTTCGTGCTCGGGTATGTCTTTTGGGCTTTTAAACCGAGCATCGATGGCTTCAAACATTGTCGAAAAGTTGTTTGTGTCGATGGTACGCATTTATACTCCAAATATAGACACAAATTACTGATTGCTACGTCGCTTGACGCCAACCAAAATGTCTTTCCCCTGGCGTTTGCCATTGTCACGGAAGAAAGTACACACTCATGGACTTGGTTCCTTACTAATTTGAACATATTTGTTCTAGAGAATCAATCGGTTTGCCTTATTTCGGATCGTCATCCAGGTATTTAATTTTAGTAATGTAATTTTCCGGTTATATTCGTAAATTATTCGGTTACTTTTAGTGGCGTATATGGTATGTACAGGTCTTACAGGAACAGTAGAAGCCACTGATTTCTTTCGTCCACCAAATGGAGTGCATCGTTTCTGTCTTCGCCATTTCAAGTCAAACTTCTACAACAAATTCAAGGATCAACAATTGAAAGACCTATGTCATAGAGCCGGTACTGCGCCAACATTGGACAAATTCGATCGCATTATGGCTCAGATTGCGCAAATTAATGAACGAGCGAAGCCTTGGTTAGAAAGAGCAGGGGTCGAGCAATGGTCGCTCGCACACGACGGCGGTTATCGATGTGGTGTCATGACGACTAATATTTCAGAAGGGCTAAACGGGGTATTGAAAGGTGCTCGAATGCTACCCGCAAGAGCAATCGTTGATTTCACTTTTCATAGGTAAGCCCTGACCTAATCACGATTGATTACGAAGTTCTAATTTTTTACTAAAAAACTTTTTATTTTATTTCTTAAATTTCACAGGTGCGTACAGTATTTTCGTGATCGCTTTCAAGAAGCATCGTCCCTAATGGCGAATAATGAAACAGATTGGTCACGTTATGCAACTAGATTGTTTCAAAGTGGGACGGCAGAATCTTGGGATCACGTTGTATACCGTTTTGATGTCCGACAACATACAGCAGAAGTCATAACATCAGGAATTCATCAGCGCACATATGTGGTAAGGATCAACGATCGAACATGCACGTGTGGAAATTGGAGCAGGTATAGCATCCCATGTTCTCACGCACAAGCAGCTTGTCGTCAATGGCAAATTCACTCCGGTAGTCTAGTGGCGCAGTATTACAGTAAGCATGAATATTTGAAGACATATGAAGGTACCTTTGAACCATTGCACGATGAACGGTACTGGACGCCCGAAAATTGGACTCTAATTCATAACGAGACTCGTCTAGAGAGAACTGGTCCCGGTAGATATAGTCGAAATCGCATTAGGAATGAGATGGACAGGGGTGAAACTCGTGCTAGACAACGCGGTAGGCGTAGAATAAAATTAGTAATGTTGTCCGCCGGTCCCGGTATTATATAGAAATAATTAGAAATAATATTTATATTACGTAATATAAATATGAGTAATAATAATAATAATAACTGTATTTAATAATAATAAAATGTTTTAAATTAATAATATTGAAGAATATAATAATAATATTGAAGAATATAATAATAATAAATAGAAATAATATTTATATTACGTAATAATAATACGAGTAAGAATAATAATAATAAGTATATTTAATAATAATAGTTTGATTTAATAATATTAATAATATTGAAGATTATAATAATAATAAATAGAAATAATATTTATATTACGTAATAATAATACGAGTCCTGATATAATAATAATGGTCACTACAATAATAACAATAATAGAAGTAATAAGAATAATAATCAGTCGAAACATTCTATCTGCCATGATGCGCTAAATGTCCGCCGGTCCCACAACGAGCTGGCCTACGAATTCTACTTCCTCGACGGTTGCCTTGCTCCGCATCATCTCTCGGAGATCGAGATCGTCGCACTCGTGGTGAAGGTGTCATAAACGCCTTATATGTGATAAACAAAATTTAATTTTCGTAAATATTTTAAGTGCTTTAAATGCCAAATGGAAGGAATATACCTGATGATCCATATACTCTGGCTGTGAGCTGTGCTGGGCTGCAGACGACCCCAAAAACGGTGACAAGTCGTCAAAAAATGACGGGTGTACAGCTTCGTGCACTTGCGACGTTCCGGCCCCATGCAGGTGAGATGTTTCGGCCCCATGCATGTGCGATGTTTCGGACCCATGCATGTGAGATGATCCGGCCCCATGTTCGAGCGATGGTCCGGCCTCACTCCCTCGTCGAACTCGGCGACGCGAGATAAACATACCATCCATCTGCTCCAGTAAGCGGATGGTCTCGTCATGCTCGCCGGACCTCGCGTAACGAAGGCTCTCGTGAACCCCGTGTTCCTATAAATGAAAGAGTAATTATATTATCTGGGATATTAAACAAATAACATTAACGCCGAAATTTATACTTACGATGGTCTGCATAAATACTGCATCCCCCATCTGGAAGCCCTGTGACATCTGTATCGCGTGTGGAGATATGTATCGACGAGTGATCCGATGGAACCACTCGTAATATCCATCCTCCACCGATACGAAGCTAGTCGCAGGATGGCCATCCACGACGCTGCTCTGACGATCCTCCCATAGCCCAATCCAAACTGCGTGGTGCGATCTCCAATCCATCCCCGACCGCTGTCGACGCTCGTACGTATGAAGATTGTTGTCTCGGTACGGCGGAATAATTGGAATTCCTTGGATAATTCCAAATTGGCGAAGCACGCGTTCGGGATAATGCCACTCCACGATATTGAAGAATATCAGTGGACACCTCGATCGACAAGCCGTAGGTATGCACTCTTCAGGAAGAGCGGCAATCTCTGGGAGCATCATGTTGTACGGCGTCCATGCAAATTGATGCGGCTGCATGCGATCAAGACACTCGCGGATGGTACGTACATTCGAATTTGTCGACGTGGTAAAATCAAAGAATGTGTTCCACCTGTCAAATAGTTACAAAACACTTATAAATATAAGAATGACAAAACATTTTGCAAACATGAACGATCATACCTCGCAGCATGTGGCGGGGCCGGTAAGACTATCCCGTCGACTATTCGGGGCTCCATCACGATACGATAATCGCCCCGTACTGGCTGAAATGGCAAAATCCTCATATATGCCCATGCCTAAAAACAAATCCCTTGTGATAAATAAATGTTTAAAATAACTATAAACTTTATCAGCTGGCTACATATTTACCTGCAACAGCCGTAGGGGTCCGCCTATATTTAGCTTCATCGGCTCGCATGCCGAACACAGTTCTCTATATAGGAATGCCAGCACCGCACTACCCCAACTAAACGTCCTGACCTCCTCAATATCCTCCAACAGCTGAAGGTAAGTCAAAGATACGGTGCTAGCGCTACAATCAGGGAACATCACGGCACCGAAGAGAAGCATCGCATAACCGCGTGCTGACCACTCGACCTCTTCTTCGTCACTATCATCCGTAATAGGATGAGCCAACAACCAACTCGCTAACGACTTCATCGATAACGATGACCCCCTAATCTTATCAGCAGGCGGTCTAAAACCTAGCAACCGCTCACACTCGTCCATCCACTGTGTGACCGTTCTCGAAACGATCACACCGGAGACACAACTACCATCTACAGGCAAACCCACAAAATTCCTACGTCCTGTAAAGTGACGGTCGCCTCCCCGACAAAAAAATGAAACGTATGGGTCTCCTTCCTCCAACGCTCTACTAATGCTGTAATCAAATGAGGGTCAACCCTCTGCGACATACAGCTGTAGACACTGTATAGACCCATATCGTTTAACTTTTCTAATAAGCGACCGTGTAAGATATTCGGTGCTTCTCTATTACCCCACACTACATTTTCTAACGACCTACATCTAATAGTACTATCTATCGTACTCGCATCTAATAATAAGTCCTTACTACGGTGATTCGACTGCATTGTCAACACCGAACTATCAATAGGCCCGTAAGTAGCATCCAAATCCATACTACATTCAAGAAAACGAAACCAAACAAAAATCAACAAAAAAAAATTAGAATTCGATTATGAATCTATTACTCCAAAAAATCGGTTAATTTCGTATCGTCATCACCTTTCGTAAATCGGTACGTCGTCAAGTCGGCGGCGGGTCGGAGCGGGGTGACGGGTCACGGCTGGGCGGCGGCGACTAACGGCGGGGCGGCGAGCAATCGGGGCGGCGGCTAACGGCGGGGCGGCGATCGGCGGCGGCGGCGGATCGGGCCAAGCTCACGGAGGGCGTCGGGTCTGTGCGGGGCGTCGGGTCGTCGGCTGGGCGGCAGGGCACTGGCTCACGGAGGGCCTGCGGGGCGCCGGCTCACGGCGGGGCGACGGCGGCGGACGCGGCGGCGGCGGACCGTCAATCGGGGCAAGGAGGGGTATAATTCGCGCGGGCAAGCTACGTGGGGGCCGGATCTCTTCTTCGTGGGTGCGGCGGCAGCGTGCAGGCAAGGGCGTATGGTGTTCGTCGTCGTCGTCGTCGCCTTTTTCGTCTTCGTCGTCGTCTTCTTCGTCACTTCGTGAGCGGCGCGGCGAGAAGGTAGGGTTTTTAAATTACAGATCTAATTCGTCATCTGGGATGACGAATTAGTAGTATTTCGTCTTCCCAGATGACGAATTATGCCACGTAATAAAAAAACCCAGCCACGTCGGGAATGTGGGCCAGCTGGACTGTACCTCGTCATCTGGGATGACGAGATACGTAATTCGTCACCCCAGATGACGAAGACTTCTATTTTATTAATACTTTTTCCTTTTGGTTTATTTTGTTAATGTTTAATTTATTTTGGTTTATTTAATTAAAAATACCTATAATCTACTATTCGGACATAATCAGACATACATACATCCCATTTAAAATGAAATATATTGTCAGTTTCATCTATTTTAATACGCTCCTAAAATGCTTAGGGACAAAAATCCCACATGAAATGGTCAAGAAAATGCGTAGGCAAGATGGGACTCGAAGCGTCAATCAAATTGACCAAACCAAATGCACGAAAATAACCACTGGTCAAGCTTGTACGATTATATACATCATTACATTAAATTTTTACATCAGAAGAATCCATCAATCGATATTATATCGGTTCAGAAATCTCATTTACTACTGTTATTTCTCCAAAAAGTAAGTAATGTGACTTGTCAAGCGATGTCAAAGATGCCAAAAGTGCTTAAAAAAGTTGGGCTTCGTTGCTTCTCATCAGCCTTGATTCTTGAGCTATTAGTAGTCGAATACCTAATTGAGATTAATGTTAACATTACTAGAAAAAACTGACATGATTAATGGGCTAAAAACCCCACCTTGTCATAGGTGCTTCCAATAAAAGAAGATATCTATTGTACAAATAACGAAGAAAATACGACTAGGCTACTACCGAGTTCTATCTAGGATAGATAGCTTGATAGAACATTGATTGAATCTTCTTTTGCAAATTGGTGTAATGTTTCGTAATTTTTTTGGGGGTAATTTTCTTTGGTGAATCTATAGAGAAATACCCAATTGGATAAAAAATTTTACACATAGATATCCATGTCAGAAAATCTTACAGATAGGTACCTAATTTAATTTTTACTAGTTTCTTTAGTATGTCGTACCTTCCTGTGTGTATATTGCGTACCATAACACGTTGATGTAGGGTACCTAAATATAGCATACGTCCTACCTACGGCATACCTGTGTGTTACATAGGGCGTACCTAAATATAGCATACGTCATACCATTTTCTGTTATGTAGGGTACCCAAATGTGTTGATATAGGGTACCCAAATGTGTTGTATGGTGTACTTTAGGGGATCGGGTACCTATGTGCAAAAAATTTATTCTGTTAGGTACCTACATATAAAAAAATCCTGACATGGTACTAAATTACAAGTTTTTATCCAAATAGGTACTTATGTGTAAAGATCCCATTTTCTTTCGGCCTGTCAGGAAAAAAATTTGTGTAAGGACCCGATTTGTTCAGCAGTAATACTTTGTTGTTCTGCAGTAACACTTCATTGTTCTGAAATAACACTTCATTGTTCTGAAATAACACAAAACGATAATCCGATAATAGTTCATATTTTAGGTCCTTATCTCTAAATTTTGGATCCTTTAAACTAATATTTTTTCGAAAAGGGGTCTTAATCCTATTTTAAAATATTTTTATGATCTGAAACTTAATATACCTATTTTCTTTTTCTTCTTATGGACTTTTCAAACGTGAGTCATTTATATGACAAGCAGTGTTTTAAAGAGAGTATTAATTTCGATATTGCGTAGCGTAGATAGCGTAACGTATTGCGTGAGTATTTTGATAATGCCACATACGCGACAAGATATATATATATATATATATATATATATAACAATACAAGCAAACAAACCATTATAAAAAAAATAACGATGAACATTAGTCTAATTATATCTAAGCACACTTCACAGCTATATAAATATTATATACATATATATTTATATATGTATGTATGCGCATGTGTGTTAAATTTTACTACCTCTTTCCCATAATTTATGGACATTTGGTGGCGCGAATTTTAAGTGACTGAATATTTTAATAATATAGTACAATTAAAAGGTAAAATGTACAAAAGATGTGCGACGCCGAATTTAGTAAAATGTACTAAAGTATAGTGGGATGGAGAGAGTATTATTTTTTAAAAAAACTCTTATGAAACTCAAATTCCAAACCACCTACAATTAATTCAAACACACGCACATCATACACACACAACAAAAGCCATATCGTCGTTGACTACGATCGACTATTATGCACGACTTCTTGTTCTTCCACGAACAACTTCGATCTTATATTATTGCTTTATAAAGCTTCCAGGGTGGATTTTATAGTTCCAGGCCTTGCTCGTACTTTTCTTGGCAACGATGATCTTTGCCTCAATACATTTTCCTTCTTTGTTGATAGGCTTTTGATCCTTTTCTGCTGATTTCTTCGTTAGTTTCTGCTCCTTCTGCTTCTTCTGCTGCAGTTGAAGTAGCCCATAGTTAACTCCCATGGAAGACATGTTAGCTCTGATTTTGGCAATAATAGTATATCTAGTTTAGATACACCGATCGATAGATATGTAAGGAGGTATATATATTGCTCTAGTACCTCTATGATTGCACGTAAGAGATAAGATTTTGTTGTCAATTTATTGTAGGAGGGTGTGATATGTTAGTGCTACTCTTGGCGGGTTTTGAACTCGCAAAAAGTGGTCGGTTTATATGCTGATCCATCTCCATATTTATTTACAACAAAACATGTGTATACGGAATGGATTATTTAATTAAAAGGAGATTTACGTGCATAATAAAACCATTTATCTATATTCCTTTTTTATTATAATAAGGATGATTAATAGCAAGTGGAGCCGTCCATCCACGCATTTTGTAATTTAGGTTTGCAAGCACTTTACGTTGTGGATAAGCACAAAGTTGTTTCTCAAACACCAAAATGTAGGTTCAAATCAAAACCTTAATCGAAGGAGTAACGATTTGGAATAAAAAGAAAAGGCTCATCATAATAATCCATTTATAGCAGCCTTTGGGCTGTGATTTTGCAAGAAACTACTGAATTGTGAAACAAGATTGTAGTAAGAAGTAAGAAAAATAAATTATTATGGGCTTTGCGTGGACCGAACTCCACAAAATGCATATTATTGAGCTGTATATTAATATATGTGACGCAAAAATAAATAAGAAAAAAATGAAATTGTCTGAGCCCGGGTTCGAACCGGGGACCTCTAGTGTGTGAGACTAGCGTGATAACCGACTACACCACCCAGACCTATTGGCTACGATAAACTAATTTTTATTTCAGTAGCGCTCTAATAAAATCATCATAGAATAAACAGCATAGTAGGTATATTCTGTTAGTATTACATCAGTTGGTCGAAGGAATATGAAATCATTATCGATGTTATCGACTATAACTCTCATCTCTATGTTTTTATCTCGAAATGTTCCATCTTAAAAACGACTTCATACAATATATTATTTCTCCAAGGATGCTCCACACTGTCTCTTCTCTCTCGACTCCACATCCAAGAACGATCACTGTGCAAAGGCGGCAACGAATGATTCCAACAATGTCCTTATATAACTCTGTCGTCGTCGTCCATCCATGCAACATCCATCGAAGAAAATCAAAAGAACCAGATAAACATCAAAAATCAAAATGGCACTTGCTTGGTTATGGCCGATTGCTCTTATAATAGCAGCACTCATGCTATATCCATTGCTTATCAATAAGCTCACATCTAACGATAAGAAGAAGAAGAAACTCCCGCCTGGCCCCAAATCCCTTCCAATCATCGGCCACCTTCACTTGCTGGGCAGAAACCCTCACCAAGACTTGTTCGAAATAGCCAAAGAGCACGGCTCAATCGTTTGCATGAAGTTCGGGTTCGTCCCTTACATCATCGTATCATCGCCTGAAGCCGCCGAGCTTTTCCTTAAGACTTACGACCTCGTCTTTGCCAGCCGTCCACCTCATCAGGCCGCCAAGCACATCTCATGGGATCAGAGAAACATGTCATTTGGTGCCTATGGCCCTTACTGGCGAAGCATGCGCAAGCTGTGCACCTTGGAGCTTCTGAGCAGCTACAAGATAGGTTCTTTCCAGCCCATGAGGAGAGAAGAGCTTGGGCTCTTCGTCGAATCCCTGAAGAGAGCTTCCAGCGAGCGTGCAACCGTCGATCTCAGTGAGATGATTTCGTCCCTTACAGCTGCGATGAGCTGTAGGATGGTGTTCGGTAAGAAGCACGAGGATGAAGATACAGGGGAGACGGGGTTGAAAGCAGCGATCCGAGAAGGTATGAAGCTTGCAGCCATGCCTAACCTTGGGGACTACTTTCCTCTCCTTGGGATTCTCGATCTGCAGGGGCTGACGAGGAGGATGAAGGCAGTAGCTAAGGCGTTTGATGATTTGTTTGAGAAGATCATCGATGAGCACGTTACGGAGGTGCATCATCGTGGGGAGGCTGCGCCTAAAGATATCGTCCATAGCATGCTGTCCATCATGGATTCTGGAGATTCTGAGTTTCAGTTCGATCGTGGCCATGTCAAGGCCATTATGCTGGTATGTAATAACGTCAAATGATTAGTATTTTCGTATGTTTTATGCATCAACTAACTGGGAAGAAACTAAAATTGGCAGGACATGTTAGCAGCTTCCATGGACACAGCAGCAGCATCATTTGAGTGGACGCTGGCAGAGCTCATAAAGAATCCTGAAGTAATGAAGAAAGCCCAGAAAGAGTTGGAAAGGGTGGTTGGCTTAGACAGAATCGTCGAAGAATCCGACTTGGAAAAGCTCGAATATCTGAACATGGCCATCAAAGAAACGTTCAGGCTTCACCCAGTAGCTCCACTGCTAATCCCTCACTGTGCAATGGAAGACTGCAGGGTTGACCGGTACGACATACCGAAAGGTTCTAGAATATTCGTCAATACGTACGCCATAGGGCGGGACCCACGAGTATGGACCGACCCTGAAAAGTTCGACCCAGAAAGATTCCGAGGAAGCGACGTTGATGTCAGAGGAACGCACTTTCAGCTCTTACCGTTTGGGTCTGGGCGACGAGGTTGTCCTGGAATGCAGTTGGGGTTATTACAAGTTCGGTTAATAGTTGCTCAGATGGTTCATTGCTTCGATTGGAAGCTTCCAAATGGGACGATGGGTAAGGATTTGGACATGGCAGAGGAGTTTGGTCTAGTTGTGAATAGGGCAGAGCATCTCATGGCTGAGCCTAGTGTAAGGCTGCAATTTCATGGAGCTTGAGATGAAGGAATTTTATCAGCATGTGAAGAAATGAATGTCTGTGTTTTTGGGCTTCACGTCCACTGATAAAGATATGCTCAAATGTATTGCTTTATATATATGTTGTTTGTCTATATACAAAATATACCTACTACAGCAATGGAGCTAAAAAATGATAAAGAAGCTTATCTGCTGCTAACATCTCAGAAAATCTTAAGACATTGAAACAATTGGGACTGCTCATTCCTGAAGGGGCATTGGGGTGTGGGGAAGATGGAGGCATCTACTATGTACCTAAGACTTCTCGGTGGAGAAAAATCTCTGAAATGACGCAACCAATCTTTTTTTTTTCCCAAACAAAATTTGGTATGTGAAGGTACTACTACAGCTCCCCAAAGATGTATGTATGGTCTTTGGTCAAAAGAAAGCGGGCGAAATTCCTGACAAAGGAGTATGGTCATTGAGATTGCGTCCGAGGGGGCCAATACAAAGAGGGAAAGAAGATGATATACCGTTTGCTTCAAGCAGTTCCAGTGATGAGCTTTTCCCTTTGGTCCAATTTCTTGACCTTCACGAGGCCAATGAGAACCTTGAGACCAAAGTACGCGCATACCATGAATGCGATTTTTGCAGGCATCTGAGGATCAAGAAAGGGCGTGGGTTAAATGAGAGATTAAGACAATATCTTTGATTAAAAGACTTGTACTTGGATAGAGTTAAGGTATAGAATTGTTGCAAGGTTGATTAAACTCCCAGCTGCAACAGCCTGTTTATCGAGGGAAAAACGTTAATCAGTAAGGGCATCAATTTCAAGCTAAGATCTATATAGTAGTGTAATGGAACTTACACTTCCAATGGTGTTTTGAACTGCTGCGACGCGTTGAAAGGCTCTCTCAGACTCTAATGCTCGAACGCGAAGCTTCAAGTCACCTTGCTCCTACGTAAAAAAAATGAGAAAAAATTGAGAGACATTTAACATAATTCTGTAAGATACAGAAGACAGAGTAGGGAAAAAGAAAAGGGTAGTTACCAATCTTTGGATGATTTCAGCCAGCTTTTCGACTCTATCAGCCTGTCTGAATAAGTTGTAAAATGCACGAGATTGTCTGTCCCATCTCTTTCTCAAGTCCTGAGACAAAATAAAGCACGTTAATTTTCGGACAACACTTTGGCTGATGTTTGCATCATGAATTTTTGAAGTCCAATAGCAGAAGAAGACGGGCAAATATTTGCCTTTAGGGCGACTTCAACGCCAGCTTCGCGGAACCGTAGCAGTTCTAACGCATATCTGCATTTGAAGAGCGTAGTTTAGTTGCACAGTATATGTGTATGGAGTATTATCTTCAGTTTAAGTTTGTAATAAGTGAACTCTTACGGTTTAGCAATCTCGGTGATATCGAACCGGGGATCAAGTCCCTTACCAATACCATCCAAAACTGAGATGAAGAGCTTCATATTTAGGGAGGGAGAATAGTGAATAAATCAGCGATTTACGAAGAAACATAGTAAATACCTGAGAAGGACCTAACAACAAAAGTGAAAGTGGCTGGAAATCTAAAAGGCTGATCTGCTGCGATAGACAACAAATCTTCCCCTGTTTAACGAAAAGAAAAAACAGTGGTTTAATGACAACATATCGAAGAGAGTTCATCAATTTCGGCATAATGATAGTAAAAAATGTTGAAAATTTTACCGATTGCAGCAAGACGTTGCTTCTTTTTCTCAAGCTTTTCCTCCTTGCTTAGTGGCTTCTTGAATCCGAGTTCAGCTGTAGCCATTTCTCTTTCTTTTCTCTGTGCCACCAGTCTCTCTTCGAAGCTATACATTCAAATCAATTCTTCTACGTGAACCGAAAATTGTAAGAAGTGAAGATAAAAACGAAAGATGTCGATTGAGTTGAGGAAAAAACCTGTTTAGGAAAAACTGAGCTGTTCTTCTAACAGCAGTCATATCTCCAGTAGGAACAAGAACGCCCATTTGAACCATTGCTTGGAGAACCTATTCAATTCAGATTTAATAAGCATCTCTAAATCCCACTTACAAACGAGCTAGGGAGTTACCTTGTCAGAATCTTTCTCATAAACTCCATAAAATACTTCAAGCAATCCTTCTCTGATATTTGGACTTATGCTGCCACAAAAATAACAGAAATTCAATAGATAGTCGTGCTTTTGAGACGAAATTTAGTCTTCAAGAACGAAAAGAAAAAAAAAACGGTTTCAATTCTACCTTCCCATCATTCCGAAATCATAAAAGATCAACCTTCCACCATTGACATCATCCACAGCAATGTTTCCAGGATGCTGAGATAATATTGAAAAAAAAAGTGAAACATTCAACCTCAAACAGAAGTAGTAACTACACAAGCCGAAGATTAGCGTGGACGACAACTCACTGGATCAGCATGGAAAAATCCATGTGACAGAATCTGTTCAAGGTAAGACTCAACAGCATATCGACCCAACCTAGCAAAAAAAGCAAGCAACAATGAAATTCTGACTCCTAAATGAAAATATTTTGCATAAATCGTATGATTACCTCTTGCGATCAACACCTAGCTGATCTAGAGCTTTTATCCTATTTATTTTTATCCCAGGAACATACTCCATTGTCAGAACCTAAAAGCAAGGAGAAACCTCGTAAGAAACATTAGAACAAAGTGAAGTTCTCAGCACTTGAGAAGTGAATCATCAGAAAATACTAAAATTCAAAACCTGTGGGGTAGTATATTCCCAATATATGCCTGGGACTTTCACATAATCCATATTAGCAAAGTTTTCTGCAAATTTCTCAGCATTTGCAGCCTCCTTGGTGTAGTCAATCTCCTGATATAACACGCTAGCACATTCGTCATATATAGCTACCCAATCCCTCTTCGCACCGTCAGATTTTGGATCAATCTTTTGAAGATATTCAGCTATCACCTGAACAACGTCAACTGATCAACATCTCTAATAACTGAAAGCTTACGATTAACTTAACTGTATGATCATTTTATTCAGACGGCCTTATGATAATTCTAGCCAGAAGAATAAATATTAGACTTAGGTAGCTACCCTTAAATTTTTCAGGTCGATGTCAAACAGATCCTTCAGCCCAGGTCTTTGAACTTTAATAACAACTTCTTCACCCTTGATTTTAGCTCGGTGGACCTGGCCTGTATAGACAAATCATCAACTGGTTAGACATTGTGGGTTAACTAGTTGTTATTACATTTAAATCTCCCGAAATTGCATTCACTAGGTAGCAGAAGTACCAAGACTTGCAGCAGCAATGGGCTCCCTGTCAAATCTATCGAATATTTCATTGACTGAGCCTCCAAGCTCTTCCTCAACTATCGCTACAGCCGTTGCTGATGGAAATGGAGGAACTTGATCCTGCGTTTAGTTGAGATTTTAACTGAGGTGTATGCAATGTAATGGATTCATTTGACATATCATTTTTCCACAGTGTTGCAGGATAAGCATAGTAGTCAAGTAAAATTAGTTAGAAGCCACCGATTTGGTTGGGAAACTGAGTTTTACCTGAAGCTCAGACAACTGATCGACGTATTCTTGAGCAAGAATGTCTACTCTAGTTGAGAATTGCTGACCAATCTTGATAAATGTCGGTCCCAATCTCAAGATATTTTCTTTCAACCACTTGGCAAGAACTTTTCTCCTCTCGGATTTCTTTTGCTCTGTTATCCCGCCTGCATATTTTCAAGTCCCTCGTGTTTTAACAAGGTATTATACTTGCAACGAACATATGTAGTTTCTATGGCCAAACCTCTATATGTGAATTTCTGGTTGATTAACCAAGCCTTGAAAAGAAAATTAAGGACAAATCCCGATATTTCAAGAGTCCTTTGAATCGTTGAATACGTCTTAAATCTGCTCCATCGTCCACCAGGTGCAACCGATACCTGCGAGAGAACATACCAAGAAATCGTCTTACGAGCATCACTATGCAAACGCAACAATCATCCTTAACTGTGAATGCTAACTCCAAAACAATAACAAGCAAATCTGAACAAATGACCCTCTTACAACATAATACAAAATTACGCAATATACCTCAACTTGATCCATCCCTTGTTTCTTAAACCATGCCTCCTCTTGCCCAATCTCTTCGACTGTCTTGTTTTCACTAATCACTTCCTTAACTTTCACTGATTCCACTCCTTTTTCAGTAGCAACAGCCACAATCCCATTAACACCCCCACTCACATACTTCGGCAAGCTCCCATTTCCGTTCCCATTTGTAGCAGCAGCCTCAACCGAACCATTACTATATGCGTAACTACCGTTACCATTCGCACTTCCATTTAATTTAGTAGCCAACTCTCTATCTTTCTCATCAAGAACTGCACTTTCGTCTCTAGAAACAGCTTCGATTCGAGCTCCAAAAGTCCTTATTCTGATCCTTGGCACGGCACCATTAGCTCCGTAGAGCGAAAGCTTCAGCCTTTTTGATGGGCTATGACGGGAGAGAAAGAAGACTTCAGGTAAAGTTGAAGTACTAAAGGAAGCTGATAAAGTGGCCATTAGCTATATCGTTTCGCTGGTTCTTCGCTACGAAACTAAAAAGCTTAAAGATTCATTATTTGCGAGAGATAATGGGATAATTGCTGCTGAAGACGGTGAAGCAGCAGAAAGAAACCAGTTAGGCAAGAATGGAATGGAGGTCGGCACTTTTTCTAATTAATTAATCGTTTAAATGTACTACTCTTGGCAACATAGGAACGTGAGGTTGAGGATGAAGGGCTGCCACGTGGCAAAAGAGATCAGTCTTAGTTCGTAACAGCGAGCTGTGATTGGCTGAGACGGAGAGTCTTGGTGGGATATCCTCGGCCACAAAGCTCAATCTTTTAACCACCGTCGTTGGTATCTATGTTCAAGTATCTCTCTGTCTCCGTAAAACTATCTCATGGTGCCCTTTTACTTGTAATTTAGTCGAACTCGAGGTTATTATAGTCATTTCTGCGTTTACATCTTTGGTGACCGATACAAATTGGGCTCACCAAGCCCACATTACAGACTACTTTGGCCCAATATACTATGGTTATTGTTTTGAAAAGCTCATGTTGAAAACATTGGAATAAAAAACAAATAATGATAATAACAACCTAGTTCTCAATGCTTTTAGATTGTACCATGATTGTTGCCGAGATCAAAGCTAAAATAGCCGCCATTATCGATGCCATGATCATCAACCTTAACATTCTCAACCACATCACTTTGTAATAAATTTGAAGCCATAGAATCCTCGTGCTGCAGCCCTCCACCTTCTTCATGTTTATTGAGATAAATCTTCAATTTTCCGACGTAGTTCTCAAAGCCAAGGGTGGACATAGCCCATAGTAAGTCCTCGCCGTTGATCGTTTTCCTTTTCTCCCTATGGCACTTATCAGCTGCTTCGCCTGTTATGAAGCTTATGAACTCAGAAACGCATTCTTGAACAGTTTCTTTTGCTTCCTTCGATATCTTTGCATTTTGGGGCAGTGATCTTTTCATGATTCTGCCAACGTTTGCGATTGGGACGTGTTGTTCTTGTGGCTCGATTTTGCTCGTTTCTATATTATTAGGGTTAGCGAGTGATTGTTTTGCCATTGGTTTGAATGGAAATAAGATTTTGGAATGTGAAACTGTTTGTAAGAATTGAAGGAGATTATTTGTGTCCAATATCTAAATGGGTTATTAGGGTTTTTATAATGGTCAAGGGTGGTGCGTTTTTCTGCGTGTTGACTTGAGGGAAAAGGGAAAATTTGTATTTTTCTATTTAAAGTTTTGTGGCCGTATTATCACATTTCATTGATTAAATAAAATGACATTAATCTCGTAATAACTACATTGATCGAAAGGTCAGCAAGCTATTCATTTCTAAATCAACACTTATATGATGTACTTGCGCCAAATGGCGTAGTTTGCGATAACTTCTCTTCTGACCAACGTGATTTAACTAATGTACCGTTTAAAAAATCGAGAAATTTATGGTTTATTAATTATGAAAAAAATAATAATCCCTAATGATTATGTACAACTATCAATTTTCATTAATAGTCAACTACGTTACCTCATCTTGCAGTCTTGAATACAATTTTCTCTTAAAAGTTAATAAATTCTGAATCCTCATCATTGTTATTGTCAACAATGATACATTCCATATAGGCACGGACGAAGCCCAAGTCCTCATATTTGATAGGAAATACATATACCTTGTAGATATAAAATTGATGCACTTGCTCTTCTTTTGTCATAATTATACATCAGATAATGCTACGCTAGCGATCTGACTCGGGCAAATATTGTTGTGGTCGGCCGGCAAGCCAACATGTTTCCACCATAAAATTATACAATTGTTCTCGTGCTTGGAACTCTCATGTTTACGTCCAAATACACCACTAATAACATCATTAGACAACCATATATATAACATGATTACATTCAGATTATTACATTGGAGGATGATGGTGGTGGGGATGTTTTTTGCCTGAATAATACGCTATAAATTAATTGCAAGTTTCCCTTAGTTTTCGCCCTTCGAGACAACTACTGTTGATTGCATCCTTCGGTTGTAATAACAAACAAATGTATAATAAGCATGAATAAATTTACCAATCCCTTACGACACGACTATATATACACCTTTGCTGTTAAGTGATAAACGAGGTGGGAGACGTAAAGAATAAATAATTGTTGTCATCATGAATAAATAATTATTGGGATAACTTGGTGTGTAATTTACCCATCAAGAATTAGGAAGATTTTAACAAGCCCTCATATATTTGTTCCAAATTCGGACCATGAACCCTAAATTAACATCAACATGCACCCCATGAGTGGGAGAACGAATGAATGAATAACCAACCCCGTGAACTATTCCAAGTGTAGGATTATTTTACAATAATATACGAATAATATAAATACATGTTATACAGAGTGAAGAGCAAAAATAGAGCCTTGACTTTGCTTTGATCATTGTCTCTTCAAGAAATCTTCAATTTGCAAGAGTGCCTGGTCATGATGATCAATCTACAGATTAACATGCAAAGACAAAAGCTAAGGGAAAACGAATTAGATACCTCGATCGCAATCGCAGTAGGCGTGACGTCGCATACATCTTCGATTCCCTGTCTAGTCGCGATCTCTGCGACAAACAATGATTCGTGCATAGAATAAGTAGGTATGCTAATAAAATACTGGGAAAATAAAGAACATGAAATTATGTATCTTCGTACTTTCTAGACAGACTCTAGCATCAGCTTTGGCATATGCGTCGCCCCTCTCCTCGAAGAGGTCCAATAATCGCTTCATGGTCTGTCAAATCGACTCAGACGTTGTACAAATTTTAAGGTTTCTCTAACATGGGGTTTTGCATGAATTGAATCCGAAGTCCCTAACCTACCTTGGAATAAGGATCGCCCGATCCTCTGTTTAAAAGGGGTCGGGAATCAGTTCCAACAGCTGTGATTCTCCGAGCTAAAGCTTCCAAAGGTACGTCCAACCAAACTGTAACCCCATTCTTCATGTGTTTCCTTAAAGCCGGCCCAAAAAAAAGGACGTTAGAATTCCAAGTTCAATTTTCGAAATCTTTTTTAAATGTTTATTCTTTTACCAATTCGTTTGCCGAACAACTGCGCCGCCACCTGTTGAAACAACTAATCGACGCATCATAGACAGCTTATACAAAACCTCCGTCTACACAGAAAATATATGAAATAAAATAAGATTCCAATCAGATTTTCAATACGATGCTACAAATTATTTGTGTACTTCACCTCGTTTTCTCTGAAGAAGCTTTCGCCGTATTGCTTGAAGATCTCAGCGACGCTGATTCCATTGGCAGACTGCTCTATTAGAGAGTCACTGGCGAGCATCATCATAAGTGACAATGGAACTCGTTGAGCGCAACTTTTTGGATGCTATAAAAACAAATACATTGCTAACGACTACTTACCAGTCACAAAATGAGTAGTCAAGTGCTTCTGATAAAACCTTGCCCACAGTGGTTTTTCCAGATCCCATCATTCCTGTGTGTAGCGATAATGATTAGATTTAGACCAAAAAAGAAAAAAGGATTTAAGCTGACAATGTCCTTCAAGATAAACACACATCACCTACCTATAAGATACACACATCGTCCTTCAAGATAGGGCTCAACCTCTGCAGATTTATTCTGCAATAGCATCCACAGTCAGCCAAAAATGCTGAGTACAAAGAGAGGGGCAACTCGGCATGCAAATATCACCTTTAAAATCTCCGATTCATCTATTAACGGGGGAAGATTTCGAGATTCCAAGAGCGAAGCTACAAATTCAATCATTCATGGAGTTAGCGACCATTGAGATATTGACGAAAATGCTGAGAGCTCAATATATATTGAATGGGGACATTTGAACTGATTATGCCAATCAAAATTACCTTGGGTGTTATCAGACTGACAAGAGCCCTTCAGAACGACGGGACGGTGAGATTTTCCTTTCGTAGTCACCATATAACGAGAAGAAGGTGTCCGACCCGCCCATCTTGTCGTACGTTTCTGGTAAAATTCCAAGCAATTGGTTTGATTTCTTGAATTTTTCTCCTGAATTCTCAGAGAAGGCATCTGTGGAGGTTGCAAAACTTTTGTCTCCATATTACAGACAAGTCCCTTTCTCCAGAAAGACTCACTGAGTCAAATATTCTGGGAAAATACAAATAGAGGATCAAAGAGAATGAGCTTTGAGCTAAATTTATTCAGCGAAAAGAAAATTCTTGCTCCAACGCCACAAAAAAAAAGGGTCAAAGATCCGATCTTTAGCGCCCAGTTAGACTCCCCTTCATCCAAATGGACTGACTGATCATTCAACAAGGGATTCTCAAAACAAAGCAAAAAGAAAACTCATGCCAGCCCGCCAAAAGTCGTAATCCAATCAAATAAATCTAGAGAAGAACAATTTAATAGACTCACCGAACAGTCCAGCGAGCTCCTTCAGAGATTACACAAGTATACGTCGTCAAAATTGAATGAATGTGGAATGCGAAAGAGTTTGGTGGACAGTAATGGGGGGTAGGTGGCTCTACAAAATTCCTCGGTTCCATGAAAGCAGTGCTGTAAAAATATATCATTGTTTAATCATATTAACAGCCACGCGGCCACGCCCCTAAACTAGGGCTGAGGAAATTTACCGAAATACTGATATATCATCTTTATCACATCGAAACGTACCAAAAATATCAAATATTTTGGTACATCGAAGTTTTTGGTAATGTCGTACCGAAAATGGTATGAAATTTTAAAAATTAGATATACCAATTATACCGAAATACTAAAAATTTTAATAGTTTATATATATACACACCTACATATATTATATTATTTCAAAAAAATATAAAATGGATAAAAATATTATAAGGATCTTCATAAATTTATTTATCCCATAAATTATTAACTATACCCAACTTTCTAAGATTATTGAAGCCACCATATTTTACTTACAATAAAAAAACATAAATACAAAATATATGTTTGTTTCTCTATTCTTCAGGATTTTGAAAGCGTGAAGATGCAATGCAATTACTTTTTGTTAATCTTCACTAATTTTTTTAAATAGCTTTTTCGTTTTAATTAATCTATATATAAAGTTGTATTTTGTGGTTATGTAAAGTTCTTTGTCTTACTAAGGTGACTGACTAAAATATGTAAATTGTTTTAAGGTTATTTTATGAATTAAAAATCTTTTTATTTTGGAAAATTTGATATTAATAATCCATCTTATTGGGGCCTAAAGAGTTTTTTTTACTATAAATTCGAAAACAACGAATTAACGAGTTACGAGACATGATACAAAAACCCTCCGTGTGAATGGTCTAGAAGGTATGATGCCACCATACTGAAATTTCGGTTGATACCATATCGAAATTTAAGGTCTACCGAAATTTTGGTATGATATTGGTATGATTTTTTTCGATACCGAAATTTCGATACGATATACACTATCACAGTTTTGGTACGGTGTACCGTACCGAACCACCCCTACCCTAAACTGCGTAAGTATAGATACATATTAGCCCCATAATACTTGAAACAAATGCGACCGTCTCCCTAACTATTATTACATCATCTTTTAGTTAACCTTGCGGCCCATGGCATTTAATATGGGCCTGGGATTGTCGATATGGGCCTATCGATTATCTGATCCTAGAAACGTTGACACGTGACACAAGAAGACAGGTCCGAGAGAGAATTCTGCGTTTTTTTGTGGAATGCAGATGCACTATGCTATGCACTGCACCGCTAAATGCCAATACGTTTGTCTTCAATACGCGGTTTTATCTCTTCTCTAGATCGCTATACCTCGTCCATATATATTTCGCTATACCTTGTCCATATATATTTTTCTTTGTGATTTTATTTCGATACCGACCTAATTACGTACAAAATGGAAAAAAAAAATAGAAATGCTAAGAGGAAGATAATGTTTTGAAGGAAAAAAAAAGTATAGTTCCTGTCCTGCAATGGAAAAACAAGACAAGTTGCATAATCAAAATAGATGACGGCGAGTTGGTCACGACGTTGAAGCTCTTGGCGGTTATAAGCTTTCTATATAAGCAATAGTTCCTAAAAAAAAAGTAAATAAATAAATCGCAAGCATTGTTGACCTGAGTGAAAACACACTGAGCTGAGCGAGAAGAGGGTAGAGAACACTGCGTTGAGTTTTCTTTTCGCAGAGTGTTTTCTTATCTCTTACCTCTCAACAAACGTACTCTACGAAGGAAAACTAGCGAGCAATGGACTTCGCTTCGAAACTCCAATCGATGAGCCTTCACTCAACTTTTCTCGCCGGAGCGACACCC
The DNA here is from genome assembly GCA_027422505.1 of Craterostigma plantagineum. Lineage (NCBI taxonomy): Eukaryota > Viridiplantae > Streptophyta > Magnoliopsida > Lamiales > Linderniaceae > Craterostigma > Craterostigma plantagineum. The sequence goes on along the minus strand of JAPQWV010000012.1, from coordinate 13,345,555 downwards.
CTCGGCCGACAGTTCGCGACCTCCCTTCCTCAGCTCCGCACCGTCGCATCGCACACCTCTCTCAAGTACGCTTCCTCGCCATTGTTAGAAAACCTTCCATTAATTTCGCCAAAATTAAACGCAATCGCCAGCGAGACATCGACCTCCACCACAACCCTTGAGGAGGAATATTTGGATATTGAAGCCCTTTTATCGGTTAATAACAGCGAGCAATCAGATATTGATTACAGGAGAGGTAATAAGAACCCCACAGGTGCGTCTTCGATTTCATCAGGTGTGAGGTTAGAAAATTTGAGCAAAAGCTATAAAGGTGTCACCGTGTTGAAAAACATTAATTGGGAGGTGAAGAAGGGGGAAAAGGTTGGCCTTGTTGGAGTAAATGGCGCTGGTAAGACCACTCAGCTGAGGATTATCGCTGGTTTAGAGGAACCCGATTCAGGCAACGTGATTAAGGCTAAGAACAACATGAAAGTCGCCTTCTTGAATCAAGAATTCGAGGTAGAATCCTCAAGGACTGTGAAGGAAGAGTTTTTGAGTGCTTTCAAGGAGGAAATGGAGGTTGCTGAGAGGTTGGAGAAAGTGCAGAATGCTGTAGAAAAATCAGTTGATAACTTAGATTTGATGGGGAGGCTTTTGGATGAGTTTGATTTGCTTCAAAGGAGGGCACAAGCTGTAGATTTGGATGAGGTTGATGTGAAAATCAGTAAATTGATGCCCGAGCTTGGTTTCACGCCCGAGGATGGGGATAGGCTTGTCGCCTCGTTTAGTGGTGGGTGGAAGATGAGAATGTCTCTGGGAAAGATTCTATTGCAGGTATACTAAGTTCTTCCTATGATTGATGTTATTCTTCTGATCAATGGAAGTTGTCACTGTTACATGAATCTGACCACTCTTTTTCAGGACCCAGATCTGTTACTGCTTGATGAGCCCACGAATCATCTTGATCTCGACACAATCGAGTGGCTCGAGGGTTATCTTACCAAACAAGGCGTACCAATGGTCATCATTTCTCACGACAGGCGTTCCTTGATCAGTTGTGTACGAAAATCGTTGACACGGATATGGGCGTTTCGAAAACGTACGATGGAAATTACTCAGATTATGTGATCTCGAAAGCGTCGTGGATTGAAGCTCAGCTTGCTGCATGGGAAAAACAGCAAAAGGAGATCGAACATACAAAAGACTTGATCAGCAGGTTAAGTGCTGGAGCAAATGCTGGCCGCGCTTCTACTGCTGAAAAGGTAACCGTTTTTCTATTTTTATTCTTTTCGTTAATTGTGTTCTTTTTCTTTTGCAACTATTTCATTGTTATTTGAAATTTGGTGGGAACTACAGAAGCTGGAGAAGCTTCAAGATGAGGAACAAGTAGAGAAACCTTTTGTCAGGAAGCAAATGAAAATCAGGTTCCCTGATCGTGGAAGGAGTGGCCGTTCTGTTGCTTCGATAAATAATCTGAGTTTCGGTTATGAGGATAAGGTGATTCGCATGTTCAAATTCTCACGGAGTGTAACACGATCAAATGAAGAGACTGTTTTAGTTGTTTTGTCAGCTATTACATAATAATATTCACTAATCCGTTTTCTTACGACAGGTTCTGTTTAAGAATGCAAGTTTGAGTATTGAGAGGGGAGAGAAAATTGCCATTCTTGGTCCAAATGGATGCGGAAAAAGCACATTGCTCAAACTGATAATGGGCATGGAAAAACCAGACAATGGCGAAGTTTCGCTCGGGGAGCACAATGTTTTGCCAAACTACTTTGAGCAGAATCAGGTTTCTTGTTTAAAACATCCTCACAACACGCCGCCTCCTTAATTTGCACTGTCTGAAATCCGTCTTTATGTAAAGTGAAAATATTTGCGGTCATATTTCAGGCTGAGGCACTTGATCTGAACAAATCTGTAATAGAAACTGTTGTTGAGGTGGCAGAAGACTGGATATTAGATGACGTAAAAGGTCTACTCGGCCGATACAACTTCAAGGCTGACATGCTTGACCGAAAGGTCTCTTTTCTGAGCGGTGGCGAAAAGGTTGATAAACGAATTGAATTCTTTTGAAGTGTTGTGCGATCGCTGGCGCTGATATACTTTTTTTTTTATCTTTATTCTTAGGCACGGCTTGCCTTTTGCAAGTTCATGGTGAAACCTTCGACGTTACTTATCTTGGATGAGCCCACCAATCACTTGGACATACCAACAAAAGAGATGCTCGAGGTTTTTTGGTGGTTTTTTTGGATGATAAGATCTTGCTAAACAATTTCTTTTTTTTTTTTTTTCTGATTGATATTTAATTTTTCTGGAAATTTAGGAGGCGATAAACGAGTACGAAGGCACAGTTATTACAGTTTCTCACGACAGATACTTCATAAAGCAAATCGTTAACAGGGTTTTAGAAGTTAAAGATGGGATCATACAGGACTATGATGGAGACTACAATGTAAGCATGAGCTTACGATAACTTATTATGGCTCTGTTTTTTCTTTTATTTCAGGACATATCATTTATACATTATTTGCAGTATTATTTGGAGAAGAACATTGAAGCGAGAGAAAGGGAACTCGAACGTGAAGCAGAACTTGAGCAAAAGTCACCGAAAGCCAAATCCAAAATGTCCAAGGTTGAACTTTATTATGACATTATTATGGCCTCCTAATGTAATAATGTGTTGAAAAATCATTTGATCGAATTAGGCTGAGAGAGAAGCTCGAAAGAAACAGAAAGTGCAGGCGTTTCAAGCAGCTAAACAGAAATCAAAGGGATCGAAGAATGCTAAGCGATGGAACTAATTAAGAGACCCAATATGATGATGATGATGCTTGCTTTAGGAACACTCCTCTTGTATAATATTTTTTAGGACAAATTCTGCCAAAGGCTGTAATGTTTTAGTGATCAATGGGACACTCCCAATTGGTCCGGCCGGGCCGGGCCCGGTCCTTCCATTTTTTGATGGTTAGGACCGTTAAGTCAGGTTACCTAAAATCAAAGACGTTAATGTTTGAATTGAAAATGAACACTTCAAGTTTCTTTAAGTAAACCTGTAAGACATATAAATGACGAAGCAAACACTATTATATTTGTATGAATTTTATAGATCACCCATTCAAAATAACCTCAAAAGCTAGGACGAGCGTGGTCGTCAAATGACGAAACCCTTTATGCAGTTGAAGTTGGTGATAAAAGCGTTACCAAACCAGCAACGATTCTGTTTAGCGACTGTTAATAAATGATATAAGATGCTTAAGTCACTCCATCATCTCGAGACAACGACTTCCCAACTGCAATTCATAATTTTGCTTAAACAACGTAATAAAATTAGTGAATATTTCATCTTTCTTGTAACCATTGATTTTAAGACACAAAAAAACGCACAAACAAGTCAAGCAATCTAACGACATATATCTGTAATGCTGTAAAAAAAAGAACAAAGAAAACGTACTGATATAAATCTCAGCTACCCAAGAATAGATTGCTTAAAGACATGGGACACTATTAAACTAAACATAAAAGCTATCTACTACATATATTTACATATTATGTGCTTCAGATTTAGTACAAAAATACTCCCTATGTCCCAAACCGTTTTATACGTTTTATTAAATCGGGCGTCACACATCTTTTGTACATTTCCTTATTTAACCATTTTATACATTTTATTAAATCGGGCGTCCCACATCTTTTGTACATTCCTTATTTAGCAAAAAAACTATCCAAACAATCAATATAATAATATTAAATATTCTTAAAAGACGTGTCAAAGTATACACTTTTTTACCTTTTAATTATACTATATCATTAAAATATTCAATTTCTTAATTCCGTAACACCTCCCAAACGTTCTTAGATGTTTGGGAAGGATGTCATTTTAATTTACTCACACTCTAAAGTGTTTGCACAACTTTCAAGTCTAAGTTAAAGTGTTCTCTTTATATAGATCGATAGGCTAGCAATCATCATCATTCTCGAGAATCACACACACCAACGAAAGCTCTCTCCAATTCATTCTCTGCTATAGCATATAGAAAAAATGCTTTCATTAGGCTACGCAGAAGTGTTCATCCTCGCATCATCTCTACTCCTTTTCTTCACATACTGCTACAAAACGGCGAATGGAAAACCCTATAATTGGCCTGTGATAGGAATGCTCCCAAGCCTTTTCTACCACGTAAATCGAATCCATGATCGCTGCGTGGATGTCATGGAAATGACCGGCGGAACTTTACTCTTTCAAGGCCCATGGTTCGCAAACATGGACCTTATAGGCACTTGTGATCCAGCCAATGTCCACTTCATAATGAGCGCAAACTTCTCCAACTTCCCCAAAGGCACCGAATTCAAGAAGATCTTCGATGTCTTGGGAGATGGGATCTTCAACTCCGACGAGGAACTGTGGAAGAATCAAAGGAAGCAGGCAAGAACCTTAATCACCCACGACAGTTTCCGAAGGTTCTTGTTCAAGATAAGCTGGGAAAAGGTGGAAAGTAGCTTGGTTTCCGTTCTTGACCACGTTTCGAAGCATGGGTTGGTCGTAGATTTGCAAGACCTATTTCAGAGATTCACCTTCGACACCACTTGCATGCTGGTGACTGGCTATGATCCTGGGTGCTTGTCGAAGGAATTTACCGAAGTACCCTTCTCCAAGGCCATGGACGAGGCTGAGGAAGCTATATTCATGCGCCATGTCTTGCCCGAAGGAGTGTGGAAGATGGAGAAACTCCTTGGAATTGGGCACGAGAAGAAAATGAGGAGGGCTAAGGCAGTGCTCGACGATGTAATAGGAAAGTACATAACCATGAAGAGAGAAGAGCTAAGCAAATCAAGGAAGAAAGAAGACAGCAAAAGCAGCAACGAAGAAGAGGGCTTCGACTTGCTGACATCTTACATAGACGAACAAGACTGCGACGATAAGTACTTGAGGGACACCATATTGAACTTCATGATCGCTGGCCGTGACACTACAAGCTCGGCCCTTACATGGTTCACTTGGCTTGTCTCGACACACCCTAAGGTTGAGCAGAAGATTAGGGACGAGCTAAATTCAATCATACCTTCAAAAGAAGGAGGAAAGCATAGGCTTTTTACAGCTGATGAGCTTCGAAACTTAGTCTATTTACACGCCGCATTGTGTGAAACCCTAAGGCTTTATCCGCCAGTCCCTTTTGAGCATAAGGCTCCTATTAAGCCCGTGACATTACCCACTGGTCACTACGTTGATCCCAAGATGAAGATTATGTTTTCGATCTATGCGATGGGGAGAATGGAGTTCATATGGGGGAAAGATGCGAAGGAGTTCAAGCCCGAAAGGTGGATAAGCGAGCGTGGGACGATCAAGCACGAGCCTTCTTACAAGTTCTTGGCTTTTAATGCTGGGCCGAGAACTTGTCTGGGAAAAGAAGTTGCTTTTACGCAGCTGAAATCCGTGGCTGCTGCGATGATTCATAACTATCAAGTTGAAGTGGTGAAAGGGCACGATGTTAGCCCTAACGTCTCTGTGATTCTGTACATGAAGCATGGGTTGAAGGTTAGGGTTACAAAGAGGTGGAGTGCTTGAAATTTTTAAGATTGTTATGACATTAATTATTATGTTGTGGCTGGGTGAATTGTATTATGAAGAAGTTTAAATATATGGCTGTTTTTGTTCGGTTTTTATACTGTCTATTTTTATTTTCAGTCATTGTAGCTTTTCCTTCGTTGGCGTGCTATTTATTAGTGGCGCATATGCATATGTATTGTTTTCAAGAATATGTACCAATACCATGTTAATTGCATAAAAGGTCCGATTATATGGTGAATATTGCAAAACCATTACTATGATTTGAATTTATATTTCATCAAGCTTAATGTTGTCAATTGGTAAGGCCGTTGAACTTCTCTACCGTTCAAATTTTCTTATCGTAGAAGCTATCCAGAAGTCAAATTACAACATAAAAAGTATACTCGACCTTCATTTTTAACTATATATTATCGAGCAAATAATATATAGCCCGAATTGGTTCAACTATATACGCCTAACTTATAGGCGATAATAGACTTACGCCTGGCACGTTAATGCTTCTTAAAATTCACCCTTCTCCTTGCAAATCTTACCCCAGGTAGATATATACCTTGACGAAATATTCCTTGCTGTTCAATTCAATATGTTAGTATTTCAATTGTAGAAGAATAAGAACTCATTGTGATTATTTTGTTTCTCGGTTCCAAGGCAGTATATTTGGCCTTGTCTGGGGTGACATTCATGATATACAAGCAACGAAGGCACTTGAAATAAATTCTCATATTGCTATGCTTTATGTGGATGAAACCTTTTCAATATCTGCAGAATTTGACGTTTCAACCACCAATTAAAATGAACAAAATGGGAAACCTTTTATTCAGTAATGTTGGGATTCTAGCGCCGTTGGGTTCGCAATTCAGCGATCTTTCGTGGGTGTATGTGGAATGAAACAAGAACTACGATCTTGAAGGTGATCGGATCGAAAAACAGAGAGAAAACGAAAAACGGATAACACAGCTTTTACGTGGTTCGGCCTGACTTTCGGCCTACGTCCACGGACCAACAAAGCTCTTTTATTCCAAACCACGAATTGGGATTACAAGATGGTATCTTCCTCACCAATTCTGTAGTTTACATCGCACTCTAATTCTCTCTCTATCGAAAGTTACAATCGCTCTAAGTCTCTCACTTCACCACTGTAATCTGATATATATAGAACTCTTCAGCAGCTTCTTTAACCGTTGTACATAGCGCTCCATCTCATTTACAAAGTTGCTAAACGCTTCTTTAAGTGACAGCACTATTAAATCCAAGCCATCGATCATTAACCCATCAAATCGAACGGTCCACATTAAACAGCAGAATCCAACGTCTTCAAGACTTGAATAATTCTGCTTCAGCTCATTTCTGGTTCATCATTCGATCTTCTTCATTATGAGCTAATATCAATCAGATTTGTGGCTTTATACTCAACAAGTAACACACAAACACACGCACGCACACACCCGTACTTAACTCTAATTCTCTGATACATTGAAATTGAAAACCAAGGCCACGACATTTGTACCATGAGGTATTACTTCGCTATAAAACCATGCATATGCTTCTAATAATAGAATGAGTATTTTGAGCTTATAAAAAGTGACCAACTCACATACACTACTCACAAGCATCGCATGAATTACTATGTACGGAAAACAAAACCCTACTAAATATTATATGAATGTGTTAGAGATAATTTTATTGTGTTCATTTCAATATTATGTCTATGTTCTGTAATCTATTTTGCCCTAGGACTTAATTGTAAATATACCTGACTTGTGGGTATATTAGTTATATTGGGCCCAACAGCCCATTAGGGCATATGTATAAATACCCTAAACACATCAGTGTTTAGGGTTGCAGATTCATTAATAGAGTTGACATATTATTGCTGAAGAACTCGCGCGCTCTCTGTTCCAACTCTACAATCCGTCCAGAGGTATTACTGTTCAATCGCTCCCGTAATCAACATCTAAGGTAATACTACTTCTATGAATCAGATCAAGGTTGGATAAATCGGACCAACAAGTGGTATCAGAGCCGAAATCGTGGATCATCTTCACCGAAGTTTATTGATATTTTTCTCTATTTTTAATCTCTGTTTCTCGCCCTAATTTCCATAGACTCTATCAAAATTCCCAGATTCTTCCCGGCTCATGGAAAACGCATAGGGGTATATTTGTTTTCTCTTAATTCGTGATCAAAATTTTCGTGATCAAAATTTTCATCTCTTTTTCCAGCCGAAGAACAGATTGTGACGACGAACAGGATTTTCTTAGAGGTCTCGAGATCTTTTGACCTAAGTTGCTCATATCGATATCTTTCTCGACATCTTGCTCGATATTGATCTCGACATCTGCTTCGACATTTTACTTAGATATAAGGAACTCGACATCTTGCTCGAAATTCAGCCCGACATCGATCTCGATAAGGATCTCGACAATTATCTCGACATTTTACTCGGAATTTAACACGGTCTCGACACAGACCTCGACATTTTACTAAGATATAAGGATCTCGACATTTGCGCTAAATTCCGCTAGACATTAATCTCGACATTTGTCTCGACATTTTATTTCTTCTATCTCGATATCATATTCATTCGAAATCTACTAATCCAATCTCGATAGAATCTCGATAAGGATCTCGACAAGAATCTCGACATTGTCTATCTTCGAAGTTCATTCAAATCTCGACATTGTCTACCTTTGAAATTGATCTCGACATTGTCTATCTATGAAATTGATTTAAATCTCGACATTGTCTATTTTTCGAAATCGATTCAAATCTCGACATTGCCTACTTTCGATATTGAAGTTCTACCATCAATTAATTGTATTTTTTTTAGTGTAGCTTTCATTAAGAGAACTACTTCGAGAAATTGAGATTATTGATAAACTATCTTCGAAAAACCATAATTAGAACAATATTTTTAGTCTTCTATTATTATTTTCCTATCTGTTAAAATAAGCCTTCATTAAAATTTCTAATCAAATTTTTGTGCTTATTTTATTTCATATATTCTCTCTAACATTATCTGCCTTCCTTGAGTTAAAATTTTAGTTGATCAACACGATAAAGATCCACATCCTACCTACTACAAGCATGGACCTATATTCACTTGGAAACGACGCGAGACCTCCCATCCTCAAGAGGGACGAATATACAGCATGGACACTCAGGTTCATGAACTTCATCGACATCAAGGAGAACGGAGATCTAATGTACGAATCCCTCACTGAAGGCCCAGCTCAATTTTGGATTACTATTCCAGGCAATCCAGACAATGATCCGCCCGTTCCAGCCACCAGGGAACTCAAAGCTCGCTCCGCCTACACTGAAGCTGAAAAACTCCGAGCTCGTGCAGATCGTCAAGCCAGAACATATCTCTGCCAGAGCATTCCAAATGACATTTTCATGCAAGTCAACAGCCTACAAACTGCCAAGGAAATGTGGGGCGAAATTAACAAAATGATGCAACGAACTGAATCTGGTTAAAAGGCAGAGAAATCCAACATCCTCACTGCATACGAATCATTCAAAGCCAAGGATGGGGAAGAACTGTATGAGACATATCAACGCTTTCTGACTTTAGTGAATGAGATGAGAAAGATCAATGTAACCAGAACTGGTGAAGAGATCAATATACGTTTTCTATCCGCACTTCAGCCAGAATGGAGGAAGATAGCCAGTAATATCCGCCAGAACAAGGACCTTGAAGAAATGGATATTCATTGTCTCTTCGATAGTCTTGCCCAACATGTTGAAGACATCAGCGAAATACAAAAAACATCAAAAGAAAAGGCAGCCACGGAAACTCTCGCGCTAATTAGCCATCGAAAATCTAGAAAAAGCTCAAAGGCTATCCAGAAATTTAGCTCATCTGAAGAAGACAATGACAATATTGGTGCAGAATCGGTTTCTGAACTGGCAGACACCACAAAACAAATGGCATTGATCACTAAACGATTTGATGCATACAAGAAGAACAGGTCCTCAAATCATCTCAGGACAAGTTCCTCGAAGAAGCGCGACAAGAATGATGACGAATCTGAACCCAAGACATCCCTAAAAGATCAGAAATGCTTCAACTGTGGCAAACCAGGCCATTTTGCACGAGACTGCTTTTTGCCCAAGACAAAAGACGTTGACTACTACACCAGGAAAGCTCAACTTCTCAAACAGAAACAGTCAGGTGTCGTACTCATGGCAGAACAGGTATCATGGCTCGAGGACACCTCTGAAAGTGAGGAAGAAAATCTTGCACTCATGGCAAACGTTGAAGCAGACTCTGACGGTGAGGAACACAACACTGCAGCCACTCCCACAACTGACTCATCTTCAGAAACTGAGGTACACGATTCTCACCCTGATTTACATTTAGAGATCTTAATCCTGCAAGATAAACTAACATCTATGACTAGAGAAAAGCTATTGTTAAGAAAACTAGAAAGCAAGCTTCAAAACAACGAAAAGTCCTGCGCACTGAAGTAGTAGAAAAAGCTAGATTAGTCTCTTTCCTACAGCAAGCTCAAGATAATTCCTCCAGACTTGAAACTAAGATAAGAGACCTAGAAGAGAAGCTAGTCGAAGAGGAAAACAATTTCAAGAAGAGTGAGGAAGAGCGAAATTCCATATCCCAAAATATGAATTTTTAACTAAGGAACGAAATCGTCTATATTCCAAAATAAAGAAGCTTGAGGATCTCCTAACAAAAAGAGGACAAACAGATAGAACGATATTTTTAAACAAGCCTAGAGACATAGAATTTTATGATCCCCGTGAAGGATTATGCTTTGTTCCAGGTTCCGTACAAACAGTCAAGAAATCCCTCCCTCTTTATGATATTAGCTTCCTAGGCTTAAATATACCTAGTCTACTTCCTTTCACTAGTTCATCTACACTTGACGTCCTAGAGAAGAAAAAGAGAAATAGAGAGGACATGGCAGAAATCCCATTTGACTACGAAGAACTGAATAAACGTGATAGAACCACGGACACATCCTTGTCTGACGACTACTTATCTCTATATACACCCTCTTCAGAAGACGTAAGCGGCTAAAATTCAAATCCCTCTACTACATATATCCCAGCAGCACTCAAGGAAATCTGTGATTTACGCTCGACTCTTGAGTCCGAAAAGATTGCCTTCCAAGTAGAAAAAGACGTCCTTCTGACAGTCATATCGACACTTGAAGACCATATCAACAATCCCATAGGTTTCTGCTCACAACCGTCTCCAGCCGAGTCGAAAATAGAAGCATCACTTTGCAAGACAACGAAAGGGAAAGAAAAAGCCACAAGAGACGCTTTGCTATTTGAAAAATATGCATCTTCTTCAAATTATTACTATTCTTACGATGATGCACTTGCCCTAAATTCTCGTTTCAGATTAGCAAATGCCAGCACAATCAAGAACGATGCACGCTTCTTCGCTAAGTCAGGCTCGCACACTCAATCATACAAGCAACAAACAAAGGGAACGACTGACCTCCTAGCCGAAATCTCACGCCTCCATGACATTAATAAGCTGCAAGCAAAGGAACACCAAAATCAATATGAAATTTTCAAGTTCGAAAAAGAAAAACTTATGAATGGAATTTCCCTCCTTAGAAACCTCACTGATGTTTCATCTGAAATTAGTTCTTTTTCAACCTATGATTTAACGCCTGACACTGTGCCAAATTTGACTACAGGCAAGAGAATAAACAAGAAGGCGAAGACGATGACCTGGGTGCACAAATCAAAATCTGAACCCTCTCCTATCAAGACTTCTCGACCTTCCACTTCCGATCCTAATAAACAAAATCTTATTTTTTCCAATAATGTTAAGTACAATGATATTTCCCGTTTAATAAGTCTATTAAGTGTGAAATGCATTATTTTAGTACTCGACCGTCGTTATTTAATGCAAGTCATGCCTCAAACACTTCCACACTCACTCGATCAGTGAACAAAAAATCCATATCGCATATAGTTAAGGTTCAACAGATTTGGGTGCCCAAGCAAAAACATCACTCTATGTCCTCTCAACACTCAAAACAAGGACTGCAGCGATGGATTCCTAAACTCAAGCTCAAAAACCCCAAAGCAATGACTATCCTCAATACTAACTCTGTTACTAGTTCTACTACGTCATCTATTAAGAAATGGATAGTACCCATTCTCAAATGGGTACCGAAATGTCTCTAATTTCGTTCCTCTTGCAGGTCCATCATGTGTGGTATCTTGACTCAGGTTGATCCACACACATGACTGGAAACAAAGAACTGCTGAGCAACTACACTGAGACTTATGGGGGAAAGGTACGCTTCGGGAACAACGAATCATCCCCAATCCTAGGACGCGGAGATCTTCACCACGAAAATCTAATCATCCAAGACGTTTCCTACGTCAAAGGACTAGGACATAATCTATTCAGCATTGGTCAACTTTGCGATAAAGGCCTGGAGATCAACTTCAAAGCACGGAGATGCAGCATCAATGACGACCAAGGCTACAACCTACTCCATGGCACTCGAAAAACAAATCTCTATACGATCGACCTTAAAACAACCAATCCACCCACGAATATCTGCCTACTCTCTAAGGCCTCAACCCATCAAAACCTTCTCTGGCACAGCCGCTTCTCGCATTTGAACTTTAAAGATCTCAACAAACTGTCAACAAAGCAACTAGTCACAGGACTACCAAACCTTACATATCAAAAGGAACATCTGTGTCGTGCGTGTGAACTGGGCAAGATGAAAAGAGCGTCTCACAAATCCAAACACATTGCCCTTTCCTCCCGACCTCTAGAGCTCATTCACACGGATCTATGCGGTCCAATGAGAACAGAAAGTCTCAGTGGTCGCAAATATGTTCTTGTTCTCGTCGATGATTATTACAGATACACGTGGACAAAATTTCTACGAAGCAAAGACGAGACTCCTTCCATACTCGAAACATTCGTAATGACCACACAGAATCTGTTGCAAACTCGAGTTGGTATCATCAGATCCGATAATGGTACAGAATTTAAAAACAGTCGATTGAGCACATTTTATGCATCTCAAGGCATTTCACAACAATTCTCCGCTGCTGGAACTCCACAACAGAATGGAGTAGTCGAACGAAAAAATCTAACTCTTGTTGAAGCTGCACGCACAATGATAATTCAGTCAAATCTTCCACACTCATTCTGGGCTGAAGCGCTAAGCACTGCATGCTTCACACAGAATCGCACATCCATTCATAAAAGATTTGAGAAAACACCCTACGAGATCATAAATAAGCGTTCACCAAATATCTCATTTCTTCGCGTATTTGGTTGCAAGTGTTTTGTTGCAGATGATCGCAGTACCAGAGGCAAATTCGATCCCAAAACGCTTGAGGGAACGTTCATTGGATATTCCTCAACATCAAAAGCCTTCAGAGTATTCCTCAAAGACGCTAAAATTGTACGTGAAAGTACTAACGTCACCTTCGATGAGACACTCGCATCAGCGCCAACAGTATCATCCAATATGAGGTCAACATCTCCGAAAAATGCAGAGTCTTCCACTATAAATCTCGCCTCTCTGGATTTCCTACTAGAAGACTTTCATCTACTTCCAAACCCGGGGTCATCTCATGAAGCTGCAATTCCACAAGTAGAGGACTCAGTCCAACCGTTAACCTACTCGACAACAGAAATCGAAGATTCTCCTACCTCTCCCGACACTGAACCAACGTATCTGGATCCCATAATCACTGAGGACGGACCATCTCATCCATCACTGATCCCTCAACTAATGGCGTAACATCTTCATCTGAAGAGACTTATGAAACTATCCCTACACCAAATGACGATGAAGCTGAGGATGATCATCAAGCTCAAATTCATGAACCTGGTCTGGAACAGGTGCCTCTTCGAAGATCAACGCGAGAAAAGCGAAGTGCAATCCCAGATGACTACGTCTCATTTCTCCACGAGCATCTCTCATGCTTTATGAGTCAACTTGAACCACACAATGTATCAGAAGCTCTTTCCGACCCAGACTGGATCATTGCTATGCAAGACGAGCTCAATCAATTTGAACGACTATGTGTTTGGACCTTAGTTCCAAGACCAAAGGAAAAAACAATCATTGGCACGAAGTGGGTCTTCAAAAACAAGAAGGATGAAAATGGCAATGTTATTCGCAATAAAGCTCGATTGGTGGCGAAAGGATACAATCAGAAAGAGGGCATCGATTACGATGAAACATTTGCACCAGTCGCTCGTATAGAAGCCATTCGCCTTTTCCTTGCATACGCCGCTTATAGAGACTTCACCATCTACCAGATGGACGTAAAAACAGCCTTTTTAAACGGAGTCCTAAAAGAAGAAGTATACGTTGGACAGCCTGAAGGATTTGTAGATCCGTCCAAGCCCGACTACGTGTATCGTCTTGACAAAGCACTCTATGGACTTAAACAAGCACCGCGTGCCTGGTATGACGTCCTCTCCACCTTCCTAGTTGAATCCGGGTTCACCAAAGGACAAATCGACACCACCCTATTCATTAAGAGTCAAACATCCGAAATGCTGCTCGTTCAAATTTAGGTCGACGATATTATCTTTGGCTCTACGAATGTGAAACTATGCGAGGAATTCAGTCATTTAATGACCACCAAATTCGAAATGAGCATGATGGGCGAAATGAACTTCTTTCTCGGACTGCAGATTAAACAATTATCAGAGGGTATCTTTATTGGTCAATCTAAATATATCAGTGATCTCTTGAAGAATACAAGTTGGAAAATTGCACACCCATAGCGACTCCTATGTCCACAGCGTGCAAACTTGACGCAGATCCCTCTGGCAAACCCATCGACGAACCGCACCATAGAGGCATCATCGGTTCATTGCTCTACCTAACGTCGAGCAGACCAGACATTGTCTTTGCCACCTGCCTATGTGCACGCTTTCAAGCAAACCCCAAAGAGTCACACCTGACTGCTGTCAAACGAATATTGCGCTATCTGAAAGGAACTCCAAATCTCGGTTTATGGTATCCCAAAAATTCAAACTTTCAATTAATTGGATACACTGACTCGGATTTTGCAGGTTGTCGCATGGATAGAAAGAGCACGTCAGGTGGCGCCCAACTACTTGGAGACAAATTAATCTGCTGGTTCTCAAAGAAACAAAATTGTGTTTCCACATCGACAGCTGAGGCAGAATATGTCGCAGCTGCCAGTTGTTGTTCACAAATTTTGTGGATGCGCACTCAACTCCTAGACTACGGGTTTGAGTTACATAATATTCATATCTACAATGATTCTAAGAGTGCAATAGTGATTACATGCAATCCTGTACACCACTCACGAACTAAGCACATTGATCTTCGATATCACTTCATAAAAAGTCATGTTGAAAATGGCATTATAGAAATGCAGTTTGTTAGCACCGAACTTCAACTGGCCGACCTTTTCACTAAAGCATTGGATGAGAAACGATTCCAATTCTAAGTCTCTAGGTTGGGCATGTCGAATCTCACCTCTTAGCTTAGTCACATTCATGCTAGGTTATACATCTCAGACGTAACCATATTATACACTATGAAAAGCCTATGCATGTGTCTAGGGGGAGGAAAAATAATTGCATGATTCTAGGGGGATCATTTATTTTTGCTTATTTGCATCACTGATTTAGGGGGAGTTAAATTTTCTATTTTCCAATTTTTTTAATGAGAAAAAAAAACAAGAAATAAAATAAAAAATAATAATTCGCATATGTCTAGGGGGAGCATCATTATTTCTAATTTTTTTCCTTATTCTCGAATTTTCTATGTATTGTTGCGTTGCTTAATATCGTATTTGCATGTGGGCATTAAGGACTTTATTTCTTTCTCTCCTCTGATTTTTTTTTAGTATTCCAAAATTTTATCAGCCCATTATCACAAACCCATCGGCCAATCCTCTTTCTATCCTTCTGGCCCACTACATATTGAGAAGCCCAGAATCAAAACTCTTCGACATCTATACTTCTCAATATTCAGTACCCACTTCGGACATCTTCTCGGGATTTCAAATCCGAATTGGACTGTGTAGTTCGAGAAGCCCAAAAAGGAACTCGACAAGCCCATTTCTCCTTCTCGACATTCAAACCTCGACATCTTCCTTACATCTCGAAATCTTCTTAAGATTCGACATTGCTTGGGCCGTTTTATTTCGCGAAAAGCCCAATTTGCCCACTTTTCATCTTTGCTCAGATTTCGACTTTCTATATGGGCCTTCAGGAAGCCCAAGTTGACCTCAGACATCTTATAACATATCCCTCGACATCTTTCGTCTTCCTCATTTCATCCTCTCAACGAACACTGCAAAATTACGAACAAAAACCCTTTCGAAATCACCTTTTTTTGCAACCTTCGCTGTAATTTTCTTCAGTTGTTTACACTCCAATCCCATGTCATCTACTGGTAAGCTCGACATAGCCTCACATATCTCTCTTATGATGCTAACAGTTCCGATTGCAGGTGTGAAGGCGAAGAAATCACAGCAATAATTCCGATTTCGTAATCGTTTTTTCTCTTTTTCTCCACTCTTTGATTTGCGTGCTTTCGAGGGCCCCACTTACAAATTTAGATTTCCCCAAAATCTCGAAGTCAGTTTTCAATTTTGCAAACCCTCGAGATCATTTGTTTTCGATTTACTGTAATTTTTCCCAAGATCTCGAGTTACGGTCTGATCTCGAAATCCCTCTTTCGAATTTTTTTTCGTTTTCTCGACAACCTACATGATCTCGACATCCTTAGGATCTGGATATTTTCTAATGAGTTTACCAATCTCGAAATCTATTGCCCTCAGATCTCGACATCTTGACATATCTATTTTGTTTCTAAATTGATTTTTTTAAGATCTCGACATTTGGCCTCCTCGACATTTCAAACAATCTCGACATCCTTAACTTATTTTAAATTGGGCCTCTCGACATCTTTAACCAATTTTTCAATTGGGCCTCTCGACATCGACATCTTTAACCAATTCTCAATTGGGCCTCTCGACATTTTTTTGATTTTTTGTCAAATCTCGAGGTCTCTTTTTCGACATCTTTCAATTAGGATTTTAAATTGATTTTTAATTTCCTAGATCTCAATATTCTGCGCTCTCGACATTTTTTACTCGTCAGATCTCGAACTCCTTCATTCGACATCTTTTACTGATTTTAAATTATTTCGTAAAATCTCGAGATCTCGACATCCTCTCGACATCTTTAAAATTGCTCACTCTCGACATCTTTAAATTGGGCCTATCTCGACATTTAATAAATTGGGCCTCTCGTCATCTTTTGATTTTAAAGTAAATTTTTCAAAAAAAAATTCCATTCAAGTCTTCAATTCAAATCCATTTTGCCATTTTTATTTTCTCATTTTTTTTTAAAAAAATTATTATTATTATTACATCTTATCTAGTTACATATATTTATCTATTTATACATATATATATATATCTTAAAAAAATAAAAAAAAATAAAAAAAAAACAAAAAAAAAAAAACAAAAAGAAAATCAATCAAAAAAAAACAAAAAAAAAAAGAGAAAGAAAAAGAGCTAGCGAGGGCAACGATGGAATATTCGTGTCTAATGGACTTATGGTTATATTTTTCATGCAATCGATCATGGATATTCCGAACCGTGATACGATGTCACGACCCACTTTTCCTATAACTAGTTTGGCGGATTTTTCGCAACGTAAGCTGCGGAAGACCCGATTTAAAAATATTCTTATTTAATAATTTAATATATACACTCGCACACCTTTATTTTGCACACGTCTTATCTTACAAGAATCTTAATCTCACACATTAAAATATTTCGAACACAATAATAACACCCTCAGGTCGCATCCATGTACGCCCAGCCCTCAAAAGTACGTGGAGTCACCGCCATCAGCCTGCCTTAGTCGTGACGTGTCTCAACGTCCGACTCGTTTGTACCTACAACACATAAAACGTGGGATGAGCTATAAAGCTCAGTAAGTGGAAATATGCATGATATGCACGTGTCGTAAAACGCAAAGGCATCCGCGCCAATGCTTACTAACACTCGTATTCTCGTATCATTCTCATTCTTTCCTCATTTCTCTCATTTTTCTCATTCTCTCAGGACCCTTAGCTACTTACTACGCGCACCACCATATCATGAGCTCAAATCCTGTACGGATAAAATACGATAGTGGCCCACACTGGCTAGGATAAAACTAGGGTTTATCTCCAGTAGTATCATACACCAGGTCGCCCCTCTATCAAAACACTTTCCTGGCACTATAGTTATACTATGTGCCTTCCCATTCTATCAAATCACTTTCTTGGCACTATAGTTATACTATGTACCTTCCCATTACCTAGATAATTTAGGTAAACATATTCGACGGTTTTACCCCCGTCATGGTGTCGTCGTAGAAGTAGCTATGACTCATTCGTGAGTCTACATCAAATACTAATATCGTCAAACATATTTTGTTCTCAGACGATCATATACCATGCATACTCATACTAATAATCCTCTCAAAATACGTGTATGTACATGCTAATGCCACATAAATAATGCCATGCATACATACCATGCTCGCCTACAGGCGATAAATAAAAGCACGTTCGCTTCCCCAAAATAAAAGTAAATCCGAACATGCACATAATATACTATGATATGGTGTACCAAATGGTTTCCCATGTCGTTGCAAAATCATAATTAATAGCTCACCGTGCGATTTCATTATCGCCGATAAGCACCTCACATAAAACAACCAACATAACTTGCCACATAATCACGTATTTCCATATAATTCTTATCACGTAGGATCATTCAACACAGATAACACTTTACATATTCTCATCAAAACACATAGTCACATAAAATACGCACATAAATTAATTTATGTGTTGTAGGTGAAATTTTCACTTACCTGGTATCCTTAGCTATACCGTACGGTAAATCGCTAAACCTTGAACCCTAATTATAGAAACATATAAAATTAGGGTTTGTTAGTCTAGTTATAATTTCATGAAATTGACTTAATTTGAAAATCCTAGTTTCGACTTCTATAAATTTCGAAACCAATTTTTGAAATGAATCTCGACATTTTCTTAAGATAAATGTCGAGCTTGGTTATGGAATGGTAACATAGATTTCGATATTAATATCAAGATAAATCTCGACATTATTAGATAATACATAAGGATTTCGATTTTATGTGTCTTCGAGGTCATATACTAAGATGTCGATACCAAGATTATTATTAGATAATACATAAGGATTTCGATTTTATGTGTCTTCGAGGTCATATACTAAGATGTCGATACCAACATAAATCTTGGTATGTAATATTAGATAGATCTCGATATCTATATGTCGAGATTCATCAATCAATACACCTAGCGACATGGTAAGATTTCGAGATGTAGGTGGAATTTATAAATAAGATGTCGGGGTTATATGTCGATATTCTAAACAAGGATCTCGACAGTTTCTTTTTACTCTAATAAGATGTCGATATTTGAACAACACATGATATCGAGGTTTGTTAATTGATACTAAAAATCTCGATATATATTATCATAAAATGAACTTATATCAATGTCGAGGTGTTATTATAATATATAAAGGCAATTATCAGAGTTAAATCTCAACATATAAAGTTCGATACGGTTTAAATACTACACACAAAATCTCGATATAGACTATGATTTCGACATTACACATCTACATGAAATTTCGACATAATTCTCGATGTGGGTTTTAAGATGAATATCGAGCTTCAACTCGAGATTTCATCTCTAGTTTGATCTCGACATTTTCTTATCTTCATTTCCGAGTTTGAAATTATTCCTGCAAGTTTACTACGGTTTTGGAGGTTTAAAATCTGGATATCACTCATAGACACACCTTAGATCATCTATCTTTCGATTGAAAACCCTATTTTTCAAGAATACAAATAACTTTAATATACTTGGGTCTTTTCAGAAATCAACGCCGTAGCCTTGAATAAACAAAATCTTTATATTCCCTAATCATCCTAACATGCTCAGATCTATGTAAAAATGAAAAGATCAAAGCAAAGAATTATACCTCCTTTCAGCTTCACTTCAGATCGAAAGGTTGTTATTATGCTTGGTACGGTTTCTTCTTTTCCTTCTTTTATTTTCGGTGGTTTTCTCACTTGTGAAGTCAATTCCTTATTTCTTATCTACTTTACACCTTCAATTATTGCCTTGGTAATATATTGCTAATCTCCTCTTTCCCATTTCTCGTTGGTTGCTTGTTGTACTAGCTAAATGATGTCACATTCTACTTTAGTAATTCTTATCCTAACTTTACAAGATAAGGATTATAAAATATTGTTTATAAGTTTCCCTTTATGCTAAGTAATCGAATTGTTTAGTAATTCTAATGTTTCGACATCTTCAAAGATCTCGAGATTGTTGGTTTCAAAAATCATTAGTTTGATATTTAAATAATATACTAAGATGTCGACAACATAGATCTCGACATGGAATTTAGATATGCCTTCTCGACATGGGTTAATAAATCTCGATATCACATATTCATGAGTTGACATAGATTTCGACATTGCAAGTTAAAATCTCGAAATATCATACATACAATTTCGAGGTATATCTCGACATTATACTCAAGATGTCGAGATGTTACACAATAATTTCGATATTTTACCTATCATTAAAATCTCGACATAATTTCAAGAAATATGTCGACATTATAAACAGAAACTTCGAGATTATACTAAACTAGTTCTCCACATTTCACACAAGGATTTCGAGATTCACATGATTTACCTAATACCATTACAAACCCCAATATTAATATTTTAAGCCTTGTATTGATTATTCTTTATTATCTACTTTAAGAGTTATCAATAATTTCAAGACCCTTACGTGCCTTTTTGCTCCCCAACTTTATATAATTTATGATTTGTCTAACCTTCCACACTATAGTCCTCAATCAATCGATTCTACTATAGTTCATATAACACATATATTATATTATAAATCATATAATATAAAATCAAGTAGACACATAATAAATTCACATAACCATATAATATACAATAGATTCACAAATTATAATGTTCATGAAATTTCGGGGTATCACATACGATCTACCCAATCTCAAAAATGGATCGAGCCACTGAAGAACAACTATCAACTAGACACTACAGCATTTAGGTGTTCAGATATGGTCATCATCGCCATCCTCAAGAACCACTTTCTGTTCCCTGCCTTCACAACCACGGCAAGTGTTCCCCAAGTCTATCTGCAACAATTCTGGGGACTCATGGATCAAGTCCAAGCTACCGAGGAGGTCATATTCCAGAGTCAGATCGAGAACACATCCGTTGTTCTCGACAAAGACCTTCTGAGGATGATCCTTCAACTACCTACATTTGAAAAGCTCGATCCACCTCCCACCACTCAAGAAATTCTCAATGGCATGCTGGAGCTAGGCTGCACCCCACCACTTACCCTAGTTTCAGCATTCTCCGTCACCAAACTACCAAGCCCATGGAACACACTGTTCATGCTGATCAACAAATGTCTATCTCCGAAACACACTGGATACGATCGCTGCAACATCAGCATCCTCACCCTCTTCTACGGTATTGCCTTTGGGAAACGCCTCGACTACGCAGCTCTATTCATGCAAGAAATAGTCGACCAGATCCCTGCCAGGGATCACCTGAAGACGTCCAAGCAGAAAGGCCTTCCATTCCTCCGATGCTTCCAAGTTTTAATTCATCACTACATGGAAATCAACCCGGTGATCACTCGTCACCCAGTGGCGGAGCACCTAGGGGCTCCAAAGCTGAACTACCTGAAACGGCCAAAGGAAGGTTCGACGTTCCACGGCATGCCTCTCCCAAGTCACCTCCTGGACCTCGCAAACCCCACGGATGCCGACGTAGTTGCATACCGGCAGTCCCAGAATATCTCTGCCCCTACGATACGGTCAACCCCACTGTATCCAACCCCGGGGCCAGCCCGAGTGTGAGATAGGGTCCTGAGCGAAAACGCGAAGTACGCACAAAGAAAAAACATGACAGACCACCACCTCCTCCCGTGTCTATCAACTTCGCACCTCCCCTCCTCAGTACATCCTCCAGAACCGAACCCCTAGGGAACAGGAGTTGATTTAATCAGCTCCCGAGTAGAAGTCGCCGCATCTGGTTCAACGACGCATGCACAACCTAGCCCTTCCCATTCATCAACCTCCCAACAGGTTGGCGTCTCAACATCACGCGGGGAACCATCTCAGTCATCCTTGCCTCACTCGGAGGTGAGTGATGTACAAATCAGCGACTCCCAGCCCCACGTCGATGTCCCTTCTTCCCTCACATCGAGTCTAGTGTCCACTTACCCAAATTTTTTCGATTTTGCTAGGACACAAATACTTTTCTCGACTTTTCTTAGTGATCAGTCCAGAACGTCTGTAGAGACATCATCTACCGATGATACTCGACGATCGGACGGAAGACCTGACACGGATAACATCATTACTCCCGTGACATCAGGCCATCTCGATGAGCTCGCCTTATCGACGATGCAAACGGTGAGCCTCGGTGGCCCCGGTACCTCAAGTCCCACACGCTCTTTAGTGCCTGTGGGCCTCGACACAGGAGCTTACTCCGATGTCGTGACAACAGAACGCCTTCGTGGCTCTGTTGAGTTATTATCGCCCTTTGTGACCCGTGCCCACCTCGATCAGAGCCTCGAAACCATACGCGGAGAAATGAAGCAAATGGAGGACTCCATCCAGCAGAAACTTCGGGCATTACCATCTTCCACATCCCAACAAACCCCAACTCCTACCCTACCCCTACCCCTACTCCTACCCCTACCATTAAGGAGCTTCGAGAAAATCTGTTAGCGCGCCTACTAAGTGAAGTCGACTGCTTATCTGCTGAAGACAAGGAGCTCCTTCACCGCCTACAACTCCCGTACCATTGCCACTACGACCCGCCCTCACACAAACGCCGACATGACGACTCTGATGACGACGGTCGTCCTGAGGGGGAGGAAAAGCGACAGCGGGTCGAGGCAGCCACCACCCATACAGAACCCTCCACCTCAACCCCAGTAGAAACCTCCATGTCCACAAATCCTCAACCTACTACCTCCTCCTCCCACTTAACCCAAACAACTAACCTGCCAAGGAGCCTACCCTCACTACCCTCAGACTTCAGACCAGACCCACCTCCACAGGAAACCGAAAATCCACTATCCCCGGTCGTAGACATGCTCTACCCCGATCCTCTAAGTGAGCTCAACGATTTCATTGATCGAGGTTGGGCACCTTCTCAAAGCGACAATGAGCCTCCTCCAGAAGATGAGCTTCAAGAGAGACTGGACAACGTCAGTGGATTGATCTGGGCAGCGGTGGAAGTCAGCCTCAGAATTGCGCCGGACAAAATCAGGAATGGAGAAAGTTACGAAGAAACCCCAGAAACATCTGAGATTCCCTGGGACAAGATCACAACTCCATTTCAAGAAGAATCTCGGAGCAACATCTGGCGCGAACGTGATCAAATTCGACCATACAATGAAATGGAGCTGAGAGGCCTATCACATGTTGGAGGATCCACAAAATTGGCCTACCATTTCCTATACAGATGGACGACAAAAGGAGGTTCGAGGATCACGGACGAAGATTAGAAGAAAATGAGAGCGAAAGGACTGATCAAGGACATACTTGATGTAACCATCAAGGACATGGGAAGAAATCTAACATACCCAGTTTACAAGGTACAACGACTGGACGGCTCAGAAGACATGATCACTGAAGGTGACCTGTAGTAGATTGATCCCAATGAAGTGTACAAGCTATCAAGACTCTATAGGAAATTCATCCTACGAGAATTTCGACACAAGCTGAGATATGAAGCCATCAAAAGACACATGCTGAGGGATATTACCTTCTACACGGGCCATGACCTTCAGATAGCCATTGAGAATAATGCTAAGAAGGTAAACCTCTTCAGACCAAATTTCACCGGCATGGAGAAGGAACTCAGACCATACCAGACGGCTTCATCTTCAACGAACCCGAACTCTCTGTAATCTACAGTAATTCTGATAGATTAAAGAGAGTCATGTTTCTGTCAGAAGTCGAAAAGTATTGCGACGG
The DNA here is from genome assembly GCA_027422505.1 of Craterostigma plantagineum. Classification (NCBI taxonomy): domain Eukaryota; kingdom Viridiplantae; phylum Streptophyta; class Magnoliopsida; order Lamiales; family Linderniaceae; genus Craterostigma; species Craterostigma plantagineum. Next base: position 13,321,881 of record JAPQWV010000012.1, on the reverse strand, counting down.
GACTCTCAGAAACATTATCGAGAAGCTGAGAAGTAAAGTAAGAAGATACTCTGAGCCTTCAAATAGTGACCTTGCAAGCTTAGGCCTCGAGCATTTCCGAGATGAAATCGTTAGTCTAAGCAAGACAGCTATTGAAGAAATTTCAAATAGACTATCCCTTCGCCGAGGCATCAGACAATTTGAGTATGCTCTCAACCTCAGGAAATCCTTCTACAGGACAGAAGACCGCGCTACAACGACAAATGAACACAAAGGGGGAGATTGTTAGAGATAATTTTATTGTGTTCATTTCAATATTATGACTATGTTCTGTAATCTATTTTGCCCTAGGACTTAATTGTAAATATACCTGACTTGTGGGTATATTAGTTATATTGGGCCCAACAGCCCATTAAGGCATATGTATAAATACCCTAAACACATCAGTGTTTAGGGTTGCTGATTCATTAATAGAGTTGACATATTATTGCTGAAGAACTCGCGCGCTCTCTGTTCCAACTCTACAATCCGTCCAAAGGTATTACTTTTCAGTAATCAACATCTAAGGTAATACTAATTCTATGAATCAGATCAAGGTTGGATAAATCGGACCAACAGAATGCGTCATATTTTAAATGAGAAATAAAAAAAAATATTTTCCATTGACAAAGACTTGACGACCCAATTGGTTGATGATGCATCTTATCTGGGCTACATAAGATCAACCATCGCATGATCGATATCTGTCAACATATGACTACACAATAATCTGAAGTCCCTTATTCTTGCCTATAAATATATGTAGTTGACGACGAAGAAAATATTAATATTTATTAATTTTCAGTCTACTTATAATAATAATATATTTCAGTAAGACCAGCTCACAGATTCTCGGATGGAATGGCTCCATTCGCCAACCAAACACTTGTTTATAGCGACCCTTTTCTTGATCTGCTTCATCTCCGACAGCACTCAAGGTCGTACGTACACTAGAGAGCAGAGTTTCTTATATGTTGTTATACTTTAGGTTTTGAAAAAAAGGGAGCTGTAATTCCTTGATGTTTTTATTATAAATTGCAGCGAGACGTTTGACAGTGGTTGTTAATCTTCGCCGGGCAGATCATAAACTTGTGAATGATAATGGAAAACAAATGCTTCTAACAAAGAGAGAAGAGCTGCGAAAGATTGGCGAGCAAATATCATCTGAGATGGACTACTCGCCTGCAAGAAAGAAGGCTCCCATCCACAATTAGATAGATTGTCGTCTTGATTCAGTGTCTTATGAGAATAGTCTAAGGTAGCTTGTTGAGGCGATCGAAATACTTCTTTGCTTGCGTCTTTCCACGCTGTCGGGAAAGTACCAGCTGCAGGCATGCGCCATGCGGCGTGTGTGGCGTATAGCTTGGTAGTCGTCTACTGTCTTGTTTTTTTCGCTTGTTAGCTGGTAGCTTGTTACCAGTTGGGTTGCGGCATGTCGCTAACACTGTACCACTCTTTTTATTTAGTGAACATTACCCTCGAGGGGGTCAGACAAAAAAAAAAAAAAAAACTTAATTTGCTGCACACATATCATTATTGTTAATATCGCTGTTTATTGGGCCTACAATAAGTAGCCCAATAAGCCCAAAATCGAAGAGATCCAAGAGACCTGAAGAACAAAAGTACTGTAAATAATGAAGTTATTTGTCGGAACGGAGGATGAGAAGTATAATCTCCATAGCTGAGATGAGAGAGATGCCACAACAGTTGCACAGCGATTCTAATCAAGCTGAACTGATTGATGACGTGAATGGATCTGCGTCGTCGTCGCCGTCAAACGGTGCAGACCCCTTAAAGGCAAAGTCTTGCAAGGGATGTCTCTATTATTCGTCCAATTTCAAAGCCAATTCGCGTAACCCTCTCTGCGTTGGCCTCCCTCGTTCTCTTCCAAACGGTAAACCTCCATGAATATCCTTTTTTTTTCCTATTCAAATTTTCTTACTTGCCTAGCTGATTTACCTTTTCTAGGAAGCGTGATTGAGGTCGATCTGAGGTTGAGGTTTTGTTTGTTTACTTTTTAGCAGGATGTTTTCCCAATTCCTGCGTTTTCTCTTGATGATCTATGCTTTTATGATGTAGCAGCTTTTTTTTTTTTGGACAATTACACATTAGAGAGCTTTTTATATTCACTATGATTCTGCTTATGATTGACCGCATCAGCACCTCCATTTCTGACTGGGCAATCCAATGTGGAAATGGATGCATCCAAGGAGAAGAGAAGCCTCACAGATTTCAGATATGCTTGTGTTGGTTATTCCTTTTACCTAGACCGTAAAGGCCAAAGCCCCAGCGGCGACAAAGATGTTCGAACTGAATTGCCAGCTTGTGTCGGTCTTGAGGTTAGCATTTCAGTGCATCTCTGATCTCTGTTTGCTTTTGGTTTGATATTTTCACAACTCTGTAGCTGAACTCTGTCTCATTATGTCCATTGCCTTCTTGTGACTTGGATTGGATGCAGCATTGCTGCTAATTATCGTTATGTTTGGTAGGTTTTGGTGGATCGAAGAGCTCATGCTGCTGATTCTACATCAGATCATTCGAAGCCTATTCAAAGCAAAGAAGGTAAAGCCCAGTTGATGGGCATTCCATTTCTAATAAGGCTATTCTCATTTAGTAGTGACTGAGAAATTACGTCCATGTAATAAGACTTCTCATATCTTAGGCTCTCACTCAAACTTTCAGTGTCCATGTTGTGGTATACAGATGGAAACGTATCGCCTCAGCGACGCCCTTCTAGACCAGCTGATACTACAAATGGCGCTGGCGATGACTTTATTGGCAGGCAAGCAAAAATTATTACATTTTCGATCCATTCACATATCATATTTGGCTTTCACTAATGTCCTTTTTCGACCCAACTGCAGGTTCAGGCGAAATGCAGCATTGGTTGCAAATGGGGTCGCCAAGAACTTGCGTAAAGTAGGGAATCAAATAAAACAGAACCTCGATGATATAGTGAGCCCTTACAGAGGACGACCGAAGTAAGAAATTTGATCTCCTTCATGCTTGGAAGAATCTTGTAAGCCCTATCATTGCCGCTCAGCTGTCTTAAACTGATGAGAGGAACGTAGGAAGCTTTCCTCTGCGTTGTTTGGTCTTGATGGCGCAGTTATTCGACTGTTTAGAAAAACGTTCTTGTAATATTGGGCTGTGTAGTTGAATGATTTCTTCACAAAAAATAAAAAATATCTCGTTGGTGGTCAGTGGGCCCGCTTAGTTTTTCGTCTTATTTTCTGATCCCATTTCGCTTTGGTCCTTTCCTTCAATTGGAGTGTTTTTATGCGGAATCTTTTAATTAAGAAATATATAATTAAAAAATTAAAATCGATTAAGCACCAATAAATAGTCTATCTCGCCTAATTTGCATTATTTCTACGGCAGTAATATAATAGTACCTATGATAGGAAATAGGTTAGGCATCATATTTAAGTTTGTCAAGCCAACGCTTAATATTACTTTATTAACGTAATTAATTACGGGCCGGTAATAAATTACTTTAATTAAAAAAAAAAAGGAAGAAGAAGCATGTGTACTGTACATAAAATGTTTTATTTCGTTTCAACTACACACTTCTAATTGTATATTGTTCTGCCTACGTCGTCACAGGAATATCAATCTCGTTGAATCCAATCTAGTAAGTTATCAATGAACTATTTTGGCCCCTACACAGTCAAAATTTAAATTGTTGCAGAGACATATCTCCATCATCAGTCATAGGCCATATATATGCTTGATTGTCGAACCTCACTATGCTAGTACTAACCATAAATTAAGAAAAAAAATGTATTGGTTTTTACAGTAATCTAGGCTAATTCAGATATAGCATCGAGATTATAGATATCACATGATAAAACTATAGCAGCCATATTGTATGTATATATATCTCTTGTGTCATCGCAACGGGACTTTCTAAAAGGATATGCTGTCGTCCTTCCAAGATTTAGAGCAATATTTAAGTGTTTTTTAGCTAATATCACGGGGGGTAATAAAATTAGTTATTACCTTAATGTTGTACTGGGAAACCTTATATAACCAGAACCTGCAGCAACGCAGACTAAAGAGTTTAATTCGGATCGTTCATATTATTATGCAAATAGAACTCAACTTGATTCACTTCATTAGGAATGTGTAGAAGTTATTTGACTTTATATATATACGCTGTGTGTGTGTGTGTGTGGGGTTCTGGAAAAGGTTTTTGTAGAGAAGCGTAAGAACGCCAAGATGTGCAGCTCTTCACAAAAACAATATGATTAGGGTTTCTTTTATTTTTTAATTTTTTTAAAAAAGTTAATGCTAAAATGCTGCCGCATTATAAGCTTCTGGATTAGATCATCACCCAATGGATAAAGATAACTTGTTTAATTAATCTTGGACTAGTGAAGGAGAAAATGCCCAAGAGTGATATTCTTTAAATCTAAATAATTACCAGGAAAAAAGAAAAAGAATATAATAGAAGAGCTACAGAGAGAGAGTATAGACTCGAGAAACAAAGACAGCGTGTTTCATGATCATGACTGGAGAACGAGGTTGCAAAAAAGCTGTCCCAATTAATGATCAAATACAGATGCGTATGTATTGAACAGTTGTGAAAGAAATACTGTACTGTTCTTTTTTTTTTTAATTATTGATGTTCAACGTTACGAATTTTTAGTATAGATAAATTGATCGTATATAAAGAGGGGAGAGATTGAAGAATAGTTATGAAATTGGGCATGGCGGCGGGGGCAGATCGAATTTTGCAATTATGCTTCTTTATTTCGAACAGACACACAGCCACCGAATATACAAGAATAATCACAATAAGTTTACTTTAATTAATAATTAGCTAATTTAATTAATATATGTCTCCTCTAATAAACTCAGAAAAATAATTACATTTCCTGCCTAACCAGAAAGCCCTCTTATCTTGCACCACACCACACCATTCTCTCTCTCTCTCTCTCATACAGTATAGTAATTACCGATATCTTCATTAAAAAACCTACAAAAATCTGCTGCTATTAGATCGTCGTCCATGAGTTAAAGAAAGAGAGGTGTTTTCCAGCTTTTTCCTCACGAACAACGACAATAATTAACAGTACTACCAACAAGTTCCGGCTCTTACAGCTCCATTCAAGCTGTCTGGCAAAAGACAGTTCAAGCCCCATTACTGTTCTTCCTCTCTTCCTATTGGTACTTATTAAGAAGATTAGTTTAACAGTAATCAATTGCATCGCCGCTAGCTATTATATCCCACCCATGAAGATTAGTTTGTGCTGTAATGGATGATCAATAGCTCAATATGTCTGGGACATTTTTCACGCTAAGCGGTTTTGGAGAAGAAGACGGCACTAACAACAACAACAGCCACCCTAATAATCATCAACATCAAGAAATTAACTGGTTAACAACAACCTTGCAGAGAAATGATCATCATCATCATCATCATCATCATGAACCTCATTACAAGGGTTTTGGACTATGGCAACCTCATCATCATCATCATCAGATCAGCCCATCACTTCAAGATCTGTATAATACCTCGTCGTCGATTACGACTCGCAATACTACTGCTGCTGCTGGGTTCAACATCATCTCTACCGAACATCATCATGAGATTATGTCTCCAAGATCGAGCTTTTTGATGATGAGAACGACCAACAGTGGAGGAGGAGGAACTAGCTGTCAGGATTGTGGGAATCAAGCTAAGAAAGATTGTACGCATATGAGGTGTAGGACTTGCTGCAGAAGTCGAGGTCTTCAGTGCCAAACGCATGTTAAGAGCACTTGGGTTCCTGCCGCTAAGAGAAGAGAGAGACAACAGCAGCAAAGACAAGAAGAGACTGGTCCTAGTTTACTCATGAATAAGAGGCCAAGAAATAACAACAACCATCTCAGTGGCTCCAATGTTGATTCTTTGCCTGCTACTTCTGATGATGCAGGTAATGTTTAACATAGTGTGTATGCTTTTTTTGGGAGATTTCGCAGATGATCACAGGGGTGTGAATTTTACATGTTACTTATTTGTGGTAACGATCATATCATATGTTTATGCAGTTCTCTCCTCTGAAGTAGCCACTAACATCACATAGATTTTTGTGCAATTAACTTGACCTAAGTGATAAAGATAGAAGAAAAGAAACAATTGTGTTTTTCTTCCCCTTTTACTTTCCTTAAAGCCAGCCAGGGTTTTTGCAATCCCTGACAATTGACATATGATGCACAGTGACAGCAGGCACAGGTATATCTTATTCTATCTCTGTGAAATATTTGGATCATAGAATTAATTAGAGGATTTAATTTCTACGTGCTTGGCTTCACGTGTTAGCCAGTTGAAACAAATTGAGATCTTATAATCCCTAAATATGTTATCAAACTTCTCTCATAATAATATTCTTTGAAACAATTAGGGTTGGACGAGCAAGGTAATAATCTCCCACACGAACTTAGAGCAAAGGCGAGATTCCAATGTGTTCGTGTAAGCGCAGTTGAAGATACAGAAGATAGTCAACAATATGCTTATCAAACCACAGTTCGGATTTGTGGGCACGTCTTTAGAGGAATTTTATACGATCAAGGCACGGAAACCCAGTACATGAACGCAGAGACTAATTCTTCCGGCGGCGGAAGTGTCACCGCCGGCGCCGGCGCCGGCGGAGGTGGTGTTCGACAGCTGAATCTGATAAGCGCTGCTAACACTGATAATAATGGCGCACAAGCTAATACTTCGAGGCAGCCCTTTGCGGATTCTTGCAATGATTTGTATCTTCATCAGTCCATTACGATTGATAAGTTCATCGACGGTACGCAGATCTTTCCAACGTCTGGTTCTTTAAGATAATTTTTAGCAAAAAAAAAAAAAACCATTGGATCTCTTCTCGTTTTTCTTTTTTATAAAATCATTGATGAAATAATTAATTAGCAGTGACAGTATTGTCTTCTGTTTGAAATTGTCTCTACTTTGTGTATGATGAATAGATATATTGAGGTATCGGTATGTTTGTAGTAATGCTCATTGCCATGGGCATAACTCGTCGAGTAATAAGTTGCAATAAATCTTGATTGGACATTACTATGTGTCTGCTTTCTGGCTTTATTTTGAACTTCGAAGCTGCAAGTTTTGATGCCTGGTTTACGCGTAAGCTTTCCTCTCTGATTTTGCTTTTGCCATTTTTTACGCCTTATGTTTCCCCTTTTATTTTTTTTCTTGTTATATTTTCTGCATGAGTTGTAATAAAATGGAAGAGTTAAGGTTTTGTTGCTTATAAGTTGCTATTGATGATGTTAAAAAGATTGTGTGCCCATCGATTGGAGGGTTTGCTTACCTTAACTTTAAGCAACCTCGAGCGGTAAAAACCATTATACTTATTTGTGAAGTTCTTATTATAAAAATGTCGTCTTTTGAAAGCATTTTTTGTAGAGAGAAATAGGAAATTAAATGTACAACATGCGGTGTTGGGATGTACATTTGGTTATAAAAAGATCGTCCGATCCGGGATGATATATGTTCCGTGACTGTGAGCAATATGTAATCGTAAAACGTAACTCAAATTCAAAACAAGTGTAATAATAATGATAAATTGCATAATGCATTTAATAGTATTCCTAATAAGTAGTTCATGAATCTTAATTTAATTTTCATACACTACGTAGCATATATCCATCCCTCTATGTAGAAATGAGTAGTTGCACGGTAAAGTAAGAAAACCCCAAATTAAATTGCCTTCATTCCGATATAAACATGCATAAATAATTGCGAACGGCAATGTCACTCATTATTTCATCTTGTACGTATAGAACATCTTTTATCACCATGAATCCATTTAAGACTCTTAATTGTTTGTCGATGAAATTGAATACTCTCCACTGCTAGCACTCATTATATATATATATATATATATATATATATACATATATATATATAGTGATATAGATCATCCTTTTTTTTTGAAAAAAAGTAGTTGTATTCCATTATAGACGAATGTCTGAAGATAGCAAGTCGGCCAATTCTTGGGATGGTGGGGAACGTCCCTCTCCATTAACTCAAGAGTTTTGGCAAGAAAATGAGCAACATTATTACAATTACGCCGAACAAGGTTAAACGATAAACTGTCGAAATCTCGAGCGAATTGCAGGCAATCTTCGAGTATGCTCCCTGTCGTAGCTGAATCCGTGATGCGCTGATTGAGTTTCATGATAATGTTAGCGCAATCTCCTTCGATCACGACCTTACGCCATTGGTTCATCCATGCAACCACAAGTGCCCATCTTGCTCCCATTCCCTCGATAACCTCAGGATCAAACTCTCCCAAGAAGAACTTCGTCCACCACCCAACGCACGCTCCTACGGAGTTTCTTGCAATCACGCCGAATGCAGCCCCATGCCGTGCTCTATGAATTGCCCCCATCGAAGTTAAGTTTGATAACCCCGTGGTCAGGACATCGCCAAGAGGTAGGGTTATTCACATTCCGAGCCGACAGACCTTCAAAAGCCAAATTAGGACCCAAGATACCATCTTGTGCTCTAGACAGTACACTGCCTGGCGACATGAAAACTCCCTCCATGACCCATTTATTGCGAGCCTGCCATATAGCCCAGCATGCCGACAGAAGGAGGTCAAATTCGGGCGAGCCTAAGCGATCATGTAAGCCTTGCAGCCACTCACTAGCTGACATTCCCCAGCTACGAATCATGTGAGAGGAGAACCCCACAGCTTTCTAGATTGACTTCACTTCTGGGCACTCCGTGAAAATATGCCTATCATCTTCTCGTAGGGCACCACATTTTCGGCACATCTCCTGGTGTAAGCACTTTCGTGGAGGTTCGCCGCCGTTGGTAGCGCATTCATACATAATCGCCAAGCAAACACTTTAACTTTGGGTAGGACTTTCGCATTCCAGAGAAAGCGCCAAGAATGCATCGAACTAGTGATCGCTTGGCCTCTTTGAACCATATCCCTAGCTACGTAGTATGCCGACTTCACCGTGAAGGACCCATGCTTCGTATAATGCCATATTAACCGGTCTCGCGCATCAGTCATGCTTAACGGACACCCCAAAATCAATTCCGCATCGATAGGTAAAAATTGTGATCTAATTAGCGTAGGAGACCAGCTCCCCATCGGCGAGGAACGAAGGTCAGCAACCGTCATATTCTCGTGTTGAGCTCATATTGGGCTTACCACTTTGAACGACCATGGACGAGGAAGCCACGGGTCAGTCCATATATTAATTTTGCGGCCACTCCCAACCCGCCATCGAGTCCCCGTCTGAATGATGCCTCGCGCCGAATGTATAGCTCGCCAGGTTGCCGAGGGTTTCGAGCCTAGGCCAGCCTCCAAGATAGTCCCGTACGGGAAATATTTAGCTTTTAAGACCCGACTAAGGAGGCTCTCCGGCTTCGATAATATTCGCCAGACCTGTTTAGCAAGGAGTGCTTCGTTAAACAGACTTATATCACGAAAACCCATACCTCCCTCAGATTTCGGTTTGCACATTCTCTTCCAAGAAACCCAATGAAGCTTTTGTTTGTCGGCAGAGCTCCACCAGAACTTTGAGATTAGCTTTTGTATGTCTCGCACTAATGACAACGGCAGCTTGAATACGCTCATCGCATATGTAGGTATCGCCTGTAAAACTGCTTTGATGAGAATCTCCCTCCCGGCTTGTGATAGAGTCTTCTCCGACCAGCCACGCACACGTCTCCATATCCTATCCCGAATATGATTGAAGACTTCCTTCTTGCTTCTGCCCATGACTGATGGTAAACCAAGATATAAGTCATGTCGAGCTTCTTTGTTTATTCCGAGGGTTTCACAGCATAGGATTTGGCTTGATTCATCAACGTTCGGTGAAAACGACGCGGACGACTTCAGGAAATTCACCGTTTGGCCGGAAGCTCTTTCATAGACTTCGAGAATGCCACGTATAATTTGCATGCTCTCAGCAGTGGATCGCGTGAAAATAAGGGTATCATCTGCAAAAAGAAGATGTGAAATAGATGGCGCTCCCCGACAAACTGTGATCCCTTTCAGCCCATGATGGGCTTCGGCTTCCTTCAATAAGCTGCTGAATGCTTCCGCGCAAAAAAGGAATAAAAAAGGTGATAACGGGTCCCTTGGCGTAATCTCCTTTTGGGAGATATACGACCAAAAGGGCGACCATTAAGCACAAAAGAATAATCGAGAGACGACACGCATAACATTATAAGCCTAATAAAGTCATCATGAAAATCCAACTTACACAACACCCGCTCCAGAAAAGGCCATTCGACCCTGTCGTAAGCTTTGCTCATATCCAATTTTAGGGAACAAAATCCCTCTCGCCTGTTTTTTGTCTCATCGCATGGTTAGATTCGAAAGCAAGAAGGATATTATCTGTAATAAGCCGGTGTGGAATGAAAGCGGATTAAGTGGGAGAAATAATCTGATCCATGAAATGTTTTAACCGGTTAGTAATGCATTTGGAAGAGATACGATAAATGACATTACATAAGCTAATAGGCCGAAATTGTGTAATATTTTCAGGGTTTTCACATTTTGGGATAAGCACTATATGGGTATCATGGAAAGCCGGTAATGCAATGCCCTTATCACCAAATTTAAAACTCTTAACTGTTTGTCGATGAAATTTAAATGTAACATTCTAGCGCTCGTACCATTTTTCTAAGTGGTACGTTTCTTTCCATGTAAACTGGTTTGTTTTGAATGTTCACACACACACATTTCGATATCTCATTAAACACGCTTGATGAAGGTCAACATTGTGCAAATTGTACTAGATGAGATATAGCCGTTGATCATGTAATAAACCAAGAACTCTACCAAAATAACTCAAATGGAGTTTAATATTCTGAATCTGAATATAAACAGCTAGTGGATTACACACATATATAATGTTTGTTAACCTTTTCGTAGAGGCTAGCTACTTCGCTATAAATATTCTAAGCTATATATATCGTTATACAAATATATAATATTATACTTCTCTGAAGTTGTCAGTAAACTATAGTATTACGACAACAGTGTTTCAACTTTCTTAGATTGCCTCGAGCAACAAAAACAAAAGGAATATCACCAGCTAATCATGTCCGCGAAACCAAGGACGACGCTATCTTTCTCCCCAAATTTTCCGACAAAATCGTTTTTTCCTCTATTTCTCAGTCTTCTTCATGTTTATCTCTTCTTTGTAACCTTTGATTGAGCGTAGCCTAATAATTAAAAACAGGCTCAAGGCTCTGAAAGCCCAAATAATCAGGTCAAGAATTAACCCAATGAAAGCACAAACTTGCCTAAATAGCTAAACTGCGTTTGCAATTATTATTATTATTATTATTTTGAATCAAATGGGTATTAGTTGCATGTTATCATTCATTGGTGCGTGGATAGGCAGGTTATCTTATATCACAAGTAGATGTTGGACTATTATATACAGTTCATCAACAACATTTAAATTAAATAGGCAAAAGTATAGAGCAAAAGAGTGCGTGGCTTAATATATAATATTAGGCATGCAATCTCTATTGTATGGCTTCAAGTTGCAACGATTGATATGCCAAGATAAAATAATAAATTTATTATGGTTCTTATCTCACGTATAGATAAGATTTGTTGGCAAAATATCTTATGTATAGTTATGACCATATTCATTGGAGGGTTCTTGAAAGGTTGATTCATAATCACTCGATGACCTTGGGAATTCACATCAAAACTATGCATACGTTGCTTGAGCCTAACCCTATAAATAGCGGGCTTATCTTTGCCATTGAGTGTGGACTTTGAGAGCTTCATTATCTATATCTTTTCTTCATGCTCCAACATTGTTGAAGATCGAGTTGAACCCTGGAAGTTGCCATTCCCGTGGAAACAACTTCTTAGGGCAGCGTATCGCGCCTCTCGAATTTATTTTGTGTGTTTCATCGAAGTCTACAACAATCTAAGAAGTTGATATGGCTGAGTATGATAATGTCTTTGATGATGACGTCCTTCTGGAGGACGGTGAGATGTTCGACCAAGAAGAAGATGTGCAACTTTCACCATCGATCCCACCAACGGAGATCAATAGCGCACCCGCTTCAAACGCAACTCTCCCGGCAAATCAAGGGAATGGCCAAAATCCAAACATACCCACCGGAGGCAATTTAAATGGAGGATCTCAAGGTGGAAATCTTGGAGGTAATATAAACCCAAATCCTTTTACTATGAATGGATTTCCTCAAACTGAAATTGGAGGAAATGTGGGGGGGGGGGGGGGGGAATCATATGATGACTCCACAATTTCCCCAACTGGTTCTGTGAGGTTCCTGACACCTCAAGGATTGATATGTTTGGAGGTGTGAACTATAAGAGATGGAAAGAAAGGATGTTTTCCTTGCTAGATAAGCATGGGATAGCATGGGTGCTTGAGACCCCTCTCACTGAGAACATGAATTATGCGGCTTGGGAAATGGCTAATAAGATATGCCGAAATTCCATCCTTGCAACTCTCTCAAATCCACTCTTTGATATTTATGCGGGATATACCGATGCAAAGATCATGTGGGATTCTTTGAAGCAAAAATATACCGCTGAAGATGCGGTTAAACAGAATTTTCTTGCAGTGGATATTATCATTGGAAGATGAATGAGAATGTTGATGTACACGAGCAGCTCAATGAGTACCTGCAACTCATTGAAGGACATACGGTCGAAAACATTATCCTTCCTGAAGAGTTCATGGCCGAACTACTAATCGAGAAACTTCCATAATCTTGGAATGACTACAAGCAAAATTTGAAGCATAAAAATAAAAAGATGAACATGGATGAGGTGATGAAGCATATCATCATTGAAAACAAGCATAGGAAGCAAATGGGAGTTGCAACCAAGGAATTCAAAGAGAAGGCAAATCTTGTAGAAGATAGTGCCAAAAAGAAATTCCAAAAGAGGCCCAGTGTGGAGGCCGTATGGAGGTTTATGAAGCCAAACACTAATGGCAATTTCAAGAAAAAGAAAGGTAACTGCTTTGTTTGTGGAAAATTGGGTCATTATGCTTCTCAGTGCAGGAAAAGGATTTTAAATCCTAATTTTGGGAACAAGGCGGCACCTAAGGCGAACATGGTTCAAAAAAGGAAAGTGACACTATTATTGCCATGATATCGGAAATAAACATTGTGGAGAAAGGAGCACAAGGTACTTGGGTGATGGAATCCGGTGCGACAAAGCACATTTATGGAGACAAGAAGGCTTTCGTAGAGTACACGGAAATAAATGGAGAAGTCTTTCTTGGAGACTCATCTACTACTAAAGTTCTTGGAAAAGGCAAGGTGAATATCAAATTTACATCTGGGAAAATATTGACTCTTCAATATGTGCTTTATGTGCCGAAAATTAGGGCGAACTTGGTGTCAGTGGCACTGCTCGACGAGGCCGGTGTCAAGACAACGTTTGAATCGGGAAAAATGATTCTTACTAAAAAATAATGTCTTTGTTGGAAAGGGTTGTTGTCAGAATAACCTCTATGCACTCAATTCTAATTCCATAATGAATGAAAGTACTTCTTCGGTTTATTTGTTGGATTCTCATAAATTGTGGCACTTGAGGCTTGGTCATGTGAATGAGTCATATTTGAAAAAGATGATCAAGATTGGACTATTAGAAAACATACACAATATTGGGACAAATAAATGTGAAGTATGTGTGGAGTCAAAAATGACAAAAAAGACTTGCTACAGCGTGCAAAGGAAAACCCAATTATTGGAGTTAATTCATAGTGATATTGGAGAAATGCGAACCTGTGAATCAAGAAGAGGAAACAAATATTATATAACATTTATCGACGATTTCTCGAGATACACAAGGGTTTTCCTCCTTAAAAATAAGAGTTAAGCTCTTGAATAATTCATTCTCTACAAAAAGGAGGTAGAAAAGCAGTTAGATCGGCAAATCAAGAGACTTAAATCCGATAGAAGAGGAGAGTATCTTGCAATGAATAATTTCTGTGAAGAAAATGGAATTATCCATGAAAGAACTCCTCCTTATTCACCGGAATCTAATGCGACCGCGGAAAGAAAAAATCGTACTTTAAAGGAAATGATGAATGCTATGCTTTTAACCGCTTGCGCTCCTCAAGATCTTTGGGGAGAAGCAATTTTATCAGCATGTCATCTGCAAAACCGCATCCCACATAGAATAATTGGAAAAACACCCTACGAGTATTGGAAAGACTATTCGCCAAGTCTAAAATATTTAAAAGTGTGGGGGTGTTTAGCAAAAGTGCAAGTCACCGAGCCAAAGAAAAGGAAAATCGGCTCAAAAACAGTGGATTGTGTCTTTGTCGGATATGCACAAAATTCAGTTGCATATCGTTTTATGGTGATTAATAATGATGAATATGAGAAAGACACAATTATAGAATCCAAAAATGCTGAGTTCTTTGAAGGCAAGTTTAATATTCAAGAACCTTAAAAAATTAAAGACTTAGAGGAAGAAATCGAGTCTATGAGAAAATAACCTCTTGAATCCGAAAATTTGGATCAAAATAATCAAATGACTTATGGTCCAAAGAGAAGAAGAATTCAAAATACTTTCGGCGGTGATTATTATATGTATTTGGTTGAGCAAGAACCAAAATCATATGATGAGGCAATAACGTCAAAAGAATCCTCCAAGTGGAAAGAAATTTTTCGAGTTGAACTAGACTATGATTTGAAAAATCAGACTTGGGAATTAGTAGACTTGCCAAGAGGTGCAAAACCAATCACAAGTAAATGGATTTTTAAAAAGAAGTTACTACCTAACGGAGAGGTGGAAAAATTCAAGGCACGACTAGTTGTCAAAGGGTATACACAAAAAGAAAATATAGACTATTTTGACACGTTTTCTCCTGTGACGAGAATTACCTCAATTAGAGTTTTGATAGCCCTAACAGCCTCAAATAATTTAATAATCCATGAAATGGATGTAAAAACGGCATTTCTAAATGGAGATTTAGAAGAAGAGATATATATGCAACAACCAGAAGGTGTAGTGTAGTGTCCTTAGATTTTGTGAGCTTACAAGAAACAAAAGTTTGTAGGCTCAAAAAGTCTCTCTATGGATTAAAACAGGCTCCGAAGCAGTGGCATGAAAAATAAGATCACACATTGGTAGAAGATGGGTACACATCATCAACTGTAGATCGATGCATATATATATTTTTTTTCCGAATCGATGCATATATATAAAGAGAGAAAATGGAAATAGTGTGATTGTAGCACTATATGTTGACGACATGTTAATTTTTGGGACTTGCCTAAATGTTGTTAAAAACACAAAAGAATTCTTGTCTTCTAAGTTTGACATGAAAGACTTGGGCGAAGCAAAAGTAATTCTCGGTGTCAAAGTTCATAGAAGGCATGACGGCATTATGATCACACAAGATCATTATGCACAAAAGGTGTTGGATAGATTTGGTTATACTAATGTGAAATCATTCTCTACACCTTACGACGCTAGCATTCGCCTAACCAAAAATAGAGGTGAAGAAGTGAATCAATTAAAGTATTCACAAATTATTGGGAGTTTGCTTCACTTCGCAAATTTTACTAGACCTGATTTGGCATATGCGGTAACAAGGTTAGGAAGATTTACAAAGAGTCCCAATGAGGAGTCATTGGATAGGCCTAAACGAGTTCTTGGATATGTCAAAAACACAATTAATTATGGGATTCTGTATAGTGGTTCTCCAAATATTTTGGAAGGGTTCAGCGTGCTAATTGGATCTCCGACTCCAGTGACACTAAATCTACGAGTGGATAACGTGTTTACTTTGGGAGATGGCGTTATATCTTGGAGATCATCCAAGCAAACCCTAATTGCAAGGTCGACTATGGTCAGAGTTTATCGCTCTTGAGCTTACTCGTGTGGAAGCAGAGTGGCTGAGAAACTTCCTCAGTGATGTAGTCATGGATCAGAGATTGATCACGTCTGTGTCCATGCACAGTGATTGCCAAGCCGCAAGAAATCAAAATTTATAATGGCAAAAATCGTCATATAATACTAAGGCACAATGTAATCAAGCAGCTGCTCAAAAATGGTGTAGTGTCCTTAGATTTTGTGAGATCAGAGGTAAATCTGGCCGACCTCTGACTAAGCCACTAGGAAGGCAGTTAATCGAGAAAACCTCGAGGGGTATGGGTTTGATGCCAACGGAATTTTAAAGTTGATGGAAACCTGACTCATGTGATGGAGTGATCTCTTGAAGTGAGTTCATACAGGTAATAACGAAGTTGACTTTAATAATGTAGCATTTATCCTAGACACTCATACTCAGAGGTAGAGATGCTATTAGTAAACTTTGATTGTTACGGTTGAATGTTTTCATTCTTAATGATGTAGCTCAATTGGTGAAGGCTAGGAACTTGCAAGCAACTCGAGCTACGATCACCTATAAAGATGCATGGCAAAACGTCTCTAAAGAACTCTTTGAATAAAAAGGGTCTGCGCATGACCTGAAATGGGTGCACAACCGCGTGGAAGAAAAGATGTACTAAAATAATCATGTTCAAGTGACCTCTATTTTGCATCTAAAAGTACAAGGTTCATAAAAGTTCAACTTCACCTGTATCTTGCAATTTAAGTCATGAGAACTAGGGCTTAGTTCATAGTTTATTTTTATACACTGAGCCTCATGTGATTATTTTGTTCGAGGAAAATGTTGTTGCTGTGTGGGGGAATGTTGGACTATTATATACAGTTCATCAACAACATTTAAATTTAAATAGGCAAAAGTATAGAGTAAAAGAGTGCGTGGCTTAATATATAATATTAGGCTTGCAATCTCTATTATATGGCTTCAAGTTGCAACGATTGATATGCCAAGATAAAATAATAAATTTATTATGGTTCTTATCTCACGTATAGATAAGATTTGTTGGCAAAATATCTTATGTATAGTTATGACCATATTCATTAGAGGGTTCTTGAAAGGTTGATTCTTAATCACTCGATGACCTTAGGAATTCACATCGAAACTATGCATACGTTGCTTGAGCCTAACCCTATAAATAGCGGGTTGATCCTTGCCATCGAGTGTGGACTTTGAGAGCTTCACTATTTATATCTTTTCTTCCTGCTCCAACATTGTTGAAGATCGAGTTGAACCCTGGAAGTTGGCATTCCCGTGGAAACAACTTCTTAGGGCAGCGTATCGCGCCTCTCGAATATTTTTTGTGTGTTTCATCATACCACAGTAGAGCTCACACTTTCTTGGGCGATTGTATTATATGTATTCACTAGACCATAACCATCTACTATGTTTCTAATATGTTTGATATTAAAAGTACGTCAAATGATTTTTTTTTCTTTCCCAATGGATTGTAAACACGGACATAATATTTGACCCTTGTGATTATATATGTTTCCTTAACTAACGAGTAAAGAAATTAAAATAGATGAACTCTCCAAGTATGGATTACAAGGACTGAGATTTATGGTTCACATTATTACAACGGATTATGAACAAGTGATTATTACAAGGACTGAACTTTTTGCCATGAT
The DNA here is from genome assembly GCA_027422505.1 of Craterostigma plantagineum. Lineage (NCBI taxonomy): Eukaryota > Viridiplantae > Streptophyta > Magnoliopsida > Lamiales > Linderniaceae > Craterostigma > Craterostigma plantagineum. Next base: position 13,304,368 of record JAPQWV010000012.1, on the reverse strand, counting down.
TAGTGCATTTTTTCAGTTCTTAAGAGAAAACATTAGTTATTGGGCCTGAAAATATGAATACTGGCTTCACAGGACCATGAGAATAAAGCAAGTAGTAAGAAGTAGAGGATCACACAAACCCAATATATATATATATATATATATAACACTAGAATTTTGGAGTGCCTAGTTAGCCTTGATTATGGGCTAAAATGATCGAAGTTCGATTGAATGACATGACCGCTTATTGTAGTTCTGATGATTAACTCGAAGTCTGGATGTCGGAGAGAAATAACGAGATTCGTTTTGCGATAGAAATAAGAGAAGTAATGTAGGGATGGGGCAGATTAAGTCCCCGAAGGCTGGGTGCTCTAGCTCAGTTCAAACCAAACCTAACTTCTAACTTCTAAAGTGGGTTTCGACCAGTATACCCGTTGGTACAATCCGGTCGGCTAGTAGGCAATGCCACCCAAGTTGTAACGTGAGTACGCTCCTGCCTAGAAGTTGTTCTCGTACATTTACTATATTTTTAAGTAATTTATATTCATAATCATCAAATAAAGTTAAAATATTGGTATCAATAGAATTCATACCTAGCATCCAAAAAATGAAATATCCCAACAAGAATTCCAATATAATACTTATTTTATATTTATAGTTAATTATAAAATTTTAATTTATTTAGAATTGTTTATTAATTATGATTTTTTTTAATAAATCATATACGTATGTTAATTATGTTTCATTAATTAATTCCTCTAATTAATTTAATATATATTTACTATATAAATTATATAAAATATATAATTATAATAGATGGCTGGTCCGTCCAAACCTGCCCCTTGACGGGCCTAAAGGTCACAAATCGTCCCGTGGGCCATGGGCCTAATTGACCTCTCTAGCAATACAGTAGAATTTGTCAATATCAAGTCCATATTATTGTTAAATGAAGATAATTAGCCGCCTTGCTTGACTATCAACTTTGAACTAATTTGCTACCATCTTTGACTAATCATATTTGGACAATTAAAGGATTTGCTTTGATACATGCGTGATCTTCTTTGTGATATAGTCTAAGATTTGGCTATGTTTGTGTGCTATATGTTTGTTGAATTTTCAATATTCAAGCACTATATATATTAGTGAATGTAATTCATCATGGTATTATGAAGTAAAATAAAAAGCATCGTATATGCCATACTAACTTATATTTCATCCCTAAATAGCACAACTGCTTCCGTAACATCAGTTCTGCACAAGTAAAATTCCCAACAATTTTGGTATCAGAGCCACGATGACATTAATACCGTCGTTATTCCAATATTCTCCGAGTCAAGTGCCGATCTTCGAAGGGGAGCACTATGATTATTGGAGTAGCCAAATGCAAACCTTCTTTATCTCGTTGGATCTTTGGGAAGTGATCGACAACGAAGAAGATGAGGTTGAAACCGCCAAAACCGCCAAAACCACCAAAGAAGGCGACGCTGAACCATCAAAGCACGAAGGAGTTGAATAAGAAGGATGCCATGGTGCTACGATATATTCAACAAGGCGTTGGAAGATCCATTTTTCCTCGTATCTTTGGTGTTAAAAAGGCGAAAGATGCGTGAAATATTTTGAAACAAGAGTTTCAAGGAACTAAAAAAACAATCACCAAGTAGGCTTGTCAACGGGGCAAGTTCGGGGTGGGGATTTGATCCCCATCCCCGTCCCCGCGAAGTACACGGGGAAAAACTCCCGTCCCCGACCCCGCGGGGTTCCCCGTCCCCGCGGGGATCCCCGCCCCGCGACAACATTAATAAAAAAAAATCAGAATTAAAACTTGAAACCATACGTTAAATTCAATCACAACAATAATCCTACCAATACATAGCATAAAACACAAAGAAGTTCATATCTTAAGGCAACTCAAACCATAAAACACAATTTTGAGACACGTTATCCATCCTCTTTTGTCAATGCTGCTCACAACATCCATTTGAAAGATCCTGTTGAGCCGAGAAGGGAAGTTAGATGCCAAATAACCATGCATACATTTCTTGGTTAAAATTAAAAATAATAAAGAGATGAGATTGTAACATCTAACCATACCTCTTCACCACTATCATTATCTTCATAGAGTGGAGAACATCGAGCAGAAGGAGTGGTACCTAAAGGTCGAAGGAGATTTATTAATTCAACAAAACATAGATGTTTACCTCGTATGTACAAATGATTTGAGTACCTTTTGAATTTGCCCATAACCAATCTTGTGTACACATTAATGCTTCTATTGTGTCGTGATGAAGTCGACTACGATGTGGACTTACAAATCTCCCCCCGGTACTAAAAGCCGACTCCGAAGCCACAGTAGATATAGGAATTGCTAGGACATCTTTGGCAATCAATTGCAAAGTGGGGTATTTAAGTGCATTCTTCCACCAACTTAAAATATCAAAATCAACATTTCTCGGTATCGCTCGCTCCTCCAAATAACAATCCAATTCCGATTTACCATTGTCGTTCTCATGGTCCTCCGCAACAAATCGGTCATAATTACTCATCGGATCTACATCGTCAAGGCTACTCACCGGTAAATGAGAAGTAGCAGAAAATCCACTTAGTACATTCGTCTTCAACCTTGATGAGTATTCGACCACCAACTTAGAACAAAGCTCTTGAACCCTATTAATTTCGTCCTTTGCCTCATCGACACCATAAAGAATGGGAAAATAATATTGCAACAGTTTAAGCTTGTATCTAGGATCTAAAACAGTAGCCACACCCATTATTCCATGAATTTGTGACCAATACTTGTCGAATTTTTCCAACATTCTTCCCGTCATAACTTGAAGCTACAATCTCTATGGCGAGATTTTGACAATCTCAAGATGGACGAGAGAGATACTGTTCGTGATTTCTCATCCCGGACCACGGAGATCGTAAACCAAATCAAAAGTTGTGGAGACAAGATTCCAGACAAAAGAGTCGTGGAGAAGGTGTTGCAATGTCTTCCTCCAAAGTTTGATCATGCGGCTGCCGCTATTGAGGAGTCGAAGGACCTGTCCAAGATGACCATATACGAGTTGACGGGGTCGCTTCTTGCGCATGAGCAAAGAATCAATCGGTCGATCAATCAATCAACCGAACTAGCTTTCCAATCCAAACAAGCGAGCCGGAAGGAGTACTCCAAGGGCCGCCAAAATCAGAAGAATAAAAATTGAAAAGGAAAGCCATCTCAAAACTTCGGCGAACAATCTTCCAAGTGTATCATCTGCAAGAAGACGAACCATGAATCTAAAGATTGCTACTTCAGATGCAAAAGATGCAAAATTCCAAACCATTCACAAAAGGATTGTTGGCATAAAAAATCTGAAGAAAAGGAAGATGCAAAGTTCTCCGAGCAACAGAGTGAAGAAACCCTATTCTACTCAAGTAACGGTGCCAAATCAATGAGTATGTGGTATTTAGACAGCGGCTGCAGCAACCATATGACGGGCAACCGTGATCTCTTTCTTGATCTAAATGTGAGTATCACTTCTCAAATCATTCTCGGGGACGTATCGCAAAGAAGCGCCGAAGGGAAGGAACTATCGCTGTTCTCACGAAGAAAGGAGAAACGAAGCTCATTTCGGACGTGCTTTACGTACCGAATCTATCACACAACCTTCTCAGCGTTGGCCAACTCATTCAGAAGGATTTCTCGGTGCACTTTGATAACGGAAAATGCCAAATTGTCGAGAAGAAGAAGAACGTGGTCATCGCAAATATCGAAATGAAGAATAAAATATTTCCTCTTACGATGCCGCTCAACCACAATCATGCGCTTAAGGCAAAAAATTCAGATTTGTCACGATTATGGCACTTACGGTACGGTCATCTAAATGAGGAGGCGCTTCATCTCTTGAAAGCGAAAAACATGGTTATAGGACTTCCTAATATTCACAAGTCGAGCCATGTATGTGAAGGTTGCATCTACTGAAAAATGCACAAGCTTCCCTTTTCGAAGACTTCTTGGCGAGCCAAAGCACCGTTGGAGCTAATTCACTCGGATATATGTGGTCCGATGCAAACGCCCACACCTGGAAATAAGAGGTACTTTATTCTCTTCATCGATGATTATACGCGGATGATATGGATTTATTTTCTCGGTCAAAAGTCGGAGGCGTTCTCTACCTTCCTCCGGTTCAAGGCACTTGTCGAAAGACAAAGTGGTCTTCTTATAAAGGCGCTAAGGACAGATCGAGGAGGAGAATATCTCTACAATCCAATCTTGGAATATTGTAAAGAAAATGGAATTAAAAGACAACTCACGGTGAGTCGAGCGCCACAATAAAATGGTGTCGCCGAAAGAAAAAACCGAACGATTGTTGAAATGGCTAGGAGCATGTTGAAAGGGAAGGGCGTTCCAAACCAATATTGGGCTGAAGAAGTCTACTCGGCTGCCCACATTCTCAACCGATCACCTACGAAAGCTGTCCAAGATAAAACTCCGTACGAGGCGTGGTACGACCAAAAGCCGAGAGTCGATCATCTTCGAGTCTTCGGCAGTGTGGCTTTCGCTCATATTCCTTCTCAAAGCCGCGGAAAATTCGACGAGAAAGGTCAGAAGCGTCTCTTCATCGGCTACAGTGATGAGTCCAAAGGATATCGTCTATTGGACCCAACAACAAATAAAGTTATATTGTCGCGAGATGTTATTTTTGATGAAAATGCAGCCTGGGACTGGAAAGTAAAATCGGTGGATCAAATAACTTATCTTAATCCATCATCATCTCAAACTTCTCCGGCGGATCAGAATGTCGAGGAAAACTCGACTCCCCCTTCAATTCAAGAAGACGACGATGAAACCCTCCAAGGAAAACACGCTCGATTCGAGAACTTTAGAGAACCACTGAAGTGGTGCTATTTTCCAACGAGCCTCAAACATTTGAAGAAGCATCGAATGAAGAATACTGGACAAAAGCGATGGACGAGGAAATCTCTACCATCGAAAAGAACAAAACATAGGAGCTCGTCGACCTGCCGAAAGGAAAGAAAACCATTGGGCTGAAATGGATCTACAAGATCAAGTATAACGAGAAAGGCGCAATCCAAAAATATAAAGCTCGGCTCTTTGCTAAAGGCTACTCTCAAAAGCATGGAGTCGACTTCACCGAAACATTTGCACCGGTGGCTCGGATCGAGACAATTCGAACCGTTCTTGCCTTAGCCGCCCAACTCGAGGTAACTATTTATCAACTTGATGTAAAATCAGCATTTCTAAATGGTGAAATCAAGGAGGAGTATTTGTCGAGCAACCCGATGGATATAAAGTTGAAGGCCACAAAGCGAAGGTCTATCGATTGAAAAAGGCTCTATATGGGTTGAAACAAGCGCCACGCGCTTGGAATAGCAAAATAAATGGCTATTTTATTGAATTAGGTTTCAACCGGAGCCCTAGTGAATCATCGCTTTATGTGAAAAATTCAGGTGATGACTTTCTTGTTATTTGCCTTTATGTTGATGACTTGATTTATTTTGTGACAAATCAAACCATGGTGGATGAATTCAAGAACGAAATGATGAAGAACTTTGAAATGACGGACTTAGGGAAAATGTAATATTTTCTTCGGATTCAAGTGAAGCAAAGGCCGGGAAGAATTTTTCTATCTCAAGAAAAATACATCGACGATCTTCTCAAGAAATTCCGCATGAGCGACTGCAAGCCGCTGTCAACCCCGATGGCTCTAAACAAGAAACTTAAAATTCATGATGATGCTGAAAAGGCTGATGAGAATCTTTATCGGAAGTTGATCGGTTCGTTGCTCTATCTCAACACTAGACCGGACATCACTTATTTGGTTAGTCTCCTATCTCGTTTCACGAACGAACCAAGTAAAATTCATTTCGTTGCCGCAAAACGTATATTGAGGTACTTAAAAGGGACCAAAAGTCTTGGCATCGAATTTAAAAAGGAAGAAAATTTTCATCTGGTCGGTTATAACGATAGTGATTGGGCCGGTTCGGTAGATGATCGAAAAAGTACTTCCGGCTATATTTTCTGTCTTGGTTTCATGGAGCTCAAGAAAGCAAAAATCAGTTGCGCTATCTTCTTCGGAGGCCGAATATATTGCTGCTACTGACGCCGCTTGTGAAGCAGTTTGGCTTAGAAGAATTTTGGAAGATTTAAAGTTTGAGCAGAAGGAACCAACCACGATTCACTGTGATAATATGTCAGCTATCGCGATGACGAAAAATCCCGTGTTTCATGCAAGAAGCAAGCACATCGAGCTTCGTCATCATTTGATTCGAGAGTTGGTGACTCGAGGAGAAATTCGCATGGAATTCGTCAATACAAATGACCAACCAGCGGACATGCTAACCAAGGATAACAACTGGGAAGTTCGAGAAGTTCAAGAATCAAGTCAAGGTTGCAAATTACGAGGGGGTGTTAAATGAAGATAATTAGCCACCTTGCTTGACTATTAACTTTGAAAAATGAAGAGAAGAAACCTAATTTGCTACCACCTTTGACTAATCATATTTGGACAATTAAAGGATTTGTTTGATACATGCGTGATCTTCTTTGTGACATAGTCTAAGATTTGGCTATTTTTGTGTGCTATATATTTGTTGAATTTTCAATATTCAAGCACTATATATATTAGTGCATGTAATTCATCATGGTATTATGAAGTAAAATAAAAAGCACGTATATGCCATACTAACTTGTATTTCATCCCTAAATAGCACAATTGCTTCCGTAACATCAGTTCTGCACAAGTAAAATTCCCAACAATTATAAGAAAGTTAAAGTATCAATGGTGGTGCAAAAATACCATAATAAAAAGCTTAAAAATCAAGCAATTATTGTTGAAAGAGATTCCAAATTAGGGGCTATATATAATATTATATATATGTGTGATAAGTAGGCTTTAGATAATAAGATATATATTTTTTAATTCAAAAGATAGTGTGAAATATCATAGCACCGAGAGTTTGTACAAAGTTTCTAGGAATTTTTAATTAAATAAACAAAAAAAAATCAATCATTAACAAAATAAACGGAAAAGAAAAAGTATTAATAAAATAGCGATTTTCGTACTCTGGGAGTACGAATTAGTAATTCGTACTCCCGGAACACGAGTTACGTTTGGGCGTTGACCCGCTGACCCGACACGTCGGCGTAACTCGTATCGGGGAAATACGAGTTAGTAATTCGTACTCTAGGAGTACGAATTATCTGCTGACCACGCTGACCCTGACATGGCAATGACATGGCGCGTTAAATCGTATTCTCAGTATACGAGACAGTAACTCGTATCCTGAGGATACGAGTTACATTGTGTGGCCGACCAACCTGCATGGCCATGCAAGGTGTCGGCAATAATTCGACTAACTCGTATTCCGGGCATACGAGTTACGTGAATTATTACAATAATTCACGTAACTCGTACGCCCGGAATACGAGTTACTTAACTCGTATCTCCAAGATACGATTTAAGTTCCTATAAATCCCCCCTCGCCCAGACTCGTATATCATTCATTAGCCCTTCTCAATTTATATTAATAACTCAAACAATGGTGTCGAGTCGCGTACAAGTCATAGTATATTTCGGCGGCGATATAATTCAATCATCTGATTCTACCATCAAATATAGTATCCGCCCTGTTGGGTATAGGCGAATTCGTCGCACCACCAGTTTTTCCGAGTTTATTTCGTTGTTGTTCGAAATTACGGGTGCTGATAGCAGTCGTTGTTCGTTGACTATCCATGCCAAAAATGAATACTTTCAACATTCCCGCCATTTTCATCAGCTTTTTCAAATCTCCAACGACAACGATTTACAATTTTTCATACATCCCGATTCAGAAAACAATTGTGTCGAGGTTTTTGTTGAAACAGTTGAAAATCCAAACTTTGATTTGAACGAAGAGCCTCATCGAAATTTTGAAGTTGGTTCTTCGAGTTACACCTGTACGGATTTTCCCGACATTGCCTCAGTTACGGCAGGGTTCAGTAATGTCTCTTTGGAGATGTCGGGGCATGTTCCATTCAATATGCCGGAAGCCGTGTTAGAACCGGAGCCAGAAGTCGTGCCAGAACTCGAGGAAGACGTTCATGTTAGTGATTCAGAAGCGGACGATGTGGATCCACTTTTATCCGAGTTACCTGATCCCAACGAGGACGACGAGAACGACGACGACGATGCGCCAGATGATACCACTCCAACGAACGTTGCTGCTCCAACGCTGTTTCAGTCCGTCCCATTTTTCCAAACGTATCAAATGCCACCTCCTGCTGGTGACGACTACGGTGGTTATGGGGAGTTTTACGACAGAGATAACCCTATGTTTTGTCGAGGTATGATTTTTCAAACTAAAAAACATTTACAACGTGCCGTCGACGTGCAGCGGCGGTGCAGCGACGGGGGGCGGGGCAGCGACGGCGGGCGGGGCAGCGACGGGCGGCGGGGCAGCGCAGTGGGCGGGGCAGCGACGGCGGGCGGGGCAGCGACGGGCAGCGGCGGTGCAGCGACGGGGGGCGGGGCAGCGACGGCGGGCGGGGCAGCGACGGCGGGCGTGGCGTCGGGGCGTCGCGTCTCAGTCGGGCGCGGCGTGGCGTGGCGTCGGGGATCGCGGCGGTCGCGGCGGCGGGCAGTTCGGCGTCGTCTTCGTCGTCTTCGTCGGCTTCGTCGTCGTCTTCGTCGGCTTCGTCGTCGTCTTCGTCGTTTCAGTTCGTTGCGAGGGTTTCGTTATAAACCAGATCTAATTCGTACTCCCAGAATACGAATTACTAATTCGTACTCTGGGAGTACGAGTTAGTCCACGTAGGCGCACGCGCCAGCTGGCCCGTAAATCGTACTCCCAGGTTACGAGTTAGGGTAACTCGTACTCTGGGAGTACGAAAATACCTATTTTATTAATACTTCTATTTCTCTGTTTATTTTGTTAATGTTTGTTTTTTTTTTTTGTTTATTTAATTAAAAATACCAAGTTTTTAAGCAGATCCTGAAACTACATGGTGGGATGATATCTAGTTTGATATTTCTTGTGTTGTGAAATTATTTTATTGAATATTCTTTTGTTGTTTTGGGCTTTGTACAACCTAAACTAAATGACCTAAATAAATGTTATCAACTTGGACGAATTCTCGCTTCATCATTATTTCTGTGTACTAAAATAATCAAACATATAAAACGGCGTCGTTTTGATGTGAACGATCGTATGAGATAGAATACTATAAAGATAGTAGGCTAATAGGCAATAATTACGCTAGTCCTAGAATACGACTAAATTACTGTTGTTATCCCCATTGTCGTATATAAGTATTAAAATATGTTATTCGTTCATAAATTTCCGTTAAGTTCAGAGGATGATTTGAGTAATAATGAATCGCTCATCTCATGAAAGGTACAGTACATTGATTGCCTGCCCTCCTTTGGCATTGTGATTTGTGGCTTTTAACAGTACATAAGCTTTGAGTGTGATCGAAGATACTGCTGACAGGAATTAGATATAATACCAACAAACATTAGCATCATTATCTTATTATTTTAAAAAGCATACTGCGCCATAAAAACAGACAACAACCAAATCACACAGCGCGATATATAGAGGACAGACAAATTTATACTTAGTACTCTTCCATCATCACAAGATAAGCTTATATATATATATCTCAGTTTGCAAGAATATAAGCATCCAAATCATTGAAGCTCTTAGCAGCAAAATCCTTGATAGGTTCTGGGTTGGGCACTTCCTCGCTGACTTTGTCGAACTCACATTCCCATTTCACAACACTTCCATCGCCTTTAGGGCTCAACTTAAGGCTTGCCTTGAAGTTCTTGTAGAACTTAAGCACCTCACCATCAATCACGCTGTAATTAAATGATTTCTTCTCTTCATCCACAGCATCGATCTTTTCCTTAGCAGTCATTGAAGACTCAAATAACCCTACCCATCAATCATTTTTATCTTAATTATTAATTTCATACGTACTATGTATATATGTGTTTGCGCGAATGGATATAATTAAATAATTATTTTTACCTGGTGGATACTTGATCAAGCGAACAGTTCCAGCAGATTTTCCATCGCCTTCGACAACCTCAATGCCTTGGTACTGATTTGGCAATGCTTTTGGGAAAACGGTGGTTGAGTCCACTATGCTCTTCCATACCTTATCCACGTTTGATTTCATCTCAACTTCAACCTCAAGCTTTGACGATGATGCCATAGCTGCTATTCTAGTACTCTTTGTGTATGCTAGAGAATATAAGTTGTCTGATGATAGATGGATATGATGGTCTGGGGAGCCTGATATTTATACTCAGATTCTCATGAATATATTAATTTTTTCTTTTTTGTAATGAAAGGATTTATTTATTTGTCTTTGCTTGGTGTAATAAAATAATAGTATGTGTGTCAGCAGCTCCGCAAAGTAACGGATGAGCATAATGAATGCAAAGGGATACCAAACTGCATTTACTGTTCGTTGAAATTATAGGTAAGAAAGAGCGAGTCTCATCGATGACGAAGAACCTGATGAGAGAGGAAACAAATTGCCCAATTAAATTCTAATAGATGACGATGATATATATATATATATATAGTGCTTTTCTTAGTCTAGTACTACAAACTAGATGTTCTTGATATTGAATGGAATAATCTCATTTACTTAATCATTAACTGGGATCTGATCCATACCATCCCTAAAGACTTGATTGTAAAATAATATCCTCAGATGCTTTTATTCATCAGATCTATTAATGCAAATACTTTCTACAAAGGAATCCATCTGAACTTCGTACCTACTTTTGGCAGCCTCATAATTTAAAAATTAATAGGAAAACACCGAAAATTTGTTCTTAGAAGTGAAGTGCAATAAATTGTACCAGAAATAGGAAAAAATTAAATGTTTCCGCATTATTTGATTGAAGCAGCTGGTGGGTTCACGGTGGTAGTTGGAAGACTTAAAAGACTTGTTGGGAATTTAGTACGAGATAATGCTTGCATGTGCATAGCTTTTTTTCGCCAGGAATAATATAATATGCTTTTCTTACATAATAACGGGCTCGAATATCTATCTGATAATATATGGGTTTTCTCTTGGGCTTGATGGGTCTTGCGAAGATGGTCCGTACTTAAAGAAAATGGATATGGCCATTGAATATTATTGTATACTTTCTGCCCGTACGAATCAAATTTGTCTATCATGCAAGAAAACAAAATTTGGCAAGAAAAAAATATAAAAAGAAGTACGAAGCTTTTGGTCGCACCATTTACCCAACAATCATATTGCATGAACTGACATGATGTCTATGCCTGCACACAACTTTTTAATATAGGGGCTATTTAAATTTCAGGCTCCATTACCAATTTTGTTTAGAAATCAGGCCCCATTAATGTTTGACATAAATGAAGGACCCAATGTAAGTTTTTATTAGATTTCAGGTCTCAAATGCTGCTAAAAGACTTTTTTACCCTTGTTTATTCAGCTTTCCCGCCCAAAACACTGCCATGTTTAGTAGGTACCACTTCATCGCAAACTGGTACCACATTATTGTGGTATATTTTATATTTCCAATTTGGTTAACCTTCTTAGGATAATTATACCGCTTTACTCCTTTTTAGTACCGCGTCTGCTAACATTAAATAACAAATGTACCACTTTACTCCATTCCAGTACCACATCTTCTAAAACTAATACCAAATGAGAATAAGTTTTATCACGTACCAGTTTTTGGTAACGCTTCTTATAGTAATTATACCACTTTACGCCTTTATGTATCGAATCACCTAAAATAAATACCACATGAGAATAAGTAATATCCCGTACCATCTGAGTAACAATTCATATGGTAAGTATACCACTTTATGCCTTTCTGATACCGAATCATTCGAAATAAATACCACATGTAAGTAATATCTCGTACCAACTAAGTAACAATTCATTTGGTAATTATACCGCTTTATGCCTTTCTGATACCGAATCATTTGAAATAAATACCACATGAGAATAATTAATATCTCGTACCTATTGATTAACAATTCATATGGTAATTATACCACTTTACGCCTTTCTGATACCGAATCATTTGAAATAAATACCACATGAGAATAATTATATCTCGTACCTGTCAATTCATATGGTAAATATACCACTTTACGCCTTTCTGATACCGAATCATTTGAAATAAATACCACATGAGAATAATTAATATCTCGTACCAGTTGATTAACAATCATATGGTAATTATATCATTTACTCCTTTCTAGTACCAGTTTGGTTAACGATTTAATGGTAATTATACGACTTTACTCCTTTTTAGTACCGCATCATCTAAAATGAATATCAAAAGATAATACCTCTTTATATAACACATAAAAGAGCATTTTTGTCAAATCATATTTTATGTCATTTTATTCTGAATTTTACGAAAAGTAGGTCCTTAAAACTACATTTAATATGAAGCAGAGGGCCTGAACTCAAAACAAAAGTTACGATGCGGTCAGAAATAGAAAGCTCCCTTTATATAAATGGGGCGTTTCCAAATCAGGCCCCATCGAAACTTTGCTTTTGAGTTCAGGCCCTCCTCAGATGAAATATAGGTTTAAGGACCAACTTTAGATAAAATTCAAATTAAGGGCATAAAGTATGATTTGACGAAAATGCCCTTTTAGGTGTTATATAAAAAGGTATGTATTGCTATTATTCTGTTACGAGATGTTATTCAAATGGTATCAATCGACAAAACTATTTCAATGATCGATTTGCCGTAAATTTTCGAGCATACCGAGCACAAAATCAAGTTTGATGTGTACTCGATGATCTCAATGATATTTACGTCGTCAGATTTAAGATCCGTGAGGAATAATTTAGAAATTCATTTACGCAAATTACATAAATCGAGCATGTTTTTGGTCGAAATTAAAGCTAATATGCCTAAATTCGAGAGACCCATACCTTGGAAATTACGTCGAGCCTTAGTGGTCCCTCAATCGTTCGTCCATCAAGATTAACGAAATGAAAGTGAAATCGCCAGTAGTTTAGATGAGTGTTCGTTATGTGGTATCAGAAAGGCGTAAGTGGTATAGTTTCCATAAGGTTCGGTACAGTAGTGGCGTAAAGTGGTATAGTTACGATAAGAAGCGTTACTCAAACTGGTACGAGATATTATTCTAATTTGGTATTAATTTTATATAATGAGGTACTAAAACAGAGTAAAAAGGTATAATAGAAGCGTAAAGTGGTATCGCAACGATAAGAAGCATTACTCACTCGAACTGGTACGATATATTACTTATTCTCATTTTGGTATTAATTTTATAAGATGTAGTACAAAAATAGCGTCAAGTGGTATAATAGAGGCGTAAAGTGGTATAGCGACGATAACTATTACTTATTCTCATTTGGTATTAATTTTATAAGATGTGGTACTAAAACAGAGTAAAGTGGTATAGGCGTAAACTGGTATAGCAAGTCACGCTGTTTTGGGCGGGAAGCTGAATCTTAGTATTATTTTGGGTGGGAACTTTTATGTAGTATATATTCATGTAATAATGTGGTACCAGAAATGTAAGATGTGTTACAGATTACTGTTTACGCATTGGTGTATATTTACATGATCAAAACCTCATTACTTGACTAGTTGCATCTTATTTGCTAACAAAATCAAGGAACTTGGTGGTTTAATACATCAAATAATATATTTCCATGATTTTTATTCTTCTACAACCGAGAAAAGCAACTTTTATTTACGAAATTATTCGAACCATTAATATGGTACAGATAACATATTATCTAGTATCAGTACGACTTAATGTGGTATCGTTTCGTAATGTATTGTTACCAGGATTGTATAAATGGTTACCAAAATATTTACAAGTGGTATATTTTACATGTGATGTGGTATCATATAAAAATGGTGAGACCATATTCATTGACGGATCATGAAGCTTCTGGAATGTTCTTTATTTTCAGAGAATATATGTCATTTCGGCAGGTTATGGTACCCGTTGGGGAGGAAGTGGTATGATTTGGCGAGGATCTGGTATCATTTGGGGAGGAACTGGTACCATTTGGAGAGTAAGTGGTACGATTTGGAGAGGTAGTGGTACTGTTTAACCAGAAACTTTTATGTCGTATATATTCTTGTAATAATGTGGTACCAGAAACACTTTATGTGTTACAGATTGCGGTTTGCGCGCTAGGGTTTCCAGTTTTTTGGTATAGAGTATCGGATCTTAGGGTAAACTGTTTCGGGGTTACGATTAAAGGTTTATTGTCGTAAGATTTGTTCTATGATTGATGTATAATGTTGTTTAGGATACATTCGTTGTAATTCATAATGGTATATATCAATGTGATGTAAATATAGTTGTCTACGATTTGCATTGGTACAATTCACATGATCAAAACATCATTACTTGACTACTTATATCATATTTGCATAAAACGTAACAAAATCAAGGAACTTGGTGGTTTAATACATCAAATCATATATTTCCATGATTTTTATTCCTCCACAACTGAAAAAAAACAACTTTTATTTACGAAATTATTCGATCCATTAATATGGTACAGATAACATATTATCTAGTATCAGTACGACTTAATGTGGTATCATTTCATAATGTATTGTTACCAGGATAGTATAAAATGTTACCAAAATATTATCAAGTGGTATAATTTACATGTGATGTGGTATCATATAAAGATGGTGAGACCATATTCATTGACGGATCATGAAGCTTCTGGAATGTTCTTTATTTTCTGTTATGATGGCGTATAAATTGGTACGACATTACGATGAAGTGGTATGTTTTACATGTGTTTTGGTATGGTACAAATATTGATCCATATTCATTGACGGATCATGAAGCTTCTGGAATGTTCTTTATATTTTGGTATGAAAGGAGTATAAATTGGTATTAAATTATGTTGAACTGGTATAGTTTTCACGTGATGTGGTATCATATAAAGATGGAGAGGCATATTCACCGTCGGCCATGTAGCTTCTGGAATGTTCTTATATTTTGGTATGAAAGGAGTATAAATTGGTACTAAATCATGCTGAAGTGGTACATGTTACACGTAATGTGGTATCATATAAAAATGGAGAGGCATTTTCACTGTTGGTCCATGTAGCTTCTGGAATGTTCTTTATATTTTGGTATGAAAGGAGTATAAATTGGTACAAAATCATGCTGAAGTGGTACAGTTTACACGTGATGTGGTATCATATAAAGATGGAGAGGCATATTCACTGTCGGCCCATGTAGCTTCTGGAATGTTCTTATATTTTGGTATGAAAGGAGTATAAATTGGTACGAAATCATGCTGAAGTGGTACAGTTTACACGTGATGTGGTATTATATAAAGATGGAGAGGCATATTCACTGTTGGCCCATGTAGCTTCTGGAATATTCTTATATTTTGGTATGAAAGGAGTATAAATTGGTATTAAATCATGCTGAAGTGGTACAGTTTACATGTTATAACTAAGTGGTATAATTTACATGTGATGCGGTATTATGTAAAGAAACTATTTTTCCGGCCATATAAGTTTCTGTAATGTTCTTATTTTTTGGTACGAGTGGAGTATATATTGGTACCATATTATAATGAAGTGGTATAATTTACATGCGATGTGGTATTGTGTAAATAAATTATTTTCCAGGCCATATAAGTTTTTGTAATGTTTTTATTTTTTGGTACGAGTGGAGTATATATTGGTACCATATTATAATGAAGTGGTATAGTTTACATGTGATGTGGTATCGTGTAAAGAAATTATTTTTCCGGCCATATAAGTTTCTGTAATGTTCTTATTTTTTGGTACGAGTGGAGTATATATTGGTATCATAATATACTTAAGTGATATAATTTATATGTGATGTGGTACCAAATTAAACTTATGTGGTATAATTTAAGTGTGATGTGGTATGAAATAGAACTAGTTCAAAACGCTACAGTAAAAACAGAAGCAGATGACCTGAACTGTTAACATCCTTCCAAAAGCTGAGCCATCATTCAAAACACTGTGCTAAACACTCGATTCATCGACTTCTTATGCCTGTTGGACGCCGTTCAATCGATTCATCGACTTTCTTCTTCCCAGCAACTATATTCTCCTTCTTCCGGCCAATTCCTCCGCGATCGACGCCGCGCTTCTTCCCATCAACTTTCTTCTTCCCAGCAACCTTCTTCCGTCCAATTTCTTGGCGATTAACGGGTTTCTTCTTCGCCATCGCAAGATTCGTCGATTAAGGGTGTAAAGAGGGCCTGAAATTTCGTCGGCTTTTCTCGATGAAAGGGGGAATCGGATTTTAGGATTTCTGGTACTGAAATCGATTTGATGTAATTTCAGAAAAAAATAAGGGTACAAAAGTCTTTTCCGCCTGAATGGATCTTTATCCCTAACCAAAATATTGTTTGGGTCCTTCTCCCTACTTAAAATGTAAAGAGGGTCTGATTCGTGCTTAAAACTCTTAGTAGGGCCTGAAATACAATTGACCCTATATAAATACCCATTATAATTATTGCTTTAATGTCTGCGAATATAAAGGCAGACCATGCAGATTGGGCATGAAAATCACAATCATCATTTAGGGGGCACAAGACCCCATCGGAAACATGCGTTGGCTTGCGATTGGTTAGGTTTCATCTTGTAATGAAATGAGTTTTTATTTTGAGAAGAAAATAAATAGATTTTATATAAAATGATTTCAGTAGTCCACAACTTGGGTCATCGCAGAAGATGGTCCTTGTCGTCAATTTAATGGTCTTGGAAGAAAGATCATCATCCCAAACACCTCACATGGCTTACCTTATAGACTCGGCCAAAGCTTATATTTTTATACAAGCGTTTCTAATACATACGAAACACGTAATTGAATAAACCAAATTCTGTCGACGAACCAAAGTCAAACATGTTCAGCAGGTTTTAAGGGGATATAGTCGTTATATTACAATTGGGAGTTGTAACTCACCTACCTACTAATAGGTTCGATTGCGTAGATCGATTCGATATACATATTGTGCGTGATATGCCTTGCCGTGATAGAATTTAAGAGAAGCCTTCTATTTTTATTAAACAGAAGGGATTAGACCGAAGATTACAATTCCAACTTAAACAGTATTTATTCGAATAAAAAGAAAATTCGAATTAATTCGAATAAATACTTTTAAATTCGAATTAAACAAAATTTGAATAAAAATACTTTATTCGAATTTAATTCGAATTTTTTTATTCGAATAAATGCTAAATAAATGTTATCCGAATTACTCAATTCGAGTTCGAATAATTCGAATAAACAGTTTTCTGTTCGAAAACGTCGATTTCAGGCTCAAAAACACGAAAATGCACTCAGATTTAGGGTTATATGTTTAATAATCACGAACTCATCGATTAACATCTCATTTCGACATGACATTTCAGTCGAGCGGATCAAAATTTGATTAAACACTTGGTTTTTTTTTCACTTCCCAATCCCTTTTTTCAAATTAAAAAACCTATAATCCTTTTTTTTTGTTTCACACAAAACTAATCTTATTTAGCAAAAATCCCCTGCCGTGTTATATATATATATATATAGAGAGAGCGAGAATACAATGTAATGTTTATTTCGATATTTTATAGATGACTGGTTTGTCTTCACTCTTTAGTGTTGAGGTCCATGCACTATCAACGGAGTAATAGAGAAAAGAAAAACAACATTAAATAAAATAATTAAACGTGCGTTTGCTTTTGACGCTCATCTCCATATGTACATACATAATCGATAGCCCTTCCTTGCCAACTGTCTTTTTTAACCTACTTTTAGATTCTTGATATAATGATCTGCATCTAAAGGTAAATTTCGTGGGTTGGAAAAAAATTAACATTTTTAACATACAATAATGCACTTCTCAATAGTAAAAGATTGGAAACGCTCCTCGACAGTGGGGAAGAAAAATCAGCTTTTACTATTGAGGAGCGTTTTTAGTGTTGAGGAGCGTTTTTAACATACAATAATGCACTTCTCGACACTAAAAAATCCGTGGGGAGTTGAAGACTTTTTGGCTTTTATAGGGAATAGTTCTTTGGATGCTCTTTCAAGGATGTACTAATATTCATTTCTTGAAGACAGTGGGGAAGATAAAACAAAAAAGAAAAGAATTATTTTTTTCCCATTAATTTTATATAAGGATGATGAATTTAGGGGTGAGCAAAACCGGTCCAATTCGGATATCCGGATTTTTCGGATATCGAAAAATGATATCCGTATCCGGTCCGGTTTTAAATGGATATCCAAAAATCGGATATCCGCTTTATTCGGAAATTTAAACCGGATATCCGCATCCGGTTTTCAAATTTATTCTTCTTATATTTTTTTATTATTTTCTTTGAAAATCGTTTTTTATTTCTTATCAACATAAAAAAATATATTTTAAGAATTTATACACATAATTCACACAATATGTGAATTTATGATTCAAAATTACATAAAAATAATCAACACAGTACCACAAATTGACATTAATTTTTTGACTTGCATCTCGATGTGTTTTATCTTTTTTTTTTTATTTCAATCTCTAACAAAGTTTTTTGCAATAATAAAAGAATATAAATTTAAATATTCTACTTTGATGATTTTATTTTCTTTTTTGGACCTTCATTTTTTTCCCGCAATTTTTTTTATTTTTTATTATTATTTTTAATAAAAAATCGGATACCGGATATCCGGATTTTAGAAAATCACTATCCGTATCCGATCCGGTTTAGTTTAAAATAAATCGGACCGGATATCCGATTCGGTTTTTAAAACTGGATATCCGTTTTTTCGGGTTTTGAAAATCGGATATCGGATCGGAATCCGATTTTCGGATATTTTTGCTCAGCCCTAATGATGATATCGGATGCCATTTTGTTTCTTTTACGGCAGTTTAGTAAAGTTTCATGTTATTTGTATGTTCTCTCAAATTTTGATATTATATGTATTAAAGGAAGATTTGATCTCAATATAAGTAACATTTTGGTATTTATTTTTTATGATATAGTTTTAACAATTTATTAGTTTTAAGTGCCTCCCACCATTTTGTCCTGCATGTTGTCTATATGGGGGTGTTTTACGTCTATAAACACTTTTTTAATAGTCATTTATAAATATAGGCACAATTTTTTTATAATTTCTTTTCATAATTTTTTTACTGATAATCTATTTCTGGTTTAGTTTTTTACTTAAATTTAATATGTTCTTCATAGTTTGATTAACAAATTGAATCAAACCGAGCTAGCAATCGTTTATGTCAATTCTGAAAGAATTTTTCAATTTGATATTTTGTTTCTATAACATAATATTTTCGGTTCGCCAAAAATCAAACTTTTATTTTGTTTTTACTATTTTACATAGTAAATATACTTATTTTATGACTAAATAAGTATTATAAAAATATTTTATTTTAATTAGCAAGCAATATTTTGGAACCTTGTCGATTTAAATTTGTTTTCGCGTTGGTTTATTTTTTAGTTGGTTCTGTGCAGGTTTTACCTGTTCATGACAAAAATTTTAATTGTAATCGAAATTTTGTCGACAAAAAAATACCGTAGAAAATTATAAAAATGGAGAAAAATTAGTGGTGATTACCATGGTTGGTTTTTTTTTTTCAGTTTCGCACATCGTATGTTTATCTTTCTTCATTTTATGAATCATAATTCAATTGTACTATCTTTTTTAATTGTGTATATTGTCAAATTAATTCATACAAAAATTTAATTAAAAGATTGCCTATTCTTGTAGTAAATTTGTACAAATAAAAAATTAATTCACAAAAAGACAATAAAATAAAAGAATGCCTTATATTACACATAGTACGTATTTTTCAAATTTGAAAAAGTGCCTACATTTGTAATTAACCCCTATTTGGGCTGTGGTTTTTTTTTATTGGGTATTGTCGTGGCTGCTATGAGCTATCGATACCTATTATTAATCAATGTCATTATTGCAAATTACCTAACAATCCCACAAATCTATGCAAAAATCAATAAATAATAATAAGCTGTCTAAAAGAATATTGCTACATGATCAGATAGTCCAAAAAATCTTTTGACTTCCAATATCGTTCAATTGGCTAGCCACATTTCATTGCATTGAAGATTACTGTCTGGCTACTACTCCTACCGTAATATAGGATCCATAATTTAAGTAGTATGAAAATAGCACAATCTCTAGGGCCCATGGGAACTACTTTTATTAGAAAATACTTGGGATATAGTGAGATGCCCTTTGATGAAAGAATCGTCTTTATCACTGTCGTTATTATAACATTTATTTCCCAACTCCTTAGTTGTATTCAAATCAGTTTCAGATGGATCTACTCTCAAGTTCTAGCTAGATGAGGCATCGTTTTTTATATTTATTTTAATAATATCTTAGATTTAGGTATGAAATGCAGTAAAGGTGAGGCTCGTTTATTCTCCTTTATTCTAAGCATTTAAGAACTAGTATATTATAGTGGAATATGTCGCTAGTGTCAAATATGCATTATGTGACGGTCCAATAAGGTAACTGGGAATATGTACTAACAAGAAGGACCACGATATTAGCTGTTCGATTTGGAAGCTGATGTGTAATATACACAAGATACGTTTTCATAAAATAAATAGCATCAATTATGAAAGTACTGCCCGAAATGTACCGTACATTCATTATCTTTTATAGGACCTTTATCTCCCACGACTCATTTGATTTAGACAAAGCTTTGTCTCCAGCATCTCGTTTTGATGTTTGCTCATGTTCTTAATTATGCAAATAATAAATGGAATGGCTGTGCGATGTTTTGATTTTTAAGATTATTTAGAGAAGCGTAATTGTCCGAAATCAATTGCGGATACACATCGGATGGGTCATCTCATGGTGTGTTAGCAAGTCGTATTCGTTGATATTTTTCTCGTCCGTTATTTTAATGATAGTGAGGGACAATACAATATTGGGGTCCTTCATCTGCAAATCACACATTATTTTACAAAGAGAAAAAGTATTTTATTTTTTACTAATAAAACAAATTGCAACGCTACAAAATCTTAATTGTCAATCACATGCATTGTATAGACCCTGGAAACAAATGGGGTTGGTTTACGGTGGGACAATGAACACGAGAAATTTCAAACCATCGTAAATTGTTCTTTTATTTTTTTAATAAGGCAAATTCAAATATAACATCCCACTACAGAAATCATGTAGTAAAAAATAAGGGCCCAAAGACCATTCTGTATAGATTGAAAAAATATATGAAACAAAAACAAGAATTTGCCGTGCGCGTATCCATAACACGCACTAGGCAATCAAACTCCACACACAACACACTCAAATTATTAAAAAAAAAAGGCTACATTTTCCGCCAAGAAAGCACACATTCACACGCGTGGCGCACACACACACACACACACACAGAAACGCATTACAAGCGTGCGCAC
Organism: Craterostigma plantagineum; assembly: GCA_027422505.1. Classification (NCBI taxonomy): domain Eukaryota; kingdom Viridiplantae; phylum Streptophyta; class Magnoliopsida; order Lamiales; family Linderniaceae; genus Craterostigma; species Craterostigma plantagineum. Next base: position 13,282,964 of record JAPQWV010000012.1, on the reverse strand, counting down.
ACTTGAGTCATTGAAAAATCAAACTCTAATTAGTAGCTTTCATGGAGCTGTGGAGCCATCCACACCTCTTATCTATCACCTCCCTCTCGACTTGGCTACCAATTCAAAAATCATCACAACCTTTGATACAAAAAAATAAAACTATGTACCAAATAAAATCAGATTCCATTTCCCCTTGGGAATCTGCAAAGCCATTAGTAGTTTCTTTACTATTGGCAAATGCAATGGATGCCCACCACCATAAGGGGGTCACCCATCATAGTATATATGTAATATAGAATATAGTTGTAAACACTCACATCTCTCGCGTCTTTTTCCTTCTCCTTGTTTTTTTCTCAATCCCATTACCCTCATGAGATAAAAAAAAATACTGAGGATTAGACGATTTTTGGACCACCGATTATATATGTTAATCAGAACTTGTCTTGTCATCACTCTCCCACGAGTAATTATTTAACTTTCTTCTCTTACAATGTTGTGATGACGAGGACGACGAGGATGATGTATCGGCACTAGTTGACGAGGAAATATTAGCCCTAGTCATGGCTCGTAGCTGAGGCAGACCCTTTGGTTGTTTATTCTTGGGTTTATTTTTTATTACGATTTCCTGGATTATCTGATAGCAACTCGCGATACTATCCTGCAATATTAACTTAAACCTATATATACATATCGACGACGACTTCAGAAATAATTTAATAATAATATTGAATTTGTGAACCTTGTGAAGAAGAGCATGGCTCCATTTCTCGGAATGTTGAGCGCCGATGGAAGAGAAGTGTGGTACACCATTTGCAGCACATAGTACCGACGAAGCAGCGATGCATGATGGCCTGTGTTCGATGAAGCTTGTCGTCTCTGTCACACAAATAATATAATATGATCTAAAGTCAATCATAAATTAATGACGTACTTTGAAAATAACTAGAAAGTTCATCTCCGTCCCACATATAGGTAAGTATATGAGACATGCAATATATATGCATGCATGATGCATGCGCGCCAAACCCCCATACGTTATAAAGTATAATATTATAGTCAGTGTAACAATATATGCATGCTTGAGCTTGACTATATCTTCATAAGTAATTATATATATACCTTGGATTGTAGAGAGAATAATGTCTTTCGCCCTCGATACGAGAAACCCATTGTAGATGCCAGAAGGGTCGATTTTGGCGGCGAAGAAACTTAAATAAGAAAATGGTGAGATGCATCTAAGTCTCCAACCCAATACCCTAAGGACAAGAAGCTCCATCTTTTGTACGTTTCTTGGTTCAAATATGAATTTTGCACCTTCGATCTGTTAGTTATTTGTTGAGTAATTCATGAGTAATCCTTAATAATGAATATAAAATTGCATTAAACGTTTTATTTACCTGAAGGTCCAAAAGAGAAGGAACGAGAGGCTCCTCCATCTTAGCAGCTAATGACACGCAAGCAACGGATAATAATTGCAATGGCCATCCATTCAACTTCTGAAATTAATTATAAAAATGTAAAGCATTTGTATAACACTATTGTTCCATGCAATCAAACAAAACACCACATTTATTTTAGATGGACATTAGTTAGTGGGTAGATAAGGAACAGAGACATATAAATAAATATACATAGATAAATTAATTTAATACCGACCGTATGTAATCTTTTAGGCAGAGAAAAAATAAAAGATATATTTTTTTTTCGGAGGAAAATAAAAGATATTTTCTAAAGCTTAATATAATATGTTAGATCCACAAAAGAAGCGTTCCCCTGTCCTATGTCCAATTATTTTATTTGACGGTGACGGAAAGTTCTGTAGTAGATTACCGGCAAGTAATGGGCGTAGAGAAATCGATCAAAGTAGTTAACGGCAAGATACGCCGTTAACGGGTGGAAACCGTAGTAAGCATGGACCTGCGCCAAATTACAAAACAAGCACGTCGGTCAAACTTCTCCGTTGACGATAAATTGCAAAATAAATCAGAAATATACTTTGAAAATCCAGGCAATAGACTCGGCTCTAAGAGAAGCGTCGATGGTGGATTGAGGAGATGCGATAGAGTTAGCTCCGGCGAGATGTTCTATCTCGTCTTCCAATAGCTCAGCGATGGCCTCGTCGATCGAATCGTCGGATGGAAGAGATTCGAGGTCGTCGGAAGAATATTCCGGCGATTCATCGCCGCCGCATGGGGAGAAGGCGATGGAGGATTCCTCTCGGCAGATGAGATCGGAGCACGAAAGTGACATGTCAGAGTCGAACGCCGGCGACGACGACGTTTGTATAGCTGGGAATCACAGATGACTGATGAGCATGTTTTTTTGGTAATACATTAATGATTATTGCCGGAGATTTATCCCGGAGCTAGGCCGGAAAACGGAGGCGGTAATGCATGGAGAGAGAAAGATGTATAGGACTGACTGTTCAGTTCAGTATATTACTCTTTAGATTCTGTTTGCTGGATATATAGATTAATTCGGCAATTTTATTCTATTTTCTATTATTTTTTGGAATTCGAAATCACGCCCCATTCACTGTTTGATTTCGTATTCAGGCAATGTTTGAAAAAATTTTAGGTTAAAGAACTCATTTTATGTGAAGTGGTATAAAAGATATATGATCTGGTATACAATGATCGTTTCTTGTTACAAACTTTCAATATAGTGGTATGTCAGAGCAATGAAGTGGTACTGCAGAAAATGAACTGGTATCAGATGATCATAAACTGGTACCGGATGATCGTTTTGTGTTATACTAAATATCAACATGTTGGTATGTCAGCGCAATGAAGTGGTACTGCAGAAAATGGGTCCTTAAAACTAAATTTTTTGGCAAAAGGGCCTGAATCCTAAATGATACTTATGGGAGGGCCTGAAATTTATTTTTTCCCTCTTTTATTTGTGCGTTTCTATTTCCAAGTAATTTTTTTGTCTCGAAATTTTCTTGGAATTTAACATTAACAAATCTTTATACTTCCTCCCTCCCCTTATTTCTTCTCATCTTTCTATTTCGGGTATCCCACATAATCTTCCCATTTCCATTTTGGGTAAAAGATTATTTCAATAATTAAACTAAGGGGTTTTTACACATAAGTACCTGGAAAAAAACTTGTAATTTAGTACCCAATCAGGATTTTTTTATATATAGGTACCTAACAGAATAAATTTTTGCACATAGGTACCCGATCCCCGAAAGTACATCATACAACACATTTGGGTACCCTATCTCAACACATTTGGGTACCCTACATAATAGAAAATGGTACGACGTATGTTATATTTAGGTACGCCCTATGTAACACACAGACATGCCGTAGGTACGACGTATGTTATATTTAGGTACCCTATATCAACACATTTGGGTACCCTATATAACAGAAAACGGTACGACGTATGTTATATTTAGGTACGCCCTATGTAAAAATATAGCATGCCCAATTGGGTATTATATATTCACCAACTAATTACACTATTTATATTAAAAAAGGCTTCTTAATTTGCATGCCCACTAATAGATTTTCTCTCTTCATGCTTTAAAAGTGTACTATAATATTAAAAATGTGGTTTCTTAATTTATGTGACACTAATTTTTGGGAAGTATTAAGTAGGACATAGGAAGTATATTTTACTGCAATACACAAACGTCCTCACGATGAAAAACATTAATTGCTCTGCCCGTATCCTAAGGATGAGATAAGGGGTCGTGTTGGATGGTGAATAGGGATGACAACGGGGCGGGTTTGAACCGGGTCCGCCCGGACCCGGGACCCGCCCCGTTTAGTTTTTAAAGGACCCAAGACCCGACCTGCCTCGCTTCACGAAAAACCCGCCTCGAACCCCGAATAAGCCGAACAAATAGAATACATGGTCTACCATTCTATAGGCGGGTCTGACCCGCGAGACCCGGTTGTTTTATATATTTATATAATTTATATTATTTATAAACATATTTCTATTTATAAATATATAAATATGTTTATATATATTAACAAATATATGTATTTATATAATATATTTATATATTTAATAATAATTTATAAGATTATATATGAATATTACATATATTTATATAAAATATCAATCGGGTCGGGTTTCGGGGCGGGTTTGACTGGACCTGAGACCGCCCCGGACCCGGCCAGGTTGAATCCTTTGAGACCCGAGACCCGGCCTGTTACCCGAATATTGGAAAAAAAAACCCGCCCCATTAGGGTATTGCTTTGGCGGGTCCAGGTTTGGACCGCCTCGTTGGCATGCCTAATGGTGAATTACATACTATACATACATTAAAATGAAACGCCTAGCTTTTATATTTTTATTGGGCTCATAGTCATGCACCTCATCGCAAGCCCACAAGAAATTTATTTGATGATCTCTAAACCTAAAATATAAGTTTTGATCTCTATATGTATCGCGGCTTGAAAACATTTTATAGTTTGCAAAAATGAAAAATTAATAAATAAACAAAATTCAAGTGTCATGGCGACGAAATCGGGACTTCATATATCCAATCCATGCAATTGAATTCTTGTTTCCCTTCAATCCCTCACTTCCATTATTAAACATTTTCGATGATTGACAAAAAGAAAAAAAAATACCTTTCGCCCCGGCAAGCAAATCATTCATTACTGAATATTTACTGTTTTCTTTTTCGTTTTTTCTCTGTTCTCCTTGTCCGTAGAGAAAACGAAAATGGAATCGCCGAAACCGTTCCTCATTCCGTTCATCTTCACAATATGCTTCTTCACCTCCATAGAATCAAAGCTCACCACCGATTACTATAAAAAGACGTGTCCGAGATTCTCCGACATCGTCCAGCAAGTCGTTCTTGACAAGCAACTCTCCATCCCCACCACCGCCGCCGGCACCCTCCGCCTCTTCTTCCACGACTGCGTCGTCGGCGGCTGTGACGCTTCTCTGTTAATCTCCTCCAACTCCATCAACAAAGCCGAGCGTGATAACGCCGTCAACCAGGTAATATGACACATACATAAAAGCATATCAAAATTATTACATCGCACATCTCATTCATACCAAGGATGATACAATTATGATTTCAGGCCCTCCCAGGAGATGCCTTCGACGTGATAATCCGAGCGAAAACAAAGCTCGAACTCGAATGCCCAGGACTCGTATCTTGGTCGGACATCCTCGCCGAGGCGACGCGCGACCTAATCAAGATCGTCGGCGGCCCTTACTACAAAGTCCGCCTCGGCCGTAAGGACAGCTTCGAATCCCACGCCTCGGCCGTCGACGGACACATAACCAAGCCCACAATGTCTTTGACCCAAATCATCGACGTATTCAAAGCCAAGGGCTTCACCGTCAAAGAAATGGTGGCCCTTTCTGGCGGACACACAATAGGGTTCTCCCACTGCTCGGAATTCGCAAATAGGATCTACAATTTCAGCAAGGCCTCTGATTTTGACCCAACGATGAACCCTAAGTACGCCCAAGGGCTGAAGAAGCTGTGCCGTAACTACACAACGGATCCGAGCATCTCAGCCTTTTTCGATCCGATTTCTCCTGGGAAATTTGACAACACTTACTACGTGAATCTGCAGAAGGGTGTTGGGTTGCTGGCGAGCGATCAGGCGCTGGCTTTGGATGATAGGACGAAGCCTTTTGTTGATTTGTATGCTAAGAATGAAACGGCCTTTTTCTTGGACTTTGCGAGGGCAATGGAGAAGACGAGTGTGCTTAATGTGAAGACTGGGAGGAAGGGTGAGGTGAGGAGGAGGTGTGATGCTACAAATTCCATGCAGACCAATTAAATATAATTACACTGATATTTCAAAGGGATTATATTTGCTTAAAAGATTTATGATTTGAAGATGATAAGGTTTGTAATTATGAAGGATGATTCGTTAATAGTCTCTCTAGTATGAAAATCGACGAATCCCTTACATAGTAATCGCATTGGCCCTCCTATTAAAACATGCGCATGGTGTAATGAATTCAAGAAGTGAACCATCTTTTTCTTTTTCAACATTATTCGGTTCCACAATTAGGTTTTCTTTTGTCGACCTTCTTCAAGTGCAAAGTATATATATGATATGTCGTTTTCTTGTTTTTAGATTTTTCATCTGATAGTTAAATAAATTTTCTTCGTGATGGATGTATGTTTAAAATTTCAAATCTGCTGGCAGAGCCTGCTAACGTGCGCCGTGTCTGAGGATAAAGAAAGATTGAATTTTTAAAGGGCTAGTTAAATGATATTTCCGAATTCCGAATTTACAAACTTTATGTCAACTATAATACATTAATATATATAGAGTCGTAGTTAATACAAGGCCAACAGAACAGAAGCACATTCCTGCGAGACGTTCATGAAAAGTAAGAAAAAGTGTTTATATAATTCAGCAATGCAGAGGCCTCTCATAAGTAGGAGGCAAAGAAGGGCAGTTCTCATTCATGTTGCTGTATGGCTCCAAAGTGTTGTAATATGGCAACTCCATCTTATATTCGCCCAAGATCTGGCAAAATGGGAGCTCATCTTCACCATCATTACACCACTTGGGCAATCTCGTCGTGTTATTTTCAAAAATCTTAAGCATGTATGCATCCCTTATCTGCAAGCAGAATGTGATGAAAAAAAATCCACCGAATAGATAGGTATCTTTAGGATGAGAGTACAAATCGACAGGTGCTTACCGTGAATTCAGTTACTTGGATTGAGTTGGAGATGGGACCAAATACTCCGGCGGCTTTATACATTGCGAGGATAAAGGCAACGCATGTAGTAGACTTACCGTCACTGTAGATCCATTCGTCTTGTTCGGGGATTGTGAGTAACTGTTCGAACGTTATGCCTTGTCTTTCAGTCTCAGCTAAGATTTCATGCAAGCCAAGATCCTGTTCGAAAACGAGATATCAGAATTATGGGCTTCTTTTTTTTAACCATACATAGAATTTGCAGTAGTTTGTTTGATGACGAAAATGACAGCGACCTTCGTCCCAAGCCTCATGTTAAGGGCTTCATTCCACATGTTTGCAGCGTACGCTGGCTGCATCCTAGTCCACATAGACATGACAGAGATGACCTGCACAAAGTTTGCCTATCAAAAGCCGACGATAAAGATGCAACTCTACAAGTTTGTATGCACACTGTCGAGAAGATTTAGAGTGATGATAGCAGGGATTGTGTGACATATGCAGATTCTCATTGCTGTCTGGCTAAAAAGGAAACAAAACGAATATTTCATGAATGGAATGATTGCATACCAAGTGAGCATCTAGCGGTGGAGGAAAATTATCGGTTACGGTGTCGATCCAACTAAAGATCATGTTGTGGTAACCATACGGTTTGCCCGACATTTCTCTTGCGAATTCCCATGCTGCACTACTGTTAAACCTCGAGCGTACTTCTGGGTGCAAGGGAAGCAAAGCTATCTGTGGATTAGAACTATCCTCGAGTGCCAACTTCCACCATTCATCCCAAGGTATGATAGCAATAATCTCTTCACCCTATAGAAGCAGAAACTAGAAGTCTTAAAGCATCGTCTTAATACGAAAAAGGGTAATAAAAACACGGGTTTTTTTTATGGAAGGGGAAAATTTCGTATAACATATGCCGCCGCAAACCTTTTCATTCTCATGGCCAGATTCACCGACCCATAGATTACCATGCTCATCCTTCAAACACACAGATGTATGCCCTGCAAATGCGCCTGTCACCCACTTCTCAAGTGTCTCGAACCCACCCCATCTTCCACGAATCTTAGAAACGGCTAAAAAGTCACCAGTATGCACATCCTTTGGATCGATGGTCGTACGACGCGGTTGGCGAAATTTTTCAAAATTCGCACCCATGTGTTTCTTCAGAAAAGCTAAGTTTGCACTCTGACCCCAGGCAGTGTTGGAGAAGAGTGGCAACACGTCGACCAAGGAAAGGAACGTCCCCAGCATTCCCGACGGCATGAGGAATACTGATATGCCATGCTGCTTTACCTGCAAGTAAACGCCAGAGATAGAAACAAGTTTAAGTTACTTTAACCCCTCCCTAAAAAGGTGTGATTCGAGTTAAGCAAACGCACATAATCGAGCTCGGCAGGTTCTTCCCATGATTCAATATTTAGTTTGTGATCTTGTGCCGAGAAATAGTAATCCCAGGTGACCCTGTAAGGAGTTGCAAATACGTACAAATCCATACATGTCCAGCTATGCGCCGCAGCAGTCTGTAAGAAAACGCGATAAAGACGTCTCAAAACCAGCAAAGTACAGAAAATCGAAACCCCAGAACTGTGAGAAAACTCACCGTGAGACGAACAACGCCACCACCAATCCCACGGTCGCCGCCATCACCGCTAAAGTCAATCCTCGCCTCGTTATCGTAAAAGCACGCACCTTTCCACTTGATCGTCCCATTGTTAGGAGCCAAAGAGCCCACGTACTGCGGCAACAAATCGACGGCACTGTGGATCGAGTTCATAACGGGCCACGATATCTGACGTGGCAACGCGGGGAGAACGTCGTTGACCCTGAAGGGAACTTTCAGAGCTTCCCCAAATTCAACCCCTAACCCTAAAATTACAAGCAGGAGGAACGAGAAAACCCTCGTTGAAAAATGGCCTGAGCGACGGCACGCCATGGTTGGGCTATCGAGAGTTGGGGGTCAATCGGAAGATCGTGGATGCTAAAACATGTACGTATGGGGAAATGGGATCAAAGGATTTTATTGATTTTTATTTTTTTGTAGCCTGGCCTTGAGTGTACAGGTGTTGCGTTATCTACTCCATGGATGATGAAGACCGTTTGGGCTTTGACTGAAGCAAGTTGTAGTAATCTCAAGTTTACACTTCCAAAGTTCCAATAACATCGCAATGATATATTTATTACCTTTTTGAACCCAACCTTTTCCATAATACATTTAATCAGGAGTTACAAGAAAGAAAAAAAATTCATCAAAAATGGTCTAAAATAGTAATTAGAAATTCTTCATCGAGGCAATTAATCTTCAAAAACCGAATAAGAAGCAGGGCAGTTTCTTCCACTTGAAGAGGTTGTCTGAAGGGGTTTATCTGAACCTGTACAATGCAGCAGCAACTTTGTCAGTATGGAAAAGGTAACAATGGACATGGAAGGAGAAAAGTATACATACTTCGACTTTAAGAGGACCGCCGCCAGTTACACAAGTAATGCAATGAGCTGCCAAATGAGACGCTTCTTCACAAAAATCAGAGAAAACTGCTGGAACCTTGATCTCCTTTATAAGCTCCTGCGATTATATTATCAAGATTTGTCTTTTTTTCTTAAGTTGGGGCGTTTAAGAGAATGTAAAAACATGCCATCATCTCTTTTGAAAGAACGGAACTTACAAGAGTGGGTAACCAGCTCGTGTAAGCAGCAATTCCAGCATTTGGAGCTACGATTATATGAGGAGGTGGAGAGTGCTGCAGAGAAAATTATCCTCGTGAAGAAGAAGCATGGCTCTAAAATCAAATCTGAAAGGTGATCAAGATTTTGGGACGACCTTTGTTAATTCGTAGTAACGGTCATGATAATAACCAGAGTGAAGCTGCAGTTTGATGTGCTTGCTACGATCTTTTGTAGGATTCTTACATGGGCAGTCCATCTGATTACATTTAGCATAGGAAAGAAGATCGATTCTTTCACCGTCCCTGAAATAAAAGATGACATGTTATGAAAGAATGTAATACACTTGGCACAATGTTACTTCCACCATCATCATGCACACAGAAAATGAATAATTGAAAGTAACCTTGGTTGAGGAACTGAAGGTCCAATTAGGTCTATTTGGATCTCCACGCCGGGAAATAGTGCTCGTAGTTCTCCGAAGACAGCCATCTGAACGAGCTCTTTTTCTGGCCCTTCGAAAGTTCAAAGCAGAGGGAAAAATCAATCCTTGGAAAATCAAAATAAATATTCGATCAGAGATTAATTTCTCCCCCATTCACCAATATGCATTAGAGAACGAATATACCCAAAGAATAGACAATAGATTATACCTAGATAATGTATCCGTAGTTCATCATTTGTTTCAGTTAGCAAGCTTTTACGATTTGCTAGATTTGCTGCCCAATATATGGTGAGTGGCTGTACCAAAAAATAGTTCAGCATTTAGTTTAATAGAAGTACTTAAATGTGGCACCAAAACTAGTACTTCGAGTTACCACAAAGTACAACGTCCCAACGAGAATATACTCACTAATATTCATAGAAAATTATATAAGTTAAGTCCTCCACCAACAATCTTAAAGCTAACTAAATGTACATCGAGAAAAGATCACATACCCAGTGAAGAAGTAAAGCAGCAGGGGAATGAAGTGGGATGCACCTCCATTCATAGTAGTCCTTCCAACTAGTCAAGAGTTCAGGTTTTGGAATGGAAGGTTCTGAGCGATTACATGAATCAGTTGTTCGTAAAAATTCACATAAGAAGAAAATCAAAACCAGTGATACCTTTACAAGGGCACAACTCACTTGGAAGATTCCAACTATCAACCGATCTACAACATTTATCATCGAGTTAGCGAGGGTGAAGCACACATCAATATCGACAGGGGGACGTAAAGTTCTGCTTTTCCATTGAAACCAGGTCAATCATCAAATATACATATTACATATATGCTTGAAAAGACACATTCTTGATCGATATTTCTAACATGGACTCAGGCTTAACCCACAGTTTGTCATCTGGCATCATAACTCAGGAGTCAGTACCTTAAATCGTCAAAACCAATATTTGAGATACCACATGCACACTCACAGGTCCACATCCCTATTCGATGGATTCCATGTCTGATTAACAACGAACACCGTGACTCCTACAATCAACATTGCCGTCCTTGATAATCTCAAATACTTTTAACATAACTAACTAGCTTCTTGATTAAAACGAGAGAAAGCTACTAACTTAACAAAGTAAGCCATTGAACAAACTCGCGGGAAAAAACAGAAAAGCTCAATCAATATCAAACAGAACCAAACCTGCAAACGAGCAGCTTCCTGGGTAAAATTAAAAGGGAAGTCTTTCAACACTTCCACACGCTTCATTTGCTGCCGTAATCTCTCGCACTCTCTTTTATGCACGGTGGAGTGGGAAACCTAGCAACGAATCACAACAAACTAAACAACAGCTGAACAGAGGAAAATAAATTAAAACTACATAGCGATCGCTTTACATGGTCGCACACGAGAACGATAATAACCTGGTGAGCTATAGAGCAGTACGCTACGGCTCGGCAGCGAGGACACCTTCGCGTTGGTGGTCCGACGCATGGCGTTCGAGCACCTTTTGCAGCGCAGTCCATTGGTATATTTATTCCTTATTCCTCTCCGTTTTCGCCCTTTTCTGACTCATCTCCGCCCCCCGCCGGAGAAAGAACAATAATCAATTCTTTAGAAAACGTTGTTAAGTTCAATAAATGTCGCGGATGTCCACTAAGCGACTTTGGCGTCTTTTTTTTTGTATGTCTGTAAAATCGATCTATTTAATGATCGTACCCAACGTTTTCACGAGAGTTGAACTTTTTAAGGTTGAGTTTCATTCAGTTAATGGAATTTCACCGTTGAGTGGGCTCACTATAACATTGCATAATCAATTCTTTAGAAAACATTGCAGAATTTTGCGGCTGCTGATCTGTTGCCGTCGCTGGCGGCACCACCTTGGAACGGCGCCGGAGCCACTACGGCCGGTGCCGGACCTAGAGGTCACAGCTGATCGGGCCTGCTCCGAGCAGCCCGAGGGTACGAGCGCGCAGCCGCATGCAACGCGCAGCCGCGGCCGGATTGCGCCGGCGCCCATGGCTAAGGCTGAGCAAAAATATCCGAAAACCGGATTCCGATCCGATATCCGTTTTTCAAAACCCGAAAATCCGGATATCCGATTTTAAAAACCGGATCGGATATCCGATCCGATTTATTTTAAAATAAACCGGATCGGATACGGATAGTGGTTTGTCTAAAATTCGGATATCCGGTATCCGGTTTTATATTTAAAAAATAATTAAAAAATAAAAAAAAAGCCTAAAATGAAAAAGGAAGGTCAAAAAGGAAAAAAAAAAATTCCTACAGAAATATTTATATTATTTTATTACATAATTTTGAATAATGAATTCACATATTGTGTGACTTACTATGTGTAGAAATTTTTATATGAAAAAATAAATTTTTATTTTGATAAGAAATAAAAAAAATGATTTTGAAAAGAATATATTTTGAATCATGAATTCACATATTGTTTATTATTTATTATGTAATTTTGAATCATGAATTCACATATTGTGTTAATTACTATGTGTAGTAATTTTTATATGAAAAAATATATTTTTTATTTTGATAAGAAATAAAAATTGATTTTGTAAAGAAAATATGAAAAATTATACTATAAAAAAAAAATTAAAAACCGGATGCGGATATCCGATTTAAATATCCGAATAAAGCGGATATCCGATTTTCGGATATCTGATTAAAACCGGACCGAATACGGATATCATTTTTTGATATCCGAAAATTCGGATATCCGAATTTCGAATATCCGAAAATCGGATATCCGGTTTTGCTCACCCCTACCCATGGCTGCCCGCGTTCTGGTCTTGTCGGTGGCTGCCTAGTCGGCCATGCAGCACGAGGTGGCGGCCGTGGGATGGCAAACGACGCATCAATAAGCCCCACGCCGGTCAAACCGCGTTGGCTTTCGATCGTCTCCCACGCACCTCGTTTCAATTTAAACACGTTGTGATTCTGATTACGAGCGACCGCTCTGATACCATGTTGGGTTACCCGGTGTCTCCCGGAGACGCCACGTCCCCGGATACGATGCGGAATAAAAATTTTCTGGGTTCCCCGATTGCCCTCGTAGCTTGGATCAGAACAGTAACACATAGACATGTAATAGGACGGGTCAAACCCGTAGAGAATATCAGTTTAAGCGAGTAGCAGCTCCTCGTCCTTTTCTTCAAGACTTCGTCGATGGTGATGGATGGCACTAGATCATCACGCCGACCTCGCAATGTACCACGGAGTCAGTTCTCTAAGGATGGCTAGAGAGAATCGAGTCGTCGCGTGGGAGAAAAGTGTGTGCATTCGGTGTGTATTTTGTGCCTTTTGTTGATTTCGAAATCACTCTTTTTTTCTACCTATGGAACACGAAATTCAGCCTATTTAAAGGCTTGGATTTTGATTTCTAAGTCCCTTAAGTGTGAAGATTTTTGTCAAATCTTACTCTCTTTTGAATTCCAAATCCAAATTTAAGGAAACTTGTTTATATTTGGAAAACTAACTTAAATACCAAGTCAAACTAAGTATATTTAAATATGGTATAAAATTCGAAACTTGATCCTAGATTAATTTCGAAATTTTTAAATAAATAATATTCCAAATATTTTATTCCATATTTATTTATATCAAATATGCAAATTCCGAAAATACCCTCAAAGGCATATTTTGAAACTAGTTTAAGGTGAAATTCAATTTTATCCTCAAGCCCATTAAGCACTTGGTCAAGCCCAAGTCTTAAAGGTAGTTTCATAAGAAGTCCAACTTCGATCCAACAAATGGCCCGAGGCCCATTAAGGCGTGGCCCAGGCCCGTTAAGGCCCAAAACACTTTCTCTCCTTATCAGTACACGTTGATGATCCTTAAGCCCGAATCTCTAGGTTCGACTCAATCGGCAAGGGAGGAATCCAAGAGTTCGGTAGTTACCTAACCAATCCCGCAGTACCGGACCGTAACCCCATTCGAGTGCGAATTTCGACCCAGTCTTTATTCCGGATGCTCACTATAGATAACAGTGCTACATATAAACCCTTCAGCTGTGTCCCAATCAAGTGAGAGCCGTGGTCTATGCCAAACTCACTAAACTCGATTCTATGATAAAACGGAGACGGGGCAAATTACCAAACTACCATTCATGTCTCACATGAGTTAGTTCAATACATTGGCCAAGGATTTCGTAATTTCCCGTCGCCGTCCTCATAGGACACTTATCTCGATTACTTGCGAGACTGTGAATCCGTACTCGGCGGTCTAAGCCCGGCAATCACAAATGGTCATCAAGACCGCATCTGGCCGCTGACCCATGCAACAACAAATCGGATCGAGACCAGTGACAGTCGAGACTTCAAAGTCAACTCCGTCAAAGCCCCTTTCGGTCTAAGGTTCACGTAGACTACTATAGTGCTTTCGTCGGTCGTTGACACTCCTTGAGTAATAAGTCATGTTCGACCGTACGACCCGTGAGTCAGTGTCCATGAAACGATTCAATCCATTAATTCGATTCGTATTACAAGTCATGACCTCCGCTTCCAAGCAGGATATCGGCACACGATAGGTCATCGACAAATAAGCCGTGATCCGTTATCCAACACCCAACTGGAGCCTCAGGCTTACGGACTTTTAATGTTCGAGGTTAAGAGTCCAGTGGTGCCTTCCTCTCTCGTACCCATCAAGAACAGTGACTCAACTCGACACATTTGGATTTGTTCATTTATTACTTTACCGGATGCTAAGTAAAGAACTCTTATATCCAATAAACGAACAATGCCTTTCATTAAACACACGAAAATATCTTATTACACAAAAGGTCGAATGATAAATAACCTAATGCCCTATACAATCTAATCCTCGTATAGCATTCGAGGGCATATTCCTAACAATAGAAGGTATGATACCGATACCATACCGAAATTTCGGTATGATACCGTATCGAAATTTAAGGTATACCGAAGTTTTGGTATGGTATTGGTATGATTTTTTCGCTACCGATATTTCGGTACAGTGTACGGTATCACAGTTTTGGTACGATATACCGTTCCGAACCACCCCTAATCTATTCTATTAAGAGTGACGTGTGAGGATAGAACGTCAACTGGTCTGTTTCAGTTGACCAATAAAATTTTTCTATATCTATTAAAAAAATAAAAAAGTCATATTTTCACGTACCTTCAGTAGACTCATAATAACTACCAAATTCTATTTTTAATATATTATTAATAAAATTATTTAATAATAATTAACTTTTTTTATTGCAGACACATTGGGTGTGTGACCAATACTAGTTTAGCTTATGGAAAGATTCCCACTACTAAGAAGTTGCATATCACAATTCATTATTTGGTGCCAACCAAGCCAAAAGACATGAATATTCCACTCAGCCAATTATCAAAACCACTCGAGGTAAATAAATCATCTATGTAATAATTGTAAACTTGGGAAAGGTTTGAAGATTCTTAAAAACAGAACAGTACTATGTCCTAATATCTTCATGGAAGCGTCACCCTGACTTCCTTTTTATCTGCTCCAAATGACTGCAAGACAAGTATTGTACAGAATTAACACTTGGTGGATATTAAAAGGGATGAAAATGATGGTAAAGAGTAAAAAGTTAGTAGAGCAGTACCTCAGTGCCCAATCCCTTGACATAAACATTAGTGAAAAGCTGAGAAGGATCAGGGAAGGCACTCTCCTGTGTGTTCGATTCGATAAATCATTATGAGTTAGTGACTAAGATCAGACCCTCATTTGAAATATTAGTCGTGATAAGTTTTTGATTACCTTAGCCTTTGCGATTGCTTCATCGACCTCTTTCCTTACTTCTTTCTCAGTATCCTTCAGCTCCTTTTCAGTAGCTAGATCATGAGCCAATATCAGCTTTCTCACCCTTTCAATTGGATCACGGTCCTGTAGAAAAAGATAAAAAAAAAAAGTTGCAGAGATCATCTTAGTTAGCATTTAACATAACATATATATAGTTGGATATGTGCTCAGAATCCAACTCACCTGTCTAACACCACTAATCTCATCACGAGTACGATAGGTGCTCCCAGGATCAGACATGGAGTGTCCGTGGTATCTGTATGTGTCCATCTCAAGGATCTGAAAAAGAGCCCAAGAAAACAGATAATGCCACTCTTTTCTCACTACATAAAGAGCCTACTAATTGTTGAAGGTGGTCGAGTAGATACATAGAGCAGAAAGAACAAGCACTCACAATGGGTCCATTCTTCAGGGCGTGCTCTTTCGCAAACGCACATGCCTGCTTCACAGCAAGAACATCCATACCATCCACCTGTAGAATAAGCAAACGTACCCACTAAAGTCAAGCCACATAAAGCTAAAGAAGAGCATGAGCAGATAGACCAAAAGCTTTAAATTTGAGATTGGAAACAATATGCCAAAGTAGGTTTTGGAAATACAAAGTCTACACTTACCTTCAACCCTGGAACATAGTCTCCTCTCTTGTAGTAAGATGGACTTTTCGCAGCACGCCACTCTGCTGTTCCCATTCCGTCTGTCCAAATGTCCAACGAAGCAAGTTCAGTTCCAAATGACAACATATATTATACTTTGTTCAAAAGAAAATCTGGGCTCAGTAGGAAGTCAATCAATAATTTCAAGTCTTTCTTTCCCACCCAAAAACGAAAAATGGTATAGCCCGAACGCAGTGCTTGCCAAGGTAAAGAGTAAAACGTTAATGAATACATTCAATAACAACAAAGTTAACATGTCCTTAGCTTTCTAATTCAGCGAAACAGTTAACTCAAATCTCTTACTAATTCATCAAGTCAATGGACGAAAACACAAAGTTCAAACAAGGAGAAACGAGAATCTCACAGTGATTGTTTTCGCAGACCAAGATTGCAGGCAAATCCCACAAGGCCGCCATATTCAACGCCTCGAAAAGCTGCCCCTGATTCGCCGCACCATCTCCGTACATCGCAAACGTCACGCTCTCATCCTTAGAGTACTTCTGCGCAAAAGCCAGCCCACACCCCAATGGAACCTGAGCTCCCACAATCCCATGTCCACCGTAAAATCCACCTTCTTTACGATAAAAATGCATCGACCCACCTTTCCCCTTCGAGCACCCATCGATTCTCCCCATCAATTCCGCGAACGTCTCCAATAGGGTACCTCCACGGGCCAAAAAGGTACAGTGATCTCTATACGCCGTGATTACGCAATCTTTGCGAGTAATCGCTGCTTCCATACCAACGGCGACGGCCTCCTGTCCGTCGTAGAGGTGACAGAATCCGCGTATAAGCTTGGATTTGTACAACGAATCTGCGGCGATCTCCATACGACGCATGAGTGCCATCGTTCGGAAAAAGGAGAGGAGCTCCGACGAGCTGGTCTCCACGGATCGAGACGGCGGGGCATCGAGGTTGTGGGTGGTGAAGGGAACGGAGGTTTCGATAGTTAGAGCTTGGGTGGACGTGGAGAGGTGGCGGAGGAAGGAAGAGGCGGCGCGGCGATGGTGAGTTAGGAGAGACATGATTGGTTGGTGGAGCGATCGATGGCTATTGGGAGAGGAAAAGGGTCGGGGTTGGGGTTGGGCTTTGAGATCTGATAATGTCGGAATAATAAATTAGAAAAGTCTGCGGTCGATCGATAATATGATAGTGCTTTGTTGCCAAATTGTATTATATAAAAACGCATGTCAACACATTATTCCAATTAATTATCTTGAATACTCATAAAGAAACGAAGAAACGCGCGGATTTAACGTGGTTCAGATTCTGGATGAATCTTACGTCCACGGTGCAAAGTAATTTCTTATTAATCACCAAGAACAGATTACAAGCATCTAAGCTATTTGCGGGAATTACACAGTGAAATGTGTTGAAAGGGAAAAACGATCAAAAGGTCGTTATATAACGACTCAAGCGCCTCAGAGAATGAAGTCGCCGTTGGGAGCTGCAACTTCCTTAGTAGGTCATACATGCTTAAGTGAAAACACGTCTCTATAAGTGAGAAGCAACTCTTGTATGAAACAGCTCCTTTTAACAATATAACAGCAACGCAAGCTCCTTCAGTAATACAAACTTCGAACTGCTTCAAGTCTTTATGTGATCGATTGTAAGCGTCTGCTTTGATACCCCCCCGCAAGATGGAATGTATAGGTTTATTACTGACATCTTGACCAGTAGCTGCTTCAACATAGGACCACTAAGTGGCTTGGTAAAAACATCTGCGAGTTGAAACTCTGATCTGATTGGTAGAAGCTTGATCGAGCAGTTACTGACATGGTGTCTAATAAAGTGACAATCGATCTCTATGTGTTTCGATCTTTCATGAAACTTGGGGTTAGTAGCTAACTTGAGGGCGGAGAGATTGTCGCAGTATATTCTAGGCACCTGTCTGATCTCAACACATAATTCTGCCAGCAGTTGTTTGATCCAGAGCATCTCAGCAACAAGGGACCCTAAGGCTCGATATTCGGCCTCAGTAGAGGACCTAGAAACCGTGGTCTGTTTCTTGGCTTTCCAAGTTATCAAGGAATCTCCCATAAAAGTACAGAAACCCGTAACTGACTTTCTAGTGTCTGGACACGTCCCCCAGTCTGAATCAGAGAACCCTGTCAGCTCCAGTTCTGAGGTTGATCGGAAGAGAATTCCCTGGCCAGGTGAAGATTTCAGGTATCGCAATAAGTGATGTGCTGCTACCATGTGTCCTACTCGAGGGGCAGATATATACTGACTTAATTTGTGAACTGCAAAGGCAATGTCAGGCCTTGTGAACGTGAGGTAAAGCAATCTTCCAACAAGCCTTCTAAACTTGAAAGGGTCTGCCAGCAACTCCCCTGCTTCTGCCGTGAGCTTTTCGCTGGGATTCATGGGTGTAGTGAGTGGTTTAGCATCCAAATAGCCCGTGTCTTCCAAGAGTTGCAGGGTATACTGCCTTTGATTAATGTAGATGCCAGATTCACTACGCGCAACCTCTATCCCAAGGAAATATCTGAGGTCGCCAAGATTCTTGATTTTGAATGAATTCTGCAGGAAAAGCTGGACCTGCTTCAATGCTTCAGCTGAGGGGCTAGCCAAAATTATGTCATCAACATAGACTAAGAGGAGGACCAGACTGTTTCCTTTTCCCTTAACAAAGAGGGTGTGATCCGACTGAGTTTGCATGAACCCAACAGCTTTAACCGCATTGCTGAATTTTTGATTCCATTGTCGAGAGGATTGCTTCAAGCCATATAAGGATTTGTTGAGCTTGCAGACCATCTTGCCCTGTCCAGTCCTCTCATAACCAGCAAAGAATCCCTGGGGCAAATCCATATACACCTCCTCAACTAGATCCCCGTTTAGGAACGCATTGTTGACATCAAGTTGCACCAAATGCCAATTGAGCTTGGCTGCAAGGGCAAGCACTATCTTGATTGTGTTGGGTTTAGCTACTGGGGCAAATGTATCAATGTAGTCTACCCCTTCTCGTTGATCATACCCCTTAGCTACCAAACGCGCCTTATATCTTTCTATTTGGCCATCTGAATTGTGTTTTAACTTATACACCCATCGGCTTCCAATGGATTTCTTCCCTTCGGGCAGCCTCATTATGGTCCAAGTGTTATTCTCCTCTAAGGCTTGTATCTCATCTCTCATGGCAGCTAACCATGGGGCAGAGCCTGAAGCTTGGTGATAGGTCTTGGGCTCAGGTGTGGTGGTCAGACTGTTAATGAAGCCTTTGTAGTGGTCTGAGAATCTGCCATAGGACAGGACCTGGGAGACAGGATA
This sequence comes from Craterostigma plantagineum, assembly GCA_027422505.1. Lineage (NCBI taxonomy): Eukaryota > Viridiplantae > Streptophyta > Magnoliopsida > Lamiales > Linderniaceae > Craterostigma > Craterostigma plantagineum. The sequence goes on along the minus strand of JAPQWV010000012.1, from coordinate 13,263,507 downwards.
TAGAGGCTTCCAGTTTGTGACTTTGTTACAATGAAAGTCATCCAAATATGGTGGCCTCCTTGACTCTCTTGCTGACCTTCTTGTCCCTTGGTGAGCTTGAGAGCCACCATCTGGTGCAGCTCCAGTTTCTGCTTCCTGGATGCTAACGGGGTCAGCCCTCTGGTCTGGTAATTGAGTAGCCTGACTCTCTGTCTGGGATTGATTTTGTGCTGGTAATGAAGCATCCTGACTCGAGGCCTGGGCCTCATTCTGTGCTGATGATGGATTGACCTGGCTGAAAACTTGTGAATCATCATTCAAGCTCCCCTGTTCAGATGGTAGAACATCTTGATCCAAAGGTGCATGATTTTCCCTTGGCAGAGAGTAGTCCCTGCAAGGTCTTGGAAGTACATGAGAATTGAACAGCTCCTCAGAAGGTGGATGAGAATCCATCAGCCAGAAAGGGAATTCATCCTCTTTAAACTTTACATCCCTTGATATAAAAATTTCTCCAGTTTGAATGTCCATGACCTTGAAGCCTTTTATTCCATTTGGATAGCCAACAAACACACATTCCCGTGCCCGTGGGTCGAACTTTCTTTTACCTGCTGAGAGAGTAGAACAAAAACAGAGAGACCCAAAAACACGCAAGGCACCATAGTCTATTGGTTTCTGATATAGCAACTCATATGGTGCTTTGTTTCCTAACAGCAAGGATGGAATTCTATTTATGAGAAAAGCAGCAATTAAGACACATTCAGACCAGTATTGAATAGGAATGTTAGACTGAAAATAAAGAGAGCGAGCCACATTTAGAAGATGTTGATGCTTGCGTTCAACCACAGAATTTTGCTGCGGCGTTTGAACGCATGACAAGTGGTGTAGTATGCCCTTCTCTTTGAACAGATCTGATAAGTAGAATTCTTTACCTTGGTCAGTTCTTACTGTTTTTACCTTACAGCTAAACTGTGTTTCTACTAATAAAAGAAAACTGGTTATAGCATTCCTAACTTCTGATTTTGCCTTTAGCATAAAGAGCCATGTATATCTCGAGTGATCATCAACTATAGTGAGGAAATACTGATGTCCTAAATGTGAGGGAACATGAAAAGGGCCCCAAACATCACAGTGAATTAGATCAAACGCTGCACAAGTCATTTTGCTGTTATCAGGGAATGAAATTCTTTTCTGTTTAGCTAGCGGGCAGATTTTACAATATGAACTAGTAGATTGATCATCATGCCTCAAGGAGGGTCTAAGTACATCCAACACTCTGCTAGAGGGATGTCCTAGCCTACCATGCCAAACATCTATTGACAGCTTATTGAGAAAAACATCAGAATCAGAAACTTTATCCAGCATTTTGCTACCAGGTTGTGTCTCGAGTATGTATAACCCGGCTATCTGGTTACCCTTGCCAATCACTTGGCCCAAAAGATCCTGCATCACAAACTTATCAGGTCCAAAATAGAATCTGCAGTTCACCCTTTTAGCAAGGTAACTGACAGAGATTAAGTTAAACTGGAAAGCTGGAACATACAATACATCTGTCAGTGTTAAAGTTTCACTGATCAACACAGATCCAGCCTGGTTAACTTTGATAAGTGAGTTGTCTGGTAAAATGACATTTGATTCACGTATTCTATGCATGTCAGTCAAGAGTGTTTTGTTACCACACACATGTCTGGTAGCTCCAGTGTCAACAAGCCACAGCCCTGTACCATTACTGTTAGGGAGATTAAATGAAAGACACATACCAATGCTCTTCTCAGTGGGCTGTGAGGACTCTGCTTTATCTCCTTGTGCACCCATCATGGGTTGATTAACGAGGGTCCTCAAGCTTTGTAGCTGAAAGGGGGTCAACTGCAGATGGACGAAGCCATCATCTGCATGGCCTACTGCTTGATTCATATGCTGCATCAGTGGTCCTGTTTGATTACCCTGATCTGTCATGGCTTGATTGATTTTAGGTCCTTTGAATCTCTGTCCCTGCCTGAATCCCGGTGGAAATCCATGAACTTGGTAACAAGTTTCAATGGTATGACCTCTTTTATTGCAGTGGACACACACAGGTTTGCTGAAATCCCTTTTCTGGCTGTAAGGTGCCTTTCTCCCATTCCCTTGTTCAGACTTGGCCATCATCAGTGCCATGCTGTTTGCTTGATTCTCAATGACCTTAACTGATGTTGAGTGCATAGATCTTTGCTTTTCCTCTTGCACCAACAGGGAGAAGACTTTATTTATGGAAGGCGTGGGATCCATGAGCAAGATTTGGCCTCTCACTTGTGAAAAGGACTCGTTTAATCCCATTAAGAATGTGAGGACATGTTCCTCATCCAAGAAAGCTTTCATTTCCTTCTTAGCTTCACAGGTGCAGATGGTAGATGGCCTGTAACAAGACAGCTCGTCCCACAACGTCTTAAGTTTGGTGTAATACACTGCTACACTATCATTTCCTTGTGTCAAATTCATGAGATCTCTCTTAAGCTGGAAAACTCGAGGCTTATTAGTCTGACCAAATCTTCCTTGCAGATCCAACCAGACTTCCCTTGCAGAAGATCCATAGAGAACACTCGCAGAAATCTCCTTCGACACCGAATTGATTATCCAAGATATCACGATATTGTTATTTCTTTTCCACGCCTTAAGCTGATTCAGGTCATTCCCAGCAGGTTGCACAAGATCGCCATTAACAAAACCATCTTTGTTTCTCCCAATCAGCGCTATCATCATTGCCCTGCTCCAAGTGGGGTAATTTTCCCCATTCAATGGATCATGAACTAAAATCTGACCTGAATTGTCGTTATTGTTGAGATAATAGGGGTCACTGAGCACGGCTGTGGCATTGGTCAGTGGCACGTTTTCCGTCGTGTTCGGCGGCACAGTTTCTGCCATCTCAATTCAGAATGAAATCCACAACAGCTTGACTCAGCTGATCAATTGAACAAGATTCGCGCGGCGTTTGAAGCGATTGGAAACGCTCTGATACCATAAAGAAACGAAGAAACGCGCGGATTTAACGTGGTTCAGATTCTGGATGAATCTTACGTCCACGGTGCAAAGTAATTTCTTATTAATCACCAAGAACAGATTACAAGCATCTAAGCTATTTGCGGGAATTACACAGTGAAATGTGTTGAAAGGGAAAAACGATCAAAAGGTCGTTATATAACGACTCAAGCGCCTCAGAGAATGAAGTCGCCGTTGGGAGCTGCAACTTCCTTAGTAGGTCATACATGCTTAAGTGAAAACACGTCTCTATAAGTGAGAAGCAACTCTTGTATGAAACAGCTCCTTTTAACAATATAACAGCAACGCAAGCTCCTTCAGTAATACAAACTTCGAACTGCTTCAAGTCTTTATGTGATCGATTGTAAGCGTCTGCTTTGATAACTCATAAACAAAGATTAAAGTTTTACATCAAATTAAAACACATTTTATAACAACTAACTAATTGCAGACCAAAACCTTTCCAGATGGATCTCTGTCCCATATGTCCCAATACATGTATGTATCAACTAATAAAACTGCTGGATTGCTATTCACCGCCCCTTTTTCCTAGTCACCGCCCCCTAAAGGGCTGAAAAAAGACAAAATTGCCCTTTTGAATTAAATTTTTTATTTAAAGTCATTTTCCAGACAACAATTTTCATATATCAATTAAACATTCAAATCAGACTCAAACAAAACAAAAAAAACTTCAAATCGCAATCAAACATTCAAATCAGACTCAACCAAACCAAAACAAAACAAATTAACGTAAAATTCGTTCGTACGAATGTGAATTATCGAACTTGATTCGATCACGCGCGAAAAAAGTCCCGACCGAAAAACAATCTCGTCTTTTTGGGTCGGACCGAAAAATAATTTCGGCCACATCAAGGTATGACCGAAACAATATTTCGGTCGTACCTTGAAGAGGCCGAAAAAACATTTGGCCGTGATGGTCCCGACCGAAATTGTGTTTCGGTACTGTTCCGACCGAAATTATGTAACGGTCGGAACTGTTATGACCGAAAATTCATTTCGGTCGGATCCGCCCGGGCCGAAAAAAATTTTCGGCCGGCACCTATAGTGGCCGAAATTTCTCTTCGGCTATGTATATATATATATATTTATTTAATTATATTATTTAATTAGATTATTTAATTGGATTATTTTGTATTATTTAATTAGATTATTAATTGGATTATTTAATTAGATTATTAATTGGATTATTTAATTAGATTATTTAATTGGATTATTTAATTAGATTATTTAATTGGATTATTTAATTAGATTATTTAATTGTTATTATTTTGTATTATTAATTTTTTTATAATTATTTTGTAATATTACGGGTCCTAAAAGACTCAACCCGGCCGGGTCCGGGTCCGGGTCGGATCTCGGGTCCAGCCAACCCCGGCCCGATCCCCGACCCGAAACCCGTCCCGGTTATTTTTTCGTTATATATTTATATATATGTCATAATTGTTAATAAAAAGCTATATAGTCCAATGGATAAGTACTTTCTTTATCAAGTAGAGGTCATGGGTTCAATCCCTAAATACTACTATATATGTTGAGTTTTTATAAATTACAATAAAAAATAAAAAAAACTAAAAAGTGAAAATTAATCGGGTCTGGTGGGCCGAACTGAAATTTCGGTCGGGCCTGTGCGGGCCGAATTTCAGTTCGGCCCGTGCACAGCCCGGTCGAAAATTTCGTTCGAATTTCCTTATCGATCGATCGTTCGAATTTATTTGTGTATATAGTTTTCGGTATTTCATACCAGAATTATATATTTAGTTAGTTTTTTCTTTTTAAATTGATTTAAATATCATAAGGGCAAAAACGTCTTTTTTCAGCCCTTTAGGGGGCGGTGACTAGTAAAAAGGGGGCGGTAAATAGTAACTTCCTAAAACTGCTTAGGCCATCTCCAATCATTCCCTCTATATATAACGTTGCTACAGTTTAATTCCTCTATACATACAGTTTAAACAGTACTGATAACTCCAACCATCCCCTCTATATTTTCCTCTAAACCTAATACTCCCATTTTTTTTATTTATTTTATGTTATTTGATATTTAGTTAATGATTTAAAATTATCAACAATATTTTTCAATATATTTCAATTATCATTATAATTAAACTTTATACCAATATTTTCAATATCATTATAATTTAAGTTTTTAAATATTCTATTGAAAAACTATTTCAAAATTAAATTATCTAAATATAATAACATTAATTTTAGTTACAGAAAATTATTTCAAAATTATGTACTATCAATAAATTTTAATTAAGTATATGATACTTTATCACGTATTTAATTAAATTATTAAAATTTTTAAATCATAAAAATTATTTTGTAAAGCAAATCATATAATTATTGAAAGTTACCGAAATAAAAGAAAAAAGAAAACGTAAAGGCACAAAAAAAACAAAACAATAAAAAGAAATCTCTCTCCTCCCACTCATCGTCTTCTTCGTCAAACTCAAGACCACAACAGAAATTTTTACCCAGTCGATCCTCCTTCTTCCAAACCCATTACTTTCAAGAAATATTTTCTTCAATTAATTATTCCAATAACGTTATTGACAAATCTTAATTGAAAAAAAAACAAATTAGGATAGCGGTGAACAGTACCCCGCAATAGATAGCGGGGCACTGTAGCACCCGCCAGAGATAGCGTAGCGTTTGGCGGTTGGTTGGAGATCCCCCACCGCCAAATCTCCAGTGGAACGCCAGGTTTGGCGTCCCAATGGAGATGCTCTAGGAGGAAACTCCTACATTTTATAATTAAAATAAAAGAGAGGAATACTATATATAGCCAAATAGGTGAGACACTTACGTTAAAATATAGAGGAAATTATGTGGGTCCCAATAATATACATGCTATTATGAATTAAGAGATAATATTAAGATGTAGATGTTTTTATTATTGATATTTGGAGATATTATATTGAATGTTGTAAAAAGTAGATGAGTATTAATTGAAGATGATGTGTATAATTGAAATAAATGTTGTAAATTTTTGGTGTAATAGTGAATTTGTAGTAGTATAAATATGAGTTTTGGGTTGTGTAATTGGTATTGAAAAGTATGAATAAAGAAGTTATTATCTCTCTAATATTACTATAATCGTAATTAATAACACACGTAATCGTTATAATATTTTTTATAACACGTTATCAGCACGAGACTCTAATCAACTGAGATTCGCCGACGTCATCACTCCGAGCACGAGTTCCAGCCATTTGAATTTCGTCGACGTCATCATGCCATGGTATAATATATACATTTTATTTTCATATCGTACAACACAAAAAGCCCGCTAGCTCTCGCGGTAACCCCCACAAACTTGTGGCGTGAGCACCAGATTTCGAATCCTAACTGGGCCGTTGACTTTTAATATTATGCCATTTATTTTTTGACTTTTTACTTTTGTCACAATAAGGTTAATATTATTTACGCTTCGAACTATTTTTCTTAATCAATTGTTTGTTCTGTGATAGTAAAATGTCGAATCTTCAAAAGCTTGATATTGTTGCTCTGTATATCACGGGCAAGAACTATTTGTCATGGATTTTGGATGCCGATATCCACCTTGAATCGAAAGGCCTGGGAACTACTATACAAGCTGATAATACGGCATCGAGCCAAGACAAGGCCAAGGCCATGATATTTCTCCGTCACCACCTTCACGAAAGTCTAAAGGTGGAATATCTTACTGTGAAAGATCCACTTATTTTGTGGACTAATCTAAAATAAAGGTACGACCATCAGAGGACTGTGATCCTACCAAATGTCCAATATGAATGGACAAACTTACGGTTCCAAGATTACAAATCTGTAAGTGATTATAATTCTGCTATGTTCAGAATTACTTCACAATTAAGATTATGTGGACAGGAAGTTACAGAAGCAAGTATGATGGAGAAAACCTTCACCACGTTCCATGCAGCGAATTTGTTGTTACAACAACAATATCGTGAAAAAGGTTTCAAGAAATATTCAGAATTAATTTCATGTCTCCTCGTTGCTGAACAAAATAATGAGTTATTATTGAAAATCATCAATCACGACCAACGGGCTCTGCTCCCATTCGTGAAGTCAATATGAACACTTATCAAAGTGAACGAGGCAATGGCTTTCGTGGGCGTGACAGGTATAATAATCGAGTTCGTGGTCGTGGTCGTGGTCGTGGCCGAGGTCGTGGCCATAGCCAACAGCATTATGGTAATTATGATAATTTTCATCAGAAAAGGAAAAATGAAAACAAAGAGGAAACCGGCGAACAATCAAAAAGGCGATTCGATGAACCATGTTCTCGTTGTGGTATGAAAGGTCATTATGCTCGTACTTGTCGTGTGGCAAAACATCTTGTTGAGCTCTATCAAAAATCGCTTGAAAAAGGAAAGAAAATTGAGACTAACTTTGTTCAAGATGAAGGAGGTTCTAGTCTCAACCTCGACGATATTCTCCACTTGGATCTTGAAGAATTTCTCGCCGATCATAATGAATAAAAGACTTATTATTGTCTATCGTATTTTATGTACGTGTGCTTTATTATATGAATTTATTTACGTATGTGTGCTGTATTATCATGAATTTTATGTACGTATGTGTGTTGCATTATGATGAATTTATGTGTAATTAATAATTAATGTGTTTTATTATTTTCTTGAGGAATGAACACACGTGGAGATATATGTCTTGTGGACAGCGCAACGACTCATACAATACTCACGGATAAGAAAGATTTCATCCGACTGATTACTCAAGAAGCAAATGTTAATACAATTTCGGGAATTACAAAATTGATTGAAGGCTCTGGAAGAGCAAATATCTTATTATCCGGAGGAACAAAATTGCATACTGAAAATGCATTATATTCTTCGAAGTCTCATAGAAACTTATTGAGTTTAAAAGACATCCGTAAAAACGGATATCATATTGAGACTACAAAAGAAGGTGACAATGAATACCTTCAAATCACAAACGTGATTTTATAAACCATGATTTATTTGTGGTGTGGCATGACCGGTTAGGCCATCCTGGTTCAACTATGATGCGAAGGATAATTGAGAACTCATGTGGACACACTTTAAAAAATAAGAAGATTATTCAATCTAATGAGTTATCATGTGATGATTGCTCGAAAGGAAAGTTAATCGCCAGACCATCACCGGTAAAATTGAAGAATGAATCTATTACGTTTTTAGAACGTATTCAAGGCGACATTTGTGGACCAATTCATCCATCATGTGGTCCATTTAGATACTTCATGGTTTTAATTGATGCATCAACTAAATGGTCACATGTATCATTATTATCAACACGCAATGTTGCGTTTGCTAGACTGCTTGCTCAGTTAATTCGACTATGGGCACACTTTCCTGATTATCCAATTAAGAAAATACGTCTTGACAATGCTGGTGAATTCACCTCTAAAGCATTTAATGAATATTGTATGTCTATTGTGATTGATGTTGAATATCCCGTAGCACATGTGCATACTCAAAATGGACTTGCGGAATCATTAATAAAAAGATTACAATTAATAGCAAGACCATTATTAATGAAGTCGAAGCTTCCCTTATCATGTTGGGAATATGCTATTTTGCATGCAGCATCACTTATTCGCATTCGAACCACAAGTTATCATAATGTTTCCCCATTACAAATGATTTTCCGTCAGGAACCAGATATTTTCCATCTGAGAATTTTTGGATGTGCAGTATATGTCCCAATTGCTCCACCACAACGCACTAAAATGGGACCTCAAAGAAGATTGTGAATATATGTTGGATTTAAATCTAAGTCAATACTAAAATATTTAGAACCATTGACAGGAAATTTATTTACGGCTCGATTTGCCGACTGTCATTTTGATGAATCAAAATTTCCAACATTAGGGGGAGATAAAGAATAAACAGCTGGTTAAAGATATTAGTTGGAATGAATTATCATTGGCTCATTTTGATCCTCGTACAAAAGAATGTGAACTTGAAGTTCAAAAGATAATTCATTTACAAAATTTAGCAAATCAATTGCCAGACAGTTTACTGACCAGAAAAAGGTTACTAAATCGCATATACCAGCTGTTAATGCTCCTGTTAGAATTGATACTTCTATTGATATTTCTAATAGTAAAATTGAGCCGAAACCACAGTTAAAACGTGGTAGGCCCTCGGGATCTAAAGACAAGAATCCTCGTAAAAGAAAAGGAGCAAATATAATAGATGGTCAAATCGAGGACACGTCAACTCTAAGAGATTCTATGGGCATAAATAAATCTGATCAGGTACCTGAAAGTTGTGAAAATATTAAAAATGAAGAGATCTCAATAAATTATGCCCATAATGGAATAAGATGGAACCGAGATGAAGTCAACGTTGACGGTGTTTTCTCATTTAATGTAGCGCTACATGAGATTAATGAAAATGAGGATCATGAACCCAAATCTATAAATGAATGTCGACAAAGAAGTGATTGGCCAAAATGGAAAGATGCAATCGAGGCAGAATTAAAATCACTTGAGAAACGAAAAGTATTTGGACCCGTGGTTTGTATACCAGAAAATGTAAAGCCGGTTGAATATAAATGGGTTTTCATTAGAAAGAAAAATGAAAACGGTGAAATTGTGAGATACAAAGCACGGCTTGTTGCACAAGGTTTTTCACAAAGACCTGGCATTGATTACGAAGAGATTTATTCTCCTGTGGTGGATGCAACAACTTTTCATTATCTAATTAGTCTGGCAGTACGTGAAAGGCTCGATATGCATCTTATGGATGTTGTCATTGCGTACTTGTATGGATCACTCGATAGTGACATATACATGAAACTCCCTGAAGGATTTCGTTTGCCGGAAAATTCAGGATCTCGAAATGAGTACTCAATAAAGTTGAATAAATCGCTATACGGTTTAAAACAATCAGGGCGTATGTGGTATAATCGTTTAAGTGATTATTTACTAAAAGAGGGCTATAAAAATGATCAAACATGTCCTTGTATCTTCATGAGAAGAAGTGGAAATGAATTTGTCATCATTGCCGTTTATGTTGATGACTTAAATATAATAGGAACTCCTCAAGAGTCAAATAAAACTATTACATGTTTAAAACTAGAATTCGAAATGAAAGATCTCGGAAGAACGAAATTTTGTCTCGGACTACAAATTGAAAAATTAAACAATGGAATATTAGTCCATCAAGAGACTTATACAAAGAAGATCTTGAAAAGATTTTATATGGACAAAGCACATCCATTAACTACTCCATTGATAGTACGATCTCTTGATGTGAATAAAGATCCGTTCAGACCATGCGATGATAATGAAGAAATACTTGGTGCTGAAGTTCCATATCTTAGTGCTATTGGAGCATTAATGTATCTTACAAGTCATACTAGACCCGATATAGCATTTGCAGTGAATTTATTAGCAAGATACAGTTCTTCACCAACTAGACGACATTGGAATGGGATCAAACAAATTTTCCGTTATCTTCAAGGAACTACGGATGCGGGATTATTTTATTCGAATGATTCACAATTAAGTTTAGTTGGCTATGCAGATGCGAGATTTCTATCTGATCCGCATAACGGACGATCGCAAACAGGTTACTTATTTACACATGGAGGTACAACTATTTCATGGCGATCGGTTAAACAAACCTTAATTGCTACTTCTTCAAATCATGCTGAAATATTAGCGATTCAGGAGGCTAGTCGAGAATGTGTTTGGTTAAGATCTATTATTCAACACATTCAAGACACCTGTGGATTACCTATTGAGAAATTACCTTCTACAATATTATTTGAAGATAATACAGCATGCATATTTCAATTAAAAGAAGGTTACATCAAAGGTGATAGAACAAAACACATATCACCAAAATTTTTCTTTACGCATGAACTTCAGAAAAATGGTGATATTGATGTACAACAAGTTCGATCAAGTGGAAATCTTGCTGATCTATTTACTAAGGCACTTCCTACAAGAATTTTTGAAAATTTGGTATATTCAATTGGACTCCGAAAACTTAGAGATCTTAAAGGACATTCTCATCAGGGGGTAAATACGCGCTGCACTCTTTTTTCCTTCACTATGGTTTTTCCCACAGGGTTTTCCTAGTAAGGTTTTTAATGAGGCAACAACTAAAAAGCGTATCTAAAGAATAATGTACTCTTTTTCCTTCATTAGGTTTTTATCCCACTGGGTTTTTCCTAATAAGGTTTTAACGAGGCATATTCTTTGAAAAACATCCAAGGGGAGTATTATGAATTAAGAGATAATATTACGATGTGGATGTTTTTATTATTGATATTTGGAGGTATTATATTGAATGTTGTAAAAAGTAGATGAGTATTAATTGAAGATGATGTGTATAATTGAAATAAATGTTGTAAATTTTTGGTGTAATAGTGAATTTGTAGTAGTATAAATATGTGTTTTGGGTTGTGTAATTGGTATTGAAAAGTATGAATAAAGAAGTTATTATCTCTCTAATATTACTATAATCGTAATTAATAACACACGTAATCGTTATAATATTTTTTTAACACATGCTGATTTTTTTTTCCTTTCATTTTGATTCATTTCTCATTAATTATTAAGGATGATATGAAAAGTTTTAATTTCTTTAGTTATATTATACTTATACAAATGTTGTACATCATCGTTTTTTAATGATACTCTATCAAATTGACAGAATTTTTATCTAACTAAAAAAACGTCACATAACCAAATGAATAGAAAATTTTAACGAAAATATAAACATAGAGCAAAATAATTAAATTGGCTGGCAATGAATAAACATCAAATAATACAACTATAAAAATAAAGTAATTGAAAGATAAAATAGATGCGATAAAATAGATGCGTAAGTTATAGGTAAGATTCAACTATATTTCTTGTGATCGATGAATAAGAGATTACTCGTTATTTTGACTGATGTTGCATTTGTGTCCGAAAAAAGTCATATTGAAATTGCATACTTTGTTATAATTTTCAATGCGTAACAAACTTGTACATTTTAATGTTTTACATGTAGCAAGTTTCTCATACTTTAATTGTATTGTTATTGTAGTGAATGATGCAAAATACTGACAATTTTGCTGATAAATAGCTGAATTAGAAATCTACATTAATAAAAATATGGTCAAGTAAAATTTATTAAAACAATTCACTATTTTGATGAGATGTCGTTTAAATAACAAAAAGATGTGAAGATAAAATTTCTATATATAGTGATCTTTATGTTGGCCCCATCAATTTTGTCTCTCCTAATTTTAGTGCCTTGGAAACAATCACGTAGGTACTAATATCTCCTTTTTATTTTAATTAAAAATAGAATTATTCTACATAAGAAAAATATATTAATTGGTATATGTATTGAGAAACTGGTGGGATAGAGATCCCATCCCAACTTTTTCAAATTAAAGAATCTTGTTAAGGACTTGCCCCTCCATTGTTCATTAACAGTAGCACACCTTTGTTTAATGCTTTTTTTCTCCACCGTTGTTTGAAAATCGCTTTCGTTTTTGCAACGGTATAGCTAAGCGAAAAAGGAGGAGAAAATAGTATAATGAGTAGTAACATAATTGTAGTTGGATACATAGTCATTTCTTGCCTGCTCAAGATGTCAAAGAAGCTGTTTTTTATGGTAAATGAACTTACTTTTTTTACAATATAATTACATCTAAGCACCGAATCCCATGGAGAAAACAAGAGGCAAGAGTTTGCATCTACATGTTATTCAAAGGGGTGGAGAACTAAATAGAAAGGGGAACAAAAAAGCATAATATAATAACAAAAAATGTTGCAATTCCTACTAACTGATATTTGTTTTTGTTCTTTTCTTTTGTTCCTTTCTTGATGGGTTAGGCTTGTCCCGGCGGTTGGCGAGAGCTGCCAGCTTTTCTGTCAAATTTGCAAAGAATTCAGATTTTTAAGGAATCAAGTTTAATTGTTGTAAGGTTTTCTTCGGATGAAGATATAGGTATATATAATGTAATAAGAAGCACAGACCTGTTATGAATAGGGTCAGATCCATTAGGAACTCTTCTTTTGCTGATGTAATTGAGTTGTTTCACATTTGAAAGAGATATATTCGCCGCACTCTTTCGATGATTTCTTCTTGCATTTCCAGGTTCAGCAGCAGCCCATAAAACCAACATAAACCCTAATAAAAATACGAGAATAATTCGAATCAATAACTTGCGTGTGCTTCTCCTTCTCATTCGTCTTTCAAATTCAGAAACTTGTGATTTTCTTTTTCAGAAATAAACTTCTGAATATAAGAAAATATAAAAATTCCAATGAAGTGGAGGGAGAAGGATAAGAAGCATCTTCTTTATATAATTGCATGGCTTAGTTATATGGTAAAAGTTGGCTTTCTCTTTATAGTTTTGACTGAGTATGATATTCTGTTCTCTTTCTCGATCTGAGTGTGTGATTTGTATCTTATATGTGCCTATGTTTATAATTTATTTATTTGAGATAAATGACTTAAAGTACGTTATGGGTTCATCTTGGATTTACTCAAATGATTAGAATTTTGAATATAATATTTGATTGTGACATAAATCAGGAACTGGAGTGAAGGCATTTTTACTAATTAGCTTTTGCTGAAAGCATCATTAGACTATACTTACTTGGGCGTTCATGTAATATTACTACAGGCAGAATCAAATTCTCTTCTTTTACCTATAGAAATTCAAAGATTATATTCAATGCTGTAAAATAAGATCCTCCAATGTCTTGGGACGTGTTTCTTTTGTATTGGATCATCTTCGAATTATAATATATGTAATGTAATATGTGACTTTTGGCTGAAAACGATTCGACTTTAATGCCCAAAAGAAGGTTTTATATATTTATATTCTCCTACAAGCATCTGTTCTTCGCAATACATATTCAGACACTGTCAAGTACGAATCTCAAAAGAATGAACAATGTTAGTGTACCTTTCCATGGTCACTTTTTTTGTGAACGTTATTTCTCATATTGCGTTTGCGGTAATAAAAGAGACAACTCTAAATCGTCAAACTCGATAAGATAATAAGATAATAACTTTTTTGTAAATCCTTTGTAAATATTAGGTCCCGTTAAAACTCTAAATTAATATTTCATATAAATTACAATTATAAATGAGTAAACGGTCAAAATAGTGCTTGAACTATACCACAGTTTCACTGTTGGTGATCAAACTTTAAAATGTGCCGTTTTGGTTCTTAAATTTTGCAAAACCTGTTATTATTGGTTCCTTGACCTAAAGAACAGGTAAAAGAACTAAAATGGAACAGTTTTGCAAAGTTCAGGAACCAAAACGGCACATTTAAAAGTTTGAGCAACTAATAATTAGAATTTAATTTAATTAATATAAAATTCATTTTCGATCACCACAATATTATTTTCGATTTTTTTCCACGAGGCATACCAACAAAATCACACCAACAACGATTAAATTTTTTTACATATTTTTTAACTTTTTTTTTTCAAGAGGCATACATAATTACCGTGTAATTGTGTTGGGATACTTTTTTAAATAAAAAAAATTAAAATCTCGTAGTAATCGAATATATTCAAATTCGATCACCACAATAATTTCTTTCGATTTTTTTTCACGAGGCATACCACTACAATAACACCAACAACAATTAAAATTTTTTTACACATTTTTTAACTTCTTTATTTTTTCAAGAGGCATACATAATTACGGTGTAATTGTGTTGAGATACATAAATAAAAAATTAAAAAGAAATCTCATAGAAATCAAATATGAATTTTATATTAATTTTACACAATATCATGTATGTATAAAAAAAATACTAATTGTTGGTACTTAAACTTTTAAATGTGTCATTTTGGTTCCTGAACTTTGCAAAAATGTTCCTTTTTGGTTCTTTTACCTGTTATTTAGGTAAATGAACCAATAATAACAGGTTTTGCAAAGTTTAAGAACCAAAACGGCACATTTTAAAGTTTGAGCACCAACAGTGAAACTGTGGTATAGTTCAGGCACCATTTTTGCTGTTTACTCATTATAAATTTTGATAATTTGCTAAAATAAGAATCTAATTGTTACTAGATTTTCTTATTTTTTTTCTCTTTGGATTTCATCCCCAACTTTTTTAATTATAGTCAATAGTTCCGATGTTGAGTTTTCTAGGCAACAAAAAATGTGGTTGTTGTCGCTATTTTGTGTCGCTTAGTATTCCCACACTTCTGGAAGTTGGTTGAACATGCTTCAATGATATCCAGAGCATTTGATATTGTACCTTGACTAATTTTGAAACGATGTTTTTCATTAATTCACACTTGTAAATTGTTTTAAGTACATGAATATAGTTAATGAGACATATTTGAATTCATTTATCGTCAATACATTTTAAATTTGTTGAATTTAAAGAGTCTCTCTTTTAATTAATAAAATATTAATTTATCGATATATTAATATCTCTCTAATTTATCGTCTAAATTAATATCCTGCTATGTTATATATGAAAAAAATGATGTTTATATATGAAAAGTGATATATCTGTTGAAAATCAGTTATTCCTGGACGAGAATCACATATACGATCTTTGCATGCTTTCCACTGAATTTAATGTGCAATACTGAATTGATATTTTTCCTTATGCTGATTAGAATATTATATTTAGGAAAGATTTGATTTGATTGACTTTGTGATAAGATGCTATGTGCTCAAAACGGATGTGATCTCTGAAAAGTTGTGGCATGACAGTTTGAATCGTGATAGCTGTGGTCTGATCTGATATTATGTGCTAAACAGCGAAAATATGTTGATATGATACTGAGTGCTAAATATGGAATTGATATAATGCTATCTCGTATGCTATACATGGAAAGTAATCTGGATTGACTTATTCTATAAACTGATAGCAGTGAATCACATATGGAAAGTTCTGATACGATAAATGTATGTGAAATGATTGAATATGCTTGAGAACGAATCTGAGTCTTTATATGGAATATATTCATACTTAAATGAGCTTTTATATGGAATATGATCATGCATTAATGAGCTAATGACCGTTGTGAATGTTGATTATGGGCATGATCTACATGGCATGTTGACTACTCGAAAATTGCATTGAATATGTGCTTGATTTGGTGATTAATACTTGATCTGATTTTCCATGTAAAGTGTTGAGTGAAAAGGTTTATATATGAGCAATACTTCATTATTTTGAGTGACTTAGAATTTGCGAATATATGACTCTTAGCAATTTGAGCAGAAACACCTATTGAGAGATTCCTGAGCCTTACACTTGCGATAGCTTTCTGCCTACCTGAGCGATCACTTGCGAAGTACTGACCGTACTAAGATATTCCATCCTCCCATTCATATATTCTGTCTTCAGACGTGTTGCCTTCAGACGTGAGCAATACCAAGGAGGCAAGGTCGACGTTTACGCACACGTGAAGGAAATGACGAGTTCCGGGGCCCTTCGGTAGCGAGCTGTGTCTGTCGGGATCAGAAGATTCTGAGGAACGAAACTCGGCGTGTGGTAACCTAGTATGTCTAGTGTTCGACTTGTTTCGGTTGTGTATTGGTTAACCAATCAGTTTTGTATCCAGTTACGGTGCATTATAGTGATTGGTTAAACTCTTAGGGAGCAAACCCCAAGGAGAAGAGTAAACCCCAGCTGGGGATATAACCTCTATAAAAATCTTGTCTCGCATTTACTTTACAGTTATTTTCTTTTCATTGTGAGACAGACCCGACGACATCAGACGCTACCAGGATATATCAGGCATACATGTCACAAGCATTAGTAGGCATAAGTCACTACATCTTAGGTTTTGGGAAAAGAAGTATAAATTTTTATAAGCCTAATTCACCCCCTTTTAGGCACATTTATATCGTCACATATAAAGGGTTAAATTTCTTACAAGGATGTAATCCGAATGTTATTTCTTTAGACATAATACCTAGTTTCAGGATTGAAGACCATTTAAAATTTGTTTATTAGCATATATAGTTGTATATTAGTTTTTATCGTATTACAAGTGGCTTGTCCGAAATACCTACGCAATACGCTATGCTATTTACGCTACGCAACATCGAAACTAAAACGCGACACACTGTACAATACACTTTTAAAACATTAAGTGCAATAAAATAGTTCTTGATTAGTTGACAAACTGGGTGTTCATTACACTCCGCGGTAGTTACTACAGTTACAATATATAATCTACAAGAGAAGAGCCAAAACTGCGGCAAAAGTGAACAGTAAATGGGATTTGACGAGGCAACCCTGAGACTCGGCGCGAGGAGGCGAGTTTCTCGGCGTCAGCACCTCCTTGGAGCAAGAATAGCCGCACCGACTGGGACGTACGACTCTGTAAACGCCGCTCTGCGTTAGAACGTAGACATCCCTTCTGTTATCTTCCCCAAAGGAGAAGATGTACTGCAGCGCAGGCATGGTTGTTTTAGGAACGACGTCGCACTTTATGGGAGAATCTGCAGCGCAGCTAAACGGTATGTCCGAGCTAGTGAAGTTCCCGCTGTTTCTCGGAGTTTCTGACGCTGTCCATATATGATTCGCATACAGATCTCCATAAAGGTAGCTGAAATAAGTCAAATGCTGCAATAAATAAGATTGACTCTACAATGAAAGATGTTTTATCATAAAGATCGTCTTTTTATGCCGTCGTTTACCTTTCGTATGCGCATGGATCTGTTTGCCCACGATAGACGTACCCGCCAGAGATTGCAGCAGAGCCGAGGGTTAGGTTCGAATGGCTGTAACCTGCAACTGGGAATATAGCATCGGCCATGGCAGAAGCGTTGGGATTACGCCCAGGTGCGTTTTGTGGCTGGAATAGAAGTGGGCCTTCGTATACGCTCCACCCAAAGTTTCCACCTTTAGTGATTATATTCACTTCTTCGTATTGATCCTTGAAAAAAAACCAGCCACATTAGCCATTTGTCTATGTTCCTTGGAAAACAGATACAAACTGAGAGGTGTGTGTGTGTGTGTGTGTGCGTCGTTTTCTTACCTGCCCAACATCAGCACAGAGGAAATAGTGAGGCCTGTCTGCATCGAAGCTACACCGCCATGGATTTCTCAGCCCGTAAGCCCACATTTCGGGCTCCATGTCTTTATCTTCTGCATAAGGATTATCTTGGGGGATGGAATAATTCCCCCATAGGCCAAGCTCGTCGATGTCCTCGTCGCTTGGCACGTTGTCCACGTCGACCCTCATAATCTTTCCCAGCAACGACTTCTTGTTCTGAGAGAAGTTGTAGGGGTCGCCTTTGCTGTCTCCATCTCCCATCATTATGTACAAATACCCATCGCCGGGACCAAATAGGATCTGCCCGCCGTGATTCTCTGTAAAAGGCAGCCCCAATGTAAGGATTCTTCTGACTTCTTTCGGGCTTGCCTTCTCCGCCTGCAACGTATTTTACCAACGTTTGTTCATCGCTCTCAAAAATCAGGCTATTATTAGGGTTTATTTCGAGAAACTGTCGATTACCGTCGATGGGCTCGAACTGGTCCCATTAACAGAGTACTCAGCCACAACCACGTGATACTTACAGTGCTCGCCGGCATCTTCCGGCCCCAACTTCGACGGGTCACAGTTAACGTCCGAGTTACACGCGCACCTTCCTCCACACGCCGGAGACTTTTCCTTGTCGCAGTTGAAGGAGGCAAAGAACCGCCCGTTCGTCGCGAAGTTGGGGTGAAACGCCATTCCCATCATCCCAAACCTGCTGTCGAGGTAGACTTGGTCGGTTAGGTCCACAAATGGGCTCGACTGATCGAGCCCTAGCGCCTGACCCGAATCTTGATCTGGGATGGAGGCGAGCCACACCTTACCCGACTGGCTCGAGAAGAACGCGCGGTTAGAACCGTCGGGGTGAGCTGCCATGTTGAGGTAGGCTCCGTCGTCGAGCTTTTCTAAGCACATCCCTCTTGGGGGCGGCGGCGGCGGGGTGTCGGTGGTTTTGTTGGGCGAGACGTGGGCTCCGTCGAAGCAGAGAGAGGTTTGGTTCGATTGGCCGCCGAAGGCGCTGCAGAAGTCTGATTCTGTTTGCCAGAGGTCGGTGAGCTTGGATATGGTGGCGTTGAGGGGAATCATAGCTTTTGTTTGTAGGGAAGGAGCGAATGGGGAGTTGGCGATGGGGACGTTCTGACATGATTGCCACACGTTTGAGCAGAAGTTTGAGGTTGAGTTGTTTGAGTTATTGCAGAGGAATGGGACTGGTCTTGTGGTTTCTGTGAGGCTGTTGAATATCTCTGCTGAGAATGGATCGCAGCTCTAGCGAGAGAGGTGGAGATATTTTTGTTCAGTTGAAGAGAAGAATCACAGTTTGAAAAAAAAAGAGTAATAAATTGACGAAAAGGAAAGGAACTTACAGCACAAAGGATTGATCTCACGGCAGAAGCGCAGGTAGAGTCAGATATGTTCATGGCGGAAAATCGCTGCTGTAACTGGAAATCTTCTGATGGGCTGCAGCATGATTTCCCACTGTATTTGCAGAAGGATAAAGCTCCCTTTGTTGTGGATGGTGCTCCTGAACAGAGAAAGAAAAAAAAGAAACTTTATATAATTCAGGAACTGCAATAGTAAGACACACACCACACACAGACTTACGCAGGTCAGTGCACAATGGCAATGAAGAAGCATGATAAGGATAGAAGAAGAAGAAGAGAAGACAGAGGAAATGGATAACGTTAAGTGTTTCCTCCATTTCTTTTTGCAAGGGCAACCACTCAAATCACAAAGCTGTAGCTGCGCAAATGCAGAAGCTGCTTTAACTATTTATATATATTCATGGCCTTGGAAACTTTATCCGTATCATAAGTGAAATGGGTTAAAGTTCGACCGACGTAAATGGAGGGTGGACTTTACGACAAAGTTGAGCATACAAGTCAAGAAGCACGTTGACTTCTCCATCTGTACACGGATATGAAATGGGAAGTAGTTCGAAAGGTGTTAGTGAGTAATAAATGGATAAACAGATGAGTGGGTGATTGTTGGTTCCACCACATAAATGCACTCTTTTGTCTGTCACCTTTCATTTTGAAAAAAATAAGAGGTAATGTGTGGATTGTGGAATGTCAATACATTCTTTTAAGACCAAGTGAGATACGATCCCATTGTTGATCAAGCTTAATTATTAATAACTTCGAGTTCAAAGTATATCTTTGCATTAAAATAATCACATCACGTTTGACAAAACTGATGAGTCCCCACTCCCAATACGTTTTGTAATAATTATTATCATGTCGTCTAAGATCTGAGAAGTGGACCTATGGTTTGAATTCTTTGTAGCATTACAATATGATAAGTATGGGGAGGGGTGGGTAGGGGTGTTCGTTCGGTACAAACCGAACCGAACCGAAATTTCGGTTCCCCCATTTCCAAAACCGAATACTGAACCGAATTTCTCGGTTCGGTATTCGGTTATTACCGAAATTTTTTCGGTTAATTCGCGAATTTTCAATAATAAAAAAAGAATTTTAATTATATTTAAATTAATATATATAATTTAATATAATTTTTTTGGGTTTATAAAAAAATTTATATTAAATTATATATATTAATTTAAATATTACTGAAAATTTGTTTTTTAATATATAATTTAATAAATATAGTTATATTTTCATTATTAATAAAATATAATATATTTTAATTTTAAAATTTCGGTAATTCGGTATACCGAAAATCCAAAACCTATACCGAACCAAAAAACCGAATTTTTTTTTAAATAACCGAATACCGAACCGAATTTTTCGGTTCGGTTCGGTTTTGTACCGAATTTTCGGTTTTTCGGTTATTCGGCTCGGTTAACCGAATAACGCACACCCCTAGGGGTGGGGTGTTGATTTTCTATTAATAGACACGACGGGCCCAAACAACCAAGGAAATGGACAATCGACTCATCAGCAGTCAGCATTTGGCCAGGAAATAAAATATCTTGAATATTATTAAGGGTATATTAAGTTTAAGGCCCAAAAATATTTTAAAATTGGATTAAAACCCTTTTTGAAAAAATATTAGTTTAAAGGACCTAAAATTTAGAGATAAGGACCTAAAATATGAACTGTTATCGGATTATCGTTTTATGTTATTTCAGAACAAAGAAGTGTTAAAGCAGAACAATAAAGTATTACTGAAGAAATCGAATCCTTAAAACTAATTTTTTTTTCTGACAGGACCCGAATTCCGTGACATGGCCTTTACGAAAATTGCCATATTATTAATATAGAAGATATTGTGCGTCATCACTTAAGTCATGCATAACTGATAGGGTTAGGGAATCGAAAATTAATAATCCAAAGGAATTAAAGTTAGTTTAAATGGGCTCATATCCAATAAGAGTAGGCCCAACAGAATATTATGACATTATAAACTTGCAGTTGCATGAAAGTCAGAAGTCAGTTGAATAGGCACCTTGAAAAAGTAAACACTATGAGCAGCCTCAAACCTACACTACACTACATATAGTTATGACTTCTGACATGCAAACGCCGCCTCAGACATTCATCAGATCAACCTATATTACGTAAGAACTTTCCTATATAATGTAATACCTCTTAGGGTGTTCTTCTTGGTAAGAAAAGAATCGCATATTCTCTGCAACAAGACAATGTCTCCAGTCAAGGAAGTGAAGCTCTTGGGTTTCTGGGCAAGCCCATTCGTTTCACGTGTCAGAATAGCGCTCAACATGAAATCCATTAGCTACGAGCTGACCGAAGAAGACATTCTCTTGTCCAAGAGTGACCTTCTTCTACAGTCGAATCCTATTTACAAGAAAGTCCCAGTTCTCATCCATGGCGACGACAACCCAATCTGCGAATCCCTCGTCATTCTTCAGTACATCGATGAAACTTGGGCTTCTTCTGGCCCGCCAATCCTCCCCTTACATCCTTACGATCGGGCCTTGGCCCGTTTTTGGAGTGCTTACGTGGACGATAAGGTCTCAGAAATCTGTTGTCTGACAAAACTTTTACCATAATCTTAGTACATTCATTCACCACTTGTAATGTAATAAGTGAATGGTTTGTGCAGTTTTATCCAGCTCTTGCTGGGATCCTATACTGTGGTGGGGACGAGGCGAAGAGATCACTGTCATTAGAACAAGCGAGGGAATCTTTGTCTTTTCTTGAAGGAGATGCTTTCGTTAAATGTAGCAAAGGCTTTAAATTCTTCGGAGGTTGTAATGAGAGAATTGGGTTCTTGGACATTGCGCTGGGAAGCTATTTGGTATGGATTAGAGTCGCTGAGAAACTGAGTAACGTCACCTTAATCGGTGAAGAAGAAACTCCGAAATTGTTCCAATGGGCTCAACGTTTTTATGCCGATGATTCTGTGAAGGGTATTCTGCCACAAACTGATGAGCTCTTGGAGTTTGCCATTGGCAGTTTTGCTGATAAGTTCAAAGATAGTTCTTCTTGAAATTAATTATAGAAACTTCCGTAAGTTCAAGAATAAAAGATGATCCGTGGACTCAATATGATTTGGACTAGGACGCAACGAATATTTGTCAAAATCATAAACAAAGAAAAAAAAACAAATGAATATTCTGAATGGATCATTCCATACAGTGATTCCATACTTATCTTCTTCACCTTTTATTTCATTTTTGACATATTCAATTCCATACGTATTTCATGATTCCAACTGTATATACTACAGTATATAAGGCATGAAACACACAGTCTGGATCCGTCATGCTGAAGACGAGGTACGGCCAGTTCTTGAGGGGCAACGGCGGTTTGCCGCCGTGGAGGAACAGCGTGACTCACGACGTTCCTCATCGGACGGCGACCAAGGAGTGGGTTGTCTGGGAGGTCGACGTCGTGGAGATTCGATCGGAGGCGAATAGTCAAAATCAGGTTCCGGCGGCGGAAGCTGATAAGGAGGAGCTGAAGGCCGACGAGGAGGAGAAAAGTAGTCATAGCGACGGCGCATCGCTGAGCAGCGATGGCTCTTTTAACTCGGCGAGCTATTCAAGACAAGAGGTAGGTAGACGACGAAGATAAAAAATTCAACCTTTTTTTTTCTTGATTTCAACAAACATATCAGCTAAACGTTTCTCTGTTCTTGGTCTGCAGTCATTGATTGAATTGCCACCAAAGCAATCTATCGACGGGCGATACATATACTTTCACATAGCTGACGAAAACGGGAAAATAGACGAGGGATTCGAGGAGCTATCCATTACATTCAAAGGAAATGAAGTAAATCTGTTGAAGAGGAGGTTAGAAGTTGAACTGGGAATAGACGGCATCACTGTTTGCACCATAAGTCCTTTGGACGGAAAATTGATTCCTCTGCGCCTTCAGCTTCCTCCCAATAACATCCCTATTCATGTTGTTGTAGTTCCTCCCAAGACCATATGATTTTCTCTGTCTCTACAAATGTTTTGTATCATCTCATCTCAGGAAATAGATTATACAAACGGTTATCATTCTTTATTCTTTTGATTAGACATACTGTTAAGTCTCTGTTTTGCAAGTTTGATTTGTTTTCTTGCAAGAAAACGTAATAGTTGTTGTAAGGGAGGACCCACTCACTCTCTGTATTGTTCAAGGACTTTTAGTTGCTCACCCAATGAGGCAATGGGCTGATGTAGTATATATATTACAAGCCCTTTACAGTTTACACACAATATAAAAGAAAATTTGAGATAATTGGGCCTTATGTTATGCCAAGTCTCCATTTGGTAATATTTGAACGAGCCATCATACATTGATTTATCTTACGGGTCGTTTGATTTGTGGGTATAGATAGTTATGGGGTGTGTATGAATAAGTTACTTCGTGTTTGTTATCTGCTTATAGACATGCATGCCTTGTATGACTATACACGCCTATTACAAGGATCAAGGCCGGCTTTTGGGTAAAGCAAGTAAAGCAAGGGCCTTAGGTCCCGAAATTTTGAGGGCCACGAATTAGAAATGTATTATACAAGTAAACTATAGTTAGTTAAAAAGTCCAAAGTTTAATATCAATTCTATCTACTAACTTAGGTTTAACATGTTTTTCACTGCTTGAAGTGATTGTTACGACAAAAATAAGAATTAACGATATATTTTATTTGAAAGAAACGTAGAGTAAATAAAGGTCCAAAATCATAAGAACGTTTATACTTGAAATTTGTGAATACGTGAGACCGCTTAGATATTAATCGAAAAGAGTTATTTCAAGAATTAAAACACTAAACTAATATGGTAATTGCAAAATAAACACTCCACTTGAATATCAAATTGTATTACAATATCAATTTGTATTACAAGGGGTGTATATTGCATAAAGGACTATGATGTGTCGTTTTCAAAATTATAAACAAATGTTTTGGAATTCCACTAAAGAGAAATAAAAAGCTTTCTTTTATAATTTTTAACTTCACATTCGATAAATGTTAATGGTTATAGTTTCCGGTTGAATAAAAAGTAAATTTGGTGCCAAGACTTTTCAATGTGTCGTTTTCATTTGTGAACTTTGCAAAACCTTTCATTTATTGTTATATACTGATGGGCCAAAAGAACTGAAAAGAAACATTTTTGCAAAGTTCAAAAAGCAAAACAGTGCATTTTAAATTGAGCGCCAATTATTAGAGGATGATTGTGATAAATTAGCACGGTTTGTCAACAGTTTAATTTACATTATTTAATTTTATTTTCTTTACAAAGGCCCCCATATTTGAAATTACTTTAGGCCCCGTATGAGCTATCCCTGACAGATTTTGGTTATAAGCCTTGTACATGTCTACCCACCTTTAAGGTGAACATATCTATCAAACACAATTTATATCATTACACAAAGAATTAATACATGCATATCAAACATCTTAAAATACTATATCAACAAAATCCTTGCATAGCCATACACAAATAACTTATACCCATGTAATCCACAATCATACGTATCAAACGAGCAGTGTGTTTGTCTGACTTTCAAACTAGCACGTTAGTTTTCGAAGTTTACTACATGGTCACGAAGACCAACATTCTTGGGTGTCTAAAAGTTAATTAATTAATTAATTAATGATCGGTGAATATGCTTTTTTTTCTTACCGCAAAACAAACATAATGATTTGATTACCACCAATAAAACAACGTACTCGAGAAAGAAAATCATAAAGGATGGCTTTCTTCTTTTTGTTGGGTTACAAACTCTGTCCCACACCGACTAAGTAAAGGAAAAATGAGTTGGTTTATAAGCTTGTGGGTTCACTCCCTCTATTGCCAATTGGTTTTAGAGAGGAACTCCACAAGCTTATACCGGGTCGGGTTTGGGTTGAATTGGGTCTGAAAAATCTCTACATGGTGCGGTGAGCGTGGACGAAGGTGTGAGGGTGCCTTCAGACGGAAAAAAAATTCTAGCCCGGATACGGTGTGGGTGGTGTGTCCTCGGCCCCTTGTAAGGACGATTGATGAATCTGCGGTGAGAAGCGCTTGGTGCAGTGATTGCGGGGAAGCGCTTGGGGCAGATAATCGTCGAAGGGGAGGCTCGTTGTGTGGTCTTGAGTTTGAGGGGGGGTTTGTTGGGTTACAAACTCTATCCCACACCGACTAAGTAAAGGAAAAATGAGTTGGTTTATAAGCTTGTGGGTTCACTCCCTCTATTGCCAATTGGTTTTAGAGAGGAACCCCACAAGCTTATACCGGGTCGGGTTTGGGTTGAATTGGGTCTTAAAAATCTCTACACTTTTTAACTAGAATCCCATACAAAATATCATTCAATTAGATGGCGACGTTTCTCCTTATCAATGCCATTCATCCACGTAACAGAAGCCCCCCACTAAATGGACCTACAATGCTGTTAATGGGCCATACGGTTGTTACAAATAGGCCCATTATGGACTAATTACGTCGCAGGTTTCCGGCCCACCTATGATAGTAGGTGTTAAATCGTAATGAATGATTCTGCCTATAATAATGATAATAAATATTAATGAACGACCTTGACTAGTGCCCAACAATAAAACATGCACGTTAGACCATCTTCATACCGCAAAACTCAAACACAAAATGCGTTTTTCACTTTCTCTCCCCTATTTCGAACGCAAATTTACATCTGAACGAAAAATTGTGTTTATGTTTTAAAATTACAAATAAGTCATTTACTTGTATTTAATTATTAAATGAAACATATAAAAAGTTTAAAATACATAAAAATATATTAAAGAATTTGAAAATTGTATACTACGATTATTTTGATATAATAAATAATTAATTTAATTTGTAAAGTATATAGGGGTGATATTGAAAAGCTATAAAAGTTGGTATGAAAGGGAATATTTCAGAAATATTCTTTGGCGTTTGCATTTGCAGTTGACTGTTGGAGAACAGTTACTGCAAACTATTGGAGAACAGTTACTGCAAACTATGCCTGTTAGTGCAAAATGCGTTTGCATTCGCGGTTGATAGTTGGACAAGAAAGACTAATCATAGAGATATTCAAAATCATGGGTCTCCCCACATTTCATTTAATTTTTTGTTCTTTTCTTCTACTGCAGAATTTTATTTTTCTACTACTTTTTTGAAGGTTCAAAGTAAGAGACGAGCAAACGACATCGTACGGCTTTCAGTCACCAAAGACGCCAATAAATATACTAATTCTTTATTTAGTTAAGTAGAATCAAGTACGACTCAAAGGACTCTGCATATTCACATTTACTATATTATATTTAGTTAATATGAATAATTAATTTGATGACACCAGATAGAAGAGAGGGTTTTTGTCGTTCGTGTGGGTCCCCATCCTTTACGCGCCTGCACGTTCTCACACTTTTACTTTGGCCCTTTTCTTAAATCGGCTTTTATTCAGTTACACGTCTGTCCCACATGATGCCACCACCCATCTTTATTTGTTAAGAAAGTTATATTAAAAAATATCACTACAAAAATCAGGAAATTTACGTAAATAAATGGCACAAACTATCAAAATCATATCTGGTTAATTAGGTTTTTAGATTGACTTTTGCAATTATATATATATTCAGCTTTTTTAGCTATTGACTTTTTTAAGCACTTCTAATGGAAAAGGTAATACTTTGTACAGCTTATGGAAATCGAAATATTCTCTTTATTGCAGTAATTGAGACTTTACCTCATGTTTCTTAACTTGTGCAAGCTAATTAAAGTAAAACAAATGATTAAATAATAGTTGCTTTATTTGATGTTTTCTCGAGTTTTGTTTAAAGAACATTCCCAATTTTATTTTCCTACCCAATACTCTTAATTTTAGGGGTGGTTCGGTACGGTATACCGTACCAAAACTGTGATACCGTATACCGTAACGAAATTTCGGTATTCAAAAAAATCATACCAATACCATACCAAAATTTCGGTATACCTTAAATTTCGATACGGTATCATACCGAAATTTCGGTATGGTATCGGTATCATACCTTCTATACCATTCATACGGAGGATTTTTTACCAGCATGTCTCGTGACTCGTTAATTCGTTGTTTTGGAATTTTTAATCAATTCAAACTCCTTAGGCCCCAATAAGATAGATTATTAATACCAAAATTTTCAAAATAAAAAGATTTTTTAACCATAAATAATTTACATATTTTAGCTAGTCTCCTTAGTAAGACAAAAATCTTTACATAACCACAAAATACAACTTTATATACAGATTAATTAGAACGAAGCGGCTATATTTAAAAAATTAGTGAAGATTAACAAAAAGTAATTGCATTGCATCTTCACGATTTCAAAAATCATGAAAAAAAACATTAAAAAGGCAAATTAAATGTTACTTGACTTACATAAGTAAAATATGGTGGGCCTCATATTAGAAAGTTGTGTATAAGTTAATAATTTATGGGTTAAATAAGTTTATGAAGATCCTTAATTTTTCATTTTATATTTTTTGAAATAATATAATATATATAGGTGTGCATATATATATATATATAATATTAAAAAAGTTAGAATTTCGGTATTCGGTATAATCGGTATACCTAATTTTAAAAACTTTCATACCATTACCATACCGAAAATTTTCGGTACGGTATCATGCCTTACCAAAAACTTCGGTATATCAAAATTTTCGATATTTTCGATACGATTCGATACGATAAGGACGATATTTCGGTATTTCCGTATTTTTCCCCAGCCCTACTTAATTTCCTTCCCACCCCTTTTTTTTCCTGGCAAGGTAAGAAGTAAGAAGAAGAACAAACAAGAGAACTGTTGAGTGAAATTATGGGTGTCGATTACTACAACATAATGAAGGTTTCGAAGAACGCAACTGAGGAAGATTTGAAGAAATCGTACAAGAGGTTGGCTATGAAGTGGCATCCTGATAAGAACGCCGTGAACACCGAGGAAGCCGAGGCTAAGTTTAAGATGATTAGCGAAGCTTACGACGTTCTGAGCAATCCACAGAAGAGGCAGATCTACGATACGTATGGCGAGGAAGGGTTGAAGGGTGGGTTGAGCATGGCTAAAGAGAGAGTCTTTTGCGGCAATGGGCGTGGGTTCAATTTCAGTCCAAGGGACGCAGAGGACATCTTCGAGGAGTTTTTTGGGGAGATTAGTGTTGACGAAGCCAATAGCAGCAACCTTGTTGGTGATAATGGCGGCGAGAAATTGACGAAAGCTGCTCCTTTGGAGACTAAGTTGGGGTGTACCTTGGAGGAATTGTATAAGGGAGCTAGGAGGAAGATGAAGATATCAAGGGTTGTACTTGATGAGGCTGGGTAGGCCATTACCTTTTTTCTTCTTTATTGGTTTCATAGTACTGAATTCTGTTTGACATTCAGGTAGAATAGAATCGTGGATGATTGAATGGATCTTCTGTTGCCTTAGCATCAATGTTTCTGTCATAAATTCAGAGTTAAAAGGAAACTTGATCGAGTGAAGATCACTTTACTTATTCATGTTGATTAGCTGCTCTCTTTTTCTGGGATGAAATAACTGTTCTGTTTGAAAGTTTTGCCTTGTTTTATCCTCTATGGTTCCGATTTCTTACGTCATATTCTTGGAGAAGTTCATTTGGTTACGGATGAGTTTGATTCGCTATTGCAGGAAACTCGGGACGGTCGAAGAGGTGCTGTCCATACACATAAAACCAGGTTGGAAGAAGGGTACAAAGATTACCTTTCCCGAGAAAGGAAATCAAGAAAGCGGTTATGCCCCTGGGGACTTAATCTTTGTGGTGGACGAAAAGCCTCATTCTACTTTCAGAAGGGACGGTAATGATCTGATAATGCATCAGAGGATCTCACTGCTCGAAGCCCTAACGGGGAAGGCCTTCAGCATTACAACCTTGGACGATCGAAAGCTGAACGTTCAGGCGTCTGATATCGTCAAGCCTGGCCAGGAAATGGTGATTCAAAACGAAGGGATGCCCATATCTAAGGAGCCTGGCAAGAAGGGAAATCTGAGGATTAAGTTCGATATAAAATTTCCTTCAAGGCTTACCTCTGATCAGAAGTCTGATTTGAGGAGGGTTTTGGGAAGGTCATACGAGTAGGTTGCTCCTTCTTTAACTCGTAGTTATGGAAAGCAAAGCGTGACTATTAAGTGTATATACCCAAGTTAGTATTATAGGTTGATTAATGTGTATATTCTGGTATAGTAATAGAGCACTAGAAGACTCGGGTTTCTTTCTTGGTCGTCGATCTTGTAAAAATCTACGAATACTTTGTTCCGTATGATCTTATTTGGTAAAAATCTCATCTTTATGTCTTTAACGATGATTACATAGATGGAAGCTATGAAAACAAGCTTAAGTTTTACAAAATAAACAACATATGCCAAGACTGAGATGCCTTGGAGATTCGATTGCCACTGTCTGAATTTGACATCCAACCACTCTGATAGAATCAAAGCATTATTATCACTTCTCATTTTAAATCTAAAATAATAATTAGAATCTGTGTTTCTCAATTTTCTTGTGGAGTTCATCTTTCTTGGCTCCCACAACTTTATCAACTAATTTCCCCTTCTTCATCAGTATGAACGTTGGCATGGCTTGTACGCCATACTCCTCAGCAACATCCTAAGGATCATACATACATCCCATGATTATATCAGTACGATAACACTTTCCTGGAGAGAGAGAGAGAAATTACAGACTACTTACATCCAACTCATCGACATCGATCTTTATAAACTCGACGTCAGTGTATTTCTCAGCCAAGTCGTTAACTGCTGGCTGGATGCGCTGACATGGCCCACACCAAGTAGCTGTGAAGTCTATGACAATCTTTTTTGCATTTATATGAAATAGTTAGAGATGGATAAGAAAGACGATGGATAAATTCGGTAAGAAATACAAAGAGATGAATGCGAGTATTAATTACCAGCTTTGAACTCTGCTTTGAGGCTTCGAAATGGGCTTTCCACTTAGACGAGGAGTGAAATGTTATGACCTGACCCTTCTTTGCTGGTGCTGCTAAGGACGATGCATAATAATCAGAAGATTCGCGGTGAACAGTCGAGGAAACGTTAGCTCCCATATCTTCTTCGTTATTCGATAAATGTATGAATATATGAAGGAGCTTAAGACATTGAAGAAGTGCCTCTTTATATAATGATCCGTGCTGCAATTCCTTGTAGGAGTCGACCGAATATGTTCTTCTTGGGTTGGGACCCTTCAACTTATAGACCGTTGATGATGTTTCGAATGCACAAAGGTAGATTATGTGCTAATTGATTTTCTCCAGCTAGTCATCAAATGATAAGCTGACCGTTAATATTGATGCTCGAAAAGATTATGTGTTAGTAAACAATAGCCATAGCAGCACACTCACGACACTTGTTGTTAATAAAGCTGTGTCATGTGCCGACATCTTCTAAAATGGAATTTCAACTCATGTGTCCATAATATTATTCCCTTACGGCTTGCTTGTCGATTAAGGTTCGAATGTTTTATAACAGTTCACATCACCACCGTGTATGTATTTGAGTAGAGGACGACACAATTGGGTTATGGTTACGTGCAGAGAATACCATGGATGTACGAATTGGACAATATAGAACTAAATGCTCAATCAACTCTGCTGATTTTTATTCTTTCACATGGACATGAAACAAAAAGAAATGAATACCCACCAAAACACGCCTTTATTATCATCTACTAGGTTGGAGATAATAAGGAACTAATCGACGTGTTGGACCATATGTTGTTCTCCGTTCATGCGTGAAAACAAAGGAATTATAAAGAACCTTATATTATGAATATTAAGAGATAATATTAAGATGTGGATGTTTTTGGATAGTTATTGAATTATTGATATTTGGAGGTATTATATTGAATGTTGTAAAACTAGATGAATATTAATTGATAAGATGATGTGTATAATTGTAATAAATGTTTTAAATTTTAGGTGTAATAGTGAATTTGTAGTAGTATAAATATGTGATTTGGGATTGTGTAAATGTAACTAAGAAGTATTGAATAAAGAAGTTATTATCTCTCTAGTTCTTTCTAATCGTAATTAATAGAACACTTAATCGTTATAATATTTTCATAACACGTTATCAGCACGAAGCTCTAACCAACTGAGGTTCACCGACGTCATCACTTCGAGCACGAGTTCCGACCATTTGAATTCGTCGACGTCATCACGCTACGTAAAATGTCGAATCTTCAAAAGCTTGATATTGTTGCTCTGGATATCACGGGCAAGAACTATTTGTCATGGATTTTGGATGCCGATATCCACCTTGAATCGAAATGCTTGAGAACTACTATACAAGCTGATAATACGGCATCGAGCCAAGACAAGGCCAAGGCCATGATATTTCTCCGTCACCACCTTCATGAAAGTTTAAAGGTGGAATATCTCACTGTGAAAGATCCACTTATTTTATGGACGAATCTAAAAGAAAGGTACGACCATCAGAGCACTGTGATCGTACCAAATGTCCAATATGAATGTACAAACTTACGGTTCCAAGATTATAAATCTGTAAGTGATTATAATTCTACTATGTGCAAAATTACTTCTCAATTAAGATTGTGTGGACATGAAGTTACAAAAGCAAGTATGATGGAGAAACCTTCACCACGTTCCATGCAGCGTATTTGTTGTTACAACAACAATATCTTGAAAAGGGTTTCAAGAAATATTCAGAATTAATTTCATGTCTCCTCGTTGCTGAACAAAATAATGAGTTACTGAAGAACCATCAATCACGACCAACAGGCTCTGCTCCCATTCCTGGAGTCAATATGAACACTTATCAAAGTGAACGAGGCAATAGCTTTCGCGGTCGTGACAGGTATAATAATCGAGGTCGTGGAGGTGGTCATGGTCGTGGCCGTAGCCGACAACATTATGGTAATTATGAAAATTTTCATCAGAAAAGGAAAAATGAAAACAAAGAGGAAACCGGCGAACAATCAAAAAGGCGATTCGATGAACCATGTTCTCGTTGTGGTACGAAAGGTCATTATGCTCGTACTTGTAAACATCTTGTTGAGCTCTATCAAAAATCGCTTGAAAAAAGGAAAGAAAGTTGAGACAAACTTTGTCCAAGATGAAGGAGGTTCTAATCTCAACCTCGACGATATTCCCCACATGGATCTTGAGGAATTTCTCGCCGATCATAATGAATAAAAGACTTATTATTGTATATCATATTGATATTTTATGTACGCGTGCTATGAACTTTATGTCGTATGTGTGCTGTATTATTATGAATTTTATGTATAATTAATAATTAATGTATTTTTATTATTTTCTTGAGGAATGAACACACGTGGAGATATATGTCTTGTGGACAGCGCAACGACTCATACAATACTCACGGATACGAAATATTTCATCCGATTGATTACTCAAGAAACAAATGTAAATACTATATCAGGAATTGCAAAATTGATTGAAGGCTCTGGAAGAGCTAATATCTTATTATCCGGAGGAACAAAATTGCATATTGAAAATGCATTGTATTCTTCGAAGTCTCATAGAAACTTATTGAGTTTTAAAGACATCCGTAAAAACGGATATCATATTGAGACTACAAAAGAAGGTGATAATGAATACCTTCAAATCACAAACGTGATTTTAAATAAAAATGCGTTATAGAAAAATTGTCTGCATTATCTTCCGGTTTATACTATGCATATATTAATACGATTGAGTCGAATTTTATAAACAATGATTTATTTGTGGTGTGGCATGACCGGTTAGGCCATCCCGATTCAACTATGACGCGAAGAATAATTGAGAACTCATGTGGACACACTTTAAAAAATAAGAAGATTATTCAATCCAATGAGTTATCAAGTGATGCTTGCTCGAAAGGAAAATTAATCGTTAGACCATCACTGGTAAAATTGAAGAATGAATCTATTACGTTTTTAGAACGTATTCAAGGCGATATTTGTGGACCAATTCATCCATCATGTGGTCCATTTAGATACTTCATGGTTTTAATTGATGCACCAATTAAATGGTCACATGTATCATTATTATCAACACGCAATGTTGCGTTTGCTAGACTGCTTGCTCAGTTAATTCGATTACGAGCACATTTTCCTGATGTTAGGGATATGCTATTTTGCATGCAGCATTACTTATTCGCATCCAACCCACAAGTTATCATAATGTTTCCCCATTACAAATGGTTTTCGGTTAGGAACCAGATATTTCCCATCTGAAAATTTTTGGATGTGCGGTATATGTCACAATTGCTCCATCACAACGCACTAAAATGGGACCTCAAAGAAGATTGGTAATAAATGTTGGATTTGAATCTAAGTCAATACTAAAATATTTAGAACCATTGATAGGAGATTTATTTACGGCTCGATTTGCCGACTGTCATTTTGATGAATTAAAATTTCCAACATTAGGGAGAGATAAAGAAAATAAACAGCTGATTAAAGAGATTAGTTGGAATGAATTATCATTGGCTCATTTTGATCCTCGTACAAAAGAATGTGAACTTGAAGTTCAAAAGATAATTCATTTACAAAATTTAGCAAATCAACTGCCAGACAGTTTTACTGACCACAAAAAGGTGACTAAATCGCATATACCAGCTGTTAATGCTCCTGTTAGAATTGATACTTCTACTGATAATACTAATAATAAAATTGAGCCGAAACCACAGTTGAAACTGTTTGGATCGGTTAGCGCGTTTAGAGGGGGTGAATAAACGCTTCTCTTTTTCGGTACTGAACTGGTTAGGGTCAATACCGGTACTTGAAATTTCTCTAAGTGTGGTTTGTACGGAAGCAAGTCAGTCGGTTTTGAACCAAAACCGATGATAAGTGTGATGTGTTTGTGTATGTGACAAGACACTAGTTTGTTTCTGGAAGTTCGGAGTTAATTCCCCTACGTCTCCCCTTCTTCCCCGCAAGGAAGGTTCACTAGATTTTCAGTTATACACTCACTGTACAACCTACACAGCTGCCCTCATCTTTAATCTAGTGAATCACCTAGGTAGTCGTATAATACAATCCACCTACTTCAACAACTTTTTACAGTCCGTCGGAAACAACTCACTTACTAACCAAACTGGTTTAAGTACAGTGAGGACAACACCTAAAATTTCCTTTCTTCACTTGAGAGATTTTTGCTTGTTTCTTGTTCTTGATTTCTCGTGATAAAGTGTTGTATCTCTTCAGTGCCTCTTCTCTGCCATATATAGTTGGACTTGGTTGAAGAAAGCCGTTGTGAGATAACTCCTTGTACCGGACAGTGCATTAAATGCACTTTACCCAAAACGGGTACTGTCCGATCTTAATAGCAGTTCGCGCTGTGTCAATTGCTTTTTCTTATTTAAGCTTGGCTTGACTTCAACTTGTCTCCTCCTGCCAGCCTTACATTGAATGCTTCAGCAGAAGTCTTCAACATCCCGCCTTGAATAATTTCGAATCTTCGTACACGTGGCAGGTCCAGTATTTGTACTCCGGTCTTGACAGTTTTTGTTCCGGTTTCTGGCGCGCTTGTGAACTGCTGACTGGTATCCGGTCTTGAGTCTTCGTTTAACCGGTATACTCAGTCAAGTTTGGACAATCACCAAACCTGTTCAATCTGAATTCTTCAATTCACGATTTCTAACAATTTCCTCCTTTTTGGTGATTGTCAAAAATCAACGAAGCAGAAGGATATTTATTATATCAAAGGAGATTTGATACATAAACTACCGATCTATTACAACCGTTGTTAGCCTAATATGGCACAGTTCTTCGGTCTTCCGGGCCGATCTATTACAAACGTTGTTAGCCTATCTACGTCTTAGATATGGCACAGTTCTTTGATCTTCCGGTTGATGGCATCTTCCGGTCTGTCTAGTACGTCCCGGTCTACATTCTGCTTCGTCTCAGTACTGCCATCTGCCATTTCTCCTCAACTAGCAGTACTCTTCTTCCCCCTTTTTGAAAATCGCTTGTCCGGTATGAGGGAAGGTATCATTGTGCAGGAGAATCGTCATTACGGTTGTTTTCTCCTCTTAAAGCACAATGGGTTTATATCTCTGCAACTGCTCTTGCTCAGTTTCGACGGAACTCTTAAACGTCTGAAGAAGTCTTCTTCTGACCCGTTCCGTCTTGGCAGCTTATCTCCTGCAGAGCTACGGTATCCCCTGAACCCACGCCTTGCTGAGGGTTTCTTCGGAGAATCAGATGTTGCGACGAGGAGATCCTTCGCTTGTTTCCTCTTTAGAGAGTGCAACGAATCTGATAGGAGCGGAGGGATACCGTCTGGCATGGCATTCAATTTTCGGTATCCGCTCACCAGCTCCAGTTCTGTTTCTTGGTGGGTTCTCAGCTTTTTCTCCACCAAGAAACTGGTAGGAGAGGGAACATCCTCCATGGCTTCTCAACCGCTAGACTACCGTGACGTTTCTTGGTGGGTCCTCAGACTTATCGATGTCCTCCAAGAAACTGGGTCGGGCCCATCCTCTTCTTTGGATCCTTGTAGTGCCAGGATGGCTTGCCCTGTCCGCGGCATCTTGTTTTCGGCTAGTCCCATCTTCTGTGGCCCATGGATTTGTCACTTTCATCTTGCTCAGTCCACAAAGATGCCTCCCAGAGCTAGCCTTATGTGCCGTCGGACTTGCTTTAGAAGCCTTGCTGGTCCGAAGCAGCGTCTTTACATCTTTGTTGGACCGTCCATAGGTCTTTGAATACCCTAATGGGTCGGTTTGCATCCAATGTGGTGTCAATACCGCTTTGAGGTAGTTGGATAAGAAGACCGAATTTGAACTAGTTAGGCTTATCCTGACTAAGGGTGGTGGATGTTTTGGAAGTTTAGGCATTGTGAACTTAGTCGGTTGTGAGTTGAAGAATTTTGAAGAGGGATGCGAGGTCCTTAAATACTTGCGAAACTTCCGTCGTGTTGTGTCACGGGTGCACAGTAACCCAGATCATCCTTATCGCTTCCCTTTAGTGCGTCGGAACTTTACGTCTTGTCTGGTGGCAGAGATTCTTGTTGACAAGACTATTCACGCACTCAGATAACCTGCAAGCTCGAAGCCAGCTATACTAAGACATATAATATGTGCATCGATGAAGTGCAATAATTGTGAGAGTTCTGTCTTTATCAGGCCCAGTGAGAATTATGTGTATATCCACTGATTAAAAGAAAGTTCCGGTTTCAGAAGGAACCCGGTATTAGACTTGTATAGCTTTATTTAAACAATATATGTTTAAGTCACTCAATGTATACTGACTAGTGCCCATTTTAGAAGAAACCGACTGGGATGAGTGTATGGGCCGAGATTATGAAGAAGTGACCGCTTTAAACAGAAAGACTGCACTGAAATCATCTATATGCACCAATTTTTGTAATGTCTAGGCAACTTATTATATCAATTAATTTGATATAACTTCGTTGCCCCTGACTTCATGGTAGGACCTTTAAGGTAAGTCTACCAGTCCTAAAAGCACTCAGGGAAAAAATAGACTTAGCTTCGAGGAGCGATTTTGTGTGAGTGTCTGTCGCTTGCCGGTTTGTCGAGGTGTTCTTCATTTTCAGTTCATAGGTCACATGATCTCAGGTGATGTCTGATCAGTGTTGTCCTTGAGTGAAGTACTGGTCTTGTACTTGTACTTGCGGCAAGCTTGTCGTGTCTGATTCTTCTACGCCATGATTTATCCAAGTGATGTTGAATGTTCACCCACATCCAGATTGTAGTCTTCTAAGCATTTGCATACTGATCCATGTTAGCTGGTTTTCCGGCTGGATTGGCTTCCTTCTGGTCAAGGCGCTCAACTGTGTGTTAACTCGGTTTCGGTTTGATCTGGCTGAAATACCGGATTCTGGATGATGACAGTTTCCACTTGTATTTTCTAGGGTCTCAGATGTATCAGCTCTCTTAATGCCATAGTCCTTTGGCTGGCATCGTTTCTTTATTATAATGGCATGAGCTTCCCGCCAGAGTGGGGTATGCTTCAGTTGTGTGGCAGCTTAAGTTTGCTTGATTTAGAAAGCTGACCAGTCATTGAGTCATTGATATGTTCTGGTGCTCTGGTTTATTTTGTGACAGGTGTAGTCATCAATCGTACACTCTTGGGGTCTGACTGGAACCCTCCTCAGAGACCGAAACTGCATATAGTATCCGGTCTGCTGGCTATTAGATATACTAGACCTATATCCCTTCGGTACTTGACTACGTTTGCTACGCCTTCTTCGTCTTCAAGTTTAGTGAACTCATTGGCGTTGGTGTCTCTGATCGGCCGTTTATACATTTCTTCTCTAAATTGTTCCTTGCCTGCATCCATCGTGTGCTGTGTATGAACTGGATGACCTCAAGTCCTGCGACTGGTGCGAAGGTTTCTCAGTCGATTCATTCCATCTGCCGGCAACTTTGAGTGGTCAATTTCACCTTGTCCTTAAGCACCGTTTCTGTGCCATTTCACTGTTTGACCCGGTTTTGGAATAGACTTCCAAGCTCAGCTGTGCTCAAATCGTTTCAGTTCTTGCATGGATTTCATCCAGTTATCCTCTAATACCTTCGTCTTTGAAGATTGTAGTTGAGACAGAGGCATGGACAAGCATGTAGGCTGGCACCTGATCCTTATTTCGTACTGGAATCTCTGATGGGTTCCATACGATGGTTGGACTTAGTTTAGTTTCATCTGATAAATTCCAGTTGGTTGCGAAGCCAAGTAGTTCTCACACTAAGATTCCTTAACTATGGAGAATCTTCTGCCAAGTCCTTTGGATTTCGCATCCTGAAGGTAGTTCTGCCTTGAATAATTCCATTTGGAGCGTTCCCCCTCAGTCGACTTCTCTAGTATGAGTTGTTTAGTGATTCAGCGTGCCGGTTTCCTCTGAGATGGGTATCTCAACGTGCTTTTGAGACCGAGTGATTTCTTCATTGCTCGAGCCTCTCAGGATGAAGCTTCTTCAGTTGGTTCCTCAACTGACTGATGTTGCTTAGAGTTTGATCATTGGTTTTGCTCTTTCAGTCGTCCGGTTTCCTTCCTCAGCTACACCATTTCCTGAACTGGTCTGCTAGTAGATGACTCATGGTGTACACCATGGTCCTCAAAATATGACATAAAAGCAGAGTTAAGTAGTTCAGTTTCTACCTAGTTCCCCCTAAGCTCTTTAAGCTTACCATTGAGTCTAGTTGGTGTATTGAACTTAATTTATTTCCGGCCCGTTGGTGTAGTAGGTCATAAACTAGTTTCGTCCTACTAACTATGGGATTGATTTACTTTTAGATGGTTCAATTCTTTTGTGTCATAGTCACTTCTTGGACTCAACAGAGACCAAACACATTTGGAATATAAACACTTGCTTATACCAGTTATAGTGTTGGTATTGTCGGTTCCTTGTCCGGTTAGTGTCACTATGCCTCAGTTTTTAGCAAGTCAACAAGGATTTTACCCTGGTCGCTACCCCCAAAGGTAATGATGATCTTGGCACATGATTTGATACCCGTGAGAAGTCTTCTCTCCCCGATTATGTGCCGATAGCATCTGCTGTCTAGAAACCAGCAGGACTGGTTGAGTTCCTACAAGTATTTCTTTAGGTATCCAGACTTAGATTACCCTAACATGTCTACCAGTTACAGGATCAACAAGGTATTTGCATTTATTGTTCCTGTCTTGGGATCGGTATCTAGGTCTTCTATTACCTGGTGTTTCCGGTTTTGTGTTGTGAATATTCCCCCTAGGTTGTTGGGGTCTTCCCTTACGTGGGTTGTTAAGTATATAGGCATTCCCCCTTGGTCGTTGGGGTCTTCCATTTTGTGGAATGCTATTCATATTATTTCCCTTCGGTTGATGAGGTCTCACCTTTTGTGGGACATCATTCATGCCGATATTTCTTCTTACCCTCTGAGGTAATATGTTCTTATTTGGAGTCGAGGATTTGAGGTTGTTTGCATATCCCAGTCCAGTTTTCTCAGGCCTGTTCATAGAATATGCGGGAACTGGGTTATTGGAGGAACGAACAAAATTAATTACCCGTGAGGTAGTCGGTTGATAGGACGTCGTCGC
Organism: Craterostigma plantagineum; assembly: GCA_027422505.1. Classification (NCBI taxonomy): domain Eukaryota; kingdom Viridiplantae; phylum Streptophyta; class Magnoliopsida; order Lamiales; family Linderniaceae; genus Craterostigma; species Craterostigma plantagineum. The sequence continues at coordinate 13,224,115 of JAPQWV010000012.1, read as the reverse complement.
CTCCTCAGTGTTGGTATGTTCACTGTACCCTAGAACTGCTCGATCATAAGTGTCTGTCATTGTTTTTTGGAGACAATGAAGCGTTTTGGACGAGTTTGTCCACGACTGGACTATCGTAGACAGCTTTTGAATCTCCGAGTTCTTTAGCTCGGTGATTTCTCTTAGTCTGTTGTTTTCTTCCTCCAGCTGTGTGATTTTTTCAATCAGGGGTTCAGTATTCTCTTCTACCGGAGCCTTTCCCTTTTCAAATATCTTCAGTTTTTCGTTCAATTTCCAGTATTCATCAGCCATGTTCTGAAGAGCATCCAAAACTTCTTCATAGGTAAACTTGTCTTCTGGATCTAGTTGATCTCCCACCAGGCAGACAAGCTCTTTCTCGCTTTCATACTTGCTCACTTCGTCTTCAGAGCTGGACTCTTCAGAGTCTGTATCATCCCATCTGTGGGAGTTCTTTTTAGCCACGAGAGCTTATGGCCTCTTTCTGCCTTTGGGCCGGTTTGCCTTCTCTTTGGAGTTGTCATTGACGTTGTGTCCGGTCCTGTCACAGTTAAAGCAAGTGTTAGTGTTTTTATTTGTTCACCTTGCCCACCTTGTGACACTTGGGAAGATTTTGGTCCTCCTAGTGCTTTTACTTGTTGAGCCGGTGTATTCTCCTCCAGCCATGTCTGACCCTCGAGCTCATAGACTTCTAAGTTTTCGCCGAGTTGGCCTAACTTGGTCCATATTTCTTTTGCAATCTTGCTCGTCATGACCTGTCTGAATACTTCTATATCCAAGATTTTGAATATGACGTTTTTGGCAATGTTATCGAGGTTTGCCTTTCGTCTTTCTTGCATTGAGAGCTCGTGTCTTTCCTTGGGAACTTCTCGCGGCTCATTAGGATGCGCGGCATGTCGTACGTTTACTTTGTTGAACACAAATGGTCCGGTTTCTAACACATCGACCATCTCGTCATCTTGCGCGTAGAGATGGGTTGTTAACCTTATCTTCCATTCACGGAAGTTTTCCCTGCTAAACATAATAAGCTGGTCTGATAACGTCATGGTTAGTACAGAAAATATCAAGTAACCCGCTCTGATACCACTTGTTAGGATCGGTTAGCACGTTTAGAGGGGGTGAATAAACGCTTGTCTCTTTTTCGGTACTGAACTGGTTAGGGTCAATACCGGTACTTGATATTTCTCTAAGTGTGGTTTGTACGGAAGCAAGTCAGTCGGTTTTGAACCAAAACCGATGATAAGTGTGACGTGTTTGTGTATGTGACAAGACACTAGTTTGTTTCTGGAAGTTCGGAGTTAATTCCCTACGTCTCCCCTTCTTCCCCGCAAGGAAGGTTCACTAGATCTTCAGTTATACACTCACTGTATAACCTACCCAACTGCCCTCAGCTTTAATCTAGTGAATCACCTAGGCAGTCGTATAATACAATCCACCTACTTCAACAGCTTTTTACAGTCCGTCGGAAACAACTCACTTACTAACCAAACTGGTTTAAGTACAGTGAGGACAACACTTAAAATTTCCTTTCTTCACTTGAGAGATTTTTGCTTGTTTCTTGTTCTTGATTTCTCATGATAAAGTGTTGTATCTCTTCAGTGCCTTTTCTCTGCCATATATAGTTGGACTTGGTTGAAGAAGGCCGTTGTGAGATAGCTCCTTGTATCGGACAGTGCATTAAATGCACTTTACCCAAAACTTGTCTCCTCATGCCAGCCTTACATTGAATGCTTCAACAGAATTCTTCAACATCCCGCCTTGAATAATTTCGAATCTTCGTACACGTGGCAGGTCCCGTATTTGTACTCCGCTCTTGCAGTTTTTGTTCCGATTTCTGGCGCGTTTGTGAACTGCTGACTGGTATCCGGTCTTGAGTCTTCGTTTAACTGGTATAATCAATCAAGTTTGGACAATCACCAAAACTGTTCAATCTGAATTCTTCAATTCACGATTCCTAACAGAAACGTGGTAGGCCCTCGGGATCCAAAGACAAGAATCCTCGTAAAAGAAGAGGAGCAAATAAAATAGATGGTCAAATCGAGGATACGTCAACTCTAAGAGAGTCCATGGGCATAAATAAATCTGATCAGGTACTTAAAAATTGTGAAAATATTGAAAATGAAGAGATCTCAATAAATTATGCCCATAATGGAATAAGATGGAATCAAGACAAAGTCAACGTTGACGATGTTTTCTCATTTGACGTAGCGCTACATGAGATTAACGAAAATGAGGATCATGAACCAAACTCTATAAATGAATGTCGACAAAGAAGTGATTGGCCAAAATGGAAAGATGCAATCGAGGCAGAATTAAAATCACTTGAGAAACGAAACGTATTTGGACATGTGGTTCGTATACCAGAAAATGTAAAGCTGGTTGGATATAAATGAGTTTTCATTAGAATGAAAAATGAAAACGGTGAAATTGTAAGATACAAAGCACGGCTTGTTGCACAAGGTTTTTCACCAAGACCTGGCATTGATTACGAAGAGACTTATTCTCCTGTGGTGAATGCAACAACTTTTCGTTATCTAATTAGTCTGGCAGTACGTGAAGGGCTCGATATGCATCTTATGGATGTTGTCACTGCGTACCTGATAAACGTATTGTAGTACGTTTATCGTAGTATTTAATTGGCTCAATATAGAGTTTTCGTAGACATCTCATGCACTTATTCACCTTATTTGTACTTATTTTGGTATTATAAGACCTTGGGACGAGTTTCGGGCGAAAAGGGGCGAAAACGGGGCAAAACGGCGCGAAAACGAGGAAAACTAGTGCATGTCACGGCCGTGACACCTAGTGCACGTGACAAGGGGCAGAAGCCAACCAACGAGTCAGTCACGGCCATGACGCCTAGTGCACTAGACCGTGACATCGGGCAGAGAGGTGAACCAAAGTCGGTCACGGCCGTGACACTTCAAGCACGTGACCATGACACTCGGCAGAAAGCAACGAGAGCAACGCGATCTTGGTCACGGCCATGACGGCCCATGTCCCAAGCCGTGACCGTAGAGAATTTTGTTATTAAAGCCCAAATTCGACTCAGAAAGAGGGGACACTTACCAGATATCAACCCTAATTCTGGAGAGACGAATTACAGGCGCCAGAAATGCAGAATTCCACTGGAGAAGCGCAAGAGACGGATCAACGCATAACTCACGCCGAATTGAACGAAGAATGATGGCTCAACCACGATACCACCCAGATTCAGCCGTACTCAAGATTATGAGTCCTTCTTCCTCGTTTCTTATTTCCCTTATCATTTTCCCGCCTATTATGAGTAGCTAAATTCCTTATGTGTTTGGGATTAGATGAACGCTAGGTTATTTCGTAATTAAGACATATGTTTATCGTGACTCGTGTTTATGACTATTTATCTATCTATGAATTTGTTTCGTTGCTTTAATATGTCTATGTGTTAAAGTGATTGTGTGGAAATTCGTTTAGGGCGACAGCTAAACAATGATTAGGTCGTTCGTAGAAGATAGGATTCGAGTATAGGGCGAAAGCAAATACTCGATCTTCGCCGTTAGTAATTACTGAATTTTAGATCCCCGCGAGCGTTTAGGGCGACAGCAAACTCGTGAGCGGGTAGAAAATTACTGCGATCTAGTCAGAATCACGTAGGAGCGATAAATCATTGTCTTAGCCGATAGTACCTAGCGAGATTCGAATCCCGAGCACATCTCTATTATCTGAAAGTTTTCACATTAGTTTAAGCGTGTTCTTTGAATCTCTAGTTGAGTAAGGAGCGATCTGTCAGGTTAATTCGTAAAACAATCTGCGTATTTTATTTAGGCTAGATATCGAGTCGATAGGTCACTACTAGTACTCAGTTTATTCCTTGTGTTCGATACTCGTTTACTCACTTTACTGCACTACAAACGATAGGTCCACCGCCTATAGCACGTTGGTGATAGTAATTAGGTATTCATTTTTTTATATTATCACGTGTCGCACTTGCAAATCATACTAGCACACCACGTGTCGATCAGTACCGTTATGGAACACTCGATAGTGACATATACATGAAACTTCCTGAGGGATTTCGTTTGCCTGAAAATTCAGGATCTCGGAATGAGTACTCAATAAAGCTGAATAAATCACTATACGGTTTAAAACAATCAGGGCGTATGTTGTATAATCGTTTAAGTGATTATTTACTAAAAGAGGGGTATAAAAATGATCAAACATGCCCTTGTATCTTCATGAGAAGAAGTGGAAATGAATTTATCATCATTGCCGTTTATGTTGATGACTTAAATATACTAGGAACTCCTCAAGAGTTAAATAAAGCTATTACATGTTTAAAACGCGAATTCGAAATGAAAGATCTTGAAAGAACGAAATTTTGTCTTGGACTACAAATTGAATATTTAAACAATGGAATATTAGTCCATCAAGAGACTTATACAAAGAAGATCTTGAAAAGATTTTATATGGACAAAGCGCATCCATTAACTACTCCAATGATAATACGATGTGAATAAAGATCCGTTCAGACCATGCGATGATAATGAAGAAATACTTGGTGCTGAAGTTCCATATCTTAGTACTATTGGAGCATTAATGTATCTTACAAGTCATACTAGACCCGATATAGCATTTGCAGTGAATTTATTAGCAAGATATAGTTCTTCACCAACTAGACGACATTGGAATGAGATCAAACAAATATTCCGCTATCTTCAAGGAACTACGGATGCAGGATTATTTTATTCGAATGATTCACAATCAAGTTTAGTTGGCTATGCAGATGCGGGATTTCTATCTGATCCGCATAACGGACGATCGCAAACAGGTTTTACTTATTTACACATGGAGGTACAGCTATTTCATGGCGATCGATTAAACAAACCATAATTGCTACTTCTTCAAATCATGCTGAAATATTAGCGATTCATGAGGCTAGTCGAGAATGTGTTTGGTTGAGATCTATTATTCAACACATTCAAGACACATATGGACTATCTATTGAGAATTTACCTTCTACAATATTATTTGAAGATAATCAGCATGCATATCTCAATTAAAAGAAGGTTACATCAAAGGTGATAGAACAAAACACATATCACCAAAAATTTTCTTTACGCATGAACTTCAGAAAAATGGTGATATTGATGTACAACAAGTTCGATCAAGTGAAAATCTTGTTGATCTATTTACGAAGGCACTTCCTCCAAGAATTTTTGAAAATTTGGTATATTCAATTGGAGTCCGAAAACTTAGAGATCTCAAAGGACATTCTCATCACGGGGAGTAAATACGCGTTGCACTCTTTTTTCCTTCACTATGGTTTTTCCCACAGGGTTTTCCTAGTAAGGTTTTTAATGAGGCAACAACTAAAAGCGTATCTAAAGAATGATGTACTATTTTTCCTTCATTAGGTTTTTATCCCACATTGAGTTTTTCCTAATAAGATTTTAACGAGGCATATTCTTTGAAAAACATCCAAGGGGGAGTATTATGAATGATAATATTAAGATGTGGATGTTTTTGGATTGTTATTGAATTATTGATATTTGGAGGTATTATATTGAAGGTTGTAAAAAATAGATAAGTATTAATTGATAAGATGATGTGTATAATTGTAATAAATGTTGTAAATTTTAGGTGTAATAGTGAATTTGTAGTAGTATAAATATGTGATTTGGGGTTGTGTAAATGTAATTAAGAAGTATTGAATAAAGGAGTTATTATCTATCTAGTTCTTTCTAATCGTAATTAATAAAACACTTAATCGTTATAATATTTTCATAACACCTTGTATCCTAGGGTACTTGGCATATTATTATCTGAAACAGCCTAAGAACCTTCATAAATGTGGACCAATTATATTTGAAATGTCAACAAATCGAAGCCCAAAGACAATAGCTTTCTAACATATGCGATGGCCCAACAACACAAAAAGAAAAGAAAAAAAAAGGAAAAAGTAGTGGCTATCGCATCATTTAAGGGCCCATCGTCATCTTCATCAAAGATCGCAATCTCCATTATCGCAACTCTACTATGTTAGAACTGAGGGCTCTCATTCTGTGGATAGATGGGGTCCTACAAAATGTGAAGTTGCTTTCACGTTTCAAGCAAAACAAAAAAAATGCATTAGACCATGGAGAGGAATCTTCTTTTTAGTCAAATAATACAAAAGCCTCCTAAGGACGACGCCATATATTATCATGGGTGAAAAATGGTCCATTTGTTATCTCAAGTTGTGTAAGTGGTACTGGCATGGCATACGATTGGTCCAATACATGGGATGACGATAATAAAGTCGACATTATCGTGAAGTAAATCCCTACTATATTATGTGCATGAGGGATATACTTCAAATCAATAGACAATTAATAAAAATGAAAGGTGTAGTAGCTGTTGAACTTGTAGCCCATCACAATGATAATACTCAACTATATGATAACAAGTTACAATTACATTACGAGAGTTTACACAAGTTATTTCAAATATATGATAAAAAACTATTTCACAATGCAGAGAGTTGACAACAAGCTACAACAAGCAACAAGTAGACGAACTGACTTGTTGATAAGCTTCACATAATCCTACACTACATGGGACCATCATAGTACGATCTTTTCGAAAAAGCAAACTTTAGTAATGATTATATTACGCTTTAACTCCACTATTCATCTCCACGTCAAAACCCTTATCCCCATCATCGTCGTCGTCAACTCGATAGTTTGTCTTGTACTCGTAACCACGAGCGACCCACAGAAAGTATCCAAGATTCAAGAACCCCAAACCCGCAATCAAGAAATAGAAATTCTCGACCTTCCCTTCGTTAATATCCTTAGTCAACCAATCGGGCCGACCATTCTTCGCCGTGGTGTGATGAACAACGTTGACCAACAAAGCACTGATGTAATTCGCGCCAGCCATGGTGCAAGAGAACAAAGAATTCGCCAAGCTGCTCATATTCTCTGGAAACTCCTTGTTGTAGAACTCAATCTGTCCTATGATGTTAAAAGCCTCTGCGAATCCCATCAACATCAGCTGAGGCGCGAGCCAAAACACCGTCATGGGCGCAATCCCATTAGGGTTTCCATGTTCGTTCGCCGAAGCCCTCCTCATGGGTTCGATAAGCCCAGCGACGACCATAGAAAGTATGGAGAAGACGATTCCTATTCCCATTCTCTGAAGCAAAGTGATTCCTCCTTCGATCTTCGTTACTTTCCTAAGCGATGGAACGATGAGCCTGTCGTAGATTGGAAGCCATATGCCTATCGTGATCATCGAAATCACTGACAAAGAACCCGCCGGGATTTTGAAGTTTGGCCCCAAGTGGCGATTCATTTTTAGGGCTTGCGACATTGTGAACGTTCCTTGCTGAGCCATGGCTGTGAAGCATATGATCCCCGAAGCCCATATCGGTATGATTTTGAACAAACATTTCGTCTCTTCGACTTTCTGAACGCTGCAGAGCTTCCATCGATTCGCGTTTGTGCCATCTGATAGTAATTCGCCGTCCAATATAAAGGCAGCTTTGTTGAAGAACCTGTGAAAAACAGCTCATTTTTCTTAACTTTTGGACACAAAAGCAGTTTAAGACATCATAGTAAAACCTCTCAACATTAATTTTTAACTAACTTGGATACCTTAATTGATTCGTTAGAGGAAGCTTCTTCACTACAGTCCCTTTCGCTAATGGTGGATCGTAGTATTTTCCTTCAACACGATCATGATCATCTCCATTATCATCATTGCCAGTAATCTCAACAACCTTGCGTTTCTTATAACAAGCAACGATAACCTCTGCAATCCCAGAGAAGACACTGCCCTCGGGCTTAACGTAGACATAAACCTTTGTCCCGACGAAGAACAAAACGATGGCAACTACCATGAGCAACGTAGGGATTCCATAGCCCACGACCCAACTCACAGATTCTTGAATGTACACCACAAGTGTGAGAGCAATGATCAAGACAACGGTAAACGTTGTGTAGTACCAATTGAAGAAGCTGTTTATTCCTTTTCTTCCTTCTTCGGTCGACGAATCGAATTGATCGACGCCGAAAGGTATGCTGCACGGTCTGATCCCGGCTGAGCCGAGGGAGAGAAACCCTAGAGCCACCGCTAGGGTTGCGAACTGAGCCTTGGTTGGGCCTATGCAGTGGTGGCTAAGTGGCTCGGCGCATGGAGGAGGGTGCAGTTGAGGGATCCATGTGATTAAGGTTAATGTGCTCATTCCCTGTTATATATGTCAAGAACGAATATGAATTACATGATATAGGGAATTTGATGTAATATTTATGTAGAGGCAAAATGAATTTTTGAGACATGGGGTTCGGAAAAATGGGTATGTAATGCAAATGCAACTATTGGTATAATAGTTATGGAGATTGTTGGGGTTAGCGAGCCTGAGACTCGCCGGAGCCGGCGGGAATCGCCGGAGAAAGTCGCTGGGTTGAACAGAGTCGAAGAACTGAAGCTGTAGATGCTGTTTTGCTGAAGGAAGGTCACGACAAGCAGCTGCCGTCGGATCATTTGGCGCCAGATCTGAGGGCCAGGGTTAATCGCTGAAGATTGAATGGTGACCGATAGATGGCGCGGGAGCTTGATCAAGGGCAGAGATTAGAAGCTGTTCTGTGACGCAGATAATGAATCGCAGCCGTTGGATAGAAGATCGGGCGGACAGAAATGAAAGTGGCATTTCACTAATAGAAGTGCCATGCGACTTTCATGTGTTCACGTGAAGAAGCACTGGACAGGTGGCACGATCTGAGGCGTTGAAGCAGAATAATCAGACGGCTCTGATTAATCGCGGATCACATGATAAAGATGACTTCAGCTCTATATATATCAGTTTTGAGGTTTCGACTAGCTACCTTTCCGAGTATGTAGATCCTTATAGAGTGAGAATTAGCACACGGTGTAAACACGAGAGTTGTAGACGGTGTGGGGTTCTGTAACTTTCATGTTTTGTGCTAATGGAAATAGTGCTCGGTTTGGTCCGTGGACGTAGGCCAATTCTCGGCCGAACCACGTTAAATCTGGTGTTTTCAAGTGTGTGTGAGTGGTGCTGTATTGAGCTGATTTGAGCTTCCGATAGCTCGAATCAGTGCAATCGATTAGCATACATTGAAAGCACGTCCAAATACAAGTCCAACGGCGGTCCTCGATCAACAAATGGTGCGGTGAGCGTGGAGAACGGAGCTGTTTTCCCGGGAGTGACCGCAAGAGACTCGATTTGGGGATTCTCGTTGGTTCAAGCGTTTTTGGACCAAGGAGGCTGCGGCTCAAGCTCGTTCAGTTTGGAAGAGGCTTGAGGAGGCTCGGATGCAGGTGGCGGTGTCGCAGGCTGCCACGGGAAGCGCATCGGAGGTGGAAACAGCTGAAACAGAGATGCTTGTGGAGAGCTGTCGAGGTTTGGTGACGATTCGGGGAAATTGCGGTTCGGGAGAGGTGTTGCGGGGATCCTAGGTGACACGAGGTTGGACCTAGAGTTTAGGAGGAACCTTGTGTGGACGGGATGGCTGGAGAACGGCCGGAGCAACGCGAGAACTGCGGGAGAACGGATCAACGCCGGTGACAGGCAAGCTGGTTTTCGGCTGGTTTCGGAGGCACGATTTTCGTGTCTCGGTGGGTTGTCCGGTGGAGGCAACCGGTCCTACACGACGTAGGGAATGTGGCGGCTCGAGTGGTGGTCGATGGAAGCCACGGGGACCTCGTCTTGAGGTGGAGCAAGGGCGGGCAAGACCCTTGGTTGGAGCAGTTTTCTGTCAAACTGCTCCAAGGTGCTGTGTTTGGAGCTCGATTGCGAGCGGTTCAGGCTTGAGGTGGAGGCGATTCTACCTCTGATGGAGAGCATTCTCAGGCCACATGAGAGGTTGAGCTCGGAGGTGGAGTAGAATGCGGATACGGAGGGCGAAACGGAGGACAAATGCTCGCCCAGAATTCTGCTGTCAAAAACAGAATTCGGCTGTTGTTCGTGAGGGGCAGCAGGTGTGCGGAGGCTTCAAGCACGGTGGTGGCAACGAGGAGATGTCAGGGAGCTGTACATCGGCCGGTAAGAGGTTCTTGGAGCTAGCACGGTGCATCTTCGGGAGAAACGAGGATGGCGAGCTCGAAAAGTCCAAGTTGGCTTCATGTGGGAAATTTCAAGCCCGCTTGGAGTTGACGAGGGTTCTTTCGAGGCTCGGGGCTCTTGGAGGGGCTGTATGATCAACCAAGAGGGGCTGCGAATCGAGGTGGAGCTTTGGGACGAGAAAACAGGGCTCGGGATTGGATTTGCAGCTGAACAGAAAACTGATGCGAGGCTGGTTTCTGGTAAGAGTTTGGGCGACTTTTGCGGGCAAGTTTGGGCTGCGATGAGAACTCCGGGAGTTGGGATTGCGAGTCTGCAGTCTCGAGGTGGAGTTTGTTGGGGTTAGCGAGCCTGAGACTCGCCGGAGCCGGCGGGAATCGCCGGAGAAAGTCGCTGGGTTGAACAGAGTCGAAGAACTGAAGCTGTAGATGCTGTTTTGCTGAAGGAAGGTCACGACAAGCTACCTTTCCGAGTATGTAGATCCTTATAGAGTGAGAATTAGCACACGGTGTAAACACGAGAGTTGTAGACGGTGTGGGGTTCTGTAACTTTCATGTTTTGTGCTAATGGAAATAGTGCTCGGTTTGGTCCGTGGACGTAGGCCAATTCTCGGCCGAACCACGTTAAATCTGGTGTTTTCAAGTGTGTGTGAGTGGTGCTGTATTGAGCTGATTTGAGCTTCCGATAGCTCGAATCAGTGCAATCGATTAGCATACATTGAAAGCACGTCCAAATACAAGTCCAACGGCGGTCCTCGATCAACAGAGATATTTTCTCTTTTGACGGTATATGTATGTAAGGTAATTATCACCGATCAGTTTTCCAAGGGGTTTCTCTTTTGACGGTATATGTATGTAAGGTAATTATCACCGATCAGTTTCCCAAGGGGTTAAAAGAGCAAGGACGGACACCGAATATTATTGTAGTCTACGTATATTCTAGGATAACGTACAAAATGGCTTTCTGAAATTTGAAAATGTATAACATATTTGGAATTACTACTATAATATTGCATAGTCGACTTTGACTTAGACGTTTTTTTTCCTTTGAAAATTGTACAAATTCATGAAACTACTCGGATCGGATGTTATTTAATTATACTCGTATCCTAAATTCCCCAAATGCCCGCATTAAAAAATAATGAATAGTACTAGGCCTAGATTTGATAACAATAATAAAAGAAAATAATAAGAACACACATACAGTAAAACCTCTTTTAATTAATAACCTAGGACCACTGAATTTTATTAATTTAAAGAGATATTAATATATCGATAAATTACTAATTTACTATTTAAAAGAAAAAAATTTAAATTTAGATGATTTAGTATTTAAATATGTTTTAATTGATTATATTCATGAATAAACCAATTCTTTGTAACTGATTAAATATATTCATGTATATTTACATTTTTTGTTGCAGCTAGAGTACTTCACATCGGAACTTTTGGCTGCAATTAAAAAAAGTTAGTGATGAAATTCAATTAGATATACGTTTTAAGAAAAAACAAGTGACAATAGATTCATATTTTAGCAATGTCCATAATATTTATAAATGTAATATATGGATTATTAATTTAGAGTTTTAGTGGGACCTAATATTTACAAAGGAATTTTCAGAATAATTATTATCTTATTATCTTATCGAATTTAATAATTTTTTTACAAAGATCCAAGTCGGGACCGAAAATTTTTATTATTTTAGAGAGGTTATTAATTTATCGAGTATTAATTTATAGAGGTTTTAATGTATGTATCACGAGAAAGGAATAACTATTATTAAGTCGCCGTCGCGTCGATCTAATATATTATTAATTTTAAGATATATATGAATTAAAAGTGGGGTGGTGCAGAAGAAATAACATAAACTATTGTTGTTGAAGGTTAATTAATTAGATATTTCGACAATGCAACTGGGTTGTTTATTACAACTTTATAATAATATGCCATTATCACCAACAACAGAAGAAGTCTCATTGAAATGCGTACACACGAAGAAGTAGAAAGTGATATATAATGGAGAAACAGAAAAGCACCATTAGTGTAGTAATTTTGTCTTTTTTGATAAGGTACGTACGTACCATGAAAGCAGCTATGGAGGCGTAGGCAATGGTTTTGAATCTGCCCCAATAAGCATCTGAAACATAAGCACCAACCAAGGGGAAAAAACTCGTGAGTCCTGACCATACATTGATAACGTTGGAAGCCAAAACCTGATCCATGTGAAACTGTGTCAACAAAAACATCATGAAATTTGCTAACAGCCCTATTGCAGCCAACCTCTCACATGTCTCATTCCCTGCAAATAAATGTCCGAAAGATGTTAGAAAATAGGGGAGGAGCAGGTGCGGATCGCATGCATGTTTGCCATGACTATATATGATGTTGAAGAAAGCTAACCACATACAGTAATAGAGAAAATGGTCTAGATAGAGATAGAGAAGATTTAAGGAGTGTTGTACTTGTACCTAAAACAAAGGGCATGGCTTTCCATCCTCCAGGCTTCCTTTGTTTGAGGGAAGTCTTTGGTTCATCGACATAACCATTTTCGTTTGTCTCTTCGAGGGCTAACTTACTGGAAGATCGAATTTTGGATGGGAAACACTGGAAATTACCAGCACAACGGGCGATCAAAGAAAACGATGAAGAAGATTTCATTTCAAGAGAAAATAATGGAGTGAATGATTATGACTTTGGTTTCAATTTGTCTGCAGAAACACACCAAAGTTTCTGTGTGCGTGCATATGCAGTTGTTGGTGTGGGGTGGAATAAAACGAGTATATTTATGTACGCATATGTATAGAGAGAGAGAGACTTGGTAACGCTGAGGAGATATATAATGACACAGCGTGGTGATGAGGTAACTACACGTTGGTCTAAAGTTTTCAGTTTCTATCACTTTTTAGAATTTATTAACCATTTTAGTGTAGTAAAGATTAAAGCTTTTTCACTACACATGCCGCGAACATGTTGGATCACGACAGTGTAGAAGATGATGGGGGCACAAAACTGAACCGTTCAAACTGTGAAATAGATCATATAATAAAAATATATAATCTTGTCTTCATGCCAGTGGATGTTCATAATTCCTGCAAAATATCTTTATGTATATTTTTCTTATGTATGTAATGTGCTCTCCCACCCTCTCTCTATATATATTATGTAAAATTTGCATTTGGATTTTATTTTATTGTTTGATTCCTCAGCCGACTATAGGATGGATGGGAAATGAAGCATATGTAATTAATTAATTCGTATTTTATATTTTGTTTGTGAAAAGGATGCCTAGTTTTCCATATTAGTAAAACTATAGACATTATTACATACTTTTTCTCGAAAACTAACTCAAAACGAAACCGAGAAACTCAAATCATCTATCGAGAGAGAGTTTCTTAAGAAGAATTATTACAATAAACAAACCCCATTTCATGCCATAGTAGGTCAGACGTAAACATAGGTAGTATAGGTGGGCTGCTTCGTTGTCATTATTTTATTTTTATATCATATCATATTATATAAATTGAAAGAAAAAACAAATATTTGGAGTGTGAAAGTTTGGAGATAACCAGACCAGAGGCCTCAATGTCAGGCCTTGGCTGGTGTGCACTGACATAATTATCCAATAATAGTTTTAATAAAGGGCAATTTTTTCAGACTTTATTAGGAAAAAAATTAATTTTACGGACCCGATTTGTTCAGTAACACTTCATTGTTCTGGAGTAACACTTCAATTGTTCTGAAATAACACAAAATGGTCATCCGATAACAGTTTATATACACTTTATAACACTTGTGTCATTTAGATCCTTATCTTTCAAAATTGTATCCTTTAAACTAACTTTTTTTCAGACATTTCCTGAACCCTATTTTAAAACATTTTTGGCCCGATTTGTAATATATCCTTATAATAATATCTGCCTCATCCCATCCCAAGCCATTAATGTGCAATAAATCACCGTAGAAAATTATGGAGACATACTACTCACTGTTCATGTATTCGTACTAAATCCATTCGTATTGGGAATTGGGACTCGATTTGTTCTCAAGGCTGAGGTTGGTGACCATATTGTAATAATACTTTAATTTCAGACGGTTCTTCCGACTGACGATGTACCGGTGAGACTCTGACTTTTCAGCCCATGTATCTTTGTTATTTATACAAGTTATCATTTCCAAAAAAAAAAAAGAATTAGACCTTCCATTTGGATAATTACGTTCAAGTTGGGCCCATTCTTTTATTGGGCCTAATTAGTGTGAATTGAGCCTCAGTGGTTTGGTCTGCATCAAATTCGTTACAAACCGGGATCCTAGAATATATTTATTCATGTAACAATAATCTTCGTGCTTGAGATTTTCAATGATTCGAACTTGCTCAATGTGATGTGACGCATATATATTATATTATCTGGTATAGTATATCAAATAATGATACTTTAGCCACAAATTACTGCTTCGTTGCTTCAATAGACAATCATATGGTGGTTGTTGGGCAGATGAACAACTACGAGTTCTGTTCTGACCTTGAAGGGATGATTCACCATTTATGGAAGGAGACAGATTATATCTAAATTGATTGATTGATATCGTCATATTGATCTATCTATTTTAGTACAACTAAGATGACACTAAATATGAAGTGAAGCATCGTATGTGATGAGTATCTACTTTGAATAAAAGCCTATATTCTTCTCTGTTATGTTTTCTGATTTCATTATACTGATACATTTGATATTCAAATTTCCAGCCCATGTTTGCCGGGCAGTCTACACATAAGCTTTATCTAGAGTTGCACAAGCGAGATGAAATAGATAAACGCCAAGAAAGAACAAGGAATAATGAGGAAAAAGTAATTGAGCATAAGTGCGATAAAATAAATTGCAGATGATAGAATATAACACACAAAAGGACAAGCGAGCCAATAATGGTTAACCTGGGAGTTTTGTCATGTAATAAGCAAAATTCATACTGCACATGGTGCCAGAACATTTGTTAACGTTAGTTATATTCTTCGTTTAGTCTTTCGCTGGGATTTTAATATCTTTCTTTACCTCAAGATAGGGAAATTTATAGGGTGGTGGCATGGCAAGGCAAGAGCATGTAGAAAGAGTTTATTATTATTATTATTATTATTATTATTATTATTATTATTATTATTATTATTATTATTTTCCAATAAACATATTCCCTTTTAATTATCTTAGTCCTGACTCCTGATTGGCTTGTCAATGCTAAGGGTCAAATATGGGAGCTTTTTCAGCTTTGAAATATCTAAGCATGTGAGAAAACTGCTATATCACTGCTCCCAGCTGGGTCTCGGATATCTTCCTTGATATGTTTTCGCTATTCGTTTACTCAAAAATTTTGTAACTGACGAGGGATTATTGTACGATCTTTGTGGCTATATTCGGTCATTTGGATTATAAGCTTGGGTTTTCTTGAGAAAGGAAGCGTTTCTTTTTAAATCTATTTGCTCTATTCTTGCAAATCCATGATTGGGATTTCAAATGGTTTGGAGATGAGAACCTATTTGGTAAGATTTTAGTTGCATAGCTGGGAAGATATTAGTTGCACGAATTTTGGGTTTGTAAGAGATGACACTAGGTGATGATGATGATGGCTTAAAGGTTGAGTCTTGGGATGTAAAAAAATCAAAGGCAAGACATGTGAACAACGACGATGATGTCGCTGTTAGAAGAAGTGGATTTTTGATGAACTTAAGGTTGATCGCCTGCTGTATTTCTTCGAGATCTAAAGTTGATGCCTCTCTAAGTAGCTTCACCACTCATGGTAATTGATTAACCTCTCATTCACCCTAAAGAATTTCCAGTTTTCGTTTAGATTCATGTCTTTCTACATATATGTTCTTGAGATTCATCTCACATAAAGCAGAAAGCAACCCCACAAGCAACAACACGGCCGACAGCAATTGTTCGAGCTCGTCGAAACTCGAAGAGGAGCTTAAAGTTGCTTCCCGCCTCCGAAAATTCACATTCAACGACCTCAAATTAGCTACTCGAAATTTCAGGCCAGATTCACTTTTAGGCAAAGGTGGTTTTGGCTGTGTGTTTAAGGGATGGATCGAAGAGAACGGTACAGCGCCAGTTAAGCCTGGGACTGGGCTTACAGTCGCCGTCAAGACCCTTAACCACGATGGACTTCAGGGCCACAAAGAATGGCTGGTTCGATCCAATTCTTCACTAATTCATCCTCGTTGTAATAGATGCATTTCTTTTTTGGATTATGGATTAATTTCTGGTATTGTTTCGCAAGGCTGAAGTAAACTTCCTCGGCGATGATCTTGTCCATCCAAATCTGGTTAAGTTGATCGGTTACTGCATTGAGGACGATCAAAGGCTGCTCGTCTATGAGTTCATGCCTCGAGGAAGCCTCGAGAATCATCTCTTTAGAAGTATATATATATATATCCTCTGTTTAATGCTCTGCCTTTTAATGAACCCTACGAATCGATGCCTTATCTAACAAATGTAAGTTAATTTGTAGGATCTATGCCCCTTCCGTGGTCTGTAAGGATGAAGGTAGCTTTGGGTGCTGCAAAAGGGCTGGCTTTTCTTCACGAGGAAGCTGAAAGGCCAGTGATATACCGCGATTTTAAGACGTCGAACATATTGTTGGACGCTGTAAGCTTTGCCCGCCCGGTTATCCTCTGTTATACTGATCGAATGAATGTTAGTGATTCGATTCGAAATTTTTTTTCCTTTCTCTAAGGAATACAATGCCAAACTTTCCGACTTTGGCCTTGCGAAAGATGCGCCCGACGAAGGGAAAACTCATGTTTCGACTAGAGTTATGGGAACCTATGGTTATGCAGCCCCAGAATATGTCATGACAGGTTATTTTTTTTTTCTGTGGTTCAATTTTATCTGTGTTTTCAGAATTTCAGAGTTGTCTGAACTTCAAATTTTTTTCTAGGACATCTCACAACAAAAAACGATGTCTACAGCTTCGGCGTAGTTCTCCTCGAAATGCTGACTGGGCGAAGATCAATGGACAAAAACCGCCCCAACGGAGAACACAACCTTGTGGAGTGGGCTAGGCCTAACCTTATAGACAGAAAACGTTTCTACCGTTTAATAGATCCGAGGCTCGAAGGTCACTTCTCTGTTAGAGGCTCGCAAACGGCAGCACAGTTAGCTGCTCGATGCTTGAGTCGAGACCCTACGGTTAGGCCTTTGATGAGTGAAGTTGTGGAAGCTTTGAAACCTTTGCCCAACCTCAAAGACATGGCTAGCTCTCACCATTTTCATGTAAGGCCTTCTGAACGCCTCGGTTGTTCTAACACAAACGGTAAGAATGGTCAGCATCAGCATCAGCATCAGAAGAGTTTTGATGCACCTAATGTTCGTCGTGCTTCGCCACATCTTCAGTCTGCTCATGTTTCACCCCAATCTAACCGTAAAAGTTAAAGAGTTTTAATCCCAGGAGGTGTCTGTTACGGGAGAGAGATCGAATAGAGTGCTTTGAGATCTGATTTTGGATGATTCTTTGCTTCTTTCTATAGGAGCAGTGTACCATATATACCCTGTTATCTGATTCTTTGGAGAAAAAAAAAGAAAAACAATGTGATGGTGTAATAGATGATAATTCAAGTAAATTGTCTGGTGTCACTGTAAGATATTTGGAATCTATGCTCGAGACTACAATTATTCGAACATGCTATATTATATACGCTGCTGTGTTTTGTTTCTTTTCTTCTCATGCAACTTTTCTGGTAAGCTGATCCTTGGATGTGCTCTCGAATATTTTGTCTGCATTTCCAACCTCGAATCCATCGCGCCTATGGAACTCTTCGACCTGTGCAATATCATTGAAGGCTTTTTTTACAAAGGTGAAACTCATCACAGGGAATTTGCAATAACCAATTGAACAAACCTCGTTTTCTGGGAGATTCTTGAACTGAGGAAGCACTAGACGTTCGGCAAACTCGATATACGAGCATGGAACAGTGTCTGTAGTTCCACCTGAGAACTGAAACAGAGTCGAATCTGCCACCGTCGAACTTTGTAACAGTAGACCATCAGGGCTCACTGGAATAACAATAATCAAATTTGATTGTAAGCACATAACTAGAACGAAACTTTTTTCTTTTCGATAATTCGCACTTACCCTTTAGAACGCCGCCTTCTGAGTTTAGCTTAAAACCATTCCCCTCGATGAACTGATTGAGATTTTCAATCTTGCTCAAATTTGATTGGAGCCGATGAGCAGATACCGTGACGTGATTCAATGTGTATCCATTGACCAGAGTCCAAGCTGCATATTCACTTTCCCTGGGAAATTTCACGACAGCGCCATCGTTAGAAACAAGGAAAAAAGTAAAAAGCTGTAACGTATCAAACATGAATTATCTTAAACAGCAAAGCACACTACTGATAAACACAGACTTAGCCAACTGCTGGAATTCAGAGTGAGAGGGTTTTTCCCAGGTCAAGGACCCAAGCGCACTTGCAAGGGCAGCATACTTATTCCCATTTCCTGAAGATTTAGTGTACTTTCTAATTATTTCCTGTTGAAAGAAGGATAATTTTTATGAATAAATACTGAAACATAAGATAAGGAACAACCGAGAAAACTTCTTACATTACTCAATACAACTCTCATAGACAGACCTGAGCCTCAGTACTCATTTGATCAACGAGGAGTTCCGATATAAATATTCTCGGTAAAGGGCCATTAACACCTTCGCCGTAGTCCAAGTGCTGAACATCAGGGGGTGAGAACCAAAAAGCTTTCAACTTCTTTGCTGGGAATCTCAGTTCTTCTCTTTGGACATACCCAAAGTCGAGAAAGAATCTAGCCATCGACTCGATCCCATAACCATTAATCTGTATTTTGAAGACAGATGTATAGCTAAAAAAGAAATGGTCTTTATTTCATTTATCGAATCGCATCAATAGATTGATTGGAGCAAAGATGGTCTTAGCCATGAATTCTTACCCCAAAGCTTCTAAAGGCGAAATGATCATAGCATATGCGATTTCTGGCTTCAGACGAACGAACAAGGTCCAGAATTGCTTTTGCCGTGGGGTTCTTGTTTAAGTAAATACTCTCCACATTTGCCAAGACATTTCTTAGGAAAGGTTCTCCTGCCTGCAAATGAATATAAAAGGCAAAAAAGACCTTATTTTTGCCATCAAATCAAACAAAACTAGCTGCAATAAACAAATGCTACGCAGCAAAATAGCCGTGAAAAATAGATAAATAAAAACTAACTGCCTTTAAATCAGAAACTTTAGGAGACCCATGACGACGATCATCGACGGAAGCAGAAATCGTTGAAAAATTACGTCTTTTCCCTCTATTTGCAATCACTTCACCATCCAACAGTGGGATCCTGTTCTTACGATGATTCGAGAAGAAAATGGAAGATGGCGATGAAGAATAAAGCTTATGAAAAAGGGAGGAGGATTTGAACGAAGACGGAAATCTGATTGTAGCCTCCATGGAAGTTTTTCTCGAAGGAGAATAAAAGATCCGTTCTTGCTATGGCTTTGTTCTTCAATATCTGGCTGACTAGGAAAGGCTGTTGGTGTCTGCTACGGATAATTTTAAAAAAGAGGAACGATTCTATTTCGTTTTAAAAAAAGAGGAACGAGTTCTCAAATGACTGAAATACCCTTACTAAAAAACTGGTTAAGGAGGCTAATCCGTTTTTTTAACAGTGAAAAGTTATTCGAGCTTAATTCGAGTGACATAACACCCGAATAATCGACTCGAATAAATGCATTTTTGACTTATTAAAAGCGAAAAATTATTCGGATTTATTCGAGTAAAAGCAAGACTCGAATGACTTACTCTAATAACAAATCGAAGAGATAAGGTGACTCGAATAATGTGCAGAAAATTAAACGAGTAAGCTACATTATTCGAGTAACTTATCGAGAGTACTTTTCGAGTCAAAACTCGAATACTGAACCGAATAAAATACTCGAATAAGCAGTGTTTTAAAAAGCTCGGAAAGAAAATTAGACACAAATCACTCGAAAACCTAAAATCCCTCGCGCTCTCTCTTCGAAACCAAATCTCTTACTCGAAAAATCGTACACAAGACCAAGCATAATCATCAATGGCGAAAAGAAAAACGAGATCATCGGAGCCTTCCGCGCCTGTTCGTAACCGGGTGGATGAGCAAATCGACGGCGGTAGAGCCACGGTGAGTTTTAGGTCGCATTTTGGGTTTTTGTTAAATCGAATTGGTTGAACGAATTTCTTGGTTAGATGTTTTGTTATTAGCGTTAAATCGATCGTTTTTTATTTTAAATCGTTGCGTAAACGTCGTAATCGGTCGGATTTTTGTAAAAATCGTTTTCATCGCCTTTTCGAGTATTTATTCGAGTAATTGGGGTTCGAATAATTGCTTGACGTATTCGGGTGATGTTTTACTCGAATAATTTAGTCGAATAACAGTGAATTTTGCTTATTGGAAGGGCTCCCGCTACCCCGTATGTGCCATTGGAAGACGACATTTTACGGCAAGAGCTCTGCTCCGGGATGGCAAGCGGTCGAGCGTGCATTCGGTGCCGTGGCGATGGATGTAAGTATATTTATTTATTTATAATATGGATTTATTTAGATTGCGTTTTCTAAATTGTACAAATACACAGGACGTGCGGTGTTGCCTTACACCGACCGATGTTGAAGCCGATTCAAGGCACTTCCGCACGGTCGCCGGATTTTGTGGCAGCCGGAATGATGCCGTGGCCCAGAGGATAGTGGAGCATCTTCTAAATGGGCTGCCGGTCTACTGCACCGAGCATCGGCTTGCGCCGTCTCCTCCTCGGCCGTCTCCTCCTCCGAGGCCGTCTCCTCCGAGGTCTTCTCCTCCGAGGCCGTCTCCTCCTCCTTCCGGCTCAATCATCGCCCATTTCGATAGAAGAATGGACAGGCTGGAAGGCGATGTACGGGATTTGCGGACGGAGATTAGGGAGCTGCGCTCGATCGTGGTCCAAGGTATGTCTTACTTAATGTTTATTTTATAAGATTATATTGATATTACGTAAATCTAACGTAATACTCTAATTTTGTAGCCCTTGAGAGCCTGACGCCGAGAACGGTGCGGGATATTACGAGAAGCTACGATCAGGACATGCCGCCTCCTTCGCCTCCTCATTCGTCGCCGACGGGGAGTCGGGAGCAGGGGGCGAGAATGTGGAGATGGAGGCCGAGATGGAGGCCGCGGCCGCGGCGGCGGAGAGGGCCGCGGCGGAGGCGGCGGAGAGGGCGGCGGCGGAGAGGGCCGCGGCGGAGGCGGCGGAGAGGGCGGCGGCGGAGAGGGCCGCGGCGGAGGCGGCCGCGGCGGAGAATGCGGCGGCGGAGAGGGCCGCGGCGGAGCAGGCGGCGGCGGAGAGGGCGGCGGCGGAGAGGGCCGCGGCGGAGAAAGCGGCCGCGGGGCAGGCGGCGGCGGAGAGGGCCGCGGCGGAAGCGGAGAGGGCCGCGGCGGAGGCGGCCGCGGCGGAGAGGGCCGCGGCGGAGAATGCGGCGGCGGAGAGGGCCGCGGCGGAGCAGGTGGCGGCGGAGAGGGCCGCGGCGGAGCAGGCGGCGGCGGAGAGGGCGGCGGCGGAAGCGGAGAGGGCGGCGGCGGAGAGGGCCGCGGCGGAGGCGGCCGCGGCGGAGAATGCGGCGGCGGAGAGGGCGGAGCAGGCGGCGGCGGAAGCGGAGAGGGCGGCGTCGGAGGCGGCGGCAGAAAGGGCCGCCGCGACGGTGAAGGCAAAGAAGGCGGTGTGGGCGGAGGCGCAGAGGGCCGCCGCGGCGTCGAAGGCAAAGAAGGCGGCGGAAGCGGAGGAGAGGCGGCCACGGACGGAACGTGCGAAGAAGAAGTCGAGGTTGCTTTCGAGTCCGTATACGCCCACGCCCGATTCGACCCCTCGCGTTGCAATACAACGCCGCGCGGACATAGAGCATATCATCGGCGAGAGGGTGAAGAATTGGGATGCCGTCGCGGCGGAGGTGGCAAGAATGGGCGCAAAGGAGGAACGGCAAGGAATCCTCCAAGCGTACGACAAGAAATTCTTTGCTGACCTGTCCACTCCGAAAGTGTGGCTTTCGGATGAGGTATGTGTGTTTTTTGCTAAATATGTTCTAATTATTTCGTTTAATAACATTATATGCTATTATTGCAGCACGTCAACGAGGCATTCAGCGGGTTCACGGCGATGCAAGAAAACTGCGTGCATGCGGAGCGAATCGCGTACGTGAACGCCAACTTCGCACATGCAGTCAGGATGGAGTCCGCCAAACCGCGACCGTGGAACGTGTCCTCGTTCGACCTATTCGCCACGGGAGAGATCAATGCGATATACGGCGGCAAGCCGTCACTTCACTGGAGCCAAGCGGATGTGGCCGTCATCCCATTGGCATTTAACTCGCATTGGGTGCTCCTCGTCGCTCGGTTCAAGGACAGGAACATCCTCGTTTTGGATTCCGATCGCAACAGCGATTCGGACTTGAGGGCAATGAAGCCGTTCCTCGATCCTTTGGCCGAAGTGATACCGCTGATGCTTCAACACGTAGGTGTGGAGCAAGAATCCGGGGAGAAGTTTTCTTGGGTGCGGTGCCCCAATTTCCCTCAACAACGTCTTAGGTAATTTTTTTATTTTCTCACTTTCTTATTTTCTTATTTACTTAAACCTGAAATTGTTATATTTCTTGAACAGCGGAGAGTGCGGTATGTACATGCTTAGGGCCGCGATGTCTCTGTTGATCGGTAACAGAGATGATCTCTACGCTTTGGACGATTCTAAAGTTGTCTCGTTTAGAAAGTTTTTGACTATATGTATTTTTTTTAACAATTGGGATATTGTATGAACCGTTTTAGATTTTTAATATATTTGTATAGATTTTTTGATTTGGAATTGTTCTGTGTTATGGTTGGTTGAGTTGCTGTTGAGGTTGTTCAGAGTGTTCAAGGTTCAGTGTTGTTTTTTCCAAATTTCACTGTTATTCGAGTGAAAGAGCTTGTTCGAATAATGATATTTATTCGAGTAATCTAAACGAGCTTAATTCGAGTACCTCATATCACTCGAATAAGCTTCACTGGATCAGTTGATTTTATCGGACTTCACTGTTATCCGAGTCAAAGATCTTGTTCGAATAACGGGAATTAAACGAGTAAGCTACTCGAGCTCAATCCGAGTGTCAAACTGCACTCGAATAAACTTCACTGGTTTAGTTGTTTCTGTCGAACTTCACTGTTATTCGAGTGAAAGAGCTTGTTCGAATAATGCTACTTTTATCGAGTTGCATATTCGAGCGTATTCGAGTATAATACATAACTCGAATAATTTAAAAATCGAAAATATTATTTTTGTATCATGAGCATGAAATGTTAAATAACATGAAAACATTTCATGTTAAATATCATTTCATGTTAAATAACATTTTCTTTCTAAGTAATAAGATATTATAGAGATTCTTGAAAAAAAGAAAATCAAGTTGATATTTCGATACATGTTATATATATTGTTGATGGGAATGTGTATACTAAAGTCCTATCTACCAATGTATTTCATTGTATGTTATGCAACGACTTTTATTAAACATTGTTAATCTTCATAAAGCGACTTATTAACATCATGAAGGCCCTAAAACATCGAAATATTGATATTTATACATCTATGTATCGAGATAATTAAAATTCAAAAATTCTGAAAAGTACACTCGAATTACAAGATATTATTCGAGTACGGTATTCGATTTGTTTGTAAATTATTCGAGTTATTCGGTTACTCGAATAAGTTCAGGTTTTCGTTTTCGACTTTTTATTGTTACGTTATTCGAGAATAATGATAATTATTCGAGTAATCTAATCGAGCTTAATTCGAGTACCTCATAGCACTCGAATAAGCTTCACTGGATCAGTTGATTTTATCGGACTTCACTGTTATCCGAGTCAAAGATCTTGTTCGAATAATGGGAATTAAACGAGTAAGATTTTCGAGCTCAATCCGAGTATCATATAGCACTCGAATAAACTTCACTGGATAAGTTGTTTCTGTCGACCTTCACTGTTATTCGAGTAAAAAGCTTGTTCAAATAATGCTACTTTTATCGAGTTGCGTATTCGAGCTTATTCGAGTGTAATACATTACCCGAATAATTTAAAATCGAAAATATTGTTTTATTATCATGAGCATGAATTGTTAAATAACATGAAAACATTTCATGTTAAATATCATTTCATGTTAAATAACATTTTCTTTCTATGTAATAAGATATTATAGAGATTCTTGAAAAAAAAGAAAATCAAGTTGATATTTCGATACATGTTATATATATTGTTGATGCGAATGTATATACTAAAGTCCTATCTACCAATGTATTTCATTGTATGTCATGCAACGACTTTTATTAAACATTGTTAATCTTCATAAAGCGACTTATTAACATCATGAAGGCCCTAAAACATCGAAATATTGATATTTATACATCTATGTATCGAGATAACTAAAATTCAAAAATTCTGAAAAGAACACTCGAATTACAAGATATTATTAGAGTACGGTATTCGATTTTTTTGTAAATTATTCGAGTTATTCGGTTACTCGAATAAGTTCAGGTTTTCGTTTTCGACTTTTTATTGTTACGTTATTCGAGTGACCTATTCTAATAATATTCGAGTTGTGCATTTTACTCGAATAACAGTGAAATAAGCTACAATCAAGCCAAACTCACAATAATCCATCAATCTCATACAACCTCATACATCAAACTCATACAACCTCATAATCAAACTCATACATCAAGATTTACTTAATGTCTACGACTAAACTCACCGACGGACGGAAACCTCCTTTCTTTTCTCCGACCACGCCTTGCTACGAACGGAGGCGGCAACACCAATTGATCCGAGGTATCCCACTCGGCTTGATCCGGAACCGGCGAAACTCGTCCGTGATAAGCAGACTGCCACGTTAGGACAGAATAATATTCCGAACACAACGGGTAGAAACTCATGTTCGCTCGTAGACTCGCCGCGATTGCATGTGGACAAGGAATCCTGTCGATGTCGAATTGGCGGCACGTACAAGTCTTCGACCGCAAGTTAACAATGGCACGACCCCCCGGAGATCGGACATCGTACTCATGCGGAGCGATTTCATGTACTTCATACCCTTGACTTAGCTCATACCTCTCACGGAGCTTCATTTCCACCGTCGGGGTAAACCGCGTGGTTGCTTGTCCAGATTGCTGTCTGTATTTAGCAAACCAACGGAGCACACCCTTCCATACCTCTCATAGATGGCTGATAACTTACCTTTAACTCCGGCCTCCCACTTACGCCAATAGTCTCGTATATTTCGTTCCGCAGATCGTCCAGCAAACAACAATCGACATCGAACCCAATGGGCTTCATATTTGTTCCCATCCTTGGAACCCATGTCCATTTATTATCATTCCCAATTATCCATTCTCCATCGTAATCAATCATGATGCTGGTCGGCATAACCTGCATATGAAACAAATCATTGTTAATAAAATTTAATTGCAATATGCATTATTCGAATAATTACAATATTCGAAAAATAGAAATTAATCGAGTAAACTATTCGAGTAGTAAAACAACTCGAATAGAGTCTTCGAGTATTAAGATTTTGAAGACACTCGATAAGTTGTTATCGAAGAAATAAATGGAATAAATCAACTTTTATTGCAAAAGACTTATTCGAGTAAATAAAATATTCGGAAACAAAAATTATTCGGGTAAGTCATTCGAGTTTACATTTAACTCGATAAGTTGTTATCGAAGAAATAAATGGAATAAATCAACTTTTATTGCAAATGAGTTATTCGAGTAAATAAAATATTCGGAAACAAAAATTATTCGAGTGAGTCATTCGAGTTTACGTTTAACTCGAATAACATATCCGAGTATTGTAATATCGAATAATATGTAAGTGTAAAATTTCATAAACAATAGTATTAATCGAGTAAAGTTTCCGAGTTTATCCGAGTTTGATGTGCGAATTGTATGTTGCCAAAACAACTTATCCGAGTGACTTTTCGAGTCAAATAAACTCGAATAACAGACTCGAATAATCGGAAAACGAAAATTTTCTGCAAATTCGCACAGATCTAAGGTTAAAATGCTACCCATAACTACCCAAACCTTCGAAAATCTAATACCCGATGCTCGAAATGTAAATGTCGTTAACATGAACGGAAATTACAATGCCCGATAATATATACTTGTAACCGGCGTTAAAATGAACGGAACTTACTGTATATGCGCTCAAGAACGAATTGGGTTTCTTGGAGCTTGGGTGTTTCGATTTTCGGCGGATGCTTCAGCTCGTTTTTCCTTCAAGATCTCGTTTTGGTGCTCGTGGGTGCATTAATCAATGAGGTTGGTGCGTTTTCTTTTTTTATTTATATATATATTTCTTTTTTTTTTATTTAGGTATTAATGAGGCCCTTAATTAGGGGTTTAGTTAATTAAGGAATCATGTTCTTCTTTTTTTAATTGACTCGGTCAAGTTCCCTTTTTTTAAAAAGAAACCAAAAGTAATCTTATTTTTTAAAATAGCCCGTCTGCTACGATCTCGTACGAGACTATTCTTAAATGAAACCGAGTTCACTGTCGTATGCTGATGGAGATGACAGACATGAGAGACCTGACGTGTCGGATTTGTTCTGTTTCTGCCCAGTGCCCACTAATAGATAAAGTTTTCAATTAAAGCTGAATTGTTAGTTTATTTTCAAAATACGCATAAATAAGCAAAGCACATGAAGGAAAATATCGCAGGCAAGTTTGAACATCACAACTACATCACAATTATTTATTTTTCTTCTTTCATGCGTTATCATCTGCATAGATACTGGGCCTTGTTTCTGCTTTGCTACATGTTGGGCTGATGATGTAGTGTTCTGCCTTAGGCCTAACTCAAAGTTTAATAGCGGTTATTTATCTGAATATCGAGTTTCATATGCCGATGCCCTAATTTTCGGAACAAATATATTATAACTTATCCCTCCCTAAGAGTGTTTGTATAAGATTATATTAGAATTTAGAGGTGTATAATGACTTAATACGTACGTACGTACATACATAAACGGCACATCCCTTGATCTATGTACATGTATTTTCCATCACAAAGCTAGCAAAAAGGGAGAGCAACCAAAAAGATGCTGTGAAAATGGTACATGTTCGTTCACCTAGCTTTCATCTATACAACAATGTTGTCTAGGTTCATCTTGTATCGTAATTAAAAAATGCCAGACGAAAGGATAAGAATATATGTAGAAAGGCAGCGCATCAAGTACAATAGCTAGGGTTTATAAATAGCCATAGTAGAGCGAGGAACAGCAATATAGCAATCAAATGATATATACACATATATGTGAGTGTTAGTTAACTATACACAAACACAATAGAAGAGCTCATTGGATGTGCCCTAGAGTTCCCTTGAAACACTTCGCGTGATGATGATGCCTTATTATTATCATTAGCTATTTTATTATTCATGGCTAACTCATTTAGTGAAGTGTTTGGGGGAACTCTTGGGGTCATTCGATCGATGTTCCAAAACGTTTATGCCGGCCATAATCGCGCTAATTTCCACGAAGACGACGACCAAACCCTAGAAAAACACCACTATATTGTTTTCTTTCAAAATTTTCGATTTGGATTACAAATTTTGTTACGTTATGTTTAGAATGAATACTTCCACACGTACGCTTTAATTAACCTAGCCACGAACATATTTCTTGGACACACTCAGATAGTTACATGATGCAGATGATCACATCATTTGATAATAAGATGCATATACATAAATAAATGTAATGAATTTATATAGGATTACTTTAGGGTGTTCGCATGCATGGTTACCAGTAACTTGCAAAAGGAGAGAAAATTATATTTTTTCAAACCTTCTCTCCAAACTCAAAAGAGGGGGATTATTTATTTAAATAAGTTAACATGTAGAGGTGGACCAGCAGCAACAATAGATGTTGTAAATGCTTTTATCATGGGGCGTAACTTTATTTTGTATGAACTTCCCTCCCATCTTTATTTATTTATCTTTCTTTATTGATCTGCTAATAATAAAAGATGGAATTTGACCCTTTTTTCTTCACGAAAAGATCTTCCACATTGAGCCGCAATGGCTGCAGAGAAGAGACAGACTCTTCAATGTAAGTGCTTCTGCTTGTTTTCTTTTTTCCTGCTTCAATAGTTCAGTTGCTCTTTTTGAATGTCTTTTACATATAGTTAGTTAGTTTGGTACGCTACGAATACCATTCAAGTTCGAGTAGTAGTTATTATAGACAAAGATGGAGAAAGACACACTCCCAAACATAATGTCAATTCTATTACATCATCAATCCATTAGGTATTATGGTATACACTGAGGACACAAACTGCTGCTCATCCTCTGCACACTATAATCCGCAAAAGAAGCTGCCTTCAACATCCTCTTTTGCTTCACTCTCACTCTCACTTCTCACGAAAATCTTGGCGAGATGCCAACTAGCAGGTGATGTTTAGTGTAATTGGTTTTGTCTGTACAGTATAGGATAGGGCTTATCTAGCCTTTGAAGAAAGAAAAATCTTGAAACAATTGGACACCACTGTCCAAAGTTCCCAGGAAAAAGGAAAAAAGGAAAATGAAAGAATGGCAGAGGACATATCAAGAAATCACACACATATATAACCGATATGTGAAGTCATAGGACTCAGAGAACGGACTAAAAATGCTCCGTAGCATTCCAACCTCATCTCTTGAGGCCTTTATTGGGGAAACCAACCATGAAACAAACCGAAAGAAGAATTATGTAGTTTACTTAGCGTCCCAGTAGATTTTTTGAGCTTCGAAAATCTATGTTATGAGACCTTCATAGGCAATGCAAAAGAGATCTCTTGCACAGAGGAGGTCGTGAAGGATCTGTTCTTGTTGTAGTCCACGAAGGCGACTCCTCCATTCCGAGTACTGTTTTCATCAAGAAATGCTTCTCCTGCACCACAAAAGAGATAAAGATGACACCCTTTTTTTATTTGGTTAGCAGAACACGTGTAAGAAACGAAATCATGCATACACTTTCTGAGAATTTCGGGCTTGGAATGGCAGCGGCCAACGCCCTGAACATTGGAGTAACCTGAAGTGGAGAACTGAATTCTGCTTCTGCATGAGCAAAGTCATGCGACGCCGCATTATTTTCTTTCACATGCAACAGCACATCATCCGCTGCATATATAAAATATGTTGTAAGATTGAAGAAAAATAGCTAATGATCCATTCGTGTCAAGCAATCTGCCTCCTTTTGTACCTTGGGTTGTCCTGGTCTTATGGCTAATGCGTACTCCACTTTCTTGGGCAAGAGATTGATTAACCTCATGTTGATTTTCTGTAACTGAAATCTGTTTCATTACACTGATTTGAGCTTGAGCTTCTTCTGGTCTATAACAAGGCGCAAGAACGGTCGACCCTGTACTGTACTCAGAACTTGAAGGAGATGGCTCATACATATCAGAGTTCCTGCGTGAAATTACCAGCTGGTTATAGAGCCGATCGATTCTTATGAAACATTAAATTATCTCGATTTTGCTCTCGAACTAACCTCCATAATGGTAAGCTTCCTTCGCAACAGCTGCTTAACTCCTCCACTGAACCACTTCCTTTGTTTTGTTTCATCTGATTTTGAAGAGCCTGGTTAAGAAAAACCATGTAATAATCATCTCTTCATCTTAGTTCGAAGTTGTTGCGAAATCCTAATCTCAGCACGGCGTAATAAATGGAGAGATTGTGATATAAAGACATGCTGGAAAGGTAAGAACTTGCCATCCATGCACTTTCAAGACTCTGTTCCGTCTTCTCTGAGTTCAACTTCATTGCGAGCGAGTTTAGCAGCTCAGCTTGTTGCATCAATGCAATTACCTTCGGATCGTCCTTGTTAAGAAACGTCCCTTCTTGA
This sequence comes from Craterostigma plantagineum, assembly GCA_027422505.1. Taxonomy (NCBI): domain Eukaryota; kingdom Viridiplantae; phylum Streptophyta; class Magnoliopsida; order Lamiales; family Linderniaceae; genus Craterostigma; species Craterostigma plantagineum. The sequence continues at coordinate 13,194,147 of JAPQWV010000012.1, read as the reverse complement.
ATTTTCGTATTTTTAGCTGCATAACAATCAAGTTATGAGCACATCGCCTCTCCTCTCTCTATATATATCTGAATCTAAAGAAACACAGTAAACATCTACGCAAGCTCTCTATCTTACATTTATTGGCTGCTGTCGTCTCCTGGACATTATGAGCTAGAACTGCAAAAGGGTTCCTTTGTATAAGATCGACCACAGGTATTTTCTCTTCTTGATTTGAGGTACAAGTCCTATGTAAGTTATCGTTGACCTCAGTATTTATCTATGGCGAAAGGGCAAAAAAAAAACAGAGATCTTTGAAACAGTACCGTATCTTTTTAAGAGGTGGAACACTTTCTGAGAAGATAACCCTTTCGCTGTACAAATCGATGTGTGAAGTATCACTGATTTCTTTAGCAAGTGCTGATTCTCGCTTCGCCCTCTTCTTACACAGAGTCGTGAAACGATTCTTCACAGCGTTATCAGTTCTAGAGAATCAGACATTAACCGTTAAATGATCTTTTGTTCCTCTTTATCAGCCACAAACCAAGAAAATGAGAGATTGTGACCATTATTACCTTCCCGAGACAACCTTTGCAATTTCCGTCCATCTATTTCCAAATAACCTTTGAGCCTGAAAGATTTATGTAGGTAAGAAAAGGGACTAAATCGGCGTATCTCAGATAGACACAGCAAATTAAGTGGTAATGTTATAGACACCAACCTCACATAAGAGCATGTCTTCTTCGGGTGACCATCCTCCTTTCTTGAAATCTGAATTCAAGTAAGAGAACCATCTGAAGACAAAAGACCGATATGAGTTCAAATTCAAAGATTTCAAAGTCTAAGGAAGATGATTATTGTTCGACCTTCTTCTACACTGCCTTGTCGTCTTATCCTTGAATTTCGATGCAATGATAGTCCAACTATCACAAAATTTTACAAGTATGAATTGCAGCCAAATATCTCAGAATCACGTTAACAGTGATTTAACAAGTAAATGGAACCATCAAGAACCTTACTTTTCTGTGCCATGTGTCCTTATTTGCTCCCTAAGAATATCATCTTCCTGCAATTAAAGGAATGCAGAGAAATAAAAAGGCCAGAAAAATAGACAGCAGCAATAAATTTTCAGAAAACAGAAAAAAAAAATCCTCACCTCTTGAGACCAAGAAACAATATGCCTTTCTTTCTTATTCGGCAATCCACCACTGTTTGAATCGTTGTTATTGTTTGCCGTGTTTTTCATATTCTGGACAAGTTACTTACTTGCCTTCTTTCTTTCTTGCATGTTGAAATTGGCAAAAGGCTCTTTCTTGGGCACAAATACTACACAAAGTTCAAATAAATAAGAAATGCCTTCCAAAAAGGTTCAAGGCTTAAACACCCTTTTAATCTTTTACACAAACGGATCATATCTCATGAAACGGAACATAATTTTTTCACCTAAAATCAAAACTTTTGGCCTTTTCACCACTCCCGAGCTCGAAGAAAACAAAAAATGCTTAGGATTCGATCTCTATCCCCTGAAACAAAAAGCAATATACTTTAACAATCGGAATCAATTCAAAAACAAGAAACGCCTCCTAACTTAGCATTCCACTCATGATTTTTGACTTGGTAAATCATGAACAGGGCATTGTAAGCTGAACCCATATTTACAGTGGCTCATAAGAAACATGTACCTTATTGCCTGCCTCGAGATTTAAAAAAAGAAGAGTATAGAACCAGCAACCCAACACAATATGATATATTTATTCTTTATTTAACAAAGGTTTTTCTTTTTTCCATAGACGGAGCTGGTTTCGGCTTTTATTTTCAGTCCAAAAGCGACCAAGAATAAGGAAGTATTTTTGAGTCTTCTTGGAAAACTGTGGTGTGATGTGGGGTGCTTTCAGATTATTATATTTCAAAAAAAAGATAAAAATAAACGAGCTTCTGCTTTTTGGGCGGGCATGAATGGATGTTTGAAACAGCAAATTTAATTAAAAAATAATAAATAAAGAAACTGAAAATAAAAGAAAACGCTGATTTTCATGAGATTGTAATAAATAGGTGTGCATGGACAACAAGCCCCACACCACGCTCGCCTCACTATGATGTGTCCCTCTTTAATTCACTACAAATTCTTGATAGATTGATAGCCTGTTACTTTTTCCTTTTCTTTTTTTTAATATCTTATGTGTTTTATGGACTTTTTCCGATTTACTATTAACGTCACCATATAATTTGCTGGACATTTTTCGTGACTCGAAGTGCATACGATATGATGCCCAGCTCCTACTTTCGAAAATCATCACCGTATGTAACGTTTGATTTTTTAAAAAATCGAGTTAATGCGCAGCAAAATTTTCATCTGAACATTAACTTATTTGGATTATATTTAAACTATATACTGTAGTATATGATTTTAATTACTGTAACCGCAAACAGATTATATTTATGGAGATGGCAGTTTTAAATACATAAAAGGATGGAGAGATATTATTATTATATTCCAAATTCGGGTGTATGACCATTGACCAACGACTTTAAAAATGAATTTATGGCAATTTCTTATTTTTGAAATATGGATTGCGATTGATTATATTGATCGATTGTTACTCTCTGTAACTCGATTTGGGTAATTAATGATGATGGCGTTCAAATTTGACTAACAACGTATATTATTTTGGATCTAGCTTTGTCAAGGACTTGATTAATATTTCAGTATTTTGTTGTGTTGCGTAAAATTTCAGTTTGTCTTTTTTCATTTATATGCTTTTGTATGTCGATTTTATAACAATAGTTAATCCTGGGATGGGATCCATGAATGACAATGCCAAAAGAAATTCTTTATTTCCGTCTATTTTCTTCACATCAGCATTTCCCGCCAGAGTTATAATAGTATGTTATATTTTAAGCATACTGACGCTCACGAATAAATTCCGCCAAGCCATTATAGACAATCATCGAAGTCCCTTTTGTTTCTTTTTTTTTCCTTTTAGGGTGAACACAGAATTTAGTCAATGATGATGATTATATTTGCTAATAAGTAAATGAAATCGTCTATATAGTTTAATTTTTGGGAGGGCTTGTAGCAATAGTGGTGCGAGAGTGAATTGATAAGAGGTCGGTGGTGGTTTGTCCCACAAAGGCAGCTTTCAAATTTAAAGAACGCAAAGTCATATGATATGTAATTATATGATTATCTTACAGCTAGCTATTTGTGTGTGTGTGTGCGTGTGTGTGAACTCTTGATTGTGCATTAGAACAACAAAAAAAGATGGATTGAGAACATGGTCTTCATGGAACTGAACTTGATATCATATATCATAATATAACTATAGAGAAATGTGATGTATAGTATAGACATTCAGGCTGTATTTCTATATTGGAGGTGGTATACGAGTATTGCCACTTGGCCTATAAATCATTAGCTGATATACCATACCACTATATACAAGTACAGACATAGATGTATATATATTTTATTTATACATCGAGGATTCATTATGTATTGATGAAATTATAGAGGGCATTAAAACTTAATTGCTTAACCCCTCGATTCTAATATGTATTTTTAATTTAGTTCACAATTATATCAACATTAACAGAGGCATAATATAACTAATAAGAATTATTGGCGATCAATTGATCTTTTTACGTGATTAGGTAATGATTTTACTGAGCGTTGGTGTAAAAAGGAAAAAAGGCATGCAAAACCTGCCTAATTTATCTTTGACAAAACACCAAGATTGCGCATACTTTTTCATTCCAAAAGGGTCCCATTTTATAGTGCTGCAAATATCTATAAAATAAAACTAACAAATCGAAGTCTCGCCCCTATTAAACTAAAGTTGACCCCACGAGTGAAGTGTAAATGTAACTTTAACATATTTGCATAAAATGCCAAATTATTGGAATTCCTTTAATGCATGGGATTCCTACATTTTGTGGGCACCTTATTTTGTGGCATTAGTGTCAACTTTTTAAGGTAATAATAAGTTGTGCGAAAGTATTTTTTGCTTCATTCTCTTTCACCACTTTATTTATTTTGAATTGCAGCAAAAGCACTACGCTCCTGTAAAAGAGGCATTATTGGAATAATAGGCATCGATTATTCTATACGATGATGATGATGATGATACGCCTATATATTATCAGATATGTATCTTTCATCTTTATACGGGTACGATGGCCAGGATATCAATAACAATACTACTATGATTTGCTCTTAATTGTTGGCTATGGAGATTAAACAACGTAAAATACGTCATAGTTACAAAATATATCGATTTTGTTTGTTGTGTGTCTAGTATTAGGAACAAAACCTAACATTGGGGCAAATGTATAATTTTCACGAAGTCTAGTGGCCACTATGAAATGAGTAAAACACTAAAAAGACGGGCCATTAATTTTGGACTATTAAAGCCCAATAAGAAATTGGCCCACGACTTTGCTGGGCTTAATTAGCTATGCGTGATCAACCAAGATCGACCGGCCTCTTCTGTCGTCTTAATTAATCATAATAACAATATATAGCATAAACTTGGCTAATTGATAAAAAATAGCTACTTAGTACAACAAATATTATATTACATAAGCTTAGATTCTAGGGTAGAGAAGTCCTTAGTACAACAAATATTATATTACATAATCTTAGATTCTAGGGTAGAGAAGTCCGTCCCAAGTTGGTCTAACAATGTATAGTAATGTATGATCTGTGCCCAACTTACAATTAGCAAAATGAGAGAGCATAATTCTTGAGAAATTATAGATAAAACAATTTATTACATAAGCAAGCTTCTTATAATAGCTGCTTGATCAGTGTCCGTCGATTGCAAAAGCTCGGACAACCTATCGCTTAGATCATCGACTTCTCTGTGTAAGCTTCTGATATAATTGCATGTTTCTTGCAAAACCTTTGAAGGCGAGACCTAATAAGCACAACAAAATATAAGAATCTCCAACCGAAAAACCCTCCCCAAACGCAAACTCATTCTCAAACTCAAAATGCAGTAATTCTTCTCCAAACATTAAACTCATTCTCAAACTCAAAATAATAATGTCAAAATATTATCTTTCATACCAACTTTGCTTAAGTTCCAATACTACTACATATTTTTCAATTTCACGAATTTTACCAATAGACAATTAAAAACATTATTTAAGTAATTATAAATGATTTACTTATTTAATTAAATATAAATAAACATTATTTACGTGTTTTGTAAATATAAAAGAATAAATAATGTAATAGAATTGACAGATTAAAATATTGTATAAGAAAAAACAAATTATTAAAGGGGTCTTCTTGTACAGAGTTCTAAAATTATGCGTTGGTTCATTTTGCAAACGCATACATGCGTTTTTAGGGGTGAGAAATATGGAAAATCTCATTTTCGGTTTGCGTATTGGTATCGATTGGATAACTTTCCTGATTTCAGTTCCTTTTTTGCGCATCGCTTGGAGATGCCCTAATTATGCATTTGCAGACCAAAACCAAATAAAGGGAACATATTAGAGACTTCGCACCACAATCCACTTCCACATGAGTTGTTTATTACATATAAATTATATATCTATATCTATATACATACCCTTTGGGAGCTAGTTGTATTGCGGATTTCAGGTATAATACGCTGCAGTTTTGTGATGAGATCAGCTATTTGGTCATCGCTTATCCTTGAAGAAGAAGAAGTTCCTGATGATGATGATGATCGTCTTGAAGATCGAGACGATCTTCTACTAGAAGACATGATGATAAAGTACAAATTAATAATCAGAAAAATTCTGTCTCAGTAGAGAAGTTCTGTCTATCAGGATTTTATTGAGAGAGAAGTAACTGTATGGTCTTGAATTATTATGGTCTTCTGATAGTAATTAATAATAATGGATGAAGACTATGCATACATATAAGTGTGTGTATGTGTGGGTGTGAGTTGTACTGTAATGTGATATGAGTACCCTCTTCTAGCGACGAGTGGACAGTGATGTAGTTTAAATATGAATTTTGTGCTTAAAGGGGAAGACATTTAAGAAGCAGTGTTGGAGAAGACAAGTGCATCGAAGAGGGAAGTGGGTTGTCTCTCGTTGCAAGAGTTTGATATTTACTTAATAAGATTTGATTGCGAATTTTTTTGATCTAATTTGTGCGCGTGACGACAATATATCCATACGAGGTAATTAATAAATAATATAACGATGAGGAAAACATGATTTTAGGAAGACAAACTACTCAGTTTAAATTGCGTATGTATGAAGAGATACGTGACAAGTTTATCAATTTTCTTAAGCTGTTCGCTAATGGTCAAAATAAGTGAACGAGCATCGTCGGCCAAGTGGATAATGCAGTATTTGACCAATATGAATATTGAAACGCGGTGATTCTAGATGTGTTCTTTTTTATCTTCATTTTACGATAACGTTCTTCTCCATATATATATGTTCCCCCCAAATTAAGAGCCGAAATTAATGACTTCAACTTCTAAAGCTGAATTAAGACAACATTTGCCTGATTCTTAGCCATCTTTGAGGGCCCTTTGCGTTAATAGTCTAAGCACAACGCAACTCAAATTTTACAAAATGAACCTATAAAATGGATGAGGCATTGTTGACCCCTCAGTCTAAGGGTTTTGATTGTATTATTATTAGGTTAATAATTTCAATTCAGACCAGACCAAAACACGTGTGTTGTCTAGTAAACTCTGCCCATCGAGTCATCATCTAAATCAATTAAATCATACTATCTTAGTTCTCCGAGTGAAAATGCCGACTAGTTCGTCCAAAAATAAACGCTAATAATGAGCTATAATATTAGTATATTGTCAGGTTAAATGAACTTTCGTCGTTTGTCTGTTTGCAAGAATAATTAATGAGATGTAACACTCATGCACGTGATGGGATTACGTTAAGAGTATTCTACGGCGAGAATCTAGGTCTTAAATTCATTAGTTAATTTTTAATAAACTATGACAACTACGTATTTTAATGCACTGATCATCATGGGGTAACGTAGTATATAGTCACTGTGGCCAAACGTGATTTCTGCATTGCTTTCACGACAAAGCATGAGGCTTTCTGGACAAAGATTTCAAATTGTGCGATTATGTGAAAGTGAAGATTTATCATTTCACGACAAAGGCGGTATGTATGATATATTTAATTTGCTGGTTTTCCACATGAAAATGTATGTCCTAATATGAACATAGAGCATCGATATCTGGCGCCTATATCCTTTCATCGGAAGCTCGAAATCCTTTTTTGGAGACACAAAAAACATGTTTGAACTACAATGGCCACACAATATTATTTTCTTTTTCTCTCTCTTTTGCATTGATCTCCACAATTCTGCAGATTTTCAATAATGTATCAGTCCCATATTGGTCGAATTGACCCAAACAACCCATGTAGCGTCAACTGCATTCATATTCATATACAGTTTAGTTTCATAATCATGGACCACCTTACAACACATAAATCCTTAGTATGTATAAAAAGTCATGTGATGTGTTTGCGCTTTCAACCTCTTATTGATCTTCATCCAACTGCATTAACTGACGTGAAGAGCGACAATGGAAACACTACATAAACATATAAATACTAAGAACTATTGATGATCCACTTGACATATAAATGATGAAGAAAAATTGAGCACGAAAGAGGTCCCAGTGTCTGGACTATACATAGTTGTCCAATAATAAAACCGTAAACGAATGAACCCTAGATTACGGATGATGTAATAGGTTGGTAATTATGTTGATAGGGTTTGCATGTCTATATTGGGTACAAATCAGACTTAAAGTCTCATGTCATGTTTGTTACTTGTTGTGGGACCAATAACTGATTCCAAACGACACGAATAATAATGACGTAATTCGAATAATTTCCAACTAGGGAATTAGTAGTCTTTACACATAAATACCCCTTCTGTAAAAAAAAACTTGTAACTGTCAGCATTTTTTTATATATAGGTACCTAACAGAATAAATTTTTTGCATATATCCGCCGCAGGTACGCCATACAACACAATTGGGTACCTTATATCAACGTATTGACTATTGTGCTACGTAATACATTTAGAAAATTGGACGACGTATTAGCACAATTAGGTACGCCCTATTTACACATTAGACATGGCGTACAAACACATTAGGTACTCTATATCAACGTATTATGGTACGCAATACACAAACAGGAAGGTACGACATGACTGAAGAGAAGGGTACAAATTAAATCGGGTACCTATCTGTAAAAATTTCTGACATAGGTACTGATCTGTAAGTTTTTATTGAAATAGGTATTTATGTATAGATACCCGTTTCAACTAAACGATAAATTTTACATGGTCTGATTGATATATAGTACAAAATAGTATATTGATAGTTGATGATATGATATAAATAGATAGGCCCATGTAATGGGTTAGACCCATGTCACTGGGCCTTATGTAATTACATTGGGCATTTCGTTAAATCTAATAGAAGACGAAAGAAAACGTATATAAAGGTGCGCGTCGTGTTGTTGACCGCCCAAGTAGGTGCTTGTGGGCGCGTACATCTGTATGAGGAAGTTCCGAGCTGCTTGGATTTCGTCTACCGAAGCTTCTTTGCTTATGCCTAGTCTTTTGTAAGGGTCCCTTACGTTGATCCTCGGGAAAACAAGGGAGAACAGAAGTTTCACATTCAAGGAAGAGTTTTGATGCCAATTAACATAGGGCACAGAATTCAAGCTCTAGAAAACACATGTGGATCAAAGTAATAGATAATGAACACAACTATCAGCTGAACTCAGTTAGTTAGTTGATACATTTTACGATTGGGAATGGAGATAAAGGCTGACTTACCCTCCCTTCGTCGCTCGTCTTCATTCTCTCGAGCACCCTTTCGAAGGCGGGCTTCCTAGTGGTTTCTCACAAAGCAGCTATCAAATCTGCTCGCCTAGGATCTAATAATGCTCCGAAGGCCGAACCAGCGGCAACAGCAGCTCGCTGCCATAGCTTTAAATGAACACGAGCTCCCTCTATAACCATTGCGGACCAATTGGAGCGATCTAAACTAATGTGGAAAACGAAGAAAGGAAGGAAGAGTAGCATCAGTGAAAAGAAAAGTGCAATTTGTTTGTGTGTGAACCTTCGTTTTTAACGTGGTTCGGATGATGAATCAATCCTACATCCACGAAGTGAGAATGTAATCACTAATCGACAAGAGTCTGATTACAGATCAAGAAGATTGAAAACACAAATCTTCTGAAGAACAAAATCCACGCTACTGTGTGAAAATTAGCTGAAAGTGATGAATAATCAGAATCACACATGTATTGCATGTGGGTCTTTGTTTATATGTGAATCTCCCGCCAAGCTTCGTTAGTTTGCCTTGATGGATAAAAACGTCGCCTCTACTAGCAACTTTGTAAGTTACTTAGTTGAAATCGTCGCTACTGATGGCAATTCCATAAGTGACTTAAAACCCCGCCAGATTTAAAAAGTCGAGCCCTATTTCTCTTCTGAACACTTGATATCTTCTTTAACCTTCATGAATCTGATGTGCACTTTTCGATCATCTTCATGCACTAATTTTGATATGCCCCCGCAAGATGGATGATACAGATCAAGGACAGACATCTTGGACAGCATCTCTTGCAAGATTGGAGCTGATAAAGGTTTGGTGAACACGTCTGCAAGCTGAAGTTCAGTCCGGATTGGTAACAGCTTAACAACTCCATTTGCCACATGATGTCTAATGAAGTGACAATCGATCTCAATATGCTTGGATCGTTCATGGAATTTAGGGTTCAATTAACTTCACTGCTGATTGATTATCACAGAAAATAACAGGTGGTTGCTTCACAGAAATGTTCAGTTCACTTAGCAGATTCCTGATCCAAAGGATTTCTGCTACAACTGCTGCGAGAGCTCTATACTCCGTCTCCGTTGATGATCGTGAAACTGTTGCCTGCTTCTTCGCTTTCCAAGTGATTAATAAACCTCCTAGGAACGTGCAATAACCAGTCACGGACTTTCTTGTGTCCTTACAAGCTGTCCAATCTGCGTCTGAGAATCCCTTTAGTTCAAAACTCTGCTCAGCGTTCAAGAAGATCCCTTGCCCTGGTGAACTTTTTAAGTAACGGAGTAAATGATGCGCTGCTTCCAAGTGTGAGGTTCTTGGCATCGCCATGTATTGGCTAAGTATGTACAGCAAAAGCAATATCAGGTCTTGTAAAAACCAGGTAAAGAAGTCTTCCAACTAACATTCGAAACTGGAAAGGTTCTGTTAACAATTCACCATCTGTCTCAGTGATAGTCTGAGTTGAGTTCATTGGGGTCCCAAGTGGTTTGGCATTAATATAGCCTGTATCTTCGAGCAGCTGTAAAGTATACTGCTTCTGTGATAGGTATATTCCTTTTTCACATCTCGCCACCTCAACCCCAAGAAAATATTTCAACTCACCTAAATCCTTAATCTTGAAACAATCACTCAGAAAAATCTTTGCCTCGTTTATGGTTTGGGCTGAGACCTGTAAGTAGTATGTCATCTACATAAACCAAAAGAACGAGCAGCTGGTCACCTTTTCCTTTCAAGAACAAAGTGTGGTCAGATTGTGTTTGGATGAAGCCGAAATCCTTGACAGCACTAGTGAATTTTTTATTCCATTGACGAGAAGCTTGCTTCAAACCATAAATCGACTTGTGTAATTTGCAGACCACTTTGTCCTTCGCAGTCCCTTCATAAGCATTAAAGACCTTGTGGGATGTCCATGTATACTTCTTCTGCCAATTCGCCGTTAAGAAAAGCATTATTGACGTCCAAAAGTGCCATTGTAGCTTCGCTGCCAAACATAGGATTATTTTGATGGTACTAGGCTTAGCTACGGGTGCAAAGGTGTCTATGTAATCTATTCCCTCCCTTTGATTATACCCCTTAGCAACCAACCTCGCTTTGTATTTCTCAATCCGTCCAAGTGAATTGTATTTTATCCTATAGACCCAATGGCTTCCAATGGATTTCTTCCCTCTTGACAGAGTAACTAAGGACCAAGTTGCATTGTCTTCTAGTGCTTTTAACTCTTCTTGCATTGCTTCCATCCACTTACTTGAAGCTGCAGCCTGTGCAAAGGTTTTTGGCTCTTGATTCATGGCAGCTACATTGATCAAGGCCTGAAACTGTTCTGTAAAATTCTGACCAGAGAGTACTTCTGAGATTGGGTACAGAATTTTCCTTTTGACTACACTATTACAGTGATAATCTCCTAAATAGGAGGGCCTTTTTGTTTGTCTTCTGGACCTTGTGTGAGTTTCTGAGCTGCCTTGCTGAGTTGCAGCACAGCCTTGATGGGCCTGTATATCATCCCTGAGTGAAGTGTTCTGATTTTCTGTTATTTCTGGAGGAGGTGAGTGTGTGAATGTTACTTCTGCATGTTGCTCTTCTTCAGCCAAACCTTGCTGGTTTGATACAGTCTGTGAAAGTGGAGAGTCTTCCTCTGCCAAATGGGATTGACATGATCTGGGCAGCACCAGATCTGCAAAAGGATCTGATTCTGATCCTGGAACCTGATGCTCTTTAAAGGGAAAAACATCCTCTGCGAACTGCACATCCCTTGAAATGAAAACTCTTCCTGTGATGATATCCATTACTTTATATCCTTTAAATCCATTTGGATAGCCTAAGAATACGCATTCCAGTGCTCTTGGATCAAATTTCCTCCTCGAACCTGCAAGAGTAGAGCAGAAACAGAGGCATCCAAAGACTCGAAGTGCACCATAGTTAAAAGGTTTCTGATATAGTAATTCATGGGGGCTTTTCCCATTTAAGACTGCAGTAGGAGTTCTATTTATCAGGAAGGTTGCAGCTAGAATACAATCTCCCCAGAAAGCAATAGGCAATCCAGCCTGAAAAAATAGAGCTCGAGCAACACTTAGTAAGTGTTGATGTTTTCTTTCAACTATAGAATTTTGTTGTGGGGTTTCTACACAGGACAAATGATGCAAAATCCCTTTTTTCTTAAACACATCTGTCATGTTAAATTCAGGTGCATTGTCTGATCTAATTGTCCTTACCCTACACCTATACTGTGTCTCGACAAAGACCAAAAACTGAGGCAAAACATTTTGTACTTCTGATTTTTGCTTGATCATAAAAGTCCATGTGAACCTTGAGTTATCATCCACTATTGTGATGAAGTACCTGTGTCCCAAACGTGAAGGCACATGAAAGGGGCCCCATACATCACAGCGTATGAGGTCAAAAGGTGTACATGCTGAAGTATTGTTGTTTGGAAAAACAGATCTCTTTTGCTTAGCTAATGGACAAATCTTACAAAAGGTATTCAACTCTTTACTTGTGTGTTTCAAGGACTGTTTCAACATATCTAAAACTTTGTATGAGGGATGACCTAATCTCCTATGCCAAATATCAGCTGAAAGATTATTTAAGAAAACAGATGCATTATGAACATGATCAGATTCTCCAAACTCTGCAGTTGCTTTGATGATGTATAAACCTGCCTCTAGTTTACCCTTGCCAATCACCCTCTGTAAATGGTCCTATATCAAGAAGCTGTTAGGTTCAAAGATTACTTTACAAAGCTGACTACTGACCAGAGAGCTGGCTGAAATCAGGTTGAAATGAAATCGAGGTACCAACAACACATTAGTGAGTGTGATATACTGGTTTAACTTAAAACAACCTGCTTGGTCAACCTCAATTACTGAATTATCTGGCATTATTATCTTAGATTTATCAATTCTATGCAAATCATACAACAAGTCTTTATTCCCTGAGACATGCATTGTAGCACCAGAATCCATTAACCAAATGTCTGCATTATTCAATTCTGGACTATTGAAGGATAAACAGATACCTGCCCTTTTACCTGTATGTTGTGAATGTCCCATATCCTCTGATTCAGATTGGCTTATCAATGACTTCAGACTCTGTAATTGAAGAGGAGTAAGCTTCACTTGGATCATTCCACTACTGGCGGCATCATCTTGGTTTTTCTCTGGAACAGCTTGCTGCACCGAGCCTTGTCCCATATCTGTCATAGATTGGTTTATCCTCACTGATTTCTTTTCATGTTCTGTCTATAACCAGGTGGATATCCATGCAGCTGGTAGCAGTTATCTATGGTATGTCCCCTTTTGTTACAGTGGGTGCAAATTGGGCTTGAAACATCCTTTTTCTGTCCATAGAATGATTTCTTGAACTGTGTCTGATTGCTCTGCATCTGATAATTTCTGGCAGCTAACAAGGCCATATTGCTGGTTTGATCTTCACTGCCTCTGACTGATCCATACATCATTGACCTCTGTTTTTCTTCTTGAGCCAACAATGAGAACACTTTGTTAATCGAAGGTAATGGTTCCATTGTCAGTATTAGTCCTCGAAGTTGGGAGTAGGTGTCATTGAGTCCCATCAAGAAGACCATCACATGATTTTCTTCAAGCTGAGCCTTCATAAGTTTCATTCCTCCACAGATGCATTGACAAGTTGGAAGGTAATTCGCTAACTCGTCCCATAAGGTCTTTAGTTTAGTGTAGTAAACAGACACACTGTTGTTACCTTGTGTCAAGTTGACAAGCTCTCTCTTCAATTGAAAAATTCTTGGTCTGTTGGTTTGCCCGAATCTTTCCTCAAGATCGATCCAAACATCTCTTTCCAATGAGCTATAGAGTATGCTCGCAGAAATTTCTTTAGAAACCGAATTCAGGATCCAAGAGATGACCACATTATTAGCCCTCTTCCACGCTGCCAACTTGTCTTTCTCTGATGCATCTGGTGGCTTGAGATCCCCATTAACGAATCCTTCTTTGTTTCTCCCAATGAGAGCTATCATCATAGCTCTGCTCCACGTAGCATAATTATCACCATTGAGCTGTTCATGTACGAGAAATTGCCCGGATGTGTCATTGGAATTCAAGAAATACGGGTCATTCATCTGCGTTGAGGCTGCCTGTACTGAAGCTGGTGCTTCTGTCGCCATGATCAAGATTCAAATCAATCCGATTTAACAAAATTTCTTAAACCTAATCGTTCGCAGCTATCAAGCGATTGTCGCTCTGATACCATGAAAAGAAAAGTGCAATTTGTTTGTGTGTGAACATTCGTTTTTAACGTGGTTCGGATGATGAATCAATCCTACATCCACGGAGTGAGAATGTAATCACTAATCGACAAGAGTCTGATTACAGATCTAGAAGATTGAAAACACAAATCTTCTGAAGAACAAAATCCACGCTACTGTGTGAAAATTAGCTGAAAGTGATGAATAATCAGAATCACACATGTATTCGTGTGAGTCTCTGTTTATATGTGAAACTCCCGCCAAGCTTCGTTAGTTTGCCTTGATGGATAAAAACGTCGCCTCTACTAGCAACTTTGTAAGTTACTTAGTTGAAATCGTCGCTACTGATGGCAATTCCATAAGTGACTTAAAACCCCGCCAGATTTAAAAAGTCGAGCCCTATTTCTCTTCTGAACACTTGATATCTTCTTTAACCTTCATGAATCTGATGTGCACTTTTCGATCCTCTTCATGCACTAATTTTGATAATCAGGTTACGGATGAGAGCATTTTATGTAATGAGAAAGCCATAATGTTGTAACACTATGCCCAAGCAACGTCTGTACCTCGTTTGGCTATAGAAAAATATGGTTTAGCTTTAGACTCCTACTCTATACTGCAGAGGTGCAGCTAGTTCGCTTGCGATAGAGGATATCGCAAGGCATGTAAGAGAAGTAAAGCGGATGACTCTGGGAAAAGGATTGTCAGCACAATAAGTAGGGATGCAAGGCGCAACATTAATAGCTCCGTTGTAGTCTAGTTGGTTAGGATACTCGGCTCTCACCCGAGAGACCCGGGTTCAAGTCCCGGCAACGGAATATCCTTTTTTCCATTTTCTTTAAATGGAAAATCTCATCGGCCCAGTGAAGCCCAATAATGGGTGGTGGACATTGGCCCAATAAGGCCCAATATTTGGTTCTGGACATTAGGGTTGCAAATGAATCGAATCGAGTCGAATACCGCAATATTCTATTCGTATTCGGATGACAATCGAATACGAAAACAAATACTCGAATATTTAATCGAATCATAAAATCGATTCTTATTCGAATTCGAATATATTCTCGAATATTCGAATCGAATATCGAATATCTGTATTCAAAGTCATCTTTCATTTTTTTATTTAATAAAATATAAACAATATTATATTTAAATATATATTGAATTATAATAAATTATATTTAAACATATATCGAATTATAACATATTTATTTTTAAATATTTTAGTGAGTTATCATATATTATATGTGAATATATATTAATTATACTATATTTTATGTTATATTATTCGAATAGAATAATCCGATTAATTTTCGAATCGAATATTGTTAATTTCATATTCGTATTCATATATTTCTCGAATCAAAAAAAATATTCTTATTCGGATTCGTATTCTAAATATTCGAATTCGAATCTTAAAATTTCGAATCGAATCGTCAATCAAACCAAAAAAGTTCGATTCGTTTGCAACCCTACTGGACATAGATAACCCCAAGCAGTGGATAATATTTCCTTTTATATATGGCCTCAACGAAATTTAATCCAATTTTTTATTACAGTGTCCCTCACCCGCCCTTATTACATGGAATAAATAGACAATAAATTTTCGAAATCTTTAAGGACCCTTGAACCAAATAGCACACGAAAGATAAAAACAAATCAGGTCCCCGCCGGCGAAGGAGGAGGAGGAGCAGGGACAATCCCTAATTCCCGACGAACACATTCCAAATCCTCGTGAAAACGCTTCTCATAATAAACGCACATCAAATCTGCGCACTTCACGCCAGCCCTCAAAGCCCAGGGAAAGTAATGCCCGTAGAACAACTTCCTCTGCCGCTCGCCGAACCGAGCAGTCCCGCCCACGACTGACAAGGCGCACATGGGAAGCATCATCTGCTCGAACTCAATGACCTTCAGCGCTGATTCTCCGATCAGATTGGTGGGAAGGTCGAACAACGTGTGCCAGAAATCGTGGACCTCGCGGGCTCGTGTGGCTACGTAGGCTAGCTCGTCGGTCTCCATGAACCTGACCGGCGGTCTGTCGTCGGGGGAGAAGTTTCTCGAGCCCATGAACTTTGCGTAGGCTGCCCCAAATGTGTTCTCTGGCATGTCCCATGCGTGGCCCACGTTGGCTGATATGACTCGAGGACGGTCTGCTAACACGGCCTGTTTTTTTTACGGGGAATGATGAATAAAATCAGTATTTGACAAAAGTATTGGGAGTTTCTTGGTTGGTATAATGAGGCAAAGTATCTTATTTTGCTATGAAGCCTAACAGCTTGTCGTTCGAACACAGTTACAATGGAGAACAGAAGTTTCACATTAGAGTTTTTGGCCTCAAACTCTACAAAAATATCACCTCTTGATCATAAAACAGAACTATCAATTGAAGTCAATCAGTCATATTGCACTCAAATATGAAACCTAAGAATATGTCATTCCAAAACAGTTAGAATGGCAATAAAAGTTTCACATTCAAGGAATAGTTTTGGTACATAGAGCACAGAAATCAAGCTCTAGAAAACACCTACGGATCAAAGTAATAGAATATGAACACAACTATCAGATGGAAGTCAGTCGGTTAGTTAGTCAATACATTTTATGATTGGGAATGGAGATAAAGGCTGACTTACCCTCCCTTCTTCGCTCATCTTCATCCTCTCCAGCACCCTTTCGAATGCGGGCTTCCCAGTGGTTTCTCCCAAAGCAGCTATCAAATCTGCTCGCCTTGGATCTAATAATGCTCCGAAGGCTGAACCAGCCGCCACGGCAGCTCGCTGCCATAGCTTTAAATGAATACGAGCGCCCTCTATAACCATCGCAAAACAATTGGAGGGATCTTACCTAATGTGGAAAGCGAAGAAAGGAAGGAAGAGTAGCGTTAGCTTAGGGACTGTGGCATTTTATGTAATGAGAAAGCCATAGTTGTCGCAGCAGTGTGCCAAAGCATAGGTCTGTATCTCAATTGGTTATAAGAAACTTTGCGCTAGATTCCTACTCTCCATAGACGAATTACTTTGACAAGAGATCGCTGAAACAAGGTCAATCGCATTTTCCACAGGAACCACAGCTTTTGCTATTAAAAGCTCGATAAAGAAGACGGTGCAACCCAATTTTATCAACAGGAAAGAAAGATTGACAGGCAAGAAGCATGATATTCGAGACGATTAATGCCTACTACTACTTCATCATAAGTAGAATATCAACCTCCGGCGATTCTAGAACATATTGGGCTGAAGAGAAGCAAAAGATAAAAAAAACCTACAGCAAAAAAGAAGCAAAAGATTAAAAAAAACGAAAAAAAAACCTACAGCTTCTGCTCATCGTCGATTTCGATCTTCCTCTGGCAACCAGTCGTCGGATTTGCAATGTTGAACTATATAAAACAAAATTCAGAAAAAAACAAAAAAAAAAGAAACTGAGCCAGACACATACATCAAACGAATGCTAGAAAACGATGGAATGCTAAGAGAGGAGAAACCTTAATCTTCAAAGGAGCTCGGCTGCTGTAGTTATCAGCTCTAGATGTCCACGTAAAGCTCCCAAATCCACCTTAGGGTTCTTTTGCATCAGAGCCTTTTATATATGGCTCGAGTCCACCGTATTCACATTTGGCCCAATAGTTTTACATATTGGGCTGAAAAGTTCTACTTCCTAACGTAAGCCCAAAATTCAAGCATGAGTAGACATTTTCGTAATTTAAATCTATATATTCGCTGATAAAATTACTAGACCGTATCCTTTGGAATTTGGATGACGTCATCAGTTTTTCTATGGGTCATTTTCATTTCAGGCCCCCTATAACTATCATTTAGGATTCAAGCCTCTTGACAAAAAAATTAGTTTTAAGGACTCATTTTCTACCAGTACCACTTCATTGCTCTTACATAATTGTTGAAATTCTGTACCACAAAACCATAATTCAGTATCAGTTTATGATCATCTGATACCAGTTTATTTTCTGCAGTACCACTTCATTGCTATGACATACCAATATGTTGAAGTTGAAGTTTGTAACACAAAGATCATTCTATATTAGTTCATATATTTTTCATACCACTTTTTTACACCACACAAGGGTCCTTTAACCTAAAAAATTCTCAAATAGGGCCTGAATTCAAAATCAAACCCTTAATGGGGTCTGATTTCGAATTGACCCTTTTTCTAAAAAGGAGATCGATCATATCAAACTACTGCATCATGCTAGTCTTAATCACGACAAACTAGCTTTTCCTTTAATTAAGCGATATATTGATTGTGACAATCATGGTAGGGGTGTGCAATGGTTTTACAAAATCGTCCGAACCGTCCGCACCGCACCACATCGCATGTGTAATACAATCAACCGTCAAAACCGCGGTTTAATTTTATATATAAAACCGCACCATAATAATGGTGTAGTGTGAATTTTTGGTACAAACCGCACCGCACCGAACCGCACTTTAGTTTTCTAATTTTTAGTAATTATATCTAATTTTTCTTTATGATAATTGTATACCAATCATATGTAAAATTTATTTTTTAGTTTAATTATTTTTCTTTACTAATCAGTCTTTTAATAATATGCTAATTTTGTTGATTATATGAAAGTTATATCATTTACTAACATATTTCATTTTATTTTTTATGTTAAACATGTTTCTATAAGAACAAACGGATGGACATGTAGGGTTAAAATAGATATGACTCGAACATTTAATAACAAATTGACCTACTGTTTATTTTTTTGAGCTTTCAATGGACCACAAAGCTAAAGTAATATATTAAAATAAAAAATTGGCCCGTAATATAAGTAAAGTCTAATTTAAAATAAGATAACGATACTAATTTTTTTGGACAATGGTGACATTTCGATATATGAGGCAAATACCTCGACTTGCGCCTTGTTTCTGAGGCAAGACGATGTCTCATCACATTTTTGCGTCAAACGCTTTTAAAAACTATTTTCATTCGATAAAATATAAGTATTTTCTTTGTTCAGTTAAAACCGCACCGCAACCGCATCAAACCGCCCGAAACCGTACGTGTGGTATTTTTCAAAACCGCGGTTTGAGAATTGTTTTTGAAAACTACATATAGTGGTTTAATGCGGAATTGGCCGAAAACCGCACCACGCACCCCCCTAAATCATGGGGTGGTCAAGTGTATAGCTATTAGACGAATCATATCAAAACAAAGTAGATAATGACATCATCGTAAATAATACAGTAATACAATACAAACATCTCTCTCCCAACGGAATGTTAGAGAGTACGTACTTTAAACTCAAAAGTAGTACACACTAATCTATTCGTCATCAAATGTTAGTACATCTCCTAACATTGTGTTGTTAGGAAATACATACGATACTATTGCTCGTAAGACTATAATTATCAATGACCCGGACAACCGGTCATCAAATAAAATATTAATTTCTTTCTCCCCCACATACACAACCTACATCTTAACCCAACCTCAATAATTTACAACTTTATCAACAACCCAACACAACCCATAATATTTATATTTTAGAATTATTTGAAGTAGTATTTGAATGTTTAAAAAATAGATTACATTATATTATATAAAATTTATATACTTTAGTCATTGGAGAAAAAAAATAATCTGAATTATGATAGATTATAGAATGCGATAGAGAAATAGATAATTTGAAATTGTGATTCAAAATGTATCAATATTGATCTCTATTTGTAGAGAAAAAAAATATATACTTTGGTAAAAAAAAAAAAATAAAATTTTAACATAGAATTAAATGTATCATAAAAATCAATAAAAGCCACACAAACAGCTGCTACAATGCTTTTACTCCAACCCATAAACTCTACTTTCTACACTAATTTTCACTCCAAACCCATTAACTCTATTTTCTACCCTAAAAATCAAATTCCTATATTAAACTTTATATTATAATAATTAAAATAGTCAATAAATTATTAATTAATATTTACTAAATTATAAACTTAGCATATTATTTAATTATAATTTTTATTAAATTAAAACGAAAATATAAATAAATAATAGGAAATTAATATTATTTTTACATTTATTATTATAAGAAAATCAAATATTTATATATAATTAAAATATTTTTTATTTAAATAAATTATAAATAAATAGAAAGTACAACACAATTTTTGTGTTGAAAATTGTGTGTACTCTACATATAGAGTATCTCTGCTAATCAGCACAATATTGGTGTTAGATATAGAGTCCCATTGGAGTAAAGACGTACACAGAAATAAAGTATCCATTGGAAATGCTATTAGGAAAGGAATAAATTTTTCAAGATTCTATAAGTCGTATCCAATTGATTGAGTATTTGTAATTATCTCGTATGGTGTTGTGGATGAAATTTAGAAACTGATTTGAAGAACCGAAGATATAGCAAGGGTTTTACTATCCATAAATACTAGTGCAAGCCCGTGCATTGCACGGGTCTATTTCTTGGATTGGCTGATGCAGAATATTGTATATCAGAAATTATGTGATTCAACAGTATAAATTATAATTTCACGTAAGATAAAAGGGACAACCACAATAAATATTAGCGGTATTATCCAATTCCGATGCCCTTGCCAATAAGAACTAGACTGGAGCAATGCCGATGAAGATGTTGCGATCCCAGCGGATATTTGTTGCCTGAGATTTTGCAATGCCGATGTTTGCACTACAGAGGTGGAACTTTTCAATGTATGACTGCTCACAGCAACGACCTAATGGATTCTTCGATTTCAAATGGTTTAAGATTATGGTAAACAGTTTGAACTGTTTACGAAAACTTGGTGACATGCATCGCAATAGTTTTCTCCACCGCGACGTTTTTTTGAAATCAAACGGTGTCCCTCCAACGTGCCCGATTTTCTAATGGAAAAATTAGAGTGCTTTCTTTTTGCCAGCAGTTTCGTCTTCTTAGTTGAATGGATGTTCGTTGTGGATGTTATGTGAAAAGATATGTGATTAAAAATAGAATTACTATTCAATGCAGCAATAATAACTTATTTAACATCAAAGTAGCTAAGACCAAATATTGAAAAGAAGTAGCTAAGACCAAATATTGAAAAACACTGCTACAGTGAGGAACTCCTTGAATTCCTGGATCAGTTCTGGTGAAACATCGTACACGTCATCTTCAGCAAACATGAATGAAAATGCTGATCGCAGCACGTATACTCCACATTCGCCGCTGATACATACCGGAAAAGAGAAACAATTTACGTAAGAAATCACTATTCTACGTAATAAATAGTGTTAGGATTTTGTGATAAGTTATGATTTTACATCGATATTATACCCGTAAACTTGCATTTTCGGTTGCTATTCTACGTAATAAATAGCATTTTCGGTTGCTATTTGTCCGATAGGCTCGCTTTCATTTACTAATGTTTTATGCGATTTAGGTGGAAGCATTAACCTGTTACCTTTTTCTCTTCTTAAGAAGCTAGGTGTTGGCGAACCGAAGCCTACATCCACGATACTACAGCTAGCGGATAGGTCCATCACATACCCACGAGGAATCGTAGAGGACGTGCTAGTAAAGGTGGGAGAACACTACTTCCCAGCTGATTTTGTAGTATTAGACATGGAGGAGGATACGGATATGCCATTGATACTTGGGAGACCATTTTTAAACACGGCAAGAGCTTTAATCGACGTCGGTAATGGTAAACTTATTCTACAAGTAGGGGACGAGAAGGTAGAGTTTGACGTTTACAAGGCAATGAAACACCCTACGGATGATCATTCATGTTCCTTTATTGATAGTATTGACTTATATGCTTTTGAGTATTTCAAAGTTTTCAGGAACAAGGATGAGTTAGAAGCATGTCTAACCGGAGAATCTGTCGATAATCGAGAAGATATGGAGTATGTCCTGGCAAGCCTAGACGCGAATACTCCTCACCGAAAGACAGTTAGACCAAGAATTGAGCCAATCAATCGATCTTTAGGACAACAACCACGACCATCAATCGAAGAACTCCGAATTTGGATTTAAAACCCTTACCTGATCATCTTAAGTATGTTTTTCTTGGCACCTCTGATACTTTACCAATGATTATTTCTTCCTCACTAACAGGTCTCATGGAAGAAAAACTTTTAAGAGTGCTAAGAGAGCATAAGCGAGCGTTTGCATGGAAGGTGACCGATATAAAAGGAATAAGCCCGACAATCTGCATGCTTAAGATATTAATGGAGGATTCATATAAACTAGTCGTACAACCGCAAAGGCGTCTGAATCCAACTATGCAAGAAGTGGTGAAAAAGGAGGTAATCAAGCTTTTGGACGCAGGTATTATTTATCCAATTTCTGATAGTGCATGGGTTAGTCCAACACAAGTCGTTCCTAAAAAAGGTGGTATGACCGTTATTAAGAATGCTTCAAATGAATTGATTCCAACTAGGACTGTTACGGGATGGCGTGTTTGCATAGACTATAGGAAATTAAATGATGCCACCCGTAAAGATCATTTTCCTCTCCCTTTTATTGATCAAATGTTAGAAAGGCTAGCTGGACATGAATTTTATTGCTTCCTAGATGGCTATTCTGGTTATAATCAGATTTCTGTAGCGCCCGAGGATCAAGAAAAAACTACTTTTACTTGTCCTTACGGTACTTTTGCTTATAGACGCATGCCATTTGGATTATGTAATGCCCAACTACATTTCAGAGATGCATGCTAGCTATTTTTCATGATGTTGTAGAAAAGTTTATGGAAATTTCATGGATGATTTTTCTGTATTTGGTTCTTCATTTGACGTATGCCTCGATAACCTAGCTTTTGTGCTTTAACGATGTGAAGAGACCAACCTTGTAATGAATTGGGAAAAGTGTCATTTTATGGTACAAGAAGGAATAGTTCTCGGACATAAGGTATCGCACAAGGGAATCGAGGTAGATCGGGCCAAAATAGATGCAATCGAGCAGTTACCACCACCCACTTCGGTAAAGGCAGTTCGTAGTTTCTTGGGACATGCAGGATTCTATCGACGTTTCATTAAGGACTTCTCAAAAATAGCTAAGCCGCTATCTAATTTGCTTGTTAAAGATGTTGTTTTTAACTTTACTGATGAGTGCTTGCAGGCTTTTCAAACATTAAAGGAGAAACTCACCACCGCCCCCGTAATTGTCGCACCGGATTGGAATTTACCATTTATATTGATGTGCGATGCAAGCGATGGTGCAGTCGGCGCTGTTTTGGGACAACGCAAGGGTAAGATATTTCAGACCATCTACTACGCCAGCAAAACCCTAGACGATACACAAAGAAACTATGCTACCACCGAGAAGGAGCTACTAGCTGTGGTATTTGCTGTTGATAAATTTCATTCTTACCTTGTGTTGAATAAGGTAATCGTATACACTGATCATGCTGCACTTAGACACTTATTCGCTAAGAAAGATGCAAAGCCTAGGTTGATTCGTTGGATTTTACTGCTTCAAGAATTTGACTTAGAGATACGTGATAAGAAAGGTGTCGAAAATGTAATAGCTGATCATCTATCTAGGTTAGACGCTTCACATAAGCAGGATAATGAAGTACAAATTGACGAGTGTTTTCCTGATGAACAATTGTATGCACTACTCGATACGTCTTTACCTTGGTATGCGGAGTTTGCGAATTATGCTGCTACAGGTGATATTCCGACAGGCTTGACTTTTCATCAGAAGAAGAAATTTCTTTCTGATGCAAAGCATTACCTATGGGACGATCCATTCTTGTTCAAAATCTGCTCAGATCAGGTAATCCGACGATGCATTCCCTCCGAAGAGGTAAATTCCGTCCTAACTCATTGTCATTCCGGTTTGACGGGTGGACATCACGGGCCAACTAGAACCGCATTTAAAGTGCTTCAATCAGGTTTATTCTGGCCCACTTTATTTAAAGATGCTCATGCTTATGTGGCTTCTTGTGATCGTTGTCAGCGTACTGGTGCAATTTCTAGAAAACATGAGATGCCTTTGAATGTTATGTTAGAAGTTGAGCTATTTGATGTTTGGGGTATTGACTTTATGGGGCCGTTTCCTACTTCATGCTCTAATAAATATATTCTCGTTGCGGTAGATTATGTGTCTAAGTGGGTCGAAGCTGAAGCATGTAGAACTAATGATGCACGTGTAGTTATTCGCTTTCTTAAGAAAAATATATTTACGCGCTTTACACCACGTGCAATAGTTAGTGATGGGGGTACTCATTTTTGCAATAAATTGTTTGCTAATTTATTGTCAAAATATGGTGTCAAACATAAAGTGTCAACCCCGTATCACCCTCAGACCAGTGGACAGGTAGAAGTTTCTAATAGGGAGCTCAAACAAATTTTAGAAAAGACGGTGAATGCCTCCAGGAAGGATTGGTCTTTAAAGTTAGATGATGCATTATGGGCATATCGCACAGCATTTAAAACACCGATAGGAACTTCACCTTTTAAATTAGTTTACGAAAAAGCATGTCATTTACCTGTTGAGTTAGAACATCGGGCATATTGGGCTGTTAAGAAACTTAATTTTGACTCTATCGAGGCAGGTAAAAACAGGTTACTCCAGCTGAATGAGATGGAAGAATTTCGGCAAAATGCATAAGAGAACGCAAAACTTTACAAAGAGCGAACGAAGAAATGGCATGATAAGCGAATTTTACAAAGGGAGTTCAAAGTGGGAGATCGAGTTCTGCTATTTAACTCACGTTTACGATTGTTTCCAGGAAAGCTAAAAAGTAAGTGGTGTGGACCCTATTTGGTAGAGAAAGTATTCCCATCGGGAGCCGTAAAGATCCGCATTAACGAAAATGACTCGCAAACAGTCAATGGACAACGCCTGAAATTATACGACGACCGGGACTTTGGAGAAACAATCATGGTGTATCTTGTGGAACCCGTTATTGATAACACTATTGCTTTGAGTCGTTTTATGTCTTTCAGGGACATCTTGTCTGGAGACCAGCAAGCTGAAGGACCTCCAAGACACCAAAGCAAGTCCAAATACCGATCTACCTTGATCGGATCAAGAGTCGAGCTAACGACTATAAAAACAGCGCTTCTTGGGAGGCAACCCAAGTATTATCTACGCATCACTATTTTTATTTTGGTATTGGAGCATTATATTTATTATACCGCATCTTATTAAGTGTGTGTTGATTTTGAATTTTAAAAAAAAAAAATCGTATCACGGTGTCGTCTAGTTATGTTTTCTCGCAGGCTCAAAATCAGTTTTGGGGTAGTCCATGCAGTGGGGTAGCTCATCTACGGGACCAACAATGACTTCTTCATGTCCCGCACTACATCGATCGAGACATTATTCAGGGCAGTGTCACTTAAACTCTCTTTTTGCTTTAATTTATATACATTGAGGCCAATGTGATAATTAGTTTGGGGGTGGGCTGACACATGCTAGAGTTTATATGATATCGATATTTGGTTTATTAATTGGTTTAACTGATCAGGTTATGATTTGAACGTCACTTGTGAAATCTCATGTCGATGATGAAAATTTTTAAAAATTTTCAGGTGTCGAGATAAGATTTAGCTAAATGTATGTGAAAGCCTTGCATGTTGCGTGTTTTGATATTAGCATGATTATCTGATCACATTGATTGCTTCAGAAAAATAGTACGTATCATGAGACACAAACCCAGTAAAATAGTGAGTTTTTGAGCCGATAAAGATTTTTAGAGCAACTCCTTGCTCCATTTGTTTTTCATGAGTGTCACGCATAGTCTGAATATTTTCGAACTTACTTTGTTATGCATGCCAAATCACTATGGATTTTTGTGTACGAAAATGATAAAGGCGCTTAGGATGAGTCTCTGGCCTAAATATCTCCGCACCCGACATAGTTATCAATTAGTGAGCCCCCTTGAGCCTTATTAGCCTTATTTATTGATTTGGAGCCACGATATTTAGCCACGTTATCCCATTATTTTATCATTCATCCTCAAACCATTGTCAGCATGTTAACTTACTAATCGCTTTAGAGTATTGAGTCTATTATATTAGAGGAAAGACGATTATGGCACGTTATATATGGTTGCGGTAGTCTATTTTATTTATTTGAAAAAAAAGAAAGAAAAAAAAAAGAGAGATCGAAAAAAAAAGCAAAAAAAAAAAAGAACAAAAAAAAAGTATCGAAAAAAAAAGAAAAAAAAAAGAGAAAAAATATATAGTAGAAAACAAAAATACATTATTTGAAAAAAAAAAGAGAGGTTACAATATATTTTTAGAATTATTGTCTTGAGTTCTTAATTATAGTTTTGAGTGTGTTTTAATAATCATACGAGTTTCCGCTATCTGAGTCGTATTTTGTTGGTATGCAGCGTAGACGGGGAAATCGATTTTTAGTGACTAACATGCTTGACTATATCAGCCCACTTATCCCATATGTCACACCCTTATTACCACAAGCCCCATTACAACCTTGGTAAATACCTTTTGATTCGTGCACGAGATTCACTATGTGAATATGATATGATATATTTGCAAGCTTAGGGTAATATCGTTCTATGTTGTGAGTCAAGCGCTTTTATACAGATCCCATTAAACACTTCGAGCGACCTGAGCGATCCATGTGAGAGTTGTAACTTGATACGTGCTAGGATCTGGAAATGTTTTTGTGCTACGATATGATTGTGAACTATCATTTCATGTCTCCTGCTTAGCTGGATCATTCATTAGTTGATGATGATCTCGACTGACTGTGCTTTTCATTTTCTGAGGATAAACATGAGCATTCACTTAGTGACATTATAAAATCCTAACTAGATTTAGTTTATCCGCATTTATGATCGAGGGCGATCGAAGCTAGTTTGGGGGTTGTTGATAAGTTATGATTTTACATCGATATTATACCCGTAAACTTGCACTTTCGGTTGCTATTTGTCTGAATTGCTTAGAATACACTACGTTTTACGTTTGGATTATATATTTTATAAATATCATAGCAAAATGGACTTAAAATGAAAAATATGATCACTTTAGAAACACTATGAACCTCAGGGATTTCTTTGCAATATTCTATCATTATTAGGGACAACTCTACTTTTTCTTTTGTAGGGAACGACACCCGTGGAGAAGTAACAAAAAGAAAGGAAAGTATTGTTTACATGTCTTCTCACCAAGGCTACATGCTCCATCCAGGGACGGATCTACAGCGGGGCTCGGGGGGTCTGTTGCCCCCCCGACCGGCCGGCTTACCCCTTAGTGGTATGCCCCGCCTGCCGTGTTTTTAAATTTCTGAAATTGCAGAGCCCCCCCTCTCTGTGGAAGACGATTAGGGCATGGAGTGAAGAAGATGACTAGTGTGGGCTGGGCTTTTAAAAAATTTGTTTGGGTCATGTATTTTATATAATTGTTTTGTCTTGGGCCATTTTTTTGGTGTTTTTTGGGCCTCAAAGCAGTTTTTTGGGCTACTTTTGGTCATATTTTTTTTGTTTAATATGTTTAATTGTTTAATCACTTAATTATCAAAATAAATAGAAAAGTTGGCTGCAAAACAGCGAGGGTTTTCTCTGATTTTTTTGTCCAAAGTCAGTGAGAACAAACTATCCATTTATTGAAGGATCGAATCATATTAGGGTTACTAAAATCACTGCTAGGTAATGTTTACAATTTATTGAGAAGGGAATATTCGTCAATATTGAAACCGAAGATATATTGCATGAGTTTCAGCGTATGAGGTCCCGTAGGATACAACTGCCACTGCTTTGTCGTTCTCGTAGTGTTCGACCGGTCAAACTTAGTTTTAATAATCATAGCCTCTAATGTAGTATAAAACACTTTTTTGAAATTAATTTATCGAGAAATTCGAATTTACTATTTTTCTTTTTTTTCGATATGCTACACTAATATCGAGCCCCTCCAGTATTGGATTCCTGGATCCGTCCCTGGCTCCATCGACCCCATATGTTGCTTGGCACTTTATGAAACATGCGTAGGATTTCACGCATCAAAACCAGGAAGAAATGATATCACACCTCACACTACCAATTAAGTCTTTGACTTACTAATTTCTTAATATTTAAAGTACTTCATGCACACACAGAGAGAGGGAACGAAGGATGGGTATATATAGCTAAGGCATTAGACAAAACAGAAGCTCTGATTATTTTCTCCCACGCACACACTAAGCAAGGTTACTCTCACGAACCGCACACACCTCACAAATCCTTTCCGCTGACGAAGCAAATCAGGCGGTGTGCGACTGAAGACTCCAAGGAATACGACGCGACTACCTCATCGAGATAGAGAAGTTATTATTTTCGTGTATCCTATAATGTTTATGTTGAATACTTTGTCCTTGCTATATTAATATGTGCGCTTAAAAATATTTTGTGGTTAAGGCCATATTAGGCCGGTTTATGATTTCGTATTAATGTTACTCGTATTTTGTTTAATCGTATGAGTTAATTACGTGTTCTATATTTGAGTTTAATGCTTGCGTATGCTTGATCAACATATGCTTGATTCTTGATTGGTTTATGAGACTGAAAAAGTGATTAGACCGATTAGAACAATAAATATAGTGCACCACGACGTAAAACCGACCAGAGATGGAATTCGGTTTCGTTCGTGTGGTTTCGAGACCTTAGGCGCCAAAAGCGCTAAGCTCGGGGAAATTCATAAAACCGAATGCGTGCGGGGTAACTACAGTCATACATGAATATAGTTGATTGGTTCACTTTCGCATAGGGTTGCTAGTTACGTGAATAACGGGTAGCACGTACGTTAGGAATTTCTACCTTAACTCGATTCATATTGGTTAAATATATACGATTGCATGCAGACGTAGGATTAATCTGTGCAGAATATGTGCTTTAACCACGCTTGTCGTTAATTGATAAAAAAATCGTTATCTTTATTTGCGTTTTTCTTAAAATCATCTTAAAGAATTTAATAAGTAATATATAAATATATATATATTAATATATATTAAAAATCGCTTCAGTCTAAATTAAATTTCGGATTAATATCTTAGAACTAATCGAGTTGTCCTTGTGGATCGATACTCGGATTTACGTCCGTTTTATACTACTTGCACGACCTAGTATACTTGCTAGTATTCGAGCGTGTCATTTTGCATTACCTTATAGTCTGATGGGGGAAGTTTGGATCTCTAAAAACAGTGAAGTCCACGATTGAGTCAGTTATGCGCAAATCTCGAAGAATATATGGGATCATAAGTCATGTTTTTTGAAATGCATCTTCAAAGAATCTCATATCTCTATCAACTGAGGGTTCAGAGTCATGTACTATTATTGATTGTTTTTTATAATCAATAATACACAGTATCCAGTGACATTGATTTATGTTGACTGGGATAACTATAAGATATGTTTCCTCCCAAGGAAAGAGACGGCCAATCTTGTACAGTTCCTTGTACATGTGGTCGAGTGACAGATAGGTCCATACGTCCATCGCTCGTATACTCTGCTGCAACTATTTGGTTGAACGCTGTAGGCATAAAAGAAACCCTTGACTTTGGGAAACTTGCATGTGTTTGCTTCTCTATAAATCCTCTTAAGCATTCATCTATGTGCTGTTGGAGAATAAGATACATAATAAGAATATGTGCCAAAAACATTAACGGGAAAGATGATTAAGTATTGTACCTCATCATGTAAACAACTTCCCTTCGTCATAAGGTTTTTGAAGAATTCTTTGCCGCGTCCTTCTGCTAGTAGCGTACCAACAGAATCTCTATCATTCATTGTTTCTATTGCCGTCGATACACGCGGGAAGAATTTTGACATCTTGTTGACATGCATCGCAAGAGTTTTCTCTACTGGGACGTTTTTTGAAATCAAACGGTGTCCCTCCAATGTGCCTGTATTTTTGGTCTTAGATCGTTTTTCTAATGGATCCTCTCTTGGTTGGCTAGAAATATTAGAGTGCTTTATTGTTGTCGGCAGTTTCGTCTCCTTAGTTGAAGGGATGTTAGTTGTGAATGTTCCCTTCTGTTCTCCGTCAGGTGTAGGGCTTCTCTTTCCTGTCAAAAAATCGGACGTGGAATTATAAGTAGTAACAATGTGTTCAATTTTGCTAAATAATGTTTCACATACCAAGTGTTTGTTCTATCCGCGATAGCCTCAAATCGACTTCTGAGTAATTTTCGTTAATCTTCACTGTCTGATCGTCGAACCTTTCAGTAACATATTGGACATAGCCGTCTGTTTTACGTTCTATAAGGTCAACCAAATCTCTAGCTTTTTGATGAAGTCCCGCAACAATGCTGTCCAAATAATCTCTTATTTGATTCATCATTTTATGGTTTGTGTGTGTATGTAGTGGTGTTAAAATTATGAAAATGATGATTTGATTTATATATAGTATAAGTCGATGTAAGGAACTGAAAAGTCACTACTCACTACTCATAACTTCTCAGTAGAATGTATCGTTTTGTTTTGTTTAAATCAGTTCTATGATTATATGTATTTAGTTTGTATTCATACTGTCTTAATTGTTTAGGTACTATTTCAATGTGCTTTTCATTTCCACGGTTATCATAATTACGCAGTAATTAGTGAGTGGTTATATTGTTTAATAGATCGAAGCGTCTTTTGAGTCCAATGGTTATCATGATTACAGAGTAATTACGGAACGTTTACATTAATCCACTCTGTTGTGTTAAATTCAGTAGTTTTAGATGATTAATAACGTAGTCTTGTCTAGATTAACTTTAAGAGTAATATAGTGAGTCTTGTAGTGTAGTTATGTCTAGATGAAGTGTAACAGTAATAACGTTTAGTCTTGTTAACTTTAGCAGTGTGATTTGGTAAAAACGTTTGGCGTGTTTCGTGAATGTTAGTGGATTGATAATTATAGGTACATTAATGAATGATCTGAGACCGTCCGACTGAACAGATTTCTGCACTACTGTACTGCAGTTGTTGATAGCGTACTTTTCGTTACATTACTGTATACCAGTCGTGCAGAATTGGCCGTCTCTTGTAATTACACGACTGTTTGATTCGCAGTTGTGCAAAATATAGCATAGCATCTTATTACACTGCACCCAATTGTTGCTTGACGCGTCAACAATATTTAGAATTTTTTTCCTATTTCGGACAATAACATTTGAAAAATAAAATGGTCAGTAGTTTGCAAGTCGGTAGTGCATTATGCAAAAGTGGAACTTATTCAGTTCAGTTTGATGTGCAACTGTTCCTGACATGCTTATCAATTTATATGGTTACCAAGATTACGCCTAACATTTATTCAGGTGACAATATTTTCAACATTTTTCCTACTTCGAACAATAAGATTTGAAAAATAAGATGGTCTATAGTGTGGATGTCGGTAGTGCAGTTTTGAGAAGTTAAGCTTATTCACTTCTGGATGAGGTACAACTGTTCCTGAGTATGTATTTTGAAATGGGATGATGTATTATTTTGTATTATTTTGATAATATATCTAGTAATATATTACATTAACGATAAAAGGGACAACTACAATAAAATGGTCATTAGTGTGCAATTCGGTAGTGCATTATGCGAAAGTTCAACTTATTCAGTTATGTTCATTCAGTAGTGTAAATTATGGGCCGATTCCCTTTTTCGAACAATAACATTTGAAAAAATAAATAACGGTAATCCGTCCGATCGCTGTCATAATTATATCTGTTTTAATTTCTAATAAAATGGTCAGTAGCGTGCAATTTGATAGTGCATTAGGGAGAAGTTAATAATCAGTAATTGTTACTCTGGGGAGGGAAGTACCGTTAACTGAAAATTACAAAAAGTCATTAGTCAATTCTGCATCAATGTGTCTGTCATGCATTATAAACAAAGTAGGAAGACAGCAACTACTAATCTTCATTATGCGGCGGCCAATGCCAGTATTGGAAAAATACGGAAGCCGTTAGATATTTTTTGAAGTCATCAACTTGAGATGGCAATATCCTATGGAGCTTGTCGTTTCGAACAAATGATGCAAACGCATTGCGTAGCATATGTATTCCGTCGTCTCCGCTTTAAGAGCACATGCATAAAATTGGACAATGTCGTATGCAAGAATTTAAATGTAACACTCAATTTTATTATGTATAGACAATTATGTTACCTGTTAAGCTGTTGCAGAATATTTCTATCCCTTTTTTCGACAAATTGCTCTCCACAGTCTCTTACGCATATCGTTTTCAGTATGTACGGTATGATGAATTGCGCATCACCCAAGGTTTCTCTTGTCTTCCGCATCTCCTCATCCGATGTTGTGTCTGAATCCAAGACTACAATGGTTTTTGTAGCTGGGGCAGCCACGCAAAGCACCCAATGTCTCTGATCAATTTTCACCGGGAATATTATGGCCTTAGTTTTAACCAGCTGTATGATGGCCATTCTGGAAATTTGCCCAGAACGTAAGGGATGACATTCTCTAGATTCAACTTTCCATCACTGAATGCACTCCTTGTGAGGAATCGGCTGAAATCTGTATTTGCGAAAGCAACTACTTTGATAGCAGCCTTGCACAGATGCTGCATCTGAACGAAACCTCGCAAGCATTCTATATGCTGCAACATATGTCAGACGATTTCCATTAATGTTTACTTATATATATTCTGTATAGTTTCTCATGCAAAAGTATATATTTATATCGAATAATATTTCTTACAGCATCAGTTAATTGCCCGTTTTCTGCCTTGAGTTGGTTAAAGAATAGTTGGCGAAGAGTTCCCCCCGGAGACTTTCTCTGCAGTCGTCTGGGTTCATCTTCCTTATCATTCTTTCATCTTTTGGCCACATCTGCAGCTTGTATAGTATATGTTCGTCAATCTTCGGGGAGAAGTAAGGCACTCGAGCTGGAATTTCATCGGTCGCAGCAGTTGTTGCAGAATTGTTGTTGGCACGTACTGAAGGCTCTGCTGCTATAAAAATTTAATTAATTAATTTATGAACGTTAAGTTCTTATCAAATTCACAGGTGCGTACCTCGCATATCAACCTTGGCATTTATGTCGTCGATCTTTCTTCCAATGATGTTGATCATAGCTCTAATGGCTTCAGTTCTTGTCCTAGCCATTCTCTCTGCATATGAATTCCTTCAGCAGCCTCGGTGTTGGTCAATCTGTCACTGATGTGATGCAGACAGCTTCAGTATTGTTTTTCATTTGGTATTTCTGCTCTGAATTCCAATCAACGATGTACGTCACATCATTTACTCCAGCTAGGACTTCAGAAACTTTCAATTGCATGCTTTCCAAAAGTGTTCCTTCCTTAACTGGCTGAGAGTGCCCATGCTCTGCTTGTACTGCACCTGCAAGTATAACATAATATTTACGGTCATATTACATATTTGGTCATAACGTAATTGCATTATGTAGTAACTATGTCTCTTTTAGCTGTACTCGCTTGGACATAATTTGGCAGATTCTTGTCTGTTTTCTGAAGGTACGTACGAGTTTTGTATTTCCGCATCGTTGTCCGTAGAAGGAAACTCATCGGTCTTTTCTTGTGAATCTTCAGCTTGACTGTTGCAGTTCCGTTCATCACCTCTCATTTCTTGCAACATTTATGCCATGGTTTCGTACCTTGGTTCGTCACGCTGAATGTCATCGCCATCACTCTCCAGAATTTCAAGTTCTCCGACGAAGTCGTTAGTTGTGTTCGGTGGCTCCTCAGTTTCTTCTCCAGACTTCTCGGGTTCAATAGGGTGTTCGTTTGTGTCGGTTGCTGATTAATCTCTGACATTTCATGCCTTATATTTTTTCTTAATTCCGTATTTGCTGCATTCATATTGGCGATTTCGTGCCTCTTCTTTGTTCTCATCTCCAAAGCTGGCGGGCCACTGCAATCATCTGGGGCCGATGATGAATCGGAAGTGCTGGAATGTTGATAAGAACTTTCACGCTCATCTGATAATGATATGATGTTTGGAGATTCTGTATTTTGTAATGACATCCGGCACACTGTACAACCTTGTCTCTCATAAACAGACACTGAGTGTATCTGTAAGTTGATGTTACTTGCTGAAAATTGGCTTTCACGGAAGAACGACTCAGCCAGTTCTTCTGCAGTTGGTTGTAGCAGATTGCTGATTATCTCTGTTTCGCCCACTGCTTCAATAATCTGCTCCATCCTTGGTGCATTTTTTGTTTTCCAATCGTTGCTTTTCCATAAACACATCCGCGGTCCATTGAATTCCGGATTTTCAATTCTTGCAGCAAACTTATGTGCTATTCCAGGTATGCATTCATAAGACAGAACCTGTTATGCGCAAAGTAAAGAAATCTGTCAATACCTTGTTAAATCTGGTTCAATATAAAGATTTAGACAACGTGATGTGTAAAGTAAATGTGATTATTATATGTATGCTGTAAAAACAAACCTGAAGGGGATGTAGAAGCCCCCCAAAGTCAACGTCAAAGGCCTTTGCCTCTCTTGTTGTCGACATTTGATTGAATAGTTCTCTCCTTCGATGAAAGCACCTTTCTATATCCCACGGTTCCCCATGGGTAACTGTTAAACGTGTCAAAATTACTCACTAAATAGAGAAATTCTTTCTCTATCAGTACTGTTCTTCGTGTAGTTTGCTGTTTCAGTACACCTTCAACGAATAACACGCTGGCTAACTTCAGTTTTTCTAGACTACATCCGGTTGACGCTGAGCCGGGCATATCAGAGAATTTATCGATTGCTACCTGAAGTGTGATTTTTGTTTTTCCAGGGAAGTGTTCTGTCAGGAAACTCTGGTTCGGATTTATTGTAGGTGGTGTTCCAGATTTCAGCCCTGTTAATATAGAGAATTCCATTTGCGAAAACCTATTGGATTTTTTTTTTATTATCATCCATAGGTCTTCAGAATCATCCACCTCAACCTGTGACTTCATCAAAAACCAAATTATTTGGTTGGATAGATTGAATTGCTCCGCAGAAATTATCAACTTGGCGAATGGCGATTTTTCGAGAAACTGTTGCCGTTCCTCTTCGTTGAGCTGATTGATTATTAGATTGTTGAAGTACTTATAGTCAGCACAGATGTTTAATTTTCAAGGAATAACAGCCTGTTCAAAGATTTGTGCCCTAAGTGTCACCTGTATGCAAAATAAATTTCATTTATAGTGATTTTTTGAAGCATACAACCTACAGTTACGCAGCAGGAATTTATTTGTTAGAAAATTACTGACTCAGGATTTCACACTACTCAGGAAGCAATCAACAGTTCAAAGTGCGACGCAGTAAAAAGGTGCACCAATATAAAAATATTCACTGTGTTACAGCAACAACACGAATTTCTTATACGTGATAGTGTATTTTTTGCTACCACCAAAGTAAGATATGATATTTTGCAAAACAAAATGACAACACAGGAAGAAAAGACATGGGCAGTTCAATTTCAAGCACACATATTTGGGAACTTTAGTCAGAAATATGAGTATCGGATTGAACAGCGCTTCACGGGTCATCCTAGGAATTCCATACCTGCTTCGTTGTTGGATTCATTTGCGCGTTGCAGAGCTTTTTTTGTTTTCCTTTCTTTCGTGGTTTACTGTAGTGTGGTTTATTGTAACTTTTCCTCTCCAATTTTCCCTCTTTAATAACATTAGGTTAAAATTTGGATTGGTCGATTTCGGGTTGTAATTACACGTTATTTCATTTCGATTTATGATTTCCATTTATGTTTTGGTATTTATTCTAACGATTTTGATTGGGGTAAATCGCATAAGTATATCATATCTCGCAGTTGCGACTGATACCTAGACAGTAGTGTAATCAAACGTTATGACTTAAATTGCACTACTGATAACAGTAGTGTGAGTAATGACTTAAATTGCACTACTAATAAAATTAGTGTAAGTAATGACTTCAATTGCACTAACTGATTACAGTAGTGGAAATAACTTGTAACAATCTTTTGCATAATACATTACCGAGTTTTTAGTAGTGTAAGTAAATTTTTTTTATTTGGCTTAAGTTGAATATAGTTTCATTTATTTTGGACGATGGTAATTACTTTATTCGAGACACCTGTTAACAGTAGTGTAATTACATGGTTTAATATGTACTGAACTCAATATAGGTTATGGTTTTTGACACGCCTCCTCAATGTTATGTAAAAAGATACTAAATTTCCGATTATCGTTATTATATACGTTTTCATTCGGAATCAATGATTTTTATTGCGCTTTTGGTCTTGTGTTTCCACAATGATGTTTGACATTTAAAATCGGAAAATCCCTTAAGTTGTTTCGGTAGTGCAAAATCGGTTGTGCAAACACTCGGTAGTGCAAACATCAGTCGTGCAAAACTTCAGTAGTGCAAACTTCGCATAACTTCTGTAATACTATACATTGCTGCAGTGAATAATAACTCTGGAATTTAATCACATATCTTTTTACATAATATGGAGGATCAAAAAATAACATAACCTGCATAACTCACGGCAAAGCAACCTATAAAACAGATAATAAAAAAAAACCATGCAAAAACTACGTCAGGCAATAGAAATGCGATGAAATTGTAGTAGCCGACACGGAAGACGAAGATAAAAAATTTGGCGTATGGAAAAACAGGAGATGCAGTAAAACCGTTACATGGGGAATGTTTCTCGTCGTCATGAGGATTCAAAGAGTATCTTCTCTTCAAGCGAGTGTTCGAAATTCTCAATCCGGTTTATATGAATCAAGTTAATTAAATGCATGCTCATCTAATAATGTTCTGGAGTTATCTATAATGCTTGTTATAAGCTATCTGTAATGTACAAATCTCTCACCTGATTGTTGTAGACTTCATGTTAAACAATATTGACAATTTCATCATCTTCAAGTTCGTCTTCTTTCAAGCTGAGAATCTTTATTCCTGTATGTGATGTTGCCCGAGAACAAGTTAGTTTGCACTACAACATTCCCCATATAATGCCCAGCCATCTTCCTTTTCTACTATTCAAGTCCTTTTTCCCGTCCTTTCACCAAGAAGTGCGCTATTCAAAAATCACAGAGCTAATGACAGATATGATTGATCTATTTCTAATAGCGCTTCCTCCCCTATTGGGTAGTTATAGCCCTATGTTTTAAGTATTGGAAAGCCTCTTTTTCGTTGAAGTTCAATAAATCCGCGCAAGCATTCATCTATATGCTGCATGAAACCAATTTTCGTTCAAGCATATTACGACAAATATGGTTGGAAGTATCACATGACATACCTCATCAAGCAGCCATGCAGCATTTTCCATCAGGGTTGTTAGAAACTGTTTCCCGCGCTGCATACGTAAATATCCAGTAACGTACACATCTAAGCTCATATTTTCAATGTTCGTGGATACATGAGGGAACATATCAAGAATTTTACTGATACGAATATCAAATGCAGTTGTGACAGAACTATTTCTTCCGGTATCTGAAACGGAGTTTGGCGATGAATTCGCGGGAATGACTGTACGCTTCCTTTTTTTTACCATTGCTGGAACTGTTTGTTGTTTTTTGGCCTGTTGTTGTTGCTTGCTTGCCGGATGCCCATCAGTAGATGTTGGTCCCAACGGATCATGCAGTTCTGTATGGAATGTGTTTCCTGAACATTGATGACTAAGAAGGTTAATAGCAAAATAAAATAGATGTTTCTATATATTGTCAGGAAACAGTCGGATACCTAATTTTTTCTCTATTGTCAGCAACTTGTGATTCATTGTTGAAAATGTTGATCAATCATTGTCTCCACACTCTTCAGCATAGCAGCATGAACATCGTATCTTGTCTGTAACGCATCAAACCTCTGTGAAGCATGTTGTGCATAATCATCGATCTTCCTGTCAATACGGCCAATCATCTGGCTTATTGCACTCCGCAGTTCCCCAAAAGTTCTTTGTAAAAAATTTCGAATTTCATTCATCATCGCGAGTTCCAGTAAAAGTTACTATGATTGTTTTGCTCCTACAACAATGAGATTTATATATGCAAAAGGTAACCTACATAGATTTGACAACAATAAATGTTACCTCTACAAACACGTCCATATGAAATTATTAATGAAGAATAGCTAATACGATCAAGCCGATGCTGAAAAGTTTCCAAATGAAAAAATTAGTGCATCAATTAATGAAAAATGCAAGCCTAACGGTTTCTCTACCACCATCCCCCTGAGAACAAATTCATTTCTACAATAATTAATTAGGTAGTTATGCACGGAATTTTAACGGCTGGATGAACTCATACAAATACAACGATTCATTTTCTAATAATGAGATATAAGTTATCCAAATAAAGGGCTGGAAATCTGATCCATTAATAAGTTCATAACACGTAATTTAATTAAATACTGACGTTGTACTCCGCAAAAAATGTTTGACAATAATCATATACTCATAAGATAAAATGGAAAACTATTGATTAAAAGAGTGGTGGGTTGTTTTCACGTAAGATAAAAGGGACAACCACGATAAAATGGTCAGTAGTGTGTAATTCGGTAGTGCAGTAGGCAAAACTTCAACCTATTCAGTAGTGTATAATTCGGTAGTATATAGTTCAGTAGTGCATTACGGCTAACATTTATTCAGTTAACAACATTTACATAATACTCATAAGATAAAATGCAAAACTATTGATTGAAAGAGTGGTGGGTTGTTTTCACGTAAGATAAAAGGGACAACCATAATAAAATGGTCAGTAGTGTGCAATTCGGTAGTGCAGTATGCAAAAGTTCATCCTATTCAGTAGTGTACAACGCGGTAGTGTATAATTCATGCATTACGCCTAACATTTATTCAGTTAACAATATCTACAATGTTTTCCCGATTTGAACAATAACATTTGAAAAATGAGAAACGGTAAATTGTTCGATTGGTATAATAATTAATAACTGTTTTAATTTCTAAGAAAATGGTCAGTAGTGTGCAATTCGGTAGTGCATTATGGAGAAGTAACTCGTAAGGCTTGAAATTGCAAGAGCGAGACCGTAAGCGTCCAATTCGCCCGACGGCTGTGTTTGCATGACTGTATTGCTGAAATTATTGTTGTAAGTTGCACTACTGCAGCTTCATCGGCGTATGACTGCTCACAGAAACACACCATTATTGTCCCATATATTGATCAGACGTCACGTTAAATATAGTGTTAGGATTTAAACACCAAGAAGTGATACGCAGGAAGGTAAAGACATGCAACATCAATAAAATAACATTTCATCTTGCAGGATTCTCAATGATAACATTTAAAGAACATCGTCACAATGGTCTCCAATCTAAAAACTACTTCAACTTCTCAATCTTCTCCTTCTTTATCTTCTTACTTCCAACATACGGAATGCGATCGGTGACAACACGCTTAGCTTTTTTAAACGTTGACAGAACCATATCGAAATCCTCCGGGGTGTTTTCTGTAAAATGAGATCTTTGGAACCAACAGTAGAGTCCACAACGCTTTTATGAACAGCATCCTTAGGCATTTCTATACGGTATCTCGATTCTTCCGGGAGGACGCATTCAATCGGGGATACCACTTCCGATAGAGCCTGTGAAACCTGAAGAGAACTTATCAATCCATCAGACCACAATTATTATGGTAATAAAGGTTATCTATGCTGTTTACCTTAACAGAATTTTCCTCATCAGGCACGCCTTTAATAGGATGAATCTCGTCCATACGGGTCACCGTCAAGCTTTTATAAGAACTTCGAAAATCAAAAGGTTTGATCCTCAAATAAAAGTTGAAAATTTTCCCGACCAATGAACGAATACATTCAGGAAGTTCTTCTTCATCAACGTTTTCGCCATCTATCACATTTTTCTGAAACAATTAAAACACTATTATGATACCTCTATTCACAGATAAATGTCAAGAATTCTCGCTTACCAAGCCGATCTTCACATCTTCAGCCGTTGTGTTTGTGTATTTTTTGGCTGGCCCATCAAATATAACAAATGTACCGGTATCAGTTCCATTATCAACGATCGTCTCAATACGAGCAAGAAATGAAAATGTCACTTTAACAGAAATTATAATTTCCTCCATTACAGTGCACAATACCGCAAAACACCCAAAGCATTCATATTGTCGCATTTGTTGCAGGTAAGTGCGCTTTCAGACTTTCTCAACTTTGACGAACACTTCAAGCAAGAAATA
Organism: Craterostigma plantagineum; assembly: GCA_027422505.1. NCBI lineage: Eukaryota > Viridiplantae > Streptophyta > Magnoliopsida > Lamiales > Linderniaceae > Craterostigma > Craterostigma plantagineum. Next base: position 13,154,097 of record JAPQWV010000012.1, on the reverse strand, counting down.
TAGTTCCAACCACTCCGGCTAACGACATCAGTTATCTTCGCTTGACATAAAAAATAACGGTCCTGTGGAACAAAAAACATTTTAAGCAACGGAAAGGCGGTCCATGAGATCATATGAATACATGAATTGCTCGACTTTCGTACGGAGAATCGTGTATATGTCGGACAGATTGCTTTTTGTTACTTGCCTCACACTGCTAACTTCCTGTATAGCTGTGGAAGTAACATGTGCGTTCATCCTAGAAAAAATAAATATAACGTGTCAGAGCACCGCACATGTTAATGTACGAATTTATTGAATACAACAGTGTTCTAAATACTGTCAAACGACATGTCACCGTTAGCGGAAATCCGAGACTAATGCACTATCTCCATTAGTATAAAGAGTACTTGCAGAAGTTGTATTCAAATACAAACCGCCTGTGGGAAAAATATAGTCAGAAAATATTTGTTGAAGAAAGAATCACGTACAGATGGGAATAACCTGAAAATATCTTGGAATTAATATTCGTCACGATAACGACAATAGCGTCCCCAAAAGTTCCTTTCAACCTCTTATAAAACTCAAGCGCTTTATCATCCCAAGCTGTAATAGTTGCATGGTGCCCACTACAAAGAAAAATATTGTCATATTATTACAACCCACACAACAAAGACAATCAATGAGAAGGGAAACAACATCGGAAACTAAAACGCACCCTTCCAAAATTATATTCACCATCGTACGTGCTGAATTACTATTGTCATCTGCCTCAACAATGGACGAAACCATCGCAATTACATCTACACACATATAAATTAAAATATTAACTGATAAACCACATGAGGGCTACATTAGAAAATAAAGCAGATACACATATTTTATAAATATGCAAACCTGGTAAATAATCGCGCCCACCAGCGTTTGATATTCAAAAGAACGAAACAGAAATTGCTCGTTTTTTATGATGACACCACCACTAATACTGGGAACCATTGTTGTACGGTTACTATAACGTATCATATAACGATGCTCTGTTGTTCGATATGTCTGTGGAGCATTGACAACATCAAAGTTTGATATGGAACAGCCTTCCTGAAGTAGGCCTTCAAATTTTGGAACGACCTAACTATTGATTGTAGCTTGCATAAGAGTATCCTATAACAAAAACAAAATAACATTAGATTAATTAAAAAAAAGAAAATAAACTGAATTTTTTCACCTCTTCATCGAGTAACATTAACCCAACTAATATCAGCTCTCCATTTCATCTAAAATTTGTAGCTCTCCAGCCTAACAATGATTGTATGGTTTCCCATCCCAGGACTCAAAACACTAAGTACGGGATGATTATCCGGTGCAGCCATCATGAAATAAACTATATGTATTTAATAATAGTCGGGAATAATATGAACTGTGTTAAGTAGTTAAACAGTTCTATATATATAATCGGAAGCCAAACGCTTGAACTATAATAGGATAAGATTCACTGTATGTTTAATAAAAGAACTTTAATTTCTTCAAGCGTTCTGGTTCGCCACGATACATGTATAACGCTACAATATCATTTAATTCTATCACAAACCAATCAGTAACATTTAATTCTACAAAACTTTTCAAATAATAGTGCGATTCAATCCGTGCAATGTAATGTAAGCCTCGACAGTGCAAACATTTAATGTATGACCGCAGCTTTTTAATGTTTCTGGTATGACTTTAAACATCCATGTAAATCCCACTACCCTCATACCCAAAATGGTCATTGTACTTTTGAGTGCTGACGTGTCACACAGCGATTGACTATAGGGGGTCAATGAGAAGTCAAAGATTTTATATATTAGATTCGTTACATTTTATTATTAACAATAAATGTACATCGCTATATATATTAATTAAGAAAATTAATTTTTTTTTTTACAAGGGCTATATTAAATCGTACATATTTTTAAGTGCTTACAATACGCTCTTCGCACTCCACAGAAGGGATAGAATCGACTTCGTTAATTTATATGCATGTGTTCCTTTCGCGCAATTTTCTAAGATATGTGCGATTCATAGTTCGATGATTTGCTTGGCGTAATTATAGAAATCGAAGTAGAACGAAGATAAGGTTCTCGTCGGAGATTGGGGATTCAGCTGAATTCGCTGTAGATGGCGGGGTGGGGAGAAGAATTTGCCGGAAAAATCGACGGAGGTGGGTATCCGTGGGCACTGAAATGGACTCTCGCCGTGTTAATGGTGATAATCGCCTTTCAGTCGCTTGGCTTTTCGTTTCCGATACATCTTCGGCTTCTGCTTCCGTTTTGCTGCGAGGTTATTTTCCTCGTCCGCCAACAGCTCCAAAGGAGATGCTAAGCTGCGTCGCACTTCATCTGCTAGGTAGCTGTAGCTTTCTCATGTTTTCTTTTTACAGATTTGTTAGCGAGAAAAGTTTTCATGTTGTTTTTTCCCCCAGTGAATCTGTATGGCCCATGTGCTTTGTTCTTAAATGATTTAATCGAAAGGAGAAATGAAATTGTTATCCGTGTTGTTTCAGTGCACCAGGGATCATCACTGATATGGATTTGAAAAGTCTTCTTGAGAATATGGAGGAGCCTAGTAGTAAGATGAAGTGTGGGAATCAGTCATTGACAAGAGTAGCAACCTTGTTTCTTACAAGGCCAAGTGCTGCAAACCGAAGGTAATAACTCCATTTTTACCATGGTTAACCTTTGAAGACATTATCGTATCTTTCTGTACTTTGAGTGTGTGGTCTGGTTAAACATGTGAGAAACTGGAAATTGCTTCTTGCTTTATCTATTAAGAATGAATGGAAGAGAACATGTTTTCAGTACTCTCTCTTCTTTAAAGCATAATATCATTGCGGGCGGTCTAGTCATATCTGTTTCCTTTTCTTTTTTTACACATAATGGAGAGCCCTTGAAGTATTTTAGCGTGACCAGATATGAGGATTGCGATGTTGAAATTCTGTTCAATTTTTACATGGACTCCGAGCATAGGACACAATGGGACAAGACCGTGATTCACCACGAGCAGTTGCAGCTGGATAAGGACGGTGGCATAGAGATTGGTCGAACAATAAAGAAATTCACATTCTTGACACCCAGAGAGTATGTATTGGCTTGGAAAGTCTGGCGAGGAGCTGATGGATCTTTCTACTGCTATACAAAGGTAAATCTTTATATTTCTGCCTTTGTAATTTCCTGTCCTAAATTCTGCGTTAAGCCTCTCATCCAATGCTCTGTGTAATAACAGCACTGTCAACATCATTTGGCTCCACAAAACAAAAAGTACATAACAGTGTCGTTTTATAAATCTGGTTGGAGAATCAGAAAAGGCAAGTTTCTTTCTTTATTTCGTTTTCCCTCGTCCTTTCATTCCTCACTCAACCGGCATACGTATGTCACACGAAATGTTCGTTTTTCTCCCGATTATCCTCTCATGTAAAGTTGTTAATGCAGTTCCTGGTACTAATGCATGTGAGATCACAATGATACATCAAGAAGACGCCGGCATCAATGTAGAAATGGGAAAACTGGCATTCGCCAAGGGGATATGGAGTTACGTGAACAAGATGAACGATGCTTTTCGAAAATATTCTGTGTCAAGACAACATAGGCAGATTGGATCTTCTATTGATATCACGCATATCCAAAAGGTTAAAGAAACTTACTTCTTACACAAAAGGTTACAACTTGGGATGATTTGAGAATCAATATATGTGGCCTTTGACATAGGTCCCAGATGAACTTGAAGCTAGAAACAATACCGAAACAGTCAAGAACGACTCGGGGAATCTCAAGGCCACTGCAAGAAAAGGAAAACTCACGAGGAAGCCTTCGCATAAGATGATAGCAGACGGTATTATTCTTGTCGGCAGTGTAATAATCTTCTCTAGGGGCCATCCCAGTTTTGGTGCCAAAGTTGCCATGGCCTATATGCTTGGCAAGCTAAGACAACGTGGGACTAGTTCAGCAAAGCAAGCAGGCAACATCGTTAAGTGTTCATGAAACCTCGTTATTTGGTTCGATATAAATTTGATTTACATGTCTACGATGTGTTCCATATACAAGTTGTTACGACGTTAATCCATGATGTATAGAAAAGAAACTACTTATTTATAGTGTGTGAGTTGCGAGTTACATTTCACCGTTGATATGTTGGAGATTTTTCTATTAGTCTTTCTATCAAACCTATCACAAAAAAGAATAAAAGGAAAAGATGTGAAGACAGAAAGGTTGTGGTTGAGGTAAACTGAGCTAAAATGATTTCGTAATATGCTTGTTTGTGGCATCAGCTTTTTAGATTATTGTTCAGGATATATATAGTTTAAAAAAGTTTGCAAGCCACCCAATTAATAGATTCCGCTGTAGCAATTATGTCATGGTTGATCGACTCACTTTGGTGTGTCCCGGGTTCAAGTCCCGGCAGCGGATATTTTTTCTTTATAAAATTCAATGATTTAGCTTGAATTATATTTTCTTGATAATAAAAGAGCAATCATTTGTTGGGGACGACGAGTTTCAGAAATCAATATTTTGTTTGAACTAAAATTTTAAACACGTTGGATTGGAACAAAAGATTTAATTACAGTAAATCATCCGATGATTTTTTTCTTCCTTCGATTTAATAAAAGAGAGCCGTCGAAATCTTCTAATGAATGATGAAACGCGAGTAGCACCGACAGCTTAACATCGAGAGGATATTAATATAGTAGTATTGATTACATGGCAAAACAAAACACAATCTGTATAGTTCGGATATAGCAGGGTTCGCCACCAAATATTACATCCCAAGAGAAACCAAAAAGAGCCCAGAAAAGTAAAAGACAATAATTACACACTTTTCACCACTTTGCATAATTCACTAGTAGTTGGGGCTTGCTTTTGTGTTTCAAGAATCAAAGTAGGTGTTTGTAAACTTGCCTTTGATCCACTTAAAGCTGTTCCTCAAAGAAGACTTGAGCTTACCTTCCATTGCATACATGTTATAAGCAGCCACCCTCTTTTTCCTCCTCTCTTCGGGGTTGTCCCCGGGACCGTTGAAGCTGTAAGATTTGAACCGATCTTCGAAATCGAATCTCGCCTCTGCGTAGGAAGAAGAGTAGTAAGGGAATGATATACTGGTCTTCTCCTCCATGGAAGGAAGCAAAGGCACACAACAAAGAAAAAGAAAAGCAGAAACGAAAAGAATGAAGAGACATATCTCTCTCACTGCATTATATACAAAGAAATCATTACGGTGGACCCTCATGCGAGGTTTTTTGTAAGCATTAGTGCGCCTTGCATGGCCCATGCATGAATGAAAGCAACTTCATTTGAAATTCATAATTTTCTACTTCAACACTATTTTATAAGAGAAGGGGAAATACATATCTAGAGCATGCTTTTCTAGTAAAATCAACAATCATGCGTGGCTAGACTTTCACAAACAAACAACTATAAGGAGGAGAAAGATAGAAATGTCAGGCCATCATTAGCAAAAGGATGCTTAGCGGAAAGTTAAATGATGCACAAAGTTGGCTGAGTATTATAGATGGTGGGAACACTAGCAATAAAATGATGGTTCAGCGCACTAAATCTTGTCCAAAAAATGACAGCCTGGAGGTAGAAGGACCCCACAAGGGCCCGAAGGGCTTTAATGAGGAAAATCACAGTGGATCTATGAACTGATAAGTATGTAGACGTACACTATTTAAAGCTGGCAAGATAAGTGTGCTCATCAAAGGGTAGGCCTATTGTGTCCTACATCCATTGTGAACTTCATCAGATCGAATCAGATGTTTCAGAACACAAAAACTTAATACTAAAGTCTCCATCTTTAAGACAGAATGAGTAGCTAGAAACCATCCCATGTGCATTTATCTCTGGTTTTAAGAGAATGCACACTTGAAACACACGAACCTGACTACAACTATTTTGTCGTATAGAGTGGATAAAATTAAATATTTGACTCAGTTTTGTAGTTATCCACCTCCTGGAAGTATATATTCAACTGACCAAGATGGTTGGTTGGTTTGCTTTTATTGGATATATTATTAAAACATGTCAACATAACGATCATCCAAGTATTATAACACGATATGGGATTTCATTGTTTTAAGTTGGGATAAGATCATTTAACTTAAGCAGCCAACTAAGATTTTGCTATAAAATGAGTTAGATGCTCACACCCTAAAGACCTAAAAGTGGGATTTGGGATAAAGTTACTTTTGGGAAGATAAGGATGATATAGCACATGACTCTGGTCACCTGCTAAGATTCTACAAAGGAAAAGAGAATAAAGTAATTGCGTGTATTTTCCAACTTCATGGCTCATAGAATAACTGAGGTTCACAGAGAATCTTTGGTCAAAGTGAAAACAGGGACTTAATAGAGCGTCCATGAAAGTACGTACCTTCATTTTTCATGGGGTGAGTAGATGATGAGCCACACAAAAAGAATTGGTCAAGTAGAAGAATGGTTGAAGAAATCAGCTCCGTTTTCAACATCATCTGTCTTGATGCTTCCTGATTGAGCCATCAATATTCTGTATATTCTCTTTGAACAAACTTCACCGAGTCTTCTGTCATCACCTAGTAGGCCTTCCGTTGTCAGATCCTTCAGAAGAAATTCTTTCTCGTGGACCTGAAAGATTGATAATAGCAGCACTGTTTGGCAAAATTGTCTGAACAATCTCGACGAAATAATGATGTCGAAACAGAGAGAAGAGGCAATGTAGTTGAATGATCTCTTTGAGAAATATCCAATAGTATTGAATGAAATATTTCTCAAACTTCCTCAACGTAATGTGTTTTTATATCGACAATCAGTAAATCCTGCTATGCAATTAAACCTGAGAACATTTTGTAATGATCAGATGTGAAACACAGGTCAACAGTGGGAGAAATATCATGGCCCTCCATTGAACAAAACGAAGTTAGTTTATATGTAAGTTGTCTGATGGGAGAAACATCTGTTACGACAGTTAACTCAGCATTGGTCCATAGCTGAATAAACGAGGCATATTAAATTGATATTGCTGCATTGCATTTCTATTTTATAACACAATACTCACAGATTTGGTGGGATCCATGTAGATGTTCAAAAGGGATTTCATCGTAGGATATTTCTTCCATATCGCAATAGCAAATCGGGGTTGAACTTTCGGAATTGCTACCAGTGCCTTCAGCCTATAGAGGAACACGACTGACTAATTCAAACCTAAAGTGAAGAATAGGGGGCATTAAGTGATGTAAAGAGGAGCTGAGCTCCTAGAGGTAAGTACTTACCAGATGTTCTTCTTTATCAAATTCTTGTCAACACAGTCTTTAGGGATAATGGATCCATTAGCATTCACCGACAATCGCGTCAGTCTTTTCCTGTATCAATTATTATCGAAAGAACTTAAAGGAACTGATGCAGATGTATGAATGATGGTAGTTTGTATAACAAGCAGGTTTTAATAGGTTACCTAAATTTGCAAGAGGCTAGGCTGCAAGTTAAACCAACTATATGTTCAGCTAATTCCATTTCATCAATACAGTGCCTTGAGTGTACTTTGGAGAAGTGAGTGGCTAACTTTGCTAGAACCTTCGTAAAAAACATATAAAAAACAGTTGCAAGTCACTAGATATTCATATGAATAAAAAATTACATTGAGTTCAAATGTTACCTCCTCTATAGCAGGGCGTTTCCAATCTGGGTAGTTGGCTGCATTTTTGAAATGTGCCTGTTCCCTGAGCCAATGGATCAACCAACAAATCGCAAGCAATGTCATGATAAAACGATGGAAAATTACGGATAAAATTATTACTTTACAAATTAAATTCACCTTCTATTAATGTAGGCCATCAGCCTATTTGTGAGATAGCATACAGTGCAATTAGGATAGCGATGCTGAACACTTTGAACATGATCCATCAGACAGTTGTCGACAACAAGATTACAGAACTCATCGGCCTCGTATATAACAAGCACATATGAAATCTTGATGCACTCAGTGGGAATCTGCTACATAATCAGGGGAGGAATTTCAGGTGCAACATGGCCAGTAGTAGATACATCAAAATCAAATCATCAGAAACCACAAAAATTCCTGAAGACATACAATCACTAGCCAGAGAAGTAATCCATATTTTTTATTGTAGACGAACCAAAATTTTGGATGAGAACCTTAATGACTAAACTATAATAAATGTCGGCTGATAAGCATCCACTGATAGTATGCATTGTTCAATGAATCAGAATGCTATCATTAATCTAGAAACCAGCAACATCACTAAACGGATACATAGCTTCTTAGAAGCCACAACACTGAGAAGGAAGCCAAAATATTCATGGTAATTGCAAAATATGAAAATGACTTAGGATACAGCACCCATCATACATTGATTGAAATAATAGTAAAAAATAATAGATGAGACCAATTACCATTGGTAATTGTTCGGGAATAGCCATGGTCCACACTATAGTTCTTTCCACCGGATTTGATGTTATACGATATTGAAGTCCTTTTTCTGCAAACCTCGTGAGCAGATTTCCTATTCACGGAAAGGGGAAATAAAAAGCTTATGCACCTGGCCGACTATCACTGGTGAATACCAAATTGAAAGAAAAGATAGACATCACATCATTGATAATGATAATAATAAATCCAATAGAAACAAGGGTCTACCTCCAATGGCTCCCAACTCCACCACTTTTTTGTCTATTTCTGCTACAATAGATTTTAAAGCATACTTCCCGTTTTCCCATTTCTTCATTTCCTTTTCGAACATTTTCATTTTAGCCGCTTCAGCCTTTGTTTCAGCTTTAAGCAACTTTTCTCTCTGTTTTAAATGCCAAGATAATCTGACATGTTGCATATTACAAAGATGCACTGACATCATATTCTATAATCGAAATAGGCTTACTTCTTTCTGTTGTTTCTTTTCTTCCATCAAACGGAGTTTAGCCTCCTTAGAAGGTTTTTTCAATTTTGTTCCTTCATCAGGATTCTTATGGACGTGACCCACTGAATCTGGAACACCAGGTTTGCCGTCTGACATATTATGTCCCTGTGAGATCATAAACAATGCCATAAGATGGTGGATCATAAAAGATCCAGATTGAAGGTGACATATTATGAGGTAAAAAGATATCTGAATTGCAATAGGTTTCTAGCATCTACAAATGCAATATTCAAAACAATGCCTTCCTTCACTTGTAAAGAAAATTAGGTAACAGATGCATAGTTATTTCTGAACATGCAGCTACTGCCAAAATCAGGGAAATCAAACACCGTGCATCGATTTCCAAATTTCTTAACCCACAATTCTCATTCATCAAACAACCCACCAGAGATATGTCATCTTCGAAAGACCTCCCATGAGAACAACCTCTGAGTGGGTAAACTTGACAGGAGCTGCCTGAAAGTTGATATAAGAAACTTAAAAGATTGGAATTTCTGTAATCCAAATTATGGATGTATAGTATAACACGGATAATTGTACGAACAGAACTACAATGCAAACCTGAAGGGGCGCTAGAATCCAGTTCTCGATCATCCACCGTCTTGGCAGAAAACACACTCTCTTTATGCTTCCAAGAACAAAACTGAGAAGCATCTTCAGAGTCATTGTCAGAATCAACACAAATAGTTCCAGGTATTTCTGGAACATAAAAAAATCAGGTTATAGAAAAAAAAAAAAGTTATTTACGTATCAAGGAGCACAGCTTGATTACTTGATAAAAGCACCAACCATTTGAATGGTTAGTCAGCATTCAACCCGAAATCATTGTACCGAACTGAACTTACCAGAAGAGTTACCATTAGACGTCAACGAACGGGTTGGTACAAAACTGGAGACTCCCATATTGCACTTCACAATAGGAACTTCAAACCTCAATGGCTCTGACGCTGGTGTATCCGCAACTACACATTCATCCAAGTCTAGAGCTTCACCTAAAATCGACAAAAAGAAGAACTTAGCAGAAGTGCAGTTCCACATCACAATATAAATGCTCAATTACCAAGTTTCATCTCGGTTGACCATACTATTTTCCCAGTATTGCTTGACAAACTTATAACCAGGACATTACATAGTGTGTAACCAAGGTTTAAATCATCATCAACCAACCTCAGATTCTTGCCAATAACCACAAAGCTTTACCTGAAAACGAATAAATATTCCTCGCCGAACATTTTGGTACATATGAGAACGGAGTCTCGGGAACCAAAATAGGAATTGAAGATTCCCCCGAATTATCTTTCTGACGCGTCCCCGGCACATCCTCTTCGATAACGAAAGCCGGACAATCCCTAGGGCTTGAAACAGCTTCCGTTTTCTGCTTCTTCTTCTTCGACGTAAGGAGAGGGGGAGTCACCAGGTCTATGGTGTCGCAAGGAGGATTCTTACGTCGATGGCTGTTGTCGGAATCGGAATCAGAGAGTATGTCGACGGAAAATGGCAGCGACATTTTCTTCTCCCGTAGTTTTCAGACATTGTTCGGACTTGGGAACCTTCAGATTCTCCAATTTCGCGCGGCACAAGCGTCTGATGGACGAACTGGGCCTATAGTTGGGCCTTAATAAGTGGGCCATAAGCATCCAGCCCAAATATATATCGACTATTATATTTTAAAAAACAAATTAAATAGCCGTAGTGGATAAAACAATCATTTGTCAATTTGATTAGTATTTTACAATACCCATTTCAATTACCCTAATATTTTAATTTATTGTAAAATTATCCTTAAATTAGAATTTTATTCATTAATAATATTTGTTCAAAATACAAAATAATTTGATATATTCCAAACATACTAATGCAGCGTTAGCATATGCGTTCATAGCCTTGGCCCATAAAATTACAAAATTAATAGTCAATTTACAAGACTATACATATCAGTCTCTTCTCCTCCAAATAATTACATGAATAACACTGATTTCCCATGAAAATCATGGATTGACATATATCTTCCCTTTACCAGTCATCTATTCTTGAACATGCTAGAGATACAAGTACGTTCTTGCGATGAAGACGAAGAAGAAAAAAGCTTAACCTCGTTATAGTTTCATGGCCTCATACTTTCCACACTCGAATCGTTCCATCGACCCAAGAAGTAACTAGGGGTGAGCAAAACCGGATATCCGGATTTTCGGATATCCGAAATTCGAATATCCGGATTTTCGGATATCAAAAAATGATATTCGTATCCGGTCCGGTTTTAATCGGATATCGAAAATCGGATTCCGCTTTATTCGGATATTTAAATCGGATATCCGCATCCTGTTTTTAAATTTATTTTTTTAAATAATTTTTCATATTTTCTTTTCAAAATCATATTTTTATTTCTTATCAAAATAAAAAATATATTTTTTCATATAAAAATTACAATGTAATTAACACAATATGTGAATTCATGATTCAAATTACATAATAAATAATAAACAATATGTGAATTCATGATTCAAAATATATTCTGTTCAAAATCATTTTTTTATTTCTTATCAAAATAAAAAATATATTTTTCATATAAAAATTTTTACACATAGTAATTCACACAATATGTGAATTCATGATTCAAAATTACATAATAAAATAATATAAATATAAATATTTCTATTTTTGAGGATTTTTTTCCCCTTTTTGACCTTCATTTTTCATTTTGGGCTATTTTTTATTTTTTTAATTATTTTTAAATATAAAACCGGATACCGGATATCCGAATTTTTGACAAACTACTATCCGTATCCGATCCGATTTATTTTAAAATAAATCGGATCGGATATACGATCCGGTTTTTAAAACCGGATATCCGGATTTTCGGGTTTTGAAAACTGGGTATCGGATCGGAATCCGGTTTTCGGATATTTTTGCTCAGCCCTAGAAGTAACCATACAATCCTCCTTGAGGTGGTAACTGACGCTAGTCACCTGTTTCAATCAACACACAGAGAATTCAGCCTTCAATCCAGTATTTTACCATCATTAAAGTGAAAAAAGAAAAACACTGAAGAAAATCGTTAAGTAGTTTTTTTTTTACCACTGAGGAATGTGCGCGAAAGTTTGATACCACGCGTGCGTCTACGAGGTCCCAAAAGTATATATGGCCATCCTCCGATCCACCGCACATGTGAGCGTCTGAGTTCATAAGGCAACAGTCCGTCTTGAATGACTGGCGAAGATGTTGAAAGATGAAAACATTAAAAGCTGAGTTCTGAGTTTAGGAAAGAGACTGTAAGGTGATGATCTAAAAAGGTTTCGAAGTTAGTTTTTCCGTGGGACAAACCTTGCAAGTGTGACCTTTGTATTCTTGCAACAATTCTCCACTTGATCTGATAAAGGAACAAGGGAATTGGTAACTACTATGATACATGAAAGAGTATGGCGAAGCATTTTTACCTATCAAGCAGGCGTAAGGTAGAATCGAGACAGCCTGATATTACACAATTGCGTCGTTTGAGAGAGAAATACAGTTGACAGGCTGCCCAAGATGGTCACATGTTTCTCTGAATAAATCGTCGAAAAGCAAAAGGGTTGGAATATCATTCAAGTAAAACACTTGTATTTTTAAAATTTTAAAAATGTTAAGGATTTCTGCGAAGAACACATACTTGCCAATTCTAGTGTAAAAAGGTTCTTACAGATCCATCAACGCTTCCAGCAATTATCTCAGTTTTGGTCAAACAAACGAACATGACACTGTCAATAAAGGTGTTGATAATTTGCCGATAAGGACAACAAAGATTCCTAAGTTGAGCTGAAGGTTTAATATACAAGTAAGCTTATCGAAAATTAAGCCCACTGAAACATTTTTAATAAGGTAAATAAAACGAGAAATACCTGAATAGGCTCGGTGCTGTGAGACCTACAATCCCAAGTGCGCACGGATTGGTCATATCCAGCCGATACCACCACGGACGAATACTCATTATTTACATCATTCACCTATAGCACAAACATTGTTCATTCCAACGTTAAGTCGTGTAAATTAATTCATCTAATCAACATAACAAAATGAAAAAAAAAAGTGAGACTAATCATTGACTGACTCAAGTTATCAATATCAATAGGTCGATTGTGAAATCGGGCGGGATTTCTGGCATACAACTTATGAAATCAAGGGGGATTTCAATTTTTAAGAGTATAAAGTCGAAAACATTCACCTAAAACCCTCATTTTCCAAACTCACTTTCTTCGCAAAAAAGTCAAGAAATACAGAAACGTGAGCAGACCTCGCTATCGTGACCCCGAAACTTCCTAATAACGTGACCAGTGGCGAGGTCCCAGTAGAAAACCTGGCGATCACCCCCACACGAGCACAACTTCGAATTATCCCTGAAAAACAATCAAATAGGCCTACCAAAATAACTAGAGATTCTCCACCAAAATAAATCTCCGAGCATATATACTCCGAAATTACTGAGTAACGTCGACGTACTGACTTCACGGCCGTGGGATTTGTAGGTCTTGATGTGCAGCCCACGATGCGGGTTCCATAGCCATATCGTGCGATCTTTTCCATATGACTCCACGTTGTGTTGGGAGTACCGTATATTTATTTATTTTTCATAATTCATTTTGCAATAGTTGTGTCGTCTCTGACTTCCTATGCTGCCTAATTTTATTACAAGTGGTTAGCGCCTAATTATGTATCAATATTGTCTACCCTAGCAATATGATTTTTTCCCATCAATGATCTTGGCTTTTTAATTAAAATATGGTTATTTAAACCCAAATGCGATAAAATAGGGTTATTTTGGTCGAAATTACTAAAATCGAGCGAAACGCAGGCATTAGACGCGTCGTCGCATCCAATGGACGCGACGATGATGTGGCAAGGACTTCACTCGCGAGAAACCAGCTGGGCCCGCCCGTGGCCCGCGTGGGGCCCACGTCGCGTGTAATGGGCGCGACGTCGCGTTTAATAGACGCGACGCGTTGACGCAGCCCACTAACCCACCCACTAACCCACTAAAATTCACTTATGGACGGCCCACTATCGTAGTGGGTTATTGTCGCGTCCATTAAACGCGGCGTCGCATTTAATGCGCGCGGCCATATTCCCTATTTAAGCCTCTCGATTTTCGATTATTAATTCGTAAAATTTCATACATATCCAATATGGTGTCTAGAAAAATTCAAATAGTTGTTTATTATGGCGGTGAAATCATACACCAATCAAACACCATACAGTATAGTCTTCAACCCATCGGTTATCGACGAATTCGTCGCGAAACCAATTTCGAGCAATTTCTTAGTATGATGTACGACATCACTTCCGTCGACAGCAGTGTTTTCTTTTTAATTGTTCGTGTGAAGAACGCATACTATCAACACTAACGACTGTATCATAATCTCCTACTAATGTCTAGTGATGCCGACCTCGCATACTTCTTGGATCCCGACAACGAGCTTGATTACATTGAGGTCTTTGTCGAGGCAACCGAGATCGTTCAGTTCGATCGCAACGTAGTTCCTCCCGACGAGTACACGAATCCCGTGCTGATGGATTCGTTTCCTGACATTACTTCATTTACTGACGGATTAACGAATATTTCGTTTGCCCCTCACGAAGATATACCTTCGAGTAGCCGTTGCATTCCTATTAGTTCGACGGTGGCGCAGCCTGAGATCGTTCACGACGCCGTCCAAGATAGTGACGTTAGTGACTCCGAAGCTGACGACGAGGGTGGGGCACTGGACGATTTGCCAGATCCCGCAGATGGCGATGATGATAATAACGATGAGCCAATGCAAAGTGAAACAGAAGAGAACCGAACATTATACCAGTCGGTGCCGTTTAATACCAGTTATCAAATGGCTCCCCCAGAAATTGACGAAGGTGGTGGTGATTTTTACGATACGGACGACCTCGCATTTTTCGTAGGTATGACGTTTAATAGCAAAGAACAATTGAAATGTGCTGTTAACGATTATCATCTGAGGGTTGTTAGACATGAGTACCACGTGACCGAAAGTAATAGAACCACATGGAGCGTGAGATGCAACCACAACAACGACTATAATTGGAAACTGCGAGCAGTCTTCAAACCGAAAAGTTTTTTTGGAAGGTGACGAGATACAGAGGACCTCACACATGCTTCACGCACGAGTTGGCCAGCACGCATCGCAATGTTTCGCATAATGAAATTGCGAGAATATTAATCCAAACGGTGAAGAATGACCCTCAGTATTTGCCCAAAAATGTGCAGCAGCTCGTAAAGGACACTTTTGGGTACGACATCCAGTACATTCAAGCACCGACTATCCTCTCGTACCGAGACATCCATAAGGCTTCGTACTGCTCGTGGAAGGCCCTCCAATCCCTTCCCGCGACGTTACGTGTACTGTGCCGATGAAGATCAACATCGAGCTGTCTCGGACGTTGCGGGACGAACTGAACCGTCCCAAACTGTCGCAGCAAGCGATCGGGATAGTGCCACTCAACGATGTTGTAGAAGATGAGTGGACACGACGACCGAACGCATGCTGGTCGAGAGTCGGCACTCAACGCCATAATCTCTGGTGCCTGATCGTCGTAGGGTGCCCAGACGAACTGCTCCATCGACATGCTATCGATCGACTCCCGAATCGCACGCAAATTGGAGTGCGTCGACGTCGTATGATCGAAAAGCGCATTCCACCTGAAATAAAAAAATATATATATAAATTTTTTTAACAAAAAATATATTAAAATAAACACAAATATTTTAAAAGATAAACATATAAAAAAATAAAATTTTTTAAGAAAAATCTATTAAATATATGTAATATTCTAAGAAACAAAAAATAAATATTTTAAGAAAAATATTCTAGCAGTACGCAATAAAAGATAAACAACGTCTTACTACTTCGCAGCATGTGGCGGCATGGGCAACTGAATTCCATCTTCTTCGGTGGGCATCATGTGGACTCGAGAACGGATAATAACGGGCTGCACAGGTAATATACGAATACATGTCCATACCTACACAAAATTTAAATTAGTATTTATACACCTCAAGAAAATTCAATTACACAAAAGAACGCACCTGAAGCAACCGCAGGGCTCCACCGATGTTCATCTTCTGACGCTGGCACGAAGTACATAGCTCTCTGTACAAGAAAGCCAGCACGGCACTGCCGCAACTGTAAGTGTGCACGACGTCATGTCTTCGAGCAGCGGGAGTAAAGTCATGGACGTCGAGCTTCCGCTGGAGTCGGGGAACAAAACCGATCCCATGAGTAGTAGCGCATATGCACGTGCGCGCTGATCGACCTTATAATCTAAGCTGTGATCATCGATCTTGTTGGCTTCTATCCAGTCTGCAAACTTCCTCAGCGACACCTTCGTCCCGGTGTACGCTCCCACAGCAGGTCTGTAACCAGTAAGCTCCTCCAAGTAATCGAGCAACTGATCATGCGTCTTGTGCTGGATAACACCACTCACCGAGTGACCATCAACGGGGAGTCCCCACAGCACACCGACGTCCTCAAGAGTGATGGTGGCCTCACCCACAGGCAAGTGGAACGTGTGCGTCTCCTTCCTCCACCTCTCTACGAGGGCCGTGATCAAGTGTGGATCTAACTTCTGAGATCCACAACCGTACACGCCGTAGAAGGACATGGTATCCAACCTCTCCAAAATACGACCTTGCAGCTTCACCGGTCGTGAAAGCTTACCCCACACGACACTCTCCAAACCCCTAACGGTCAAAGGCGTGTCAATGGCACCATCGGAATTGGATAGTACATCGTTACAACGATGACTATCCTGGAATATCAACAGGGAGCGATCTATCGGACCGTAATACTCGTACGAATCCATCCTAAATCGAACGTTTACAAGTCAATATCGCCACAACAACCAACAACACACATAAATTGAATCATGTAGTAACAATCGAATCAATCAACCTAAAAATCCTAATTTCAAAAATTAGGGTTCGAAATTAGGGAAAATTCCTAAATCGAATCAATTATGTAAAATTAACGTATTATATCAATCTACTAAGCAACCCACACTATATAAAGCACATATTATACCAAAAACATAAACTTAAACGCAAGACTTCGACGAAATTTAACGAAACATCAAAATAAAGATTTAAACAAATTAGGAGTTTCATACCCAAACGAAGCTTAATCGACGATGACGAGGAATAATATATCTATCAAGGGCTGTTCGCCGGTGGTGTTCGCCGCTGTAATTCGCCGGAATCGATGGGGAGGAAAAGAGGAGAAGTGAGGAAGAAGAAGGAGTCGCGGCTTTATTACTCGCGTCGTCGCTGCTATTAAGCGCGACGTCGCGGCTAATAGCCGCGGCGACTAGTTTACTGGGCCAACGGTCGGCCCAGTTTTTTTATAAATTTCAGGCCCGATTTTTAAATATCGGGCCCGATCAGGCCCGCGTTAAGCCCTAGCGTCCTTGTCACGTCATCGTCGCGTCCATTGGATGCGACGACGCGTCTAATGCATGCGTTCCGCTCGATTTTAGTAATTTCGACCAAAATATCAATTCGAAGGCCGGGAAAGAGGAAAGCAAGCAGGCGACCACTTACTCGTGACCATGAAAAACGATCTTATTTTCCCAGCAGGATAGAATCGAACTCCAAATCCAGGCTTCGAGCTGGTCTTGTAAAAAATGACTTAGAATAAAGCAAAGCTACTGGAACATCCAGAGACTGTGCCCCAAGCGGCAAGTGCAAGGCCCTATTTTGTCGAATTTGGGTTTAAATAACCCTATTTTAATTAAAAAGCCAATGATCTTTTCTTTTTTCCCCTCTCTCTCTATATATCTATATATGTGTGCGCGTGTGTATAAGTTATGCGTGTGCTATGAAATTTAAAGCACTGTAATGGTCTCTACTTACTCTGAACTTTTTCTCCTCAATTATGGAGCTTGTGTCATCAATATGGGTGGTAAACAGGTCGGGTTGGGTCACCTTCGGGTTCAACCCGTTTAATAAACGGGTTGAAGACTTCAACCCTGACCTGACATGTTTACTTAAACAGGTTGAAAAATCAAACCAAATCCAACCTGCTTTAACTCTAACGCAACCCGCCAACCGGTTTAAAATTAAAAAAGAAAAAAGAAAAAAAAAACAAAATCGACAGTATTATAAATCCAAATTAAACAAAAAAATGAGTACTAATGCAGTTTTTTTTATAAAAACATCACGTGTGAGCGTGAGAGTGGATAGAGAATTAGGGTTAATCCTTTTATTGTATTTATATTAATAATATCTTAATAATATATATTATTCGGGTTAAATGGGTTGATTTTGGGTTGATTCCGGGTTGATTTCGGGTTAAAAATCCGAACCCTAACCTAACCCACTTAATAATTGGGTTGGGTTCGGGTTTACCCATTTACAGATCAAAAATGCTAACCCGAACCTGCTATTTTCGGGTGCGGTTCGTGTGGGGTTGGCGGGTTGGGTCGATTTTAACAGCCTTAGTCATCAATATAAGTACCGTGGCATCAATCCGACATTTATGAGAAACAAAAAAGAAATGTTATGCTTGAATATATGCCATTAACATTTAGTTTTTTCTTTGTTTTCTTGGTAATTTGAAAAATAGATAAATTTGCTTCGAATGGTGCAAGTTTGTTTTAACTAAGACACGATTATTCGAGCTAGTTATTTGTTGAGTATGGTTGTTTTTATATATGTATGGGTGTGGGTGTACGCTCAATTTTGATTATAGAAGCTTCCTGCTCATAATCGATAGATGAATATTAAGAAGTTATGCATAAAGTAACGGGGTTTGTTTAGGTCCATATTAATTTCAAATGTATACAATGTATAAACAATAAAAAAAATGGATATCAAAAAGTTGCATTGCAATATCATTATATTGCATTATCCGCCATTATCGATCCCGCCATTAATCTCTCAAGCAATAAAAAAAATTCTTCTGTAAGATGCTACGTAGCTAATTGTATTATCTAATAATGTGCTGTGTAAAAATATTCCAGGTATATCTACTTGTCCGCGAATAAGATAATTCTCGTAGGTGGAAGACGAAATGAACTTGCCTTTACAATAATGCAATTACGAACATTAAATTATTCCCTGGTACGTGCCCGAAACTTCACATTGAGTAATTGCATTTCACGATCATCAACTAATATATATTATCATTCCAAAAAAAAATATTATAAGTCGAAT
Source organism: Craterostigma plantagineum (assembly GCA_027422505.1). Taxonomy (NCBI): domain Eukaryota; kingdom Viridiplantae; phylum Streptophyta; class Magnoliopsida; order Lamiales; family Linderniaceae; genus Craterostigma; species Craterostigma plantagineum. Next base: position 13,134,997 of record JAPQWV010000012.1, on the reverse strand, counting down.
CGAAAACTCTTTCACCCGTAATATTCCAATTATATATTGTTGAGAATCCTGCGCATGTAGGATCATCTCTTAGAGAAATCTTTCGAGGGTGTGCGAAGATCGAAAATGGGTGATAAAGGAGGCTAAGAATTCGAAGAGGGCTGTGAAGGAGTCCAAGAAGCCCGTAAAGTGTTACCATTGCCATGAGGAAGACCACATTCGGAGGTTGTGCTCACATCGAAGACAAACGAAGGAACCTTTTAGACGATTTATCTTCTATAAATAGGAAAATTTAGCTCGTCTTTTGCACTGTAAGTTGAGAGAGAAAGTGCGATACTTGTAATCTTTGTAATTGGTTCAGAATAAAAGGAATCCGTTGATCCGTGGACGTAGACTCAATTTGGAGTCGAACCACGTAAAAGCTGTGCCTTTTCTGGTTTTATCTTCTCTGTTGTTCGAGTGATTAACACGTCAAGATCGAATCTCACACACACTCGAAAGATCTCTCTAAGAGACGAACCTATAGCGCCAGATTCTCAACAATTGGTACGGCAAGGCGTGGAACGAGACGTGAATTAAGATGGCGCAGAATAGGTTCAAAATGGGCTATGGAAGCTCAAGATGAAGGATGTGCTCATCCAAGAAAGATTGGTGGAAGCCTTGAAGGCAGAGGCGCACATGATTCCGAAGGGTATGAATGCGATTGCCAAGAAGATGATGCAAATGAAGGCTCAAAGCTTTATGCTCTTGAGTCTTGGAGATGGTGTTCTTTCAAAGGTTTTGAAGGAGACCACGCTGGGCGGGCTATGGAAGAGATTGGACGATCTTTGCACAAAGAAGCCTTTGAAGTCGAGGAAAGCGCTACCAAAGATCGCCTCGAAGCAGCTCAAAACCCTAACCGAGTCAAGAAAGTGTCCCTCGGGCGAGTTTGTGCGTGAGATCGAAATGGGTGATTAAGGAGGCTAAGAATTCGAAGAGGGCTGTGAAGAAGGAGTCCAAGATGCCCATAAAATGTTACCATTGCCATGAGGAAGGCCACATTCGAAGGTTGTGCCCACATCGAAGACAAACGTCGCAGCTCGGAGGTGAAGACCATGTTGGGGCTGAGGTTTGTGATGATGGTGGCTTGGCGAAGGTGTCGATTGGGTTAAGTATGGATCGGTGACCTCAAGAAGGTGTGAAGGTGTGAATGCAGGTCGAAACGCTGCTGAAAATCTTCAATTTGAGGTGGAGAACGGTGCGAAGGACGCTTCGGTGAAGCCGGGAATTACTCGTTCGAGTGATAGCGAGGATAGTTTGAGGTGGAAGGGATTCTTGAGGGAATAATCGAAGGCCACAAAATCTTAGACCTGAGAATCGAAAGAGAGGTCTCAAAAGTTTCTATTGAATAACTTGAATTGGTTCGAGTATGGGCGCCACGAAGCTAGGGTTACGATGGGCTGAACCGGGCGAGATACGATTGTTAAGAAGGTATGTGTTTTCCTTCTTGGTTTATCAAATTCTTTGATGAAGCGTTCGAAGACCCTGCGATGAGGGCGGTACGGGCAAATGTCGAGCTAAGGAAGCTAAGGTTCAAGGTTCGAGGTGGAGTTTGCGGGTCGTCGACGTGAGAAGTCGAAGAGAGCAATCGTTGACCTTGATTGATGAAGAACTTTTTGAAGATAAGTCGAGTTCTCGGTTCAAGGTGGAGATTGTTGGGAATTGGTGACCCAGAACTCGGTTCTTTCTGTGCTAAGATCGATGGGAACGAGTTGGAAATCGATCGGGGACGAGATCGGAGCGAAGAACACATCGAAACAAGCTTGCAGATGATGTTCACGGCCACCTGCTTCGGAGGTCACGACCGTGAACCAGATCAGCTTGGGACAATGGAGTTTCTGCTCGATACAGCCGTGACTGGTTCTTCAGCTGGCCGTGACATGCACGTCAGGCCGTAGCTCATCTGTCTCCAAGCCGTGAAGCGTGGCAGCGAATGAAGTTGGTCAGCACGCTATCTTCACGGCCGTGAAGATAGCAACTGAAGCCGTGAAGGCCGACTGCTAAGAGAATTGAAGGCACGAGAAAGATCGTTCGAAGTTGTCACGGCCGTGAATGGAATGTAAGAGGCCGTTAATTTCCCCTGGCAGTTATAACGTATTTTTTGAGCCAAGTAGAAACCTTCTAGACGATTTGTCTTCTATAAATAGGAAGACTTAGCTCGACTTTTGCACTGTAGTTGAGAGAGAAAGTGTGATACTTATAATCTTTGTAATTGGTTCGAAATAAAAGGAATTCGTTGATCCGTGGATGTAGACTCAATTTGGAGTCAAACCACGTAAAAACTGTGTCTTTTTCCGATTTTATCTTCTCTGTTTTTCGGGTGGTTAACACGTCAAGATCGAATCGATTCTCTAAGAGACAAACCTATAGGCACCGGATTCTCAACATATATAATATGTCCAAACAAATTAATTGGTTTAGATGTACTATTCGCAAGCTTAGTTGCCCTATGTGGAATATATGCTTGCGGATTGATTAATATTTCTCATCTTTAATTTAAGAACGCCACACCCATTATGAACAAACAGGTATATTTTACACATTATGTTGCTATGTGTTTGTGCCAAAACGATCGATCATCTCTCTTAACGATTAATTGTTGAGTAATATATATAAAATGTATATATAATATATATATATATATATATATACTCCGTGTCATCTTTCCAAAGTCTTGATCGGGCAAATGTCTTTATCGATAACGTGATGGTCTAAAGCTACTCTGTCGACATTATGTTTTGCCATAGTCAAACTCGGCCATTTTAGCTTTTGGCCAAACTAGTGGATTATTATTTTTGCCCATCTATTTTCTTTTTAAAATCTAAACTATAATATAAATGGATACGGTATGACTTGATTAATTACAGCGTTGTGTTGGGAAATTCGACTGATATCAGATTTTGATAAGTCGACAAAAAGCAGAAAATAAAACGACGAAGAACAGGAGGATTTTAGCGTGGTTCGGATCCAACATGATCCTACGTCCACGGGAGATAACTCTTTTCCCTTTATTGATTACACCGTAGATTACAAAGCATTGCAATTCTCTTTCTTATCAGCAAGGCGCGCAAGGCTGAGTAGCAAAACGTATGCGAGAGAAGAGAAAAGCAAGGCTTTTTAATCTACGGTGTAATCAAGAAGGGAAAGAGTTATCTCCCGTGGACGTGGGATTATGTTGGATCCGAACCACGTTAAAATCCTCCTGTTCTTTGTCATTTTATTTTCTGCTTTGACGACTTACCGAAATCTGATATCAGTCGAATTTCCACACTGTGATTGATAAAAAGCATACTATAAATATCATAAATAATAAAAGACAGTAAAATCTACGTACAGTCGTATCTTCTCTCCGAAAGTCAACGTCGGGCGTCTTCTGCATCATCTACAGTTGGGAACTCGATGGAGAGCGCACGGTCAAGAACCTCAGCAAACCAGGGAGTTCAGCGTGAAATGCTTCTCTAACAGCCTGGATTGGGCGTGTCGTAGGGCGGTAGAGATGAGGAATTACTACCACAGTCGCCGACATAGGAACATGAAATTTGCTACAGTTGTATCTTGTAATCTCGAATTATCAAATAAAGGATTAGAATCTCCCGTGGACGTAGGATTCAATTTGAATCCGAACCACGTAAAGTTCCCGTGTTCTTCGTTTTGATTTAGGGGCATTTTCATTTCAGGCCCCCACATAAGTATCATTTAGGATTCAGACCCTCTTGGCAAAACATTTAGTTTATGGACCCATTTTCTGCAGTACCACTTCATTGCTCCGACATAGTATGTTGAAATTTTGTAACACAAAATCATAATTCGGTACCAGTTTATGATCATCTGATACCAGTTCATTTTCTGCAATACCACTTCATTGCTCTGACATACTAATATGTTGTTTGTAACACAAAACGATCATTCTATATCAGTTCATATATCTTTTATACCACTTTTTTACACCACACAAAATGGGTCCTTTAACCTTAAAAATTCTCAAACAGGGTCTGAATTCGAAATCAAAACCTTAATGTGGCCTGATTTCGAATTGACCCTTTGATTTATACTTTTATCCACTTGTGGTTTCTGGGATTGTTTGAAATTTCCCAACACGTTGGCTATAGTTTTCAAGCTGAGTCAAAATGAATTTGACTCTTGCTAAACAAATTGCTTTTAAGGAACTTTCGATATCAATATCAATCGGGAATTACTATTTACCGCCCCCTTTTTACTTGTTACCGCCCCTAAAGGACTGAAAAAAGACTATTTTGCCCCTATGTAATTTAAAATAAATTAAAAAGCTAAAATATAATAAAAAGTAAGAATTCCTATTTAAAGTCCTCTACTACGCAACACTTCAAATCACACATCCAAAACAAACAAAAAACAGAGAAATTTGCAAATCGCAATGGAACGAGGAAAAGGAAAGGGAAAGGGAAAGGGGGTGATCTCACGATTGGTAAGAAAATTGTCGTAAAATTCATTCGTATTTAGATAGATTGTCGAAAACGGGTCGAAATAGGCCGGAAAACGGTTGATCGGACGCGAACGGGCGAAAAACGGCACGACCGAACAATGATTTCGGTCGGCCAGGGTCGCGACCGAAATCGGATTTCGGTCGCGACAATGGCCGACCGAAATCATGTTTCGGTCGTGCTGAGGCCGACCGAAATCGGATTTCGGTCGGGAACTCGCCGACCGAAATCCGATTTCGGTCGGCCTTAACCCGACCGAAGTAGAATTTCGGTCCGGTCATGGACCGACCGAAATTTGATTTCGGTCCAATTTTTTTTTTTTTTTTAAAAAAAATTAATCGAATTGCAGGCGATGGGTGGGAAGTCCCTGCTCGGAGGGAGCAGCAGATCCCCGTCGTTGGAGGGATCTGGAGAGCGTCATACGAGGACGCGCGGGGTTGATGCTTCCGTTCGTAGGGAACGGGAGGAGGCGAGGCGGCAGCGAGCGGGTGATTCGCATTCCGTCTACCGGGAATACGATCCGAACGTAGAGGAGGAGGCGCATGCGGATGAGGAGGTGCCATACGATGCGGCATCGTTTCAGTCATCCGACGACGATGCGATACCGGTCTCCTCAGGTACATCCCTTCTTCATTGTAAACTAACTTGCGATGTCGTGTCTTAAATTTATTTATGTGTTATTCCTAAAAAATAAAATAGGGAGCAAGCGCTCCAGGATCGTAGATGACGATTCCTGGAGAGTGCAGGGGCCACAGCCAGGTGGTCCCCAAGATGGCGAGGTGATCCCTAGTTACCTGGGGCACATCGCGCCACGCATCTGGATGGGTGATGAGGAGAGGCCCTTGCTGAAGTGCGAGGGGCGGGCGTTAGTGCTTCGGCAGCTTAAGCAGTGGTACTGCCAATTCCCGCCGGAGACACAGAGCGAGATCGATGGCACAGGCCTCTTACACCTCGCAGATGCCATGCTCGTACACTTGGACCAGCCTCTTCTGTGCGCTTTTGTGGAGCGCTGGCACCCCGACACGAACACCTTCCACATGCCGTGGGGGGAGATGACGATCATGCTCCACGACGTCGAGCAGATTCTCCGTATCCCGATAAAGTGAGCTGCGGTCTTTTTGCTCTTCCCCCCCAACCAATAAATTTTGTTCTCCACATCTTTATAAATATGCCACGTGCACAGCAGATGGTGAGAATGTGGAAATACCATATGTACCGGTCGAAGAAGGCCCAACTCACGATCAGTGACAATCGCGGACGGGCGGACACCTGGCCCTAGAATATCCCTGACTGACCTCAGCATCCACCCGTAACTTCCCTCAGTCTCGTCCTCCATGACGGCAAACGCACACAGAAAGTTGTGATTACAGGGAGTCATCCCAATAATCTCAACTAGAGGCATCTTATATCTATTTGTCTTGTACGTCGAGTCAATCCCAATAAAATAAGGATACGTCCTCAGCAGTGCGAGTGACTCCGGGTGTGCGAGAAAGACGTGTGTCAGTCTATTAGTCTCCTCATGTCTCAGCGCTTCAACAAAATATTCGGACTATGTCGCCTGGTGCATCAACTGGCTCACGATGTCTCGACCCTCAGAATATTGCTTCTTCAAACGATCTCTGTAATTATATACATGTCGGATGGTCGCGTTATCTACGCTGTGTCGAGCCCTCATCGCTGAGAGGATATGTGCTGGTTTCGCTTGGGCAGCAGTCATTTCCTCTACGACCTTCTTTGCCTGGCTGCTTAACCCACTCGTCTGGCGGTGTCCCTCGGGATACTGTATCAGAGGGTGATTGTGTATGGAATTCTCGGTTGCACCCGTACGAATGTACCATTCCCTAGTAGCTGGATCCTGCTGGGCTATGACTACAAACGGACACCTGCACTTGTTAGACTTGGACATCCTCTCCAATTCATCCTCCTTGCCTCTATAACGTTCTCCGCGAGAACATCTAATCAATTTTTTGGTTCCACATTTCTTGTGCGACGAAATTATCAACTCGAAACCAAGACCAATAGCGACGCCCTTCGCCCAGTTAATGGCTTCCACGTCGGTCGAAAATCGTCCTCCTTCGCGGAAATGCTCACTGTAGTTTATCCCGTCACCCGTGGAATCCTCCGGGACAATCTCCGAGTCTGAAAAAAAAAATTTAAAAAAAAAAAAATATATATGACCGAAATCGGATTTCGGCTACCCTAAGAGGCGACCGAAATACGATTTCGGTTACATCTAAGGTAACCGAAATCCGATTTCGGTCAGGACATGTCCGACCGAACAATAATTTCGGTCGGCATAAGAGGTGACCGAACAACAATTTCGGTCACCTCTTGGACCGACCGAAACGAAATTTCGGTCGGCCCAAGAGGTGACCGAAATTGTTGTTCGGTCACCTCTTATGCCGACCGAAATTATTGTTCGGTCTGACCGAATTTTCCGATACAATCCAATGTAAGTTCGAGAATTCACGTATATACGAACGGAATTTACGAGAATTTGCTTACCATCCGTGGCAGTAGACACTTTCTTTTGACCTTTCAATTTCGAAAATAGACGATTCATTGAAATGTTTTAATTTTTTGTTATGTTTGAATCTGATTTGGATGTCTGATTGCGATATCAGATTAGTTGTAAGGAAAAATGACTTTAAAAAGAAATTTAAATTAGAAAGGGCAAAATAGTCTTTTTTCAGTCCTTTAGGGAGCGGTGACTAGGAAAAATGGGGCGGTGAATAGCAATTCAGATATGAGCACAAAGAAGAACGTTGCTTTGCTTCCATTGACATTTTGCTCTTGCCATTTCATGCATGCGCGTTGACCACTTCAATCCTCAGTCTTCACATTGAAAAGTATTGCCGATTACGCTACATACTAGTTAGCAATATATACGTATATAATAAATAAGTTCTACTCGAGGGTAAATTAATACATTTGTGATGGTTAATCCTACAATTAACGTGTGTAAAGAAATAGAAAGTAATTGTCTTTTAGATAGTGTACCATATGATCTGCATTTTGTACATATTACGTCCCAATTAAGAATATATATATATATACTTCATTAAATAATCAATTAAGAGCCCACCAACCAATTAGATATCAACAGGTGAAAGCTAGTTGAAACATTTGCACACAGCCCAATAATGCTCCACATGACTTATACATTTGATGGACACGTGTGCCGACTTGATTGGATGATTGTTGCCTCGACATGAATTAGTTACGTATTTATTGCACGCCGGAATCTTTAATGTGGTTATGTTTGCATTTGCTTGGTTTTGAAGTTTCTTTGTTAAAGGTCATACATATATAAACTGAAAAAACATATCTTTAACCCTTTTTTGTCTAATTTTATGAGTAAAGATGGTGCACGTGCCTTAGTAGTACTCTTATCACATATGAAATCGAGCTTTTTCTAATAATAAATTAAAAAAATCAAGATTTCATTTCATAACTGATTTTCTTTATAAGAACAACCTAAATCAACTTCGCTACTTGTATGTAGCTAGGCATACGTGTTAACTGATATAGGTGATGGTGAATGATGAAAGAGTATGAGGCGACACCCTATATGCAGACAAAACAATGAATGCAATTGAATTTTTTTTCTTAACTAACTAATTCGAAACGATTTACACAAAAGAATCTTTGTTACAATCTTTTCCTTTAATCAACTATGTTTTTATCATCTTTTTGACCTAAACTAGCGTGAAGAATTTTACCTCTTGGATTAGTATTTTGTCCTACCTTTCAAATCGATCTTATCTCTCGGAGTTAGCAGCTAACGTTGAAAGTTGCATCACTAATTAATTAAGTAATTACACTTATTAAGTATTTCGACTAACGGATAACATTCATGGCTACTATGTAATTCGTTCAAGTCAATGTGACATAAACCTAATTTGACCTTCATTATTGCATTTCCAGACTGAAAAGAAAATTTTAATACACATGAATTATGTATCTTGTTTCTAATTATAGACATGAGGAAAAATATAATTTTTCATATTTTTTTGTTAATTCAGGGTTCAAATTTCAAACTCCAAAATACAATCTTGACTCATTCAGGTTCTGCCTAAATCCCTTTTTTCTAACGTGCAAGTTCCCATTATAGTACATATTTAATGATTTCACATGATTTTGAGTGAAGTCGTAAGTTTCTTTGTTCTTCTTCATTTGCTATGACACGTAAGCCCTTACCTCATAGTCCAACACCGCCGCACACGTGTCACCGTCGGCTATCGCAGGCTAACGGTCGGCGGGTCCCTCGCCACCACCAAGCTGTAATTGGGCCCCACACACGACAGTCCATTCCGAAAAAAAAACGAGAGGTACGAAAAATAAAATAAAAATAGTAATATTTATGTGAAACAAGGAAGAAAAGGGGGGAAAAAGGAGAATCTAATATTCTTAATTTCGGTCTGAAACTCGCAAAAAATCGCGATGTGTCGGTAACAGCTCAACGATGGAAAACAAACACTAAATTAGCAAATACCGTACGACGCGCCCGTGACACGTATGCTTATGCCGTCCCTATTAATTTTTAAAATGTAACTCTGCAATAAAAAGCAACTTCCTTTTTGTTTTCTAAAATATGAAAAGGAAAACGAGATACATATAATAACCCATGTTAATAAGATCGGTGTGTCCGGAGGGTGAAAATTAGATCCATTTCAATTTGTCACAACATATTTATTGCTGTTTTTTTTCTTCTTTCGAAACAATGGCTTGCGTTAGACTATGTTTATCCATGACCCGGACAACCGGTTGTGCATTATAACTAAATAAAATAAATCAAACAAATAAATAATTTACCACAATGCCCAGTTTTCAATAAACTGTTTTATATACGTTTATTGATTTTTATGATACATTTAATTATCGTTAAAATTTTATTTATTTTTTTTACCAAAATATATGATTTTTTTTCTCCACAAATAGAGAGACCAATATTGATACATTTTAAATGACAATGTCAAATTATCTATTTCTCTATTACATTCTACGATCTACCATAATTTATATTATTTTTTTCTCCAATGACCAAAGTATCTAAATTTTATATAATATAATGTAATCTATTTTTCAAACATTCAAATCCTACTAAAAATAATTATAAAATATAAATATTATGGGTTGTGTTTGGTTGTTGATAAAGATGAAAATTATTTTGTTGGGTTGAGGTCTAGGTTGTGTATGTGGAGGAGAGAGAAAATAATATTTTATTAGCATGATCGGTTGTGAAGGTCATGGATAAACAGTCTTAATAACAAAGATACAAGGCTAAAAGTCCAAGGGGTCTCACCGATGCATCATCAATCGAGAAAACAAAGGCTCACATATGAGCACCACACAATTCCACAAGGGGAACAACACTCCCGCATAGTGAGAAAAGGATCCACAAAGGACAAAAAAAAATCGACAGAAAACAAAATGCATTATATACGACCAAGAACTAAAGAACCTATAACAGAAAAAGCGATTAAGCTAAAGTTACGACACTTTTCACTTTCACTTGGCCTTCAACGTCAGGGTTTTATCTTCATCGGACTGAGGGCTCCGCTAGGGAGAAAAGGCTCCCGACCCGAGGGTCGGGAGAGACGAGCTCCCACAAGGGGAAGAGTCAAGACTGTTATAATACTCCATCTGTGTCATCAAGTTTATCACATAAATTACTGGGCACGCAAATTAAGGTGGCATTATTATAATAATATAGTACAATGGGGTTAGATATAAACAATTTGTTTAAATTTATAACCTTTTTCAAATTATTCTCACAATTTACTTTTCTCTCCAATTACATTTAAAATGGTGTTTAATTTTTTACCCCGAAAGGAAATGTGATAAAATTATTAGGACGTCCGGGATGAAAAAATGTGATAAATTTAGCGGGATGGACGGAGTATGAAAAAGTATTAAATTTTCTTTATCTAATAATGTAATTTACGAAATGAAAAATCAAGAAAGAAAATATAAATACAGGAAAGAGAGAAGGTGCATCTGCCCCAAAACCGAAGCCAAAGCTCAAAGACTTTGCTTTGATTATCATTTCATTCTCCACAACCACGGAGTATCCCAAGAAATGGCCTTAAAGTTCATTTTATCTTCCTCAGCTATCAGAAACTCATATGTATAAATCACAGATTACAGATAGCCAACAGCAAATAATACAAAGAAAGGAAAAAAAAAAAAGCTCACAGGCATAGATACAAGGAAAAAGAAGAGATTGTTGTTTTCTTCCCCAACCAAACTATAATCTGTAAGTTCTCCGCTTACATGAATTTATCAGATTTAATTGGAAGTTAAAGAATGTTCATTTCCCTATTCCTTTCCTCTAGCCCCTTTTGTTTTACAGTTGGTGAAAGTGCGTTTTGCAGGAATTGATTTGATAGATCTAATATGACTGTGAAAGTTCCTTATCCAATGCAAGATTGGAGCTTTAACCTATATTCGGCAGATTACTTCGCTTGATCTGAGCTTCTGAGATCTTATGGCATATGTTATATGAGTTTCTTTCTGTCCGTTTTAATGATCAAAGTTGTTGTGTTTTTTGGTATTTTGAGCTGTTTCGCAAAATGGGTTGTCAATCCCCTTTGATGATTTCGCGATTCATGCGACATGCTTGGCTGATTTTGATGTGCTTTCAGTCCAAAAATTGATATTTTTGTCTCTCGACTTATTATCTCTACTCATTTCCAATACAGTTAGTTGGGATGCTCATGAGCCTTTACATAGTATTATTAGTCAGCTTGTTTCTGCGTATGGGTGAATCACTCATCCATTCCTTGAGCTGAGCTTATCCCCAAGAAATTTTCTGCTGCAGATTTCGCCAATTCTTTTCTGACTTTGCTATTCGAAAGACATGTTAGAAGATCGCGCGTGCCTTGTGACCCGTGAATACCGTAAAACCTGCGAGCAGAACCCCAGTTGGTGCATGAATTACACCCTGGAAAACATCGATGTTCATCAGGGAAAACGACCTCTCGAGCCCAACGAAGATAATCAAGATAATACCATAGCCAACAAACTTCCCAAGCTATCGAACCAATCACAGAGCTCTGAAACGAGCTCATTAATCCCCGCCATAGGTCGGGACAACTCAATCAGCTGCCTCATACACTGCTCGAGGGGAGATTACGGTTCAATTTCTTGCCTGAACCGTAGCTTTCGCTCGCTCATAAGCAGCGGAGACATCTACAGACTTAGACGACAGAAAGGGGTCGTCGAGCATTGGGTTTACTTCTCTTGCCAGCCCCTCGAATGGGAAGCTTTCGACCCAATCACTCGTCGATGGATGCATTTGCCAGCCATGGAACCCAACGAATACTTCGTTTTGGGGGATAGAGAATCTTTAGCCGTAGGGACCGAGCTCTTAGTCTTTGGGAGGGTGATAATGTCCCATGTTATCTACCGTTACAGTTTGCTGACCAACACGTGGACCAATGGGGTGCCCATGATTCAGCCCAGGTACTTGTTTGGCTCGGCTAGTTTGGGGAGAAGGCAATCTTGGCCGGCGGCTGTGACTCAGAGGGGAATATACTGAGCTCGGCTGAGCTGTACAACTCGGAGACTCAGACATGGAAGCAGCTCACAAGCATGAAGAAGCCAAGGAAGATGTGTTCTGGCGTTTTCATGGATGGGAAATTCTACGTCATCGGTGGGATAGGCGGTAATAATAACTCAGAGATTCTTACGTGCGGGGAAGAGTACGATTTGGAGACTGGGATTTGGAGGGAAATACCGAATATGTCCCCAGTGAGGAATGCGGCCGAGAATGACATGCCAGCTTCGTCGGCGGCGCCGCCTCTGATAGCAGTTGTGAATAACGAGCTTTATGCAGCTGACTACGCAGCCATGGAGGTGAGCAAGTATGATAAGAAAAGTGGGATTTGGGTAAAAAAAGGGAGATTGCCCCAGCGAGCTGATTCGATGCTCGGCTGGGGTTTGGCTTTTAGGGCTTGTGGGGATAGGCTTATTGTGATCGGCGGGCCGAGGAATTCAGGGGAAGGGTATATAGAGATCAATGCGTGGGTCCCAAAGGAAGATCTGCCGCCGCGGTGGGATTTGCTTGCGAGGGAAGGGTCTGGGAGTTTTGTTTATAACTGCGCCGTCATGGGATGCTAAGAACAAAAAGAAGCGTTTTTTTTCCTTAATTGGTGTTGTAGGAGGTTAATTGTTTCCCTGATGCACACCACTCGCTATTCTTGATCTTGATTAATTATGGGTCAAATATTTCGACTTCCTTTTTTCCCTTTTGATGGCATGTTTGGAGAAGCAATAGGCCATCATAATTTGTTGCTCAACATTTTCGGCTCTCTCTCTCTCTCACTAGTCTCTATGTCTGCTGTGTCGCTCTAGTGAGGAAGATGAAGTAATGGGTAAGTGGGCAAATTGATAAAAGGCCTATTGGGCTTTTTAGAATAATATTATATGGGCTGTTTTTAAGGCCCAGTTCGTTGAAAGTTAACTTGTGTGGAGTTTCCTTTCGATTTTCACCGAAGAATAATGAGTATCATGAAGGAAATTAGGGTTACTGAATTTATCAACGTAGTTTATATCTTGTTTATTTTATCGTGTGATTATAATCCTAAAAGAAGGAATTGTAAGGTTCCCCACACTGATTTCTTAAGTAGGGCTATATATGATTTGAATAAAGTAAGCTAATTAGAAACATTATCTTTGAGTTAATCATGGCATTTAAAGTGCATATATATATATGCCACTCAATTCGAACCCCCCATATTGGGAACCACATAAGTTAATCATTAAAGGAAACTCAAATAATTAAATTTTGGGAATTTTATATTGTTCCATTAGCCTTTGTTGATCTTAAAGCAGAAATGGATGCTTAAGTGCTTTTTATTATGTTCCTTTCTCCATAGGAAAAATAACAATAATGATAATTGTTTCATGCATTAATGGTGCAACTTAAATCAACAGAACTCTTCCGTTTTTTCGTACTATAATAAATTTAGATCTACTACCTTGAGGTCGATCTAAGCCAACTGTCGGACATCAAGCATACAAGGCAATAGTGTGTCCTTGTTTTTGGATCGAAATACTCATAGGTGTCACGATTGAGGTAAATATAAAATAAAATAAAATAGTTAGCGCAGTTCAAATAAATTGTATTGATATAACGTAAAATGTGGATGAGAATACATATAGGTTCGACATTAGGTCCACTAACCACGTGCATGCCACATGAGGCGCCTTTATCATAATCATAGTCATATTACGATTCATTGGATGAAAAAAGAAATACAATTAATTATTGGTGAATCAATAGAAAAATATCGAATTGTATAAAAAATTTACAAGTCAGTATCCATGTTAGAAAATTTTTAATATAAGTACCTGTTCGACTGTGCGAACCATTTTCCGGTCTTGACGTACCTTTTATATGTGTATTGCGTACCACGTCACGCATTTATATGGTACCCATATATGGTACCTATATACGTTCCATACGGTACCTTGCGGCTGACTATATGATGGTACAATTTTCTAGCTGTATTACATTCCACAATACGTTTCTCTATGGTAACTAAATGCGTGATATGATGTACCCTGCGGCGGCAAGTACCAATGTGCAAAAAATTTGACAGGTACCTGCATATAAAAAAATACTGACAGGGTACTGACTTGCTAAGCTTTTATATTAATGGGTATTTTTATGTAAAATCCCCATTATTGGTGCCTTCATTATTGATCAAAACATTAAATATTATGCCTCCAAATTCAATATTAAATACTCCCTCTGTCCCAAATCTTATTTAGGATTTGGCACGCAAAAATTGAATATTTTAATAATATAGTACAATTAAAAGGTAAAAAAGTGTATATTTTGACACGTTTTTTAAGAATATTTAATACTACTATATTGATTGTTTATAATAGTTTTTTTGCTAAATAATGAAATGTACAAAAATGCGGGACGATCAATTTAGTAAAAAGTATATAATGGTTTGTGGGAGTAATTGTTTCATACGTACGTCATTGAAATGTGCCTAAGTCTTCAAGACTTGGTCTCTGCTCCGCTTATGAATTGCATGTAAGTTCCGTTCTACTTTACCTTTCATTACGCCAAACACGTTAGAAAAAGGTTCCGAGTTTCGTTGTCCTACGATTAATAATTACCATAAAAGATAGAATAGATTTTCCTTATTGACTCAACCACAAGAAGTAACGACATAAAAACATTCACCACCAATTCATACCTAATTTCTCTTGCATTTACATCAAAATAAATGGTGAGAGAAAAGGGCAAAGTATTAAAAGAAAACCCCTTAAATATAAAATATATTCGTTCTTTTCTATATTACCCAAGAAAAAGGGTAAACCATCCTGTATAGGAGAGAAATAATTATCGAACAACATGTGAATCAAGTAGACCACCCAATTTATGATTTCAAATAAGTATTTTTTTTTCTGGATCGATCTGAAGAAAGAGAAACCATCACAATTATTATTGCATCAAGTTCAAGTCTTGTAAATATTGAGGCCACTATAAGCAAAGATATTAAATATATGTCACCACTTACGAAGGGCCATGGCTCCTACCTATTTTTTTATATTATTATTTTCTAAATTAATAGTCATATATTCTCAAAGCATCCATCCACCTTTGCTTGAGAGAAGACTTCTCTAGCTTTCTCTCTCACGCAAGTCTATGCCTTTTATCTTTATATCTTCAAACACACACACGTACAATACACAGAAAATAGACCTAGAAAATAACATTAAATTATTCCCACTTTTCCATCTTTACCTCTTTGACCAAACTTCCCACTACACCTCCTTCTTCCCTCTATATAAACCTTTCCAAACCCTTCTCTCTCCTCGTCCTCACTACTCTCTCTCTCTCTCTCTCAAATATTCTACTAATGGAAATAGCAGAAACCACCACAACACCCAAACGCAAAAGAGAAGAAGACGAACAATTCCACCTTGACACTTCGCCGAAATACCCTTATCAAGATAATACTTTTCTTGATGATCATCATCAACAATACCATGATCATCATGATGAGTCAGCAAAAAAAATGAAGCCATACAACAGCATAATACTCGATCTTCTTGCCGAAGAAGATGATGGCGAACAAGAACCAAAGGACAATCAAGATCTATCTGCCATATTCACAACCTTAGAAAGAGAGCTATCCTCGCCTCCATCATCATCATCATCACCTTCCGATGATCACCAACGCCGACCACTTACGAATAATATTACTACAGAGATATCTGATCTGTCGCAAATAGAATATTACCAAAAAGATGTTGAAGCATCCAACGATGGATCTTTCGCCACGTCAGCGGAAGATGGAGACGACAACAACGTAAAGTCTGTCATGAGGCATCTGTTTGAAGCCTCGGATGACGAACTTGGCATACCTAACTGTAATAACAATGAAGAAAATAATGATGAAGATAACAACAATGATGATAGTAGTAAGGATCAGAGCTGTGATAATATGGCACCCTTTGGTTTTAACGATGAACATGGGTTTTGGGAGATGGAAGACGAGGCTGCTAATTACTACACTCAACTGCACTCTGAACTTTTTTATGCGGTGGAGTGAAAAGTGCGTGATCCCCCTTTTTGGGGTTATTAAACAATATAGGAAAGTTGAGGAGGTGCAATGTAAGGAAACGGGATGGTGGAATGATTGCGCTTTTAGGTTTTTCATTTTGATCCCTTGTCTATCTCCAAATCACTGATTACCTCATGTTTGTAACCTGATAAAGTATTTTAGAGATGTATAATTATAATAGGTAAATAAATAGTTAAAGGTGTTGATTTATATATAGATATGATAAAGAAATATTTTCCTTTTTATTAGGCAAGTTGGCATGCAAATAACATCAAATTGTCCTTATTGTCTTATTATTTTCCCCATTTTAACTCTTACCATTCCCTAGCATACTAGGAAATTTTGATTAAAAGCGATTCGCGAATGTGATGTATATTGCACACATTTTTATATCTCTGTATATTTTTTTTTTCCATATATAAGAGGCTTTCTCCTTTATATCTCTCTGTATATAATGTTCGACAAATGATAGGTAATTTGACCACGTATGGTGGTATGATGATAATCGTGTGTCGAATATTTGATTTATGTAAAGAATTTAAAAGACGTTATTATTATGATCCCCTAGTAGTGGAACTTTAGGTAGTGCTTTAAATGTTTATGTCGCACTGAATATTTACTAATTTTTAATTGTTATTTCCCTAATGATAAATACGAAAATGATTACTCAATTCCAAGATCAATAAACCAACCTCGAGAACAATATGTGTTAAATCATGTCGAGAAAAGAATTTTAGAGTATTCTACCTAAAATAATGGGTGGGGCTCAATTGCAAAATGGAGAAAACGCAAGTTATACTTAAAAAAACACTGTTGGATGATAGAGATGGGTATCCGACTCTATCAAAGCAAAAATGTCAATCTAATGATTGATATCTATGAAAATAAAAAAAAATATATATATATCTTCAATAATATCAAAGCATTTCTGATCTCATATATATAATAAATTGAATTGAGATGATATATCCCCACACACACACACACACACCTTGTTGGCTACATTTAAATTGCACAATTGTTCGTCTTATCATGGACGACATCGCTGTCGCCTTATCAATTGCACAATTCTTGTGTATGGTAGTTATTTAGCATTAGCGTAGCACCTCGTTTTCCTTCAAAATAATGTTTAATGTAATTAAATTTCCGGAAAAACATAGCCCAAAAATGGAAAAAGATTAGAATCTAATCAATCAATACGAAACTTATTATTAATCTTCTTAGCTGGAAAGAACCGAAAACAAGATATTGAATGTTGCCACGTGATTATAATTCCCAAATTGGATTCCCAAGAGTAGTTTTTTTTTTTTCTTTACAAAAAAGTATGATACTAAAGAGGATGCTCGATATCCTTTATTTCATAACATATTATTTGTTTACAATTAATTTCGTCATTTTATGTAGGGATTTTTCACATATCCCAATCTCATATAAGTTTGTGGGGTTCCATATCTAAAACCAATTGGTGAATAGAAGAAGTTAGCCTACAAGCTTCTATACTTGACGAACTTTCTCGATTTATCCGATGTGGGACTTGGTTTGACATCCAACAATATAATGTAACCCGGGTGTTATTACAAATAACGTGTATTTGAAATAGAAAAGGATATTTAAATTAAACTAGTACATAGGCACATTCTATGCATGTGCAATATATCAATATATTATTTGATATTTTAAGTTATTTTAAATTAAATTGTAAGTTTAAATTTCGTACTTGTATAAGAAAATTTATTTGAGGATATAATTGTAAATATTAATAACATTATGGGTAAAATTGTAATTAAACTTGACACACAAAATTGATTAAGTGTATAAGCCTCTAATAAAACATAAGGAGGTTGAGACGTTTAATTAGGACTTGAGATAGATGAATAACCACACGATACGTAGCCGCCCACGCTCTAGAAGAATTTTTATGTCCACAATTGACTTGTTTGTAATGTAGTAATTATCAAAGAACAAATCGCACCGTCTAATCTAATCTAATCTAATCTACGTGTCTATATATGTGACTAGACTTTTATAACTTGCGGCAAAATATTAATTTTATGCGTTGCAATAAAACTTAAAGAATCATTCTCTTCTTTGAAGTTTGGTAGTTGAAAATGAGCGTGACAGGGACCACCAGGGAACGAGACAGACACACGTATCACTGCTAAGCTTACATAAAGAAAGCCCGTTGATAAATGGGTTTTCGAAACAGTTGGGCCAAACTTTAGGCCCAACAAATGAATGCTTAATACTTCTGAGGCCCATTTGTATATTTATTCTTAAATGACCTTAAATTTATGTGTAAACTCCTCTAGAAGAAAAGAGTGCAAATCTAAATTCTGAAAACAGTCCAAATATGATGTAATAATATAGAAAAATTTGAGTCGCGTCGTCAGCTTACGCATTCATGCTTTGAAAGATCGGAAATTTCGTGGTTCGATTATGTTTATCTATTTTATAATGGGAATAACTTAAAACCGAAATAGAAGAACGATAATAGCCTCATCCCTTTCCTATTTTTTTTTTTAAAAAATATGTATATTGTTAGCTTCATAAAAAAATTGATTTATCGCCGTCATCAACCATCATCATAAAGCATCTCAATTATCAGCTCTGAAAAGTAGTCGTTTTCCTCACGAGCCTCTGATATTACAAAGATCCCGATACATCTTTCCACGACCCCCATCAATTCGATCCGATTTCTTCACTAGGGCTCGTCTGATTTCTGTAAACAGTAATCAAAGACGCCTCTTTTTTCTGTGTTTGTGAATAAAGTGTCGTTTTTTAAGCCGTGATAATGGATAAAGCTGGCTTTCAAGTATCAGACGAATTGCTGGGGACGTTTGTTCCAATAATCCTGTATTGGGTGTATTCGGGGTTTTATGTGATGTTAGGCTCGCTTGAGAATTACAGGTTGCATAGTAAGAAAGATGAAGACGACAAGAATTTGGTGTCAAAAGGAGATGTTGTAAAAGGTGTTCTTCTTCAACAGGCTGTTCAGGCCATTGTTGCCACCATTCTCTTTGCTGTAAGTGGATTTTCCCCCTTTCTTAAGTACCTTTTGGTTTGTGGTTTTTTGTAGGTTTATGTTGTTTAGTTGATGGGGTTGATAATAGTTATGATGCCACGTGTATTGATGCTGCTGCTACATATTTAGGATTCAATTGAAAAAACGAGGATGGAGATGTAATTAAGAGCTCATGGATTTCTACTAGATTTACATGTGTTCACCTAGCAAAGTAGATTAAGTTATAAAAATTGGATCTTTACTTACCTATTTAGTTCATATGTGTGTGTATAGTGTTATTTCACTTCGATGGAGCTATTTACTTGTCACCAAAAGATCGAGAGATTGCATTTGAGATACCTTTGCGAATGTTTACTGCCACTGCAAATAATTTGCTTAGATCCGTTTTCCAATCTTCTTGGTACCTAAGATGACTAACTCTTTCAAAAGCGACAATTTTTCAGCCATGCTTTGAGTCATTAGAAATGCCTTCATCACTTGCAGCAAGAAAAGGACAACACATGCACCTAATATAAACAACGATTTTGCCCAATATTTCCCAGTCATTGATTCTTGAGTTTCCAAGCGTATTCCTGGTACATCCTTATTACATTTAACCGAATGTATTTCGTTTATTTCAACTAACTAGGTCACTGGAAACGACGCGGAGTCTTCTCAACCTCAACCAACTTCCCTCTTTATCCTCGCCAAACAGTTTGTCATTGCAATGGTGGTTTTAGACACGTGGCAGTATCTGATGCACCGTTACATGCACCACAACAAGTTCTTGTACAAGCACATCCATTCTCAACACCATAGGCTCATTGTTCCATATGCATTTGGGGCATTATACAACCATCCTTTAGAAGGCCTTTTGCTCGACACCATTGGTGGAGCTTTGGCTTTTCTTATCTCAGGCATGTCTCCTCGTACGTCGATCTTCTTCTTCTCCTTCGCTACACTGAAAACGGTCGACGACCACTGTGGGCTGTGGCTGCCGGGAAATCTGTTCCACGTATTCTTCAGAAACAACTCCGCTTACCACGATGTTCATCATCAGCTGTATGGGAACAAATATAACTTCTCTCAGCCTTTCTTTGTGATGTGGGATAGGATTCTTGGAACTTACATGCCTTACTCTCTTGAGAAGAGAGCTTCAGGTGGTCTTGAAGCAAGGCCTACGCAGAGCGTCACGAGGAAATTGGATTAAGAATTATTTTTTCTCTTGCTGTTGAGTGTGTATTATTAGGAGGTTTTTCTTGCTTCAATATGTTATAACAGTGTACAATGTTTTATTTTATCATTATGAGTGTTCAGAACCCAGAAGCTTGAGCCTGTAAGCATGTTGTATTCGGTTATAACGTTGCCTTCTTTCTTGTGATATGCATTAACAGCGTTTATTTATCCACAACTTGAATAAAGATCAGCGGTACTTGAGAAGCTAACCATCTGTTAAATGGCCATCATATTGATGTTTTGATCCATGTCAAGCTAGATTTTCTATCCTCGTCAGAGGGAGAGAGAGAGAGAGAGAGAGAGAGAGAGAGAGAGAGAGAGAGAGAGAGAGAGAGAGAGAGAGAGAGAGAGAGAATTATGTTAAAAAGAAAGAGATTCTCACCTTATCTTCAATAATTTTTGCGCCACATATATGGATTTGTGATTAAAAACGCAGCCTAACTTAACTGTAAAATTTTGTAAAAGAAAAGCTCATGGCAGCGTGTTATTCCACATTATTCACTATTCGTGCTCCAATCTTTACTGCTCCACAAAGAACATCACCAATTGCCACTCTTAGTCTGTCACCAAAATTTTCCACTAGAGTTCGTAGTCGAGTTTGTCGAAGACTGACCGTCCCACCATTTCGGAAACATGCTCCGGGGAATCAAATCAAGGGTTCAAGAAGAGTGTATGGCGTACGATGTTTCAAGAATAGCTCTGAAGATCCTGCTAAAAATGTGAGCTTTATGCCCTTTATTGATTGAGAGTTACAGTTCTTTTCCCTGTCATTGGAATTTATCGTGTCTGTGGCACTTACGAAGCTGGGTTGATGATAGACACTGACTCGTTTATTCCATGGCATATTATTGCAGGCTAGTAAAGGATTGAAGTGGCGAATATTGAAAAGATGGGATGTGCCGTGGAATTGGCAGACAGTCTCTTTGACTTCCCTTGCATGTGGAATAAGGTGATCTGTGATCAGCTATGCCCGATAATGTCTAAATCTTGCTTGATCATACTCATGAAAAAAACTGATGAAAAATCTTCAGACAGCTTTGCTTTGACAGGGGCAATTGAGAAAGCAGCGTTACAGTATTCGGGGATTCGTATAGAAGAGATTAGTTTGGATGAGAAGGCAGAGATACTCTTTGCTGATCAAGGGTAGATTCATATTCTTCCCCTTTTCCCCAGCCTCATCGATTATAACTTTTTCTTTCTTCAATTTGCAGAATCGCGACTGTGGTGGTTCTTGCGGTACTATTCAGCCTTACTAAGTCACTCTATCCACTACCCAATGACATATATCGATATGGTAATCCATATAGGACCATTCATTCATTCCTCTGTTTTTTCTTGCATTTCAATAACAGACATTATGGGCTTATATTTTTCTTTTCTTTATAGATTGGAAAGATCCTTTCAGTCCTGAGAAAGGGTGGTTGTTATGGGCTGGAATTGGTCTTGTGGGAGCTTTAGCTGCTATTGCTGCAACCGGCGCTGCACAGACGTTTTTCAATGGCGAGCCACCACCACAGAGAGAGGTTACAACTGTTCTTCCTTGTGCTCAATAATCCATCCATTGAAATACTTTTTTACCTCCCTTTGGAGAGCCACCACAGAGAGAGCTGCTATTATTGTGATGTGCTTATATTTTTCTCCATACGTTGGATATTCAGACCGATGCTCTGATTAGGTTGATTCCCTTGATTGGATCTTCAACTACAAGGTTCTTTCTTTCACCTGATTTTGCGTCGAAAATATAGATAACACACAGCCCTCTAATTCTCCTTCTTACATGCAACTCGCAGCACGGTGTGTTTACTGGGAATCACGGGCGTGCTAGCACCAATTCTTGAGGAGACGATCTTCAGAGGGTTTTTCATGGTATCACTTACAAAACTGTAAGTTTTTATCCACTTTGTTGTTGTTCTTCTTCTAAAATCATTACGTTATGATTGTATGCAATTTATTGAATGGATGGACAGATTGCCAACACCAATTGCTGTGCTGATAAGTGCATCAGTATTTGCAGTGGCACATCTCACTCCTGGAGAATTTCCCCAGCTCTTTCTCCTTGGTATCTCTCCTCCATTTAGTTAATAGATATATATAGAAAGGATAGAAAATACAGACGTATGTATGTATGTTACTTTACTTATTATTAGGTATTTCTTTGGGGTTTTCTTACGCTCAAACGCGCAACCTTGCAACGCCAATCACGATCCATGCTTTGTGGAACTCTGGGGTCATTCTGCTTCTCACCTTCCTTATGGTAATCGTTTATTATATATACTGTTTGTTCGTTCTATGCTTCTGCTGCTTTAGTAGTAACCTTAGTTCATATCATTTCTTGGTGGTCTACTGTATGTTTGCAGCTCCAAGGATATGACGTCAAGGATTTATTACAGGCTTCTTCCTCATGATGACGATGATGATGAAGACAGATTGGCGAGTGTGTGTCCTTGTAATAATATTTTAACTCATTGGCATACGATTATACGAATAGAACAGCTGGCTACAAGTCGTTATTACCCTCGGCGAACGATCCTTGGCGATTTTCAACTAAACAAATGCCATGGTCTAAAGTGGTGGCAGTTAAAATAAAACCTCAAAAGCATTAGTTTCCACCTGCCGTAAAGATCACAATAACTTTTTTAATGAACGAAACGAAATGATTCTTTTTGTCTTTATTTAACAATTATTATTCATTCGTCGACAAATGGTAAGAATCAAGTGAACACACGATCGACGACTTCTGCCCGACTTTTCGTTTACTTTGCTTTGAGAAGTTTCTTGGAAACTTGTCTCGAAGATTAAATATAGAAGATGTATCCGTTCGGAAACTTAGTAACATTTTACGTGACAGGCGCACGTCATTCACATTGCAATAAATTTCCTGGAAATTATCGAGTAATCAAATCAAATACACCAAGTCTCCTTTGCAAGTTGCACAAAGATGATGACATCATAAGAAAATCCCAACACGCTAATCAGCTCATTGTTGGCGTATTATACACATCAATGGTTGCTTATAAGTAACTAGAGGCACGACACGGTAAACCACCACACACACACACACACACACACAAGATAACATTTAGTTTCTCGTCATAGTATCCTAATATTAAAAAATTTGATTATCATTTCATTTTCGTATCTCCACTATTTTTATTTGTTGAGAGATATGGAGTTTTCACTGACAGGTTTAATCTCAGCATCGATAGTCTTGCTATTTAAAGGTCTTTACAGGGACATTCTCTCAAGTGTCAGTTGTGTCCTCGTACCACTTGTATGCTCCTTCGCCGGCGACAACAAATGTACTGAAGAACCGAGGCTCTTGTCTGATAATAGGGATCAACCATACAACAACCACGAAATTTATGACAGTCGAATATTGGCCCAAGAAGTGAACATGGTCATGCATGACCTTGGAATGAATTATAAGTTAGAGGGCATCGATTCAAATTCAAGTTTTTGTCAAGAAGAGATGGAGAGGCTGTTCGACGAGGAAGAGCCCAGCTTCTATGAACTTAAAGAAGCTTTCGAGGTTTTTGATTCGAATAGAGATGGGTACATAGATCCTATCGATCTGCAAAGGGTTGTAAGAACTCTAGGGTTCGGAGATTACGAGGTTGAGAAGTGCAAAAGGATGATCGCATCGTGTGATAGCAATGGCGATGGGCTCATTGATTTGCACGAGTTTGTTATATTTATGGAGAAGGCCCTTCTCCTTTGAGTGACCTCGGAGACTATGTTCTACTTTTGTCGTGCTTGTGTGTGTATGTAACGTTGAGTGAAGTTTATAATTACATATATATATGAATTGATATCAAATAAACATTTATAACATTTACTAGATGATTTATCTGGGGTTGAATCAACACGAGAGAATATATTGTCACGGGACTTTTAGTCCAAAGACGAAAAGTGAGCTTCTTTTACCTCTTTTTTTTTCCACGTTACCTTTTTCTTTTATATGGAACAAGAATGATGAAAGTTGACTTGCGAATGATTATAATAATAATATACAGATAACGAACACATCATAATATCCGATCTCAGATGAAATAACTTTCCAAATAATCCTCTCCTCTCATCACAAGCATGCACCAACACCGAGAAAATCTATAAATGGTGGTGCAATTCTTTCTTCACCAACAGTTGTTGAGTCAACATGATAATCATTGCTACCATGTGTCGCTGCTGCTGACACTGCGAAATCTGAAGAAGGGAAGTGATAGCTCATCACAGATTGGTAAGTTGAATGATGATGATAACCATAGTTGGAATTTGTCCAAGAATTTACTTCACTCGGCCCTGTGTTTTAGAAATAAACAATTAAACGTGACACAGCCATGGAAGGAAACAGATAAAAAGCGATGCTCTTTTATTGATATATCTGAGAATGGAAGGTAAAAGAGATTAGGTTCATACCTTGAAAGGAACAACCGATATTGGATGTCTCAGGAGCCCAGAATCCATTACCATTAACCATTGCAGTAATTGATCCGCCGCCATTAATTCCACCACAGAAAACCCCATTACCAAGACTCGGCACGCCGTTAACGTAGGGAGGGTTATCATCTTCCATTTTCTTGAAAACAACTTGTCCCATACTTCGTCTCCTGTAAGCACTAGAGTGCTCCCTGTATTTTCTTGCCATAACTACGTGCCAATGGTTCTTAACAGCATTGTCAGTTCTGCCTGGGAAAAGCCTGGCAATCATAGCCCATTTGTTGCCATAGAGCCTGTGTGCAGCCATGAGCCTGTCTTCTTCTTCTTCGCTGAACGCTCTTCTGTTGATTCTTGGATCCAACTGGTTAAACCACCTCAGTCTACAGCTTTTACCTTCAAATACCAACAAAAAATAAATTGATAAATATGAAAAAAAATCCAACAAAGCATCATAATACTACTACTACACAGGCGATAATTAAGCTTCTGAACCACAAAAGTCTGGTTTGGCTAGCTACAGTCCAAGTGTGGATTAGCAGCATGTCAGTGAGCTATGATCGGTCAAAGTGGTCAAATTCAACATATTGACTAGATAGCTAGGTAAGAAGATAAGAAGATAATGAACTTGCATATCTGCGATGATGATGATGATGGTTTTTAAATTACCTGACCTCCCTTCCAATTTCTCTGCAATAAGATTCCAATTCTGAGGTCCATAAAGTGCAACTAGTTCTTTAAGCTTGGTGTCTTCTGCAGGTCGCCAGTGTCCTCTAGCACAAAGCTTTGACTGTCCACTCCCATTATTATTATTATTGTTATTGCTAGTCGATGAATCCTTGTCTAATTGCATGCTTGAGAGTTCTTCATCTTCTTGCATAGCATGGTTCAAACTTGCATTTAGATCGATCGTCATCTCATTGTCGTCGTCTTCGTCACTCGAACGATCACTTCTTCCACGGTTTTCATTATCCAAGAACCTAAAACCCCATTTCTTCTTGCTTTCTTGAGAGCTCATATCTTCATAACTACTAGGATTCCTTCCAGCCATGCTTGCTTTTGCTGCTGCTGCTTCTTCTTCTTGACTAAGATAGATGTTATGTGATAAAAGAAGAAAATATGGAAGGGTCGTATGAAATTGTTTTTTTATAACAAGATATCAGGAAATGTAAGGAGAAAAAAGTGGAAGATCTTGTGAGGGGAACTGAGAGGTTGAGATCGACATATTAAATAATCAGTAAGGAAAGAAAGGGATGGTTTTCCGATATGGGATTTGATGGCAGGATATAACAGCAGAGAGTGTTTTATAACAGAAAGCTCCACATGTAATACTCAGATAGGGATATTGATGAAGCTTAGCTTGCTGATGAAATATATAATGTATATATGTATGCGTCTGTCTGAATATTAACTATTTGTGACAATACTTTGATCTTTTACTCTCGATCGTCACTAGGACGTAGGCCTTTTGTTCTTTACAGTAGAGTAAATATTAATTTAACTACTACTGTGTGTACTTTTTGGTGATGACCTGACCTAGGAGTCTAAAACTCGCGTACGTACTTTATGTGGATTTAAATCCTCGACGGTTGATTTCAAGAGAAATGAAAATGAAATAAATCACTTCTGCGAAGGTGGAGAAATGAAGATAAAATAAACCTTTAAGACCCTCATGTTTAAATAAATTAGGGTTTATCAAACGGTCATGCCTCACATCTAAAATAAATACATAGCTAAACCGTAGCTTGAATAAATAGACATCTATTCACATCAATCATTCACATGATTTAAGATGGATATAACAACAATAATCAACGTTTCCTTGAAACTGCCAATTACAGTTGGAGTACAGGGGAACTAAAGATTTCCCCTCGTTTAGAACATAAGTAAAAGCCGTCGAAATGACATCATTAATTAACTATAAAGTCGAGAACTTTTAGATTAATCGTCTATGTTTGCTTTTGAAAGTTTCTAGGAATGGAAATTTTTAGCAAACCAAGTAACGCCTCTCTACCTCGTAATCTTTCATATTCCTTACTATACTTTTATCATGAAACAAGTGCGAAATGTCATAATAACAAAGCAAAGCTACTGTGGTCGTCCGAATGACTTCACATCATACTTTTACATCTCACTGGTCCTCATTTACCATGACAAATTACTACAAGGTATATATAAATTACTTAATGAATATATATATATACACATAAGTTAGTTTCAGTCAATTTTAAGTCGGGCATATGTGTAAGGGATAAACACACCTAGTTTAGTTATCGGGTATAGGAAAAATCCATTACTAAATTTAACAACATCAAGATAATGCTTGGCATATTTGTTTATATCACGCATGATCAATTACGTGAAAACTGTAAAAAATAAACGGAAAGAAATAATTATTACAAGAAGATATTTTTACCACTGTCTCGAAGCAAAGACAAAGCCAGTTGCAGACGTCTTCATTTATTATTGTTGACAGAAATTGTGTAGTACGGTTTTTCAATGTAACTTGCAAACATTTCGGTCAAAACATTGAACTTTTATTCAATAAAAAACCTTACACTGCAATGGTCATTGCCTCAAATATTCAAAACTCTGTTGAGAATAAAAGAGCCTTTAATGGATTTGACCTCCTTGCAGTGACTTCCCATCTCAACATCAATTTCCTTTTCCTATTTCTTTATCAAACAAAAATGTATTACATGTGTGTATGTAAATATATATCTCTCTCATAAATCCTTGTGCGATTATAAAAGTTGGGGTTTTGTATTTATATATTGATTTGCACAAAGGCTACTTAATTTCCTTGTTTTTTAATTATACGTAAAAATGAGAGCTGTTTATTACATATATCATCCTATGTGGTATAACCCTAGACACATGAATATCAAGGAGATTTGATTGTATTGATGGGAGAAATAGAGCACAAAACTTATAATAATTATTATATATCATTAAAGAGGTTATATTGAACGAGGGAGGGCTTTTGGTTTTGGAAGAACCGAAAGGGCATGGCCAAGCGTGTGGTGTATGATTTGAGTGTGTTTCAGACAAAGGACAATCAACTATCTGGTCTGCAACTTTCGGACCATATATATGTATAGATATATAATATAATGTTAACGATAGGAAAAGGTTAAAAAAGAAAGAAATTCTGATATCAGTGCGTGTGTTCTCGATGTGCATGTGTGTGTTGACAGAACAATCAGACACATACAATCAAAAATAAAATAGTAATTTCGTCCACAGGAAAAAAAATAATAATAATAAAGTGGTGCGATCCAGCGCATAGAATAGAATAAACATGTTATCTAAATTTGATAAATTATAAATATTTGTTCGAACTCATTCACGTGTGGGCTGGCTCAGGCTTTTGCCTTCTTCCTTCTTCTGACGATCAGCAGAAGAGAGGAGCCACTCGTGTGACACATTGTCACACTCATGAAATTATATGATGGAACTTCAGGAAAAATGAAATTCAATTTCTTGAAGCTCTGATAATGTAGTCACTTGCATTATTGAGACCAGTATCTTCTGTTACACTTGAAAAGCATGGAGCATGTCTGGTGGGTTTCTTCAGTTTAGGGTCCAGAAAATTAAATAATAACTATAATAATCATAGTAATTGGTTGATACTACGTACGTACAACATGTGATCGACATGGACGACTATGTTTGTGTATCGATTGGCTTCCACCATCAAACCAACGCTCATTGAAAAGATGACAAAAGTCTTTTAGTAACATTGAGATTGCAATCAAACATGTCTACACAGTGAGAAAAGAACAAAAACACATTGGCTAATAATGATATGTATCATAGTACAGATTTTAAAAAACCAACATTACTGTCTTGCTAGATATGATTCATCGGTTACATGCTACGTACTTCAGTTACTTTGTCCTAATGGAACTGGCAAAAATGCCCCTATCACCATAATGTTATATTTCTTGAATAACCTAACTCAAGAGTGGGATCGGAGATTTATTTGCCTTAGTTTTGCATGCTTTATGATTCGGGGTTTTCATATATCTAATCATCAGATGATCAAATAGTAATGTAGTGTGGTGAAATAGGAGATCAATAGTAACGAGAAAACAGTTGCCTGACAAAACTCGTTAAAAAGAACAAGTAATGCAATATACCTGCCATACATGAGACCCTAACCTCATAAAAACACAGACAATCATCTTTTTTTTTTTGTTTGCTGGAGTATTATCATGTTTTCATCCTAATAAAGCCTACGAAGTGAACTGGTACAATCTAATCAAAGCACATGGTGTGTATTGTATATTCATTCATTCATTCATTTTAAACGATCATGTTTCAACTACCACTTTCAAGTGGCTATTTGGGGTTTTTACCTTATTATATTATTTGCTTTGAAGTCAAGTCTCATCAATCACAACTACTACTACTACTCTATACTTTTATAGATACATATATGTGGAATATATGAGACTCCATAAGGTAGTCTATGTGAATAGTTTTCCTCCTATATCGAACTTGATGATCCTTGCTTGTAATAAAATTTATATATTTGAAGTTTGAAGACTTGATTGATTTAAAATGTGCACTTTGTACTACAAAAAGAAGGCAGTTAATCTATAGCTGTACAACTCATCAGCCATAACTCACCGCAGAGAGTCTAAAGAAGCAGGCGATGCAATATGAGCACTGCGGTAATAACAGGGATAAAAATTTCACCGGTGACCGATACCATATATAGATTAACGTTGAAAGGTAACTTAGTTCTCTGTAATATTTTTTTAACAGTGAGTGAAGTGTTCCACAAACACTGAGAGTTATTCAAAATGGCAATGCTCGCAGGAAAAACGTACGTGTTAGAAATATTTAGTATGCTAAAAGTGGTGAGTAAGGTTGGTTTTCCCCACTTTCCCATGATTTCCCTTGGATGTTAACAACTCAACGTCTTGGTAGTAAATGAACCCCTTATACTTTGCAGATTGCTGTTAAGTGTTTGTACACAATGGCCCCACCCTCTCTCTCTTGCACATAAATGATATCTTCTGATTTTAGATAGTTGACGTCAACAGAAACACTTCTACTTGGGTGCACACATCCCTATCACAGAGACTGAGTATACTATATTTAGGGTACTTACAGCCAAGGAAATTATAAGGGTGTTCTTGGAATTTGAAAGAAATGATCCTACAATGTTTCAACTTCTTGTTAACCAAAATACATAGATCAAGAAAGTACTTGAGGACAAGAGAGATAAATTAAGGCTGGCTCACCTTTAAACAATGGTTATTTGTAGTAACTTGGGGATAGATATATCAGAAGCTCTACTCGTGAAATGACAATGATTTAAGCCAAAACGAAAAGGATAAGATCTGTATTATATGATGGAGTTGGATACGTTCATAAATGCATGCATCTGTCCCATTATTTTGCTGATTCCTGCAAGCTATCAGCATTGCAGATAATTAATTAAATCGAAACCGAACGTAAAATTCAAATGATCTTGAAAAAAAACAACGAAATAAAACACGATCCCGATTTGAGTCCGTCAAAATTCTACCATTGGAAAGTAAAAATTCAAACTTTTTTTTTACTATGTCCTCTCTTCTAGTAATCTAATCATACTCCAATTCGAAAAAGAACAAATTTGTTTAACAGGTGCGTGGGTGAGTTTTCTCATCTCTCACCAGATTCTGTTTGATCATTTCCAAGAACCTGAAAGCTATGAAACGATGTCAGATTGGCTCAAAAGCAAAGGGATTGCTGGCATCAATAACTAGTCAGGTTCTTGAAATCTTTAAAAACCCTAACAGAATTTTACAACTTGTCCTTTGTTGCAATTGGACGGACAAGGTTTGATGAACTCACGAAAGAGGCCGTACGTAAGTGTATATATATATATATATATATATATATATATATATATATATGCATGATACATTGCACGCACTGCCCTAGGTTTTCTCTTTGGATGGCTTCCGTTCTGATGTAATCTATAGCTTGAAGGTATTATAGTTACTGAGACGTACAGTTTTTTTACTGCAACTCTATTCACCAACAACGCACATGCTTTATTATTATTATTATTATTATTATTATTATTATTATTATTATTATTATTAAAATCAAGAAAGTTGTTATTGCTGCACTTCTCCTGCATATTTTTAACAGCTTCAACGTTGTGCATCATTGGTAAGAAAAAGACCAAGCTGAGTATACTGGGCCGGGCCGGGCCGCACTGAGATATTGAAATTTCACTAGAGAGAATGATGATTACCATTTGATTTCTTTTTCCGAGTCGTTGTGGTTGAGCCTCGATTCAATTAAAGAGACATGCCTTATTAATAAACATCTTATATAATTATAGATATAAGATGAAAGAAGTATCCAGAGCCCAAACGAACCGTAGAGGGCCATTGGGCTGTGAATTGTTTTTCCATGCCTTGGCTTTTCTCACTATCTAAATTTAAAAGAAAACATGTCTGAAATTTAATATTAAAACGGTCACGGGGCTCGGCATGCTTGGTAAAAGTGATTGACATTTGACAGTGCTCAGTTTTGACCCATCAGTGTATTTAGTATTCTACTCCGCTTTCCTATGTTGCGCAGATTTTATTTAGTATTTTCAGTTGGGCGATTGAATCGAAATTTCTGCAATTTTTGACCAAAAAAGTGCCGAATTATTCTTTGATTGATACTTGAAAATTAGGAAACTTTCATTTGAGGATCAGTAGAAAATTTCATTTAAGATTCATGCCCTATTAGGTAAGAATTTAGTTTTAAGTACCCGATTTCTGCAGTACCATCATTGTTCTGCAGTTCTGAACTAACATAAAAACGAGCATCCGATACCAGCTCATATACACTTTATAACACTTTTTAAGTTTAAGTCCTTATCTTTAAATTTTACAGAAATTGAGTCCTTTTAAACAACAATTTCTTTTTTACAAGGTCTGACAAATATTTTAAAACTTTAACGGGCCTAAATTCAAATTAACCCTTCAAATTAACTCCCGAATGGGAATATATCGGCAGACATCTCATTCTCAAGGAGAGTCGATTTAAGCCGTTGTATACCTAAATACCTCCAATAATCGAAATTATTTACCTTTAATCAATCACTTGGTTTGATGGTAAATTACATTATGCTGAACAAAAGATTACGAATTCGGCAAATATAATATGAAGATGGTCCATTAGTATAACAATCTATACATGTTAAATTCAACACGGCGTTTGATAATTGAAAGAGCAAAGCATTTTTTTAAGATAAACCCAGCGGCGGCGGGTGGGTATGGTGTAATAAATAATCCACCTTCTTCGGCCTTACAAGGGTAGAAAACATAGACCAAAATTAAAACTAAAACGAAAAAAAAAACCCACATTAATTGAGGTTTTTTTCTCAATACCAAAAAAAGGACTATTTAAAACTTAGTCCCCACTTCCTTCACTAAAAAAGGCCACACCACTAATACAATAGTACCCCATAAATGTAATTATTCAATTGAACTGAGCACCAGCAAAGGTCTGTCCGAACGACCAGCTCGGCGGCGCGACGTTTTCGGAGACGAGGGTTCGTCCGTCGCCGGTCGTAACCCTAAACGATAGGCTCTGACCGTTGAGGTTGGCATTGCTTTGCCAGTTTTGACCCCAGTTTCTTGACATGGGCTGCCAATCTGTTCTTGAGCCCTTGATTGAGACAGCGTGGACATCGCCAGAACCGCCGACGTTTGTTACGAGTACGAGGTTGAAGAAAGAGTGTCCGTTGATTGTGAACCTTATGCCTCCCCTTCTCCGACATGGTACCCTACATACACACACACCCCACAGTTAAAAGACAGTTCATAACTAGAGCCGTTGATTGATTTAATGATAAAAAAATGCTATTACGTAATATATACCTTCTGTAAGAAACGGGGACAATCCCAGCTCTGTACTGAGCAATGTGTTGGAAAACGGGCTGGGACAAGTCGAAGTGCTGCAGCGGTGGATTGCACCAACCGCC
The DNA here is from genome assembly GCA_027422505.1 of Craterostigma plantagineum. Classification (NCBI taxonomy): domain Eukaryota; kingdom Viridiplantae; phylum Streptophyta; class Magnoliopsida; order Lamiales; family Linderniaceae; genus Craterostigma; species Craterostigma plantagineum. The sequence goes on along the minus strand of JAPQWV010000012.1, from coordinate 13,102,267 downwards.
GGCGTTGTTGGGCAAGGCGTTGTTCGGCGGGCAGAAGTTGGTTGCAGTCACCGTGATGGAGCCGGGCAAGCAGCCTTGGCCGCCGTTCGCCGAGCATTTGATCTCATAGCATGAGCCACAGCTCAGCCCATTGTTGAAGAGAGCTGTGCTCAGCGCTGCAGTGTTTGTACCGTAACCCTGGCTGTACAGATTTCCATATCCACAAGCCCCACCTAATGATGATGATCATTAATGAAAATGTAAGAAATATTATTGGTTTGTGTACCCCCTTAAGCTTAAATATTAGATTTTTACCCATTGTCCCAGAGGCATCACTACCACCGTAGAATGTTGCATGAGCATCGGTCCAGCCAACACCGTAGGCACGAGCAACGTTTGGCGTTATTGCAATAAAAGAAGCAAAGATGAGTCCAAGAAATGCCATTATTATTTATGCAGGAGAAGCCTTGGCGTGCGAATTTTTGTATTGTAGGATATGGAAGTGGTAGGATGTGGTGGCGGTGTATATATAGAGAAAATAAGTGGGGGCAATTGTTTGTTTAGTAATGATTATTATTTTCATTTAGTGCAAATTACGAGTCAGGTCCCAAAAGATAATTTAAATTAAGTTTCAGACCCTGTCAGAATTTATAGTTTTAAGGACCCGATTTTTATGAAATTTAGAGATACAGACCTAAATTGTCGCAAGTGTATTGAATATGAAGTGGTATTGTAGATCCATGAAGTGGTAATATAGACCCATGAAGTGGTACTGGTGAACCGTGAAATGCTATTGTAGACATATGAAGTGGTACTGTTGAACAGAGAAGTGGTACAGCAGAATCGTTAAGTGTTTCTGCAGAAATCCGGTCCTAAAAAAACTATGAATTTTCTGACAGGGTCCTAAAATCTAAATGAAATTTATGTTGGGCCTAAACTTATAAGAGCCCCTTTCATTTATTGAGTAGAGAAAAAGAAAGAGCAGAGGAGAAATAAATAAATAAATGGGGGAGTTACAGTTACAGTTGAGATTCATCGCGAAGTACGGGACCATAATAAACAACTTCCCATGATGGAATTAAATAACAGAAAAATTCAAACCTGTATTCATGTTTGTCTAGAAAGATAATTTCATGCTGCGTGAGGAGAATCTTGCTGCTTTTTTCAATTTTGTTTTTCGAATTTTAAATGTGGGTATTCGCTCTTCTCTCTAAATTATTTATTTACTAGGATTAAAAGCCAAGTGTCAATATTCAACTCTTTGCATGGGTATGGCAAAACACATTTTGCAGCAAAACACCAATTTTCTTGAAACTAGCTAGGTGTTTGTTTCTTTGTGAATTAGCTTAGATTATGAATTGGCTTGCATTATATATAAAACTCACAGTGACTTGATTCTGATGTGTTGAAATCTCCATCGAAAATGGGTAGTGACTAGTGACACATAAACGTTGTGGAGCATGCGTTTTGTTCGAACAAATAGGAATATATGTTGTCTAACTCTGAACTGAAACACAGAAGAAGGTGGAAGATATTGAGAAAAAAAAAAAGTTGAGATCGTTTTCACTTTTCAGACGTACGTTCACATGTTTCTGCTCATTAAAGTGGAAAATTTTAATTTGGGTACATAATAGGACCTTGTGACTATTTACTTTCATTATTAATATATATACATTAAATAAAAGCGCATACTATCGAGCGGTAAGTGTAATAAAAAGCACAAGAAAACACTCCCACCGCACATGGACGCAGCTCTGAGAATAATATCGTCAACAGCTAGCTGGGCTCATCTCGTCCGTCACTTAATTATAAATATATATACATATATATATATATATATGTGTGTGTGTGTGTGTGTGTGTGTGCATTATATAACATGGTTAATTAACATTTGAAAGCTGCGGCTAACTAATATTTAATTACATGACATATTTAGGATATATAATATAGCTGGCGGGATACGTGAACATTTATCTGTCTTATTTGATTAAATTCAGATACACATGCATGTTATATGTTAATAATCTGTGGTGATTGATTGGGATTGTGAATATCATTATTGTTCTAACAACATAATCTCAAACGATTTGACGACTAATATTTCATGATAATATGGATTAATCGCGCCATCTTCGGTCATTTTTGTAAAAAATATTTCGGTATTTATGTTTATAAACTGCTGGTATATAGTTGCTCACTTTAGTTTATACACGACAGCCCTCATGCAATGCAACGAATCTTAACCTGAAATTAGATATTTTTCCTTTTAGTGTTTTCCTATTGCGGGTTATTAGTCAAATAATTAATTTAACGGGGGAAATAGGATCCAACTTAATAAATACCAATTTATTTTATAATAATTTTTAGCGAGATGAAGATTATTGCGATGCGACGATGAAAAGTAACGATTTCACCTTTTGAAGAAAAACAATTCAAATAAAGAGGCTTGTCATGCATTTTTTATACCTTTCTCACATTCCTCCCTGTGCTATAGTTGTTTTCATGCAAGGAATTGAATGACTATGTTTTCAAGAAAGAAATCCCAACAAATAAAGCACACACACGCACACACAGAGGTGTTGTTCAATTTGTCTTCTTCCACGAGGAAAAAGAGGATAAACTTAAAGATAAAAAGAAAAATAAAGTTTTATCGGCATGTGTAAAAATCTTCTGACCGTTCTTTATAAACGGTCTTAAATGGCGGAGATAGAGTAAATGATGCACATGCACAAGAAAAATACAAAAAAGAAGAAAAAGCAAATCTATGTGCAAATGCACCCTGTTTGGAAATTCTACGTGTTCAAAACTGATTTTGCTGCTTTATACTATTACCTATACATTGATTTGTTTCGTTGTTCCAAGGTCCTTGTGTATTTAATTACCGCGGTATACTTATTTATATTTTAAGGAAGCTTCATTTTTCGCTTTCGTTAAACGTTACGTCGCTTTCGATTGGGGTCCTTCTATCGGCCAAGATAAACAAAATTGTTGTCATTTTTCTTTACGGTTGAGCCGTCTATTATTCCAATTAATTATGTTTTGGCATTTGCATAGTCAATATTTTATTCAGTTTCAGTGGGATTCGTCTTTTAAATTATGAAATGATAGGACTCAAATCGGCGTGGAATAATTAATTAGAGTTAGAAGATCTTCTTTTTAACATCAACCGAAACCTAACTACAAATATTACATTTCGACTGAAAATTTACGACCGATGTATATTAAACGGTCAATAACGAACGAATTCACGGTCTATTAACGGTCCATATATAAAGCGGGTATTTTCTAAAGTATCTGACTGCTCTAACCAGATGACAGTTTCTTGCCTACGCTCGAATGAATGAATCTCTTTTACCTTCGCAAAGCTATTCTCCGAATCCCCACATATTGTATGTTATGTAATATCTTCTGCTGCATTAAGATTGTTTTTTTTAAAGAGGTTTATTCTTTGTTGCAAACTGCCAAGAAGATAACGAATAAATAATACATTTTGACTGAAGGGAGAAAGAGCTACCTAAGCTAACCCATCCCAGGTTAACTTTTGTTAGTGTAAGAAGACCAATAAAGATAGATACGGGGAGCGTACCACAAATCTTATGTGCATTTTATGTGGGGTCCAAAAATATTGCTTTAGCTGCCCTGTCGTCGTAGGAGTAATAGTTATTTAATTAACTAACACAAAACTCATTATCTGAAGATAATCAGATTGTTGCATAGATCATTTCTAACATATGTTTCGTCTACAACAAATCAATGAACCACATGCGTCCCATCTAATGCTTGTCATGAAGAGGATGATTGAAGAGCCATGTTTCTTTGTTCGATTTTGATATGTAATAATGTTACATCGATGAATGGATTTATGCTCACGGACGGACCCAACGTCAAATTGTTTCTTCGTTGGGCCGAATCTAAACTGAGTATGCTACGTCGTATAGAAACAGGGAAAAATGACATGACAGTAAAACACAAATATTACATTAAAAGCCTGGTACTCACCCATTCCAATAAACAAGCATTTTCCAAGAATGAAAAAGATCGAGTCAAATACAGATGAAAATGCTGCGAAACAATACACAATACCATACAACACAATGCAAACAAGCCCTAAAGGACGGCTTAATTCCGCTTAAGTAGCAAGACTCACCATTACCATCACTTCAATCCCAAACTCTCTAGAGTCTTTGAAGAACCAGCGCCGCTATGATCCATCGATCCCATCAAAAGCTTCGGAGAAAAAGCCTCAGTTTTCTTCAATTTTCCTGGAAACTCCCTGTTTGGGTTTCCCATAAAAGACATGCTTTTCTTGAGTCTGCCGCGATTTAAAGACAGCAATGTGTTCTTAGTAGGTGTGTGTAGTGCCCCTCCTACACAATCTCCAGCCTGGACACAGCCCCAACTAGTCTTCTGCCGCTGGACATCCTCGGAAAACGTCTTAGGCCGGGGAAAGCTACTCCTCAATCTAGTAAAGAGTCTCTGATCTGGGGAGCTTTCTTCTTCGAGTTTATTACATACGGGGCACAGAGGATCGCTTTTCCTTGACTTTGATGTCGTCTGCTCCAAGCAGTCTGCGTGGAAAACATGACGACATGAGAGCACACTAGCAGTTGGCATATCTCCGCTCTTTATGATTCGACGAGAACTCCATGGTGACCTTTGCGAAAGGAATCTCTCGCATAGCCCACACTTGACGGAATCTGGCTGGTTTGAGAGGTTGTGCTCGACTGGTTCTGCTGTTTCGGGGAGATCAAGAGTAGCAACAGCGCTGCTTAGAAGGAGACCTTCTCTTTGTGGAGTCCTGGGGTCAAAATCTGTGGTCATAGAGAGAGGGGCACTCATATGCTCTCTCCCAGGTGTGTCCGACGGTAATAATACCACAGGGTGAATGGCTTTAGGCATGAATCAGCGGCGATTTGTGAAGTTGCGATGGTGAGAGGAATGTGGTTTAACCAATGAGTCGTAGTCGCTGCTACCATCTGATCTGGATGATGTGGATCCTCTACTGCCTTGGGCAATCGATGTTCCCTGTAAAGTTTTTTGTGTTGAGAAGTCAGTCTTGGTTAAGTACAAACAGACAATGAAATTCAATCACGACCTGAAATGTATACCTCCAATGTCGGTGAGAAGGAGAATGGCCTCAAAACCACATCTGCCGAAAAGGGCATAAAATTAGCACTGTTAGTACACAATAAGCCCGACAAACTACATTTGAGAAGCAAGAATTGAGCAACAGTAGCCGGGTCCTACTTAAAATGAGTAAAAATAAGTTCTTGCTGCAACGCCATCATAAAGAATCTACGTAGAACTCAAAACGCAGTGATAGGACCTGCTCATACAGCACATATTACTACCTTAAAAGCTAGAATAAATGAAGGAACAGAGTATAGTGTATCCTTTCTGAACCTCATGAACAAGACAGACAGTAAAACCTCATGAAGCAAGCAGGGAAAACAAAATCAAATATACATGACTACCTCTCCTCGATGTACCATAGTCATCGGTACTGATTTCTTGTATAGCAGGAGGATTCCATCGCTGGGTAGATGATATATCAGATGGACTGCTTAAATACTGACCATTGCCATCAGCCACCATAAAATGATGGGCGGCCAGATTATTTGCCCTCACCCAACTTCTACTTTCTCTGCTATTGGACGAAGCAGAGGACATAAACAATTGACCCCGATCATGCGAATCAAATGACATCGTTTCTGATTGGAATCGGAGATTTGAAGGTGGCGGAGAAAAGCTGGTGTTGGTCCTCCAATAGGGTTCATGTGGCCCCATGGACCAGTCACCACTGGCCGCATTAGACCCATGTGGCCTAGCGGCCACACAACAAAGGGACCCCGTTTTAGCTATATTTCACAAGACTGAACAGATTCGAAGTCTTCACCTCGAGTTCCAATAAGAAGTACCTATCACCCTAGCTTTTGAGAATGAGACAAACTCAGGGGAAGAGATGGATAACTCTTGATCATAAACCCATACTGATTATGTAATCCAGACGACAACCAAATAAACGAGCCAATTAGATATTATGGACTAGACATAATTACACCTCACAACCTTCCGTCCACCACACAACTTACTCTAATTTTTTTTTCTGGACTAAGATAACCGCTTTGCATTCCAAGGAAAGATTGTTCTTCAAAATGACCAAATGCTCGAAGTGCAGATACCTAACATCGCAAGAAGAAACAAATTCAGTGAAGCACAGGTTACACTTAAAAGAATAAAAGATTTCGAATGAACAATAAAATCGCAAGAAGCAATTTTTCATACATTCTCTTCTTCCTTCTACTCAATAAACATAAGATTTACTGCTCGGTATCCTTTTCTTCACAACTTCGTTCTTAAAACAATATCAAGAACACAAACGATGCACGTCTCAAAAAAAAAAACTAACTCTTAAATGACAACCAAAACAACGCTCTCTAGCTCTTCGTAAGCGTATATCTTTCAACCATTTCAGAATCCAAATACCGCAGCTGAAGACCCTTCAAAAACTCAAACTTCCCGAAAATTTCAACTCAATAATCAGCTCACAGAAGGTTTCGAAAACAGAATGCAAAATGATACTACCGAAAAAAACTTACCAAACAGAGCTGACACAACAGAGAGAGATATACCCGATAAATAGAAACATACACTACACGCAGCTTTGAAATTCTAGATAGAGAGCTGACTAAAAGTTTGAGCTTTGTAACCGATGACTAATGAGGACTGAAACGTCGTACAACCCTAATTTGAGGGAAGGCAGAAACCCACGATTTTCTCTACATTTAGCGTTATTTTTCATTTCTGCCCCTGTTCTTTAGTATTTATGTCCAACGCCCCTCGCAATTCTCATGCATTGTATATTCTTCTTCTAATCACAAGTTTAATAATAATAATAACGATAATTGGTAACGTGGTCCACAATCTTAGCTGTTATTGTTATGTTATATGTCCATTCATTAATCAATCTGCGGCTAGAATGGGATGCCTTCATAATAATATAACTAACATAAAAATATACTACTACCTCCGTCCCAAACCGTTTTGGACATTTCCTTTTATAGCAAAAAACTACCACAAATAATCAATATAATACTATTAAATATTCTTAAAAGACGTGTCAAAATATACACTTTTCACCTTTTAATTGTACTATATTATTAAAATATTCAATTTCTTAAAAACCGTGTCATACCAAATGTCCAAAACGGTTTGGGACGGATGGAGTATTAAATTTATTTTAGTTTAATATATTTAATTGGTAATTATAATTTAATTTATAAGCTTATAGATATAATAGTAATTGTTGGAATCGTGGACAGGGTGTCAGAGGGGGTGAATAATACCGGTCACGTCGGGTTAGAGAGTGAAACCGGTGTCCAATCTTCAATCAAAGCCACATATGGAATACCATAGTCTTTGATTGTGAATTATATGTAGCGGTTTGTGTACGTAAGTGAATTGCGTCGGTTTTGGTGTATGAAGGTGGTTGAGGCATATTGTCGAACACCTTGAATGAGATTATTGAGAGTGTGTGGTGTCGGTTTGTAGGAGTAGAGACACGAGAATTTGTTTATGGAAGTTCAGAGGCTCAATACTCATACGTCTCCCCTTCTTCCCCGCAAGGAAGGTTTATACTAGAAGCCTCGGTTTACAACTTTTGTCGTACAACCTCCTTAGATAGACTGACTCAATACAACCCTCACGATTATATTATGCTTACTAAACTCCTAGATCACACTAGACAGCTTTTTACCGTCCGTCTCCTTCAAGAACTTTTTACAGTCCCTTGAGAACTTACGGCACCTCGCAAGGTCAACAGCAATGGTTGTAGGCCGCACCCTCACAAACCGCTTGATTTTTTACGTCTCTATGCTAAGATGGCATTGTTCTTTCTTGTCTCGATGCGAAGACTACATACACTTGTTTATAGTCTACGTGCTAAGACTTCTCACTTAACTAAACTATGTGAAGCTCCCATTCCTATTGTGTGAGTGAGGTGTGTGAGTTTGGACTTTTTAGCTCTCTCTATGTTTTGAAACCCACACATAAAGAGGAAGAACTCTATGTGTTCTTGTTGGCTCTAGGATCCTTAGTTTGTTTCTGTCCTTCTCTTGTTTATTTATTGGAGTCCAGCCTTGATGTAGTCGTTAGACACATTAAAATAGTCGTTGGAAGCTTTTGTCTTGACTTGGTCAATGTTGTCAACTTCAGCTGTTTGTACCTGCTGCTGCAGTAATATGTATGTACACCAGTCAACAGTTGACCAGTCAATCCAGAGCAAGACCGGTCGGTCCAGTCTGAGACCGGGACCGAGACCGGGACCGAGACCGGTTTGACCGGCAGTTGACCGCGTTGACCGACATTTGACCAGTCCGGTTTTTTGCCCTGGGCTCATATTTAATGTCCGTTTTCAAACCGATCTCATCTACACACTTAACTAAATATGTTAGTAACACAATAATAAGTTTTGTATTCATCAAAACGAGATTGCTAGATGTTATAATCCAACAGTAACTAACTAAAGATAGTAAATAACTAAATATAGTAAATAGAGTTGTGGGTGATTTTTCTTAGTTTTATTATTATTTAAAATATAATATAAGGTAACTACAGTACACACAGAAGTTCACAATCTACCATTTTCATTTCATTTTCGTGTTATTATTATATACAAAAGGTGGAATAGTAGTATTGTATTTAAAAAACAGAAGGAGGGCCTCTGACTGAGTGGCCCATTTGTAATGTCGGGCTTCGAGTTACCAAAAAGGCCCAGTAATATCATCTTATGTCGACATCAATCTAGAAACTTGCAAGTCAGTTTTTTTCACAGAGCTCTCCCATATCAATGTTGAAGTGATGTAATGTTAATATTAATATACTTCCACGTATGAATGATACAAACTTTGCGCTTAAAGTTAAGAAGTTGCATATACGTTTTATAAATTAAAGATATACGTACAAATTGAAATGCATGTCATTTTACTTCAGATGAACCATATGCATGTCTCCACCTGTCAAGGTATTTAAGAAGCAAGCAATCCCATTCCAAGTAATAACATCAATGATATTATTATTACATGGTCGATCACCGGTCAAACCCTTAATTATTGATATATATATGTTTTGTGTTTAACACGTAATCGAGGTTGGTTGGATGATCTGCCGTGAACGGCATTAGTACGACCACTGTTTGGCTTTGTTCTTGATTGAGACAGCGTAAGTTAAATCGAAGACCAATCAAATCATGGCATTTTTTTTGTGTATCTGTTCTGTTCTGATCCAAGACATCACCACCAAAAGAACGCCGACGACGACAACCATGTACTATATTGGGTCCTTTTATGTATCTTTGCTTCAACCTTGGATGAAAATAAATGCCATTTATTATATGCACGAATAAGAGAGGAGCCTCTTGCGGGATGAAGAAAACTTCTAATTACTCTCATCCGTTTAAGATTGACTTAAGAATAAATAATGATTTGGACATGTGATTAAATTCAGACATCCCAATGAGGTCAGCAGGTTTGAAACTGAGGTATAATATTATCGGTTAATTTAGGATCAGGCCCCAAAAGTATATTTGCAATTAAAGATAAGGACATATGTAAGTTACATTTAGAGATAATGACCCAATTTAACTTTCATTTAGAGATTAGGACTCATGTGGTACCACAGACCCACGAAGTGGTACAACAGACCAATGAAGTGGTACCACAGACCCATGAAGTGGTACCACAGACAAATGAACTGTTACTGCAGATAATGAAGTGGTATGGGGGAGCCATGAAGTGTTTCTGAAGAAAATTGGTCCTTAAAACTAATGCATTTTCTGACATGGGTCTGAAGTGTAACTGAAACGAAAAATGTCCTAATATTATATATGCATGGGAAAAGATGACGAATAAGGCATGCATCGATCAAGCTGTAGATAAGATTTTGCAGCGCGTGGGGTCATGAAATTCAATGGTATATAATACAAATTCACCAACTTTAAAATATCTTTATTCAACCTAAGCCGTTTTTGCCCACGCGTATTAAAGAGATTGGTTTATTCTGGTCCAAAACGTTAGCTTTAAAATGTCAACGTCGTGCAGATGAACTTAGCTAGGCCAGAAAAATGCTGCTGTGCATGCAATGCATCTAAGATTCTTAGAGAGTAAAGAACTTGCAAAGACTAAATGCCGTAAAGAATCGATTATTGTCATAAGATATTAAAGGCGCATGTGAATAGAAGAGGAACATGTTCACTCACCAATTATAGATTGCATTTTTCCATGCATGTCCATGGAAAAATAGAAAAAAAATAAATTGTACGCATGATAATGTTGACGGACTGGTTGTGTAGTTAGTATTTTCGTGTCTTTTTCTAAATGCTGCTTCAGATTCATTCTCTCAAATAGCAATATGCAAGTATACTTACAACTTATCCTTTCTTTATTAGATGTGTCTTGACGAAATTGTCAAAGCAAAGACTAATTGGCTCGTGCTTGTGTTGTGGTAGTTAAGCAAGAAATTGGCGGCGTCTAAAGTGAAGAAGATCAACTTGTACTAATAAAATAAATCAAAACCGCACGCTTCTCGTTTGTCTACGTCCAAATAATGCAATATTATACATACTTTTTTCTTCGTCTACTCTACACAATAACTATTATGTAATAATAGTCTTGCACAGACAATGACTTTCATGCCAATCCATGACTAAAAAAAGATCCTCCCAAGAAACCCTTTTCTCACTGCAAATGATAAACTGGATTCTCAAAGATTGACTGATGATGATCGTTGATCACTTCAAACTTCACTGCTGCCTCTGGACAAGCTTGCCAAAGCTGAGTCGACTTACTGTTGTTGCAAGAAAATAAGCTTTCTTGACTGTTGCCATTATTATCGAAGGACACATAGTTATTATTATTATATGCTGTATTCTCATCCATCGTCAACTGTGGCAGCAAACCCATGTAACCAAATTCCCATAGATGAGTTAAAGAGCAAGTTCTTGGAAATTTGAATTCTTCCATAGCTCCCTGATAATTACCACAGATTGCTTCAGTTTTTTGATCAGCAAATGAGCCATCTGCAAGAAAGACTCTTTGTTCTTCTTCTTCTTCTTCTTCTTGTTGTACTTCACAATGCCTTATTACACTCTTCTTCTTGTATATCCGACACAGCACCCAATCATCCAACTGACGACAATAATAGATCACCAATAAAAGTTAGAAAAAAAAAAAAAGAAAGATAACACTAGTTTATACTTTGTCGTTCGATGCAAAACTTACTCGCATGGATCCATTATTATTACTATGCTTGTTAGAAGGTGCCCTAGTAGATTGATCACTCATCAATCTATACTCATGCATGATCCAATCAGTCTTTACTCCCTTTGGTGGCCTACCCTTGTAGAAAACCAATGCTTTCTTTACGCCAACCTTCTTCGACCCGCTATAGATCGCTTTGTCAGTGCCCGTCGCCTTCCAATAACCCGAAACTGCTGCTCGGTTGGGCCTCAAACCGTTGGGGTATTTTCTGTCTCGAGGACTAAAGAAGTACCATTCGTTTTCTCCAATCTGAGTTTTTTCTGCAATCACAAAAACCATGCTTCACATGTAAGAAAGAAAACAAATAACATATATGATGAAAATCTTGTAATTAAGTTAATTACAGACCTGGTAATTCCCAAGGATCGAATTTGTATATATCGACTTCTGGGATTATTGAAACGGGGCAAGGCTTTGATCTGACTTGGTTTCGAAGGTAGTGCATCATTAGTTCTTCATCAGTTGGATGAAATCTAAAACCAGGTGGAAGATTGTTAGAGCTGCTGCTATTCTTTGCTACCATCTTTTCTTTTTTCGGGGAATATATGTGTTATAGCAATAAAAGGATATTGAGATTATTATGATTGGTTGTTTCTATTTTCTTATAATAAAGACTATTTATGTGGAGGAAGATGAGAGTTTTTCTGAACTGTTTTGCAAGGAGTTGGGCAGTAGTTTTATAACCGAAGTTTTTTGTCTTGTTGTGCGTAATCTATCCCATGACTCGTGCATTTTTTTAATACATTGTATATCAAGATATATAGCTTTATTTCGAATAATTAATTCCTTAGTTTGGTGATACTTTAACAAACTCTGATTCATCGGCTATTTTAATATTGATGAAGAAAAACTCCAATTTTTAATTCACGATCTGGTGGGACCCTATTTAAGGCGACTACAGAAATAATAGTAGGAAACGACAAGCTTCTTTCTTCTCTTCTCTTCTCAAGAGGAAAATAATATCAATCTTGGAGTGGTTGGACTAGGGTTTACCTTGGATTTTAGTTCTTTATTTAATGATATTATATATATATGGGGTAGTGAAAATTTCAATCCGCCTTTATGAGAAATGGATGGGGGTGCGGATAGGACACGTGTCCATCAAGTAGGAGTGGGTAGTTTGAGATAAGCATTGACAAACGATATAAAGATGATGAAGAGATTACTTGTGGGTTCTTATTCTTATCTTCATGAATATTGAAAGAGATGTCATATTATTATTAAATCAAATAATTTTGTAGCTTAATTAGCCGCTGTATTATAAATATAATCTTCTTATCTTAGCACGTGGCGTACACGAGAAGTATACTCTATGTATCGACCAATTATTGGCTCTTGTAGTAAAAGACGGTGAGAATGAATATTCTTTCTCAACCAACGACTGTGTATGTATTCTATAATGTCAATCTAATGGCCAATAATGATTGGCCTAACCCTTCAGGCCAATCTGAATAATTTATATGTAGATATATTATAAGGTTAGTCATGCATGCAATCAAGAATCAACATCTACTTTTTCGATTTTGTTTTTTCCCTCCAAACTAAGAAAGAATGAATCCTCGCATAGCCCAAGGGCTAAATAATTTAATGGGAGGTTTCGAATTTTTTTTTCACTTTTTCAAGAAATACATTCCATCTCTAAATTCAAGCTTCTCTTCAGCAACTAGCCCAGACAAGAAGCTCTGCAGCTGTTGGATTGACTTGTCATAAGAGGGATCGCCAATGCAGAACATCTGTAGAGAGGAGAATCAATTTTACATTTCCATAAAATCCACTGAGTTATTTCAATAAATTCAGATGTTTTACCTTAAGGGTATTGTGAATTCGATCTAATGACATGCTCCCGAAATTCGTAAGCATCCCCGAGATAAATTTCTGGGAAAGAGAATCATAGGTTCAGCATCTGTGTGATGTAATCATAACCTTTTGCAGAGATTTACTACCTCATAAACGGTCATTTCTTTGCGAAGTTGATCCTCAGAAGATGCTACTGATGCCTCTGCATCCTCTTCGCCCTCTTCGAAGCTATTGCTGTCTACTCCATTCGTTACACTATCAGCAGAACTTTCCACCAAAGAGAATATGTGCTCACCAGAATCTTGTACTGATTCAGCTACGACTCCCTATATTAATTATCACGAAGAGAACGTAGAATATTATAGAAAAGTCGAAAGAAGAAACAAGGATAAGTTGCTCCGCTTGAATTATCGAATGAAAATATCAGTTGAATGAAAATCAAATGATATATGGCGAAAGAAAGCATAATGAGGTGCAATGAAGAAAATAGGAACCTTGTTTATCCAGTAGTATATTCTTCTCTTCAAGACATCCACTGTGACACCTACAGCATCGGCGAGGTCATTGGAGGTCCAACTGTTGGAATAAAAATAAAGTTATATTGTAAGAAAATTATCCCAAGTATATCGCTTCAAATTTGACATAAATGAACGACTTCAGTTATTAAGCTCGTGCGATTGTAAAGAATATAAGTTAACTTGTCATTTCTTCGGCAGTAACATTAATGAGAATCAGTGAAGTTTTACTTGATTCAACTCAACAAACTGTAACCTTTTCTGGTCTTCAAATTGACAGATGATAGAAGCCTGAAGAGGAGTGACTGTGAACTGCAGCATTCTATCTTCAAATTGCAGCTCTAGCTGGACAAAAGGGCAACAGATTGTCACTTCCATTGCTGGAAGAATCGAAAAGGCCAAATAAAAGGAGAGAGATGCAAGCATAGATGTCAGATTGTTAGGTTTCTCATGATTTTTTACGGTTCTCAGTTTCTAGGGAGCATAGCTACGTGTACAGAGATAAAACGTACTAGGCAGGAGACAAACCTTCACAGTACCGAGACTTTTCTTCCACAGGAGCTTGCGTGGGGTCTTGATTTCATGAAACCTTTTAGCATAATCACTTAGAAGCTGATCCACTGGTGCGGGAATATTGAGGCTCTCATCCTGAAAAGAAGTAAACAAATCCCAACTAGGTGACAAAGTTTCCTCCATTTGCTGAACTGCCCAAAAATCAGAGAAGTTCAAACCTGGATAGATGGCCAGAAATTTGATGAAATTATGGTAGCATTAAGGCTATCTAAAGATAACTCGTGTTCTTGCACTCCTGTAACTGCATTATATTCACGTCGACCCATCTTACAAACTTGCAACAATAATTCATAGAAACTTTCTATATGATGTACAAGAGGAATCACTGTGTTTTTATATACTTGGAATAATAAAAATAGAGCGGGAAACCTGGCTGAGGATCTTGTTTTTTTATATTTGTGTTAGTCCTCTTGGAATCAATAAGATCATTAAGCATTATTTCACACTTCTGCATGAAGCTTTCTCCAAAGTGAATCTGCAGCGAGAAACATCAAGACCACAAGTCAAAAATAAGAAGGCAAAGAAGCTTGAGAAGCTTAAAGGAATACACTTTCTAGACTTCTACTTTTCTTCAAAGCAACAAATCATATATCCTTTTTAACTTATACTCTTCTTCAAATCAACAAATCATAGTAAATGAAGACACACTTTACACATATGAAACTACTACCTTGAGGAGTTCCAAAGTGCGTATCTCAGAATCGATATCATAATCAGATTTGTTGAGGAGCTTATCAGCTAGCATAACTCGATACTCATTCACAAGCTGATCCTTTGAACCGATTATGCCCACAATCATACCGAGAATGTCGACCTTCCTCCTATGCCTACTTCCTTTTAAGGGGTCAGCCTCAACTGGATCAGGCTCCCAGCTTATAATAGGGAAAATTGCGTTAGCTGTTAGCTAAGATCTCTTGTCCATAATAGAATGGAGGTGTAAGTAAAGTTTAAGGCTAACCTTTGTGCATTAAGCCAGGCTTGCTTGTCATCAACGTTCACATCATCATCATTAGTAGGATTCTCTTGACTTTCTTCATCTCTGTTTAATTCTTCAAGAAGGCTATCGCCAGAAGTTCCAGGTCCATTCGCGTTTCCATCAGTTCCATCAGTAAGCATAGTAACAATGCATTTAATAGTATCTTTCCTTCCTCTCAAGTATTCTCTTATTGGTTCGCCAACAGACTCAAGGAATACGCCTGCCGGATCTATTGTTCGAAGTGCTTTTATGGTGGAAACATATTGAAGCAGTATATCATTGGTTGAGGCACCGGCCGTCAGTAAGCGGTATTTCAACGCATCAATGAACGAATCAACAAGTTTCGAGTGCTGCCCAGTATACTCAAGACATTGTTTCAGGTCCGCAATTGCAGGGGAGCTAATTTTAAGGATGATAGGAATATCCATGTGAGCGCAACATAACGGATTACATAAAACACAAATCAGTTAAATTGGACCAACAACCTATCCTCTATTCTTCCTGATAAGCAATTATGTAGCATGATTACGGCGCAGCAAAAAAAACATACTCATTGCTTGACATTTTAGTATGCCTCGGTGTAAAACAATGGGCTAGCAAAGAAAATTTACCTGTCAGGATAATCCACGATAATTTCAAAAAGCTTGGCTATCCTAAGATCTTGTAATGTTTCATAAGCGAAGTACTCTAAACGCAACTGCCATCGAACAAGTTCTTCAGAAGTAGTTCCACTCAAATCATAGATAAAAGATGAATGAGATGCCAACGGGGATTTTGCACTAGAGGAAGCATTAGCATAGCGTTTTGAGTCACCAAGGTAGGACAGAAGTGCGTGTAAAAACTGGAGGGGTACAGCCTGCATAACAAAGGTTCTACTTAGAATTCAAGCATTAGTAATGATTCATGCTGCATCATCAACTTGGTATCCCAGAATTGTCTAGAATGCAAGAGAAGTAAAGTAAATAAGCATGAAATTCTCACTCCACTACTTAATATGTGAACTTACTCAAGTAACATATTTCTCAAGATGAATTACCTGTATCCACCTTCTAATGGACTCCAAAACTGAGAAGCTGAATTCATCACCAGCCAGCTCATGTACTTTAGCCTGTCAAAACAAGAGAGTATTTCAGAAGCATAAACTAAACAAAAACACAAACAGGTACAAAGGACAAAAGGAGATTGTTTCCTTCAATTTGCATGATAGTACTTACAAATTTACGAACAGCACTTGGGTATAGAAATTTTTACGAGCATAGAAATTTGAAAGCTTGCACAGGACAAGAAGAAAAAAAGAAAAAAGGAAGAAGAAGCAACCTTCAAAAGAGAAAATATTGCAGATGCGTAGGCATCTTCTGCAATCGAGGTGAATCCAAGACTCCTAAGATCACGTACCACGACCCCAATTTTCCTAACTAACTTGTTGTTACTCAAAATAGTTCTACTGTTAGGGGTTCCTTCAACATCTGTCTCTACTGTCATATGGTCCGGGTCAATTCCATGATCCGCCTGCAACTCATTCTCAGAACCCATAGCCATGATGCTACTCAACTCCTCCAATTGTCCCTTAAAGTACCAGTGGAGTATGTCTACAGATTTTTAAAAAAAGTCTTAACAGTTAGGCAGGTTATACGTGATACATCAAAAGCAAAGGATTTTCCAAAAGGCAACCTCCCTTTACAATAGCCAATACACGCAAATGCTGGTTCATGTTATATCTGTATTATTACTTTAGACACAGCACAACTAAAGGACCCAAATCCCAATAGCTGGCAGCTGCTATGAGATTGTAAGAAAAAGGTACCAGAAAAGTGTCGACGAAGACTGGCCATGAGAACTGAGGATACTGCTAACTGATATTTTGAGAACAGATAATTAATCTGTGAATCGGAATGGGTTTTCGCCTTGGACGTTACTTCGCTGGACATCTCCAGAGCATCAAGCAAAATTAATAGACACTTCTCTAGGTATAGTTTTTCAGCCAAGATCTCTTCCAAAGCTCTGTGTATCACATCCTGCATCTCATGTTGTCTATCCTATTCCGACATAAAACAAACACCGCGCTACATGAATATAGATTATGAAATGCAATCCAAGCTCCAGCTTTATAAGACAAGTGACATCTGAAACGTAAACATACCATATCCACTTCTTCCGAGTATGGATAATCAATGTAGGCATCGAAATGCTTCCAAAACCTAGATGCCCCCTTTTTCTCAAACACTTCCTGAGGCAATATAGATAATGAGAAGAATATAAGAAAAATAACATGAAATTAAGAAACGGATGTCACGTACAAAAACGAAATAGTCACCGCTAAAAGGTAGGAAACTAAGTCAGTACAATAAAGCTCAGTCATATATATGTCTAAAGTTCGATAAGATGCTCACTTCGATGATTCCGCAAAAATCTCTTGAGCACGAACACTTCTAGCTACAATTCCAGTACACTTTAACAGCACTCAAATGTTAACGAACCACAAATATGGATTTTTACATATTACAAGTCCAATATGGCTCCGATTCCAGTTAAACTCGATGATATTCTGACTTATGCAATGAAAAAACCATAGAAGAGAAAAACCCCACACTAGAATACACCACCAGAACCTACACTTACACTTTCGATAACCCCACAACATCAACCACGCACACCGAGCACGTTGTAGTAAAATTCTCAAAGTACCTCCATAGAGGAAAGGAAATGTTCGACAACCAGCGATTGCAGGCCTTGACCGCATAAAATTCGCACGTGAGTGGACAAGTTGTGCACGTGGGACGACTTGTAAGCCTCGCCTCCGAGAATCGCTTCCGACGTCAAGCAAAATGCACTCCAGCTTTCGGAAATTCCTCCGATGGTATCAAAGTCCAGAGAGTCCAAAACCCACAAATTGCACATGGGTGATGAGTCCTTGGTAGCGTCCATTCGATAAAAATTATGTATAGAGCTGATTCAAGCCTAGATCCGACACGAATAAGAAAGCGCTGAGAACAGTGGTGTTTCCTCTCAGCTCAGTGTGTATCGGCCGGCTTAGATAATTCATTAATTTCTTAAGCGTTTGCCGCCAAAGATTTGAGCTTTGGGAGAGAATTATTGACTGCTGTTGAGCAGAGCTTTCATTCAGTTTCGAGATGGACGTTGTGACCCGAATAATGTCGGGTCAGGTCAGAATCAAACAACCCAACATATCAATTGGGCTGAGCCAATCCCCCAGATAAAGATCATTGCTTTCTCTTGAGCGGCGGCCCAATTATAGAACCTTCGATAAAAATTTGATCTTTGAACACAGTGACATTTATTATGAGGACTGCGTTAAAAGATCAAATCTTCATCAAGATTTGGATGATCGAAGAACCCAACCCAGCGGGGGACTTGGAAAAAAAAAGTGTGATAATAGGTAGGACAGTAGGGACTGAAGTTGTACATGGTTTAACTGTTCGGCCTAATTTATAAATAGTATGTGTGGTTATCCTAACGTAGGATGTCAAACACTCCAATGCGAGCCGTAAGATCCAATTGTAGCCAACCCATTGGACGTAATTCTAATTCTTACATCACATCACATGACTTGTTAAAAGAGGAAAAAGAAAGAAAATAACCCTTCAATTCATTTCATGCCCACACTAATCTACTAAATTAGGCCGAATTAACGAGCTGACAATTTGAAGCTGGAAAGTACAGTCTCCCTCATTCAGACACAGAAAACCACCTAAAAAAAAACCAAGGTTTCAACAGTTTTAAGTTTTTTCAAACATCCTTACAAAGCGAAGGAGAGCTCGTAACCTTGAGATCAACAAAAGAAAAAGCAATCTTGATTCTTTAGTATGAACACTCGCGACAAAAGATTGAATCTTTTTCTTGCCGTGCTTTCGATTTTGGTGTTATGGACAAGGGTCGAATCAGTGAGATTCGATCTTGAATCGGGTCATACCAAATGTATATCAGAGGATATAAAGAGCAATTCAATGACTGTTGGAAAGTATCATATTGTAAACCCAGATGAAAGGATGCCCTTACCTGAATCTCACAAAATCACCGTCCGGGTATGTATTGAATTTAATTTGATAGAAAAAGTGAAGCATTTTTACAACGGTTGTTATTATTCTTACTGCGTTTTGTATGCTATGCTCCAATTCATATCTATAATGGTTTTATTGATTTTCTTGTAATTGATGTTAATTAGCTGTTCTTGAGATGAGATACTACTGTTTATAAATGCAAGTTCGTATCTTCTTTCTCCTTTGTTGTCCATCCCAAGCATAGTTAGCCTAAAGAAGGTTTCTTTCTTTCTGTCTTCTTGGGACATGACTCTATTAGTCCGTTGGTGTTTACATTTATACATAGGTGACATCATCAAATGGGAATAGCTATCACAATTCGGACCATGTGAGCGATGGCAATTTCGCATTTCAATCAGCAGAAGCCGGTGATTACATGGCCTGTTTCTTTGCCGCTGATCACAAACCTTCGACCACCATGACCGTTGACTTTGACTGGAAATCTGGCGTTGCTGCTAAGGATTGGACAAATGTTGCCAAGAAAGGATCTGTCGAGGTAAGGGGGACTCTGTCTTCTCTTACCTTTTTTTCTTTTCTGTTTGTCTTTTCGTGTTTTGATAATTCCTCATTTGCCTTTCTCACCAGTTGATGGAATTGGAACTGAAGAAAATGTTTGATACGGTGCAGTCGATTCACGACGAGATGTTCTACCTGCGTGACAGGTATACCAACGAACTAATGTTAACGAAGACAAAACTGTGAAATGTGATGTAACTTTTTCTTTGGTTGTTGTCTCAGAGAAGAAGAAATGCAGGCACTCAACAGAGCCACCGACGACAAAATGTTTTGGTTTAGTTTTCTATCGCTTGGCGTTTGCTTGTCTGTTGCTGGGCTTCAGCTCTGGCACTTGAAGTCCTTCTTTGAAAAGAAGAAGCTTATCTAATTGATGCACTACTTCTAATTATATTCATCAATGTCCATCAGGATTATGTAAGAATTGCGAGGAAATCTACAGTTGAGTCATAGAAATCAGTTCTTGTTATTTATCATCTCATCTTTGTAAGAACAGATAAGTACTTACCACTTGTAATGGTTTTTCTTCCCAAGATTGGACTGACCATTTGTCTTATTTTTGCTCTTGCGGCGTTTTAATATTAGAACTTACGATTACATTGTGAGATTGGTGAACAAATGTGGAATTGCAGTCATAGTTTTCTTAAGTGGATTGTTATTCACCGCCCCCTTTTTCCTAGTCACCGCCCCCTAAAGGGCTGAAAAAAGACGATTTTGCCTTTTTGAATTTAAATTTCTATTTAAAGTCCTTTTCCATACAACACTTTTCATATCGCAATCACACATCCAAATTAGAGTCAAACATAACAAAAAATAACTCAAATTGAAATGAATCGTCTTTTTGGGAAATTGAAAGGTCAAAAGAAAGTGTCTATTGGCACGGATGGTAAGCAAATTCTCGTAAATTTCGTTCGTATGGACGTGAATTATCGAACATCGATCGGATTCGATCGAAAAATTTCGGCACGACCGAAAATTTCGGTCGACACAAAGGCTGACCGAACAATAATTTCGGTCAGCCCTTGTGGCGACCGAAATCACATTTCGGTCGCACTTTAGGGCGACCGAAAAAATTGTTCGGCCGCGGCTGTCACGGCCGAGACGGGATTTCGGCTACTGCAGAGGTGGCCGAAATCCCGTTTCGGTCGCCTCTTACAGCGGCCGAAATCCAATTTCGGCTGAAATTAATTTTTTTTTCAGACTTGGAGAGTGTTCCGAAGGATTCCACGGGCGACGGGATAAATTACAGTGAGCATTTCCGCGAAGGAGGACGATTTTCGACCGACGTGGAAGCCATTAACTGGGCGAAAGGCGTCGCTATTGATCTTGGTTTCGAGGTGATTATTTCGTCGCATAAGAAATGCGGTACAAAAAAATTGATTAGATGTTCTCGCGGAGAACGTTATAGAGGCAAGGAGGATGAATTGGAGAGGCTTTTTTTTTGCGAAATCTAACAAGTGCAGGTGTCCGTTTGTAGTCATAGCCCAGCAGGATCCAGCTACTAGGGAATGGTACATTCGTACGGGTGCACCTGAGAATTCCATACACAATCACCCTCTGATACAGTATCCCGAGGGACACCGCCAGACGAGTGGGTTAAGTAGCCAGGCAAAGAAGGTCGTAGAGGAAATGACTGCTGCGCAAGCGAAGCTAGCACATATCCTCTCAGTGATGAGGGCTCGACACGCAGAAGATAATGCGACGATCCGACATATATATAATTATAGAGATCGTTTGAAGAAGCAATCTGAGGGGAAAGACGTGGTGAGCCAGTTGATGCACCAGGCGACAGAGTCCGGATATTTTGTTGAAGCGCTGAGAGACGAGGAGACTAATGTGCTGACACATGTCTTTCTCGCACACCCGGAGTCACTCGCACTGCTGAGGACGTATCCTTATTTTATTGGTATTGACTCGACGTACAAGACCAATAGATATAAGATGCCTCCAGTTGAGATTATAGGGATGACTTCGGCCGTACCATGACCCGACCGAAATCCGACTTCGGTCGGACAACGGACGGCCGAAATCTAAAATCGGTCGCCGCGGATCCGACCGAAATCGGATTTCGGTCGTGACCGCTCCGACCGAAACATGATTTCGGTCGGAGCCCCGGCGACCGAACGCCGATTTCGGTCCGGCAAGATCCGACCGAAAATCGATTTCGGTCGTACTCTGCCGTGACCGAATCTGATTTCGGTCGGCCAGAAATCATGTTTCGGTCATGACTTGGCCGGCCGAAATCGACGTTCGGCCGTGCCTTTTTCGCCCGATTTCGCGTCCGATCGACCGTTTTTCGGCCTATTTCGACCCCTTTTCGACAATCTATCTACGTACGAATGAATTTTACGACAATTTCTTACCAATCGTGACAGCACCCCCTTTCCCTTTCCCTTTCCTTGTCGTCGATCCATTGCGATTTGCAAAATTCTCTGTTTTTTGTCTGATTTGGTTGTGTGATTTGAAAAGTATTGCGTAGTACAGGATTTTAAATAAGAATTCTTACTTTTATTATATTTTACCTTTTTAAATTAATTTAAATAACATAGGGGCAAAAACGTCTTTTTTCAGTCCTTTAGGGGCGGTAACAAGTAAAAAGGGGCAGTAAATAGTAACTCCCTTTCTTAATCAACTAGGCAAAGACAACTTGAGATTCCATTTTGATGCAGGCAAGGCACATATGAACCTACCTATCCATGCAGAAAAGAAAAAGTTGGTGAATTGCGAAGTGACCCTCAGTATTTCTTCGATTTGCAATTCAATCCAGTGTCCTAGAACATAGTTTTTTTAGTATTTTTTTGGATCTTAAAATATAGATACTAAAAATAATTTACTGTAAGTTGTAATTTGTCAACGGAATTTAATGTTCAGTCCTTTTTGTCAATCGTTTCATCACTTCTTCTATGCAAAGACGTGAGAACGTGTATTCCATTGCATAGAATAATACCATGATATGTGTGCCTGTCTATATATGTCTAACTTACTTAAAGGTAGGATTTTGCAAGTTCTCGTGAAGGCGATTGACCCATCAGAAGCTTCACGCCTCCCTCAAAATTCAATGAACATTTCACCACGTGTTCGTATATATGCATACTCGAAATAAGGAAGCAAAGATGTCACCGCTTGTTCTCACTATTCATAATTTTCCGTCAGCTTTCCCAAGAACCCTGTAATATAACCTGAGCTCATACACTTTCCTACACCTTCTTCACACTCTCGATCAATCAGCTCACGAGAGCCTATCGCACAATCCGTGAAAGAGACGATGTGAAGGCCCATGATGTTAAACGGTTGGATGAGTGCGTTGGGTTTGCGGGATTTTTTTTGCTGGTCGAATGTGATGTCCCATGTGAGTATTTGAAGGATATAAATGTTGGATCTTGCGCTCTTTGGAGGTAATGGCTTGGCGTGGCTTTTGAGGCGTTCTTGAATGTTGATTTAGATCTTAATATATAAGTTCGTGAATGGCGATAGAGGTGATCGCTAATGAGCGTGATGTGTTGATAGATTGTCTTCTGTGATTTGTTTTTTATTTCCGTGGGAAAGTGAGAAACACGGTGGTAGGAATGGAGGTATCAAATGGGATGAACCCAAGGCATGTCTCAAATCCGTCAAAGGGTGATAAGGTCGATGAAAGTAAAAGCAGCGATGCTCAGAATCTTGATGAGATGGAGAGTGGCGATCATAGTGCTTTAGATACTGATCATCATATTCACACCTTGACTGCATTAGAGATCGTAAGAGACACAGCGAAGATCATTAGGTACAATCTCATCGGTTTTATGGCGATCACAGCTGTATTAATCTGTCCTGTCTCAGCTGTGCTCTTATCAAATGTTTTGGTAAACCAATCACTCGTGAAGACACTTACGATAAGGTTATTGCTAGTTTCAAAGTCTAGTGGGCTGCCGCTAATACCCTTCGTCAACCAATCATGCCAGAAGTTATCAGAAACAGTTGTTTCTACCACGATGTGCTTCCCTTTGTTTGTCTCGTTATCTCTCTTATCAAAGGCAGCTGTTGTTTACTCAGTTGACTGCACTTATTCGAGGAAAAAGTTCGATCCCTCAAAGTTTCATGTGATTGTGTCCAAGATATGGAAAAGGGTTCTTACAACATACTTGTGGGCTTGCTTGGTGATCAGTGGTTGCCTCACTTTATTCCTCGTCTCACTGATCGTCGTGAGCAGTGTTTTCTCAATCATTGGATTTCCCTCGGATTTGATTCTCTTCCCTGCAATGGTACTTGGAATGATATTCTCGATAATCTTAGCTAACTCCATCATCATCAGCAACATCGCTGTCATAATCTCCATTCTTGAAAGTGTTTCTGGGCCACAAGCTTTGCTAAGGTCGAGTTCTTTGATCAAGGGCCAAACTCATGTCGGGCTATTGATCTTTCTGGGATCGACGATTGGAATGGCATTCGTCGAGGGTCTTTTCGAGCATAGGGTGAAGACTCTTAGATATGGAGATGGATCGTCTAGAAAATGGCAAGGTCCACTTTTGATCGTCCTTTATTCGTTGGTGGTGTTGATAGATTCGATGATGAGCACTGTTTTTTACTTCAGTTGTAAGTCTTATCGCATTGGAACTGCAAATGAGGAAACTGAACCAGTCTTGGAAGCGCTGGCCATGTCTCTGCCTCAACCACCATACAATGATATCGCAGTTGGTTGATTTATGTATTCTTTTTCTTTTACCCTGAGATTATAATTTGCTGAAGATGAAAATTGCCGGGAAAAAGAAAAAAAAAAAGCTCGAATCTTACGTACTTGGGCAGGCAGTGTTGATGAAGTTTCATGCAAAAGGAGGCTGCACAGAAGAATGAAGAAGCAAGGCATCTGAGAATTTTCTTACAGGCTTTTATGAAAGTTGATTCATAAGACCACACTGTAGTTTGTAATCTCTGTTCAGCTATTTCCCTTACAAAGTGTCGATTCTCGATTTACTTTTCATTTCTGGGAAACAGTTTTTTTATCAAAACAACTAACTTGAGAACATTTTTGATCATGGAGTGTGTTGATGTTGAGCTTAAATCAAAGGCAGATGCATCACGACGATTATTAAAATTTGAAAAATAACTGGTCCAAAACATGTGGTATGTGTACTTTGGCTAGTTTTTTATCTACAAACGCAAAAGAAAACAAAAAAGAATTAATTTTTATTTGGGGGTTTTGTTTGCAGAAAGTTGCTTGCATCTAAGCAGAGAGAAACTGTTGCAATTGCTTGCAGTAGTCTTTCAGGCAAATGAATCAGCAGCACAAGCACAGCGCCGAGAAAGGAATTCATTGCATCGTCAAGCTTGGTTAGTTGATTAGAATATCTTTCTTAATTTAATTAACTGTGAGCAACTCTATTTTTCGGCGTTATGGTATAGGAGGTGCAGCAATCACCCGTAAAAATGAATTCGAGACGATACACGAGGAAAACCTAAGCATAGTTTCCTCTCAGCTCAGAGAAGCAATGATTACTGGGAAATCGCATGAGATGGATTGGAGTAAAAGACGAGGATCTTCAGAAGCTCCTGACATTGCTGATGATTTTGATGACCAGTTAGAAGCAGAATCCAAAAGATTTGTAGTGGTTCACGGAGCTGGTTGATTCTGAGTTTTGTTTCTCTCAATCTGATTTTTTTTTTCTTTTCACTCTGTTGCTTTTATGTTCAACTCAATGCTCCGAGGATGATTTCAGCAACGTATAGTGGAATTCGTTATTAACGAGAGTCATTCTTGTTTGCCATTTAGGTTCTTTTGGCCATTTCCAAGCAAGCAGATCAGGCGTGCATAAGGGAGGGCTAAGCAAGCCTCTTGTCAAATCTGGTTTCGTAGCAACTAGAATATCCGTAAGACAATGTCTGTATGGTGCAAAACAAACTGTGAAAAGTTCTAACACTGGTCATTGACATTCATTTTCTCCCTTTTTCTCTGGTATTCAATGTTTCATTTTCATTGCGATCTCCTTGGCTTTGTATAAGGGAGCGGATTGTCTTGTATTCCTTAACCACGGCGTCGTAACAGTGCATTTCGACAGTTGGTGGTACATCTATATGTGCTGCTGGCTACTAATTCTTGTCTTAAAACTTCAGGTGACATCCCTCAATATGGAAATTGTCAGGGCACTTGCAAAAGGTATGAATGGTAATCGAATTTACTGTGTATGCTAATCGAAGTAGTGCTGTGTGTTGAACCATGAATGGAATACTATCTGTGCAGCACAAAAGAACTGCTTCGTCACAATCCTAATCAGTCCATTCGTGTAACTTCTATTCTGTTTAAACTCTCCTTAATTCGTTGCAGAGGGTATCCCTTCTATTGGCATGTCTCCATTTTCTTGCGGTTGGACAACTAGTGAAAGAAATGTTGGAAGTTCTCTAAAACCTTTCTTATCAATCAGTTTTTCTTCTTGCTAGTTAAATCTCTATCTAATTCACAGATAGCTGAGGCAGATAACTCAGGGGTGGTGAAAGCTATAGACGCCGGATTCATACCAGTGAGACTCTAATTCAGACAATGAATGACATTAGCATATGCACAGCTGCTCTAATGTACCGATTTGTTTCAGGTTTTGCATGGAGATGCTGTACTGGATACTTCGCTGGTTTGACACTTGGTCTTCTCCTTTGTATTCTCTCATTCCAGTCTTTCCATGTCTTAACTAAGTAGAGTTAATGAATCGCAGGGTTGCACCATACTAAGCGGAGATGTTATAATTCGTCATCTTGCAGAAGAACTAAAGCCAGACTACGTCGTGTTCCTCGTATCCATCATATATCAGATAACAAACACCTTCCTGTTATAATCACAGATACTGAGCTACTGATAAAACTCTATATTAGGGTCTTTGCTAAGTTCAGAGTTCATCGGATAGTTTTGCCTTTTACTTCGGCTAAATTCAGACAGATGTCTTTGGGGTTTACGATCGACCTCCATCAGAACCTGGCGCTGTGCTCCTCAAGGAAATCGGTGAGTAATGCAATAATAAGTCGAAAGCGCACTTAATAATCTTGTACTAAACTGCATAAATACCCTGCAGCTGTTTGTGAAGATGGAAGCTGGTCTGTGGTGAAACCTAAACCACAAGACATGGACAACAAGCAAGGCATGCAATTATCTCCCATCTTTCTTTTCTCGACGATGATCACATGTCTATAGAATTCTTTCAACCTACAGTGGAGATAACGGTGGCTGCTCATGACACGACGGGTGGAATGTCCACGAAAATATCCGAAGCTGCCATGATTGCAAAGTTGGGAATCGACGTCTACATTGCCAAGGTAACACATTTTGGATAGATAGATAGATAGATCTATACTATAGAGAGAATATGCGCAGAAGAAGCAGAAATTAGATGTTTCAGGCAGCAACTGAACACTCATTGAAGGCTCTAAAAGGACAAGTCAACGACCAAGACTGGCTTGGAACTATCATTCGCCTCGCTCGTTAGCTAAATATGAGTTCATGGAGAAGAAGATGATGATGTCAAGTGTTGTTTGTTTGTTTGTACTTTCAAAATAGTTTGGTTGGGATGGATACATTCACATATGAATGATGTGTGATTTCTAATGGCTTTATTGGGTCCATGCCTATTGACTTTTATTGACCAAGTAAATGTTGATTGGATTGGACACCTCAGCCACGTCACCACTCATGGACGACGTCATCAGCTTGTCTTGACGAAATTCAACTCTTATCAAGTAAAGAATTCCCTTTAATGTGCCATCGGCATGCTTCATTTGACCAGTCGAACTTTCTTTAGTTATTTTCAAGATATTTACCTTATATTATGAAAGTCGTCATTTTTGGAATATATCAAACGATAGCAAAACTAGTCAAAATAAATGAAAAATGGGATGATTTGTTAGCATATTGTTTATGTTTCCTTGTAGATTTACGCGCTCTTGTCCATTTTAACACTCGTCCTTGATTCCGTTTGACTTGATCAAAATTCTGAACATAATATTTTATGTGGATGGATCTCTCCACTATCTTCGTGATTTTTGTCCAACTTTTTTCTTTTCTATGTATTTGTATTTAACCGAATAATGAATATTATTCATTTCGATATAGTTAATTATTCCAGATGAAGGAAAAATTAAGAAATTATATATCAACATAGTTGAAGGAAAATCCTCTGGCCTTGGTGATCTAAGATCGAGTTACTCTATACATTTTAATTTTTTGTAAAGAAAAGTCAAATTTGGATGATGCAACTGGAAAGCCCAAACCGGTCGTTGTCATAGGTACATTTATTTATTATTTGAAAAAAGATTATTTATTGAAAACAATTTCAACAGATCTTAAACTATTTATCTTGTAGTTTTCAGTTGTGAAAGCATTTTGCAAAATATATTCATTGAATGAATACGTAAAGAAAAAAAAAACAAAAGAAAAGAAAAAGAGAATCATCGTTATTTAAGATCCGCTTTGGCAGTTGGATTTCTTTTATAACGTATCTAAATACGCAACTCGAGAAAAATACAAACGTTGACCTTAATGGTCTTCTAACATGCCCGCAAAGGTATATGCCACGTGTATATTAATTATGTTGTGTACATATGTATTTACGGATCTTCACAGTACGTTTGTACGCATTTATGTACGTGACAGAGCTTCAGCCAATCATACTTAACAAGGAGAATCCAATCCATGTATAACTGTAATAAAAACCCCACATGCATGGATATGGTTATATATAACTTTCTCAAATCTTAAACCAAAAACAAAGAAGAAATCCACAGTATCTTCAAAGAGTCGAATGGGACCCGCAACAACTTGTCTCGTGCAAGAATGATGAAACTAGGTAATAAGATGAATACTTTGAAATAGCCAGTAAAATATTAATGGTAGGTATGATAAATGAATTAAAAACTGAGCAAACTGATGTATATAGCAAGTTGCTGTTGTTGGTTGTCATTGTCCTTAGTTATATAGTGATTGAATAATTGCGTTGATTTCGCTGTTTACTTTCTAGGAAAACTGTATTTCTTTAATGAGACGCACTCGTACATTTAAGAACCTACCAAGTTGGGATCATTCATGCGAGATGCCAACAATATTAAAATGTTGGTAAATATGTATTTATCTACGTATAGTATATACATAAATCACATTACACAAAACATAGAATTCCCGGATTTTAAACTAAGTAATAAATAGATCCAGACGAAATCAAGAAAGGTGGAGAACCTAAAGATGCTCATTTCTTTACACATCATCGAGAAAAGCCATAATATATGTTTTTCTTTGGGGTTTGAAGTTTGAACCTAAAAGAAACTTGGGTTATTTATTACCAATCAGCTAAAGTAAGTCACTAGGAAGATCAAAAGGCAGGTGTATTTAGATAGAGAAAGGAGAGGCCATATGGCGACAATTTTAGAGTCATTGTTCTTAGAAGGTCGTTAGTGTGGAAGATTTCTAAGCTGGGATCTATCTTTTTATCTCTCCTGATTGAAAAAGAAAAAATATGCATAATAATTATTCGTAGTAAATGCCCTCGACAGTTGCTCAAAACTTTTTCCTCATTCTTTTCTTTTTCTCACATCATTCTATCTCTAAAGTTGCTAGCTTTGTTCTTCCTAGAGAGAAAGAGAGTGGCCCAGCAGATCCCTTCCAATTTTGTATTAGTGGTGACTCATATTAGTCTAAGAGCTGTTCCCTTACCATTGTATACAATGCTCGATTCTTGAAGGGTTCCTAAGAGCAGGAGATTTCAAGATGTGGGTCTAAGGTAATTATCGTTTATAAATTAGTTTATTGTTTTTCTTTCTCAGGTTCTGATTCGTCTTGTCACTTATGACCCATGAGAATCTTATTTCAATTCCTCAATTTGCGCAGTAGCTATTAGCTGTTAAAAATGATGCTTACTTTGGAGTTTCAGAAATGATAGCTGTCACTGGCTAGAATAACCTGAGATGACGAGTTGTGGGATCATATGTTGATCGAATCAGAAAAGTATTGACTTTCTTATTCCGTTGCTTATATGTTCTATTCCATTCGACTCGATTTGTTTGTTCCTTTTGTAGTTCGCCACCATGAGTTCTATATTGTAAGATTGTTCAGCAGCTTGAATTGTATTTCCTTACGGTGGTAAATTAATGATCATATCTTCAACAGAATGGGAAAGAAATTGCACAGCTGAAAGTACTTTCAAGGACATCACTCAACTCAATGAGAGATCTTAATGAAGATTCAAGTAGTAATAGCTGGCCCTCATGTTACGGAGATAAGGACTTAGCTAATGGGCAACAAAGCTACAATGGCTTCGTCCCTAGAACAACTATAGATGGTTATCCCATTCATGTCAGAGATGCAATGAAGCAGAAAATACTTGAACATGAGACCCTTTTTAGGAGTCAGGTAAGTAGTGCTTCTGTTTTGTGTTTTCTCCCTCGTAAGAACAGAACCTCGAATGATATTCTCTCTTTTTCTGTCCCTTTTTTAGCTCTATGAGCTCCACAGGCTTTATAGGATTCAAAAGGACATGATGGAAGAAGTCAAAAGGAAAGAACTACACAAATTTCATTTTTCGACAGAACCATTGATTAACTCTGGCTATGGAAGAGCATCAACTTTGGGAGTTGAAATTGGTAATTCGCCGATGAGTTGTACCAAAGAGTACAACACGGGTCCTAGTCAGCTTCCGTTCCTTAACGGGTCGTTAGATTCAAGACCATCGAAGGTGAGGAAGAAGCTGTTTGATCTTCAACTTCCAGCTGATAGATACATGGACAACGAAGAAAGGGAAAATTTTCAGGAGAACAATGTTAAGTTGGCTGATCTAAACGAACCTATTCAAATCGAAGAGGCATTGGTAGTTCCATCGCCTATTAACTTTCTTGGACATGAATCAGTGGTTATAATGCCCGAGATGTCTCATATATCGAATTCATGCCTTCATTCTGCACCACTGTCTCATTTGGTGCCTGCTAAAAGCTTTACTCAAAAGAGAGCCATATTCGACTCATCATCAAATTCAGTGACATCAGTAGATAGAAATTTGCAGCCTTTTGGAGGAAATTGGAAGGTCAGTTTTAGTTCTAGTTTGAATCCAAATCTCGCCGGTGAATTAACAAGGAGCAGTTTTCATCGTGGGTCGACTTCGAAAACTCAAGAAACACAAGTTTTCTTACCATTATCCTGCCGTTACTCCGATAGGGGTAACAATTCGTGCCATGAAGGTGGAAAGAAGACAATGCACATTGACCTGAACAATGTGGTTGATCTGACTATAGAAGATGAAAGAGGTAAGCCAGAGGATTGTCTTTCGTCATTGCCTTGGCTTGGAAACAAGAGATTTCATAATGTAGAGACCGCCAATACTAGGCAAGATGAATTTCCAGGAGATAAGAGTATCCCTCGTCCTTCTTCATGTCAACCATGGTGGAAGAGTGGAAGAGTTGAAGATCTCGATCGACATGGTGCCCCAAGATTTGCAGGGATTACTAGCGGTTGTGAGATTCTAGAGACTAAAAGTGTCAAAAAAATTCTAGGAGTTCCCATTTTTGAGAACAATGCTCGTGGAAATAACCGTTCGCCCACCTCGACAAATGCTGCTAGTAATGAGCAGAAGAAGAGGATAATTGATATAAATCTAGAGTGTGAACCAATTGATGACGACGTGGCTTCGGAGAATGAAAATGGGACAAACGTCGGAGTTGCGAAAAACAAGATTGATTTGAATTCTTGTGTTAGTGATAGTGAAGATCCATATGTCCCCTCTTTTGATAGTAAGGCTGCGACTGCTAAGAGAATATTGGAGATAGATCTCGAAGCTCCACCTCTCCAGGAGAGCGGGGACGACGATTTCGCAGCACCCGTCGAAGAAAATACGAGAGACTCGTCTTTACAGCCTCTGCAAAACAAGAATATGTTGACAGTAGATGAATCTCTTGAAGGTGCAGCTGAAATGATTCTTTCGATGTCATCGTTTTGTCGTCAAACTCATGCGGAGGAGAACGTCAAACCTCTCGTCTGGTTTGTTGACATTGTTTCCTCTGACTCCAACGAACTTGAGAAAAGTGACTCGCTAGAGAAGGGGCCATCTGAGGTTATTACAGATGATTTTGAGGCCATGACGTTGCAACTCCATGACATGAAAGAAGACTGCTTACCTCAACCCTTTATTCGCAAAGAAATCGAAGAAAGGGAAACTAACAACTCATTGCTCAGCAGCAGACCGAGAAGGGGTCACTCAAGAAGAGGAAGGCAAAGGAAGGACTTCCAAAGAGACATTCTTCCTGGCCTATCGACTTTGTCAAGACACGAAGTGACTGAGGATCTTCAGACATTTGGTGGCATAATGAGAGCCATGGGACATCAATGGAACTCGGGGTTGAGTAGAAGGAACGGTGGGGCCCGAGGTAGGCGGAGAGCTGCTATAGTTGAAGCGGTGCTAAACGTTGTTGTTGTCCAAAATCAAGTCCACTGCGCTGATGCTGCTCCTCCTTTAGTACAGAAACTCAGTAGTAATTTTGAGCAGGTTTTGGAGGATCGAAGGCTAAGTGGTTGGGGAAAGACGACTAGACGCCCAAGAAGGCAACGTTATCATGCAGGTAATAATAATGCATTCACGGCTGTTTTCACCTGAGAGGCTCCGTCAAATTTGAAGGTGTTGAGTTTGTAAGTTTCGAAACATGAGGCTGAGGGAGGTTGTTTTCCTATTGATGACTATTTGTTATCCTTGAAAATGCTGATTTGCTGTTAGAAAAAAAACCATGGATTTTGATCATTGATGTACACACAGGTTTTGCCGAGATTAAAGATTCATCACCCATGATTTAATAGTCTGATTCTATGTGCAACTCAAAGAGCCAGCCTTCATATAACAACCTTTATCATTCTGAAACCATTGTCGAATCTCAGTTTGATTGATCACAAGAAACATTTCAAACAATTATAAGCAAACGAAAAGCACTTCTCCTTGTTGTCTTACATTCTTAGCTACAAAATTCAACTAATTACAAGGTCTATTTTCTCTCCATATGCTGCAGTTTTTTTGCTCAATATGCAGTTAAAGAAGCATCTGTGTATCACTCTTCACACTCATTTATGCATCTTTTCCATCTTCATCCTCTGGATCATATGGGAGTTCATGTCTAGGTTGATTATACTTCTCACGAAGTTGTTTAATGGGGATGAAATCTCCAGCAGAATCCATTCCGTAAAACAAGAAAGAAGCATATGGATGATCAAACGTATTCTGGAAAATGAAGAATGATATATCAGATGCAGCGTAAATGCATAGAAATGCATGTAAAGAAAATACTCAACGATCTTAACCAACCGTATCTTGTTGCTCGGGTGCTAGTAGATTCTCCTCAGCAACTGCAAGTAAATTTATTTGCAAATTAATACAGATGATCATGTACGGTTGATCATAGTAAATGGAAAGAGCTTAAATTCACCACAGAATCGGAAAGAAGCGACTATAATTACCATATGCCACTAAAAGATTAGGGTCTTCATGCATGTCAACCAACACCTGAAGAACAATAAACATAACTACTGAGAATCTAAGTGAACTTATTATCTCAAAATTAACGAAAAAATAAGGAACTTTTGTTCGAACCTGATAAAAAGGTTGACCAGGTCCACGGGTCAGCTTCTCTACGTTTGCGGTATCCATCCATGACTTCGACTCACAGCATACAGGGTCCATGCCACATATTACAGCTCGATACCCTATAGAATGTTTTCAAATAGGAGAATCGTCAATATATAAATTTAAATATGTTTGGGCTTATTCCTACTCCCAGTATACAAATAACTAGCAATAGCAAGAATATAATTGCTCAACTTAACCATTCAATTTTAGCATAAATTAGTACCAACAGCGATTCTATTATTCTGTAGCTTCATTTACTGACAAGAACAACCAGAATATGAGCTTTGAATCCATTAAGGAAATCAACAGAACCAAACATTCCTAAACTTTGACTGATTGCAATGATGAAGTAAACATACGCAAAAAAGAAAATGAAATGTGCATAATAGTACCAAATGTCTTGTGCCTCACTTTCTGGCCTAAGCGGAAAGCATATTGGGCATTTTCATAAGCTTGGGCTTTCACTGATGCAGCGAGAGAGTTTGCTTCAAGTTTAGAAATTTCATCTCGTAGCTCAGCTGCCAAATTGTAATTCTCATTCTCAATTGCATTCTGTAGGTCAGCACTGAAATAAGAAAGTAAATTCAAGTGTTCAAAGCAAATTGAACCAGTGGAATGATGAAGTCATCGAGGAGAAGCTAACATTTTGCAGTTCAATGAAACTAATTAATCAATAATTGAAGACGTAGTACCGCAAACGGAGAAGACTTATTGCCATGTCTTGAGCTTCACTTTTTGAAGCCGAACCCCTTCTGCTTTCTTGGAGCTTGATAACTTCTGCCTCAACCTTTAAATAAATCGTATAGCGCTAGTTAGCATGGATATCAATCCCACAACGCATTAATATGAGTATATTAAAACCTCAGTCAGCTTATTCCTCAGTTCCTGGGCAATATCATACTGCTCCAAATTCAACGCATACTGCAACATAACCACGGCACTAAAATTAGAATCTGTCAGCCGTTGGAAAGAGAAACAAATTTGTTTCGCATCTCAAACCTGTACTCTAGTTGCTAAGTCCAGTTCAAAGAAAAACATAAGTATATCTTCATTTGCACTTTCACTATGCTCACATCTTGCATCAGATTTTGATTGCTTCTCACTTCTTCCAAAAAGCCAACCAGCACGTACTTTGAATTTTCCAGATTGGGATACATTGGATGGCCTAGAAAATAATGTCATTTCTTCATCGCAACGACGAATGCACGATGATTTTTCAAACCCGAGAAAGATATGGTTTTTCCTCTGAAGGACTAGATATCTCCTACATTTATCATATTCTCCACAAACTGCACCGAATCTAGAAATCGTTGACATGTTCATCAAGACATTTTGCACCATGTCTCCTCAACCTTTAGGAGAAAGATACGGACTTAGCTCCTTAAATTTTTCTGGAAAAATTGAATCCCATATGCTGCAATCCATACAGGCATTCCACTTGTCAGTGAATAAAAATTAATCAAACCAATCAAAGAATTAATGAAGGCAAGCGAGCATTTTTTGATAAAGCCAGAACAAGCTTCAATCTTAACTATGATAATGCAAAGTAAACAGCAAAATCAAAAGCAAAGCACCCATATCCCAGTTAACCCGACATTGAATAAAAGCACGAAACGTGAATAGATTTCAATAGCATTACTAAATGCCCCAAAAAGTACAGTACAGATAAACACAAGCATAAAGACATACTCAGAGACTAGCAATTGAAGAAATCAGACAACCGAAAAACATCGTCTTTGAATCAAATAGTATAGCTAACGATTCTTCACAGGGGTTTGAGGCTGTGCTAAATCACCTGGGAGAAACGAACGCGCAACTGAAGCTGGACAGCACTTCTGGTCGGAAGTTCAACACGCCTCTGATTAAGAATCTCAGATAACGAGTTGTGTCTAACTTGGAGTGTTCTTTTACCTCGGAGCCAGAATTTATATACAATTCCTAACCAGAAAAAATAGGGAAGAAATACGACCCATAAGAAAATAAAATTATATCCCAAATTCGTGAAGGAAAAAAAAGAAGACAAATGATAAAGAATCGAACTTTAGCTATATCTTGGCCACCGGACTTAGTAATATTAATAATTATTTTCTATTTATTACTTTAAGTTATTGGCAATGTTTTAAAACGCGTGATGTGCAATGCGTCGCGTTTTGGCTCCGGAAGCGCGTACGGCTCGTTTGATTCACGTGTATGGGTATGTATGAGGTGGGTATGATAAAATTATGTGTGTTTGATATATATGTATAATTATACCTGCCTTGTGTTCTCATACACTTCTATTACAAGCAAACTATTTATCAGCCGTGTACCCACAAACCCACCTTGGAGGTGGGAATCTCAATACATGATATCTTAATACCAATTATACCCCTCATTAAATATAGAGTTAATTTGGTTTCAGACCCTTTTGAGCTAGTTTCATTTGGATTCAGCCCCTCTTACTTTAAATTTAAGTTTAAAGGACCCATTTCAAGTTTGTCTTAGACTTAAGGACCCATTTGTGCGAAAAAGACTCATTTACTCTCAACTGTTACGAAAATTTACATACTTATGCCATCATCTCTCAATTCATAGTTTTTGTAGATCGACGATTGTTTCAGCACCCAAAACGCTCTGAAATCTCATAAATCTTCAACGTTATTGAGCGCAAAAGGTAAAATCAAGCTCAATTTCTCATGGGTCCTCGTAGCCAACGAAAATTTTCGATGTTGTTGAAATAATGCTTCAAACTCAATTCAAAAATTTTGGTACAAACGCGAGTGAAATCTTGACTTTTGTGCTCGAATAATGTGTTTTCACACCAATTCGGCTGTGGATCTTAGTAATCGACACGAAATAACAACGAATTGTGCCGCGATTAAGATCCAAACATTTTCAATTACAGTAACAAATCACTTTATCTGGGTACCATTTTCGGCTCGTACGGAAACTCAACCATCAAAATCTATACCAGATTCTTAACATTGTGGAATAAATTTTGTCTCAGTAATAACAAATAATTAGAAAACAATAACGTTTTGGAAACCACTTTCTGCTATTTTGGAAACTCTACCATCAGAAATAATAACAGATTGCTAACATTGAGGAATAAATACTGCCTCATTTCTAACAAATAATGAGAAGACAATAACGGTTTGTTTCCTATAATAGCTACATGCAACTAGTATGGACTAGGGCTCAAGAGGAAGATCAAAAATTCGTACGACACCCAAAACTCTCTGAAATCGCAAAAATCTTCAACGTTAGTAATCGAAAAGAGTAAAATCGATCTCAATTTCTCATGGGTCCTCATAAGCAAGGACAATTTTCGATGTTCAGTTGGAATAATGATTCAAACACAATTCAAAAATTTTGGTAGAAACGAGTGAAATCTCGACTTTTATGCTCGAATAATGAGTATTCACACCAATTCGGATGTGAGTCTTAGTAATCGACATGAAATAACAACGAAATTTGCTGCTAGCTAAGATCGAAACATTTTCATTTTCAGTAACACATCACTTTATTTGGATACGATTTTCTGCAAGTTCCAAAACTCTACCTTCAAAAATCGTAACCGATTACTAATAAATGGTAACAAGTCTTGCCTCATCTATAACAAATAATAAAAAACAATAACGGTTTATTTCCTATAATTACTACATGCAACTGGTACGGGCTAAGGTGTCAAGAGAAAGATCAAAAATTCGTATGATACCCAAAACTCCCCTAAATTGAAGAAATCTTCAACGTTAGTAATCGGAAAAGGTAAAACCGATCTCAATTTTTCATGGGTTCTCATAAACAAGGAAAATTTTGATGTTATGTTGGAATAGTGCAACAAACCCAATTCGAAAATTTGGTAAAAAAACTAGTGAAATCTCGAATTTTATGCTCGTGGATTCACACCAATTTGGGCGTGGGTCTTAGAATCGACAATAATTATCGATGCTAGTCATAGAATAACGACAAATTTTGATGCGAAGTATTGGAACGTTTGTCAAGTAAAAAGTTGGTTGGTGTAACACTTCATTTATTCTGAGTAGCGATTCACGCATTCTAAGTAACACATAACTGAGAACATTCTAGAAGGTTCTAGATTGTCAGAGATATTAACAGTACAATAACTTAATATTACCACATTGCCTGCAAATAATACCACATGTCTGATAAACAATAACAATATAAATAATGATTATACCACATTTGTAGCTACGAGAACCACAAAATAGATAATCAATACCACATTACTATTTTCGATTAATTACGTTCGTAAATTCATTTCGTTGGGATGTATAAGATTGAAATTCATGGAATAGGTGATATGATGAAGTTAAATCACAAAATTTCATTAAAAGACACGTTTTGCGAATGTTGATATCAATATGTGAAAGTTGAGATCAAAAGTCATGTAAACACATAGCTCTTCTTTCACAAAATATACTAGTATCTCTTTTGATGAGACATAACGTTATGAATTCCATCCCAAACGTATTCAAAGTTCAACATTAAAGCACGAACAACATTAATAGACCATAAACTCAAAATTCGAGACCTCAAACTAAACAATCGAAGAAAAATGGATTTGTGAGCGTAATTAATGAAATGTTTTAGAATATTACAACATTATCTGCAAATAATACCAGATGTCTGTTAAAAAGAAACAATACCAACCGAATTTATGACACATTGTTTGGTACATATACCACATAATACGCTTTTCAGTATAACATCATTAATTAGACTTATTTTGTTCGTAAATTCACTTTTTCCCGAATATATAAGATTTATGTTCATGTAAGTATGTGGTTTACGAAGTTAACAAACCAAATTCCCTTAAAGACATGTTATGCGAATGTTGATATCAATATGTGAAAGTTGAGGTCAAAGGTCATGTAAACACATAGCTCTTCTTTCACAAAATATACTAGTATCTATTTTGATGAGAAATAACGTTATGAATTCCACCACAACGTATTCAAAGTTGAACATTAAAGCACAAACAACATTTAATAGACCATAAACTCAAAATTCGAGACCTCAAACCCTAAACAATCGAAGAAAAATGGATTTGTGAGCGAAATTAATGATATTAGTAGTGTGGTATGAAAAACCTATTATGCAGTATCAATATCTACAATAGTGTTAAAAATGGGATTTGTATTGTTCTTTTATATCGAAGATTCGGTATTATGTGGTAATGTGGCAATATCCCTTGACAATATAGAACATTCCGGATAATGCAATTCCCGCCTAAATTATTGAGATCCCGCCTAAATTATTGAAATCTCGCCTAAAGTGGACAACACAGTTACACAGAGAATAACAATTAATAACTTACTGGTACCACTTTCTTATTTCGGAAAATTAGGCAAATCCGGCGAATGTATTTAAATTTCGGCAACCATGAGCGACGAACAATAGGCCAGTATTGTGCTTCAACGACTTGTCAGGATATGAGTCTCTCGAATTTGTGCGAAATATCTTCAATTTCGATCGAATCGGGATTCGATTTTCACCGTGTTTTAATTATTTGCGTCAAAAGAATTCGAGAAATTTATCCGTAAAATCGAACATTCGTGACCTGAATAACATGATAAACCGTCTAGGACACACCCAACTTGGTTTGGTGCAGGTCGTGCAGATGGAAATAATATATATGATCGATTGTTTCGATCGAG
Source organism: Craterostigma plantagineum (assembly GCA_027422505.1). Classification (NCBI taxonomy): domain Eukaryota; kingdom Viridiplantae; phylum Streptophyta; class Magnoliopsida; order Lamiales; family Linderniaceae; genus Craterostigma; species Craterostigma plantagineum. The sequence goes on along the minus strand of JAPQWV010000012.1, from coordinate 13,063,277 downwards.
TTTCCACTGTTACGGTGATACCTGATATTTGGTAAAGGGTACCAAATCCAGCTTACTCGAACCTTTTAATCAGTATATACACCATATATCAGCTTACCAATACCAGTTAACTTTATTACGGTGACTGATGCCTGACAATCCATACCACATTTGGGAACAGTTGTTTAGCAACAATCCGACGATTTTAAATTTCGGCAAACCATGAGCGACGAACGATAGAGCTAGTATTGTGCTTCAGCGATTTGTTCAGGATATGGGTGTCTCAAACTTGTACAAAATATCTTCAATTTCGACCGAACCAGGATTTGATTTTCACCGTATTTTAATTATTTACGTCAAAAGAATTCGAAAATTTACCAGTAAAAAGCGAACATTTGAGACCTGAATAACATGATAAACCATCTAGGACACACCCAACTTGGTTTGGTGCAAGACGTGTGTTCGTGCAGATGGAAATAATATATACGATCGATTGTTTTGATCGAATTTTTACTGTTGTAATGATACCAGATAATTGACATACGGTACCAAATCCAGCTTAAAGATACCTTTAAATCAGTATATATACCATATGCCAGCTCACAAATACCAGTTAACTGTTTCAGGGTGACAGATGCATGACGATCCATACCATGTTTCGGGAATAGATTTTTAGCCAACAATACGACGATTTTAAATTTCGGCTAACAATGAGCGACGAACAATAGAGCCAATACTGTGTTTCAAAGATTTGTTTAGGTTATGGGTCTTTCCAATTTGTACAAAATATCTTCAATTTCGACGGAATCGAGATTCGATTTCATCGAGTTTTTATTTGTTTGCGTCAAAAGAGTTCGAAAAATATGCCTGTAAAATCAAACATTTCGAGACCTGAATATCAAAATAAACCCTCGGGGATAGATTCCGTTTCGTTTCCGATGATCGTTCGAAAGATCTGCGAGTATTTTTGATCGTCAAAAGAATATTTTATTTACTTAATAATATGGTAACGATGATAACAGAAAATTGGTTCTGGATACCACTTATTATACAACTTGTAGGGGTATTTTGGTCAGATCAAGTAGTTGGTCCTTTTCTCTAAAATTAAAAGATATTGGGTCCTTAAAACTGAGATTTATACTGACAGGGGCTGATTCATATTTTGAAACTTAGAGAGGTGCTGATTCTTAAAAGCCCCTTAAATATATCTATGCCATATTGCGCCTCTATCTCCCTCCTGCATCTGTTCTCTCCAAAGCACTTGCCAAACGAAGGAAACAAAGCGCAGCTCTCTACCAACACGAAGCTCTTTTGTAGCTGCTCATCAAGAAACGTCTCCCAAGTCGTGTGAGCTGGTAGTTTCGAATTAGGCATTTCATTGTTGGATAGTGCGGTGAACTGGCAAGTGCAACTGGTATGTTCTTATTTAATCTTCTTCCTTCCTTGCGTTGTAAGAATTTAATTTTTGATGGGTTATTTTGCCAAGATGTTGGATGAAGTTGAACTGTTGCTAATAATTGAATTTCTCTCATTATTGTGCAGTCTAGTTTATCGTTTCAGATTATTGGTTGAAAAGAAATTTGGTTGCGATTTTATGATAAATGAGAATGATTCGTTCTTGGAATTATGTAAATGTCTGATTATAGATTGGATGGGCTTTTTTTGCCAATTAAAATCACCCGATTTTAACAAAATCTGCACAAAAGAGTTGCGTCAAACTCGTCAGAATTGGTTAACAGAGGTTTTGCTACTCAGGTAAGTTATGAGATTTGTTGTATTTATTAATTGTTTCGCAGAGATATGTCCACGGAAGATGATGAAGGTATACTCAGAGATATGCGTGCGTGTTTCCGCTGGTGAAAGATCCGGCAGTGTAATTGGATATAAATTTCTGCCATTGATGACGATGAGAAGCTGTAATTTGGGCAGATCTGACGAGTGACGATGATGTGAAGCTGTTGTATTTATAAACCTTTATTTAATAAAGGATAAAATTGTAATTTAAATATATTTAACAGATTTTATACACACCTCTAACACACCTATCAAACACAATTTATATTATTACACAAATAATTAATACACACATATCAAACATGTTAAATTCACTATCAACAAAATCCTTGTTTAGCCATACACAAATAATTTATACCCATGTAATCCATAAACAAGGATATCAAACGAGCCCGTAGCGTAAATTGCGTAGCGCATCGCGTGAGTATTTCAAGCAAGCAAGTTACAATGCAGGAAAACGAAATATATGAATAAATTTGTTATATTATAGCTTATATCTCCTATAATATATTTAACTCACTGCATTTTCTATTTTTTGCTTTCCATTATTTCCTATTTATTATAAAACAAAAGAAAAAAATGCAATAAAAACAATAAGTAAAAAAAGTAACTTAAAACCATTAAATAGGAAGGGAAAAATATGATAACGCCTTTTTCTCTCTCCAATTCCATATCTATATTATAAAGTTAAAGTAGTCCACGTGTTATGTCAAGCAGAATCAAGTCGGCCAAAAAAGCGGCGCTTGGACTGAGAAAAACAATAAAATAAATAGATAAACAAAATTAAAAATTAACGCTTTATTATATACGCTTCATCGCATTTTTCAAAAATTCTACGCTTATGTGTGCTTCGAAGCGCGCGACAACACGCTTTTAAAAACAATGGTTATTGGTGATGAGATAATTTAATCATTCAAAAGAGTTGACATTTTGTATTGGTGAAGCTACACAGCTGAAGACGACGGCGCGTCAGATTGATCTCGTTGTGGGAGTGATTTGCACAAGGGTGAATTCCTTATCAGTACCTTTCAAGGTTTAAACTTCCTTATTAGTACCCCTAGCAAAAAAATTACTACCCCAAACAGTAAACGAACGAAAATACCATTTTCTGAAATTAAATTGGACATCATACCAACTATTTTGTTTATTATACCAAATGTTATTCTAATTATAGTAACTGTTATCATTATTATACCAAATTATATATAGTGTACAATTCTGTTGGTATAATTACGACAACAGTTGGTATAATTTCTACAGTTTCTGGTATAATTTCAAAATCATTGGTATATCGTCCAATTCACTGTATAAAATTCAAATAACGTTATTTACTGGTATAATAACCAAAACATATGGTATAATTTCTACAATTTCTGGTATAATAGCAAAATCAGTTGGTATAACGTCCAATTTCGCTGTAAATTATAATAACGCTATTTAAATTGGACATCATACCAACTGTTTTGATCATTATACCAACTGTTATTCTAATTATACCAACTGTTGTCATTATTATACCAACTGGTATAGTATACAATTCTGTTGGTATAATTACCACAACGGTTGGTATAATTTCTACAGTTTCTGGTATAATATCAAAATCAGTTGGTATAACGTCCAATTTCACTTTATAAAATTCGAATAACGTTATTTACTGGTATAATAACCAAAATTTGGTATAATTTCTACAATCTCTGGTATAATAGCAAAATCAGTTGTTATAACGTCCAATTTCGCTGTAAATTATAATAACGATATTTAAATTGGACATTATACCAACTGTTATTCTAATTATACCGTCTGTTCTCATTATTATACCAACTGGTATAGTGTATAATTCTGTTGGTATAATTACGGCAACAGATGGTATAATTTCTACAAGTTGTGGTATAACTGCAAAATCAGTTGGTATAATTACGTCAAATTTAGCTGTAAATTATAATAACGTTCTTTACTGGTATAATAACGAAAACAGATGGTATAATTTCAATATTTTCTGGTACAATGTCCAATTTTGTTGGTATAATAACTAATTGTTTTGGTATAATTTGTCACGCCCCGACCCAAACCAGAGGCATGACAGTCGCCGCGCTTCTTCTCGAGAAACGCAAGTCTGACGACATTAATTCGAATAATCACGAGGATACAACTTTGAACTCAACAAAAAGTATATTTACATATCAAAGGAGGTTCACAATGTTTATACAACATCGAAGATCGGTCAGCGAAGGAATAAAATATACAATCCAAAACCTCCTTCCAAAAATTTATAACCGCCAATGGATCCTTCAACAAAGCAAAATAGGATACCGAGTAGGATGAGAAACAGCGGAAAGAATGATCAAACGATGGAAAACCTCCTGCCAAAATGATAACCTAAAGAGAAAAAGGTTTATACGGGGTGAGCAAACCACTAGCTCAGTGAGAAGATAATACAGACAGACCTTACCCTCACGGAAGGCGCGTCCTCAACGATTAACACCAACACAACAATCAAACACCGAGGAAAATAATCACTTATATCGGAATACATCTATTCAATAATCAAGTCCCCACACAAAAACGAACACGTAACGACAATCCACGTCATTATCACATAAACGACGAGTGGGCAGCCATAACCTATCTCGAACTGAACTCCCCGTCGAGAGTCAGACGAACCCGTCACCGTACTCTAGACCAAATTCCATGAATATTACTATAAACAATGTATATCATGCATGCCCCACAGACCGGTGACGTTGGCCGAATCGAATCCCGATGATCACCTTCCAATAACAATGGCAAATGGATAGGTGCAATCGTAAGGCCACACTCACCCGGGTTTGCCAAACCACGGGCTACTAAAGCCACTCTCACTCACCCGAATCGTGGCGGGTTCGGGCTACTAATATCCAATGTGCCACTCTCACTCACCCGAATCGTGGCGGGTTCGGGCTACTAATGTCTCGGTACTGAGTATGCAACATCAAATGAATAACCAATATCACAGCTCGTAAGCCACAAATAGTTCAATAATACCAATAAGAACGTAATGTCATATACAAATTCACGAGTAATCTTAACAATCCCCAAAGCAACCACGTTTGTTGACAAAAGTCACATTATACAAGTAAGTATCTCATGGAATCCTATAGCCGACAAGGCTTTTTGTCCCATCATAAACTAAATTATCATGTGGCATAATACAAGACGAGACACCGTGAGTCCACGCTTCCCACGAAGGGAAGATGTCCCCATATTATCAACTCACCGGTGAATACTAATTTTCCGAAGCGTCATCGGCTGCCCTCGTAGATCTTGACGTCGTTCCTCCACCTAATTAAGAAAATAATGGCTTAAAACAACACTAAGCAACATTGATTCAATCTTCGATCTTCGGGTATTAAAACAGCCCAAAAGAATATTTTAACAGCATCGTAACGTATGTTTCGAAGAGGATTATTTGCAGCGGGAACAAAACGACAAACCAAAATATAACTCAAAGTATACTGAAAATCTCGAATTTACAGCTGAAAGTTTGAAAATTCATAACTAATTGTAGGAATATCGGATTAACGTGATTCCAGCGGCTACGAAAAGCCCAATAAGTTAGATTTCCAAAGAAATTGATTTGATGACAATACAGTCAGTATAACCCTTTCAAAATCAAAGAATACAGAGACTGCACGACAGAAATTTTCCTGGTAGTAGCTGAACGTTCAAAATTCGTAACAATTCGCACAATTATCGGATCGAGATGATTCCAAAGGCTGTGAACAGCTAAGAAAGTCATATTTCCACAGAAACAAACTTAGAAAGATTTGGAGTACTGTAGCTAGTCCAAAATCACTAAAATCAGAGACTGCGCGCGGATATGAATTTTCAGAGCAGAAAACTGATTTTGGGTTGAATTGGTTGAAGAAGAAGGTTCGTTACCCTTATGTAGCTCGAATTAAGCTGAATTTATTCCTATAAAATCAAGTTATCAGGTTTTCCCACTTTCTCCTTGCTTGCTCGGTTGGTTCTTACGTTTGGTATGACTAAGATCGAATAAGAGGGGATAATGATGAACTAAGAAGTATATTAATCAATCTATGGGCTGGGTTGTGATATTTTGGATTGGGTTGAAATTTAAAAATATTGGGCTACAAGTTCAGATGTTATATAATTCCTGTGGAAATAATTATTCAACTTTTTTGAATATGTGAAAAAGGGGTATTTTCGTCCATCTAAGGCTGAAAAGAGCTTTTTAGGTACTAAATAGGAATAAATTTTCAAATGGGTACTTATAAGGAAGAAATAATTGAAGGGATATTTAAAAGGAAGTCAAAATCTTGAAAGGGACTGATAAGGAATTAACCCTTTTCCACAATATTATTATTATTATTATTATTATTATTATGTGAATCTATAGAAAAATATCCAATTGGATAAATTTTTACACATATGTACCCATGTCAGAAAATTTTATAGATAGGTACCCGATTTAATTTTTACCAATTTCTTTAGTCATGTCGTACCTTCATGTGTGTACATTGCGTACCATCACACGTTGATATAGGGTACCTAAATATAGCATACGTTGTACCTACGACATACTTGTGTGTTACATAGGGCGTACCTAAATATAGCATACGTCGTACCATTTTCTGTTATATAGGGTACCCAAATGTGTTGATATAAGGTACCCAAATGTGTTGTATAGTGTACTTTCGGGGATCGGGTACCTATGTGCAAAAAATTTATTCTGTTAGGTACCTACATATAAAAAATCCTGATATGGTACTAAATTACAAGTTTTTATCCAACTAGGTACTTATGTTCACCTTATTATTATTATGATGTAATATTTTACGTTGTTACCTAACAGTAATACTTCGACAATGACAGCTGAGCTATTTTAAGAGTTTCCTTCGGCCGCTCGCCACCAAACTCGTCGTAGCTCGATGTAAAATATTCCGACGGGGAGACCAAAAGGCTTCAATCATTGATTTCCTTCCATCCATTCATCGATCTTAGATCAGATTTTTGAATTGGGTTCTGCGAAATCAGAATAATGCGCCCGTCAAACCCAATGATTATTCCCTATATATCGCTCCTCCTCCTCTTTGCCACGTCATCGTCGTCGTCCCACTCCCAAGTCTCCATCTCCGTCACACCGAGAACCCTCGCCCGGACCGGGGACTCGATCACGGTCCACTGGTCCGGCGTAGCCCAACCCTCCCCGCGGGACTTTCTCGGCATCTACTCGCCGCCCGATTCGCCAAACCACCACTACATCGGCTACGTCTTCCTGTCGACCCGACCCGGTTGGGAATCTGGGTCGGGGAACTTCACAATGCCCCTCGTAAACCTTCGCTCCGATTATCAGTTCAGGATTTTCCACTGGTCGGACTCGGAAATCGACCCCAAGAAAGTCGACCACGACCACAACCCACTGCCCAGGACGAAGCATCTGCTGGGGGTGTCCGATCGGGTCGGATTCGGACCTTGCGGCGGGCCGGAGCAGGTGCACTTGGCATTGACGGGTCTGGATGGGGAGATGAGGGTGATGTTTGTGACTGCCGATGGGAAGGAGAGCTTTGTGAGGTATGGGTTGGGTAAAGAGGTGAATATGACGGGTCGGGTCGTGGGTACGAGCGTCGTAAGGTATGAAAGGGAGGATATGTGTTGTGCTCCGGCGAATGATACTGTTGGATGGAGAGATCCAGGGTTTATCCACGATGGAGTTATGGTTGATTTGGAGGATGGAAAGAGGTATTATTATCAGGTAAGTAGTTAATGGTGTGTTTAGTTTCTTATTACTTCATCAATGTTGGCCTTTTGTATGATCTTTAAGGTCAGTCCTTTGTTGCAAGCTTGATTACAGTATATGCGTGGAAATTGATACTTGTCATTTGCCTTGCCGTGATCTTACTTAAGAAGTTGAATTAGGTTCACCATTGTTAGTGTTGGTAGAGAGCTGCAACATTCTTTTGTATCAAGTCCTTATCCTAAAACTTGTTATTTTTGTTGCAATCTATACAAGGTTTCAACTTTTTAGTGCAAAATCTTATTCTGGTTGAGATTAGTTATCTCCTTGTCTTCATATCCTTTTGAATTCTGGTTTACATCTCATGTATATTATTCTTTGCCTGCATTAAGAGTTGATGATCTTTTAATTCAACTGAGTTTATGTATTCATCTGACACCTGGTGCAGGTGGGTAATGATGCAGGGTGTTGGAGCCCAATCTACAGCTTCGTATCGCCAATTAGAGAATCCAACGAAACGATAGCTTTCCTATTCGGAGACATGGGCACCTCAACACCGTACTCGACTTTCTACCGTGTGCAAGAGGAGAGCATATCCACCGTCAATTGGATCAGCCGAGACATCAAATCTCTCGGAGACAAACCTGCTATGATCTCCCACATAGGAGACATCAGCTATGCCAGAGGATATTCTTGGATATGGGACAACTTCTTTAACCAAATAGAACCAATAGCTTCAACCACCCCTTACATGGTATGCATAGGCAACCACGAATACGACTGGCCATCGCAGCCTTGGAAACCCGATTGGTCATACTCAGTTTACTTCAACGACGGCGGTGGAGAGTGTGGCGTGCCCTACAGTCTCAGGTTCCACATGCCTGGGAACTCCTCGGAGCCAACGGGGACAAGGGCCCCTCCAACTAGAAACCTCTACTACTCATTCGATTTGGGGGTTGTTCATTTCGTCTATTTCTCCACAGAAACTAACTTTCTCCCAGGCGGTAAGCAGTACGAGTTCTTGAAGAATGACTTGGAATCTGTGAACAGAACAAAGACCCCTTTCGTTGTAGTACAAGGACACAGGCCAATGTACACGACGAGCTACGAGACTAGAGACACCCCTCTTAACGAGAGAATGCTGCAGCACTTGGAGCCTCTTTTCGTGGAGAACAACGTCAGCGTAGCTCTGTGGGGCCACGTGCATAGGTACGAGCGTTTCTGCCCCCTCAACAACTTCACTTGCGGGCAAGGTTATCCCGTGCATATGGTGATTGGAATGGCCGGGCAAGATTGGCAGCCCATTTGGCAACCAAGGATGGATCATTTGACAGACCCTGTTTTTCCTCAGCCAATGAGATCGTTGTACCGTGGTGGTGAGTTTGGGTATGCGAGGCTCGAGGCGACTAAGGAGAAGCTCGTTCTGTCTTACGTAGGGAACCATGATGGCGAAGTGCATGATGTGGTGGAGATAACTGCTTCGGGGATGGTCTTTAACGGCCGTTCTGCTGTTTCTGAAGATGCTGTGGTTAATATGGGCAGTTTGAGTTCGGACAGGGGATTTTCGTTCTATGTTAAAGTTGCGAGCTTGTTGGTTCTCGGAGCTTTTGTAGGCTATGTTTTGGGATTTGTTGTTTCGCGGTCGAGAAGGGATGGAACGAAGTGGACTGCGGTGAAGAGCGACGATTTTTTGAGTTCTTGAAGGTAACAGAATTGTACCCTGGCGTGTTACGATAGTTCGAAGTCGCTGTTTCGCATTGCTGAGTCGGTGTTAGCAGAGCAGAACAGAGTCTGTTTCGTCATTCTACCTTGGCGTAGGGGTGCCCCACGGCGCGATTTGTTGCTATTATGCAGTCTCAAATGTGTTTGTATTGTATGTAATATACGGAGTAAGATATTATTGGCGTATGTCACGCCCCTCCCAAGTGACTTAGAATTTTTCTAAGTGTTCCGAGGTTCGTGCGGCCTAACTCCTCACAAGTTAGTCAGCCCTTCCGTTGATCCGTCTACTCGAATCCTTTCCCACAGAATTCTCGTGTTTGTGCAAAGTGTGCCTGTGTTGCTTACTTAGTTTGAACGGACAAAGTAAACACAACGAGTTACGGGCAACGCCCAACCTTTTCTCTTTTATTCCCCAAAAAGATAAAAGGACTCTCACAAGAACACTTTACAGCACTTTCCGGATGCCTAAATATAAGGCAACATTGCTACTTATAACTACATCATCAAGCACACAATTGGATGAGTACAAATGGGCTGAAACCGCTCCGGGGAAGTTTCCTTGCGGACTGTAACTGCCTAGCCGCGAGGCAGTTTTCTTGCTTGCCAGCTCAGGGGAGTTTTTCTGCCAGGCCACCTGGAACTGCTCGCCAGGCCAGGTCTAACTGCCCTGGTAACTTCTCACCAGGCCAGGCCAAAAACCGTCCTAACCGCCACAACTGCTTGCCGCGCCAAGCCGGCCGAGCCACGTTGGGACTTGGCCAAGAAGATCGCCCGCATGGATCAGGCGCTGCACCAAGCCAGCGCCAATGTCCGCACACCATGGTCTTATGCCGCGCGCGCCTGCCCAAGGGCTGCGCGCGACGCCCATCAATGTCGCACATATTCCGCCCTGATTCGCGCACGCCATGCCCCTCTGTCGTGCGCGTTCTGCCCAAGTGTCGCGCACATCATGCCAACTTGTGCCTGAGAGCCGCGCGCAGTTCCCGTCCTGCGCGCGCTGTTGCCGAGTGCCGCGCGCGTCCCCTCGCGCGCCGCATACCTCGCCCATCGAGGTTGTGTCAACGCGCCTTGCCGCGCGCACTGCTCTGCCCGCACGCCGCATGCGACGCGGGCTGTGTTCTTCGCAAGGTCTGGCGAGACCCTGGCCAGACAGGGCATTCCACCAAGCAAATGCCCCCATGTGCGCGATCCTCTCGCGCACTGCATACCTCGCCCACCGAGGTTGAGTCAGCGCGCCTCGCACGCACTGCTCGGTCTTTGCCCGCGCGCCGCATGCGACGCGGGCCTTATGCTTCGCAAAGCTCTGGCCAGACCCTAGCCAGACAGGGCATTCCACCAAGCAAATGCCCCATGTGCGTGGCCCGTGCGTTCTTCGACCAAGATGACGCAAGGCCACGTCATCCCCCAAGTTAGGGGTGTAACAGCGTATGAATATCTTTGGATATGGCACACCAAGTCAATCTGTTAAATAAATGAGGATGACAATTGACGCCACAACTAGGGTTGCAAACGAATCGAATCGAGTCGAATACCGCAATATTCTATTCGTATTCGGATAACAGTCGAATACGAATACGAATACTCGAATATTTAGTCGAATCATAAAATCGATTCTTATTCGAATTCGAATATTTTCTCGAATATTCGAATCGAATATCGAATATTTGTATTCAAAGTCATCTTTGATTTTTTATTTAATAAAATATAAACAATATCATATTTAAAATATATATTGAATTATAATAAATTATATTTAAACATATATTGAATTATAATAAATTTTATTTAAACATATTGAATTATAGCATATTATTTGTAAATATTTTAGTGAGTTATCATATATTATATGTTAATATATATTAATTATACTATATTTTATGTTATATTATTCGAATCGAATAATTCGGTTAATTTTCGAATCGAATATTGTGATTTCATATTCGTATTCGTATATTTCTCGAATCAGAAAAAATATTCTTATTCGGATTCGTATTCTAAATATTCGAATTCGAATCTTCAAATTTCGAATCGAATCGCGAATCGAACCAAAAAAGTTCGATTCGTTTGCAACCCTAGCCACAACTGCGTTCTTCAGGTGAGAAACATCTCTTTTATGAGTAATAGTATTATAAAGTAAAATGACAGCAAAGGGCGTTTGGTCTAGTGGTATGATCCTCGCTTTGGGTGCGAGAGGTCCCGAGTTCGATTCTCGGAACGCCCCCACACAATTTTTTCTCCTTTCTTTTATTAAGATGGCCCAATTTCGGACCACAGCTGTTTTCACTTTAAAGGAGACGTGGGCCACAACAATCATGTTATGATTCCAATTTCCAGTTACGGAAAACAGAAAGCATAGGCTCACTAGAGTTGAGTTTCTTACAAAAAAAAATACAAATCATCGCTGCTACTTGCTTGCTTCCAACCACTAGACTGACATACTTGCTTTGTCAAGCACTCAAATAATGACATTACTATTTCTGTCTCTTAACTGAAGTTGTAGGCTGGCCTTGCAATAGTTTAATCCTAATAAAATTGCTCTCTTTCCTTCCTTCACAGAAACTTCAACCTCAATGCAAGCAACCAACCAAGTAAGTATTAAAAAGATAGGTGCCTGCCGTTTTGAAGGGACTCTTCAGAAATTATTAATTAGCTTTCTCGTGATGTTCGCTTCCTTGTCTTCTCTACCTATATTGAAGGGTAATTAATATATTAAGTTGAAGAGACTTTGATTTATTTGACGCGTACAATAAAGTTATAAAAGGACAATACATGGCGATAGTTTCACAGCTGCGTACAAGCAAACAACATAATAACTGACAAACACTGGTTAGCTATTATCATCTCGAATGAACTTGAGATTTCTTGAATTTATATATCTCCATCTGTTTCTGCTTGATATAATTGTCATGTAATATGCAACCGTGAGGAACATCAAAGAATAATGGAAAAGTTCATCATCTGCAACAATGAATTACAGAGAGTTGCATGGAAATGAAACAATCAATTCTGGCTCTATAAGTCTGCAATCAAAGAACTAATGCTTGCTATCAAAAGTCATTGTGTTTTAGATGTATGAATGCATTAAGCAGAAAATAGTGATTTTCATCTGCTAATGGACAATTAAAGAATCTTCTTCTGGAGCTGGAAGATTAAGATCGAATAGATCAAAAGGCCCACGCTTTATTACAGGACTTTGGCTTGCATTGTCCTCCTCATGGCCATGGCAAACACCACCAGGGCGAAGATGTGTTCGCTTGTGACCACCTAAGGCCTGACCACTCTTGAAGACTTTGCTACAGAAAGGGCAGACATAAGTCATGTTGTTCTTCTTGGACTTGACATTTTGCTGAGGCAAAGCACCAGATTTTCTTTTCCTGCCATATTCAAACTGTTGAGTATTATTATCACTAGAATCCTCTTGAAGACTGCTTTCATCATCACTTTCGTATCTCAATTGGTAGTAATAAGCGTTCGATCTTTTATGGCACGGTCTGTGCCCACCAAGAGCTTGAAAAGACTTGAACGTCTTCTTGCAGTTGAAGCATTCATATTTACTTCTCTTCAGCGAACCGTCGCATAATGTATCACCGCTTCGTCGAGTAGCATCTTTCTGAAACTTTCTCTTCAATTTATTTCCCGAAGCCATCCCACAAAACCTAGTTGTGTTAATTGTCGAATTCTTACCGATGCCAGCATCATCGTGTTCGTACTTGTGACCTCTTTCTCCTGCACTAACGTAAGTGTTATGGTATCTGCTTGAAGCAGAAACATCGGACTCTGTCTTAGTGCCTTCACCACCCAAGAAATAGTCTGAATCAGAATCAGTATCGTACGATTGAGTGATGTCATCCTCCAAAACACTCTCTTTTAACTTCTCCTCTTCCTCCATGTAAAGGAAGCCACCAGTTTTAGCAATTAGCGTGTCAGTGGAAGAAGATTTAGTAGCCTCTATAACCACTGAATTGTTATCAGACGACTCGACCACTGAGTTCACGCCAGCCTTTTTCTCGTAGTCCCTTGACAACATCATCAAGCACTCGGCAACCTCCTCTTTCTCATCAGTCTCATAAGCAGATGAAGAACCATTTTGAGGACACTTGGCTCCTACTTTCTTTAACAACTCCTTATTTGTCGAAGATCCGATCATATTCTCAGATTCCTCGGTTTCTTCAGTGTCAGTGCGACTGCCGAACATGGTCTTTTGATCCTCACCGATCCTAGAATCGTCATACTTCAACTTGTCAGAGTGAGAAGCCATGTGACCACATAAAGCTTTCATGGACATAAATCCTTTCCCACACAGTTTGCAAATGTGGTCTTGGAGCAAAGGACTTGTCGAATGAAAAGCCCTCCATGTTTTCCTAGGATTCTCTCTCAAGCCATAGACGGATTGCCCCTTTGCAAGCTCAAGCTTGTTGATTGACGACGCTTTCTGCCCTTCTCCCACAGTTTTTTTCTTTGTTTCAGCTGATTTTGCTACTACATGGGACTTCATATGACCGCCTAAAGATTTCCCACATCTATACTTGTTATTGCACAACTTGCAAACAAACTTCTTCAACTCTCGATCTTCTTCCAGCTTCATCATGTTTCACTTACTTCAACGTAACCAACCAAAAATAAGATCAGATCACGAAACAAAGCTAAGTAAAACTTAATTTCAGCCTTTGATCTACTAGAAAACAAACAGTTCAGCAACCAAAGCAGCTCACAAGACAGAAAGAAATAAAACAAACAATCGAACTCCAAAAATCTTCAATGTGCGCACAGATCACGAAGTTTATACCTTGAAAGGGATAAAAACTGTTCATATGTGACGTCAGCTAAAAGAAAAGATCAGACCCGCTAAATGCGGCAAGAGCTCTTTAGTCCCGTTTGCCAAAATTAATTTCCTGAAGCTATTCTTTCCCCCAAAAATTTAATGAAGGAAAAACGATGGGTCGCTCGCTAATGATGGCCATCGATCAAAACAGAAACACTGTTTCTTCCTTAAATTCATCAACCACCTAAACTAAAACGCAACAGTGAAAACATCTGTTTCTTACTTTTATGTGTATCTGAGTGCCGTGCTAGTAGATAGTCTTTAGGAGAAATCCATGCATGGAAGCAAAAATGTGGAAAAGAAAAGGGAAAATTACAGAAGAAAAAACGGGTAAGGCGTCAGCTGCTGTACCTTTGTAGAGTTTGAGCTCGATGCTAACATATATGAGATGTGGTTAAGAGTTTCCTGGATTGATGTTTGGGTTCTTAGTTTCTTCAGAAAAATATTTAATAGGAAGGAAGTTCCAAAGAAGACTCGTCGTCGTCGTCGTCATAGTTCATGGCGTCAGATTTGTCTTTGCTCAAAGGTCACGCCTTGGAAAAGCTCCGAATCATCAGCCGTTATCGTGGTCATTTAAGTACTAATTTGCCCCTTAAAGCTTTGTGTTCGACCCTTTTTGAACGTGTTTGCATTGGTTTAATCAAGAAAAGAAAATATATATACTTCAAATATAAAAAGTTTATTTTTGGCGTTTAATCGATAAAATCTCCCATACCATTCCAAAGGCCGAATGAGAGAGAAGCCAAATGGTCGAGTGGGATTAAATTCTAAATTACTTTCTACATAAAATAAATATAAACGGTTTTGTATTATTTATTAGTGTGAAAGGCTTCGGACTATTTCCCATATCGTTGCATAAATCAGGTTGCTATAAGTGTGGGATGGCTAAATAATATCTTCAACAGATTTTTCCTATCAGGCATAAGTAGGAAAACAAATCGACCATCATGGCATCGAACTAATTACGCAAGATCTGCCTCCCTTTAATATATATAAATAAGGGATATCATTCATTTTGATTTTTATTTTCATTTAGGATAATGTGAGCATGTTCTGAAACCGAGTTTTCGAACCGGATCGGAAATTTTAGTGGTTTAAGGTTTAGTGGTTTAACCGGTATAAATCCGGAATCAAACTGGAGACAAACCGGAATCTTTAAATATAATTAATAAATATTTTGTGATTGAATCAACTAAATAGCATAGATTATATAGATGTTATTTAGTAAGTTTTTTATAGATATATTAGAATTTTATAATATTGATGGTCAAAATTAAATAAAGTAAATTATGTTGATAGTTGAGATTAATTTACCAGGGCTCCAGAAATTATATATGAAATTTGGGGTCAAAACAAAAGAAAATAAAAAATTTGGTCCATTAGTTAATTATAAAACAAAAATAAATGTGGTACGAGCGATTCGAACCTAGCCCAAACTCTACCCACCAGACCTAATGAAATAACAACTTTCTTCATTTTTACTAGTTATGTCGTGATTTTCTGTTTTTCCTTTTTTTTTTAAATAGCTTAGACTGGACCAGAATGTGAGGCATATTATTAGGAGTCTTTACACATAAATACTCATTTATATAAAAAAATTCGCAAATCAGACCCATGTCAGATTTTTTTATATGCAGGTAGAGCTGTCATTCTGGCCCGCCCCCGCCCCGCCCTTTTTTAGGCCCGCTCGCGGGGCGGGGCGGGCTAGCCCGCGCGTCGGCCCGCCAATTTAAGGTATTATATATAAATTATATAATATATACTAAATCTATAATAAATATTAAATTAATTAGATATTTAATTAATAAATCATTAATTATGTCTAATTATTATCATGTTTATTAATTAATAAATAAATAATTGCATATTTCTATGTAATTTTTTAATAAATTCATTACTTAATAAAAAACTATTAATAAATTAAAATTTTTAAATTAGATTAAATAATATTAAGTTTTTTCAAAAAATGGGCGGGCCTAGCCCGCTGGGCCCGCGGCCTGCTGCGGGGCGGGGCGGGCTCCTATTTTTAGGGCCCGCCCTGCCCCGCCAATTTGACAGCTCTATATGTAGGTACCTGTCCGAATAAATTTTTGCAGATTGGTACTCGTTCCGCCACTAGTACGTCATAGAACACATTTTGGTACCATATTGAAAAATATTATGGTACAATACAGTGAGAAAATGGTACATTATACAACACACATTAAGGTACCATATACACCGTGGCGTAAATAGGTACCATATGTGGGTACCATATATACGCGTGATATGTTACTTAATACACATACATAAATGTGCACCAAAGCTGAAAAAATAGTACACACAATCGAACGAGTACTTATATGAAAATTTTTCTGGCAAATGGTCTGACTTGCAAATATTTTATGTAAATAGGTATTTTATGTAGATACACCTTTTATTAAATGATAAAATATTGTTGGCGATACCATTATAATGGTTGTGATGTTCATGTCAAAGGCTACTACGTGTCCAACCACTACTTCGCATGAGGGTTAGGTTACCTACGGAATAGGTCACCTCACCACCAGCCAAAAACTCATTACATAAATTATTTCTTAATATCGAGTATTTATCACTGATGTTTTCAATGGGAAGGACTATCTATAGTCGAAGAAGGTTTATTTATTTATGTCTACTTGCTTTAATCAAGGATACTTTTCTACTCTGCCATTGCATGCTTGAGATTTCTTATTATACCAATTCTAATCATCTCGATGTTGGGCCGCGCTCTTATTGGGCTTGTTTATAATGGGCTTAAGCCCATCTTTCTGACGAACAATATGTAAGATCCAATCGGATGAAAAATTAATTCTCTCTTTTTCTCTATCAACAAATCGGCGTTGTTCACAAGCTGCGGTGCGCTCAATTCCGTTCTCCAGGTACTGAAACAAAATTGTAAAACGCAATGTTTAATTGTTCGTTCCATCAATCTAAGATTTTTCTCTTTTTATCATCTGTGATTTAGCTTTGGCCTTCTCTTCTCTTAGCTGGCGAGGTGTTCGATTAAATGTCTGTGTGGGCGTGTAGTTGTTTCTTGTTGCTATTTCTGAATTCGATTAAGGAGATATGGGCTTTTGATAATTCGTGTGGTTTGATGAATTCGGTCGTTGGTTTTTGTACTGAAACGAGCTTTATGTTCTTCCTTAGATGGCTTTAGTCGTTATCTGTGGCCAACCTTGCAGCGGCAAGTCAACAGCTGCGTCTCACCTTGCCGAAGCACTTGAAGAAGCAGAATCTAAGCCCACAGTTAAAGTAATCAACGAATCTTCCTTTCACCTCAACCGTAACCAAAGCTACGCCAGCATGCCGTCGGAAAAGAATCTGAGGGGCGTGCTGAGATCAGAAGTCGATAGATCTCTATCAAGAGACAACGCCATCATCATCGTAGATTCATTAAACAGCATAAAGGGTTACAGATACGAGCTGTGGTGCTTGGCTCGTGCAGCGGGCACGAGGTACTGCGTCCTTCACTGCGATATCGACGAGGCCCACTGCAGAAAATGGAACGAAGAACGAAGGGAGAGGCAAGAGGCTTCTTACGACGATAACATATTCGATGATCTTGTTGGAAGATTCGAGAGGCCCGACGGTAAGAATCGTTGGGACTCGCCTCTGTTTGAGTTACAGCCTGCTATAGATGGGATCGAGAAATCATCCCCTGCCATAGTGGACGCAGTTGCTTATCTTACGAAGAAGGTGGATTCCAAGACAAGAGATGTCAGAGTGCTGCAGCCTACCATTGCGACTCAAAATGCAAGGAAAACAGAGGCGAACTCACTCTACGAAATGGATAGGGCAACCTTGGAGGTCACGAACATGATAGTTGAGGCACAGTCCCAGGCTATGGGAGGTCCCATTAATGGCATCTCCCTCGGGCCGGGCTTACCTAGTATCGATATCTCGAGGGCCGTTGGCTTGCCGGAGCTACGTAGATTGAGGCGAACGTTTCTTAAACTGACGGGCCAGTCGAGCTTGAGCGGGCCACCACCGCCTTCGGACGGTGAGAGTGCAAAGAGGATGTTTGTAGATTACTTGAACAGAGAACTTGAAACTGGTTAGTTAAGAAGGTATGACTGTCGTCTGAGTATTGATTGTATTAGGTGTGTTGCTGCTAAACATTTTTAAAAATAATTCAAGTTTAGGATGGCGGTTCAACCTTACACGTTTAATAGTTTCCCTATGCTTCTTCAACCTCTTACATTTCATTCTTGTAACATCATAAAACTAAAGTTCGAAAGACGGGAGCACCACGGGAGGAAACTGGTGATATTATATGTTTCATCAATTTCTCACATCAAATGAAACTAACCATGAACACTTCTTGTAATCTAAAGAGGCTAACTACTAATTTTATGAACAAAAGGTGACCTAATCCATGAGAGAGATGAGGCTAAGTTTCGTCGTCAGCAAAGTAGCTCTGTGGCAAGCGGAACTCTTCCTCGTGATTTAGAAACTCGGCATCCTCATCATCTGCTTTCTGAAAATTCCAAAAATTATGGGAGAAAATTGCATAATCAGTTTGTGCCTAGTTCTTCCATCTTATAATATAATACCATGAACTTGTATGCGAATGACCCTAAAGTTCACTGGCTATTTCTAGATGACAGGAAACTTACATTAAATGGTCGATCGTGAATAGATACCAATGTGTCAATTGATCTTCTTAACTTAGATGACAATAGTGTGACCATTTGTTCATTCAATTATTACTACGAATTCGGAAGCATCACCAAGGAAGAGAAGAATACGGAGAGGAGGTGGGTTGATACGTACCACCATTTCCAAGTTGTAAAAGCGTTCCAACAACTTGAGAACCTCTTCTGCAGTAAATGGCTGATTGAAACTGCGACCACAAGAACACGAATGTTGTAGAACAGATGAACATTAATCAAACAAACAACAACGAGGATCAACACAAACCTCTGCCTCATATGCTCAGTTAGACAATAAAGCACAAAATGACGGTGCACTCCTGCAATGCAATCAAGAAAATTGAGAAATTTAACTATGGCGACAATAGCACACATTGATGGCAGTCTAATTCGGATCATTTCCTTCCTTTTTACACAAAGCACAGTACCTCGTAATTTAGCCAGAGGATAAATTTCAAGGGCTTCAAGTATTCTTAGCTCTAGCTCAACCTCTGGGTTTTCCTGCTTTTGTTTTTTCAAACAAATCGAAATATTGAACGCCAATTACCAATCAACCACATAGGCATACGCCATGAACGTCCAAATCTTACCTTGTTAAGGGACGACGCCTTGATCGTACCAGGACAATGCACGGAAACGCCGTCCTGTTCATGTTCATCAGCTTCATCATTATTGTGATCGATTAGTTCTTCCTTTTTAACTTCTTTTCCTTCTTTTGCTCGCTTCTTAGCTTTGCTATTCGTCGCCATTTGTCCCATTCCTTTTCCTCCTCCACTGTTACGGTGATTTAATCGTAGAGCTTAGCTTCCATGTTGTCTTCTGATATTGCGATGCGAGAGCTTTTGGGGATTTTGCTCGCTCTATTTCGGAATTGGGCCTTTCTTGGGCCTTTGAAGACAGTTGGGTTAAAACTAAATGGGCCCCATTATGCAGATATGAATCAATCAAAGATTAGATTAGCATCCATTCATTGTCCACGTTATATGGGAAATGGGTTGTCTTGTCTCGACATCCTATAAATCAGAGTAATGCAAATGGAACGAAATATTTCGTTATGGAAAAACACTTGATAAAGTATTCGAATAAATTATCAGTATTCAGTTCAGCTTCTATTAATCGAGTTTGTCCGAAGAAGTCGAAAACCAAGTTGCCTTCCATGCAACCGAGGGCGATAATAGGCGTTCAGTTCTCCATCCCAACGACTGAAGCTGCAAAAACCAACAAGGTGGTAGTAATCAATATTCTTGTCTGTGATGTAAAAAAAGGAAAAATCTTCTTTATTATTATTCATGCTTTTTTTTTTGTATTGAAGGTTTTCGCAGCTCTGAGATTCAATAAGCAACCTTGTGGAGAAACGCTTCGTAGTTTTTATTCATCCACGATTGGCTCTCCAAGTATCTATCTTTGCCAGTGACTAGTTTTGCAAATACTAAGGCATGCATGAATGCTTTCAGGACATCTTCTGCTGTACATTCTTTATGCATAATGACACTGATAATCCTCTCTCCTTCGAGCACTACGTACTTTCCTGCAACAAGCAAACAAGTTTAACGTAAGACGATCTTTGCGACTTGTAGGACAAAAACAAAAATTAAAATGTTGCTCAACCCTTAGCGTAATAAGATTCAGCTACTCGTGAAAGCTCCACCCTGTTTGTAATAAAATTCAACCATCAGCATGTTGTAGTTCCTTTTGCATAGAAATCTTCTTTTTCTGAACGTTATAGAGAAAGCTGAAAAACTCACACTTCGTCACCGCTAAGTGAAGAAACACGGACACCTAAGTGTATCCGTTTGTGCAGCCAATTAGCACCATTCGATGTCCAAGAAGTCATCCACATAGGCAGAATATGTTCCATCTCTGAGACCTCTGTTCTAGAAAGAACTAGCAATGCAGTATAGAGACAGTTATGCTGTTACCTTAGTACTAGGCATTACAAACACACAATGTCATCATAAAATACATACGACCTCTCACCTTGACCAGCCTCCATGTAACGGAACAAAAGAATCGAGCTTCTTTCACAATTCAGTGTCGCCAAAGAAAGGCAGCAGACAGCCTTGTAATTTGCTGCGAGAACCAAAAACAAATGGTTGTATTTAGAAACTGCAAGGTAAGGAAACTGTGATTCTACTATTTGCAAGACTTGATGCACGGAAACCAGGGCTTCTATATAAGTATGCAAAGTGACAATTAAGGGAGACTAACCATACATATGAAAGATGGTGAGTGACAGAAAGCAAAACCAAATGGCCACAGAGTGTCCATCAGTGAGGCGAGCGAGGAGCATCCCTAAGGCCATGCCGATCATTGTAGCAACTGTCTCTTGGCTTCCTTCCTATTTGAGCATAGGATATGCGTCACAAATGGATGGATAGACAAACTATATAAACTCTCACTCGCAATTTTCGTAGATGATCATGGGGGTTAATGCGACCTTAGCAGATATATCCGCTGCATTATTCTGAAGGGCGAAATGTTGAGTTAAAGCAGCTCTAGTAGCACCACTGGCAACTCCAGCTTAGTAGTGACGTGAAATTTAGAGAAAAAAATGACGATTCAGAAATCCCAACAGTTCTAAAGACTCGATTGTCATTAAGTATCATTAGAAACTTACTGAAGGAGCGTGAGATGCTCCCGAGACAAACAATGACCAAGAATGCAGATGGGAACAAAGGTGAAACGAGGTCCATAAGCATCCCTGCAAAAATTGGTTCATCCAGAATTAAGCATAAGATTAGGACTATCTATACAATGGATTACTACGCTTACGTAAGCAACTCGTAAGAGAAAAACATAGGAGATCAGCAATAAAAAGCTTGACGGTCTAATTACCAAGATCATTCATGAGATCAGCAACAAGTCGCCACATTTTGGCATTGCTATCCAGATTCGCCCCCTAAGTGAGATCAGAGAGTGTTGTTAGCAGACAGTTCTACTTTTTTCATATAATAATGCCCAGGCAGCAGCTTACGGTGGAATCAAAGAGCTCAAAGAAGCCTCGTTACCTGGTAAAAGGTAAATAGCACACCTCCAAGCATTCCAGTTAAATCTCTCAGAAACCACTGATATCGTTTCAAAGGGAGTTTTCAGAAATTGAATTAAGCACTGCCCCATCAAGGACCAAAGATCTTTCAAGTAGGCACATATACATACCTGGAAAGTGGCCCCAATAACTGTAGCTGACTTCTCACCAACCCCTATAGCACTCAAAAGTGCCTGAAAAAATTTGATCAACAAGCATGAGTCAATAGAACGCAAACCATAAAACGAATAAAATCTAGACTGAAAGCAACTGATTTTACTTGGGTGGAAAGCATTGTTCTTGTGTACGTTGAAAGAGCCTGTTGAAGCATCAAATGGATTTAGTATCAGAGCGGGTTTGATTTGGTAGTATCACGCATTGCTAACTCACCAACACCTATTAGATATGTCCACTTTGGTCTGAAATTCACGTAATTATCTCTACTAGGCTCATTAGAAAATTCCACCAAACAACCATTGGTTTTTTAGGACATGACGTTGTAATCAAATTTAACAAACAGAACAAAGGTTGAAAGTACAAGCGAGGCAATATACCTGCAGCGAGTCCCATATTTGGAAAGGGGCATAGTCAGGCGTCACGCTTACGGGAAAACCCTGCATTACATATTTTTTCCTCATAAAATCAACGATGATTCTAAAAGAAGTACCAATTCCCACACTCAAACTCCGCACTGTGGCACAGCACCTCAGAATTATACGTGCTCAAGAAATCCATCCAAGGAGTGTATCGAGCGAAATGAATGACGAATATTACCTCGGGAACAAAAGCATCGAGGATCCTACGAGAGAGATGGTTAAACCGGCGAGAGGATCTTCGAATCAAGTCACCTTCGATCGTAACGGTGGCAGTTTTTGTGAGCTTCGACGACGCGGTGCCGTTCCACTCCTCGATCACGGCGGTTTGTCTGCGTTGCTTGCTGCTTTCCGATTGTTCCATTGCAGCAGCTGTGTCTTAATCAATGGCGAGTCAACTACTTCATGTAATGAAAGTTGGGGGACATGGGGACGAAAGGTGCAAAATAAAGTACTGATGTATCACAATGAAGTAAAACCAAAATATTGGGCGCAAATTTAATGGAAAAAATAACGATGAAAAACTGGACTGAAGGGCTTGGAAAAGTGGAACCAAGTTCGTCTTTTTCGTTCTTGGTTGATCTGCAGAGTTAGCTCGTTCGTCTGCCGATGTCAAATGCAGCGAAAGATTGGAGCTTTCGAAAGGGTTTTGGGGAGGTGCTCTTGTTAACATGTTTAAGAAAGATGGGAGCTTTAAAAGGGGTTTTTCGAGGTTTTTTTTTTTGCGATTGTTGCAGTGCTGTGGTTCATGAGAAGGTGGAGTTTTTGAGTCCTGATTTCGCATTTCGTGTGGCGCTAAATCTTCGGCGATCAAGCAAGGAAATGTCAGGTTAGGTAAGCCAACTGTCGGAGAAAAAATGTTAAGCTTAAAACAGATATATCTTCAAGTTAGAATATATGCTCCGCAAAAATTGCTTAGTCTTCCATTCGTGCTACATTACATGAACCTAAACCCCCAAATTTATAATGTTCTTTTTTTGCTGTACCCAAAACCCAGATACACCTTTGGCTCCTTTTCCATGCACGATGATTCTTGATTATTTTCTTTGATATTATCAAGAAAATTAAGAGAGAACGGAAAATAGCTCACCCGGCTCGATTTGCCTGATCTTCGACCTTACCATAGAGGTAAAAAATGAGCTGATCTTCTGATTTCAGTTTCCTTTTTTTCCTAGATATTGCTTAATCATACATTTCCCTTTCTTTTTAATTTTGAAGGGCTCTTACCTATCGCATATAATTCGTCATGGACAGCCTAAGCAAGATTTTTTGCGTGCTTTCTTCCCTATGTTGATCAGGTGAGGTTGTTTCCTAGCTTCTTGTCATGTCTCTGTCATTGTAGCATGTTTTCTAGTAAAATGTTTCGCTCGCCGTCATATGAGGTTTTTTTTTCGTATATATATATAAGCAATGATTGATTATGTTCTAATTCAGTTATGGGCTATGGAGCTGCACATAGCAAGCGCACAAAGGCAGAAGCTAGGAATGTCAACGATAGGCCTGCGGTGAAACCACATCCTCGATCAGAGAACATATTTGATTCGAAATACAATCTTAAGACAAAATTTCACAGCTCGGCCGAAGACTTGGACTTTTCTGATGTCGAATCTTCATCTTCTTCCGACGAGTTCATCAATGTCCTTCCACGGCTGCCTCCCAAATCCCCAACATCAAGAATTCCCAAGGCCAATAAAAATCACGGGTTTACCAAGCCATTTCAGAAGATCGAAAAGGCCGACATCTCAAGCGAGGTGTTGTTCAGGTTTCAGGAATCTTTATATGATTCGCCGGTTTCTACATCAAGATTCTCAGATGTAACCCACGAATCTCTGGCGTCGTTCAAGCCACCGTTGAAATATCCATCCGTTCAGTTGATGGAAAGGCAGGGAGGATTTGATCCTAATAGAATTCCAGACTCTGTTTTTGAGAGATCATCGACGCCGGCGGAATGGAGTGCTGCTTCTAACGATTCTCTGTTTAGCATTCGTCTTGGAAACAGGAGTTTTTCTAAAAATCACGTTTCGACGACGAACGTAGACTTGCGGGGATCAGAGGAACAGCCAAAAACTGGAGAATTTCATGAATCCATGCATCAATCGGGAAACCACGAAAACCCCAGCGGAAAGTATCAATCTGAAGAAAGTTGTGATTTGAAAGGGCCTGATCGGCTTATAATGACAACCCAAATACAACAGAGCATAGAAGGAAGAAAAGCTAAGGTAATAAATATGGAAATTGCAAAGACTTCGACTGACGATGGAGCAGTTGGTCAGATGAAAGATGTTTCCACAGAAATCATGAATAATAGCGAAATCGATGAGACAACGCAAAACTCCAAGAACTATCTGCGCGGAAACCACCTAGTGGATAAGAGAGGAAGTGCCATAACAAAGTGAGTGTACCTATCATGTCTGCTGATCACCGCCTCAATTGGTGTGGTTGTTTTGTAGTTTCTCATAATATCTTATATGTTTTTTCCCTCTGCTGATAAGCGTGCTTATTTTAATCCTTTGCAGAAAGAAGAAGCGTTCGTGCCCACTGTGCTACTCTCCTCCTAATTGTTCTGATGATTACACGTGTGGTTTTTTGAAGTGTCGAAGCTGCTCGTGCAGATCATGCCTTAGTTTCCCGAGCTGCTCGTGCAGATCGTGCCTCCTAAGTTGTCCGAGCTGCTGCTCTTGCAGATCATGCCTCCTAAGTTGTCCGAGGAGTTGTTGCAAGAGCCTTCGATGCCCAAGTTGTACTACTTGCGGGAAATGTTTCAAGTGGGGGAATTGGTCTTCTTGTAGTAAGTGTCTTGATTGCCAAAGTCTCTCTTGCAAGTGGTTAGCCTGCAAAGGAGGTTGTTGTTGTTGTAGATGTTGGCCGAGCTGTAGTTTTCCTTGGCTGAGCTGCTGCTGCTGCTGCAAGGCAGAATCCAAAAGGAGGTGGTTTTGCTTTTGCTGTTTATAATCAATCCTTCCTTGCTCTTCTTCGTCTTCATGTGATTATTGATAGTTGTGCCACCATTGAGTTATATAGTTGCAAAAGAGAAGTAAAGAAAATGTTGAATGAATCAAGGAGAAAATACGCTGAAGCATATCATCCCATTCACTGGAATGTGAATGTCTAAGCATTTCATTACAAAGGCCCAGGTGAAAGCTAAAGGCCCATGTGTCCAAACTTGGTTATTTATTGTTCGTAATAATACCACAAAAAAGAAAACAATAGTCTGACATTAGCCCCCGGCGAGGATCGAACTCGCGACCTTTCGCTTACGAAGCGAACGCACTACCACTATGCTACGGAGGCTTATGGATTTGTGGCAGTTGATATTGCAATTAAAATCGGAGTTTTTTTTGGGTTTTTCTGGAACAAGCATTTTCCAGGTTCTTGCATGAGCTGGTTTACGACGAGTTGAGTTGTCGTCTTCAGACACTAATTCCATGTCTTCTGTAACAGTGATCTGCTATATTAATAAGTTTTTTTAGGAGAGATGAAACAAGAACGACGGCCAAACGACCATTTCATCATTCATGCAATTATCCCATCCAAGAAGAGAGAATGCAAAAGCCACTGTAAAAACAGATAGAATACAACCGTCGAGGTCAAATGAATGTTTGTGCCAATAAGCAAAATATCGGGAAAGAAAAGAAAATGGAGTAGTATGTATGTTTGACTATTTATTCCAACGCTTGAGCGCTTCGCAGAGAGAGTCACACACAAGTCATTCCTTCGTTCAAGGCCTCAGAGCAAGAGAAACACCAAACTTGGGAGTCTTATCCAAGGCCTTTGTGTCGAACTCGCTGGAGATGGTCACAAGAGACTTTCTAACAACTTCATGCTGCAGCGCAGCTCCTAATGCCCCGTGATTGTTAAGCTTCATTTTGAAGAGCGTAAGGCTATCGATGGCGTAAGAACCACCCACCGTGAAAGTGTTCTCATTCGTGGATAACTTCCTTGCTATCTCCCCCACAGCAGCACTCCTCTTCGTTTGGTCCATGAAGTGTATGTACGATGCCTTTATACTGTCCCCTTTGTCGCCCCTAGAGGAACAAAGGCAACATCCGAGATATTTGATAAGATATTAACCTGAATGAAAACAGCCCATCAAAGTTGTGTTGAAAACATCAGAACTAACTCACAGAATAACTGAAGCACAGGCATCGGGTTTTGAAATAGAGATGCCTGCTGTGTATTTAGTCAATTCGCCAGAAGTGGTCTCATAACCCGCCTCTGCACCCAGCGCAAAAGTTGGAGTACCGAGGGTGAGCGACAATTCGATTGGAGGGGCTTTGCTTAGACCAACAGCTGCGGTGAGGGATGCATGGGGATGGAAGTATTGAACTTCCAACTAATGTTAGAAAAGTAAGAACAGCAAGTTAGACAAAGTGGGATTGTTTGTCACAATACGATGTAAATTGTATGTAGCAGTTACCTTTCCAGACTCATAGTTGGGAAATTTCAGGGTGGCGATGGTCTTTGATGAGGGAATGACATCGGCAAAAGATAGAGTTGCCGAAATCTGTTAAAAGAAAATGATGGATCAATGCGATGAGATGGAGAGTACCGTTGCTGCATATGGCTAATGTAATATTTGAGAAACTCACATTTGAATCTGTATCGAACTTGACATCAGCAGTCGCATTCTTGTATGCATAAAGAGCTGCTATGTCACCCGATGAGTAGCCTCCTTTTTTTGATGTGGATGTTGTGAGGGCCTGAAACAAAAAACAAGAAAATGAGGGCTTGATTGATGTCTTCATTAAATAATATCATATCATTAGATGCCCATATGGGTGATATAACCACAATTTTGATCAACCACAACCCCAATCCCACAAGCGGCAAAGAAACAATGCACAATGTGTCATGAAAGGTAACAATAGCCGAAGATCACTATCAGTAGAAAACGAATAATAGGGAGACCAAAAAGAAATTAAAAAAAAAAATGAATTACTCCATAGGAACGATAGTTTATTGAAGAACTCGTTTGAGTGTTCACTGGCAAATAAAGGAACTTTTAAATCAAGCCACAGAAAAATAAAGTCAAAAATCTCAGAGCTAGATCAAAGATAGCATCAATTCAGAATGAAATGATTCATCCAAGATCTATACGCAAAATCCGTGAAATTCAATGATCTATGATTTGGCTAGTATCATTAGACCTTTACCATAAAATCACGAACTAAAATATTCAAAGGAATTTCTCCTTGTGCGATCCTAAATGCAAAGGAAACTGCTAATCTTAATCAAAACAAACGTTCTTAAATGAAACCTGAGATCATAAAGCAGGTGCATAGAAATTCAACACTAGGGGTTACCACTAAAATAATAGCATACAGCAAGGCTTTTGAACTCAACCAATTCAACCATCTGAAGCTTACAGATGCTAAGGGTGCCCATAAAGGTAACGTTCAAGTCAACACTCGAATTTTGACGACGAATGCAAAAGATACAAATAGTAGGATTCACTTTCGACAAACCAATATCTCCAGAACATCCGGCATATCTTAAATGACTAGCTCAATAGCTCAAAATTTCTTCTGAGTAGATAGTGCATCGTGTTAAAGCAGAAAGCCGGAAACCGAACATAACATTTAATTCACGCTAATTATAGGCATTGACATCTTCATCTATCTATATTGACAAACAAAAACGGAATGACAAATCGAACACCTACAGAAACAGCAGAGGAGATAAACATCAGCTCAGCGAGAAAAAACACAAATCAGAGCTAACATACAAAGTTGCAGCAACAAAACCTACCACACCAGATTCGGAATAGGTGGATACAGAAAGCTTGTGATCAGAGAGATAGTCCTTGGTCAGCAGATCTACAAATCAAAATCTAGCTGGAATCATAAACCATTACTAAACGAATACAAATAAAAACTAAAAAATTGATTACAAACCTTTGGCTCTCTTGCCAATATCAACGAAAAGCCCCGGTCCTTTGTTCATTCCCACAGCTCTCAGAGTAGAATAAAATAAACGAGAAAAATGTTTGCGTATGTGTTGAAAGGGGGAGCTACTAGCTAGCTAGTACAAGTGCCATATAACGAAACGAAATGCTCATATTTACATTCCCACCCTACAACTATAATATATACATTATTTACTCCCTAGCCCAACAAGTAAGGCAAAATTAATAACTACATGGGCCATTTATTCCACTAAAGAATATTGGAGTGGGAATTCCCGAAAATCCGATTTGGCTTTAAATTCAGAATGGGCTCGGCAAGCCCAATAATGTGATTTGGCAGTAAAATTATGGAGTCACCGACGATGGCTGATTTTAGTTGTGAAGTTTATATATATTTCATAGCTAGCTGGTATTCATTCCTGAAAATTACTTGAAAGTTGAAGACACATTAATAATTCCGTTGGCTTCCATTCCAACATGGAATTCAACATTTAATTTTGAGAAACAAATTCGAAATGAGAGGGCCATGCCACATAGTCTTAGAACACTCGAACAATAACAACAAAAAATTGCTTGCGATCACGATTGGCCACGACTTCTGCTGCGACTTTCAGCGTTACTTATGGGAGAGAAATATGGATGAGCCTGCATAAGCATGACAAGTGATTGTATGGGGCGAAAAACACACCATTACACACAAGCCAAGATCATATAACGAACTAATCTGAGATGTAAAAAAAAAGCATGGCAGGATATACGCACCATTGCTTCTTTGGCAGTTGGCCTTTCTTGATGATCATACCGCAGTAACTTATCAACAAAATCAATTGCCTTCATGGAAAACAAAGAAAAAAC
This sequence comes from Craterostigma plantagineum, assembly GCA_027422505.1. NCBI lineage: Eukaryota > Viridiplantae > Streptophyta > Magnoliopsida > Lamiales > Linderniaceae > Craterostigma > Craterostigma plantagineum. Next base: position 13,034,175 of record JAPQWV010000012.1, on the reverse strand, counting down.
AAAAAACCAAATGTAATTATAATCTCAAATTTTCCCAAAAAACGCACCATCACAAATTATATAGCAAGAGACTTTACCTCTGGAACAGCCAAATGCTGATTATCAGAATTGATAAATCTTGACCATGGTTTTCTAGTATGCCTAAATTGACAAACGAGGAGGAATCTGCTGGAAAAGCATCAATTAAAAGGAAGTAAATATATGGGGGGAAACTTTCCCACCTCCCAACAAGGGCAGCAAGACGTGGATCCAATTCAAGTCGGTATTTGTTCAAGTATGCATTCAACTCATCGGTGCCCAACACCTGCCATGCATGTACGAATGTATTAGTACACTGGTTTATCTCCAGAATTTCACCACTAATGCACAAAGCATTAACCAGAAAGGTGCCTGACAATACAATACCTTAGCAATCTTAACAAGCTGGTCGTAATTATCGTGTCCATAAAAGAAAGGCTCCTTGCGAAATATCTGTTTGGAGAAGCTCTTGAAGTCAGTATTGGTATATACAGCACAGAGACATAACTTAGTATGGTGTTCAATTCTTAACATCAGTTATCCATCACAACATGGTGCGAGAGGCCAAAGCTAACACCATCAAAGTTCACAAAAAAATAATCTGGCTCTCCAAGGAGAGAAGAGATTAATCAATCATGAGATTTCAATCTAATTCTACTTCAGCTCCATATGCGGTACATATTAATCAATCCTAGAGCATCTGAGTAACGACACTAGAAACTAACGGTGTGAAGAAAAATATACCATCCCGGCAAACATACAGCCAAGGCTCCACAGGTCCAAGGAGTAATCATAATCTTGCAAATCAACAAGAAGCTCAGGGCCCTTGAAATATCTGCGCATGATAAAAAGCAGAATCTGAGTAATAAATTCCACATATTCTTTTCCAAGAAAAAAAAACGATGGACACTATATGAAAGATGGCCAACCTAGAAGCAACACGGACGTTGTACTCTTTTCCAGGATGATAAAACTCAGCAAGCCCCCAGTCTATAAGGCGAAGTTTGCGCTGCTCGTGGTCAATCATGACGTTGTGCGGCTTTACATCTCGATGCATAATACCTTGAGAATGGCAATAATCCAAGGCCTACATGAAAAAAAGGGACTATAGATAGAACCAAGAATGGAGAACAGAAAGCTACAAAACCATTGAATAAAAGAACTTATAGAAACTTACTTTCAACAGTTCGTAAATGTAGTACCGAATATCGAAGTCCGAGAGTGTTGGATATAACACTTTAAAGTCTACATTGTTTACGTGTTCAAATATAAGACTTGGGGGTCTTTGATTGTTGATCTCTAACAATATCAAGCAGCTTCACAATATTTGGCCCACCACAGAGATTCTGCAAGATCTTTATTTCCCTCCTGATCTGAAAGAATTAATCAAAAAGCAACCAATAACTAAAACTATGCATTGAGGTTTCCAAGTATTCAAGTCCTGAAGGAAATCATGGAACCTAAGGAATAGCCTACATTTAGTCGAAAGATTGAAAAACACTGCAATGTTATTTTCTATAAACCATGAATTCAGATTTGGTTCAGCGGTTCATACCTACTATGTTATCAAATATCAACAACCAATCCATCAGTGAAAGATTAAAAATTTTTGTAAAAACAACCATATTACGATATTATTTTCAGCCACAAGTAAAACATTCGCAAGGCTAGTGAAGAAGCTTCATGACCGCAAGCTGCAGATCGATATTCCTAAAACATTTTTCTTTTCTAAACCAAACTCAGCCACGCAAACGGAGTTATCCAACCTCATTTTGAAGAATTCGAAAAGAATTAATTATCCCCAATTCACGAAAAGGTGAAGCATACGTGAAAAAGGAGAAAAAAGAAAAGAAAGCTAAACCTTTTTCTTCTTCACAGGCTTAAGTATCTTGATTACGCATTTCTCGTTGTTGGTGGTATGTATTCCTTCAAACACCTCGCTGTATTTTCCCCTTCCCACCTTCCTTACAACCTCGTAATCATCCTGTTCCCTGCACCAAATACACGCACAAAAAAAAAATCAAACCCAATCGGACATAGGCAAACGTGAATATGTATATCTACCCCCACTGAACAGCGAGCGATTCGTAATCCCAGTACTCCTTGGGCCTGACCACGTTGACGTCGGCATAGACGCGAGCATTGGACGGTGCACCGGGACGGCGAATAGCCTTTCCTATCTTCTGCGACATCGGGTCGGGTACCGGCACGTGGCGGCGGGCGGTAGGTAGGTCCGCAGCGCGGTGAAATGATTGCTTTTGCTGTTGTTGTTGCGCGAATGGTACGCGCCGGAAGACGGTGGTTAGGTGATAGCCGCGAGAGAGGAAGAATTGGAAAGGCCTAACGGCCATGAAATGGCTTACATTTACAGATTAATAGGGAATTTAAGGGTTTGCATCTGTCATGGCATTTTCTAGGGCGTCGATCTCATTTTTAAAATTGAATAAATCTCGCCCCGAACGGCGTCTGGGAGAATCTGATTTTATTTTAGGGACCATACGATTACATTAAGTTGGGCTTGGGCCTTTTAGTTTATCAATAATCAAGAAGCCCAATTATGGCTTTTCGTTAACGAATGACGTATAACCGAAAAGATATGTTTGTCTAAGAAAATATCAACACCCAAGGCCAAGCAAGCCAATATTCATTAATTAGTCGGAATAAAGCTTTTTTTTTAATGTTTAGTTTTTTTACTTTTCTGTAAATCATTCCCCCATCCATTTAAAAGTCAATTGGAGAAGTGTCGAAATGACCAAAAGGTGCAGGCTTGTGTTTGGAAGGGCTAGGCGGTAAGATAAGGATGCCACGTCGTCCACATGCAAGCCAAGCATGAATACGACATTCGTCTCTGTCGTTTTTCAAATTTATTTTTCCCCTAGAGATGAAAAGAATTAACCATGTTTGTACATGTTTTGAATCCTGCAAAGATTTTGCACGTCTCTCCTATAGCATGTTATGCTACGGTATTCATCAATCATCATATTGACTACTTAAATACTTTTACTTGATATACTTTTCTAATTAATAATATACACATATATAGACAGATATGTGTGCGTCTTTTATCCAATTAAATCACGCTACTACCGCTAATGGGCAGACAAAGTTATTGACCATCACCAAGTTTCGATACCACACGCACCCATGCATTAGTTTTACTTGCCTTTTATTTTTCTCTATGTTTCTTTGCCCTAGTGATGCATGACATCATTTTCCAATATGATCTACTACTGGCCACATACCAAAAGCTAGCAAGCATATAGTATTAAAGAATGGCAAAATCTTTTTTTTCTCCAATAACAAAAGGATAAAATGGGAAAAGTAATGCTGCCCTTCACAAGTTCTAGGAAAATATTCTCTCTCTCTCTTTTTTTTATGCCATCATCACGTATATAATAATTATAGGTATATGTAAAAAAGAAAATAGAATGGAATGTGATAGCTTATCATCCAACGGTTGAGGACTAGCCATCCGCGGAAACACGGAGCCGCTAGATGGAATCAATCTGATCTACTACTTACTTCCAAACCCAACCCAACCAACACCACTATCCATTCCATCGTGTCTAATTTCTAAATTATTTTCCTTCCAAGTAAAACTAACCATGGTTAAGTTAAGACTAACGATGAAAGGGCAACACAAAATAAAAACTTGAAATCCACTCTTCCTCATCGCCAAGTCTCGCCTTTATATATCCATCCTTTCTATTCCCTTCAACCCTTGAAACATCATCCCTTTTCTTGAAGTCTTGTTTAGGTTTTGTCCATAGAGATACTGAAAGAGAGATAGAGATGAGCTGCAATGGATGTAGGGTTCTTAGGAAAGGTTGCAGTGAGACATGTGTGTTGAGGCCGTGTTTGCAGTGGATCGAAACCGCCGAGGCACAAGGCCACGCCACCTTGTTCGTCGCCAAGTTCTTTGGCCGCGCCGGCCTCATGTCCTTTATCTCCGCCGTCCCCGAAAACCAAAGACCTGGTAGTCAAGTATTTACAAGAAAAAAAGAATTTCATATAATAAAGATTAACTTTTTACAGATTCTAGAAACAGAAAGTGGTAAAATCAAAGAAGCTGTTGTTCAGAGATCACTTACGGGCATTTTGATTCTTTGTTGGCAGCTCTATTTCAGTCCCTTCTGTTTGAAGCGGCGGGGAGAACGGTGAACCCCGTGAACGGAGCCGTGGGCCTCCTATGGACGGGCAACTGGCACGTGTGTCAGGCGGCGGTGGAGACGGTCCTCCGCGGCGGCACGTTGAAGCCTATCCCAGAACTCCTGGGCGGAGCTCCGCCGGACATGGCTGACGCGTCGGAGAGCAGAAACTGCATGCTCAATCATCATCATCACCACCGTTCAAGGGCCACCAAGACGGCGGATCTCGATCTCAGCCTCACGCCGATCGGCCCAAACTTGGGTGCTGAGAAGAGAACAAGCCGGCGTGGGAGCCCATCTCTAAATTCTGAAGAATCTGACACCACCACGTGTGGAGTAGGAGATCATTGCCAGCAGCAACCTTCTGCGATAAAGCTTCTCAGCTTGTTTAACTGATGATTGATCATGTGTTTAGTAGCTACAGGCCATGATCGATGAATAATTCTCAGGGATTTTCTTTTTCTTTTTCTTTTTTTTTTTGGTGCTGGAATTTGATTTCCAGGTGAGGAGGAGGATCGCCTTTATTTGCAGATCACTGGCACATGATTTTCATCATCTTCCTTCTGTTTTTAAGGAAGAAGCGATGGGAAAGTGAAAGTTTTGTCTTTGATTTGATAACTCGCGTTCTTTTAGATCATGAATCCATGACCTTCCTTGAGACGTCGCGCATAATTAATGAGTATCTTCCCTTAGTCATTATTGCATTGCATCGATCATGTATAGCATACATTCAATCTATATCACCGAAAAGAAATGAAGGCCATGGAGTACGACGAATGAACGCGTCAGAAACTTTATAAAGATGATCAGTATAGCTATTATTTCTTCGTTCATGTTAAACAAAGCCATGGAGTAGGAAGAATGAACGCCTCACAAACTTTATCCTTGTGTTGCACACTCTACTTTAGTGCTTATCTTGGTATAACGTCTCCATCAATCGCTAATTAGGTTACGGTGATTTTTATTTTCGAGTTCTTACCAAAACATTACATGCAAATTAATGGAATCTAACATTTAAAAAGAAGATCGATAATCTAAGAAGCTTTGATGAAATGGTGCGAAGGGTTAAGACAGAAAAAAACGCAAAGCAAAACATAATTCCAAGAAAATAGGAGGATAGTGTATATATATCCTTGGTAGTTCCCCGTAGCAAGGGGTCAACGTTTGACCCCCAACTACATTCATATCAATCCACACTGGTCCAAGAATTTTGCGTGGTTGCCAAAACGCCGATCAGAAAAAATGAAATATTAACTCATCCAAATGAAGGGAAAATCATTGGCCAGATTGATATACAATATTCCGTCCTTTTCATTGCATTTAATATAATATGAGACGTACACCTTGAGAATTGCGGAGTCTACATTGGAAAAATTTCTTTGGCCCCTCTCTATTATTAATCTATTAAAATGGTGCTGCTTATTGTGTACTTGGGTCCTCGTGTTTCCTACCGCTTGCAGAGGAATTGGCTTTTGGAGGCTTTCAAGAGACGGAAATATAAGAAAAAAACAAGAGTAGATAGATAGATGCTTTCTTTATAATTAAGAATTTGCTCAAGATAAGATTAACATGATAAAATATCAGGCACACATGGATGGTATAAGTCTTACACATAATACATGTATTTTATATAGTCATCATCGCCATTGAGTCTAATTATTAAGACATATGAGTAGGAAACAGTCATCTCAATGAACTTGCCTGTCACGACAAATTTCCAAGGTTCTTGGTTACATTATTTAATTAAAGATAATGTAATAATAATGACTTGTATGCTTTGGGCAAAGTCCCCTCGTCTTAAAAAGATACTTTATTAAAGTGATCGATCTACCGCGATGCAGCGGCCAGACACGTAAACATATATATTTATAAAGCAATTTTATTTTTATTATTTTGGATCATTATGTTTGACATGTACAAAACTAGGTCACTAAGTATGTATATAGTAATAATAATATATATAGTTACAAATTTGGATTACTAAGTATATATATAATAAGAAAAAAAGATGTCAGTGACCCAATTTTGTTACTATATTGTATATACATGTTTAGTGACTTAGTTTTGTAACTGGCAAATATAGTGATCCAAAATCGAAAATTGGCATACTTGGTGACCCATTTTTATAAGTTTCACTATTTATATATTTTTCACTGCAGACATAGATCGGTATAAGATGATAGAATACGATTCGTAGGTAATTTAAAAGAGAGAAAGATAATAACTGATCGGTGCAATGATCATATTTATCACATCGTAAAAAATAAAGTCGTCGTCCATTAACATCAAGGTTCGTAGGACCCATATCAATAACAATGAAGATTTGAAATCAGATTTTGTTTCTGCAAGTTGGCCGCATAATTTTGGCTAGTAAAATTATGAAGGTGGCCGTGACGTATTATATATTAAATCTTTGCTTCGTGGATTCTGAATTAAATAACATCTAATATAAAATAACAACATTAAATTAAAATATCCTTGTCAAGTAGCACACACGGTACATTGGACTGGACCAATAGCTGTCTGGCCTGGCCTTTGGAGAATGTCTTAGGTCATTTGTTCCTTTATCCGTTTCTCCTCGGCAGTATATTAAATTACTGTCTGGGCTTAATTTGTTTAAAATAAAAAATAAAGCCCAGTCCAATTTTGACGTGTTTGTAGAGTTGGAACTTGGAATTATTGGGTGCAAATCATGCAAGTACTGAATAATACGATGAAATGCATGCACGCATCGATCGACATGATTACGTGTCAAACTTCCATCCTCAAACCTAGAAAGACTATAGTTTCATATGTCATCATGTCAGAATATTAATTTATTCTCTCGGAAATAAGTACAATATATGCTTGAATTAAACACATACACCTTTTTCCTTGAGTTTAAAAAGATCATTATCATTTAATAAATATAACGTCGTCATTAATTAAATCTCGAGCAATCGACTCGAATATTCCCATTACTGTTCCCCGCCGCCGTCGTCGTCTTGACACCAATGCGGCCCATCTTAGTAATAGCCTGGACAAAGGCACTGTTGAAAGCCCTTGAGTTCGAAGACCAAGCGCTGACATTATTCCTCGACCTTACATCGGTGAACAGAACTTGATCGGAAGCGAACATCCCTTTTCCCTGCACCAAATTCTGGTAATAAACGTTGTCGAATGTGTTGGGAGTATTCGGATCCATGTTCACGGCGATCCTCGGGTCAACGTCCACGGGGCACATACCCTGAAGCTGGGTCGCGTACTGCGGGTTTAGGGTCGGGTCGACCCCATTTGGGCTGCTGCTGAAGTTGTAAATTCGGCCCGAGAATTTGCTGCAGTGGGAAAACCCGACAGTGTGTGCGCCTGCGCCCCGAAAAGATACCAATCGCATCATCATCATCATCTCTATTATTATTACAAGCTTCTTATGATATGGTCGTAATAATTATTTAGTTACCTGATAAAGCGATCATGTCCGTTTGAGACAAGCCCTTGGAGCTAAAGATGGCGTTGAGCTGGTCCAAGTTGAAGTTTGGCTGAGGAAGGTTTACAGTTGAAGCAGTTGAGCTTAGCCCATCTAATCTTCCTAATTCCACAGAATACGATGGCCCACCAGCCTAAATAAAGCAATCATATATTCCAAGATTATTATTGTTTTTCTTCAATGGAAGAAAAATAATTATGATTTTTCTGAATTAATTAGTGCTGGAACGAACCAGGACTATGGCATCACGAGCAGCCAAAGCAAGGATATCAGCACATGAGACTTTGTTCTTGCAGCTTGGGACAGCGTCGACGGCTGCTTTGGCTTTGATCACCGTGTCAAATCCATCGCCGGCCAATGATAAGTTGTCGGGATGATCTTTCTCAGCTGTGTTCCCAGGCGTCGAAGCTATCATTATCGATGCATCGCACCCCTAGACATCAAATACACTTAACTATATAGTTAGCCAATCAAGAAAATGATCAACGTTTGATCATAGCCGACAAATCCATTATATATAGTTTAATTATACTACTGGGCAGAAAGAAAAGAAAAGAAGAAGATGATGAGGCGAGGAAATAAAAGAAGCTGAGTATACCGAGACTATGCAGTCGTGGAAGTAGAGACGAATAGTCCCTGGAACTGTCACAAAGGTTTGTCTGAATTTGGCAGTAACTGCTTGTCGGACGAGGTTCTCTACGTTGGGGCAGACATTTGCGTAGTAGTTTCGACTGAGTTGTTGAGCAGATACCGAAATCGAGCACAACAAAATAACACCCAAAGAAAGTAAGAACGTAAAACTGATGAATTGGCCCATAGCAATCTCACTCAACGAATGAACGTCCTTCCAAGTCGTGAATTAGCTTTGTACGTGAGTTATTGGTGAAGAAAGATGATGTTCTTATCTAAGACAAAAAAAAAAAAGAAGTGCGTGGTCGTATTTGCCAGCTGGCTGGGCCAATATTATTGCCATATGGTCAACGTAGGTTGCTTATTATGATAATCTAATCCGAATATGTATGTGTGTGTTTTGCGTGCTTGGAAATAAAAGTATAATGGTTTTTATGATAATATTAAAGCGACGTGTAAATATTTAATTATATTATATTATATTATATATAGATATCGTGCAGAGCAGAGCCTTTGGTCCAAGCCAAGGCCGCTTTTGTACACTCTACGTGCGGGTAACATGTGATTTTCGTTTGATTAAGTAATAATACGAACAACAAGTGTTCCTTTTTAAAATCAAATGTAGTATAGGGTAGGTATCCATATACATACATGGAACTACATTAAAAAAGAAATAAACAATGGAAAGATAGAAAGTCGTGGGGTGGGAGGGTTTCGGATCGTCTGTGCCACAACATTGTTCCACATTTGTGTTCCACCAACCATTCCCCGACAAGTGTTAAACTGAATTGACCAACTGTACACTTGTCGCAATTTGGTTGGTGGAACGCCAATCTGGAACATTCAATCTAGGGTGGGAGAGTTGCTGCAATAACATAAGCAAAGACTTTCTTAACCAGCAAATCGCTAAAAAAAAGTATTGGCCCAATAAACTTAGTAATTATGGGCTATCTAATTAATGCCAACAACAAATTAAGCAACGATCTTTTTTCCTTTGTAAAGGCAAAGCAAGATGTCGACGGATCTTTAGCGTTCCTTGCGTCGCATTCTGTTCACAAAAGGAAGCACTGCTGCCTTTTCATTTAATGTGTTTATAACCGTCCACTTTTACTTGCTTGCTTGCTTTGCTTTTTCTTTTTGTTGGTATAATGTCCCTTATATATATGAAGTGGAAATGTTTTACAAATGAGAAGGAGATGAACTCCGCAATCAACCAGTAACAAGTTACTGGCACAATCACAAGATCTCACTACATGAATCAAAACTAACGCCTACCAAACCACACGCCATATTCTGCGAATGGCCGCGCGATGCAGGTCGTACTTCGTGGACGTACTACTAATACGCAAACGCATGATAACCAAGGCAAGCACACACCCCACGAGCCTGTGAGGCGGCGTGATGATCCCCTCCTTCCAACGCCTGTTCCTTGCCTGCCAGATATGGTAAACCAGAGAGGCAAGAACATGTCGATAAGCTGCATGGAGAAGATACTTCCCTTGCCAACGGGCCGCCGCCCATCGAATACATGTACTCCAGTCCCGATAGGGCCTAATCCACCGAATCCGTCGCCGCAAGATCTGAAGACATTGCCGTGAAAACGGACAATCGAAAAAGAGATGCTGGGATGTCTCATAGTGCAACTCATCATAGAGGCCACAAGCCGGACTTCCCGCCCGCTGAGCTATCCACGGCTTGTCCCTAGTCGAGAGTCGATCCTGCAATCCCAGGTATAAGATGGACTCATGCCTAGGGACCTTCAACGGCCCCCCAAACAGGCTAGCCCAACAAACTGTAGGTCTCTTGTGCCGCATCGCGTCTCTAGCCAAACGCGCCGTCATAGATCCATCTGGCGATCCCTTCCACAACACTCCATCTCGATACCCTCGTATCACGGATGGGAGGAGACGGCTGATCTCAAGATACTCAACCGCCCCATGCCGTGGCCACTTCCATGCTTGCTTTGCTTTGCACTTCAAAAAGTCAAAACACAACACTTCCATACATTCATATATTCTGACGACGTCGACAATAATATCGTAAAAGCAAACGAATAAGTTCTTCAAGAACATATATTACAATAATGGGCCGGTTCGCCGTGGAATCACACAACGCTAGAATGTTGGGCTCCGGCGAGAAGGTGGTGGTCCTAGGCCACGGCTTCGGCTCCGACCAATCAGTTTGGAAACACATGGTGCCTCACCTCGTCGATCATTACAGAGTCATACTCTACGACAACATGGGAGCTGGGACAACTAACCCCGACTACTTCGACTTCGAAAAGTATTCATCTTTGGAGGGTTTTTCCGCCGATCTTATCGCCATACTCGAGGAATTTGAGGTCAAAAACTGCATCTATCTCGGCCATTCCTTGTCCTCCATGACTGGCGCCATAGCTTCCATCTTTCGCCCAGATCTCTTCCATAAGCTCATCTTGTTCGCCGGCTCTCCGAGGTGTCGTCAATTAAACGCCGTCGTCATCGTCTTAATTACCCAGTGATCGATTTAGTCTTTTCATTGAGTTTGAGCTGATGACTTTCACAGGTTCGTCAACATTACTATGGAGGGTTCGAAAGGGAATAAGTGGACCAGCTTTGCACGGCCATGGAGACGAACTACACGTCGTGGATATCGGGGTTCGCGCCGCTGGTGGTCGGCGGCGACATGGACTCGGTGGCGGTGCAGGAATTCGGCCGTACGTCAGCATGAGGCCGGACATTGCCCTGAGCGTTTTGAGGATGGCGTTCAACTTCGACCTGAGGCACTTCTTGGGGCGCGTGTCGGTGCCTTGCCACATAGTTCAGAGCTCGAAGGACATGGCCGCGCCCTTGGCCGTGGCGGAGTATTTCCATCAGAACGTCGGCGGAAAGTCCATCGTGGAGGTGGTCGCCACCGAGGGACATATTCCTCAGCTGAGCGCGCCGGAGATTGCCATCCCCGTCTTGCTCAGGCACATTGAGTACGATATATCTGATTGATGATCGACTGATTGATGTTTTGTAGCTATTCATGGGATGGGGCGTACTTGTGAATTAAGCTTATGTTGATTTCGTGACCAACGGCGGCCTTTGACATTTCATGAACATCATTTTTTACTTACTACTTTAATTTTGAAAATGATAGAGTTATTTATATTATTAAGAAAAGTCACATGCTATTATTGTCTTTGAATGAATTGGGGTGGGTGGTGTAGCATGGTCAACGCATATTGGGCTTCGTGGTAGGACCATATATATTCTTTTCTGAATAAAATATTGTATAATCGGACCTAATATTTCGATCTAGATGGGCCGAAATAAATGAAGACGGCCCCCATTTGGCAACGAGATTTTAAAGAAAAAAGTCAGCCATGAGTGGGCCCGGCTGCCAACAAAATTATATATTATTCAAAATAATATTTTTGGCAAATACGCATGCGACAATTAACTCTGTCTTGATGAGAGCCTCAGCAGCAACCATGGAAAGTCCAAGCGACCTTTTAAAATTCTTATTCAACAGTTTTGACTGTAACTACTACATCTTGGACAAAAAGTTACTGGTCGTAGAAAGATTAATTTTATAGTCCAATAGATGACGATTGGCCATTAGGTTTACAATTTTTTTAACTTATGTACACATGAAGCCAAATATGGCTGTGTATCGCGGCAACGGTGCAATTCACAAAGGAGCGGAGACAACATTTGACCAAGCAAAAGAAACATTATAAAGTACTAAGATATGAAACAAGATTATTCATCTTATATTACTTGGATTGGATGTCACTAGTTTTCTTCTGTTTAGAATAAATTCAAATAACGACACGACGCAAACTTGCCCAACTTAGACTCGCAATCTAGCAGAAGGCTAGACTAGTTTTTCTCTTCTGACCACACATGCATTATTTTTCAAGGGTTTAAAATTTCCAATGCAGCTTCTTCCCTTTGAAAAATAAATATAAAAATGATAAAATCTCATTCACATCTCATCACGTTTGTTTGAAAATGTTAATCAAACAGCCTCCTCACGCATGCTCATACGTACAATACATACATACATGGGCGTAACTATAAATAGGGGTAGCATCCCATTCCCATTTATTTCCCATCTCCACACAATCACAAAACCTCATACGTACGTACTACTCTACAAAATCACCAATCAAGATATCGTCCTCCTAATACAGACATTATATATAAACAACGCCTTAAGTACAATAATCATAAATATTCGAGTTTTGTTAATATCTCTGAATTACGCGATATGAGGAGAATCACTGCGTCTTGTTGTTTCTTCATTGTCCTAATTATTTTCGTTCAATCGCCCACAACAAGTATTGAAGCTCGACGTCTAAAGAACGGCGCTGCTACGATCAAATTACAAGAAGCGTATAAAAATATGGCAAATAATTTCAAAGGGATTAAGGATTCTGGTCCGAGTCCAGGAGCTGGCCATTATTTCGTCAACTCAGGTCCAAGTTCTGGCGGCGATGGACACTAATTCTTATCATAGCACAAGAGGCTGCTTATAACTGCACTGCATGCGTATTATTTATACGTTAGTTATTGAAGTACCCTCATCGATACATTCTTTTCGTATTTTCAATCACTTATTTCTTTGTTCCTTTTTTTTTTTGTATTTGCTCATCTGTTAATGTATGTTTTTAAGGATTATGAATAAAAGAGAAAAAAAATTCATTTTGTTTGTTAACCGTCAGTTTCCGCGCGAGAAACAGTAGTATTCTTAACTTCGCCTCCGACGATTTGAAGTGCCTAACCAGCACAAGCCCAGGAGATTCTTGATTCCCTTTTCTTTTCTTTTTTTTAATAACGAAATCGATTTTCTGTTCATTTAAATGCCCTAGCGATCGAAGATAACAGAGATCTCCGGTCATTTTTCATTTTGCTTCGAAGCAGTTCCTCGCCATTGCTAGGGATTAATCAATTAATGTTTCCATCCAAAGGCCAAGAAGTCAGAAAGTTAGTCTATTAAGAAGCAGAGTCCATTGCCAACTTGTGTTCTGCCATTAAAAAAAGCTTCCTTTGTTACACATTACATACCAATCCCCTCGTCTCTGACCTGACCAAATCAAGGCGTATGTATAGTAATGTCATCGAATTATATTAGTTGCCCAAAACAAGAAAGTCGAGTCACTGATAAAAACATGTAGTATTATTCAATCTATCATCAATATGGGAAGGGGATGACGGTCTATAAATAAAGAAAAGAGAGAAGAGATTATTCATGAACAAAAACAAAACATAGCCGCCAAGAATATCTATTGATCGATTATCAAGCAAGCACCCTTAGATCCTATTCTGAGCTCTGATTCGCTTATAAGATGGGTCGGGCAAAGATGAGGGCAAAGCCGACCAAGAATCATTAGAACTATCGCAACTGAAATAGTAGGCATCGATAACACCACTTGGACTAGTTGGCAAGGACTCGAGTCGACGCTTGCGGGAAATCTCAACACTAGAAGAAGAAGAAGAAGAAGTATCCATTGTCTCCATGATTAGTTTACGGCAATCCTCAACTTCGACCTGTGTAATAGATCAACAATGGCATCCCAAGATTATGAGAAGCAAAAGAAGAACCAAAACGCATGCATATAACTATACACACTGCCTAAGCTTACCTTGCTAGTTCTCAGCAAACTAATCAGTTGGTTTTGGTATTCCAGGGCATGACGGGGATCGAGTTCTTGAATAACGCAGTTCATCGCCGCAGCAGCAATAACAGAAGGATTATAACACAAAACCCTACAATCTGTATTCATGTACAAACTTCAGGGACACTTGGGAAGGAGTCAGCAAAGTCATAACTAAATAAAAACTTGGCTGCTATGAATTCATGGACCTACCGTTGATGATTGATAGCAACACACTCTCGCACCTCGTCATGAAGTTACAGTGTGGCTGCTCCCTAATTAGCTCAAATCTCCTCACAATGTGGTCAATGAAAGACATTGGAGTCGCAGGATGCATTTTCCATTGGAGAGTTGAGAGTATCAAAAGCTCAAATCTTTGGATCGTCTTTGCTTCAAACACATACCTGGATTCTTCTACCTAAAGTAGTATAAAAGTTCAGAACAAGATTCTCAAAATCAGAAAATCCCACGTCATCTGAGCACAGAGCCATTTCACAGTCACGCAATGTTTTATCAAGAAAAAAAAAACGTACTTACTTGAAAGTCCAACAGAAGCGGCACTTGGGTCTCTTCAACTTTGGCAGCTAAAGAAAGACATGCTACAGCAGACAATTGGCTCATCCATGGTTTATCTCTCTGAAAGGAGACGCTTGTAACAAATCTATCGTAGTAGTTAGCTGCCAAAACAGCAGTCAAGGCATTGAATCGGTAGTGTGCAACGACCTTCAGCATCCACTTCACAGCATCCGTTCTCGCTGTTTTCAAAGTCCCATCGAAGTTTATATCAATGCGACGCAAATGGGCTTGATTCTTCTCCTTGGACAGAAGGGCAACGACTTCATCGTCGTCCCACAAAAGGTCGCGGGCTTCGGTTGAAAAGGTTGGAGCTTTTATGTGAGTCTCATTAGGAAACTCTAGTTCTAACTCTTTCTCGTCTGAACCACCGAACAACTCATCGTCAAAATGCTCTTCTGCGCAGTAAAGGGAATCGAAGTTTGGATTTTTGAGATTTGAAAACATCTTCTGATAATGAGAAGAGGACAGTGGAGCCGCAGCCCATTATCTTAAAGGGAGAAGTTTACGACTCATTTCCACATCTCCTGGCATTTGTTAATGGGGGGAGAGCCCTTCTCTTCTCTATTTATCTCTCTAGAAACTGGCGAGAGAGAAACTGGCGAGAGAGAGAGAGGGAGAGGGGTTCAGCCTCAGGCCTACTTATCTGTGAAACCTTTCCTCTACCTATTCGTTTTTATACTCCGTCCTTTGATTTTTATCACAATTCTTGGTGGACACGGATATTAAGATTCTATTATTATAATAATATAGTACAATGAAAAGGTAAAAAAATATATATTTTGACACGTCTTTTAAGAATATTTAATATTATTATATTGATTGTTTGTGATAGTTTTTTATCCAAAAAGGAAATGTAATAAAGTTAGTGGGACGCCCGAGATGGAAAAATGTGATAAAGTTAGTGGGATAGAGGGAGTATTCAACTTTGTAGTTGAACATTGCTATTATATTATAACAATTCTTGAGAAGATTTACTTCAAAACTTGTACGTAAATAAAGTATGTCGCGACCAACCAAATCGATGAATGAAAATTCTGGGGGGAGTGATTGCATTGCACGCTCTTGAACCACGCGTGGAAAGCTGACCTGCTAGTGCTATCTATGGTTTTTAGTTTGGTCTCATCTCGGATTCGTAACGCTTTGAGATGGAGACCAAACACAAAGGTTATTTTCTTGGTGTAATGAGAGGCATGGGTTTTAACGCCTGCCGTTCCATTTGCTTTTGTTTAGAGGGTCTTTATACATAAATACTTATTTGAATAAAAATTTGTAATTTAGTACCCTGTCATGATTTTTTATATGTAGGTACCTAACAGAATAAATTTTTTGCACATAAGTACCCGATCCCCGAAAGTACACCGTACAACACATTTGGATACCCTATATCAACACATTTGGGTACCCTATATAACAGGAAATGGTACGACGTATGCTATATTTAGGTACGCCCTATGTAACACACAAGTATGCCGTAGGTATGACGTATGCTATATTTAGGTACCCTATATCAACGTGTTATGGTACGCAATACACACACTGGAAGGTACAACATGACTAAAGAAACTGGTAAAAATTAAATTGGGTACCTATCTGTAAAATTTTCTGACATGGGTACCCATGTGTAAAACTTTTATCCAATTGGATATTTTTCTATAGATTCACCTTCTTTAAATTAAAATTACAGAAAAATATTATTAATAAAATAGGTAGGCAAGGCAGTTATTGGGAACCCATGAAAATGTTGGAGATTTATCGTGTATCATGAAAAAGTAAAAAAAAAAATTGTAATTTTTAGTTTTGGGCCTCAAAAGATGTTTTAAAATAGGATTAAGGACCTGTTAGAAAAAACTTTTGTTAAAGGATACAATTTTTGTAAAATCTAAAGATAAGACCCTACGCAAGTGTTACACAGTGTATATGAACTGGTATCGGATGATCGTTTATGTTATTTCTGAACAATGAAGTGGTACTGAAAAACAACAAAGTGGTACTGCAGAACAATGGAGTGATATTGCAGATCCATGAAGTAGTACTGAAGAACAATGAAGTAGTACTGCAGAATCATAAAGGGGTTCTGCAGAAATTGGGTCATTAAAACTTTAAATTTTCTGACAGGGTCCTGAAATCTAAATTACGGGTTGAAATGAAAATGCCCAAAAAAAGAACCAGCCAGCTGTCCAATATGAAATGAAACTTGTTGACTAGATAGACGAATAACACAAAGTTCGATGACTAATTTGCAATTAGCTTTAACCATCTCATCGCAGTGCGCACACGGCACTCGATCTTCCAACCGTATGTAATGGAGACCGCCGCAAGCGATACAGTCATCGGCACGCCTTCATCTCCGCCGTGGATGCTTGGGTTATCTCGCCGGTTCCAGCACTTGTTAGACAAGTCAACCCCTCACGTCTTCTACCGCTGGGTCGCGTTCTTCTGCGTCGCGCTGGTGTACGTGGTCCGAGTTTACCTCATAGAGGGATTCTACGTCGTGTCGTATGCGCTTGGAATATACATACTGAGTCTGCTCATAGGGTTTTTGTCGCCGCAAGTCGACCCTGAGTTCTCCGGCGACGAACCGGCGCTTCCTGTCCGGGAATCCGATGAATTTCGCCCCTTTGTAAGGAGACTACCTGAATTTAAGTTCTGGTCAGTACAAATATTTTTTTTTCTTGCCCTTCGGTCTCTTATACTGGCGTGGATCATAGATAAAATTGGTTAAGACGCAGCAAAAATTTGAAGTATAAACTGAGATTATATATGGGTGCAGCATCAATTGCTCATTTTAAACCACTTAATCGTCCGTGATCCTACGTATAGAGTTTCGTGGGTTCATCTCAGGCAACAGATTTTCTGATGACTAATGAAGATTGTGAATCTTGAATCACAATGTTCCTAGTGATGATTGGTTTGGTAAAGAGGGTGTCTATACAGATGACACATTTCACTGAATTATTCACCTTCCAAGGTTCTGGAGTTTATTGAGTACTTTCCAATGTATGATCTGCGTATCATATGATCGATTTGATAGAGTTAGAAGGCTTTAGATCACTATTATGCATATTGGATTATATCTTAAATGACCGCTTGATGTCATTCTTGCTCTTTTATGAGTTCTTGATGCACTGTGTTGTCTTCTCTAAGATCTAGCTTCATTTCTAACGTGTTTTGTAGTTTATAATCTCAATGACAATTCAGAAGCAAATTTCATGGCTTTTTTTCCATTCTCCAGGTACTCACTCACAAAGGCATTCTGCATTACCCTTGTCCTTACATTCTTCAGCATTTTTGATGTACCTGTTTTCTGGCCGATACTTCTTTTCTACTGGATTGTTCTGTGCATGCTAACTTTAAGGAGGCAGATACTCCACATGATCAAATATAAATACATCCCATTTTCTTTTGGGAAGCAGGTTTCGATTTCATATTTGCAAATATTTATTTGGTTTAGAAGATAACTGCTATCTCTTCACTGAAATGCTGATTATGCTTCTTTGTTTTCCAGCGATATGATGGAAAGAAAGAACCTGGTACAGAGAGTGAGAGTGTTCCCTTGGTCTGAATTCCTAAGAAAGATCAAAGGTATAGTGGCCCCAAAGAATTTCTTTCTTCACAGCGATCCATAGAACCGCTTAAGTAACTAGAAGTAACTCTTTTTTTTCTTTTTCTCATCCTTGTTCGCTTATTGTCGGCTGGGCCTTTGTTTCGAAGCAGCTTACAAACAGTGAAATCTTTTACCTGCAAACTTGAGTCTATGTTTCTGCCTACGCCTGACGTTTGGTTTTATCTTGATGGATGTATAGATGAAGTACTGACTTTCATTAGCGACTACAGTGAATTGAGGAAATATACTCAATTTGCGTTTTTTGCGTGTTGTTGCACATGGAATTAAGTTTATTTCATCTAAACGCGAATTTGCTTATAATGAATGACGAAAGAATCCCCATCCCAGCCCAACCCAACACCACCAAAAACCAAGGTTGTAAAAAGCGCTAGGCGCTACCTAGGCGTCCGAGGGGGGCCTAGCGCCTAGGTCGTCTAGGCGGGGCCTAGGCGGTTTCTAGGCGGAAATTAGGCGGTATGTGTATTTTATTATTTATTTATACTTATACATATTAAATATGTAAACTAACTATTTAAGGTACATCAAATCTATCTAAACATTTTCAATAATGATGTCAATCACAACAATGTAACAAAACTTAAGTACATGCAACAAAACTTAAATAAAAAAGATTATATATATATATATATATTGTCTTTGTTATTTAATTAATGTGCAGATCGAATTTTTTATCCAAAAGAATAAATAATGTAACACTGATCTTTTTTTTTATTTGAGCTTGTTCATTTTTTATATCAATTTTAGCTACACCACATGCAACAATCCTTTTATTTTAATATAATATGGATTTTAATTAGTCTAATGGGTTCGTTATTATTTTAAATAGTCTAATGTGAGTTTAATTAATATGGACTGGACCATGTTGAGTATGTAATGGGCTCGTTCATTATTGTTTTCTATAGAGATCGTTTCATAAGAAGACCATCGTTTTAAATAGATGCAATATTGACTTCATGAAGTGGTTTGTCCCACATCGGTTGCTTCATGTGATTAGATTGTATATAATTTCTATATAAAGGCATACACAGCCTTACTTCCAATCCTGCAGTGTGCGGCTAACTCATGCAGCACGTGTCAGCGTCGCCTTTCTAGTACAAATTTTTAATTCCAGTTCTAAATTATTTTATTTGCCGATTAAATTACCGATTCATCCGATTAATTGGCTGATTAATCGGATTCAGCGGCGACTAATCGGATCAAGTGGCCGAATAATTTATTAACCGTTTTTCTGGCCGAATCAGTGCTTTTCGCCACGGCAGCTTCCGATTAGCGCCTAGGCGCCGCCTACTCGGCCGCCTAGGCCGAGTTTTACAACATTGCCAAAAACGCACCACATAATGAAATGAATAAGATTCATTAATTGAAAAAAAAAAGCAATTTTTTTGTCATTTATTAATGTAGAAAACTCATTTTCTTCCCCCTCTAGTATCAAATTCCTTCCACAAACCCTCACCGCCTTGCATCCAAACCCTAGGCGAGGCGCCGATGGGTCAAAGTCAAACCTCCACCATATGAGACTGAAGTTACTCGCCTCAGCTTGTACGACGTCGCTCAAAAACCTCCAGCCGCCGAGCCCGTCTCTGACTCTTGTCGGCCAATTCATGGCCACACACGCGCATACGGAACCCATTAATGACTCCGACGACGCCTTCTGTTCTTCCCAAGTCGTCTCTTTGCCCACAGAGGCTTCAATTCCCCGTCCCAATGGCTACTTATCCGGCGAGGCAAGGATCGAGCGGGCGTGGTCCCACTGGAACAAGCTGGGCAGACCCAAATTGATCGTCGCCCCTATGGTTGATAACTCCGAGCTGCCTTTCAGAATGCTATGTCGAAAATACGGTGCTCAAGCGGCTTATACGCCGATGCTGCATTCGAGGATCTTCACGGAGACCGAAAAGTATCGATCTCAAGAGTTCACCACGTGTAAGGTGCGATGCTGCTTTTCTTTCTCTTAAAAAGTTATTTTATTTATCAAGATAAATTAAGTTTATTCTTCACTGAATTATTGAGGGCATCAATGGCAGGAAGACAGGCCATTGTTTGTGCAATTTTGTGCAAACGATCCAAGCACTTTACTCGAGGCTGCGAGGAGAGTGGAGCCTTATTGCGATTACGTGGACATTAATTTTGGGTAATTACATAGTTGATTTCCATGTTTTGTTTTGACGTTTATTTGAAGACATTGTCTTTTGACACTTTGCAGGTGTCCACAGCGTATTGCAAGAAGAGGAAATTATGGAGCGTTCCTCATGGACAATCTCCCTCTTGTAAAGTCCTTGGTAGAAAAACTGGCCCAGAACCTTCACGTCCCAGTCTCGTGCAAAATTCGCATCTTCCCACGCTTGGAAGACACAATTAAGTACGCCAAGATGTTGGAAGAAGCTGGCTGTGATCTTTTGGCTGTACACGGAAGAACAAGAGATGAAAAAGACGGTAAGAAGTTCAGGGCCAACTGGGATACAATAAAAGCAGTTAGAGAAGCTTTGAGAATCCCCGTCCTCGCCAATGGCAACATAAGGCACATGGAAGATGTCGAGCAATGCCTTGAAGAGACTAGCGTTGAAGGTGTGCTCTCAGCTGAGACCCTCCTCGAAAACCCTGCCCTATTTGCTGGGTATCGAACGCCCGAGTGGGTTTCGAACTGTGAGGAATCGTTTGAAGAGGGGAAATTAAACCAAGCTGAGTTGGTCATAGAATATCTGAAGCTGTGCGAGAAATATCCGGTACCTTGGAGAATGATCCGTTCGCACGTCCACAAGATGCTGGGCGAGTGGTTTAGGATTCATCCTCATGTAAGAGATGAACTTAATGCTCAGCACAAGCTTACGTTTGAATTCCTTTACGACGTGGTCGATCGACTGAAACAACTAGGTGTTAGAATCCCGCTGTTTGTCAAAGTCGGCCATGCCGTGGATTGTTGAGGCATTGTCGCTTGATATGCATCGAGCTATCATGTCATAAGTCTTTGCTGATTCGTAAGTAGACAGAGTGATGATGTGCTGCTGTGTCAATCAGTGCAAACTGTATCAGATTCTGTTCTACTAAACGAAAGTACCACCAGTCAATTCACATCACCTCGTTGCATTTATTCCAATCGGCCTTGATGATCTTCGGAATTTATAAATGGTCCATTTCTCTTTTGAAGAAAGCGGTCTTCGGCGCTATATAGGTTAGGGATTCAAAACCAGTTGAAATTGAGGAGGTATGAAGAACGGCAAGCAAATGAGACGGACAGATTCGATACGGTGTGTGTGTGTGTGTGCAAGCAGTATGGCATGGGCCAATTCTGCGATACGGTGTGTGTGTGTGTGCAAGCAGTATGGCATGGGCCAATTCTGCGATACGGTGTGTGTGTGTGTGCAAGCAGTATGGCATGGGCCAATTCTGCGATACGGTGTGTGTGTGTGTGCAAGCAGTATGGCATGGGCCAATTCTGCGTGACCCAATAATATATCAAAAGAAGCCCACCATCCGAAGAAGTCACGTGTGTTTTAGAACAAAAGAAAAAAGGAGCAAATTAAATAAAAGCTCCAATGAGTAAACTGAAATCCCTCCTCACTGTATTTCTTAATCGTGTGTGTTGTGTGAATCATTCACTCACAGACAGCATTGCATGTGACGCAAGGCAAGCAAACGTTTCCTTATTGATCCCTATATACTTATATCGTCGCTTACAAACTTTGCGTGAAAATGCGGAACATCGGTTAATATCGCATAAAAAATAAAGTTAGAAGTTAATCGAGGGGAATGGGTCCTATAATTGCTAATCTCCACGACGGTGCGTAGTGAGAAACGAGGATTATAAGTTCGGGTCTACCAACAAAACACAACACTCTATAGCTTTCTCTTTTTCACGTTCATTCATGCACGCATCTATCCGTGTCCATTATTTAATATACTAAAGCGAAGAGAGAGAGAGAGAGACAGAGAGAGGGAGAGACAGAGAGAGGGAGAGAGAGAGAGAGAGAGAGAGAGAGATGGACCACTGATCACTATGTTTCTAAGATGTTGTTGCCTTCGTGAAATTTAAAAGTAACAACACACTTTCAGTCTCTATCTCGTCGATCTGTGCAAGTGTACTATGACTTAATTAACTAACAGACATGTCCACATGCGTGGTGATTCACCACAATGTGGCAAAGGAATTAAACAAGCATTGGCTGTAATGATTGCCCCCATCTATACTACTATTATTCTGTTGTACTTAACAGCAGGGTGATATTGAAAATGAAATGGTAGCTTGATTATGATCTTCAATATCTAAGCAGTAGAAACAACACATGCATAGCATTTCACACAAAGAAAGAAGCTTTTGGGTTCATTATATACTATACTATGTTGTGACTCCTTGATCTATCCTAGTCACATGTGATGTCTTGTTAATCTAGGAATATATCTGCATGATGAGGGACTCCTCTACAGTCTACCAGTGGAAACAGAAAGAAAATGGAAAGAAAAAGGGGGCTTAAAAACTGTCAAGTACTGAATGTTATATAGCTCAGATGAAAAGAGTGAAAACGGAAAAAGGTGGCATAAATGCACTGAAAGTTGAAACCTCTAACTTGATAAACGCATTTTCATTCGTTTATCTCCATCATTTTCATGTTGAATATTTGGTTTATGTGAGTTGTCTCATGCATTTATTCATAATTTTTACATATTTTGATGTCAAAGGTTTATGAGACGATATTTGGGATGAACCGCGTAAACATGGAGCAGAAATTACAATTTTTTCAATCAACACGGCCTTCAACATGGCCATGTCCAGCAGAAGAAAGGAGAACTCTAGCTTCGGCCTCCCAACATGGCCCGACACACGGCCGTGTTTGTCAGCAGAAAAGAAAACACACTTGCGGCCCTTCAACATGGCCTGACACACGGCCATGTTTGTCAGCATAAAGGAAAATCATAGTTGCGGCCCTTCAACATGGCCTTATACATGGCCGTGTTTATCAACAGTGTTGGGCCTTAAACCCTAAGCCCGAACGATACATGGCCGTGTTGGAGGCCGTGTTCACCAGGTTTTCTACTTAAGCCGCAATTTGAAGCCCTAAGAGCATCTAAGCCGCCACAACTCATTTCTAATCACCAAAACACCTCAAGGACGACTGAAGAACCCTAGAGATCAATCTCAAATGATCTCTAGGTGCTAAAGTGAAGATTTGAAGCTCATTTACACCGGAGGATCGAGCAAAGTACGAGGGATAAGCTTGAGCTCGCTAAATAGGGAAGAATCTATGTATTTCTCTGCTTTGTTTCGTATACATCTCGTGGCTTCTTCCTTCATTATGAGTAGCTAATCATTTTGTGTGTTTGGGATGAGAAGAACGCTAGATAGCGTCGTAGTTTGGACGTAAAATACTCGTGAACACATGATATGGCTTTGTATCGTTTATGACAGCTTTTATTCGATTCAATATGTCTATGTATTGTTTTGAGAATCACATTTGGCATGTCTATGTGTTGGTGTGATGTTTTATAGACCGTTAAGGGCGAAAGCTAAATGACGGTTCGTTCTATCGTAAACGTTAGGCGTCGACTATAGGGCGAAAGCAAATAGTCGACCCTCACATTAGATAAACTACTATATATTCTCGTGACCATTTAGGGCGAAAGCTAAGTTGGAAACGAGTAGGAATTATCGTGACATAGTCATTATCATGTGGTAACGGTATTACAACTTCATCGACGATATCTAGCGGGATTCGAAATCCCAAGCACATTCCTTTTATTCAAAGTTACTCTTAAATGTTTAGTTGTGTTTTGATCATTTTTCTGGGTTAGTTTAAGTTGTTGTGACTTAGTTCAAATATAAAAATCTCAATCATTTGTTAGGCTAGATATTGAATTGATAGGTTATTACTAGTAATCAAGATTATTCCTCGTGTTCGATACTCGAATACTCGCTATAGCTATTTTACAAACGATAGGTACACTGCCTATTGCGCGTGGTGATAGTTATAACATATTCGTTTTAATTATTACTTGACGTACTTGCACGAACATTTATTTAAAACGTACACGCGCGCGATCATAACTCTATATGGGAGGATGGATTGCAGTGCATAACTGAATGCAAATAAGGAAAGAGAAGCATCACTGTCCGTTTTCTTCATCAATTTAGCTCTACTCTACTAAAAGGGTTATTTGATTCTTTTCTACATATTTCGTCAGAAAGATGGTTTTCCTACACAAGCACACAACCATAAACGAAAACTAGAAGCAACTGTACATGCATCTGTTCTTTTAACCAAAAATACGCAACGTAGTAAACAAAGGAGAGAGATAAACGAGGAAATATAAAGGATCTACCAACACGTGACTCACTAATTAAATCATACTATAGATTTATGGAATAATACTTGCTGAGCTGAGCTGAGCTATAGCTAAAGTAAAAGTTTTGCTTCCGTTCAGAAAACAATTATTACATTTTAATTGTGAGGTTTTCTCATCTCATAGTCAAGGATTCACCTGAACCCACTCGTATCGCCCTCCCAACGGCTCGTCCTTAACTATATCGAAGTTATACCTGCATTATTATTACTTTCACATTTAGATTAATTGCTAAGAAAATAATATTTCGAATCCATTAGCAATGAAGTACATATATTACTTTTCGATAAACGTCTCGTGAATTCTTTCCTCAGCAGCTGCAAAGAATTCTTCGAGTTCAGCTTCCGTTGGCGTCTCCTGCACCAGCCGAAAACTGATCAGCTCGTGTGGCTTAGCCGTTGATTCATGTTCGCCGTCGATCTCACTTATCTCTCTTCTGTTGAAAATGCCACAGGGGCGAAACCATTAACAAAGTGATTGATCACGCATGCTGTTTCGAATTAAGCGCGGCCATAGAACTAATTCAAATTATTTAGAATGCGTTTTATTTTCTGGAAGAAAGTAATATTGTAAAGAGCTTACCCGTCAGTGCCACGGCAATTCATTAACGGATCCTCCTCCGCCGATGTCCCTGTAAACTCCACAATGACCACATTCTTATGTTCCTGCGACATAAAAACAACAATTTTTAACTAACAGTTCCCAGACGCTCTATACTCATGCTCATGTTATACCAAAATCAAACATCACGGCCGGAGGGAGTAAATATCATAATATCTACCTCCAGATCTACGTATTTCGTTGTGAGCTGATCGCTCAAGCAACAACTAGATGTTGAAATACGATCATCAGAACAAGTCGAATTATTCTCTAGACGATGCTTTTTGATCGGAATTGATGACAATGATAGCTCAGAGTCTTCGGAAGGGGATTTTCTCTTCCTCTCTGCATTCTCCAGCCGAGACTTCTTCATAATTTCCCCTGGCGATTCTACAGATTAAGACGAATGTATGTTATTTTTTTTCTCAAACATATATGTTTGCGCTAACGATTGTGAAGATGGACGGAATTTGTAAGTGTCGTCATCAATGTGCACGGACGAGTGTTGCAGAGAATTTTTCTGTTACAGAAAAAGCTCTTTTATAGAGCGAGGAAAGAGGGAATAGCGTTGCGTTGTCTTGTGAGTGGTGTGGTGGTGATGATATGATTATTGATATAATTTATTATATTCCCAAAACTACCGTTTACATTGTAATATAAAATATTTTTGTAGATTCAATTACATATAATATAACGATTACAGATAGATAATACGCGCAAAAGGATTAAATTCAACTATGCTAGCCTGAAAATCAGGCTAAGACAACATATATACGTGACAGACTCATTATAGGGACAGAATATGCACATTTGAGAGGCTCATTCCAAAAATTCGGTGACGTTGGTAAATTTCAATTTTTTTAGCACAATATGATTAGAAGTTATTTTCTTTTGGCATGTGAGTCGTCGCGTTGAAACTGAAAACATGGTCATTTAATTTAGGGCCATAACAACGGAACAGCTAGGGACAACCAAGCTTTTGTTAGGTGAGTAAATTGTAATCGAATTCTTGCTGTAAGAAGAGATCATCATATATTATATGTATTTTCAATGCATGTAAATCCAAGGAGTGAACTATGCAATGCGAGTATATAAGATAATGTTGAATTTGTCGATCGACGTAGGGTCGCCAAGATGTAAGTAAATAATTTTCTGAAACAAAACACACGTGGGGTTTTATACTGATGAGGTTTCCGTTAGTTGTACAGACAAGTCTTGGTAAAAAAGGCAATACATTGATGAAGTTAATTGTCTTCTTGCGTGTGAAGAATGTATATCATAATGTATATGGACAGTAGTAAGATCTCTTATTGCAGTAGCAAGATCTCTTGCTGTCATTTATTTGCTTGGACACTTCTTGATATATATTCATATATCAATTGACCATAATTGTTAACATGGCCAAAAGGATTTATTCGATTTGAAAGTTAAAAGGCATAGTCATATTGTAGGGTAGTTTCTCATCGTTATACTTATTACAACAGTTAAAGAACTATAAGGTAGGGTTTTGACTGTGTTTCGATGATCCATGGCGCATGTGTTCATTTTGAAGATATAAATTAAGACATATGGGCATGCATGATCGATCATATATAACCATACACTGTCATGGTCCCATGTTTCAAAAACCTTATTATGCTTGAAATTAATTATCGTAATCCAACCTAGAAAATGATGATGAGATTCTCGTACACAACAAAGGCAAGTGTTCAATAATTATATATTACTATTTCGCGCGAAATCAAGGCTCGCCTAGCGTTGGTTGGCAAAATGATTATGTTCCAATTGGATCAAGGAAAGTAGAAAAGCAGATAAAGATAAAGGTTCTCTTTGTTGATTCAGGAATTTGAATAAATTATAACGAATATTTGGCCCTAGACTAGATTAGAGTGTGTTTGTTGGGCACGGAAAACTAGAGAAGATAAGGGGATCGTGTAGTTATTAAAATATTTTTTTACTGTTACTGGTCATCTTTTTGGTGGCAAATATACATATAGCTGTAATAAAGGATGGTGAAGTTTGTTAGTTAAAGAAAAATGCCAAAGGGATATACTACTAGGGTCTAAAAAAGATAAGCCGTCTTTTCATGGAATCAAAGTCATCCGTAAATCAAATAATTTGATATTTGTATATATATATATATATATATATATATATATATATCACGACGAAGATTGAGAAATGATGAAATGCAGGGGGGGGGGGGGGGGGGAGAGGAATCTATATGTAAAGTGGAAATAAGAAAATTGAATTTCATTTCATTCATATGCATGTGCATGTCCATAAAATGAACTGTTGATCGAGTCATCAAAAGCATCTTTTACTTTAAATGAATCCCATTTTTTGGAACTGACAGGCTCGGACGTTTGGACGGGACTTTGGTCCCTCTCGTTCATATAAAAAAGCTTCATGAAATAATCAAATTAATACAGAAACAAATATCATATATGCATGCATATATATATGATCGATCGAATGAGATTTATCTAGGGGCATCTGCACTTTAAATCCAAATCCGAACTCTTATGTTTTATATATAATATACTTCTTCATTCATCGTCATCAGTAGTTATACTGTCCAACTCCGACCAGTATGCATAGTCGTCCTTTTCTTCTCCCCACCTGGAAATCTCCGCAGCATATCTAAGTGCCGCATCAACGCTGAGAACGTCGAGGCAATTCACTCGCGCGGCGTACATCTTTGGAGAAGTGGTCGTCAAATCAGCGTAAAATCTCTTGAATTTAGCAGATATATAATGAAACCCAACTTCTCCACTCTGAGGTTGTCCATTCAGTGCAGGAAAATCATCAAACCATTCACACTGATCGTTGAGAGGTATACGCTGAATCTTTTTCTCAAACAAGTCATAATCTGTGAGCAGCAGAAGGACCTCACTTCCTTCAAGAAATGGACGAGCGACCAAACGCCTTAAATACTCTCTCGCATACACCATTTTGTTCACCGATTCTCCAGATTCATCAAGAACAAACTGGTCGTAGTCGGTTAATGAAACGCACAAGATAAGTACCCGAACACCTTCATATATTCCTAGTGTATTCTCATCTTCGTCCCCATCGCTGCTGGTAATTGATGTTGATCTGATGAGTTGGCATCTGAGCGTTCAATAATAAAAGAAATATGTTCAGAAAATGTGCAAGATGCATTTGCGAGTATGGATAAAAAGAGAAACTAGCTCACTTAACTGTATATATTCGTCGTCAACATCTGGACGCAATGGGAAGGTGGTGTAAGATGGTGAAGGTGGGAAGAAATCTTCAGAGTGTAGGATATCTTCTTGAGACGGTTTATAGTCTGGTCTAAGTATATCGCCAGCACGTCCAAGAAAGTAATTAGCAGAAGGAGTTATGCATTCTAACTCAGCTCTGCGAATAAATGCTTGCTGTAATGCCGTACTGTTCAACAATTCCAAGACCAATGGTGAGGATGTCTGAATAAAAGACGCTTCGAAAACTTCTGAAGTTTTTGATGCCATGACATTGACAAGCCATTCGGAAATCGCATTCAATCTCGGGTTAAGCGAGAATGCGCCTTCCATATTCACACAGTTGTCGGCTGTCATTAACAAGAAAGAGATTTCAAGTTCGAGATTTGATGATCAAAGAGTCCTAAACGTCAAGATTCAAAGTACACATGTAATGTGTGATTATACCTTGAAGACGACCATCTTCATTCAGCTCTGACTCGCTCATACTTTCTTCTTCAAATTGCTTGAGGCCCTCAAGAAGCAAGCAAATGTATCGATAAAGGTTGGTCTGTATGAATAATCTGACGTGCTCAAGCTCACCCTTCAAGAAAGGTATATCTTTGTACCGAAACAAGGCCTACCACAAATAATGTGAAATTGTAGGATTATTAGCATACCAAAATGTTGTGAAGCCACCAACACAGAATAATGACCCATTTAGTTCCAACAAACACACACAAGAGAAAAAGGAAATTGGCGATGAACAGTTTATAAAGGAAGCTAGTGCTTCTATCCACAATCTAAATGTTAAAAAAGGGAATGTAGATAACATAAGAAGATTCTTGCAATAATCAACTACGAATAAACGCTTAAGAAATTTTTTATACCTGCTTAAATAAGGTACTTGTACCAGATCCTCTACTACCAACCACGAGAAGTTTCTGAATAGGACCCTGCTCCAAGTTTAAGGATTCTCCCGATGTACTACGAGCGGATTTAGGAAGGTATGGAAGAGAAAGAAGAGAACAGAGCAGCTTAGCTCCTGGCTGAGCTGAGTAATAAAGCGAATGGAAAAATGATGCGATGGAATTTACTACATGATTTTGATGTCTTAATATCTGGAATAAGATATGCCACCTTGCTCCATATGCTTCCTCTCATGCGATTAGCCTCTTCTTCGTATCTTCCATCATCATACAACCAAATGTGATCACCTCTACGACATCCAGCCCCAGCGAACTAAGAAGCAAAGACAAGATTATCGTTAATTAGAGAATGAACATACATGATATTTCATATTTTATCAAACAAGGATCACCTTGAACAAGCGCACTTCAACTCTGGTTATCTCGCGGCCATTAACATAGACTCTTGTTTTGCCATTGCTGGCATCTTCTTGAACTCTACCCCCCACGTCCAAATAGGAGCTTATAATTTGCCATGGCTTTTGCCCTAGCTGTCGATAAGAGAAGTCAAATGGATATGAAAAAAGAAAAGAAAAACTGAATTATAAGAAAGAGCCTTTCTTCAAACTTTTGAGTTTACCTTCCCCCAAAAACCCGAATGTTTGTCATACCAATAGTCTCCTGGTGCCAAATCTTTTGGAGGAACTAAGCATCTTTGCAGCAATAGGAGCTCTTTTCTCGTAAGAGGCTTACCATTTACAAGGATTTCTTCGGGTACCAATCTTGGGACTGTAATGGATTTCTTCGTCTCAGTCTTATCAAAACCCTTGACTTCTGGGTCGTGAGCACTATACCCCCACCTATACACTCCATCTTCAGCAATTGGGTACCAAAAACTGGAACTTGGATATGGAAAATCTGGAATATAACTAAAAACACTAAAATCCGACGATAATGAGCTTATGCTTGTAGCTCTTGAATCAGAATGAAATAGTTCCCAAAGCTCCTGTCTTTTGATGGTGGCTGCAACTAGCCTCTCCCAATTGTCGTAGATAGCTGACATTTTAACAATCTCTTCCTCCGCCTAAAGAAACTGAGGGTTGCTTCTCTCTTGAGATTTTCACATAGAATCGGTCGAAATCACACTCAAACCTGAGTGTGGAAGAGATGATACATCAGCTGTTTCGCGGCAAGTTCCTATGGACAGTTGAGTTGACTCATAATCTTCAAAGTCGTTCACTTCGCTTTCCTTTTCTCTTTCTTAAATAAACATGAATATACGAACAATTTCGCTAGCGTTCGATGTCACAAAAAGTAGACAGTAGAGAGAGAGATTTGAGGGTTTTTGTGCCCAGTATGCTCGAACATTTACGAACATTTACGGCAAATCGATCGTTCAAATAGTTTTTTCGATTGATACCATTTGAATAACATCTGGTACCATAATAGTAGCGATTCATACCTCTTTATATAATGCCTACAAGGGGCATTTTTCGTCAAATCAGTCTTTATGTTCTTTACTCTGAATTTTATTTAATGTTGGTCCTTAAACCTATATTTATTGTGAGGAGGGCCTGAACCCAAACAGAAAGTTACGATGGGCCTGATATGAAACGTCCCCCTTTATTTAATCGTTGACCACGTTATGTCTGCCTTAAAAAAACCCGAAAACAGCAATAATCTTACTGGCGGAAAAGTAAAAGAATTGTATAGTTAGATTATACTAATTTAACTTTTTATCTAGAAGGAATGAAAGATAATGAAGGGACTAGCGCAAGTTTTAATTGGCATGTTACTAGACTCCACTCCAACTCTTTCCTGGAATTTTCACCCAACGACACATCTTTTTTCCTCTATATCACACGGTTTCATTGATCGGATAAGATGCTTAATTTAACACAAAATTAAAGTCACATAAATCATTACCCAGAAAAGAATAGCAGCAGTTGCTCATAAAAATCATTAAAAAGCATTTAATTTTCTTCCCACCAACATCAACTGCACCTAATAAATATTACATCTCCCTCACAAGTCAACCTTTTCTCTTTCCATAATGTACCCTTCACTTGCCTTCTCTCCATCTTCATCTTCATCATCGTCGTCATAAAAACAGACGAATTTTCTTCTCATGTTTCATTCTCTCCTCCACCGCACGATCCTACTGCTAATCTCTTCGTTCGTCTTAACAACAATTATATCTCATGCTCGGAACACCACCGCCGGCGACGATCCCTGCGACCGTACCTGCGGAGGCGTCGAAGTACAGTATCCGTTTGGGTTCTCCGGCGAGTGCCCGATAAGATTGAACTGCTCCGGCGAAAACAACAGCAGAGGCAGATACACAATAGGTGGCTATACAGTAAAGAACTTGACTTCAGATCGAATCTTGATTAGTCTACCCCCAAATTGCAGCCGAAGCATCGACCAACTGTCCGAGCTCTTCGGAGAAAACTATGCCCCCACATGGCGCAACGGCCTTCTCTTAGATCACTGCACCTCGACTTTCAGCGACTGTGCAATCCCGGCCAGGTTGGTTCAGTCAAGAACGGGCTACCTAGCATGTCGCTCGAGTTCTCAGACCGGCGATGTGTACAACGTTAGCTGCCACACGGGCGGCTTGGGTGACAGTTCCGACGAGTTCATGAATCGAACGCAAGTGATGGGCAGAGGAAATTGCAGCGTTCTGTTTTCTTCGGTCATGTTGGACGATACATACGACGACGGTTCTTTGAACAAGGCGAATGATAGCAGCAGCGTATCTCTTGATTTTTGGACTATGGAGTTGGGATGGTGGGTTGGTGGAGAAGTGTGTAATTGCAGCTCAAACGCTACTTGTACCAAGTTCATCGTTCCCCAAGGACAACAGATGGGTCATCGTTGTCGTTGTAATGAAGGCTATGAAGGCGATGGTTTCACCAGTTGCGCCTTGAAAGGTTCGTTTGTTCGATCTTTTCATTTACTTGTTTCACTTGTGATTTCTTGTTAATGGTTTATAATCCAAGACCTAGTATGAGGAAGACGAATGATTCTAGACTCTAGAGATCGCAAATTGATGCTATTAGGATGATTGAGATCATTACGAAAACAAAAAAGTCAAAGCTTGCTCCGTCATTCAAATCGAGTCTGTTAGGAAAGATATGAGCAAGCAGCAGCACATGGTCGTCGTCGAGAAAATTCAACACTAGAATAAATAAATAAAAAAAAAGTTTTGATCTTTCTTTTTTTTTTTTGAAAAATTCATTCTTCGCCAAGGAAAGTCGTAGGAAAGAAAGATCTCATCTTTGTAATGTAAAGATACCCACGAAGGTCAGCGTAATAATAAACTATATTTTCTCCTCGTGATGAAAAGTTGCAACTTCATTACAGTTCCCAAATGTCCGGGAAGAAAGCAGTGCAGTAATAACCACGAGAAAGTCGGCATCCTCGTCGGAGGTATATAATACATACATCGATTGGAGAGCACATTTGCTCAAAATTTCTCCCTATTTTTCAAATCACGTTCATCTTTTACTTTAAGGAGTAGTGGCCGGCGCCTCATTCGCAGCCATCTTGGGAGCATCCATGGTCTACTGCTTAATGAAGCGAAGGTCCAAGACGCTGAAGAAGAAACGCCTAAGCGCAAAGCACCTCCTCTCCGAAGCAGCAGGCAACTCGAGCGTACCGCTCTACTCCTACAGAGAGATCGAAAAGGCGACCAACAATTTCTCCGAAAAGCAGAGGCTCGGAACAGGCGCCTACGGCACAGTCTACTTGGGGAAGCTCCACCACCACCGCCACGGCAACGAAGATCATCAGCTCGTCGCCATAAAGAGGATAAGATACAGAGACCGTTACGACGAAAGCATCGACCAAGTCATGAACGAAATCAAGCTCTTATCCTCAGTCAGCCACCCAAACTTAGTCCGACTCTTAGGCTGCTGCATAGAGAACGGCGAGCAGATCCTAGTCTACGAATACATGCCCAACGGCACCTTAGCCCAGCACCTCCAAAGGGAGAAGGGCTCGGTGCTTCCGTGGACCGTACGCCTCACCATTGCAGCAGAGACGGCCCACGCCATAGCCCACCTCCACTCTGCCATGAACCCTCCCATATACCATCGAGACATAAAGTCGAGCAACATATTGCTCGACTACAACTTCAACTCCAAGGTGGCCGACTTTGGGCTGTCGAGGTTCGGCATGACGGACGATTCCCACGTCTCCACCGCACCGCAGGGGACGCCGGGCTACGTCGATCCTCAGTACCATCAGAACTTCCACCTCTCGGACAAGAGCGACGTCTACAGCTTTGGGGTCGTTCTCGTCGAGATTATCACCGCGATGAAGGTGGTCGACTTCTCGCGCCCCCACAGCGAGATTAATCTCGCTGCCCTGGCAATCGACAAGATAAGCAAGGGGCGGGTCGATGAGATCGTGGACCTCTACGTAGAGCCCAACAGGGATGCCTGGACTCTGTCGTCGGTCCATAAGGTGGCTGAGCTGGCGTTTAGGTGCTTGGCTTACCATAGGGATATGAGGCCTTCCATGATGGAGGTGGCCGACGAGTTGGAGCAGATTAGGGTCAGCGCTTGGGCGCCGTCGGACGATGGTAACGTCAACATGGGTTCGTCCGTGGCTTCGTCTTGTTCGTCGCCGTACATTGGGAGGGATAAGCCGACTAGTTTGAAGGCGACGGCGAATGGTAACAACAGCAGCAGTAAGGTTGGGCTGGCGGTGAGTAGTAATAGGTTGGCTGCTGCTGCTGCTGCTTGTATGCAGCGAGGCGGCGGCGCGGCGGAGGAGAAGGAGTTTTCACCTGTTTCTGTCCATGAATCTTGGCTGAGCGAGCGGAGCTCTCCGTCCACTAATAGTTTGCTCGCCAATGTCGTTGTAAAGTAAAAACACTATGACAGTCTTTATTAATGTGTAATTAAATCCACGTTTTGCAGAATCCCAGATCAGCATTGGCGAGGTAACTCGTTATTACATAAATAATCAGTGATGCTACAACATATAATAAACTTGGAGAAGATTAGCGAGTCCCATTATTACTATTGTACCTTGCACGAAACGCATTGGTTAGAGCTTCATAAAGGCCTTGATGATTCCCATCATTTGGCTTCCATCAAATCTGCCGAGACATCCTCTGGCGGCTGATATCTCATCAAATGCAGACACGCTATCACATCCAAAAGCCCGACCACCACCACCGCCATGTTTGTCTTTTGTGTCCAAGTCTTCGCCAGTCGTAGGAAGTGGGAATGGTTCGAGAGAAGTTTCTAGAAGGCGTGATTCCCCGCCAATGGCTCCCACAAAGTCTCTCAAGCGACAGATGGCGAACGGGACGGGTTCGAAGCTATGATCTCCGTACTCGACCGGGGTTGAGTGATCGCCAGTTACGCAGACGTAGTACTCAAAGTTCCCAGTTGATTCTGCTTCCCAAAGGAGCTTAGCCAGCTGTCCTATGGCTATATCCACAGCCTCCAAACCTTTGGCCTTGAACGTGCTTGCTTTATCGTGGCCAGCATCGTCTATTGCCTGCACATCATCATATAAATCAACTCCTTTTTCTGTTCCATTACAATTATGACATAGTAACACGGTTAATGAAGAAACACATCCAGACAACCTTAATATGGAGGAACCCGAAATCGTAACCGTCGAATCTGCCAGGTCTATGTTCATCTTCGCCGGGCGCAAAGACGTTGGGGCTTGGATGCAAAGGAGCAGAGAGTGCCCTGGCTATTGCAGTTGCTTTGGACGTTAGCAACGTTCTGTAGTCTCCAGTAGCTCCTGGAGCTTCAAGAATGTCGATACCAAGCGATAAACCCAACCCAGCAATAATTTTGGTGGGGGCAACCATACAAGGCCATAGGCCGTGGACAGCCTCAAAATGTGGAACCTACGATTGTGGAGAAGTCGTTTCAGCTTCAAGTTTATCCAAAACTGATGATACAAGAGAACTAAGTGTCTCAAGGCTTGTTTGGAATGGAGAGATAGTAGAGAGAGAAGAAGGGCACTACCTCTATACGAATGCCACAACCTCGCAGTAGGACCACATTAGCGATATTCTTTCCTTCGGCCATTCTTCTTGCATTAATTGGGTGAGCAACCAAGATGCGTGATATCTCCACTGATAACTCATTAACCACGGCAGCAGTGTTCTTTGCTTCCTCAGAATCATCGAGAGGTTGTGCTTTTAAGAGAAGACGATTATCCTTCAAAGGGTCAGTGCCTGATATGTTCCCGCTTAGTTTCGGACCCTTGACAACTACCCCGCATCTGTGCTCTGTTGCATACCTGAACAAGATGATTTTCGACTCGTTAAATAACAAGTTTAAAAGCAAGCCAAATCTAAATGAATGACGTATATAATACGACATGAAATAGCTCAGTCATACCTGATTCTCACTTCATATTCAGGAAAATTAGGCAGTTTCATCCCATCCAATGCAGAACAAAGGATAGGTCCTTCCTCTTCAAAGTGCCTATCAGCCCGCCTGCTGGTGACTACACCTGTTTCCTCATCGAGGGTCGCAAAGTTCGACTTAGAAGAAACAACAACAAACGAAAAGGGAACATTAGATTAGAAACATGAACACAACGTCAAAGAAAAGAGTACTCAGACGGCACTGAATGAATGCAAAATCCAATAACTGATCGTAGAGGACAAGGTTACAAAAGCGAAAATTGCATACTTTAAAAGCAATATCTCCTGGAGACATTGCCAAGCCAGCACCCATTGATTCAAATGCACCACGTCCTCGATAGTAAACTCTCGGATCGTACCCCAAAAGAGAAAGATGAGCAGTGTCGCTTCCACAAGCCAATCCCACTTCGACTGGATCCATTAAACCATTGATCCCAGCTGAAGCAATTGCATCCAAATTAGGCACATCAGCAACCTGAAGTGGCGTCTTATAACCAAATCTCGGCAGCGAAACGTCTCCTATGCCATCAACCAATACGAAAGCCACCCTTCTCTTTGGCTCTTCCCCTTCAACCATGTTGTAATCCTTGCCTGAATCACATTGAAAATATAATGCAATCGTGTATAGTGATAGAGAATAGGTAAAAAAGTTCGGTTCTTTTGGAAATAATTGCTTCGTCTCGGAGCAAACTCGGAGCAATCATCGATAAGCTACTGATAGACCACGCAATAACAAATCAAATCACGATATCGGACTAAATTTCGAGATGACATGAATATTTACAGGCATGACAGCAAATCGCATTTTACCAATTATCTTTGCAAGTGAGAATTTCTTTCGGTCAGAAAAAATACCTTCCAATAGCCTTTAAACTGGTAAATTGAACTCCTTCGTCAATATTGAGGAGATGGAGTTGCCAGAGTTGGTGCTTCAAGAATCAGAATATGTCCGAAATTCGACAAACATTATAAATAGCATGTGAAAAGAATATTGGTGGGCCGTGTGTGTAAAGAAGTAAAAGATCTTTCAGTTTATCTTCTCTTTACTTTTTTTCGTTTAGTAATTTTAAGATCTTAATGGATAATTTTGTGGGCTAGTAATAGTATGTGAATAAAGCCTACTATTCTCAACTCTATCATAAGCCCACAGTATCCCTCATCTCTCGTACCAAAACAAACTACCAACTCGCACCATTTCTCATTTAATTTCTCAAAAGGCTCTCTGATTTTTTATTTGTGTTTGAATTCTGATTGATAATAGGTCTTGTTCAATTTAATCCAATTTTTCCAATCTAGGTAACGATCTGCTTGTGTCCTTGACGTGGTTTTTTGTGCTGGGATTTCGACGGTTTTCTTTTGATGGGGCTTTGTTGAAGACAGAACATTGCGATGTTAATTATATGGTGTCTCTTGATTGTGATCGATTGAAAGGTTGACTTTTTCTTCTCGTATTCGTTCTATCCCGGACACTCCGAGTAAGGTCTATGTTGAATGATGGCGATCGAACTTCGCAAGTCTGTGATGCTAATTAGGAACTGTTTGGTTTTGATATTTATTTTTCTTTTGTTTCTTCCTGTTGTTCGATAATATTGTAGCTGATTTTCGCGTTTTCTTAGTGTCGTTAAACTTTATGTTACTTTCTCGATGAGATTGTGTAGTCTTTAACAAAAAAAACTTGGATAATTATGTTTGAGTTGGAGAGATTTTCATAGAATTTCCTCACATATAATATATTCTTTTCTTTTCACCATGATCTTTCTGGTAGCTAATTAGCTGAGCCAATCGAAGTTTGTCCTGGACAGGATGGTTTTTGCCTAATCCTGATGTGATTATTTGACAGGTGGAATGTTATGATAGACTTAAAAGGCATGAATATGGAATCATTATTCAGTGAAGTGTGCGTCCAATACAGCATTGAAGATGTTCGCCCTCATGGTGGAATCAAGAAATTCAAGTCTGCTGCATACTCTAACGTAAGTCGTACTTTTTGGCATAGAAGTATTGATTTTGGGTCCTCGTTTTCTTCTTTTTTTGGTTCTTCATCTCCTGACTTTTAATCATTAATGGTATTCTTTGATGCAGTGCACCAGACAGCCATCCTAACATTCTCCAAGCTCTTATATAACCACCCTTTGTGGTTCGAAAGATTACATTTTGCTTTTCCGTCTCTTTCCGTCCTTCCTCATCTTGCTTCAAGACAGCAGTTTCTTCTTCCGAGTTACAATGGCCTTACCTGTTTCGGCAATTGGTTTCGAAGGTTACGAGAAAAGGCTTGAGATTTCATTTTTCGAGCCCATAGTGCTTTCTGATCCTGGATACTGTGGCCTTCGTTTGTTGTCCAGAGATCAGTTAGACAAAATACTGGAGGCAGCAAACTGCACCATTGTCTCCTCATTGATGAATGAGGAAGTTGACTCTTATGTCCTTTCTGAGTCTAGCCTTTTTGTTTATCCCTACAAGATGATCCTCAAAACTTGTGGCACCACGAAACTGCTGCTGTCGATCCCACCTATCCTTGAAATGGCTGATATAATTAAACTCCGTGTGAGTTCTGTTAGATACAGCCGTGGGAGTTTCATATTTCCTGGTGCTCAGTCTTTCCCGCATCGCTGTTTTTCTGAAGAAGTCGTACTTCTTGAAAGTCATTGTAGCAAGCTTGGTCTTAATAGTGAAGCTTATATCATGGGCGGTGCTGATGAACGTCAGAAGTGGCATGTTTACTCTGCATATGCAAAATCGAAGATCAATGCGAAACAACCTTTTATACGCTGGAGATGTGCATGACCAATCTTGACCGAAAAAAGGCTTCGGTCTTCTTCAAGAACCAGTCGGGCTCTGCTGCGGTCATGACAGAAGTTTCTGGAATCAGAAAAATCCTCCCGAACTCAGAGATATGTGATTTTGACTTTAGTCCATGTGGCTACTCAATGAATTCTGTAGAAGGAGGTTCAGTCTCTACAATTCACGTCACACCAGAAAATGGCTTCAGTTACGCTAGTTTCGAGGCAATGGGCTACGATTTTAGGCAGGTTGATTTTACTCATTTGCTCAGGAGAGTGTTGGCTTGTTTCCAACCAGCAAACTTTTCTTTTGCTCTGCACTGTTCTCATGCTGAAAATGGTTTATTTCATTCCAAGTCTGCTCTGAATATGATGGGATATGTGTGTGGAGCAAGGAGCTATGAGCGTCTTGAAAATGGAGGGGCAATAATGTACCACAGCTTCACCAACGCTGTCATTGTTGGTTCACCCAAATCAACTCTGAGAAGCAAGGATGAGGATGAGGAAAAATTGTTTCTTGTTAGTTGCCTTTGAATTCTTAGAACTAAGAAAGATATTCATTCAGTTTTCATGTTTACTTGATGTGTCGTTTTTCATATTACAACCTTCTATTTGCTATACCATGAATGATCTGGCTTTGCAATAATTACTGGTCTTTGTGTTGTTTTCCTGCTCTACGTTTCCGTGCAAAACAGGTGTGTACTGCAAATGCATCAACATAATATGAAACTTCCCAGGGAGAGCAAGCAGATATTCAAGCTTCGAAACAATCACAATAGCACCTTGTGTACTGAAAAATATACCTTTCTGAATATTTTTATACATACTGTGATAGGATTTCCTCAGATATTATCTGGAAATTTTCTATAGCATATACAACAATAAAGAAGGTTGTACATCTTACTAATCCATGCACAGAGATTCCTCTATAAACATCATATACATGCATATCTTTCCAACTAATCAGTAAGAAAGAAAACTCTATGCCGCGGCAAGTTTTTCTCTACTACCATGGAGGATATCAGAGTAGCGACTTCAAACCCGTGATTCTCACCAGATTCCTCTACCTGTGCTTATGCATCGCACCAAATAGCTACAGATCGATAGGTGATCAAAATGAGCGATGCACCACTCCACTTAAGCCTCCATCAAATAAGATCAAAGGTTTGATCATTTTGACCCAACATGGTTTCACGATTTGCAGGGTCATCCTTGTTGAGTTATTCACAATGAAAGGGCACCGCAACGTAGATCAGCCCCTCAGCTTGTTCCTTTAGTTGAAGAAATATGGCGACTGCAATACGTCTCTAAGGTCAAAGTCCCCACGGGCGGGCAATGGCGGAAAAGATAGCGTAGGGAAAGACTTTTGAAAGCAATCCAGCAACTATTTAAACAACAAACAGTTAGACGTTACAATTGGTGGAAAGAAACAAAAGAAAAGAAATTCACGAGTTCCTGCAAGAAATATGAACTGGTGAATGATTGGAATAACGGAGACTTCACATTTTCAAGAATTGGTGCTTCATATAGCTCAACGAATTTCTCTCTCAATATCATGTTCATTTCATCCACATCACATGCATGTGTCCAATATGAATCATGAACACCTGCAAAGCGATGAAGATTTTACGTTAAAACGTCTCAAGTTTTTTATAGTCGAGACGAGGCACATCAGATGAGACGAACCTGCGAAATTCAACCCCGCAGCCTTGCAGGCAATAGCAGTCATCATCATATGTGAACTGTCAAGTGAGTGAACAAAGTTTGGTGGAAAAGCTGTTCTCTGCCTCTTGACCATTATCTGCAACAGGATCAGAAAAAATCTACTCAGAAATTTTATCATTCTGCTCAAATCATGGTGGCTGGTCATCACAAACAAGGTTTCAGTTCGATTATGGTTAAGGTGATGAATCGCATGAGAATTTAACTTCAACTAATTATACGTACAAATCTTTAAGTGACGAATGATATGAAACAGACTACCTTATCTGTCTCCCGCTGTAGAGTCAACACCTGAAGGGAGGTTTTAATCTGCAATGGAAACAAAAGAGATGAATGAAACAAAGCTAATTGAGAATAGTTATACAATGCAAAAGAAGTCAAGTACTCACAAGGTGTCTTCCTGTATTACGATAAGGCTGAACCACTGGGAGTCCAAGAGGAGTAGTCCAGCAAACAGGCTGGTTCTCTGCAGCTATGATCTGTAGAAGCATCATGGTTGATGAATATCAAATAATTGATGACATGCCAGTAGTACATTGTATTTAACATGATTGGATTCCTCTTGATCAGATTCCACCCGCCGCACTCTATACATGCTCATATTTATTTTATTTACAGCGAAAAACATTGTTTATTGCGTGGCTGAAACACAGCATGATCTACATGGAATGGCACTAACCAAAGTATACATTTAAGTAAGATACAACGCCCACCTTTGCACAGTCCCCAAGCCAACTCATGATACTACGAGCAGCTTCAAACATTTGGCCCAGTGCAGTTAAAGTAACCTATCAACCACCACGAATTTATGCATATTTTTCTTTTTTTTTTGGCTCTGGAATCATAAAAACCTTCCATAAATTATGGTAAGCTGTATCACATCAAAGGAGTACAGGCAAAACCATGTCATACTTTAGCTGCATAACATGCGGCACCAAAGAGCTCCGCATCATCTGCTATAGCATCACGTTCCTTTAGCCTCCTTTTTATTTGATCTCGGGCACCAATATAAGTAACACCATAAACCGATGTCATCACCGTCTGCTTTACCAGCTTACGGTCCACCTACAAAAGTGCGCGGAACATCAGATATGGATCAAGTTCCCATAGGAATGAGCAAGTAAGACATAAAATGTCTATCAAGACACAGTTTTGTTTCATTTTAGTAACAGAGCTCATCACATTTATCAATGTAGTGTCAATTAAATTAGCATCTAAGGTATGAAAGCAAAATTCAAGCATCAAAAGAAACCTGATTGATCAATATTCTAGCCCTCGAAGCATCAGGAAATACTGCTGGATCCTTTTTGGCATCTTCCTTCATGATATTGAGAACCCTGCATCAAAGCGTAATCATCGATAAATACCCTTTTACAGAAAGAGTAAACTAATTATTTTCTGTTCCTGTAAAAATAGGGGAAATGGGGTTATTATTGTGGGTCGCGACACACGTTAGATATATGGTTTTCCTGAGTTACTACCTGGCAGCTATTCCTGAGTAAACATCCGCAGGTTTTTCTCCAGTAACCAAATTAACAGCTGCTGCTCCTAACTGAAACATTAATACCATGGGACACAATCAAATATGTTAAGAGTGATAACGAAGAAAGCCCATGAGATTTTGGATAACTCGATAATGTTACAGTGAAGATGCGAGATAAACTAAACTTGAATTTCAAACCTTATCTCTACCAAGGGCAGCATAATGCTGTAAGCCATTGCAAGAACCATCCTAACAAATTTCAAGCAGTAAGACATTCAGCACAGCACAATCAGATAGTAATTAATGAAGATTTTATGATTATGAAACTACATGCTAACCTGGTGCACAGGAATATGTGAAATTGTTCTTTCAGGTGAAGGATTTTTCAAAGCTTCAGAAAGATTAGTGCAAGCTGCCAAAAACTGAAATGGATCTTCTGCATTCAACCACCAGCGCTTTCCTTCAAGTGGACTATCTGCGGAATCACGTATTTCATCCAAATGGTTCTCGGTAAATGCGATTCGACCCTCATGAGATAATTTATCCACACCATTGGCAAATAAATTTGCCGCGTGTATCTTCAGCCAGCGCAAACCCGATTCTTTAAGAGGTCTTCCCTCTGCAAATTCTAGGACTCCCCTGCAAATGTCCGACCCCAGATGATTCAAGTGAGGGTGCATAGGATATGCACGACCTCGGAAATCAAGATTATGCGGGTAGAAAAATCCTTCTTCATCCTTCATTCTTCGTGCAACCTGATCCAGCATCAAGAATACATCTCGAATATTGCTTTGAAATATATTGTATATGGATTTAAAGAAAATCCACTTACGGAAAGTTTTAGCTCTGTATCGCATCGCTGTGAATGCCTCTCGCGGTTTTCTTTCTTGATGTTTCTTACTTTCCATTTCCATTTATTAAGTAAACTTTCGTCATCTGTATCTGGCTGCTCGGGAACGGGAATCTACGGAAGATGGTAATAGAGTATTTATTTGCACATCCAAGCAAAGTTGCTTTATTAAGTGGTACCAAATATCAATCTACTCAACTTACATCATTACGGTCAACTAAGTCCCCGAGGCAACCTCCACTAGCCCAAATTCTGTCAACAACACTTAGCACTTTTTTGTTTATTCTCCATCGCGTGCTTCCCAGAGTATCCAATGCCTGCAAGATGAGTCAAAGCCAATTTTAGATTAGTGATAGAGAGCGGGGCATGGGCCGAGGCCAATATTGGCTTTACCAAAGACGGGGACGGGCTTGAGCCCACTTTTCGTGAGCGGAAGGAAGAGTACCTTAGCATTAATTGTTAGGATTATATTTCTAGAAATAAACGGGAATCTTCTTACTAATTATTAGGATTTCCTAGCAATTATTACTGATTCTCTAGAATCACGTCCTTTATTAGTATCGTAGTAGAGTCTATAAATAGGCATAAACCCTTCTGTAATATTCATGTTATCTCATAATAAAGAAGGTTATTAGCCTAAAGGCTTTGGGAAACGGTATTTTATCGTTGATTTGGGCAACAGTGCTTCACCGTTGATTTTCGATTTTCGTTCTTATCAATTAGCTTTCCCACCTAATTTTTCATGTCCAGAGCCAAATGGTCAACTACATAATCCATACCTCAAATACTGGTTTCAGTTGTTCAGCTGGTGTCCTCTTAACCGCTTCACGTTGTTGTCGTGCTCCATGAGTGCGCATCACATATGATGGCAAATACAAATATGCACCTTTATCATATCTGTTCAGATGAGATGCCAAATCAGCATAACGACAATGGTGGCCATAAAAGTCCAACAAACGAAACAAATTAAGTGAGGACTATGACTAACAACTATACCCTGTCCACTTGATTGGAGGCACTAACATGGGCATGTACGGGATCACCATGTGCCTGGCCTGTACGCAAATACAACAATTGCCACAAAAAGTTTCCAAACAGTAATCAACAAAAAACTTCATTTACTCTAAACCATAATATGAGAAGTCACTAGTTCCTTCATGCCTCTTCCAAAAACTTATCCGAGAAATTTTAATGATTTCTCTCTTTTGTAATTACCAAATACGTCTTTGTTAAGTCCCTTTATCGAGTTTAACACGCCATATGTGATAATTAAACTTACAGTTTCCTCAAGTCCTTTGCGAACAAGAGGGTCACATTGGATAACACCATATCGTCTGCTAGAAGTCCTGTTAAACGTAAAGAAATTCAAAAAGATACCACGACAACTTTATGTGAGTAATGAAGTTTATATAAGGTATTACTTTGCTTCTTTCATCACGGTTCTGAAAGTGTGTATAAACGCAGGGCGAACATCTGGAGCACTGTCTTCCGATTGATTAAATGGGGCTTGGATATAGGCCGTTTGTATAATCAAGTCAATCAAATGACAACCAACCTGAGAGTAAAAAAGGCATCCCACAAAGGCATCCCACACACATTTTAAAAAGACGAAAACAACCTTCCTGCAACGATAACAGAATCAAAAAAGTTCAGACCTTTGCTCTAGCATCTTGGCCCCAAGGTTGATACTCAATATTTTTGTTCACCAAGTGCCGTACTGCTCTCAGTTTTTGTTTCTTTATCAAAGTATTGACCTTTGTCTGCAGTTTTTCCTGTTCTTTGGTATCTGAATCTAAATGATCTCCTTCTGTATCACTCTCAACTTCAGTTTTCTTTGTTTTTTCCAAGAATTTACGTATCCTCACCTGATGAGGTGTAAAGCGGTTTAACATCAGTGAAAAGTATATCTCATCAATTAAATCATTAGATAAAGGACTCTCAAAGAATTTTTAATAAACAATTCCAAGGAATAAGATTAATACGATATCTAAGGTGATTATCAGTCTCTTTGGAATAACCATAAATTTGTTAATTATAGCTCAAAGAACACAATTTTTGTCCCTTTAAATTCTTTCCCACCAACTCAGTATAGCATTGGTTAAGTTTCTAATACATGATAAATTGATATGCTAGAGTCACAGCTCACTAACCTCCTGCTCAATTGCATCACCAATTACGCATGAAGCCTGCACCACTCTCGCACATCCATGTTCCCCACCGGTCATCAGCAATGCCATTAGCTTGTGCATTGTAATAACTGCCATCATATCAGC
The DNA here is from genome assembly GCA_027422505.1 of Craterostigma plantagineum. Lineage (NCBI taxonomy): Eukaryota > Viridiplantae > Streptophyta > Magnoliopsida > Lamiales > Linderniaceae > Craterostigma > Craterostigma plantagineum. Next base: position 12,989,525 of record JAPQWV010000012.1, on the reverse strand, counting down.
TGGCAAATGATCAAAGTACTTGGCATAGGCTGCCTTACTCTTTCCTTTCCTAATAAACTCTTGCTCTTCTTTGATCTTATTTCTCAAAGGCTCAAACCATCCTAGAAACAGAGATTTCACATAAGGTAAATTCGGAGCCAACTTCTGCTCGCACATGTCATTCAGAAGCTCCCTATATTCTTTGGCCGCTTGTTCCCATGCTTCCGTTTCGATCTTTACTTGCCTCTTCCTGAGAGCAGCATACTTTTCTTTCCCAATCCCTTTGACTTTCCTATGTTTCCTCCACATGATGTGGTAATTTCTTCTTTCCTCTTTTCTAACCTCTTTCAGTAGCTCTTGAACCTCGTCAGCTACACTTACACCAACATTGCCATCCTCTTCCACTACTGCCTCAGCAGCAACGCTAGAATAGCTTCTAAATAGAAACCCGTCCAACTGTACCTGGCTTCTTGTGGACAAGGATGGAAATTGACCGTCTTTCTGAAGAAATCCATCCCTCGACCTCTCCGAAAACTCAGGCACGAGACTAAAGCCCAAGTTATCGGGCTCTCGGGACGGTCGGACAAAGGCGCAAGCACGAGAAAGTGACTTGGAGCAATTACAGAAACGGAGCTGTTTGGCTGCTGCGTTACTCCACATAACTGTGCGATCGACGAGTGGTTTGTTCAAGGGGGTATCAATCTGAAGATTGGGGATGAACGAAATCGGGGTTTTAGTGATGGACATCAAATCAATATCGCGCCGCGAAAAGGTAAGGAACAAGATAACAGCAGAAAGGAACTACTGGCTCTTTCTTGACTGGTGAATGCGTAGCAGTCGTTCATTAGAAGGTTCACTAGCTAGAACTTCACTCAAACAGCTGCTGATGTAAAAAAAAAAAAAAGTCATGGCAATTTCTCGCCTTGCTTTGCTGGTTTCTTGCCATCATTCATGTCTCCTCCTTTAAACCCTCTTAAAACCTGCTAGGCTAGTCTGGGCCAGAATGAATTGGGCTTGGGCTTGGCAATCTTAGTCATCAGTCGTTTTTGCTTCAGCGTTGTGCGTCTGAAACTAATAAATAGCCAGCCAACCCAATCCAATTCCCCTTCTAGGCACTTGACCAAGTGTCAATTACTAATTAAACTAATAATTAAGGAGTTAATTACAAATTTAGGCACTTGACCAAGTGTCAATTACAAAAGTAGGCACTGTGTAAAAGCAGTTGCAAAAATAGGCATTACTTTATTTTATTTTCTTTTTTTGAATTAATGTTATTATGTGAACAATTTTATTATAAAAATAGGCATCTTTTTATTTTATTTCTTTTATATAATCAAATTAAAAATAAAAATAAAAATTAAACAAACAATTGATCCACACACTTCGCTCGCCATCTTGAAGTAATTAATAAAGGATATATGGTATGAGATAATGTGTAAATGAGATCCGGTTCAATGTAGTAATCGTCAAATTAGTGGAGGATACTTAATATGAAATAGGTGGAGGATACTTAATAGAAATCGTTTAATTGTTTGTCCGTTTTGCTACGTTCATTCACAAAAAAGTTATGCCTAAATTTGTAGTAGTTTACATACAGTGCCTACTTTTGTAAATTACATTAAAAAGGATGTCTACAAATGTAAATGACCCTAGATTAAGCCAAATAATCGTAAAACCCCACAATCATCAGTACTAATCACGGCGGCTCATCATCTTCATCCGCATTCACTAAGCCTCTCTCGCACAAATCGTCAGAGGTAATAATTTCTTTCAAATTTGTGAATGAACGTAGCAAATGATTGGGTTTTCTTTATTGTGTTAGTCACACACATTATTTGATGCCTAACTGTTTATGATGCCCGTAGAACTTCTACTTCTAGTTTTACGCCCAATTTGTGAGATGAGATGATGCGTGATTGTATTACTTCAATATGTAATATTGTATTTGTTAAGAACGTATGTTGTTTGTTTATCAATTATCATGGATTAGGCTCATATATGAGTGTCTTTTGATACTGTATCTTCAGAGGCAATTCAAATGGCTGATTCAAAGAGGATGGAAGTAATCAATAGAACTATTGATAGTTATATTTTAGATCAAGCGTATGGTGAGGCAATTGACTTAATTGAAAACCAAATCTCCAAGCTTTCAAATAAAGATTACATTTGTCAATTGTATGAGCGCCTCTCTCATTGCTATAGTCCTTGGCGGGACCGCAAAGATGATGAGAGTAAGTCTTTCTTTCCTCTCTATCTTTTTTCTTGACTATGTTGTTATATCATTATAAATTTCTCGTTGTAGAGGCGTTTGAAGCTATCATTCAGTGCTTCAAGTTGATGGGAGATCGCTACGAATGCAAATATGCGGAATCTTATTATATATTAGGGTATTCTTTAAGTGTTTTTACTTTTTTAATCTCATAGGTAATATTTATTTCTTTATGAAAAACAAAATCGACATAGTAACGTTCAGAATATTTGTATTTTCTAGGACTGAGTTTCACAGGCTCGGAAATCACGACGCTGCTCTTTCTGCCTTTGATAAAGCTTTAACAAAATCGAAGGATCAATTGAAAGAAAATGATCATGCTTTCGTTACTTGTCTAGAGGAAGAAAAAAATGCTGCTGAATTAGCGAGAGGTATGCTGAATAAAACGGCCTAAACTTTCATTAATTTGAAAAAGATTAGATTATATTGTTCTTCTTAGGAATAACTTCTAATTCTGAAGAGCTAACTGCAGCTCAGAAGCGAATAGAGAAAGAAAAGAAAGCTGATGAATCTGCTAAAGGTATGATGAATGATACAGCTAACCATGTACTAATAACAAAGTTAGATTGTCTTTACCTTTCGAGACAACTTTTATTTTTCAAGAGCTAATAGCGGCCGAGGAGAGACAAAAAAAGAAAGCCGAAATGAAAATGCGGCGAAGAAAAGAGAGGGCCAGGAAGGCGATGGAAGTTAAGGAACTTAATGGAGCTATTGAGTCAGTTTTTGTTATATAAAACATTTAACTTATTTTAGTAGAAAAATTTAAAATAGACTTTTCCCCTCCATATGATATAGTGATTTGCCTTGGGAGTCAACAGAAAGGATGGCGGAACAAGTAAACTTGGTGTACTTGAGTGGCAACCTAAAGAGGTAAGTTTTCTAGTGTTACTAGTTTTGCCTTATATGCGTGTTTTGGGGAAAATAAAAAATACCACTCATAAATTTGTATAAATGTGGCAAACTATAAGGGGTGGGAGTACGATGGGAAAGAGTGACTTTCCCACTCATAAATGGGATGAGATGAGTAAGATCGAAGCCCTAGAAGTCATCGAAGGAATCATTAAGCATCATAGGGTCAATGGCATCCCCATCTCGCCGAGCAAGCTCAATTACTATGCTGATATCTTGTGAGTGTTTTTTCGTCCTATCAAATTACGGGCATTCAATTTTCGCGGGGCTTACTTACTTTGATGACCTCTCGTTTTTTGTTCGTCTAATTGAAGGGAAAAATAAGTATCAAGATCATGAATTGACAGCTGTAGCAGAATGTTCTGTTGCAAAAACGCGCGGCCACCCACATGAGATCGAACCTAATGGTTTTTGGTCGGAGCATCTTTTGTGGTTGTTAATTCCTCTATTAGACATTGAGCTCGTACGATCAACATTTATAAAAATTCATAGAACATTCAAATAAGCAGTATATGATGAAAACAATTTCTAGATAAGTTGTCATGGCAAATCATCATTGTTTTTCCTTGAGTGTTTCTTGTGACGGTCCATTTCACATGGATATCGACGGGTTCGCTTTCGTCCCACTTTTCTCTCTGGACGTAAATAAGGATTGTGTACCGGACGAAAATGAGGTTTCCAATGAAGTTAATTGTTTTAGTAGGCTTTAAATTGTCAAAGATGTATCTGAATGAGGATATGAAATGAAATAGAACTTACGTCTTCCAACCTTGCTTCTATTTTGCCTTTTCAGTGTTCTTCTCAATTACCTCTTCGTATCATTGGTATAAGCCCCGTTCTTTCTTATATATGAAATGAAATAGAACTTCGTAACATTTCTATTTGAGTTTCGCACCGAGGTTATTTAAATCTTAGCAAAGCATGAGTCTAGTTTTGATCAAGTTAATGTTGTTACAGACAATGTTAACAGAACTACAGGCGCTACAGATTTCTCACGATTCACGCATCTCACATGATTCGATAGGTATGTGAAATGTGAACTTTGTCCGGTCATCTTAAGCTATCTTTTCCCAACTTCAACGGAGAGGATCCGACATGCTGGATATATAAGGTGGACGAGTATTTTCAATTCAAGAGTTTTCCATTGGCCGCATTTGACGTAGAATTTGTTGGCCCCATTCACTCTCCAAAGACAACATTTGGACCATTTATCAAGTTATACCATATTCATCCGGTGATAATACTAGAGCGCTTTTCGTTTGTGATGCGTTTATTAAAATCGAATAATGTTTTTGATGAAAATTGCAACTAATACATAAATTCGAGAGATCTATAATCTGCACTTTTCGCCTCTTCCGTCGTGTTGGTTCCACCATTCATTTTTCAAGGGTAAAAGAACTGAAAATACAAACTACTGAAAATTTGAACAAAAATTATTGTTCGGTAGTGGTATGAATAATTTTATTTGATATTATAATTTTGAGATTACTGATGTTTAGTGAAACATAATTTTTATCATAAAAGTAGAAAAATAATGTATAAGATATAAGTACAATAAATAGAAAAATTAGAAGTTATATGAAACGTTCTCAATTAATTAAATTATAAATAGAATGACTAAATTATAAATAAGTTGACTGGCAAAATTTGGCAGTTTATAGCCACCACCAATTATACAAGACTCAAGAGTATAGATAGGTTACACAAACATTTATGTTTCATTACATCAGATCAGAACAAAAGGCGAAGTACATCGGAAACATTTTATTTGATCGGAACGGAATGACTATGGAAACAGTTTCGATACTATGGAAACATTTTTATTTGATCGGAATTACTTCACTTCTTTCCAGTACTTCCTATGCCACTTCAAAAGCATTAAGGAATGTCTCGGGCGGCTGACCTCCGCTGAGTTGCTGCTTCCTATTGATCTATTTTTTACCCACCAAATCAACGAACAATAATCATCATCATCCATGGATGCATATGATATCGAAAAGATTGAATTTTTTTTCTGAATAAATAACTCACCACATAGTGCGGTACTCCATTGATATGTGGTGAAGCACTCTTTAGTTCCTCAGTTACCTAAGTAAATATGAAAAGTAAGGTGTGCCACTAAGATTCTGTCGATGATGTTAGAATGGAATACATGCATACCTCTTTCAACCCATTGTTTGGATTTTCAAGAAACTCAGCTGCTCCTTGGATTCCGACCTTGTTAGCGCATTCAATCAGAAATCCCCTTTCAATTCCAAGAATAAAGTGAGAGGCTTATCATATGGTCTTATAATACCATACCATACCAAACAAGATGAAAAATTTCTCATACCTATCTCCAATGTATTTTCCTTCTGTGAAGTATCCCTTGCAAAGCTCTTCAACGAGTTTGTGCTGCTTTTCGGGTTCTTTTTGCCCAGCAAAGTAGATCAGCCGATGACTGTCTAAAGTATTTCCACTACATAAGAGAAAAAAAAAATCGTTTATTAGTAAGAGGGCGAACGAAGGCAACTAAGATAACCGGGAACCAACAAAAACTTACGTAAGCCCCGACATATCATAATTCATCCCCAAGCCCCTTGAATATCTGTAAGAAAATTGAAAATCTAAAGCTCAGCATCTTCTTCTTACAACATTTTTTAAGTATATGCCAATCAACAAGCAATATTATTACCTCGGTCATTCTTCCTTCGATTTGTGCAGCTCGAGCTCCAAACTTACTGACAAAAAAGTCCTTCTTAACGATACCTTCTTTCGATGCGGATGGATTCAGTTGGTAAGGATGGTATTTTATCTGTGCGTGAAGCATAGACACACATGAAAGTTGAAGAAACATAATAAAAAAAAAAATCAGAGATGAATACTAGTATGTTAGACGAAGGAACAACGGAAAAACCTCAAAGTCATATTTGTCCGCCGACGAAGCTATAGCTTTGTCCAGATTCTTTTTCCCGACAAAGCACCATGGGCACACTGTGTCGATGGTTGCGTCGATACGAACATGCTTCTTTGCGCTGCTGCTGTTACTTAATGGTGCCATGGTAGTAGTAGTTGATCTGAAATAATCACAAGAATTAATCTTTTTTCCAATCGAATGGGTACATGAAGATCAAAATCAATCGATATGATAAAAAAAATCACAGATATAAGATGTACAGAAACGCGAGGATTAAAGATTCTAAATTTATTGAAGAACGCATAAAATCCTTATTCAATTTTGAACCTGGTCACGCGAGGAATCTGGAAATTGTGAAAGTAGCTCAGACGCATGGAAGAAAAAAAGTCAAACAATCACCTACACCACTTTAACCTTTTACACTGCGTGCTTAAATATATATTTGTCGACTGTCGTTTGATGTTCAAGCTAATAAGAAATACTCGTTCTGTCAGCTTTGTGGACATTTATGGTATTACACAGTTTTAAAGAAACTGAATATTTTAATAATATCGTACAATTAAAAGGTAAGAAAGTATATATTTTGATACGTTTTCTTAAGAGTATTTAATATTATTATATTGATTGTTAGTGATAGTTTTTTTATATAAAAGGAAATGTACAAAAGAGAACGGACACTCGATATAGTAAAATGTATAAAATGGTTTGGTAGGATGGTATATTATCGCAGCTAATGAATAATTGCATAGCCTGACGTCCTTGACAGACATATAATATTTAACATTATGTATAGGGCAAAGCAGCCAAGCGATGATTCATTCAGAATGCAAAATAAATCATAAAGAACCAAAGAGCTTCTAGAATCTAGACTATTGAGTGTTGAGTTGAGACGAGAGATTGGACCATTGACTTTGTCGATGTGAATACAAGAAAAAATCATAGGATGAGATGAGAATTGAGATGCACAAGTACCAATTGTCGGTAGAATGGTCAAACTCAAACCATTGCGATTCCCACTAAGCTTTGCGTTATTAATATTGGGCTGATACTATGGGGAAAAAATAATATTGGGCCGAGATGTTACCGACCCAAATTATGGCTCTATTTACTATAAACAATAAAAAATATTACTTTCAATGATGTCGTTGTAGTATAGTGGTGAGTATTCCCGCCTGTCACCCCGGTGACCCGGGATCGATCCCCGGCAACGGCGATAATATTTTTATTATTTTATCCCAGCCAGCGCATGATGAAACAAGTTAAGCTCACGTCTTCACTTCATCCCATATGCGACGCAAATCACTTTCTTTCACGCCTCTCAAAAGTCACACTCACACACAAATCTATACTAAGGGGAGCCCACTCATATGCTGAAATTAGTGGCTAATTTTTTATAATTTTATTCTTTGTTGTTCATTTTAAATAAATCAATTTTCATGCGGTGCTTTTTTGTCAATAAGGTGGATCACAATATAATTTTATATATTTAATATGTCAAAAAATTGACAGACCAAAATTGAATCAAAATTGGCAATTTAACCAAAGACCTCTCTCTTAAGAAAAGAGAATAGATTTCACATCTGCAATTACTTCTGTAATGGAGGCTTATGTACTGAAGATGACATCAAAAGGTGTACATAACTGCCAGTTTCCCTGAACAAGAAGTTGATCTTGGCTTTGATATTCCAGGGTGGTATATATATTTTATATAGGATGGAAAGGAAGTGAACAAGGGTTGTCTGCTTTGCCCGTATATATAAGTATCCTAGCCCAGCATTGCTAGCTAGCTAGGAGATTGTTAAACTACAGCAAAATGATCAGCAGAAGCATCAACTGAAAACAAGAAAGCGATCACTAGTAGCATTAGCCAACAAGGAATGTTTTGGCTGAAACTAGTAGTAGCTGCATTTGGTAGGTAAGGATAGGCATTGGGAGGTGGCATAACGCAGTTGTCTCCATTGAAGTAGATTCTTCTAGGAAAGCCCCAACCCTTCTCAAACGTGAACGTCGACTTATCCTTTCTGAAGAGAAGCTCAGATTGCACGTTCCCAAGACGCCCAGCTTCATTCAGTAGGTCGTTGTAGTATTTCACCCCCCATAACATTGCAGTATCATCTACAGTATTCAATGATTAGCATTAAAAAAAACTCATGCAACCAACATATATGTTCTTTTTCATAATTAGGCCGTAGGCTTTTACTTATGTATTGGTATGGATTTAGAGGCTTGTAGTTGAAGCTGAATATCTTGGTGAGGTTGTCGAAGTTGGGGTGCTGGACAACTAAGTTCCAATGGCTGTAATTCATAGCATAGTTGAAGTTTGTTATGGTGACCTTAACCCGCCAATACTCCTTATAGTTGAGCTTCACATGCCAGTGGACTCTAACAGGGCACATATGGCTCGTGCACTGAACCAAAGGCGACGATGCTAAACCATTACTCTTCGCATGATTCGCAATAACCGAACCAAGGTGTGGCGTATCTGGCCTGCAATGCAATTTTTTCTGTCAAAACTCTTGTATGCATAAGCAAACAATTTCGAAATAGATCGAGATATAGAGAATTAAAATGGAAAACTTGATGATTACTCCACACAGCTTCCATGGCTATTTGTGCTGTTTTGGCATCCACATGCACAAGTTGGGCAAGGTACTATAGTATCGTTGTAAAACGATGAAAGCGAGACGCAGCAGCTCGGGGTTTTTAAGGCCAGAAACTGCGAGTACGTGCAAGTCACGTTCCACGTCACTGCAAAAAAGACATATTATCTGAGACAACCACGAATGCAATTCAATAAAACTCTCATCATAATATATATATATACATACTCAGGGAAAATTATAAAGAAGGGCCACTAAGTATGCCAATTTTCGATTTTGGATCACTATGTTTTCCATTTACAAAACTCAGTATGTATATATAATAACAAAATTGTGTCACTGACATCTTTTTTCTTATTATATACATACTTAGTGACCCAAATTTGTAACTATATACATACTTAGTGACCTAGTTTTGTTACTATATACATACTTCGTGACCTAGTTTTGTAACCGGTAAACATAGTGACCCAAAATAAAAAAAAAAATGGTATACTAAGTGATCCATTTATATAATTTTGCCTACTTACTCATTGCTTGTGTTGCCCTTCTTCCGTCTGCAGAATAAAACTTGGTCTGCTTGCCAATTACTGCTGGCCCGCAAGTATAGCCTGGGCCTGGCGCTTTCAAGGTGAAGTTCATGGGAACCCTCACCGTCGTGTTAGTGTTTCCAGCGGCGCCAACGCTTACTTGGAAAGAGCTCGCTGCGTTCGAAGGGTCTTGAGCCCAAGAACTGATCACACCTCCTTTGCAGCAGTTTGCGATCTGCTGATTGTAAGTGGTTGCGGGAAGCAAGTCGATGACAGTTGGATCTTTCTTACAGCAATGAGGTAATATGTTTCCTTTGTACTTGGAACAGTCTCCTTGCTCAGTCGTTTGGCCACCCATCATTCCCCATATCACCTCATCTTGTGCCCAGCTCCATCCCAATGTCCATCCCGGCGCCTGAATGTGTCTGTATTCTTGGAAGTTGTATATTGTTACAACAGCCTGTCATTAAATCATTACATTACATTGCAGAATAACCGATTCTTTTTTCCTTGAAATCAAGACACAAAGCTATATATTGGAAAAACTCATCTCACTGATCTTTCTTACATACCACATAGCCGTCAGTCGTCCAGCTGATGATATCCCATTTTATAGTGATGTTCCCATTCGGATCGAGTGAATCGTATGCTTCTGAAATCAAAATGAAAAAGGGGATAAGAATCTATAATATGAACAAGGAATGCTGCATGCAATTCAATTCGACACTGATCAAAAAAGTTTCCAAGGGATATTTTCAGTATTTGGTATGATTAGCTGTTCTTGATTGAACTGCATGAAAACACAGCCCAGACAAACAACCAAATCCCCGCAAGACAAAACGACGAAGATTTTAAGAAATTAAAGTACACTAAAACAAATGAAAAAGAATGCATCACCTGTTGAAGTAAAGGTGAGGCAAGAGAGCAAGAAGAACGATATTGTGGTTATGGTGGCGAATCTCGAGCAGAGTCCCATCGTTCTCTCCTTCAGTTTGCAGACTGTTTCGTGAAAACTTAGGGAGGGAGTGAAAAGGTGGTCGTTAAAGAGACAAAGGCAAAAGCTTTGAGTTGAGAGCCTGACAGGACTTTCATTGTACTACTGACACAGTGACGTTGCAACTCTTGAATATCATCTTTGTTTTTTTCTTCTTCGCAATAAATACCAAAGGGTATTGGTAGTGGATTCGATGGATAAATGGGCCTTGCCTAATTATAAAAGCCCACTATAAATTCGTTGAAGGCCCATCGTGTTTCAACCTCCTTGCAACAAACAACCCAAACTAACTAAATTATCGTAATTGACTTTTCTTTTCCCCACGAAAGGTTATTGGAAGGAACTTTTGATGCCGCCAACCAACGCAGACCTTTCATCAAATTCAACGGACGCAATTCATACAAGAAAGGCCGCATTCTTAATATTCTTATGTACTACTCTTCCATAATCGTCGTAATTCTTCAATTTTACCTTCAGATCTTTACAGTATTCAATTAGGTATGGACGCATCAGCAATTAGGAGGCAATCGTTCGGTCAGACCGAGATTAATTGGGACAAGTAAGCTACATCGATCATCTTTCGTATAGTTTGTCTATGATTTGTGCATTTTAGTCTGACGATAAATCCGGTGATTAGATTCTGTTGTGAAGCGTTTGATCTTGAGATTGAATCGCCTTTGAGGGGAGTTATCCCTTTCTGGGGCAAATTTGATGAAGATATTTTGTTTGTGAAACCCAAAAAAAGAACAAAAGAAAACTTCTTGCTGCATTTTTATCTATTGAATGAGTTGAAGTTCTGATGCTGCTGCGTCGTTGGTTGTTGGTATCTTGTACTGAAGGCCTTATGAGAAGTTTTGATTTTCAACTCGAAATTATTCCTTTTCTCTTTCTTTACGGATGGTGTTTTACTTTCCTGCAGGCTTGATAAAACGAAATTCTATGTAGTCGGAGCTGGTATTTTTAGTGGTGTCACCGTAGCTCTCTACCCAATTTCAGTCGTTAAAACCAGGCTACAAGTTGCCACCCAAAACACCGTGGAAAGAAATGCACTTGCTGTTATTAAAGGCATATTGAAAACAGATGGAATTCCTGGTTTGTACCGTGGTTTCGGCACTGTAATAACAGGTGCAGTGCCTACCAGAATAGTGTTTATGACTGCACTAGAAACCACAAAAGCAGCTGCGTTCAAGGTGGTGGAACCTTTCAAATTATCCGAACCTACACAGGCAGCTGTAGCAAACGGAGTTGCTGGGATGATGGCATCGCTTTGTTCGCAAACTTTGTTCGTTCCAATTGACGTGGTACGCTAGAATTAACTGTTACTGTTTGTCCAACAATCAATACTTCAGTATGGGACTAATATTTTCACTTCAGTGGTATATTTCGTGTTACATCCCATTTGTTGATTCTCTTATACCCTTATTGCTAATGCATTGCTTAGTAATCTGTAGTTTTTAAGGAATTTGTTTTTTCTTGAAAAAAGGTTAGTCAAAGATTAATGGTGCAAGGATATTCAGGCCATGCTTCCTACAACGGTGGTTTGGATGTTGTCCGTAAAGTTATAAAGTCTGACGGAATTCGTGGATTGTATAGAGGATTTGGTCTGTCTGTTTTGACTTATGCTCCATCGAGTGCAGTTTGGTGGGCAAGTTATGGTGCAAGCCAACGCTTCATCTGGAGGTATGATATCAAATTTACCAGGCTTTACTGTCTACTTATTTCCATTTCTGAAAGTAGATTTGCATCTTCTTTTGGCAGATTCTTGGATGATGGCATTGCAACACCAAGTGAGGGCAAAATTATGTTAGTTCAAGCTTCTGGAGGTATTATGGCAGGGGCTACAACATCATGCATAACAACCCCAATGGACACTATTAAAACTCGCTTACAAGTGAGCAACTACTAGAATATAAATTTTATCTGAGATACATTAGTAGGGAGGGCCTTGGCTTATTCTTATTTAATATCCACCCCCTAGGTGATGGGTCATCAGGAAAGACCCAATGTAAGAAAAGTGGTACAGAACTTGATTGCTGAAGATGGATGGACTGGATTATACAGAGGACTCGGCCCAAGATTTTTCAGCATGTCGGCTTGGGGCACTTCGATGATTCTAGCCTATGAATATCTAAGTAAGTTCCTCCGCTTTTACTTGCATCTGCAGTCAAATGATGAGCTATGTCCAAGTCCTTGAATCTGATGACTCCCAATATTATCTCGTGATAATGCAGAACGCTTGTGTGCCACAAATGAAGAGCCTCATAGACCATAATCTTCGGAACTCATTATTTCAATTCTGGTAGTAATCTCTCTTAAGCCTATCATTAGAATCAACCGATACATATTACGTATGCCTATAGATTGTTTGAGGCCGCATGGTACTGCCGTGGAGAAATCATGGATAAATAGAAATACTAAATAGCAGCAGCAGCATTCAAAATAATGATTTTATACTATACATTCTTTAAATCATTAGTTGCATTGGATCATCGTTTCAGAATATGAATATTGTAATACTGAAGAGTAGGTTCTTCGATCTATTACCCATTGTACTTTCTGTCCCATAATGTTTTGTTGTGAAACTGATCAATGATATATTTTATTCAACATTCAAATGTTACGTTTCTGGGCGTTTCATCATCATTTCTATCACCACCAATAATTTCATTGATTTGTATATCGTTTTCACACGTCAGCTCACTTGACTTGATCTTTATTATTGGAAGAAGGTATATCTAGACTAAGCGTATTAGGTGCAGGTCGATTCATTGCAATAAAGAATATGCTGACAAGTGAACTTTTTGTAAATCAAAACGCAATTTTTGGTGGGACTGAGCAATAGGACAAAGGTGGTACACATGGTTGTACGTCCTTGTGATCGATCTGTGACTTCAGTTGAGTTGCCATTATTTGTCTTTTTCCTTCCATGATTGATTCTTGGGTCCTTTTCCAAAGCCTCGTTCTCTCGATTTAATAATCATCCGCGTCCGCCTATCCTCTTAATCATAGTTCCAAACTTGTTTCTATAGAATAGAATAAGGGAAAAAAACGGAACTTTTTATAATGCATTGCGCCTTTATAAGTTGAAAGAAGAGAGGTGAGGTGACTTGACACCACCTTATCTTTACTATATTCTAAATCGAATAAAATCATGAAATCAGAACCGAGGATGGTATTTTGCCTAGCCAGGAGTAGTGCTGTGTTAGTAAATAAATACTAGTAAAAATATATAATTTTCTACGTGGAGTTTTTGCCGAGCGACTAAAATAAATATCAAACTAGGCAATCGGCATCGCATAAAATTTTATTTCATCTGCAAAAGGAAGGGAAACGCGAAACATCACACACGTCATATAACGTGTTTGATTCCCTGCTATTATAATTCGTTTTGCTGGTTCAGCTCTCCTTATCTTCTCCCTCTTCGTCAGTTCTATCTTGTTTCCCAGCCGAATGCTTGGAAGATCGATCTAGAAATAGGAACTGAAATTATTCTGCCGAACCTTGAAGACCTTTTGATATCTTGTGTCAATCGGAAATGGGCAAGAAACAGCATTTGGACTGGACTTCGAAGACAGTTATGTCTACTGGAAGTGAAAGGGTCTCTCTCTTGTCTAAAGAGGTAACTTACATCCTTTTGTCGCACAATCAGCTAAACAAATAGAGACTAGCTGTTACTGGTTATAATATGCACCTCATGTTAGCTTTTAGCTCAATTGATCTTGGGTTAGGTAGGTATCCGAAGTCAACATTTTTTGTCTCCTTTAGGATTGATGGACTTGTAATTTTAATTTATGGCAGGCTAGACGCAAGGCAAATGATGATGGAACGATGGGGAATCAAGAAACTGATCTCGAGCAAGGAGATAATGCAGTGGTAAGTAATCGATCGACACCCGTTAAATTTCTGTAACTTGAGTGTGATCAATGTTAGTGAGGTTTTCGTTTATTTTCAGGCAGCAAATGTTGGGTTTTCAAGAGTACTCTCTCTGGTGAGTTGTACACTAATGCACAAAAAATCTCCGAGTAGATAAACAGGGTGGCGAATATCCGTATTTTTATATCGGTTTACAGGCAAAGCAAGATGCTGGGAAGCTGATTGTTGGCACAGTAGCATTGTTGATAGCATCCACCACTAGCCTTCTCATCGTAAGTCATTCATTATATATATGAACAGTCTAATCATGATGAATCCAGTTAATTCAACCATGTGTTTGAATGTTTATCGTCAGCCAAAATTCGGCGGTCGGATAATTGACATCGTGTCGAGAGATATAAGTACCCCCGATGACCGAGCTAAGGCATTGGATGATGTCAAGAACACAATACTAGCTATTTTCTCGATTGTAATAATCGGGTATGAAGTACTCAATTCCAACTTTTTTTTCACTTACCAACCTGATAATATGAAATATTTCTACCAGTTCTCTGTCCACAATGCTTCGTGCTTGGTTATTTTCTTCAGCAAGTGAACGAGTCGTTGCTCGTCTGAGGAAGAACTTGTTCAGTCATCTTGTTCAGCTAGTACGGCCTAATGCTTAGTGTTGTAATGTTCCCTAACGTTAGTTTACATTGGAAATAAAAAAGAAGAAGAGTTTTTTATTCATTCGCCCACTGAATCTCGCAGGAAATAGCATTTTTCGATGTTACTCGGACTGGCGAGCTCCTGAGCAGGCTATCCGAGGATACACAAATAATAAAAAATGCAGCAACCACTAATCTTTCAGAAGCATTACGCAATGTCACCACTTCCATTATTGGGATTTTCTTCATGTTTTCCTCCTCCTGGAAACTAACTCGTCAGTAATTACGTTTTCATTTTGAGCCTTAATGACTGTTAAGTTTTTCTCCATTAACTCCTTTGTCACGTAGAATGGTTGAAGAGAAGTCACAAGATGACCATTCAGTCGTTTTTCTGCAGTGTTGGCCTTGGTTGTTGTACCGATTATTTCAGTTGGAGTTCGTAAATTTGGACGTTTTCTAAAGGAACTGTCACATGCAACTCAAGCTGCAGCTGCTGTTGCTGCATCTATAGCTGAGGTATTTATTGCTTACTGCTTGAGCAATTTGCTCTTGATTTATTGCTCTGGTTTCAAATTCGGGTTTTTAGGAATCATTTGGAGCCATACGCACGGTAAGATCGTTTGCACGAGAGCAGCATGCTATTGCAGGTTATTCTGAGAAGGTAGATGAGACACTGAAGCTTGGACTTCGACAAGCTGTGAGTTTCTTCATTTTATTCTTTTCCTCTAGCCTATGAGATTACTAACAATCGATGGCGCTTTTGCTAAAAGTTCACGTCCTTTTTCTGATCGCAGAGAATGGTTGGTTTGTTCTTTGGAGGATTAAACGCGGCATCTAACATATCTATCATAGTTGTGGTGATATATGGAGCGTATTTGACAATCATGGGACACTTGACTGCTGGATCTCTTACATCCTTCATTTTATACAGCCTCACAGGTTATAACTTGATGGATATGTCACTACTATTCATCAGATTATTATAAATGTCAAGTTTCTTATGTGACAACGTATTTTTTCTTGCGCAGTTGGATCTTCAATATCCTCCTTGTCAGGATTATACACGACTGCCATGAAAGCTGCAGGAGCAAGTAGGAGGGTTTTCCAGCTCCTAGATCATGTATCTAATATGCCTATGTCCGGTGATAAGTGCCCGATCGGGTTAGTTTCATGACCCAGCACATGCACTGCGTTATTTCGTCTAAACTTGTACAAAAAATTATCGGCCTTGACTTTCATGAATGTTCAGTGATCCATTCGGAGACGTGGAGCTGAATGATGTATGGTTCGCTTATCCTTCTCGCCCAACTCATATGGTGCTCAAGGTAATTTAGTTAGTTATAAAATAAACAAAGGAATTGAGATGTAGAATCCAAAAAGTGTTTGTTCGGTTTGAGATTGGTTCTTGATTTTCGCAGGGGATAACATTAAAGCTTAGTCCTGGATCTAAAGTTGCACTTGTTGGTCCCAGCGGAGGAGGGAAGGTAAGAAATCTCAGCATGGTTTTCCTAAATAGATGAATGTTGTTTATCTTCTTGCGCAGCATAATATTTGTCAGCCACTGTATATTAACTTGCACTGGTCGCAGACAACAATAGCTAATTTGATCGAGAGATTTTACGATCCATTGAAAGGAAGCATCTTGCTGAATGGAGTTCCCTTGGCTGAAATATCTCATCAATATCTGCACCAGAAGGTAGTGGTTCTTATACCCAGTATGGTTACAAAACAATGTTTCCAGAACTTAACTTTCTTTTAATCCGTATTACCATCTTCTACGCTATATAGATCAGTATAGTGAGTCAAGAGCCTGTTCTTTTCAACTGTTCAATAGCAGAAAATATTGCGTACGCCTGTGACGGCAAACCGAGCGACTCTGAAATAGAAAATGTGGCGGTATGCACTGTTTCCTCTGTTTTCTTTCCATTACATGTAGAGATTCTTTCATGGCCAGTGAGACTTACATTTCCTAATAGAAAATGGCTAATGCCCATGACTTCATCGCATCGTTCCCTGAGAAATACCAAACGATTGTCGGGGAGCGCGGTTTAAGATTGTCCGGAGGCCAGAAACAAAGGATCGCAATTGCGAGAGCACTTCTGATGAACCCAAGAGTTCTGCTGCTCGATGAAGCCACGAGTGCTTTAGATGCAGAAAGTGAATACCTGGTGCAAGTAAGGAAGGACACTATACCATATATTGAAAGCTTTTTCAACTTGGCTCTTTCTTAGGTTCATTCGTACGTTCACACCAAATTACAGGATGCTATGGACTTATTAATGAGAGGGAGGACGGTTCTCGTTATTGCTCACAGACTTTCAACCGTGAAAAGTGCAGACATTGTTGCAGTTGTAGCTGATGGGCAAATTGCCGAAAGAGGTACACATGATGAGCTACTCGGCAGGAATGGGATCTACACTGCCCTCGTTAGGAGGCAATTACAGGCACCGATAGATAACCATATCGAACCCTGATGATTATCTTTGCTGCTTTAGGAAGGAAAGCAAGTGGGGAATTATTTCTAAGTGATCAGCACAAACAGACAAGCACGACCAACAAACATTTTATGGGTCGTCGTCATTGTATTGTAGTAGCAAGCGAAATGGCTGCTGCTATGCTACGCTATGCTTTACGACATTCGAGTCGAACATGGGAATTGAAGTTACTTTCGATATGCAGATAGCATAATCCATGCATTGCATTGTAGTAATATTGAAAAAGAAAAGAAATCCATGCTAGAAGAAATGTTGATTTCAAGCAAGCATTTTATTTGGCCTAATAAAGATGCATATTAGTGGATTTCAGGAAAAAAAAGAAAAAAAAAAGAAAAAAGATGCATATTATGGGGTGTTTGTTTCTGGTTATCCAGCATCACGGTGATACTCACATCACCGTGATGTAGATCAAAGTGATATATCATCGTTGTGTTTGTTTTGTGGTGATATTTCATTTTCCATATCAAGGTGATTGGAATATTGATTAATCACGGTGATGTGTGACGTGATATTGCATAATATTTAATTATATGTATATCATATAAGATGTTTATGTTGAGATGATATTTTACGTAATAATGATCAATGTTTTAGTTTTGCGTTTAAATTTTTTTAAGCATTAATTATAAATATTATATAATTATCAATATTATTTTAGATTTTAATTATTACATATGTTTTTAAGATTTAAAATAGTTAGTTATATAATTTAAAACATGAATAAGGTTATATAGGACTGTGTTAAAATATCATGAGTAATATTGCCCAAATAAAAATTCCAAATATCACCTCATCCCGTAATGTTTGGATCACCTAGCTTTTTGGCGGTGAACCAAAAGTTGAAATATCACCCCAATTTGATCACCTAGGTGATCCTTCATTACGGTGATGACTCATCACTTACGAAAAACAAACACAGTGATAAGAGGGTGATGTGAAGATCACGTAATGTTTTGGAGAATCACCCCAAAACAAACACCCCCTTAGTGGGGACCAGTAAAAGAACTTTGTTGGGCTGGGTTGGTTTGGGTTGGGTTGGATTTCTTTCATCCCAAAATAAGTGATAAACTAAACCCTAATTACTTGACAGAATTGTGATTTACCACTACATATGCATGCTATGACATTTTCTATGATTCCTTAATTTTGGACCTCTCCACATTTGATTTTTCGGTTATTTCTTTCAGGTCCACATCTTCTCCAAATGGTCCAATTAATTCAAGATGCTACGCTGAACTGTAGAGTTTATTTTTAATCTTTTATTGGATCTTTGTGTGGAGGTGATATCACTACGTAGGTACTACACCACAGCTGTCTTGCCCATCAAAGAACGAAACCCTTTCTAATCAAATCTTTTTCTTCTTTTGGCAATTTCATTGACCAGAAGCGGAACAGATTTTCATAAAACAAAATGCATGTGTGAACAACATAGTATGAACATAAGTATAAAGTTATACCGGCACCTTTGATTACCGTACTACTATATAACTTCAATTTAACTTTGTCATGGAATCCAATAACGAAATTCAAACAGCCACACACACGTTTCAAGGAAGACAATATCGGCACCATACTAGGGTTTTCAAGCTCAGAGAATCTGGCCTCGGTTTGAAACAACAAAAATAATAATGTTCAAATACAACAAGTGACTTGGTAAAATAACAACTCTCATGAATGTATGTACTACCTACTAATACATTGATGCATAACTTCTCTGCAAAATGCACTGGACAACGCAAAGAATTAACTTATTATTACTTTAGTTTCTCTATGATAATAATCCAAATTAAGGAAAGAGAAGGCATACAATCTCGCTTGGATATATGATCAGGTCTTTGCTTACCGATGGCAGTAAAAAAAAATTGGACGTGCAGCAGATCACTCACCTTTGTGACTAGCTAGCTCGATACTCATCATTGTCAGTCAGAAGTGTGGCAGATTGAACCGAAAACAAGCCTTTTCCAAGTGGGGTTTCCAAAACAGCATCAGATCAACCAATTTTGTAGCTGCTATTGATTGAGCAGTTGGCTATGAAGAGTGGAATTGATTGCTGTTGTTTTGCTCATCAACATCAGTATTTTGAGGGAGTAGATTTGCCGTCATATGGAACTGAAAGGGCCTGATGGAATGTTGTGTAGTAGTATTTCCCGGTGAAGCGAATGAAGAACTCGACAGCTGCAAACCATGATAATCTGCTTGCTTTGATTCAAAATTTGTCCTTGTAGCAGATGTCTGATCAGAAGGGCCTGCATTAAAATAAGATGGTACTGGTGTCGTCGTCGTACTAATAACTCCTGCAGGCTTCTGGCGATAAACTAGAACTGAATGAGATCCTTCAGGAATATGTGGTGGCAACTGAACGAGGCCGAAACTCTGTGGGTGACAACCATCATTGTTATTATCAGATGTTGATGACTCGTGGCTTCTTGGATCCCATCTAATCAAGGGATTACTACAAGACAAGCTTCCATTGAATAATGTTGAAAAGGGAATGATGGTTTGCCTGTTCAAATCATTGCTCGTTGATGATGAAGCGAAGGCAGTACAATGGTTCTGATCCAAGACGTGAATTTGTGTCGACCTTTCCCCCTCTTCATGTTGATTTCTTCTGCCCCAATTTTCATCATGCAGACTTTGATGACGATGGCTTGTTTCTCCTGAAACATGCTTAATATCGTTTCCCCAGTTTATCCCAGCACTGCTGCTATCAATCTTGAGGAGGCTTTTGTCGGAATGAGGACTAGACAAGAACTCATGATGATGTTGTGAATTCATCATAAACATTGGATGTGGAAGGCCTTGGCAGCTATTAATTAAGCTGCTCCCTTGTGGGATTTGAAGTGGAGGCAACTCATCGATGGCTTCCTTTGCTTCGTTAAGGAGCCAATCAACTACTTTGCTCGGTTGATTTAGACCTAATCGGTCTTGAAGATCGTATAGTTGTATAGCTGTAGGAACTGATAATCTTACACGCCGGTCTCTTAGGCCTCTTACGGTGCATACTTTGCTGTGCCTGTCTTTGCCTCCAAATGCTCTTGACACTCTTACTATTCTTGGATCTTTTAGCCTGGACGACGACGACCAAGATGTCCTCGTCGTCGTTGAGACACCTCTTGCACAAGTATTAGTACAATCGTCATTTGTCGTGCTCGTTTCCTCCTTGTTTGTGCTATTACTGAAGTCTGTGTCTTCCCCTATCATCTTCGTTCTATACACACACACACACTATCATATGTGTGAAAAAAGAACAAAAACAACGAATCTCGAACTATAATAGATGCTCATCAGCTTCTCTTATTCACAGTTGCCTGCTCTGCTGGCATTCTTATATTCTGTCCATAAAATAAAAGATGGATCATTTGATTTCAAATTCATATGTACACATGAATTTCAGATAGTCTTAATTCTTCAAATATCAAGTACTTTTACAATTTAACTTACCCGACACCATAGATGAAAGGTGTAATCTTGAAAGAAACCACCTTGAAATAAAACTTATGAGCTAATAATAACTTACGCTTGCCTGCTAATACCTTACTTGTTTTTCCTGATACCGCCATGTTTTCTGCACGTCGTCGTCTCAGACAAGAAAGATATATAAATCAACTTATAAGCCTCTACAACTGACTCGGAAAGAAAAAGTCCTGAAAGATGCTATGATGGTTTTCAAAGAGGGAACTGATGATATATGGCGTTCTCATGCGATTATATAACAAAAAGAAAAGGAACTCTAACGAAAGCAAAAAAACGAAAAGGATATATGCCAGCATAAGTCCAGTCTTCAGCCGACCAAAGCTTCCAATATGTGGAAGAAATAAGAAAAAGAATGGTGCACAGGCTTACACGTGTACACCGGAATCTCAACGTGCTAGTCGTAATCTTATCGAGTTATTGGACGTCATGTGGACTTATTTGAAGCTGTAGTAGTAGTAGGTAGTAGATATACATACACATGTGTCACTGATCAATTACCTAAATCTTGAATTAATGTTTAATCATATCCTAATAAATGACTACTGATCGGCGAGGATGCAAGAAAACCCATGTTTAAAATGGGTGTTTAACCGAGAGAAAAAGAGTATAACGTCATGTTGATGTTGGTTTTTCATGATCAAACGAGAGAGGGGCCAAAAGAGTCAATTCTGCTTTAACTCCCAAATCCCAATCAGTAGAGTAGAGGACCGCAATACACGCGCACACACACACATATATATATATAATATATATATGCATATACTGAAATATTCCGCTGCAGGTGCAATAGCTTAGGTATATATAATATAATGGATATATAGAGTGTGCTGATGAATAGTTGAATTCGCACTAGTCATATTATTGCCTGGTTATTTAGTATTAGGCTAACAGTCTGTTTGGCAGACGATAATATTGAAAAAATAAATCGGCAAAAAAAAAAGAAGAGAAACGCATGATTTAATATGTATGTAGACGACGTGTTGAAACTTTGAACTTCTCTTCTGTATAAACCTAATTGGTATATATTGTATGATGAAACGTGCCCTTTTGCTTTCACCAAATGATTAGTTTTTCCTCTTATGATCGAATTCACGATGGTGGGCTATCTGCATGCCTATTGAATATCTACCACACACACACAATATATAATAATCTATACACACACACACAAGCTCGAACAATAATATAAATAAACCACCGTCTGTTAACTGTTCAGAAAGCAAAAATAGTCAACACCTTTCTAATCTGACTTAAGAGAAGCCAGGGATCAGAGTTGTGAGTTAATATACTTTGTCTATATGGATGAATTCTGTTATGTAGGTTAATTTTGAACGACTGAAAGAGTGCTCATTAATTTCCGGCACTCTATATATTATTTGCGTGGACTAAATTTTAAGCGTTTTCAAGTATGGGAGTTATTAGATTATCTGCATACGTGAGTTATATGCAAAGCAGGTATAGCTAAAGGGTCTTAAGAATTAATAATAGGGGATAACTAATAATTAGTAAATGACGTGGTAAGGGAAAAAGTAAATTGTTTTCTGGGATTTCTTGAAGTTTTGCAATTACACAAGGTAATAAGCGATACAGATATTCATGATTATTGGGCGGGTCAGAACTATTGGGCGGGTGCATCCATCACTTTGGGATTAGAAAAAGAACAAGGCCAAGTGATTGGAGAGGAATCTTTCTTGTTTAAATATTCATGGCAAATATTTCGTGTAATTAATTAATTATAGAAGAAGCAAGGGAGGTGAGAGATTATCGAGGCGGCTCAGTTGTGGGTTATTGTTAAATGAGTGAATGGTCCCCATATTAGATATAGGAGCATTTTCATTTCAGGACTCCACATAACTATCATTTAGGATTCAGGCCCTCTTGCAAAAATTTTAGTTTTAAGGACCCATTTTCTGCAGTACCACTTCATTGCTTTTACATACCAGTATGTTGAAATTCTGTACCATAAAACCATAATCCGGTACCAGTTTATGATCATCTGATACCAGTTTATTTTCTGCAGTATCACTTCATTGCTCTGACATACCAGTATGTTGAAAGTTTGTAACACAAAATGATTCTATATCAGTTTATATATCTTTCATACCACTTTTTTTACACCACACAAAATGGATCATTTACCCTAAAAAATTCTCAAACAGGACCTGAATTCGAATTCAAACCCTTAATGGGGTCTGATTTCGAATGGACCCATATATATATTATATATATCCCAGCAGACAATTATGTACTGTACTTGTGCTCAGGGCCGGCAGCAGCAGCAGCGCCAGTGCCCCTCAGTTCTTTGAAACTTTGGATTTTCACATTTAATTTTTCCTTTTTTTAATGTGTGGCCCGTGAGGACTTGTGGAAAAACAATCTGGTTATACGCAGAGCGATAAAAGTCAGCGTTTCGATTGTAGGAAATATCAAATACGGTAGAAAATATCGCGCGTAGTATTAACCAGTTACTGTAATTGGATCCTTTTTCTTTTGCGGATGAATTCTCTGAAGGAAATTCAATAGTAAGGAAGGACCACTGATCATGATATGTTGCTAAAGCATATGTGATCTAATACCATTATTGTAACATAGTTTTTTCTTTTCCTAATAACTTAAAAATATTTCATTTTTTTTTTTCTGATGGAAGTGTAACGCGTGGTTCGTACTTAAAGTTTGCATGTGAAAGTTAAATGTACATGTCGGGGATGCCGAGAGATTCAACTAATTACCATACCATCGTTTGTACTTATACTACTACTAACCACTACATATGTGGTGAAAAATAAAAAGGGAAAAAGGCGAAAAAGAAGGTGAAGAGTTGTTGTGAGGTTATTACTTGCCTATGATATTTTCCTGCTTAATAGTTTCTGCGCCACGACCGACATGACATGGCAGGCAATAAGGCATGCAGCGGCAGCAGCATTTAATTATCGATCGATTTCCTTCAGTAATAATTATTTTGTTTTATATAGCAGCTAGGACTTGGGAGAGGAGGTTTCACGTATGTCCTAATATATTATTATTTCGTCTAAGCTATGATCAATATACTACAGGACAGTAACTGCATCAACAGTATAGACGAGAGAGTAAAGTAATATAATATTAAAACAATAAAACTGAGATCTTCTGATTAGCGAATATGCGCTTCCAATTAATCAGGGATGCAATCTAATCCACCTTGCTGCTGCTGCTGCTTATTCTCTAGCAAAGTCCAACAATATTATTATTCCTACTACGTAGGATCGAATAATTGGTAAATGATTGATTTTTTGTAGATAAACTGCGCTGCTGTGCTACTAAACAAGTTTAGAGTGGCAAATATATATATCTTGCTCTCCTGATTATAGAACCTTATTAGATGATGATGTTATGATGATGGTGAAGACAAGAGTATGACATAAGTGGGAGTTGATGGTGATAGCAGTGAGATGCAGTATAGTACACATACAGCATTATGGACCACACCGCCATCATCATCATCGCCTCGTCTTATATATATCTTTATCTTTCTATCTATCTATCTATCTATCTCCTTTTTTAATAATTAAAGGGACCGATGCCTTTTTTTTTCATTCTATTAATTTCTTGCATTTGAAGATGTTGTATTGTAATGTAAGCAAATAGATATTATTTAACTCATTTCCTTTTACTGGATATAGTAATAATAGAGAGAGTATCTGTTAGGATATGCGGAAATCCCCGATAATTATTTTGCCCGAGAAATGACGATAATAAATAAATGAGACGAAAAATAAATTTGGACAGTGACACGAGATTTACGTGGTTCGGTCAGAATTTATTTTTCGTCTCATTTATTTATTATCGTCATTTCTCGGGCAAAATAATTATCGGGGATTTCCGCATATCCTAACAAATCGGTATCAGAGCCAACCTGATATATTTTTTTAGCCACCATGACGATAACAAAAATGTCAATCGAAAAGTTTGACAGAAATGTCAACTTTGCGATGTGGAGTCTCAAGATGGAGGCTATACTCATTCAAGACGGTTGCGAGGTAGCGCTTGAAGGCGCAAAGAAGAAACCGACCGAAATGAAGGACGATCAATTTAATGAATTGGACAAGAAAGCCAGATCGGCTATTATCTTAAATCTCTCTTACGAGGTTTTACAGGAAGTTGCCACGGAGACGACGGCCATGGGTATGTGGGATGCGTTAAAAGCTATCTACATGAAGAAGACAAAGGAGAATCGGCTTTATTTAAAACAGAAGCTATACAGTATGAAAATGACGGAAGGTACTTCTATTCTTTCGCATCTCGATAAATTCGATTCTATCATTATTGATTTGGCGAACGTAGAAGTCAAAGTAACGGACGAAGATCAGGCCATAATATTGTTGTGTTCCCTTCCCTCGTCTTTAAAGTATTTTCGTGACACTATAATATATGGGAAAGATACGATATCATATGCTAGTGTCAAATCTGCTTTACAATCGAAAGAACAGATAGACAGGGATATTACGGGAGAAACAAGTGGTAGCCAGGCAGAAGGCCTGTTTGCACGGGGAAGACCAGAACGTAGAGACGCTGAAAGTAGCAGATCTAAAGAAAGGTCGAAATCCAGGTACAGAAATAAAGTCTGTAAATTTTGCAAGAAAAAGGGACACATTAAAGCTGATTGTTTTAAATTAAAAAATAAAGAGAAAAATAATCAGCAATTTAATAAACCCGCCGAAGCTAGTTTAGCTGCTGATGAGAGCGATGGAACTATATTTGTAGCAACTGCAAATATTATTAGGTCTGATAATGAGTGGATCTTAGATTCGGGTTGTTCTTACCACATAAGTCGGAGTCGGGATTGTTTTTGCACATATGAAAATTTTGATGGTGGATATGTGTTGATGGGAAATGATGCTCCGTGTAAAGTTGTTGGTAAAGGCACAGTTAGGATCAAGATGTTCGACGGAATCATCCGAACGCTCACAGAAGTCAGACATGTTCCAGATATGAAGAGAAATCTTATCTCTTTAGGCACACTTGAATCTCAAGGGTGCAGGTTCTCAGGTGAAGGTGGAGTTTTAAAGATTGCCAGAGGTGCCCTTGTCGTGATGAAAGCTTGCAGGTCTGGAAATTTATATATTTTGCAGGGAACTACTGTTACAGGTTCCGCTGCAGTTTCGACATCCCCGGAGGTTGATACCACGAGATTATGGCATATGCGACTTAGACACATGGGAGAAAAAGGCTTGACGATTTTAAGCAAGCGGGGCCTACTTTGCGGTCAAAGTACTGGTAAGATGGACTTTTGCGAACATTAT
The DNA here is from genome assembly GCA_027422505.1 of Craterostigma plantagineum. Taxonomy (NCBI): domain Eukaryota; kingdom Viridiplantae; phylum Streptophyta; class Magnoliopsida; order Lamiales; family Linderniaceae; genus Craterostigma; species Craterostigma plantagineum. The sequence goes on along the minus strand of JAPQWV010000012.1, from coordinate 12,963,580 downwards.
ATTTTTGGGAAGCAGAAACGAGTCAGCTTCAATTCGCCAGCAGTCCACAGGACGAAAGGTACTTTGGACTATATTCATTCTGATGTATGGGGTCCTTCTCGTGTTCCGTCCAAAGGTGGTGCAAGATATATGTTGACTTTCATCGATGATTTTTCGAGGAAAGTGTGGGTCTATTTTCTTAAACAGAAAAGCGATGTTTTCCTAACATTTAAACAATGGAAGGCTTTGATTGAAAAGCAGACAGGAAAACAGATCAAGCGGTTGCGGACAGATAATGGCTTAGAATTTTGTGGAAGCGAGTTCAACGAGTTCTGCAAGAATGAAGGAATTGATCGACATCATACTGTTCGAATGACGCCTCAACAAAATGGTGTTGCCGAGCGCATGAACCGGACGCTTTTAGAGAGAGCTCGATGTATGATCTCCAACGCTGGGTTGACAAATGATTTTTGGGCTGAAGCTATCGCTGCAGCATGTTATATTGTCAACCGCTCACCGTGTTCACCGATCAATTTCAAGACTCCTGAGGAAGTATGGTCAGGTACTCTTGCTGATTACTCCAACTTAAGAATATTTGGGTGCTCAGCTTATATGCACGTAAACGAGGGAAAGTTAGAGCCTAGAGCTAAGAAGTGTATTTTCCTCGGTTACGCTTCAGGGGTGAAAGGATATAGACTATATAATCCTGATCCAAAGTCACCCAAATTCATAATTAGCAGAGATGTTACATTTGACGAGTCTTCTATGTTACATTCTTCGAAAGAGTCTACTGACTTTCCTAATCAAGAAAAGAAGGATAGTGTACACAGCGAGGTGGAGCTCGAAATCAACAAAGATCCTTCAGATGACCCTGCTACGAGTTCAACAGATGAGCCAGAACTTGATTCAGATCCTGTTGAAGATGACAACACCGAACAGGAATATTCTATAGCCAGAGATAGGGAGAGACGAGAGATTCGACTACCACAGCGGTACGTGAATTTAGTTTCGTACGCTTTATCAGTGGCGCAAGAAACAGGTGGAGGAGGCGAACCTTCTACCTATTCGGAGGCAATTAGCGATGTTAATTCTGATAAGTGGCTGGTAGCGATGAATGAAGAAATGGAGTCTCTGCACAAGAACGGTACTTGGATTCTTGTGCCGCCGCCAAAGAAAAAGAAAATAGTCGGATGTAAGTGGGTCTTCAAGAAGAAAGAAGGTTTATCTGGTTCTGACGATGCAAGGTATAAGGCACGATTAGTCGCGAAAGGCTATAGTCAGGTACAAGGTGTTGATTTTAATGATGTTTTCTCATCTGTCGTTAGACATAGCTCTATTCGTGTATTACTTGCATTCGTTTCCATGTATGATTTGGAGTTAGAACAGCTTGACGTCAAGACAGCATTCTTACATGGCGATTTAGATGAACAGATTTATATGAAGCAACCTGAAGGCTTCATAGATGAAGGAAAAGAAGACCAAGTTTGTTTGTTGAAGAAATCCTTATACGGATTAAAGCAGTCTCCAAGACAGTGGTATAAACGGTTTGATTCTTTCATGTTGGGTCATGGTTTCTCCAGGAGCAAGTATGATAGTTGTGTTTACTTCCGGAAGTTAAATGACAATTCGTTCATTTATCTGTTGTTATATGTTGATGATATGCTCATTGCGGCTAAGAATCTTGCAGAAATTCACCAGTTGAAGGCCTTATTGAATGGTGAATTTGAGATGAAAGATTTGGGAGCAGCTAAGAAGATTCTTGGTATGGAGATAAGACGTGATAGAGGAGCTGGTAAGTTACACCTGACCCAGGAAAGTTACCTCAGAAAGGTTTTGGAGAGATTTGGCATGAGCGATGCCAAACCAGTCAGCACTCCTCTTGCTAGCCATTTTAGGCTAAGCGCTGCTCAGTCACCATCATCAGATGAGGAAGAAGCGTACATGGCACGAGTTCCTTACTCGAGTGCAGTCGGCAGTATTATGTATGCAATGGTATGTACTCGTCCTGATATTTCACAGGCTGTTAGTGTTGTTAGCAGGTATATGGCTAATCCAGGGAAAGAACACTGGTAAGCAGTGAAGTGGATTCTCAGATACTTGAAGGGTACTCTAAGCTTTTGTTTGGAGTTTGGCAGAAACAGTGATACTCTAGTTGGCTTCGTTGATTCAGACTACGCAGGTGATCTCGATAAACGACGATCTCTTACTGGTTATGTATTTTCTATTGGAGGTTGTGCAGTTAGCTGGAAAGCTACTCTACAGCATGTAGTGGCGTTATCTACTACTGAAGCAGAATACATGGCGATTACTGACGCAATCAAGGAAGCATTATGGTTGACTGGGTTATTCAGCGAATTAACTCAGAGTCAGGGAGTCATTACTATTTTCTGTGATAGTCAAAGTGCGATTCATTTGACTAAGGATCAGATGTATCACGAAAGGACTAAGCATATTGATGTTAAGTATCATTTTATTCGTGAGATCATTGCAGATAAGAAGGTGTTTATCAAGAAGATCAACACGAAGGATAATCCTGCGGATATGTTTACGAAAGCTCTTCCAGTTTCCAAGTTCAAGCATTGCTTGGACTTGATTGGTGTTTCAGAAATGGTGAAGTAGCCCGTCGGGGCTAAGGTCGGAGGGAGATAAAGGTATTCTAAATAAGGTGGAGTAATTTGTCGGAATCAAAGTCAAGGTGGAGATTTGTTGATGTGACTTTTTATTCCTATCATCACGTGGGTACAAATAGAAAGCAAAGGCATTTGCTATTGTTGATATAAGGCGCCGTACTCACATGGTCAAAAAGCATGTGAATAGAAGAAATTATTTCTTCTCTTGGCTGCCGTAGTTGATTCAAAGAAAGGAGCAGATAATTTTTCTCCTTTTCCCATGGCAGATCAAAGGCAAATATTGCCTATAAATAGCAGCAATTGATCGAAGGAAGAAACCACCACAAACACATTAGATCTTCTCGTCTCTGATCATTTTCTGTAGTCTACTCCTTATATTGTTGTAGCTGCTTTTGTACCACGTCAGTGTACGTGTCTGTAATCACTCCACATAATAAAGAAGTTCTACCCTCCGGCCCGTGGACGTAGGTCATTCTGACCGAACCACGTAAATCTCGTGTCACTGTCCAAATTTATTTTTCGTCTCATTTATTTATTATCGTCATTTCTCGGGCAAAATAATTATCGGGGATTTCCGCATATCCTAACAGCATCAAAAGGCGATAAGAGTGCTTTTCTTAATACCCAATGACGACGAGTAATGGGCCATTCCATGTGCCATGCGTGATGATTGAATGCTTATGGATTGCTAAATCGATACAAAACTGACACCAAGCGGAATATATTATATATATAGTCAACTAATTATGGACCCTTTTAATCAATCGAATTGAAAAACCACAAACGAAAAAGGCTTTGGCGAGGTAAGACAGCCTAAGCTATTAGTTATTTCATCGGCTATACGGCCCAACTGTTTAGTATTATCAGTAGTGTTGGGCTCATCTTTTTCATGGATTTGCAGATATCTTCAAGTTAGATATGCGGTATATATATGCCATCAGCCATACCAATGGTGTAATGAATGCAGTGCACACAGTGCCCCTCTGAATTATTATTACCATTACTGTTAATTGTTATTATTTGTGGTGGTTGTTGCACTATCATATTAGTTATGAGTTGGTTATGGTGAAGCAATTTTTGGAAAGAAGTCGAAATAAAGGAACGACTAGAGCAAGGCATTGATGAAATATAGTGATGCGAGATGAAACTGCAAAATTCTATTTTAAGGTATGTGGGTGTGGCTGGGGAAATAAAATTACATCATCATTTTCTCAGAGTTTTCGTCACATGCATACGCACTCATCTTAACCTTACTATCATATATCCCAGTGTAATCATCGTCACATTAATCAAGACTACTTCATTTCGTGCACTATAAGAAATCAGCTTCAATTTATATAAATATAAATAAATAAATAGTGGTTGAGACTTGGAGGATGCTATAATTCATGCATCGGTAAATAGTGTTTGCGGTACAACTGTACAACTAGAATATATAAATTGATAGCTCTCACTCAGCATTCTAATGTTGCTTGTAAAGTCTAACTTATAATACCTCCATTAATGCATTCGATGGTTGGATGGTTTGCCCTGCTCGATAGGGTACTGTAGTCTATGTAATGCACGTAGTAATATATATATATATATATATGATTATCATTATTATTATAAGCGACCTATCTTAGCCTGGGAGATTTCATAATACATACATACATACACACATATATAGATACAGTCAAACTACGTCGGCCCTAGTATTAGCACACAAATCCCAGTAAATATTGGATAATATATTTACCGTTTGACTCCACTAATGCAGAATTCGAATATCTCTTCGCCTCCTGAAATTTAGAGCAGTGTACGTACGTAGATATAGGTAGGTATAGGTAGGAGAAAATCGTGCGGCATGGGTGTTCGTAGAGATATATTACCCCATAGTATAAATCGCTTCTTAATTTTTTATATTAGTAAGAAATATCCTTTCGATTCCTAATATTAATAAAGATTCAAATTATAAAACAACTTGCTTTTCGCTCGCGTATCGTCGAAACACTGACTATTGGTGTGATTGGAGGTAAAGAGATATATCTTGAGTTTATTAATATAACAAAAGAAAGAAATAACCATTACATGCATGTATCATGTATGTACTACCTTGAGTTTTGGCGGAAAAAGGAGAAAATAAGAGAGGAAAAGGTCAGGTCAAAAATTATCGTCGTCATTTAATTCGTTCGCTTCAGACACAAACGTAGGCTTCATTTGTCGGGTTTCAATTAATTATCTTCCTTCAAGAATGAAATACAAAATACATATACTATTTTGGAAATAACCTTCAGCTTAAACAAAAAAGTAACTTGGGTGCCATTCCAATCATCAACAAAATGCAGCGTCTTGTTACTTTTGCTTTTTCCAATAAATCATTTGGTGAATAATACTCCATCTATATCTTATAGTACTTAATAATATATTCTATATTATTAACCCGACCCGGCGACCCGACCTACCACATTCCTCATAATCTATTAATCTATTTACTATTATTTATGCTCTCTCTCTCTCCCTCTCTATTTATAGCATCTCATAACACACGCAACTGTCTGTCTTTAAACCAAATAGTTCTACCAGGGACAAGCAAGGGAGGGAATCGCACACTCATCGTCATCTTCTTCTTCTTCTTCTTATTCATCATGTCGTCGAATAAGAAACAGCGTTATAACCTTCTTTTGTACGTGTTAGCTTTTACCATGACGACGTTCTTTGTTCTTAGCCGAGCAGCAGCTGCAAGTAATGAGTACAATTATAAAGAAGAAGAAGATGATAGAATCGTAGCACTTCCTGGTCAACCTCAAGTCTCATTTCAGCAATTCTCTGGCTATGTAACTGTCAACCAACTCTCTGGTAGAGCCCTCTTCTATTGGCTCACTGAGGCCGACGATGAAAATCCCTTGTCTAAACCGCTCGTTCTTTGGCTCAATGGAGGTAATAATATAAACATACCTCTCTATCTCTCTCTTTCTGTCTCTGTATTTTGTTGATGATTCATTAAATTCTTGTCTGCTAACTGCCAAGTTATATTGGAGTATCATGCAACGAAGAAGGTGCTAGGTCGTCGAACAAGTACTGATTAACAATCTTGACGTGCGATTGTGGTTGCTTTAGCTGTAAATTTTTGTTTCTTTTTTCCTTGTGAAGATGTTTAATTCGTTGCCTTTTTCAAGTCATATATCACATGAAAAATAAATAATACATCATGGATTTCCGAAACTGGTAACTCTGTACAAAGTCATTGCGTGTCATTAGTATTGGTCAAATGATGATTCAGACTCCAAAAACCAATACATATTTATTACCCATGGCTTTCTATTCGTTGGTATTGTGGTACACAAAACCCAGCTATTTATTTGAAAGCTGCATGCATAGTATTTAATATTTGCGTTGCATATATACATATATGTGTGTGTATTTGCAGATTAGATATGTTGAATGCTTAAAAAAAACTAACTTGGAACCGCTATCATTTATTGCTATTACAGTCTGCAAACCAATAAATATTTTGTCAGCATGCGTGGTTCGCCGGGCAAAGCAAAGGTCATTCATTGTGGCCCAGCAAAGCAACCACTCTCTGAGTCTTTCTCTCTTTCTTTCTTGCACACAAAACATATTCAGTTCAGACACCTCATTTGTTCGTCTTAGTTTTGCTAACATTTCATATTGGCTAATTATTTGTTTAGTATCAATTATCATCGATGACTAGACTTGAGGGGTAGTTAGTAAGAAGTACTTATTGGAACTTGAGAACTTTCGGACATGACAACATTTAACGAGTTTGGTTTGACCACACACAGTTTTAGTTATTGTCACAAGATAAGATCGATCATCGTTGCATATATTATTATGCGTGATAATAGATACTATTAGCATATAATTCCATTTTTGATAATGTGTTTTGAATTTAATATAATTTATAGGCCCTGGATGCTCATCCGTGGCTTATGGAGCATCTGAAGAGATTGGACCGTTCAGGATAAACAAAGGAGGTTCAGGTCTACACCTCAACAAATTCTCATGGAACAAAATAGCAAACTTGTTGTTTCTTGAAACGCCAGCTGGGGTAGGATTCTCTTACAGCAACAGATCCTCTGATCTCTTCGACACAGGAGATACCCTTACTGGTAAGTATAAGTCATGAAAAAAAATCATCACTTGATCCATTGTTTTTTTTTTTGTCATTATTTCCGCGCATAAATACTGTTGAAGATTTTTTTTACAATTCTCTTCAGCCAAGGACTCTCTGCAGTTTCTCATCAGATGGCTGCGTCGTTTCCCTCGTTACAGAAACCGCGACATCTACCTCACTGGAGAGAGTTACGCCGGACACTACGTTCCTCAATTGGCGAGAGAGATCGTCAACTACAATAATGCCAATACTACGGAGGCCAAGATCAATCTTAAGGGATTCATGGTACGTGAAATGAGCAGCGAATGGATGTGATTATTATGTATATTATTTGTATCAGAATGTAGGTTCATGATGTGTTTGATGAAATGACTGACCAGGTGGGAAATGCGGTGACGGACAATTACTACGACAACTTGGGCACGGTGAACTATTGGTGGAGTCACGCGATGATTTCGGACAAGACTTACCATCAGCTCATGAGCACGTGCGATTTCCGCCAGCAGAAGGAATCGAACGAGTGCGAATCCTTGTATTACTATGCGATGGACCAAGAATTCGGAAACATTGATCAGTACAATATTTATGCAAGGCCTTGCAGTGCAACTTCCGATGGTAGTAATTCGAACTCCACTCGACACAGCATGAGATTGCCTCATCAACCTTATCGCAACAAGGCATGTATCAACTCGTTGTCAACTTTTTACTTGGGACAGAGTTCAAACTTTATCGTTTTCTTTAACTTCCATGATCTTGTATATGCATACATAGGTTCCTAGAATGATGTCGGGGTATGATCCTTGTATGGAGAAGAGTGCAGAAATATACTATAATAGGCCCGACGTGCAGAAAGCGCTTCATGCGAATGTAACAGGGATTAAATACAAATGGACGGCCTGCAGGTAATTAGCTGAATCAAATAGTTACTGACAAGATGGAGTGATATCTGTGTCTTGATGGTATCTCAATCCTATTGCAGCGAGACTTTGAATCGCAATTGGAACGACACGGAGAGCTCCATTCTTCCGATTTATCGTGAGCTGATTGCAGCAGGATTGAGAATTTGGGTTTTCAGGTAAGTAGAAAAATGGATATTAATATTTTTCCAAAAGGTTTGGGGTTGAACTATCTATAATCTATATATTATTACAATACAATGCAGCGGAGATGTGGACTCAGTTGTTCCAGTTACAGCAACAAGATATTCTCTTGCACAACTTAAGTTGGACACAAGTATTCCCTGGTATCCTTGGTATGTTGCCAAACAGGTATGAAAAAAAAACAATGACCCATTTTTTACTATGTATGATCTTTTTTTTATATAACAAATAACCAAAAGAAAAAAATTGTACCGTTGTTTGCTTGCATTGATTCACTGCCTAGGTGGGAGGATGGACTGAGGTATACGAGGGATTAACTTTTGCAACAGTTAGAGGAGCAGGTCACGAAGTTCCATTATTCAAGCCTCGAGCTGCACTACAGCTCTTTAGATCGTTCTTAAAAGGAAAACCCCTCCCTAAATCATCATGAACTTTTTCCTTTCTTCTTCTAAATTTGGGAATTTGATTATATGTGTTTTGGATTATTATATGTTCAACAGCAACAATTTATTTCCGGCCTTATACTCTCTTATTTGGTTGTCCCGTCAACCTATATTAATATGGCTGGTTGGTCTTTGACGAATATATGATGTTATTGGTGGTTTCGATTCGATGCATAGATTGTGAAATAGAATAAATATGGATCGTAAACAGTAAACATAAACACAGATGATACACACAGCTAGACGGAAAAAGTGGGAATACATCAAGTAAATGCAGCAGTATACAAACAGAACAGAACTCAAAAGAAGGGACTTATAGGATACATATCCAAGTCTTTTGGTCGTAATGTAGGAAAGTGTAAACTTATGGGGCGGAAAAGTAAAAATCACTTGTCAGTTTCTAAAAAGCCGCACGCTTGATCGAGTATAAAAACAACGACGACTCTCTATTACCACTACATCAATTCACACCTCCAGCTTGCTTGTTTAAACCCTAGGGTAGATCTCAAAAACCCATTTACTCAACTACTGAAAATGGACATAGACGACGCCTCGGAATCCTCTCGCCAAGTTCACGTTCGCTTTGTGACGAAGCTCCAATCGCCGTACATCATATCGTCGCCTTCAATTTCCATACGAGCTGACCTTACTCGCCGGGGACTATCTGAACTTGTTAATAATCTTATCCAAGATGGTACACCCTTGTACAAAGTGCCTGTCTGTTTCTTTTTTTTTTTTATTTTAGTTTCTTCCACCGATATGCGTTGAGGGACCGAGTTAGTATTGTTGCAGTACATTCGCTGTTCCGTTTGTGCTTATTGTTTTATTCTGGGAGATATGTTGATTAGCTTAGCTCGACGAGTTACTTTATGATTACGCAGCTATGTTGGTTGTGGTTGTCCTGTCCATGTAGTCATAATAATTCGTTGATGAATAAATTAATCTTCTTTTGCGTGTGATTTCCTATCCACCTTGTTCTTCCGTTATGAATCAAGGAAAATCATATTGTCCAGTTTACAGTTTATTCAACAGTGACGGTTGTGTCATTCGTTAATTTTGATATTTTATTTTCCTTGCTAGGAAATGAGGACTGGAAACCTGAGCCGTTTGATTTTCTTATTGATGGAGTGCTGGTTAGGATGTCACTGGAAAAGTTTCTTCTAGCCAAAGGAGTTTCTTCTGTGAGTAGTTACTATTATTGGTTTACTTGGTGTTATCCTTTTTATTTATGGTTTAGTAAGATGCACTTCTTTTTATTTATGGTTGTATTGGTAAGTGATGTTACATCCATATCAATATGAAACTTTACATCGACCTCATTAGAGCCTGTTGGATTTGGCAAATCGTGAACTAGACAATGCATCGAAACTTAATGGATGTTGGGATTGAATTTTGTTTCTGTTTGTTGAACCCTGCTGCTTGGAATTTTTTATTTTCGTAGGAAAAAGTAATTGAAGTTGAGTACATTAAAGCTGTAATTCCAAGGGAGGAGGAAAAGCCTTCATTACATGATGATTGGGTCAGTGCCGTTGATGGATCCAGCAATGGGTGGGTACTGAAGTTTGTTATAACCGTTACCCAATTATGATTCAAGTATATATCTCATATCTGCTTGATTATTGGTAGCCTATGTATAACTATAATTGTTTTGCAAATTGATATGTCTAGTCACTGTTACTCTTAATCTTGATTGTGTTTCTTTTTGTCTGATAGATATATCTTGACTGGATGCTATGATAATCTCGGAAGGTATTACCCAAGGCCGAGCCAATACATCCATACTTCATTGCCTTTGCATATGTCATAGTCAAAACATACCAATGCTATTTTACCATAGAATTGTTTAAATGGATCTCAGGATATGGAGAGCTGCTGAACTTTGTTCCCATGTACTAGTTGGGCATGCTGCACCGATCACTTCGGTTTGTGTTGTCGCGGAAAAAGGTAATATTGATGCATCATTGTGAAATACAAAGATATTGACACGTACTATTAGCTTGGAATTTGGATACTTGACCTTTCACCTTAGACATGTGGGATATGCATCATATGTCCATTTTTGTTTCTCTGTGCCACGGGGCCAAGAATAAAGTGAAATATGGAAAAAAATAAGACTTCCTACACATTCAATTTGATTGTCAATGCCTTTTAACGATTATTTTGTCATCAGAAGGCGATGTTTCTGAACAAATTGCGGCTACTGCCTCTAAAGACAGGACATTAAGGCTTTGGAAGGTAAAATCTTATAGCTTTTCCGCAATTTCTGATTGGATGGACCATAGAGGTTAGACTTTCTAACAAATGTTCTTATTCCTGTCCTTTCTAACAGTTTTATCTTGACTCATTTGATCAAACAAAGAAGATTGAAGCTTTTAAAATACTGCGGGGTCATACTGCTTCTGTTCAAAGCATTGCAGCCAACACTTCAACTGACATGGTATATGCCTTGTCATTGGCTCTTCATGATTAATATTTGAAGCGTATGAAAGATTAGCATTTTCTCATGCTATTGTATATCTTATTAGATTTGCTCTGGCTCTTGGGATTGTACTGTAAATCTGTGGAACACTAGTGCTTCGGACAGTGATGGGCATGTGGTTTCGGTTAAAAAGAGGAGAAAGGACAACAAAGAGGAACGTCAATCTGAGGTAATTTGTGTATTTTTGTTTTGGGTTTTTTAATTTATTGGTGGTAAGTGTGCGTAATGCTGATGTCCTTATTAGGATTTCCTTTTCGTTTTCGTGTGCGTTAAATATCTCAGATGCTATTTGTCAAATGGCAGATAATGATCAATTTTTGCAAAGTGGTTTCTTGATCTACTCAGTTTTACGTACACAGGGTGAGGCTTTATCTACACTTGTTGGACACACTCAGTGTGTGTCAGCTGTTGTATGGCCACAACAGGACATAATATATTCAGCATCTTGGGACCATTCTGTTAGAAAATGGGATGTTGAGACTGGCAAGGAATGTGAAACCATGGTTAGTTATCTCCACGGTCCCCTTGAAACAATTACTAATCTTGTTGAAATACTTTCCATCTACATCTAGAATGGACTGTCTTCTTGACAATTATTCATGCTTTGTGTATTTTTCTGCTGCACTATGCTTAGCAGAAGCCATGAATATTTCGGGGGAGAAGTTTAGCTTGGAAACAGACACTAAACAGACACATTGCAATTGCCTAGTTTAATTGTCATTATCTTCGGGGCATTGATTACTTCTGCTGACCTATTATTGTTAATGATATCAGTATCTGATGCTGCTTGCTTCTCTTTTAACATCTTACCCAGTTTTCTGGAAAAGCCATGAACTGTCTTGATGTTGGGGGTGAGAGTTCCCGCCTTATAGCAGCTGGTGCTTCTGACCATATTCTTCGAATATGGGACCCTCGCAAGCCAGGTCTTTCCATCTCCATTTTCCTGCTCGCCATTCCTTTGATAAATGTTCCTTCTCTATATTCTGCTAGCTTTATACTTGGATCCAACCACCTAAACTTTTGTTCTGTGCCCTGTGAATTTTGTTTGCTTAGGAACATCGTCTCCAAGTTTTCAGTTGTCATCCCACAATTCGTGGATATCATCCTGCAAATGGCATGACAAATCATGGCATCACTTGGCATCTGCTTCATATGATGGAAAAGTGATGGTATGGGATCTAAGAAGCCAGGTAATAAAGACATAATTACTGATGAAACAAATCATTTACGTCGAGCAAACCTAATGTTATATCTTTGCAGTGGCCTTTGGCAGTTATCGATTCTCACAAGGACAAGGTACTTTCTTCAATTCTCAACTCTAGACATCTTAATTACCATTCAATTGTGACCTCACGTTCTTATGCACGACGTGTTTATTTAGGTTTTATGTGTGGATTGGTGGAGAGGTGATAGCTTAATTAGCGGCGGTGTTGACTCGAAGCTTCATATTTCTTCTGGTGTCCAAGTGCAGTGATACTCGAGGTATTATTCTTCCTGCTCTTTCCTTGCAAATCCCAACTCTTCCTTGTGAGCATTTTTCCATTGTCCTGTGCATTATATATACACACTCAACTCAATCATATGGGTTTCAGGATTGGAAGAGTTTGTTCTGTCCAAACTCTAAACCAAACCATTTGAAGTTGGAGAATTTCTCCTAGGGATATGCAATACTCGGCGGCCTGGCTGGCATGCATTGGCTGGCTCTTTTGAACCTTTATTATTATTTTCCCTATCTTATTTTTTATGATTCAGAAGTTAAGTTGAAGCCTAAAAATTGTTTTTTAACAATGTCAGCTTGTGGAATGAAACTTGATTAAAGGTCGCGATGTTTTATCATTAAAACAAACCGTGATAGCGTGCCTAAGCGTCATAAACATGTCCATACTAATACTATCCTGAATAAAACCGAAACGACTTTATCTCTGTAAATTTTGTAGCTGTGCCCGCTGCATTTGTTAGAACCAGATCTTATTAAAATTAGTTTATTACCAAATGGAAATGATCATTTTACTGAATCTCAGCACCGCTAACTGATCGCCACGTGTCTGATCCACTCTCGTGTTATGTGAAGGCTGCCCAAACAGGGGACAAAGTCTCGCTGCTCGACTCGGTACGACTCTCTATCTACGACGTGCGAGTCCTCGAAGCTCCCAGAAAGCGCTCTTTACCTTAAACCATCGTCTTTATAATTGACGAAATTGCGGAGGAAGCACAGAAACTGACTGATGGCTTCCGCGACATCGTTCGTCGGCGTACAAGTAATTTCTCCAGCTACGAATTCAAGTAGAAGCGCTTTGTTTCCTCGTCCTAGGCGATGCGTGAGCCTCTTTGCTAATGGAAGACCTCTTAGAAGCCTCACCTACTTGCATTCAAAGCGCAGAGATTCAATTTCTTACAAAAACTTTGATAGTTCAAGTAGAAATTCTCGGTCCTTGGATGTTCGTTGTGACGCCACCACTTCTTCCAGTGGAAGGGTAAGCTCAGTAGTCCAGTTTGCCTTTTTCTTCTTTTTCCTTTTCACGTGTTTTGATTACTTTTTTCCAACTGCAGATTACACAGGGTGAGTTCACTGAAATGGCGTGGCAAGCGATCGTTTCTTCACCTGAAATCGCAAAAGAGAATAAGCATCAGATAGTGGAGACGGAACATCTGATGAAGGCTCTTTTGGAGCAGAAGAACGGACTTGCACGTCGCATATTCTCTAAAGCAGGTGTTGATAATACGAGGCTTCTTGAAGCCACGGATAAGTACATTCAGCGCCAACCAAAGGTATCATACTAAGACACACACACACACTAAATTGGGATTGACCAATTGCTGCCATGTTTATCTCGTTGATGAATCCACATCAACCCGTATTCCACACTGTGATATTTGGTTTATTGGTTATTAGTTATTGAATAGAGGGGTAAATGTTGAGTTTCAGAAAGTTATGGCATTGTGGAGTTAGTGAGTATTGAATGTGATAGGTTCTTGGCGAGTCTACATCCGCTGGATCAATGCTGGGGCGAGACCCTGGAAGGTCTGATTCAGCGAGCACGGGAGTTCAAGAAAGAATATGGTGATGCATACGTCTCAGTGGAGCATTTGGTTCTTGGATTTGCTCAAGATAACCGCTTTGGGAAGCAGCTATTTAAGGACTTTAAGGTTTCTTTGGTAACCATCAAAGATGCCATTGAGGCTATCAGGGGACGTCAGACAGTTATTGATCAAGGTATGATGCTTGTATTGGGTTGGCACGTCTACACCACATCACTTCTAAACCCTTGTTGATTACAGTGATCGATCTATCTAGAATTGAAGAGATTTGTAATCTGAATTGTGTTTGCAGACCCTGAAGGGAAATATGAGGCACTTGAAAAATATGGAAAAGATTTAACAGACATGGCAAAAGCTGGAAAGTTGGACCCAGTCATAGGGAGAGATGATGAAATACGTAGATGCATCCAGATTTTGTCAAGGAGGACCAAAAATAATCCTGTTCTAATTGGTGAACCAGGTGTTGGGAAGACTGCAATTTCTGAAGGGTAAGTTTCTACTATTCCCATTGCAATTGCTTGTGTGTCAGAGGTGCATAATTGTATTGTTCTAATCATCTTTGTCGGTAGTGTAAGCTCCGGCAATGAAGTAAATTATCTCTTTTGTACTAGAAAGTGGGTTGGACCAGGTAACGCTTGTACACAATTGAACGGCATAAATGATTGATCGGAAACCCAAATTCTGTAATTCAAGCTGCTTATTAACTTAAGCTCTATTCTGGTAACCTCGACCTAGTTAAAAATTCTGTCTTGTGTGCCAGGCTCGCGCAGAGGATTGTTCAAGGAGATGTACCCCAAGCGTTGATGAATCGCAGGGTGAGTAACATGCATTTGTTATGCAAGAATTCCTAAACATGTGAGTGGATCTGACGGGTGACTTGATACAGTTGATATCTCTGGACATGGGAGCTTTGATAGCTGGTGCCAAGTACCGTGGAGAATTTGAAGATCGACTAAAGGCTGTGCTCAAGGAGGTTACTGACTCGGATGGACAGATAATCCTTTTTATTGATGAGATTCATACAGTAGTTGGAGCTGGTATTGATAACATTGCTGTATTGTTTCATCTTCTTTTCCTGGCAAATTGTTTAACTAATCTCGTGCAAGCATTTCTGTATCTTGGACAATTCTCTTATAGATTTCATGTTTTGTAGGTGCCACCAATGGTGCAATGGATGCTGGAAACCTCTTAAAGCCCATGCTTGGTCGTGGGGAGCTGCGATGTATAGGTGCAACCACCTTAGATGAGTACCGCAAGTACATCGAAAAAGATCCTGCCCTAGAACGTCGCTTCCAGCAGGTTTATGTTGACCAACCCACTGTAGAAGACACAATCTCTATTCTTCGTGGACTGCGCGAAAGATATGAGCTGCATCATGGAGTCCGCATTTCAGACACTGCTCTTGTTGAAGCTGCCGTTTTATCAGATCGTTATATCAGTGGTCGTTTTCTTCCAGACAAAGGTGATTTAGCTATTCTGTTACCTGGCTTTGGTTGAAGAGTTTAAACGTGCTAAATTAATGGTGAATGATCTTACATTACGACTGCATGAACTACAATTGCATTGCAGCCATTGACTTGGTGGATGAAGCAGCTGCCAAACTAAAGATGGAGATCACGTCAAAACCTACAGTGCTCGATGAGATTGACCGGGCAGTTCTGAAGCTTGAGATGGAAAGGCTCTCCCTGACTAATGATAGTGATAAAGCTTCAAGGAGTAGGTTAAGCAACCTCGAGGCAGAGTTGTCTCTCCTGAAGAAAAGGCAGGCTGAACTGACTGAGCAGTGGGAAAGTGAAAAATCTGCCATGGAACGGTTGCAATCCATCAAAGAAGAGGTAGGCTAGTAAACACTTGATCCTATCCCTAGTGTTTGTTCACAGAGGATTTTTGTTGAGTTGAGCTTCTTTCGACAGGTTGACAGAGTAAATGTAGAGATCCAACAAGCTGAGCGAGAATACGATCTCAATCGGGCAGCCGAACTGAAGTACGGGAGTTTGAACACCCTCCAACGCCAACTCGAGACTGCAGAGAAAGAACTGCACGAACGTATGAAGTCTGGAAAGTCCATGTTCAGGGAAGAAGTCACTGAAAATGATATCGCTGAGATCGTCAGCAAATGGACTGGAATCCCCGTTTCTAAACTTCAACAGACAGAGAGGCAAAAGCTATTGCATCTCGAGGAAGAATTACACAAAAGAGTCGTCGGTCAAGATCCTGCTGTAAGAGCCGTGGCAGAATCCATACAGAGATCAAGAGCTGGCCTATCAGATCCTCACCGTCCAATTGCCAGCTTTATGTTCATGGGCCCCACTGGAGTGGGTAAGACGGAGCTCGCAAAAACCCTCGCGTCTTATCTGTTCAACACAGAGGAAGCTCTTGTAAGAATCGATATGAGCGAGTACATGGAGAAGCACGCAGTTTCCAGGTTGATTGGGGCACCCCCTGGCTATGTTGGGTACGAGGAAGGAGGCCAGTTGACAGAGATTGTTCGCAGGAGGCCGTATGCCGTGATTTTGTTCGACGAGATCGAAAAGGCACATGCTGACGTTTTCAACGTGTTCCTTCAAATTCTTGATGACGGTAGAGTAACAGACTCTCAGGGTCGTACGGTGAGCTTCACCAACACTGTAATTATCATGACGTCGAATGTGGGCTCCCAGTACATACTCAACACGGATGATGGTGGTGATGATGATGACAAGCCAAAGGAGATGGCATATGAAACCATAAAGCGAAGAGTGATGGAAGCTGCCAGGGCAGTCTTCAGGCCCGAGTTCATGAATCGAGTGGATGAGTATATTGTGTTCCAACCTCTAGACCGCGATCAAATCAGCAGAATTGTTAAATTGCAGGTAACTAACTATCCTCGTACCATATGCATGCATGCTATTGTTATTGCCTTTCTTCATGATTTTGTGTACAACCAACAGTTGGAACGCGTGCAAAAGAGGGTAGCAGATCGAAAAATGACTATACGTGTGAGCGACGCGGCGGTTGAGCTTCTTGGGAGCCTGGGTTATGATCCAAACTATGGAGCTCGACCAGTGAAGAGGGTGATCCAACAATACGTGGAGAACGAGCTTGCTAAGGGGATTTTGAGAGGAGATTTCAGAGAGGAGGACGCCATTTTCATTGACACTGAGGTCACTGCTTTTTCCAATGGTCAATTGCCGCAGCAGAAGCTCGTTTTTCGCAAGAAGACGATGACCGACGTGCCTTCTGCTGAGAACCAGGAGCCCTTTTTGCAGAGATCATGATACGAGTCTTCTCTAGTTTCAAAAAGGGACTTGGGGAAAAACAAAATGAGATGATGTAGGGATTACTTATTTGATTAATGAATACACAGGTGTATTTTACTTTTTTTTTTTAATTATTATTATTGAAATAATCTTAACTTTGCTGAGGTGTTATGGCTTATGAATAGTTCTCATTCTTATGTTACGTGTCTTTCTTGGGATTTTGGCGCACTAAACGGATAAAAGCATACGGCGTATCGATTCGACATAACAATTATGAGACTGATCTGATTATCTTATTAGAAGAGGAGGCTTGATGAAGTTGCCAAGTTGTGTTTTACTTGTATGCATGGTATGGGTCCATAATTTGTTGTCTCTTTGCAATTATTAATGAATTCTGTGGTCGATATATGTAGATGATAAAGTTAGTGTCGTACGTTAATATCATGAGGTGTACGTACGGTTTCCGAAAACGACGTCATCACAACAAATATTCTCTCATTTTTCTTCCTCAATCATTGCATATTTACCGGATTGGTAGTACACACTTGCTATCTATCTAGAAGAAATTTGTTCAAGAAACCACTTGCTTTCAATTAATTACATATACACAAGAACGAGCGCTTTCTCTTTTAATGAATTGTGGAAGTACGAGAGTTAAGTAAATTTGATAACTTTACCACAATTTGATTAGACTTGATTGAAGATGAGTTCAAGAAGTACGAAGGAGAGCACCCCACTCACATGAACGTCTCAGTCTTTCATGCACATATAGATTACGTATTGTAGTAGTGTCTTGTCTCTGATAGAACCTCTTCGTCTGTTCTATGGGCCTTCCTTCATCCACAGCTGTATGTAATGTAAGAAAAAACACAGGTCATCACAAAACTACAAATTTCTTTAGGCAAGGCATCTTATTTTTATTGTATGAAAAAAAGAGAGGTTATATTAAATCGGTGGGGTGGTCCTGTATTAAGTCGTGACATAGAGCAACAAGTGGATGTAAGTAAGCTGGTGGATCGTATGACCTCTTACTCGCCTCGCCATACATCGTACTGAAATGAACTATGATTAAAGCAGCTTATCGTATCGTACAAATCAATACATATATGCAAATTTCGTAAAGCAGGGGAAAATAAGAATCGCTTATATAGACCACCAACAAGTATAGATATGTACACTGTATATGAATGAGCTGTGTGTAAGCTAAGGTTAAAATCAGCCGACATGGTGTGTCCAACCTTAGCGAGAACCTGACAAAACGTGACCGATGAAGCATAGATAGATAGATATCTCTAATCCGACACATCGAAGCAAAGCAGCCCGTCTATTCTTCTATCCTTCTATCTCTTCATAATCATCATCTTCTTCTTCTTCTTCTTCTTCTTCTTCTTCTTCTTCTTCTTCTTCTTCTTCTTCTTCTTCTTCTTCTTCTTCTTCTTCTTCTTCTTCTTCTTCTTCTTCTTCTTCTTCACAATCACTTGGTTTACATACAACATTACATGGACAATATAAATAAATATGGATTAGCTTATATCACTGCATCATCATAATCATAACCTCGTCTTCTATACCTGCTGCTGCCATAGACCCTCCCATGGTTACGCACCTTCCCACTAGAAGATGCCTCTTCCAGACCTCCGCTTCTACTTGTCAAGGTTATTTTCATTGATTCTTGATTTACGAATCCCAGTTTAGTACACACTTTTGGTCTTTGTCGTGTATTTCTGACATCAATTCTTCTTCTTACTGCGTATTAGTAGGTGGTTTGGAATGTTCCAACCAACAGCATCAGATGGAACAATGGAACAATCGGAAGAATGCTACGCATGCACACAAGCCGGCCTCCCTGCTTTTCACTCCACGAGCTGTGACAAAGCCCACCAACCCGAGTGGGAAGCCTCCGCCGGCTCATCCCTCCGCCCCATAAAGAATCGGTCCACTCCTCCAACCACCACCGCGCAGGCTCGATCCGTCTTGGACCCACGAAGCAAGAGAGTGCAGAGATGGAACCGAGCCTTCCTCTTGGCTCGTGGGGTGGCTCTTGCGGTCGACCCCCTGTTCTTTTACGCCCTCTCGATAGGTACTTGATTTTAGCTACAAGAAGGAATGTGTAGTATTATGATGATTCATAAGACTGAGATACTATGTAGGTCGAGGTGGTTCGCCTTGTCTTTACATGGACGGTGGTTTGGCAGCAGTGGCCACGGTGGCGAAAACGTGCGTGGACGCAGTTCATTTAGGACATATGTGGCTACAGTTTAGGTTGGCTTACGTCTCGCGGGAGTCTTTGGTGGTAGGATGCGGAAAGCTCGTGTGGGATGCCCGTGCTGTGGCTGAGCATTACTTGAGATCGTTTAAGGGGTTTTGGTTCGACGCCTTTGTGATTCTTCCCATTCCTCAGGTAAAATCAAAAGATCCACCTTTTTTTTTCTTTTCTAATAATCCTGACTGAACGAAACGATGCATCTACATCCTTCTTGTCTGCTTCTTTCAGGCAGTGTTTTGGTTGATAGTGCCGAGGCTGATCAAAGAAGAGAAGATAAAGCTCATCATGACAATCTTACTCCTCATCTTCTTGTTCCAGTTTCTGCCAAAGGCGTACCACAGCGTGTGCTTGATGAGAAGAATGCAGAAGGTCACAGGCTACATATTCGGCACCATTTGGTGGGGTTTTGGCCTTAATCTCATAGCATACTTCATCGCTTCACACGTAAGTCAGTAGAACTAATATATCATTCAGCCATTGATTGCTATCTGTGTATTTATGATTTTTTGATCACTTGGGGTTTCATTCAGGTGGCTGGTGGATGTTGGTATGTTCTTGCGATACAGCGAGTGGTTTCATGCCTGAAGCAACAGTGCAGGAGAAGCAGTAGCTGTAATAATCTATATCTGTCGTGCTCAGAAGAAGTTTGCTACCAGTTTTTGTCTCCTTCAGACACTCTGGGATACCCTTGTGGTACTAATTCAACATCTGTTGTGCCAAGGAAACCACTGTGTTTGGATGTCAATGGACCCTTCCGTTATGGCATCTATAAATGGGCACTTCCAGTGGTATCGAGCAACTCCGTTGCAGTGAAGATTCTTTATCCCGTTTTTTGGGGATTAATGACCCTAAGGTGATCGATTCGTTAGTTCTATTTTAAAGGGAGAAAAAAAAAACCCAGTGGCACGGCGACTGATTATTTTATTGAACTTGTTGCAGCACTTTCGGCAATGACTTGGAACCTACTAGCCACTGGCTTGAAGTGATGTTCAGTATATGTGTTGTTCTCAGTGGTTTACTGTTGTTCACTCTGTTGATTGGTAACATTCAGGTAAAAGAAGAAAACCAATCAGTATTATTACAGAGGAAGAACTAGTCTTACTGACTGAAATTCTGCTTGTAGGTGTTTCTGCATGCTGTAATGGCAAGGAAGAAAAAGATGCAACTGAGATGCCGAGACATGGAATGGTGGATGAGAAGGAGACAATTGCCCATGCAACTCAGACAAAGAGTCCGTCGTTATGAACGCCAGAGATGGATGTACGTGGGCGGAGACGACGAAATGGATTTGATTAAGGACTTACCTCAAGGACTGAGGCGCGACATTAAACGCTTTCTTTGCCTTGATCTGATTAAGAAGGTAAGAAAAAACCAGCAGATTTCAAATGAAAATACTATCTTGTGTTTCAAACAACTCTGTAACCTAATAATCTACATGCATTTTTTTAGGTCCCTCTGTTCCATAGCTTGGATGATCTAATCCTTGACAACATCTGCGACCGTGCAAAGCCCCTTGTTTTCTCCAAAGATGAAAAGGTATCTCAATCACAACAATGCAATCTAATTCTGTTCCCCTTTTACTTACAATCATGGTGGTGGTGCACTCATCAGACTCACACTTTGGTCTGCACAGATCATGCGAGAAGGCGACCCTGTTCCCAGAATCATATTCATCGTCCATGGACGTGTCCAAAGCAACCAAAAACTCAGTAGAGGCTTAGTAGCCACGAGCATTCTTGAACCAGGTGGCTTTTTCGGGGACGAACTCTTCTCTTGGTGCCTTCGTCGCCCTTTCATCGACCGATTGCCTGCTTCTTCTGCCACGTTTACCTGCATCCAGTCCATGGAAGCGTACGCTCTCGATGCAAAAGACCTCAGGTATATAACGGAGCATTTTCGATACAAATTTGCAAACGAAAGGCTCACACGCACAGCCAAGTATTATTCTTCCAATTGGAGAACTTGGGCCGCCGTTAATATTCAACTGGCGTGGCGGCGTTATACGATAAGAACAGGGCGCATGGCCAACTCAATAGTTAATAATGATCGGAGACTGCGACAATATGCTGCCTTCTTCTTGTCTATCAGGCCTCATGATCATCTCGATTGACTCCCTCCATTTGAGTATGTCATATATATGTATGTTCCCTTGCGAAAACATGTAATTGAGCTGCTGCTGTGATCTTTTAAAAGAATAGGAGTCGACCCTTTTGATGGATGACTGTAGAAAAAGATCTCAATTGCAGAATTATAATTGCATTTCTATAGGGGAATTTTATATAAAAATACCCATTAATATAAAAAATTAGCAAATCAGTACCCTGTCAGTATTTTTTTATATGCATGTACCTGACAGAATAAATTTTTTGCACATTGGTACCTGCCCAGGTAAATCATATCACATATTTAGGTACCATAGAGAAACATATTGTGGTACGTAATAAAGCTAGAAAATGGTACCACCATATAGCTTGCCGCAAGATACCGTATGGAATGTATATAGGTATCATATACGTGTACCGTATAGATGCGTAACGTGGTACGCAATACACATATAAAAAGGTACGTCAAGACCGAGAAAATGGTACGCACAGTCAAACGAGTACTTATCTAAAAAATATTCTTGACATGACTACTGACTTGCAAATTTTTTATACATTTGAGTATTTTTCTATGGATTCATTATATTAACAAAAACATAAACCGCTTTTACGAAATGTTTCTTCAATAGAGTTTTATTCAACGAAAGCCTGCCTGCCAGCATTTCTAACGTAGTACAACTAGGGGTGGTTCGGTACGGTATACCGTACCAAAACTGTGATACCGTATACCGTACCGAAATTTCGGTATCCAAAAAAATCATACCAATACCATACCAAAATTTCGGTATACCTTAAATTTCGATACGGTATCATACCGAAATTTCAGTATGGTATCGGTATCATACCTTCTATACCATTCATACGGAGGGTTTTTTACCATGCATGTCTCGTGACTCGTTAATTCGTTTTTGAAATTTTTAATCAATTCAAACTCCTTAGCCCCAATAAGATAGATTATTAATACTAAAATTTTCAAAATAAAAAGATCTTTTAACCTTAAATAATTTACATATTTTAGCTTGTCTCCTTAGTAAGACAAAAACTTTACATAACCACAAAATACAACTTTATATACAGATTAATTAGAACGAAGCGGCTATATTTAAAAAATTAGTGAAGATTAACAAAAAGTAATTGCATTGCATCTTCACGCTCTCAAAATCATGAAAAAAAACATTAAAAAGGCAAAAATTAAACGTTATTTGAGTTACATAAGTAAAATATATGGTGAGCCTAATATTAGAAAGTTGTGTATAAGTTAATAATTTTATGGGCTAAATAAGTTTATGAAGATCCTTAATTTTTCATTTTATATTTTTTGAAATAATATAATATATATAGGTGTGTATATATATATATATATATGTAAAATATATTAAAATTTTAGAATTTCGGTATTCGGTATAATCGGTATACCTAATTTTAAAAACTTTCAAACCATTACCGTACCGAAAATTCTCGGTACGGTATCATACCTTATCAAAAACTTCGGTATACCAAAATTTTCGATATTTTCGATACGATTCGATACGATAAGGACGGTATTTCGATATTTCGGTATTTTTCTCCGGCACTAAGTTCAACAACAAATAAACATTACTCGTTTGTACGGCGATGACAGTTGCAAATTTGTGTTTCTCAACGACTCCACCTACGCATCGCAACCAAACCCAATTCTTTGCAATTGCTGTCTATTAAGCTTTTAGCTTTACCGACTGATTTTATCTAGCTCGTCCTTATTTATTCTCATTTCTTCTTGATCTGAAAAAAAATGGATCAGCTTTTGAGAAGTACCTCCACTTTCTCCGCGCTTAGTTATCCCAAGCCTTTTTCCCATCAAACATGTGCCTTCTCATCTTCCGGGTCAAGGATTTCCAGAATTTGTGTAATAAAAGTCACTTGTACGTCGTCTAACTCAGATGCTGCGAGGTTGGGATTATTTTTTTCCTTTCCTTTCTTTTAAGCCCCTTGTTTGTGTGTTCGGTGGTAAAAATTATCTATGGGTTTTCAGATAAATGGCTATCGACAAACTGAGATTTTCCGTTTCATCGCTTGCTTCCCATTGTTGAAAAAAGAATTAAATCAATTCGTGTTGCAAAAGCAAAAACGAGGTGGACAACTTGATCTTATATCCGAATGCTTTTTCTCAAGCAAGACTTGTAGCACTTGACTTGATCTGAGTGGTTTTTGGGCGTGATTACCTGTATGATCACCGAAAATGAGCTCAGATGTTTATGTTTTTGCAAGATATACCTGAATATGCATCATCATTTATTTTGATTTTCGATTAGAAATGTCTTAGATATATAGCCGGCACAATTCAATTATATGGAATAGTGTCAAAGAAAACTCGACACAACTATACAACACTATTTTATTGCAGAAGAGCACCTAAAAGTAGAGTAGACGAGACTCGGAGCTACACTCTTGAAGGTATTAGAAATTCATTGATACGACAAGAGGATAGTATAATATTCGGTCTTGTGGAGAGAGCTCAATTTTGCTACAATGCCGAGACATATGATCCTGACGCTTTTCCCATGGATGGTTTCAGTGGCTCTTTGTTAGAGTACGTAGTCCAAGAAACTGAGAAACTCCATGCAAAGGTAGTGTTTGGATCTTTTGTCTTGAACATTTTGGCTATAGCTAGTGTCAGATTATGAATCTTTTTAGAGGTTTTCTAGGTTGGAAGATATAAGGTTCCTGATGAGCATCCGTTTTTCCCCGATCACTTACCAGAGCCAATGTTGCCCCTTCTTGAGTATCCAAAGGTAAGAAGAATAAAGGCATATCTGGCAGCATTAATTTAATCGAAATTTGAAAGGCATGGTTTGTTTCTTGATGGGGGAGAAAAGAGAAAGTAACGTGAGCCCATGATGGCATAACGGTGAAGTTCATTTCAATCTTCTTTTTCTTCTTCAACATAAGGCTTCATGGAAACTCTTGGCAGGTCCTTCATCCAGCATCAGATTCGATCAACATAAATGTCCAAGTTTGGGACATGTATTTTAGGAATCTACTCCCTAGGTTAGTTAAAGAAGGCGACGATGGGAATTATGGATCTTCTGCACATCGTGACATGATTTGCTTGCAAGTGAGTCAATTTCCTTTACTAGCAATGTTCTAAAAAATGCACGGCGGTAGTGTAGTTGGGGGCTGTGCTGTCAAGGGATTGATTAGTCGGCCTTATTTTTGTGAAAAATATGATATCTGCAGGCCTTGTCCAAGAGAATTCATTATGGTAAATTTGTAGCAGAAGCGAAATTTCGAGCCTCGCCTGACATGTACAAAGGCGCCATTGCATCACAAGTATGACAACATGACATTGACTAGTGATGCATGTTTACGTTGAGACAAAATGTGTGTGTATATATATATGACAGGATAGAGATAGACTGATGGATATGCTAACTTACCCAGCAGTGGAAGAAACAATCAAAAGAAGAGTTGAGATAAAAACTCAAACATACGGACAAGAAGTAGACGGTGTTGAAGGAGATGAGCAGCACGAGCCAGTTTACAAAATAAATCCACGTTTAGTTGCTGATCTATATGGGAACTGGATTATGCCATTAACAAAGCTAGTGCAAGTTGAATATTTATTATTGAGGAGACTTGATTAAATGAACGTTTGTCGTCTTCTTCTTCTTCTTCTGAATTTGCTAATGGTGTATGTATCTATGATGTTGCATAAATCTGTGCACGGTTTCGAAATGTGTTTGTGTAAGGGTTTTGTATGGTTGGAACTCATACTAAAATATCTTCATCTTCTTCGTTGGGAATGCACGCTGGTCGCTGAGCTGCCTCAGCACGACTCCGTCCAAACGTTTCTTTCAGCTGTCGTGTAAAAGTCAAATGATGTTTAATTTTACGGCCAAATTACTACATTAAGTCACTAACTGCCGTTTTCGTTTTTGGGTCGCTATGTTTTATAATTGCAAACTTATGTCACTAAGGGGGTCCACAACAATAACACACCCATAATACTACCACATCAGCTTTTCACTATATTTTCCTATATTTTATTCTATGATACTTTTATTCTACTTTTCCCACAATAATAACACTACTATAACACGGACCCACAACTATAAATAAATAATTTCTTTTTTTTTCTCCCTCATTCTCTCCTCCATAATACTATAATATTCCTATAACACAGTGTCATAAATATGACACAGTGTCATGCTCATGACACATTCACAATGGTGGTGTGTCATATAAAGTGCCAAATAAGCACATATGACACACATATAAACCACCATTGTGGTTACCCTAAGTAACATGTCTGATTTTTCTAGGTCACTGACGAATTTTTCCGGTGAAACTTGCCGGAAATTCAATGTCATCACCACGTCGGATTTTTGGCAATTTTCCGAGTGACCCAAAAAAATCAGATATTACTTAGTGATCTAAGTTTGCAATTATGAAACTTAATGAATCAACAAACACGAGACACATAGTTAGTGACTAACTTAGTAATTTGGCCTTAATTTTACTACTCCCTCAGTCCCAAAGGGTTATGGACATTTGGGGTATGACACGGTTTTTAAGAAACTGAATATTATTATAGTACAATTAAAAGGTAAAAAAATGTATATTTTGACACGTCTTTTAAGAGTATTTAATATTATTATATTGATTGTTTGTAGTAGTTTTTTGCTATAAAAGGAAATATACAAAAGGAACGGGACGCCCGATATAGTAAAATGTATAAAATAATTTGGGACGGAGGAAGTATTATAAACCAGAAACAGAGAAGACATAATCAAGGAACTAAAGAAAATTAAAAAGAAAAGGTTTTTTGTATAGGCCTTAAGCCCAATAATAGAAGTCTAGGAGGGCCCGTCACTGGCCTAATATACTATTTTTCTTGATTTTACTTTTACCTGAGATTTAAGATTTCGTCTTTCTTCTTATGTTTCTTTGATATCTAATGAATATTGATCTGATCTATCTATCGGTCTCGCCTTCACAGCCAGAAGAAGAATCAGTAGGCATCCATTTGAATTTTCTTTGATAGGTAACTAACTTACATACATACAATCTTGCGTTTAATTACCGCACCTTACGTACGGTTTAATTTATGTTTTGGTTTCCGTATTAAATCGGAGAGGTGAAGTGAGGTGACCTTTTGAATGGTATGTAAGTACATGCTTGGGAAATTTCTTGTGTAGTCCAATAATTAGTGCCTGTTAGTGCAGAATCATGATATGCTTGCTTTGCTTTGCTTGTATTGTGTAGTGTATGTGTATAATCAATCAATCGAGTTGTTGTGGATGGATGTTTGTGACTTAGTGGTCAATGGCTGTTCCCACTAAACTAAACTCGGGAGCCCATATCATATCGCAGCTGATTGCCGTCTTATTTCGACTGCAGATATAGCTGTCTGTACTTCCCTGTTTTTTTTTTTTTGTTTCAAAAAAATACATATGCCCAACATCCTTATTCTTTATTGAAGCTAGGAAAGAAGTGGAGGGTTTCTGTGAGTGTGACATTTTCAAGACAGAGTGTGGGCTGAATTAGATGGCGTCAAAACGAAATATCCGTTACAGTCCCCTTGCGGTCGACGAAGATGATTATTATGGTGATAGCAGCAAAGGTAGACACGATCCTAGATTTGATTATACGCCAAGAACTTATGATAAGATTCCATGGAAGTCAATATCTCTTGCAATTTTCTTACTCCTTCTCGGGTGTATGCTTCTCTTGCTCTCGTTCTTCATCTTCACGGGTCACATGGGAGGTGAGTTGTCCCAGGCATATGGCCTCTTTGGATTGGGTATTCTTACCTTTCTTCCAGGTAACTAACTAATTTAGTTGATTTTTTTTTTTTTTTTTTTTTGTGAACATTGCTGCCGGGATCATTTAGTGTATGTAATCTCCAAGTTCATGCCGAATAGTCCATTATTGTTACCAACAAACTCTCACAGTGCTTTATGTTTTATAAAAGGGATATAACATAAGTACGAACTCTGATTCCCAAAAACTATGCTAGCCATTTCTTATTACTCGAGGAAATTTCTTGTTGATTGCTTAATAAGAAAATAAACGGTTGCAGGTTTTTATGAGACTCGTATTGCCTACTATTCGTGGAGAGGCGCACAAGGATATCGCTTTGCTTCAATTCCCGATTACTGAGATTTTCTTTGTAGGTGTCACAATCTTATTATATACTGAAACGCTACTTTTTCATTTTTCTCTTCCTTGTCATGTCCTGCAGCAGCTTATTGCTTGTTTTATGTGTGATGTATGATAATGCTTGTGTCGCATTTGTAGTATGATGCTTGTACTTTAGTTTTTAAGATGAATGCTTCTGATCTGTCTCGTGCACAACTGATACAATAGATTCAAGAATCAAGAATCTCCCTATTATGTATGTGATAACGCAGTATGAACTAGTTAGTGATGGCATCATACTTCTTATGGGTGATACTTTCATCAGAACAAGAAAATAATATTATTATTATAGCGAGATTAACAAAGGCTCTACCATTTAAATTTAACATTCAAGTGAAAAGAATACGTAAAAAAAGTAATACGTATCAAGCTACGGCTGGACGGCCTAAAAATAGAATTATTACATTCGAAAACGAAAGGAAAAATAAATACCAACAAAGTTCAGGAAATACCCTCCGCATGTTGTTAGTACATTCGTTATTCGTTATAATTCTTGCATTTTGTACGTGCAATTGGATAATTCAAGCTCTTTGAGCCGCTATATATATACGAGGCTTTCTCCTCCTATCATCAATTGGTTTTAGGAAGGACCCCTTGATTTCTAATATGGTATCAGAGCGAGCTTCCGCTCACCGTCACCCGATTCATATGTCCACATGTTAGACCAGTCATGCCACACGTAAGGGGGCGTGTTGAGATTCTAAGTGGGTTTCGTCCCACATCGGATAATTCAAGCTATTTGAGCCGCTATATATACGAGGCTTTCTCCTCCTATCACCTATTGATTTTAGGAAGGACCCTCGATTTCTAATAGAGTTACTCTGCGCCTCATCGTTCTGATTTTAAGTGAGGTTTTCTCATAATTTATCGGATAAAGATAGACTTTTTCGTTTATAGGAGGAGGTCAATACAATTATGTAACTTGGTATTTCCTCTTTTGGCGTGAAATTACAGATCTGGTTTGTTGTTTTTTAGGAATATATGAAGCTATGCATCTGTATGTGTTGGTGATTTTATGTGTAGTCGTAATTGGAGCTTTGGGACTCGGATTTATTATTTGGATTGCAATTTTTTCATCTATTGCTAGACATTAATTCGTGATCAGCTGATTTTGCTCGGAATCGTTTTTAGTCATGGGAAAATGATTCCCTTTTTTACTTTGACGGGAAACAGATCGTTATTTGTTTATGTCGATTCCAAGAATAGAGGGCTGAAATTTGGATTGAGTGAGATTTGATATGCATATTATTATAATCTAGAACAGTTCTGGATGTTGAAATCTTATTGTGTTAACCGAGCTGGAAAGGCTTAACCATGTGTTTAATCTGTTAATGTTCATTTGTCATAATGTAGCTAACGACAATAGTACTTCAATTTTGGAGAGTACTCTAGTGGGGCTGATCTATAATGGTTTTTCTTCTTCAAATGAGTGATGTTCTGCGGAAGACAAAAAAAATGCAGCATGCAAATGTGATCCAATTCATTAATGTTGAACATTTCCTGATCTGAATGCATGGTGCTTCATTTTACCTTTATAGAATTATGGATGGATCACTGCAAGATGGTAGCACTAGTAGTGTGGATTCATTTTTGCGGAACTACAAGCTTGGGAAGACCCTTGGGATTGGATCATTTGGCAAGGTTAAAATTGCTGAACATACATTGACCGGACACAAGGTTGCTGTTAAGATCCTTAACCGCAAGAAAATAAAGAACATGGACATGGAGGAAAAAGGTAGGATATTTAGACTTACTGTTTATTGTGTATAATTTTATTAGAGACAGAATGTGCATTTATTATCGTGCTACACGAACCGTTCCAACTATTTTATGGTAGTTTGTTATTTTCTCATTCATTTGTAGCATTTCTAAAAACGGCTATATCAATCTTATATGTTAACCCTTTCCAACTCTTGCAGTAAGACGGGAAATCAAGATTTTGAGATTGTTCATGCATCCTCATATCATACGTCTGTATGAGGTTGTCGAGACACTGTCAGATATATACGTTGTAATGGAATATGTGAAATCAGGTGAGCTCTTTGATTATATTGTGGAAAAGGGCAGGTTAAATGAAGACGAAGCTCGCAACTTTTTTCAGCAGGTAAGATGCCTTTTTGTGTTCTACTTGCTACAACGCCATGCTGTTTCCAGC
This sequence comes from Craterostigma plantagineum, assembly GCA_027422505.1. Classification (NCBI taxonomy): domain Eukaryota; kingdom Viridiplantae; phylum Streptophyta; class Magnoliopsida; order Lamiales; family Linderniaceae; genus Craterostigma; species Craterostigma plantagineum. The sequence goes on along the minus strand of JAPQWV010000012.1, from coordinate 12,933,851 downwards.
TCACAGTTGCTAGTGTTTTGATTTGTAGTTTTTATATTTGCCTCATTTTTTAGATAATATCTGGAGTGGAGTACTGCCATAGGAATATGGTGGTCCATAGAGATCTGAAGCCTGAAAACTTGCTTTTGGATTCTAACAACAACGTGAAGATTGCAGATTTTGGTTTGAGTAATATCATGCGAGATGGTCATTTTCTGAAAACAAGTTGTGGAAGTCCCAACTATGCTGCTCCAGAGGTCCCCTTAGATATAGCTGTGTTGATCATAGATCTATCGTTTGGATAAAGGACTAACTTATTATATTTAGGCTGCTGCTGGAAGAAGTTTTAAAAAGCTGTAGATGTGTTCTCACAGGTGATTTCTGGTAAGTTGTACGCGGGGCCAGAAGTGGATGTTTGGAGTTGTGGTGTAATTCTCTATGCACTTCTCTGTGGCACCCTTCCGTTTGATGATGAGAACATTCCTAACCTTTTTAAAAAGATTAAGGTATGTCAACATATCTTACCATCAAAATGGTGTATGGTCTGTATTAAGTGATAGTCAGACATGTATAGATTGCGAATGTGCTCGGGAGGTCTAATCTAATTCAACTCATGGTTGCTAGCCATTTTAGTATTTTTTTTGTTTTTCTGAGAGTTTTTAAGTAGCTTTGATTTTAGGGAAATGGCTGAGCTTGGTGAGTTGCTCCATGCTGTCTAACTTCTTGTAGGGCGGGATATATACACTCCCCAGTCATCTGTCTGGAGGTGCAAGAGATTTGATTCCGAGAATGCTTGTAGTTGATCCAATGAAGAGGATGACTATCCCCGAGATTCGTGCACACCCTTGGTTCCTAGCTCATTTGCCACGCTATTTGGCTGTTCCTCCTCCAGACACAATGCAACAAGCTAAAAAGGTAACCTCTTCTAGTAGTGCCATTTCGAGATGTCTGTCGTTCGTTATTCATTCAAAATCACCCAAGTTATAGGTTGATCATTAATAGTGAACTCCGCCTAGTTCTTTATATCTAGATGAACTCCCACATCTCTGTTCTTAGATCATCAGCTTATGGATTTTTGGATTGAGTTGGATTTCCTCAGGGTTTTTGCATGAGCAAATACTGAAAATGTAGTATGTTTGCGCTCTTCGTACTAATTCATTATCAACATCACGAACAGATTGATGAGGATATTCTTCAGGAAGTGATCAGGATGGGATTTGACAGGAATTTCCTTGTAGATTCTCTACAGAAGAGGATTCAAAATGAGGTTGTCATCTGCTGTTGCGTTGCTTTCAAGATATTGATGTTACTTTGCCTTATTTATTGGCTGTGTTTCAGGCTACTGTCACATACTATCTCCTTATGGACAACCGATTTCGTGTATCGAGTGGCTACCTCGGATCTGAATTTCAAGAAACCGTGGTAAATACTGCTGCAATCTTTTTAGTACTTCCTCAGTCCCACATATTTCTTCCCAAAGATTAGTGGGCACGTAAATTAAGAAAGCCCTTAATTTAATATTATAGTAGACTTTTAAAGCATGGAGATAGAAAATCTATTAGTGCGCGCAAATTAAGAAGCCTTTTTAAATATAAATGGTGTAATTAGTTTAATTATTGACATAATCTTTTACCAAAAATAGAAATGGGGAGTTATGTGGGATACCCGAAATAGAAGGATGGGAAGAAATAAGTGGGTCAAAGGAAGTAATGCTTAAGGCCAAGCTTTTTCTGTGTATTTGAACCGCAGTCCGTTTTCATATCTAAACCATAAATCATTAAACCAGATATATTAAATTCTAACCTAGATGCCCTTACTGAGTCTTATTTTTCTCGTAGGAACTGGGATATAGTCGTATAAATAAGACCGAGTCTTTAGCATCTCCTGTTGGTCGAAGGCTTTCTGGTGCGATTGATTCTCAATCTTTTGGAGGAAGACAGTTTGTAATGGATAAGAAATGGGCACTTGGACTCCAGGTTGGTGCTCTCTTACTTGTGGAGCACAAGTATTTTTATCTGACTTGAGAAGAATCTATGAACTCTACCCTAATGTCAAAAAGAATGTCCATTTCTTTAGTTTCCACTCATTTGGACTATTTCCTCTCTTTTGTGAAGTCTCGAGCCCATCCTCGTGAAATAATGATGGAAGTCCTTAAAGCTCTGCAAGAACTAAATGTTTTCTGGAAAAAAATCGGGCAGTACAACATGAAATGCCGATGGGTTCCTGCAACTCGTGGTCAGCATGATGAGGCAGAGCTTAACACTAATAATATGCATGATAACAATTATTTTGGTGATGAATCTTCCATCATTGAGAATGTTACACTGCAGAATGTGGTCAAGTTTGAAGTCCAGGTGAAAATAAGTGTCTTTTTCTTGGCCGCAATATCAAGTTTCTGTTTACTGGATCCTGCTGGTAATTATATTGCTAATGATGTCTGATGAGTTGGAATTATTGTTGATGGACCTTCTGCTATGTTCTTTGCAGCTGTACAAAACCCGAGAAGATAAATATTTGCTCGACCTCCAGAAAGTGCAGGGCCCTCAATTCCTCTTCCTTGACCTTTGTGCTGCTTTTCTTGCTCAGCTTCGCGTCCTCTAAGAAGTTTTAATCTCCCTTACTGTGCTGTATATATAATCTTCACCAGATTAGACCGAGATATGAACTTGGCTCCGAGCCTGTAACTTTTTGTTTTACTCGCTTAGGAGTTAGGCTTCTACAACCGAGTTCTCATTCAATAACTGTAACCGTCTTACGGTAACTTTATGCATTCTCTAGTGTTCAAGGAGATTTCATCGACCATGCGTTAATTCTGTGTTTACAGAAGCCATCGATCTCTACTTCACCTTGCCTTACAAAGTTTAATCGAGGATTTGATATCATCTAGATTGAGTTGATGGCATAACAATTGCAGGAAAATATGGCACACAATTCACATCAGACAACTGTTACGGCATGCAGAAATGATTGGAAAGCCATGTACGTGTTTCTAGGAAAGAACACTACTTGGCGGAAGAAGCAACAAGTTCATCCGTATCCTCTCCTTTATGCAAGTCCTCGACAGGTGAGTTCTCTGTCGTTACAGCCCCTGATCCCTCATTGTCTTGATTTCCAAATATGTAAGACAAAGACAAAGGATTATAGGAGGAACTCGCCTTTTTAAAACCTTGTATAGCTCTCATCGCAGCAAGCGTGCTCTTATATATATCTACGGTTTCTTCATCGAGTGGCAATGATGTTTCTTGGCTTACATTTGATTGTTCGGTCCGAGTCTTGTCCGGTTCACGTGGGGTCAACTGAATCAACTCTTCTTCTAGTGGAAACAGAATTTCGAGATTTGCTTCACACTCACGAACCAACCTTGTTAGGGGTTCGGTTGTAAAAAAGGGCTGGTGAAGTGCAAGCTGTGTATAAGGTAGACTTAGAAGTTCCCCAGTTCTTTTGTCATATTTCTTCAAAATCTTGATTAGACCTGAAAAAAATAGTGCCCTCATATCTGAGCAGAGATCATCGACGGCATATCTCTGACTAATGCCGATTGAAAACAAATAGACGGAGGAAAGGAATCACAGTGGCTTAAGTACAAGTCAAATCACCTCCATATATAAATAACGAAGAAAGAAGCACGAATACAAATATATAAACCTGCAAAGTTGAGAGAGCTGTAGTTCTTTAAGAGGACCATCTCTCCATGGATGGCAACAAAATCTTTGCGTATCTCCATCATCTTTTGACTGAAGGCCGTCTCTGAGGTAAAATTTCCATCTCTACTACTTGAACCTCTAGCCTTGACTCGCTCAATTCTTTCCTTCAGTGACTGAAAGGACATAACCGTGTTAATGGGTTTATATTTCGTCAACATTACAAGAAAAATATGATCAAGGGCTCCGAGTTTCGTGTGAGGATCTGGCATAGGGACTGCCCAGACATTAATGCAGAATAGTAAGTTCAGATAACGCAAAATGCTTATTCCTGTGATGAAATCAGTCACTAGTATATATCCTCTTGTCACGTTCTGAATTTGAGGTTTAGATCATAACGGATGCATACACACAGTGGCCACCCACTCAATCAATCGCATCTCAGGGTTAGAAGCAACAATAGACCAAACCAAAAAAGCGAAAATGACACGAAGGCAGGATAAATTCCACCTGAAAGCGAATGATAAAATCCTCCTCCTTATCGACGTAGAAGTCGTTAAACTTTTCAAGCTCTTCATTCAAAATCCGCACAAACCACTCATGGAGCTCACGAAATGGTACCTCAGGTGGCGGAATATCGGCGGAGGCACTCCCCGGAATGTTCTTGAGGATCTTCTTCAACGGTTTGTAGGATAAATACTTGTCCCTCCATTCAGGTAGGGTTTCTTCAAGATGAATTCTAAATTCCTTTCCGAATTTCATCTTGTGAATCGTAACTATGTGGAGTTCGGAGCGCAAGAACAGATATTTCTGTCAATTTGCTAACAAATCTGCCTTTGTTCCTTAATCTTTCATCGTCGATATTTAGTGAAGTGCGGGCTTGTTTATCGGATAGTTGAAGACTGCAGGCAGCATTTGTTGTTCTCTGGTGGCAGATTTATTAATTTATTACAGAATATTTATTTTGTCGTGTTTTCTTGATGGAATGAATGGGCGTCACCGTCGACTCAAATGACAAACAGAAGAGTACGGCTTTTTCTCTTTATTATTTCAAAACTATTGTTTTTTTAAAAAAATAACGGACACTACACATAAATACCTAATTGAATAAATTTTTTACACATAAGTATCCATGTCAGAAAATTTTACAGATAGGTACCCGATTTAATTTTTACCAGTTTCTTCAGTCATGTCGTACCTTCCTCTCTGGCGTACCATAACATGTTGATATAGGATACCTAAATGTGTTCGTACGGCGTACCTATGTTTTAAATAGGGCGTACCTAAATGTACTAATACGGCGTACCATTTTATATTATATAGGGTACCCAAATGTGTTGTATGGCGTACCTGCGGCGGATCGGGTACCTATCTGCAAAAAATTTATTCTGTTAGGTACCTACATATAAAAATATTCTGACAGATACTAAATTACAAGTTTTTTTTATAGAGGGGTATTTAGGTGTAAAGATCCAAAAAAAAAATAACTGTTTAATTTTTTTTTTCAAAAATAGGACCTACTCAATAATCATGCGTTTTAGGACATCAATGTAATTTTCTGCAAAATTTACAGTTGGATAAATCGCCGCCAATCGCCATTGGCGAGCAATTAAAACGTTTATTTTATATCGTTTTCGTTTAAAACAAAACAATAAAAAAGCATAACAGAAACCTTGAAGATGAGGAATAGAGCATCTATTTACCGACCGCAGAGTTGGGAATATACTTATGGATAAGAGAGAATATAAATATATGTTTAGTGCCATTGTTTGGTTACTTTAAAATAACTAATCTTACAAGTAAAAATATACTTTTTTGGACATTTGAAAATTGGCACGCAAATTAAGAAACTGAATATTTTAATAATATACTCCCTCCGTCCCACTAATTTTATCACATTTTGCCATTTCGGGCGTCCCACTAATTTTATCACATTTTGCCATTTCGGGCGTCCCACTAATTTTATCACATTTCCTTATTTAGCAAAAAAACTATCACTAACAATCAATATAATAATATTAAATATTCTTAAAAGACGTGTCAAAATATACACTTTATTACCTTTTCATTGTACTATATTATTATAATAATACCACCTACGTGCCCGATAACTTATGTGATAAAGTTACCGGGACGGAGGGAGTAGTACAATTTAAAGGTAAAAACGTGTATAATTTTAACATGTCTTTTAACATATTTAATATTATTATATTGATTGTTTTTTCGAAATAAGGAAATGTACAAAAGACGTGGAAGCCCGATTTAGTAAAATGTATAAAACGATTTGGAACGGAGGGAGTATAATGTATATACAGAGGTTTGCTATGGTGCCTACCTACTGTGAGAAACCACCGTGAATAGCATAGCTGATTTCGCAATTACAAATCTTTTTCCTTCCCTGACCACATAATCAAGTATTGATTCCAACGCTCAAGTCATACAAAAATTTGTCTGAGTGTACGACAAACCAAAATAAGCATATGATGATATGTGATTTAATTGGATGATTGCAGCACTCGGCCTAACAACAAAATTAAGCTAGCGAGAAATGGAACCATGCACAGAATTATACGTAGCCAGATGGATGGAATCTAAGCCACTTTTAACCAGAAGGACGGCACTCTAAAGCATCATTATGAAGGGTAGGGTAGTTCTATTAATAACGTAAAATATATAATGAATGTGAGGTAGTTTTCCTTACATAGAGAACTGACACATCAATTATCTGGCTTCGGATTTGAGTCATTAGGTATCCAGAAGGTGAGTACAGAAGAGGCAGCCGCAGCAAACATTACTCGACGAGGAGCCCATTTCAGACACGACGGGGTACCTATGTAGCTATCAAATGATGCTATCTGCATCACAAGAACCACAACATGCAAATATCAATTTAGTCTTTTTTATCATACTTGCAATGTAACAACATATTCTTGCACACCCTCAACTAACTCATTAACATTATTACCTTGTTTGGCTCATTGCTGATGTTCCAAGCATGTATGCTTCCATCTCCAGAACCTGGAAAGGATATTAGACATATAGGTCAGTTAAGAGGCTCAGTGTCAATTAACATGACTGGAGTGAGATGGCTCCCCAACTTGACTTAATGCTTGAGTATGAAGGAATCTAAACTGCATGTCCCTAAATCAAGAGACACAAAGCTAAGGTAGATTGTGATGTTAAAGGTGACAAAGGGTTAAAAGGCATATCGAGATGCCGTACCACACAGCACGTATTGCCCATCAGAGGTGAAAGTTGCTTCAATAGTAGCGTTAGCAGAAGAATCCATGCTAAATCCACACTTCTACAAGCAGCAGAATATAAGTTCAAAACATCAGACTAAATCGCCCAGTTCAACAAAAAAAGGATATACTTTGGGTAAAAATAGTATCTAATAACATAAGGAGTTGAATAGCTGAGGTCTGTTAAATTGAAAACTGACCTTCTCCCCTTGGTAAGCATCAAGGAGATACACATGATTGTTTGATGTCGTCAAAAGCATAGATTTACCGTCATTGCTGAACTTAATGTCACTGACTTCAGCAGTATCTCCTCCGACAAGGAAAGTATCAAAAGGACCCTAAAAAATCAAGAACTAGTCAAGTGGGTCATGAATTAGATTGAGTTTCAAAGCTTATCCAAAAGTGCAAACCTTGTCATACGATCTAGAATCAAATAATTTGACTGCACCTCCTTCCATGGCGACTGCAAAAACCAGGCCTTGCTGATCATAAGCCACAGCAGGTCTGCCTCTCAGATGCATAATTCCCTGAAAACTATATCAGTGAGCAGCCATCAGATCTGGCAAATTACTTTTCAAAATACCGAACCACTTACTGAATGGCCAAAATTTTCAGCGATGGCCCTTGCAGGTAGAAAAGACAAAATCATAAAGTGGTCCTACTGTATATTTCAGGATCCATTCCAAATTCTTTTGAGGAAGACGGAAGCAGATAATACTATCGAGAATTTCACCATTATGCAACTAAAACTTAAATTGCTCCTTGCCGATAAGAAAACAATGAAAGATAATAAGACCGACCTGACAGGCATTTACACGAAGATCCCACATTCGGACTGAGTGATCTAGAGAACCTGACATGAATCTATCGTTGACTGGAGACATGCATAAGGAGACCACCCTGTATCAAAATTTGCAAACACAGATTTATCATATTCACGGAATATCCGAAGGGAAAGACAAATGGGTCAGCTAATACCGCAATTGTATGATTACACCCAATTCCTGAAACACTTAAGATAATAGCGCCTAGCGGACAAACTTACCTATCTCTGTGCCCCTTGAAATATCGAAGGCACCTATTGTCATACATAGAAAGGTACCACAACAACTCTGAAAACGAAAGAAGAGAAAAACATATGTAAAGAAACATTGCCATTACTAGGGGGAAACTTATCAAAACTTAACACATGCAATCACCTCCATCTGAAGAATCCAAATTGTTCTTGGATGAGCATATAACAGCATTTGGGTGGTGTGTGAAACATATACGGTCAACCCCATGCTTCTTGTGATATGTTGTCTTCAACAATCTGAACATCAAAAGAATGCATCCAAAAATGAGAAAAAAAAAGGAAAGACAGGAGATACTACATAACTGGAAAGTAGAACGAGATCTTACTTGGCAGTGTTTATATCATAGAATCGAACAGAATCATCATCACATGCTGTCGCTAACAAGTCATTCTTTCGATGGAAATCAAGTGAATTTATTTTTCCACCCTATAATTAGAGAAAAGAAACAGATACATTAATGCCGCTCAAAAACCATGTCCTGTAGCACTAAATCACATATAAATTAAACTTAATCTGTGTATCCATATTCCATAATGCACTAAACTATAATTTTCAGTTATACTATAAACGTGAAAATAATAATTTTGTGCACACAAAAGAAGAATCAGACTAAAAATTCGAACCGATATATACGAATTCAGTTCAGGCATATGAGTTCTTCACGTTGAAAGGAGCGTGATACTTTAACCAAGAAATTGCAGGACACCAAACTATCGATAGCTTGTTTTCCACAGCAGTAGGGATTAAACCTACTAGTGGAAAAACAAAAAATAAGAAAAGAAAAAGATTACAAAATCTGAGAACACAGCGGCCGGAGTCATGCTACGAAGGAGATCGTCATTGAGTTCAGAGAGTGGAGTCATCGAATGCTGCGGCGTATCGTGTGCTGTTAGGGCTTACGGCAGGTGTTTGGGAATTTTAGACGAATCTGCAAGTTATATATATTACTACCTCTGTCCCAACGATTTTGGACATTTAGGATATGACATGGTTTTTAAGAAATTGAATATTTTAATAATATAGTACCATTAAAAGGTGAAAAAGTATATATTTTGACACGTCTTTTAAGAATATTTAATAGTATTATATTGATTGTTTGTGATAGTTTTTTGCTATAAAAGGAAATGTCCAAAATGGTTTGTGACGCCCGATATAGTAAAATGTCCAAAACGGTTTGGGACGGAGGGAGTATAGTATTTCTCATATTAATTATTATATACTCCCTCGGTCCCAAAACCTTATGTACATTTGCTTCATTGCATGCAAATTAAGGTATCTATTTTTTTATTATTATAGTACTGATTAGCTAAACAGTAAACCCATCGATGCAATTGGTATTAAAATGAACACGCTTTAATTGTTCCCTCCAAATCTTTTTAATCAAATCAAACACTATATATAGAGCTGTCAAAACGGGCCGGGGGGCGGGCGGGTAGTGGGCCTGGCGGGCTTAGCCTGCCAATTTTTTTGAGAAAAACAAAACTAATAAAAATAGAAAAAAATGAGAAAAAATAATAAAAAGTAGATAAAAATATATAAAAAATAGGACAAAATAAAAAAATTAAAGAATTCAACTTGGAAAATATATCCAATTTAATATATTTTTTAATATTAATTATTTATGTTATTAAAAACTCAAAAAATATCAAAATTAATATACTATATATACATCTTATTATTTAATATAATTATAAAATATATCATTTTTTGGCGGGCCCGCCCCGCCCGCCCCGCCAAAGCTCGCGGCCCGTGCGGGCATGCCCGCTCAGGCCTGCCCTCGGGTCGAAAAATTAACAGCCCGCCCCGCCACGTTTGACAGCTCTAACTATATATCCAACACATATACAGATTCAAAACACAACTTGAAAACAGAATCCATCGGCAACAAAATATCACCGCACAAGGACACCATAATTCCAAGTCTTACTTACAATTCCAGCTTTATGAACATAGCTGATGAAGATAAAGAAGCCTAATTTGACAGAAGAAGTAAAAAACCAGATCGCACAAGTCTTACTAACTAGCTGTACAAATGGAAAACTACCCCATGGTAAGTTAAATGAGGTGGCTGTGAGATATGGGCTTCACCGACATACGATTAGTGCGATTTGGAAAACAGCAAAAGCATAAAAGGAGGCCGGAAGAGCCGTTCATTTGGTGGTGAAATTAACCCTGCAATTTAAGAAAAGACTACAAGTAGATCTCGAACAAATAAAGACGATCAATGTAAAGAAGAGAACAACAATCCGAAGACTTGCAAATGAAATTAATGTAAGCAAAAGTACAGTTGGTCGTTAGGTGAAAGAGGGGCTGATCAGACCACACACTAATGCAATTAAACCAGATTTGACAGCTTCTAATAAAGTGGCAAGGCTGAAATTTTGTTTATCATCATTGGTCGTCGATACTACGCACAAAAGGCTACACTTTCCAGGCATGCACAACACAGTAAACATAGATGAGAAGTGGTTCTACATAACAAAGACCAATGAGAGATCTATTTAACTCCCGGGGAAGAAGATCCATATAGATCATGCAAGAGCAAAAGATTCATCACAAAGGTAATGTTTATGTGTGCAGTGAGCAGACCAATGTATACACAGGATGGACAACTTCTGTTCAATGGCAAGATAGGTTTATTTCCCTTTACTATAAAGGTGCCAGCTAAAAGAAACAGCAAAAATAGAGCAAAGGGCACATTGGAAACCAAAGCAATAGATTCAATCACCAAGGATGTGATCAAGGCATGTTTGATCAACAAGGTATGTTGTGTCTTACCTTTAAACATGATTATCTACTAGTGACTACATTGATCATCAATAGTCTATCATGCAGATAGTACCAACAATCAAATAAAAGTGGCCATCCAATGCAGACAAACATATCATAATCCAACAAGACAATGCAAAGCCACATAAAAATGACTCAGATCCTGATTTTAGAAGAGTGGCAGAATCAGATGGATTCAATTTGCAGTTACATTGCCAACCTCCTAATTCACCAGACATGAATGTCAATGATTTAGGATGGTTCAGAGCCACTCAATCCTTACAAGTTCAAAAGGCACCATACACAATTGATGAATTAGTTCAAGCAGTGGGCGAGTCTTTTGAACAACTAACTCACGAGACATTGAACAATGTGTTTTTAAGCTTACAAGCATGCCTCATCGAAGTCATGAAGGTTAAGGGACATAACAAATACCGTTTGCCACACATGAAAAAGGAAGCATTGATCAGACAAGGTACCCTACCAGATGATCGACGTCGTTCGGGTTATTTTTTCGTCTGTGAGTACGTTACCATGGTTAAATATACTAAGTTGATTATTTGGTATCATAATTGGCGGGTTATGATTTACAATCAAGGATTATTATATCGAAAGACCAACTTTCTTTCCACTTAATATGATTATAGTAAGAACATCTTACTACATAGTCAAGATTTTTGATCTATTGGAAGTTAGTGTTTATGTTCTACGTTACCGTGTGTTTAATTTTATTATGTGCCGTATTTTGGTTTGTCTCATGTCTTATTTGCACAATAATCTACATGTTTTCGACAATCAAACGAATGGTAAGGCGAATGTACTACAAACAACCTTCGGACGGTACTACAATAACATAAGTTATGGTACGACAAAGTTCCGTATATAGGTACTGCAAACGTGTTCATATTGGTACCAGAAATTAGTTTTGGCGTATTTTGACGCCGTTCGCCTGGTACATAAAAGATACTACAAACAACCTACGGATGGAACTACAGTACATACGTTGTGGTACTTCAGGAGTCAATATATAGGTATTACAAAAGTGTTTATGTTGGTACCACAAATTAGAGGGCGTATTTCGACGTCGTTCGGATTATTTTTTGGTCCGTGAGTACGTTACCATGGTTAAATATACTAAGTTGATCATTTGGTATCATAATTGGCGGGTTAACATTTACAATCAAGGATTATTACATGAAAGACCAACTTTTTTTCCACTTAATATGATAATAGTAAGAACATCTTACTACATAGTCAAGATTTTTTATCTATTGGAAGTTAGTGTTTATGTTATACGTTACCTTGTGTTTAATTTTTATTATGTGCCGTATTTTGGAAGTTCTCGTGTCTTATATGCACAATAATCTACGTGTTTTCGACAATCAAAAGACTGGTACGACGAAGATACTACAAACAACCTACGGACGGTACTACAATAGCATAACGAATGTCACTACAAAGTTCCACATATAGGTACCACAAACGTGTTTATATTGGTACCACAAATTAGTTTTGGCGTATTTCGACGCCGTTCGCCCGGTACATAAAAGATACTACAAACAACCTACGGATGATACTGTAATAGCATATGTCATGGTACTGCAAATGTCCATATATAGGTACTACAAAAGTCTTGGTACCACAAATTAGAGGGCGTATTTCGACGCCGTACGGATTATTTTTGGTCCGTGAGTACGTTACCATGGTTAAATATACTAAGCTGATCATTTGATATCAAAAGTGGCGGGTTAACATTTAGATTCAAGGATTATTACGTTCGCCGGGTACGTAATAGAAACTACAAACAACCTACGGATGATACTACAATATGGAAACCAATTGTACTGCAAATCTAGCAATATTGGTACTACCTAGTTGTTTTTTTAAGTACTACAAAAATACCTGGAGCAAAAACATAAAAGTCACAAAACTAAGACTGTCAACAACGTATCAGTATCAAAAACAGATAAATATCACTCAAATAAGTGGAGCATGCAACTAAGACCGTCTGTAAGTATCATGGCAAGCCTGAGACCATGATACAATTTGACGGTAACTTCGTCAAGATACCTCCCACGAGCCATCGGTCCAACGATGTATCGATCTATAGAAATAAAAGCTAAAAAACCCTAATTTGAATGGACTAAAACCCCAAATCAAAAAATGAAAGAATTAAACCCTAATTTTTGCCATAAACCCCAAATTCGAGCCGTAATAAAAAAATTAAGCATAATCCGACATGGAATCCTTCAAGAAATGCAACTATCGAAGCCCTAATCTCTGATTAACCACAAATACCACAAAAATCGAAAAACTAAAAAGGAAGCTTACTGGGAGGATTTCGTCAGTTGTATCGGCGGTGACTCAGCTCAATGTTCTTGTTTTGGAGGGCATTAGGCTTTAGGCGCAGAGGTTTGCTTTGAGAATGGGCCGTTCTCCTCTGCAATTCTCTCGTTTCCCCCCACTTTTTAGCAAAAGTCGAATAATGGGGTAAATCGACTGCATTGAATTTGCTTGGTTATTTTGGAATATTTATGTTTTAGAGGGGTATAATTGTCCATTAGGGAGTTATGCGATATAAAAGTTTGAAATGAGGAGATTGATGATAAATGAAATGGAAGGGTGGAGTAAGTTGATGTATAGTTTGGGATTGGAGGATTTATGTGTAGATTGTCTAATAAATAAGTGACATCTATAGAAAAATACAAATTTAATATAAAAAATTTTCAAATCAGTACCTATGTCAGAAAATTTACCTAGGTTCTTAAGGTAATGAGGCACAATTCTTGTCAGTTGGTCGGGGCCACACCTAAGACCATCTCCAACGGATAAACGCATTCTCAAACTCAAACGCATTCTCAAACTCAAAATGCAGTAATTCTTCTCGAACCGATCAACTCATTCCCAAACTTAATAGACTATTTTGTAATATTCACTTCCACACCAATTTGATAAATTTCAATACTACCCATAGGCTACAAATATTATTTAGATTTAATCGGGAAAAATTAATGAGGTTATAATAAAAATATCATTTTTTTTATTTTGAAAACCATCCCGTCCTGAAAATTTGGCGATTCCTTGGAAGATTACACCAGGTCAACGAAATATGAGCATATCATTTTAATTTTCCTATACTTGTCAATTAATGAGAACTAATGCGTAACGCAAGTGTGAACACAATACTAAAATGCCATATAGCTTTTTACTTGATCTGATTCGTAACTTTTTCTGACAGCACAAATTGTCCATCCTTCATCTGTCACATTCGTAGCTTTTTTCTGACAAAAATACGAGAGAAGGAAAAATCAGGACTCCGATACAAATTAAAAAATTTCGTCCCATAATAACCTATTCAAACGCAGAGATGCGTTTGTTTTTTTAAGTGAGAGAAATTAAAAATCTCATTTTGAGTTTGAATTTTGGTATCGATTGGAGTAAATTGATGATTTTGGGTTTTGTTTTCCAGTGCGATTGGAGATGCTCTAACCTAGGTAGCTTTCCTTGTCTTGGATTTAGTTTCCTAGTGAGATTTGGGCCCGAAACTTCTATTCGTAATTTTATTCCGCAATCTGACCGAGCCCAGCCCCATTCATATACTAAAGAAGACGCATTCATCTTGATCGATGGATGACCAAAGGCTTGAACAAGGAATACTAAATGCAAATTTCTTGGTAATCAATTAATTTATAGATATACAAATGATTCTATCGTTGGGTAACCCAGTTTTCTTACCGGATCAGCGGATTAGCTTCGTAGCAAAAGCTGAAGTCTGCCGCTTGAACTGTGCTACCTCAACTGGTAGAAGCTCACACAGACGAAACCTTATCTTATTCAATTTTCGAGGCATATTGTCACAGAGATGTGTTGTTTCCGCGTCAAGTTTTGAAAGTCGTTGGGAGGACCCATATGATGGAAGTGACGACAGTGAATATGATAGTGATGAAAACGACGAGGTGGAAGAGAATGACTTGGATTACGAAAGCGACTGGGAAGAAAATGGAACTGCTAGAGCTAATGTGGGCGAACCATCCCTAGGCGAGTTCGATGCAGATCTTGCCAAAGGTCCGTGTTTGTTTGTTTGTTTGCTCTCCAGGGAGTAGCTCTGTTGATTGCTTTATAATTGAGGAGCAAGATCTCAACTTTGTTTCATTGCAGATGTTGAACAGCTGTTGAGCCCAGAAGAAAGGGCAATTTTAGAACGGAATGTAGCTGCTGACCTTGGAAAAATATCAACTGTAAGATATCAGGCTTTCACATTCATGGTCTCATCTCATGGACACGATTTCAGTTTTCACAGCGCGTCTATGGCATTTTGTTACTTGTCTTTTGACGCGCTTGGTTATTAAGTGAAATGGAATTTGCTAGTAGAATTAAATTTTCACTGACGACTTGAATTAGCAATACACCGTAGCACACGGACCCTAGGAACAATAGTATGATCACGATATCTTCTTACTCGCTTGCTTAGGCGAAATGGATGCCCCTACAAGCGTTTGCATTAGCAGGTCAGATAAAATTCATGGATGTTTTGCTTGCTAAGGGTTACTGTATTAACCAGGCTGACAAGGTATGGGAATTTATCTTTGATTCTAATCCATTATAATTTTGGTTCGTCTGTAGAACATACTTCAGCAAGTAAATTTTCACGAGCAGGACGGCATCACTGCACTTCATCTAGCAACCATTGGGAAAAGAGAAGCTGTCATTAGTCATCTTCTAAGGAAAGGAGCAGACGCTGAAGCCAAGGACAAAGTATGTCAAACATTACTTGGGCTGATAGTTACTGTCAAGCCCTTTTTGCCTTTGATGTGTGCTATAGTGAGTGATTATGATGACTGTCAGGTTGGAGCTACCCCTCTACATTATGCTGCTCAAGTAGGAGCGATGCAAACAGTCAAATTGTTGATAAAATATAAGGTTGATGTGAATGCTGCTGATGATGTGAGTCTCTCTATTGATTGGGATTTGGTTCATTATAATGAAACAACAGTGTCCAATGAATTCACTGGTTTCTGTTGGTGTTTTGGTTTTTCCAATGCTTCTCGTTTGCAGGAAGGGTGGACACCATTACACGTAGCCATGCAGACTAGAAACCGAGATATGGTAAAGATTTTGGTAGTGAATGGGGCTGATCGGATGAGGAAAAATAAGGTAGTTTAGTTATACTCCAGAGAAACAAAAGATAAATCTTTCCTGGGTATTCTATCTGGTGTATATCGCCAAACTAGGCATTCGCATGTGTTTCCTTTGCTATTTGAATCTCGCTTTTTTTGTCCATCATTAGTTGGGCTGATGCAATATTTATTGCAGGATGGACACACACCTCTTGACCTTAGCTTGTGTTATGGAAAAGAATTCAAGTCATATGATCTTGCCAAGTTACTGAAGCAAGTTCCCGTTGCTTGAGACCTGTAAGTAGCTGCTATATGCAGCTGATTAGTACAACATATATTGCAGACGGAAAGTAATTTTAACACCAACACTGATATGATGATATTATAAGCCACTGCACTGTATGAACTGATTCAAAGAATGGAATGTTACAGTTCAATAATTGTGATCTTCAATGTAAATGTATTTATAAATTTCGCAGTATTGTTCAATTGACTTGTGTATATTTATAGATTGAATTGTACGACAGATAATTAATTGAGCTAGAGATCATCTTTCAAGTTTGTAGACTGTGGCCAATTACTTTTCTCATGATGCCGGTAACGTTTTGTATCTTATCTATACTAATTTATTAAGCCTCAGGCATTAGGTCTGTCAACTTAGAGTAATTAAAAATAATATTAAAATTGTAAGAAAATCACTCACATGGTATTTTTATATTCTCAATTTTACTCATTTATTTTTAATTAATTATTATTTTACAATTAAATATATAAATATATTCTAAAATGTACGTATTTTAGCGTACAAAATTACTAGTTCTAAAGGGTGAGAGCTTCGTTGAAGCTGTTTTCTTGTCTGTCAATTATTTTATCCTTTTTATTTTTAATTGATTTTAATTAGTTGGAAAAGGTGTTGAATTGATTGGTGACTAACTGATCGATCCTCCATTACAAAATTAAACCAACGTGTTTGTATGAACAGCCGAATACTTTGCCATGAAGCACGTAGAAACTGTGCCTCTGCTGCCAATTATTAATATCAACGGCTTCCCACAATCTTAGCCAGGGACATTCTCTGACCATACACATCCTTTATAAATGGAAGAGTTGGGCAATAATAATTCCAACATAGTATCTGCTTCTTGCCTCCAAGATTTGAGTTGTCGAATCACGGTCCGTGCTTATCGTTGCAAAAGGTCAGAACCAAAAGAAGTTTTGGACTGACCAGAGGGAACGTGGATCAACAATTGATCATCTGAATGCATACTGCTAGTGATCGAGACACAGAAAAATGCAAGGAACTAAGAATATGCATAAGATGATCATATTGTTGTTTGCTCTGGCTTCGATTCTTCCCACCCTCGATGCCGCCGCCACCAACGTCACAAATTCTGAAGATTCATATTGGCAGACACGAGCAGCTGAGGCCTTGAACAGGACACTCGAGTCCTATGAGCCAGAGCCTGAAAGGATTGTCCGTCACTTAAATCTCCACTCCCAAAGGTAACAACAACAACAACTAAGCATTGTACTTTTTTTTCAGATAATACTACATATAAAGCAAGCATGTGCACATGGAGATACTTAATAAATAATGCTTGATGGCACAGAACCCTGAAGGAATTAGGAGCACACGGTTTGGGCATGAATAGCACGAGAAGGCAACTGGGAAAGGGCTATGATGGTCCATGCAGGGCCACCAACCCCATCGACCGTTGCTGGAGATGCCAGCCAAACTGGGCCCAAAACCGCTTCAGGCTAGCAGATTGTGGCTTGGGCTTTGGGTACAAGGCCAAGGGTGGCAAGAACGGGCGGTTCTACGTGGTGACGGACCCATCGGACAACGACGTTGTGAACCCAAAACCGGGAACGCTGAGGCACGCGGTGGTCCAGAAGGAGCCCTTGTGGATCATATTCCAACGCGACATGTTGATAACTCTCAAGCAAGAGCTGATCATGCAGGGAGATAAGACCATCGACGGACGAGGAGCCAGAATCCACATTGCATACGGAGCTGGTATTACCATCCAGTTTATAAAGAATGTGATCATCCATGGACTTAGGATCCACAACATTGTGAGGAAGAGCGGTGGACTGGTTAGGGACGGTCCCGACCACTTTGGAATCAGAACTCCCAGCGACGGAGACGGAATCTCCATCTTCGGTTCGCAGGACATTTGGGTGGATCACGTCTCCATGACGCAGTGCCAGGACGGGCTCGTAGACGCCATCATGGGATCGACGGGCATCACCATCTCGAACAGTCACTTCACCGATCACGACGAGGCTATGCTCTTTGGTGCGAACGACGATCACTCTATTGATGCCAAGATGCAGATCACCGTAGCCTTCAACCATTTCGGTAAGAGGATGGTTCAGAGAATGCCCAGGTGTAGATGGGGTTACGTCCACGTGGTGAACAACGACTACACTCACTGGAACATGTATGCCATCGGTGGAAGCAGAAACCCAACCATCATTAGCCAGGGCAACCGATACGTCGCCCCTCCCGACACTGAGAACCCTTACGCCAAGGAGGTTACGAAGAGGGTAGACGCTCCCGAGTCCGTGTGGAAACAATGGACGTGGGTTTCCGAAGGAGACATGTTCCTCAGGGGAGCGTTTTTTGTGCCGTCGGGTGACCAGAAATACACCAGCAAACATCCCGAAAAGTATGACAAGATTGTGGCTGCACCGGCTATACACGTAGCAGAGATGACCAAATTTGCGGGCTCACTAGGTTGTAAGGTGGGGGAACCATGTTAGAGAGAGACAGAAACAGAGGAAGAAATCTATGCCCTACTGCGGATCTTTTTAAGGGGCTAATAAGATAGACAAGACACAAACACAACTGAGTTTTCTTCTTTTCATTTGTTCAATTGCCGCTGGGCTGGGCTGGTTAACTCTATTCAATTTAGAAATGAATAATACGTCTCGCATCAGTTTTGTAAACACATTTGATATATAGTCGAAGTTTGTAAGAGAAACATATTTTTTATGTTATATATAATTAATGTATCCAGGGCAGAAATTGTTACCTTTCTTGTTCCATAGATGAGATCAGAAGAAGTGGCCTTCCTTGTTCAACTTAAGAGTAGGAAATATCTTTAATTTCTTTTTTTTTTTTTACCTAGTACTCTATTACACATTCATGCCGTGAACCGATTAAAACGTGATCATCTATCTGGTCCAGTCCAGCAGTTGACATTTGACGTGTTAGGGAACGTTACAGATGTACTTAGAACAGTCGACGATGTTTACTAGCGAAAAAGGTAACATGTCATAATAGTTTACTAACGCAATGTAATGGGCACATTGTAAACGATAGTGACTTTGTAACAACTAACAACAGTATATGAGACGGACCCATCTTCACCAATCAAACGAAGCGCATCTCTGTTCCAATCCAAATGCGACCACTGAGAGTAGGAAATCAATAGGAAAATAAAAAATAAATGAAGTTTCACAAAGAAAGCAAAAGGTAGCATGCGTATCTATCTATATCCTCTCATGTGTGTGCGTGTGCATATATATATATAAAACTTCAGTAGGTAGAATCCTACGAAGCAAATTGTCATCATGTAAGGTTATGGCGACACTTTCAACTACTGTTTACGGAATCGCATGCGAAACACGTCGACTAGAAAACAACCAATATCCAAAACGGCAATTTCGGTTTGTTTTTTATTGTTTAGCTGTTCCACAAGTTTGGAAATGAAGCTTATTTCTTTTTAGGAAAAACACGATCATGCTACGACTCAGCTTGCTTTATATATACAACCCATGCTTAACTGCTGCTAGCCATGATTGACTGATGACTAATAATTCTTAAAAATGGGGTTGCTAGCTTTCTGTTGGCTGATAGTTGAACTTCACGTAATCCCTAATGGATTCGTGAAGTGGTTTTATCTCAGCTTTTACATCCATCCATTCGTTCTCTTATTTTGCCAGATAATCCTATGGCTAAAGGACCTTCAGGAGTGGCTATTGCTCTTGTATTTTCTTCCTTTTCGAATTGCCCTCTTGCTCATCTTCGGATTCATGAAGTTAATAAGGCTTGTGTTTCCGTCCCCAGCTGCTAGTTTCACGACAACGCCGACTAATAATGAAGTCTTTTATGACGCCGTGGAGCCAGAATTATCAACACTTGTAGTAGGGTCTGAAGTTGTTCTTCACAGTAGTAACAACACAGTCGAAGTTCAGTCACAAATTCAGAGAACTGCACAATATCAGGTTCAGTCAGAAATTGAAGAAACAGAAGAAACAGATGTCGACGATGATGTTAACTACAGAAGCTCATGGTTGTATGAGTATTTGTATTCTGATCAGTACGCGGGTACCCAGACGGTGTATTATAATGGCTCGAAAAAATCAGATACAAGTCCACAGCATCATCATCCCCTTGAGAATTCACCATCCAGTACTAGTCATCAGTGGAGCATTCATGGTGTAATTGAAGATTTGGAGATCAGTTTCCGTGATCAAACTATGGTTAAAAAACCACTCACTGGTGATACTACTAGCATTGATGGCACATCAATTGGTCCGCCCACTCCCCGCTGCACTGATCCGCCAGTAGACGCATTCTACAAGAATTATATAGAAAGAATGAGATTCTGTGACTTCCTCTATCACGAAAGATTATACGGAATGAGTTGCGTTCCTACGTAACGTATAATTTGTGTGTTACCTGTATTATATGATTTTGGATTGACGTTCTAATTAAAACAACTTTTTTGTGGCAGAGGCGATCCTCGAAGAGCATGCAACGGTCCAGCTTACGAGCAACAAC
Organism: Craterostigma plantagineum; assembly: GCA_027422505.1. Lineage (NCBI taxonomy): Eukaryota > Viridiplantae > Streptophyta > Magnoliopsida > Lamiales > Linderniaceae > Craterostigma > Craterostigma plantagineum. Next base: position 12,913,235 of record JAPQWV010000012.1, on the reverse strand, counting down.
CAATTCTTAGACATCTCTGTTTCAAGAAAGGGGCTTCTGAGGAGCTTAGAATGTGATTTTGAGTTAGCTTACGTAGCTAAAATGTGCCTCTCCTGGGAAGCGCTACAATACCAATATTGGAAGGTTGAGGAGGCTCTTACACTCCCTAATTGCAAACAGTTTACTTCAATCCATCCCAGTGTTTCATACGTATTCCAAGAATACAATATCTTATTAGAGAAATTTATGGAGGATAATGGCCAAAGTCATTCGGACAACATACATTCAAGAATTTCATTCCAGAGTCTGCTCCAGGTTCCTGATGTTACAGGTAACTGTTGTAGAAATTCGGGTCGGACCTCCAGTAATTTATCCGTCATCGAGGCCCACGCACGCATGCCACACATGAGGAGGGGTCTCGGTATAAGCTTGATGGGCTTTCTTCCTAAAACCAATTGGTGTTAGGAGGAGTGGTTCATCATGCTTATAAACCATATAATTTTCTTTGCACTTTTGACGTGGGACTTCTTCCCACACATGTGATAGTCCAATACTCCCCCCTCACGTGTGAACCCATTTCTTTTAATCGGACGGGAACACCATTCTTTTCGAACCCGTCGTATATTTAATTAAGTCGGATCATCCTGCTCTAATACCATGTAGAAATTCGGATCGGGCCTCCGGTAATTTATCCGTCATCGAGGCCTACGCACACACGCCACACATGAGGAGGGGTCCCGGTATAAGCTTGATGGACTTCCTTTCTAAAACCAATTGGTGTTAGGAGGAGTGATCCATCAAGCTTATAAACCATATAATTTTTTTTGCACTTTTCGATGTGGGACTTTTCCCCACGCACGTGACATTCCGACAATTGTCGATTTGAATCAGTCTGCTGCTGCGGAGGGACCATATATATGGTTTTGAGTTGGCCAACAACTCGTATGTAGTTTATCAGTATCTGATATCTCTATTACCATATCCTATTCACGTAATTAGCGTCATCCATCATCAAAGTTGAATAATAATTTAATTATCTGTTCAATATTATTAGGATATATTACGAAGGAAGAAAATAATTGCATGGAAGGAGAAGCCATCTCTCACGTATTGAGAGCAATAGAGAAATGCATAAAGAATCTATTTCTATACATCAAAGCAGATAATAAGAGGACATTGAGGAGATATTATGGCACTTTCAGGATTACTAATCCATCTGTGGACGACCCTGGAGAACTACAGCTCCTATATCAAGTCGCTAAATCACTGAAAAAGGTATATCTTTTAATCTTGCAGAGCATATATCTTTCTTCAATTATATCCCATGTATTAGAAAAAAAGCTGACAAGCAGCGATTCACAGAAAAAGGTATTGGTAGCAGATTCGGCAGCTAATAAGTGCTGGCTAAGGAGACACTTGAAGCCTCCTCAGCGCAAAAATGATCTGCTTTTTGCCAAGATCGACATTCAACTGATACATAGGCTGCTTAAAATGCCGGTTGTTTCTTCATCTCACCTAAAATGGTGTCAGGAAAAGCTCAATAACTTGGAAATTAGACATGGGCAGTTATTTAGAGCGACGATAATTAATTTATTCCCCACTTCATGATAGATACTTTCATGTTTTGTGATCAAGTATCCATTCCGTTCGCTGAAATACTCATCGGTGAATGTCAAGTCAATACCATTTTGTCATTAACACTGCCAAAACAGAATATTCGTAATTGTTATTTTAAACGTCGTCCCCGAACCTTCTAATCATATCACTGATACTGGACGACGCAACACAGCTCCTTTCACATCTTCCGGAGTTTTGAATGCACTCATGGTTTGGACTAATCTAAGTTTATCGACTTAAGAACTCATTCGATTAAGAATGCATTTACGCTTCTCACTGTGAGGGTTATCCTCATTTAGTATGCTAACAAATTATGTATTGTCGGTCCATATTTTTTTTTCGGATACCCGACCGGTTCCGGGTTGCCCCGACTAATTCGGTTCGCCCCGCGTCTCGTACCTGGTAACGGTAGGTGAGGCTCCCAAAGGGGGATGCTGCATACACAAGGATTCGAACACGAGACCTTACTTAAGCGATACCAAGCCGCTTACCACTTTGACCAACCCCGTTGGTATTGTCGGTCCATTTTGTCAGCAAGCAAAAATCATTTGGAGCTTAACACGTCGCATGTATGTTATTCTTTCATTATTCATAATGTCTTCAACTTCATCAAGACTAAGCGAAACGGGGGTAAAGTATGATAGCAAGTCCGACATGTATTCTGATGTATTGGATTATGAGGAAGCGGGACATATATGTGCCTTGAGTACATATACATAGATGTACTGTAGTAAAGCAATGTACAATGTTCGCGTGCGCACACACACATATTATGTAATTCAAATTGGGAATTAGCCCTTGGGCTTATTAATAATTTGTATCCCTCCATTGATCAGAAGCAGCACAGCCACGGCTTCTGCATCAACCAACATATGCAATGCAATTCAGCTTTTTCCATGTCAATTATATACTAAATCAATCATGAGAATTAAGTTCAATTACCTTTAGGCGGTATTGATCATCATCGTAATTATTACTATCATGTTTCTGATTGTTCTTCGGTGGAGGTGGCGTTGGCTGAGGCTGCGGGCGAGCTGCAGTTAAAGCAGCTGTGCCAGTGGTCTTCTTCTCATCTCTGGCCTTTGAGAATATCACCGTGAACCCATCGGCTGAGGCCGGATTATTCACATCCCACTCGCCAAATTTTGGCAGCGGTCTTCCTCCTTTGCCTTGATGCTGCGTCTGTCCATTATATGTTGGAAAAGGTGTGAATGAAATAAACTTAAAGATATAAAATTAATCCTACCAGGTAGATTTGAAGAGGTGTATTAATTAAGCAAAAGGTATATATGAATTCCTTAACATAAAGTTGTCTTTCTTCATGAATAGACACATGCAAAAGGACACTTCTTTTGGTAATGAACACCTACACCTGTCAATACCCCACATGAGTTAGCATTTAATTCATTCATAAGCATTAAAAAATTCTGTGCATTTCACTCATATCATTTGTGTTCTTGTTAGTCCCAAAGCAAGAGTATTCGTTCGCCGAAGTTTGGCGTATTTGAGACACCGCTATATTCCAAACGTAAGTCGTTGTATCTCGGAGGCGTTCGCCGTAAACTGTTGGTAATTTCGTCTTCAAGAGAGCGTGCATCACGTGCCTGAACTTGTGATTTGTTCACACGTTATCGCTGAAATTTATTACTGTTTTCTTCGAAGATAAAGGCTCCGACGGAACTAACATTATATACATACATACATTCATATTTGATATTGTTAAAACAGAATTTTTGTTTAGTCGGAATCCCCATTTCCTAAATATCAAGAGAATGAGACATCATCCTCCTCATGACATCGGTACTTGCCATCTATATAACATCAAATAGACCAAACTGGAGATCAAATTCGAAAACATCATGCATGATCCGTGATAACATTTAAGATAAAATGCATGCTAACTAGAAGGAATGATCAATGCCAATCAAAATCATAGAAATATTGTATAAGGCAAGATACAACACAACACAACACGTAAAATCACAAAGAAAGAGGGAGAGGAGGGAATCATACAGACGACATGGAATAAGATGAATGACAGGAGTAATCTGGGCTGGCCTCGTGCAGAAGAGTAAAATTAAGGGTCTAGATCAAAGAAATATACATGATGGAATAGATAGAAGGTGGGGGATGCATTTAATTCCATTGGTTTGATGGCCATTGTTACATTTGTCGAAGAATATAATTATATATTTTCCAAAGTTTTACCCGTACTAATCATATGTCATGAAGTCTAATATATTTATTTGTTAAGTCGTCAAGCATAGGATGGCATCTCAAAATCACCATACACGTAGTTTCCTTTCAATACGTTCTCCATCCTTATTTCATCTCTAAAAGAAGATGGAATTTTTATTAGTGTATATCTAGTCAATCTTTCACATATTTATTTTTACTTTGGAGTCGACCAATATTATGTTGTAAAAATTAATATAATCGCCCTTCTACCAACTGTCATTTTTCTTCTTGCACAATTCCCTGGATTAAAGTTGTCGCAAAAATCAGAATACGTCAGGGATGAGAACATTTTTGGTTGTGTGTAGTAAAGCTGGGATGCATCGAGCTTAATATCTGGGTAACAAGCTAACTCAGCATGCTTTCACTTTTCTTTTTATGTAAGAACATAGATAACATAGACATATGTCATTTATTGTTGCTCGATCCATCACTCGGTTACAATGAATTTACAGTCATCAATATTAAACCTTAGAAATATCAAATAACAGCATCGGATACTCTCGATTGACTAATCCTTCACAATTACTGATAGAACGTGTAGGTTTTGGCTTGAAGTATGATCTGTCTTAGCCCTCCAATAGCTCCAACAAGCATCAACATAACCCCAAAAGTTATGCAGACCTGATATTCCAGGACAATTTCAGCTCTCTGTCAAGATAAAGACAAAAGTACCTGCTAAACTGTAAATGGTGATTGAAGCTTAACGTACCCAATTGGCAAACCAAGAGAAGCTGAACCTCTTTGGTTTGCAGATTACAAGCCATATGATACAAGGAAGCTGCAAATATTCCGGTATTAAAATCTTGCATCCAATCCAATATATATAATTTGCACGAGAATATGAAGAGATGCTCACAAAGTATGTTGTTGGTGCGAAACCGAAACCCCCAAAAAATCCAAGCAGCCCACCAAAGAAGGGGAATGTTACGGCGACAAACATTGTAAAAGCTGAAATCATGGTCATGTAGGAGCATTTTATCATGATCTCAACATGACAACACAATCTATGAACTCCTTCTAGGAAAAGAAAGTTCGCTTGCTTACCAACATAAGTAGTCCTGGTAAGAAAACGCAGATTCCAGGTAGGTCTGAATCTAAATTTCTTAACAAGAACTGCTTCCATCATGTCAAAAACCGGCATTGCATAGATCTGCATCATTAATACGATTTCAAACAACGAAAGAAGGTGGATATTACGATAGAAGCGAAAGAACACATCCAGGGCACATGACGGCGTAAGATTATCCGGTGCATATATTACCTGATAGCTTCCAATGAGGTGGACCACGACGAACATGTTGGCCATGGCAATGAGCCAATTAGGCTTCTTTAATGACATGAGGATATTCTCCTCCACAGACTTGCCAAAAGTCCAGTATCCTACAAAGGCAACTGGGAGGTAGCAAAGCGCAACAACTATATAGGCGACGGCAACTCCCCTCCACATAGGCCTCTTCGAAGGCTTCTCAGGCGTTGAAGGCATTGTAGCTTGAATTTCCATCACCACGTTGTGACCGCCGTATGCGAAAACAATAGTTCCCAGTGCACTGAAGAAGTCAAAGACGGTCCCAGCTGTCGTCTGCGCTCTGTAGTCGTATTGGACGTGGGGTTGCACTCCCTTTTCAACCGAGGCTCCCCATGCTATTGTCGAGTAGCTTCATCATTAGAGGGAAAGTGAAAAACCTTAACGAGAAATGCTTATACTAAGTTTCATTCCTTGAGAAAGAGACGATGCATATACTTTACCTCAACGACATAATGGCTGCTGCCAGAGAGACGCCGGAAATTGCATTGAAGCTGGGAAGTAAGGAGAGAAGAAAGTGGACGGACGCGAAGATCATGATGAAGTAAGTGAGCTTAATGCCTTTGCAATTTTTGCAGACCAAGCTGTGGAACTGCATTAGAGATTGTCCTCCCGTGACCATGTAAACTATGTCCACTCCAACCTCAACGATCAGCTGCTGAGGCACGACGATCCACAGGCCGAGCTTTTGGCCAAAAGCATGCTGGCCAAGTTCGTGATACCTATCGAAACGCTTTCCCGGCACTATCTCGTGCATCTCAACCATTTGCCAGAGAGAGTACAGCGTGACGATCCAAGATACGACCAAGACGGCTGCTCCAGGTCCCCTGACGAACATCTCAAGAAGATTCATTCCGACGAAATGATTAATTATTACATGGTATATAGGTATGGTACTTGTGTGAAGAACCATTACCATCCAAGTTCCGACATGGCATAAGGGAGACCGAGCACTCCTGCTCCGACTATAGCAGTGACATTATGGAAGGCAGAGTACCACCATTTAGCATTTCTCGAAGAAGTGATGGGGAGCCAGTCATCTATTGCCCTCTCTTCTATTGATTGCTCATCTCCCTAACAACCTCGTCACGCACAAAGTAGACGCTTGATCAAAACGCACACACTAGAAATTATCTAAAGAAAACACACAGCACGTTTATAATCGAAGCATAATATGATTATGACAAGGTCAGGCATCCAGAAAGATTTCGGGCTGTAGATTGAGGTGTTTTATCATTGCATCTGACATAAAACCATTCATAAATCACCTCATAGATGAATGTATGATTTCTGCGGCTAGCTACTTGCTCAGCAAAGAATATATAAACTTACGGCTTTGAACGAGTTCCCATCATTATTGTAGATCGAATCAGTGATTGCCATTTATTAAGCTTTGACCAAAAAGCTGGAGAAAACAGGACTTAGTATGCCGATTGAAAGATTCCGGTGAAGCAGGATGAGAAAGAGTCGAATATAATTAATACTTTTGTAAGTTAGTAGTTTTCTTCAGTATATTCTTCGGACAGGCAGGACAAAGCACCCTTCAAGTCAAAGGCCAACTGCCCAGTCGTCTTTCTGGCTTCTTATGCATTTCAGTCTTACTTGACAGATAAATACGTTCCAATCAAAGTAAGAATAATTTACGACGACCGTGTTGACGCTATTGCCAGTAGAGAATGGTTTATTCCGCGTCAGAACAGTTACAAGTTATGTTGTTTGGACTTTAAGAGTGGTTTCGAGCTCGGACCAAAAGGATAAGGGCATGACTTATTTAATCAGCAAGTCGCCTTGGAATCTTCTATTTTCTAGTTTGTTTTAATGTTGCCTGGCAATTTTGCAAGAAGACTTGGTAACTAATTATATAGTTCATAATCCGTAATCCCCTCCAAGACAAAGCACCGCTGATTCATTGTGACTTTCGAGGAAAAAAGAGGTGGTAGAAAATGATGGGTGGCCAATTTGGAAAATATGAATATAAGTCGTTTTCGTATATAAGTTTTACTCGCTTAAGGTTTGGGCGTAATGGAGAGTTCGTCTACACGTTGAATCAATTATTTTCTAATGACCTAATTTTATATATAGGTAAACGCACAATAGTATTAGTTGTTGTAAAAGCATCTCCAACCGAGCTACAAAACTCAAAATTTGGGGTAAATTTTCTCCAACCGAACACCAAAATGGAACTCAAAATACGTCAGCTATCATCTCTCTCCCTGGTCGGACGCATGTTTGCGTCTTGGACGGTTAGTATGCGATGTCTCTCCTTTAATTTGCATTGAAGTCCTTCATTTCTTTTCTCTGGTATATTTGTATTTCGTGTCAATAAATGTTGAGAAAGGACAGCTCAAAAATCCCTGTCACTAAAAGCTGAAAAGCTGAGAAAGGACAACTCTCCTCTAATCGTGTCAAAGTCCTTAATTTTCGTTATTATAAACATTAATCGATGTTTTTATATGTATAAATATATTTTTATTATTAAGATTATTAAATTGTTGCGATTAACCTCGTGCGTTGCACGGGTTATTTTGAAGAGATCATAACCTAATATAATGTCAAACCGTGAAGCAGTCTTATAACATTGTTATTTGCAACAACTTCGACTTTTTATTATATAGAATAATAGTATATCAATAGAGCAGTCTTGCAATATTAATGCTAAAAAAATTCTTACCAATCTCCGATTCCTTAGCTTGAAGGTGGGTAGAGTGGACTTGAGTTCTCTTCCTCATACTTCGACCTGTTGAAGATCAAAGTAGTTGAGATGCATAACAGAGTAATGAAGTTATATGTTTATATGACAATATCCCGATCCGATACTATTTACTCAATATACATTTCCCATATAAAAACTACTGCATTATACATTACAAATAATTTTATTTGGCGTTCACCATAATAATATTTCAGTCGTGTATTGTGAAGAATACCAACATTCAGATGTATCAGTAGTGCAAATTAAATGTTTCTAATGAATGTCAGTCGCTAAATAAATTAGAGTCAAAAGGTGTAATGCATTATACAATATAAATAATCATAATTTTGCATGATACATGAGAAATTATTTATAATTATCGTCACAATAATATCTCAGTCGTGTATTGTAAAGAATGCCCAATATATTTCTTATACGTGTAACAATATATAAAAATATTGCATTATAAATTACAAATCATTTTTGCTTGATCTGGTATGGCCATAATAATTTTTCAGCCATGTATTGTGAAGAATGCCAACATTCAAATGTTCGTATCAGTAATGCAAATTAAATGTTCACTACGCTAAGTACTCGTTGAAGAAAAATATAAAGATTATGTATCTGAATTTCAAAACCCAGCATCTTTTGCGTGTCAAAATAAGCATTCTAGCGTATTTGATACAACAGGCCATTAACTCAGTAAATGTAGCAATGGAAAAAAAACTTAAAAGCAACATAATTAACAACAATAATAAAATAATTAAAATGGTAAAGACTAACCGATCGAAACATATGCATATGCCTTAGATGATTGATATTGGTAAGCTCATCGAGAAATAATCTTGGCCCTTATTTCTCTCCCTAGAATAACACTTGGCTGCAATCTCCAAATGTACGGCCATCGTAGGTGGATCAGTAAAATAAATTTTGACGCGTCACCTCAACAACAAAATTCTTTATATTCTTCTTCAGCGAGTACTTAGCCACATTTCCCCACTTGCAGTTGTGACTAAATCGTCAAGGAAACGATTGATGAGTCAAATATTAAGGTATTACTGTAAAATGAAAGGAAACCCCAAATCCTATACCCTAGAAACACCAAAAGAGGCTCACACTTGCTCGTAAACTGGAAACGATATCCACTCAGAGAAGTTCTCACTTTCAAGTATCCCTGCTCAATAGCTTAATATCAATAGTCTGTCCACAGTAGCACCAAATAACTCGACGATTAAAAATTAACGAACAAAAAACCCAACCAATCAATTCAATCGTAGCACACAAAATCATCAACACAAAATTGATAAACAAAACAGGGGTGAAATACCTTGGCCACATGTTTGCTACTTCGTAGATCATCATACGCTTCCAACCCGCAATCAGAGCGATCCCAAACAACATCCTCATCACCATTCCTGATATCAAACCCATCATTTTCTGCCCCTAAATTTATCGCTGACGTTTTATAGAACTTACATCAACTAACAATCAATTTCTTCCAGCATAATACTAATAATATCGAAAAAAAAAATAACTGAATATCCAGCTAAGAAAAAAACATATCTTTATTATGTAAACACTCTGGTGCTACTGGACGAAGCAAATCTGAAGCATCCCAGAGAAAACATGGCGTTTTAATATACGCACTAACCCCAAGCTTTGGGATAACCTCTTCACTCCCAGCAGCAATGGTTTCACGGAACGTGCAGCAGCCATGGGATCTTTTTCCTAAACAACAATCATATAGTATATATATATATATATATATATATATATATATATATATAGAGAGAGAGAGAGGGAGGGAGATGGGATTGTTAAAGATCTCAGAGCAGCGGTGGTTTTTCGTATGTGGAACATACCAATTCTGATCAGCAAAGCCATTATTTAATACTTAATTAGAGTTCCATCAAACCAACCCACACAGCAAACGCAATCCATCAAACAAACCACATAATATAAACACCAAATACAAACGCAAGACTTCATTCCTACGCCAATCACTGACTTACAACTTCGTAAAGTTTGTATTCTTGGCCGAGAAGAAGGAGATCCAAAGGTAACCTACAAAGATTGGACAACAATAAATGTTACCTCTACAAACACGTCCATATGAAATTATTAATGAAGAGAAGCTAATACGATCAATCCGATGCTGAAAAGTTTCCAAATGAAAAAATTAGTGCATCATTTAGTGAAGAACTGGAAGCCTAATGGTTTATCTGGCACCATCACCCTGAGAACAAATTCATTTCTACAATAATTAATTAGGTAGTTATGCCCGGAATTTTAATGGCTGGATGAACTCATACAAATACAACGACTCATTTTCTAATAATGAGATATACGTTATCCAAATAAACCGCTGGAAATCTGATCCATGAGTAAGTTCATAATCCGCAAAAAATGTTTGACAATAATCATATACTCATAAGATAAAATGGAAAACTATTGATTAAAAGAGTGGTAGGTTGTTTTCACGTAAGATAAAAGGGACAACCACAATAAAATGGTCAGTAGTGTGTAATGCAGTATGCAAAACTTCAACCTATTCAGTAGCGTATAATTCGGTAGTGTATAGTTCAGTAGTGCATTACGGTTACCATTTATTCAGTTAACAATATTTACATAATACTCATAAGATAAAATGGAAAACTATTGATTGAAAGAGTGGTGGGTTGTTTTCACGTAAGATAAAAGGGACAACCACAGTAAAATGATCAGTAGTGTGTAATTCGGTAGTGCAGTATGCAAAAGTTCATCCTATTCAGTAGTGTACAATTCGGTAGTGTATAATTCAGTAGTGCATTATAGCTAACATTTATTCAGTTAACAATATTTACAATGTTTTCCCGATTTGAACAATAACAGTTGAAAAATGAGAAACGGTAATTTGTTCGATCGGTATAATAATTAATAACTGTTTTAATTTCTAAGAAAAGGGTCAGTAGTGTGCAATTCGGTAGTGCATTATGGATAAGTAACTCGTAAGGCTTGAAATTTCAAGAGCGAGACCGTAAGCGTCCAATTCGCACGACGGCTGTTTTGCACAAGTGAATTGCTGAAATTATCGCTGTAAGTTGCACTACTGCAGCTTCATCGACGTATGACTGCTCGCAGAAACACACCGTTATTGTCCCATATATTGATCAAACTTCACGTTAAATATAGTGTTAGGATTCAAACACCAAGAAGTGATACGCAGGGAGGTAAAGACATGCAACATCAATAAAATAACATCTCATCTTGCAGGATTCTCAATGATAACATTTAACAAACATCAGCACAACGGTACGATTTAGTCATCCACAAATTCAGATTTCACGCAAAAAGAGAATAATGGACAATCACAATTTAATTGTTTCATTACGATTAGTCATCGACAAATATAGCAAAGGCAAATCATGAATTAGTGATGCGCTCGATCACAAAAGCGATCACATTTAAAGGTGAATCGGAATTAGATGGCATTACTCTGTTAGTCGGTGAAAAAAGATCGAAATGGTCGAGTTAGATATAGCGGAATGGCAACATCGCCCGTCGTCCCTTTCGAACCTGCATCTTATCAAGCGGAAGATTCAATCCAGAAATCTGCTTCTGTATGTTTTCACCTTGGTCGGGCAGTTTCGAATCAGCAGCCTGTGAAATAAGGGTTTCAAATTCTGAATGGATTAGTCACAGTTAATGAAAAAAGAAAAATTGAATCAAAATATTAGGGATTCCACATATCACTTAAGAATCTGATATAGTAGGTAATATTCAAAATCGAGAGGAATGAAAATATAATGTTAGTTGATTTATCATGTCCAAGGAGGAGATCTGAGAAAAGAATACCTTGTTGGAAAATATGTTAGCCAATCTACGTTGGCCTTCGCCGAAGATTTCCTTTGCTGAACATTCTTCACATCCTTGGGATTAAACACAATCCTTGCCCTGCATAGATAAAAGCAATCTAGATAGACAGGACATGATATAACATGAATTGTAAGGTGACTCATTTTCAGCTTCGAATCTTATCGACTCGCAGCATCAAGGTGTTCTTATGATGCTCAAATCAAGCTCGTCTCCCTCGATATCTCGAATTGCATTTTGACCCAAGAAAAGCTGTCGATTTCATCGCATCCTATTTTTATAACAATATACAAAAGTGAAGGATTATTTTATCAAATTATGTTTAACTGAATCATTCCTGGCCAAAGAGTTCCATCTTGCATCGTCCATCCCTCCTCGAAAGTCAAACTCCATCTTGCCAATGTCAAGCTCTGGTTGTTGAAAGATAATTCCTCCGTGTTATTCTCCAACGATCTTCTTGAGCTTGAAACATAGCCAACATGCTTGAACAAAAGGAACGGGAGGGATAATAACATTACCGAAGCAGCTAGAGCTGTAAATTTCAGACGTTTACGAAATAGGTAATCGGTATAAACATTCTCAGGCGGTGGTGAGTAGCGTATGTTTACAGAGTCCAACGAATTGCAAACTATCAGTCGTGCTTCGAGCTCAGAAATTTGAGCCCTACAAAAACAGCGGGGAAAAATTGTTAATCAGAAAGGAAAAACATTAGGCTCATCCAATTAAAAGGCTCCGTCTTCTTGAAAATTACCCGTAATTCAATAATCTCGCCTTGCAAAGAGAGATACATGTTCAACGATGAGAAAAATGTGCGAGTATCTGCAAGAGACTGGCAATCAATCACTAACTCGCAGCATTCACTATAATTCCCCACTGTTGTCTATGTAATGATCGCAGTCCACGTTGAGCAAATACGAAGCGTTTGAGATTACAGCTGAGACTCGAATCTGAAATTGGGGGAAACAAAAACCTAAATGTCGAGTAAATAAATTGATCCAAGATCGAAAAGGACGTCAAATCGAAATATTACCAAATCATTCATAGCATCAGCCTTCTTATGATGCTCAAATCCAGCTCGTTTCCCTCGATATCTCGAACTGCATTTTGACCCAAGAAAAGCTGTCGATTTCATGGCATCCTATTTTTATAACAATATACAAAGTGAAGGATTATTTGATCAAATTATGTTTACCTGAATCATTCCAGGCCAAAGAGTTCCATCTTGCATCGTCTATCCCTCATCGGGCACCTTTTGCGACCAATAGCATGAAGCTACACTTCAATTTCCACACCCCCCCCCCCCCCCTTAAAAAACACTCAAATGTGCAGAGAATTTCAAGAATATCATCCTACGATATCAATCAACATGAAAATGGCCTTCAGCTACATACCCATAAACTTACTTAAATCCCATAAACGAAACAGTAATCGACATACGCACCTGGCGCTTATCAAAATCCACGCCGACGCAATTCGCCAAGAAGAAGTAAGACCCAGGTTCGCAGGAGATGGCTGGCTGAATCCTGCCGATCGACCAGGGAAAATTACTGACTCAGGATTTCGCACTACTCAGATGTGATCAACAGTTCAAAGTGCCACGCAGTAACAGGTGCACCAATATAAAAATGTTGACTGTGTTACAGTAACAACACGAACTTCTCATACGTAATAGTGAATTTCTTGCTACCAGCATAGTATAACAAACAAAGTAAGATATGATTGCAAAACAGAATGACAACACAAGAAGAAAAGACATGGGCAGTTCAATTTCAAGCACTTATATTTGGGAACTTTATTCAGAAATATGAAAAGTATCGTATTGAACATCGGTGCACGGGTCATCTTAGGAATTCCATACCTGCTTCGTTGTTGGATTCATTGGTGCGTTGCTGAATTTTTTTTCTCTTTCCTTCGTCGTTTTACTGTAGTGTGGTTTATTATCACTTTTCCTCTCCAATTTTTCCTCTTTAATATTAGGTTAAAATGTGGATTGATTGATTTTGCGTTTATGTAATTACACGTTTTTTCATTTCGATTTATGATTACCATGTATGTTTTGGTATTTGTTCTGACGATTTTGACTGGGGTAAATCGCATAAGTATGTCATATCTCGCAGTTGCGACTGATACCTAGACAGTAGTGTAATCAAATGTTATGCCTGAAATTGCACTACTGATAACAGTAGTGTAAGTAATGACTTAAATTGCCCTATTATTAACGGTAGTTTAAGTAATGACTTCAATTGCACTACTGATAATAGTAGTGTAAGTAACTTGTTGTAACGTTCTTTTGCATAATACAGTACAGAGTTTTAGTATAAGTAAATTGTTCCTATTTGACTTAAGTTCAATATAGTTTGATTTATTTTTGGACGATGTTAATTATTCTATTTGACACACCTGTTAACAGTAGTGTAATTAAATCGTTTAATATGTCCTGGACTCAATATAGATTATGATTCTTAACACGTCTCCTCAATGTTTTTTAATAAGATATGTTATTAAATTTCCGATTATGGTTATTATACACTTTTTCATGGGGATCAATGATTTTTATTGCGGTTTGGTCTGTGTTTCCACAATTATGTTTAACATTTAAATTCGGAAAATCCATTATGCCGTTTGAGTAGTGCAAACATCGGTCGTGCAAAATTTCGGTAGTGCAAACATCAGTCGTGCAAAATCTCAGTAGTGCATAAATCGCATAATTTCTGAAATACAATATATTGATGCAGTGAATAATAACTCTGGAATTAATCACATATCTTTTTACATAACATTGAGGAGCATAAAATAACATAAACCTACATAACCCATGGCAAAGCTACCTGCAAAACAGAAAATAAAAAAGAAACATGCAAAAACTACGTCAATATGCAAGTAGTAAACAAACCGTCTTCTCCTCGTTCAGTATTCACTACTTCCCTTATAACAACACCGTAGACTTGCAATAGCCCGTTATTCCATCATTCACGTGAGGAAGAACTGAATATTGCAAGATAGAGGGCGGCGATGTCATTCTAGGGAAAGAAATTCAACAGGCCCTGCAACATACTTTTAGAGGAATAAAAAATATAAACTATGAAACCGCATCAGCAACAAATCTTGAGAATGGGGCCTACATTTCTTGTGTGGCATAGACGTCGTTTGCTTTGCTGCTGCCATTAGCTAAAAAACAAACAATAAGCATGAATATGACTTCAGTTTGTCCTCAACATGTGACACATATACAAAGATGTTAATGACCTAATACTCAAATACATAGCAAAGAATCACATACTTCGGGACAATGATCATCTGGAGCAACTACACAGGCTATAATAAAGAAACAACTGAAATTGCAGACTCTTTAATTTTATATTAGTAAGACTCTTAGTAATGTTAATGATGTAAGACTTTTTATAGACTATAATAAAATCAAAAAATCTGAGCATCTAACTTTACCCCACATGCCACAGAGAAGAACGTCAGTTGTTAGATGGTTTGTTTACCTTCAAGCTGCAAGTTTTGATCTAAGAGATTGCCACCCATGAATAACATGTTCTGCTCATCGGCTCCACAATTCTAAGTAACAATCACGCATCGTGTGTCAAACTCAGAGTGCCAGAAACCTGAAAATGACGATATTATACATTCCAAGACTGTACGACTGCTCCAAAGAAATTACTGATTTAACATGAAATTTCGAGAATCCCAACAGTTAGTTAGATATGATTCAAATGTGAATAAGCGTAAGAATGAACAACATCTTAATACTAATCCTACCAGTCTCGTCGGATCCGCCGTTTTGAGGGCCGATCTATTACGTATGCGGGCCCACTTGAAAAACTACGTCTTGTGCTTTTTTTCGCGTGAAGAAAGTGTTTTCACCACTTCGATTTCTTCCTCGGTGAATCATCAGGGGAACTATTGATCTCCTTTCGGTTGATTATTCTTCACTTGATTTTCCACGGTGATGGACCACAATCATTTTTGTCTCTTCCGAAAATAATTACAAAAGAACTATTATTACCTAACTGTCGAACTCTCCCGCATCACCCGAATGTGCTACAGCCAATGAAGTACATTTTAACTCTGCATATGGAAGTTGGAGTGAAATGATTATTTTAAAATTGAAAATGTAGCAACCTTCTTCTTCACCGGTACTGGAAACTTTCGCCATTGTCAGCGAAAACCTCATAATTCTTCTCCGAATTATGAGGTTAGTACTGCGGCCACCCTCAGTAAATCTATGACACAAAAATAAAATAATTGATTAGCATTCATTGCGGGAAAAAGTAAGTACAAATCAGTAAAAAAAACTGGGAATCACTGTAGCCATTCCTCCGAGGAACAACAACTCTCTCCTCTCATCTCGAACCGCATAGCTGAAGCCTAAAAAAACGGTTTAACACTTGAATTGCGATTAAAAAGTTTCAACATTCCATATAAGGAAAATAAATCCTCATTTAATAAAATAGTTCGACACCTAGCAGAGCCTCGTTCAAGTAAAGTGAAAATTTCTCTAGCACTCCTCATAGTTTCCTCTTCGAGTCCTCTAGCATCTTTCGACAAATCTTCAGGAGCTATAAATACGGTGATTTTCTTCAATATTAAGCTCCAAGATGTGACCTGACGCTATATTCAGCATTCTGGCCCTTTAACGTATCAAAATTTTGTTCTACGGCTAGCGGAATTACTCTAGCTTCATATGCCAATTCCCAATTTGGGCCAGCCTACAACAGAATGCAATAACTGAAATATAAGATCATATAAATATGCGAAAACCTTTAAGAACTACTTCCAATACCTTTGACCTCTTACATTCCCCTTCCATCGGGTACGTCTTCCTTGTTCCAATCTGTCCATAAGAAAATATCATACAATTGGAACCATCGAGAACCTCATTAACTATAGAAACAATTGCCTGCTCGTCATGGTCCTTTTGTTGCGCAGGTCCGAAAACCGATCACATAGGATTCTCAAGATTACAACTATAAATGCACTGCGCAATAAAAACTCAAATCACAAACATAATCACACACTTAATCCACACAATTAGCATACTTCCTCCACGAAAAAAAGAAAACTAAAAATTATCATTTTATCTTGTCGAATGCGGCTACCAGATTGATTTACTTCCCCGCCATTTTGTGCGAAACAGAGACCTCCTGCTGGTATTCATTATCCCTCACCATTTGCGGTGCATCACTCCTCAACTCGTGGAGGACATGCTGCCCGCATGGACCTTGCTGCCTCCGACGTCTAGCTCGACATACCACTTGTCAGGATTCATCTGCCAAAGAACGAACCCACCTGAGTCAGCCGCTTTGCATACATTCATTTTTTGGCGGGTTTCGAACTCATAAGCCACCATCCGTAGCTTGCCCATTGCGTATGCGTTCTTGATCGATGAAGTTGTGAATCCTGCAGTATGTATTACGCAGATGAAGTCTCCTGAAAAAAAAGAAGCCATTGATAATGGAGCAAAGAACTGATGAAACTATGATTCAAGAAAAAACAGAGGGAGAGAGAAACAATATCATTTTCAATTACTTACCCATCAAAATCGTTTCCACAGGAACTGTATCTTCACTGAACAGCCTTAGAATAACAACAATTAGATCTCGAAAAAAACTCACTCTCATACCCTAATAGCACAAAACGAACCAACGTAGACGTCAAAAAGGGCGGCGTAACCGTCGGGACGTGCACCAAAAGGGGCAAGCCCGTTGACGTCGGGGTCACGCCCGCCCAAACCCGTTCGTATACCTGTATGCAGCCTCAGAAACGCAGTTACACGACGATCCCACAAAAATTCACACTCATACCCTAATAGCACAAACCGAGCCAACATAGACGCCAGAAAGGGCGGCGTAGCCGTCAGAACACGCACCAAAAGGTAGCAGCCTATCCCACGGAGGCCCTCTTTTTCGTGGAAAAAGACCTGAAATTGGACAGCAAGATGAAGCTGCAATTCCAGGGTTTGCTGATCGATCCATCCGATGAAGACGCAACTGAAACATCCTTCCCCGAGAAAACTACCCGGTCGGAAATTTCTGGTGGCGCTCCTGAGTTAACATGTGGAGATGAGAGGATCTCTGCTTCGGTCTTGGCGTCGGTAGGCTATCGCCGCTGCTTATACTGCTCAAGGTTCCTGCTTAAAGTAGAAAATTAACAAAACCCAAAATAAGAAAATCAAAAGCAGAAAGCTTTTGCAGCAGGAGACAATTCTCCGTTGAACGAAGAGGCGGTGTTGCCGCGGCCAATGAGTCGTTGGGCGAGGTCAATGACGACGCACTCTCCGACCTGCTCTGCCATCGGGGCCTGATCTGGAACGACGACGTCCATTATGGGGAGCATCGGAGATGCTCAAATACCGTGAATTTGCTATAAATCTTAAAGAAACGACAAAGTCTCTACTAATTCATAGACGAACGCAATCGTACATCCATAACTGAAAAGTCAACGATGCTACAGAAAAACAATTCGCATCACAGAACCGAACGGGAAAAACAAAATAATCGAGAGAATCCCGTACCTCGAGAACAGCACGTGGTGCTGCGAAAATCGAATCGATATGCCTAACAATTAAATGAAGCTAACCGCAGGTGTGGCGCAACAACGGGGGAGCGAGCACGCAGGCGAGCGGCGACGGAGCAACGATGCGACGCAGATTGAGGCGGAGCACACGCGAAACGTAAAAAATTGATACCGATCCCGGAGACCTTGAACAATCTCTTTCGTTATATAACTCGTCGGCAATTCCACAGATAGGAGTAGGACTAAACAAATGTTAGGCACACACGCAGATCATCGCTAGATGCCCGAACCAAGATTCATCTCCAGATCGTGATGGGAGGATTTGAGTGCGTTCACTGTCGATGTTGAAAAGGCAGGGTTTAATCGATGGTTTGAGCATGTCGTGATGGGAGGATTCGAGTGCGTTGGTTACACTGTCGATGTTGAAAAGTCAGGGTTTAATCAATGGTTTGAGCATGACTCTTGGGTTTCTATTGTCGATTGATTATCAATAACTGGATGATGTAAATACCACTACTCTCAGACCCAAAATGGTCATTGTACTTTTGAGCGCTGACGTGTCAACACAGCGATTGGCTATAGGGGGTCAATGAGAGGTCAACCATTTTACTTTTTAATAAGTATATGATTAATCGATGTTTTTATATGTATAAATATATTTTTATTATTAAGATTATTAAATTGTTGTGATTATATCTAAAATAATGTTTGTTGTATAATCTGTAAAGTTGCAAAAATATATGGGTACTATTTAAATTTATAAAAATTGGGTGGAATTGAATATTACACAATAGTCTATTGAGTTTGAGAATGAGTTGATCGGTTGGAGAAGAATTACTACGACTTGAGTTTGAGAATGCGTTTGCGTTTGAGAATGCATTTCTCGGTTGGAGATGGTCTAAGTATGAGCTGTCCTTTCAATTATTAAAATAAAAGGAACGTTACAGATGTAGTGAGAGTGTATTTGCTACTACTAGGGCTGAAAACGAGCCGAGTTGCTCGCGACCGGTCAACGTGCTCGAGCTTTTTTGTATGTGGGCTCGATAGCTCGTCGAGCTTATTGAGCCCAAGTTTTTTCTTTATATAATATATATTTTCTTATTATTATAATTAAATATAATATATTATATATATTTTTTATTACGAACCAGGTTTTTCGAGCCGAGCTCAAGCAGCTCGATGGTTATCGAGCCGAGCTCGAGCCTCTCGAGCTTGGTCATGCTCGGGCTCGACTCGGCTCGTTTTCAGCCCTAGCTAGTACTGTCCGGGCCGGCGGGGCAGGCGCGGGAAGCCCGCCAGTTTTTTAGAAAAAAAAATAAAATAAGAAAAAATAGGAAAATGTAAGAAAAATAATAAAAAAATAGGAAAAAATAATATAAAAATAGGAAAAATAAAAAAATGAAGAATTCAAATTGGAAATTATATCTAATTTAATAAAAAATTTCATATTAATTTATTTATGTTATTATGTACCAGTTATAGCTAAAAAATATAAACATCATTATAATTTATTTATAATCTTATTATTTAAAATAATTATATAATATTTTATTTTTGGGCGGACTTACCAAGGCCCCCGTCGAATTACTCAAAAACCTATTAATTTTTGAATTGTAATGGCGCCCGCTAAAAAAACAGGCGCTGAAAATTTTCGTTTTTCTTTTCTTGTAAAGTTTGCGATTTTTATAAATTAGAAAAATTCAAGCAAATCACTCCGTCGAATTACTCAAATCAGTGTTTGGTGAATAAATAAAAAAAGATTTTAACGCTGATAAGCAACATTGATGATATAAATCGTAGAATTATATGAAAATACAATTGTCTCAAAAACATGCAAGTGTTTCGATGATTCAACTACAACTATTGTATGGTGGTGTGATACTGTAGTAGTGCTAGTGCATTTTATTTCTAATATTGCATTCATCAAATCACTAACATACCAACGGGGTTGGTCCAAGTGGTAAGCGGCTTGATATCGCTTAAGCAAGGTCTCGGGTTCGAATCCTTGTGTATGCAGCACCCCCTTTGGAAGTGTAGGGATTTCGACCTCAGAAGATTCGTAACCTAACCTATTTTCGTGTGTGTATGTGAATTGGATCAAGAAATTCGATCTTGAAAGTGATCGAATCGGAAAAACAGCGTGAAAACGAAAAACAGCAAACACTCGATGTAACGTGGTTCGACTCTGCTTTGAGTCTACGTCCACGGACCAACAAACGCTCTTTATTCCAAACCACGAATTGGGATTACAAGCTCTCAACTTTCTCACCAACTCTCTAGTTTACATCAAACCCTAAATCTCACTCTATCGAACGATATGAATGCTCGAACATCATTACTTCACCACTGTAATCTGATATATATATATAGAGCAGCTGACTTAATCCGTTCAGCTTGTGTGCTTGGATGAGCTTGTACCCTGAGCTGTTTGGACTTGTACTGCGATCTCCCTTCACTTACAAAAACGTTGCAACTTTATAAGTGAAACAACAACTATCAATATGAGCCATCCGATCACTTACTGCCAAGATCAACGCTCCACATTTAATCATCTAAGTTTAAATTCCATCCGTTAGATAAAGCTCAAACCATCAGACGGCTGTGGTTAAACCTGGAGCTTAGCATGAACTTACCATGGCTGAACACGATTTTACCATCCAAGCAACATTTAAGCTCCGACTTTGATCTTTACCATCCCTTGATCATCATGGTTTTGGCTCATGTATCTCAACAGGGAGCATCACCTGCCGTTACCACGTACACGACGCGGGGCGAACCGGATTAGTCGGGGCAACCCGAAACCGGTCGGGTATCCGAAAAATATCACTAACATGGATTCAGCATCATTGAACGTATAACCTCTAATTGATTATACTACCAACTTAGCAATTGGGCCACGAAGCCCTTTGTGAACAATTATAACACTTCCATATATTTATACCAAATACAATAAAAATAAATATAATATATTTATATATATATATATACATATATATATTATTCAGGGCGGGTTTCGGGTCTAAGTTAGTAAGACCCGAGACCGAGACTAGACGCAGACCTGGCCAGGAGACCCATAACCCGCCCCAATACCCGAATAATTAAACCCTGCCAACTTCATTAAGGGCGGCTCTGACGGATCCGGGTCTGGATCCGCTTTAAGAGCATCTTCAATCGATACCTAAAAACCCAAAATATATATTAAAAGTTCTCCATCCGTACACCAAACGCAAACTCAAAATGCGTTTTCGTCTTCTCTCTCATGTTGTAAACGCATATATGCATTTGAGAATGAGATATCTCAAAAGATATGTTTGATGTTTTAAAAATTACAATATATACCCTATTTTTATTTTAATTATTAAAGTACGCATATAAAAAATAAAAAAAATAAGTATATAAAAGGACTCCTGTATTATTAGTTAATTTTTTATGTTTTTTTATATGAAAATTTTATTGAGTTTACTATTAGTTTTGTGACAATATTTTTTCTAATCGAATTAAAATAACAATGTGGTTTAATTTATAAAGTTGTAAATTAAATGGGTAATATTAAAATATGAGGTAAAAGAGAATATTACAATAATGATCTTTTGAGTTTGAGAATTGGTCCGTCAATTGAAGAAGAATTAACTGCATTTTGAGTTTGAGAATGTGTTTGAGTTTGAGAATGAATTTTTCGATTGGAGATGATCTAATAATGCACGAATGTTTAGTTTGAATAGATATACAGTCTTCGCAATTATAAGTGAAAACAGCGGAAAAAGAACTCTCGCTATCTCGTAAATAAGCATGCAACGCAAAGACAAAGATGATGTTTCCAAAACCCAAAAGTAAAATTCAAAGCACATTTTATCGAATCAAAAAGTCAAACAAATAGCAGATGAAGAAAACAAACGTCAAATTAACAAATGCAATGATATGTGGTGTGTAAGATCGATTGATTATCGACAACAAACAACTATTTCTGTGATGTGTTTGAGAACTTGTTCCTTCATGCGGGGGATGAATGAGGAAAATGTATCTACGTATCCACGAAACCCCTTAACGAGTTTCCTTCATGCAAGGGATGAATGAGGGAAATGTATATATCCACGAAACACCTTAACGAGCTAACTAACTGAGAAGGAAAGTCCTTCAACTTCCAAAATGTCCTCCCTTCAGAAGCAGCAAACCAAAAGCAATACGCATGGAAATCTGAAGAAGTATAAATAATTGATAATGTCTGTCGTTCATAGCTGGGTAAGATTTCACATGATCTAAACAAAGACAAATAGCTACTGACTAGTGGCGAGTGAAAAATATATATTTATCTAAAGGGACTGAGAATCATTTGGCTGGCAACAAAAATGAACTACTAACTTCACCTTAGATAAATAAGATGGAGGATTCAAGCCAAATGGAGTATCACTCAACGATGCTCCAAGATTGAAAGGAGTTGGGGAGAGCGTCTCCTGAATAGTGGTTCTAAGCGTAAAGATGGCAAACCAGTTTGCCATCTATTACAATCATACATCTCATTCCAAGCCTGTAATATTTCATCAACTTTGAATCCTAGGAAGGAAGGATCAAAGAATTGAGTAGCAGCAAATATGGGGCAATAACAAGAAAAGAAGATTAAATGATAATGGCGCATATTTACTACATTATTATACCTTCTAGTGCAGTGTCGTTTGAGCAGTGATTCTTGATCATAACAGCAATATCTGTTTGTGATGTTCCCGCAAGACCAAACTTTTCAACTGCAACTTCCAGACATTCATCCCAAGTTGGAAGACCCAACTTATATTCTACTACAGAACGCTCGTACAAAACTGTACCCCAAAAAAGATAAATCTGAGACCTAGTGCTTGCTGCCTTCTCGGAAGCTTCATCCGATGATAAATGTTTCAATAAGCCTTCCAATCCAAACTTGTTCAGCTCAGCTTCATCTTTTTCGTGCTTAGATAATCCATTCAGGCGTTGTTCTTCCATCTCTTCCCATATCTGCATCCCTTTCTCCAAGTTATCTTCAGCCTGGTTATACAGCTCCAACACCTGTGCAGAGGGCTCTATCTCTAGTTTATCCTTGCTTCCCAGCATATAATACCAAGATAGTTTAGCTTGCTCAAATCGCTGAAAACCGAGTGCAAGAAACCCTTCGTAGAAGTCTTGCTTGATTTTTAATGCTTCCTCATACCTCATCCCAGCCTTGGCATATTCCTTTTGCGCCCAGTCATAAGCAGCTTTAACCTTCATCAAAGTGGACTCAACAGAAACATCTTCAGGAAGAGACACCTTCTTCCTAGCCTTGGACAAGTGAACATTTCCCCAGTTAAACAAAGCTAAAGCAGTCAACTCCTGGAAGTTTGCTGCCGCAATTTCAAACAGCTGTTGTGCATCTTCACTGGTGACAGTATCTTCCATGGCCACTGAGTATAGCCTCATTCCTATTTCATGAAGATCCAAGTATGAATCTGATTCAAAGCCAACATGATTCTTGAACAATCTCGCAAACTCAACAATCCAATCTTCATAACCAGATCTCCTTTTATCCACCATATGATCAGTAATTGTGGATTCTTTCTCGTTGCTACTGTGTATTTCCTCTTCAATGCCCATGTTTTTCATAAAGTGGTTCTCTTTCAGGACTAATCTCCATGACATAGAGTCTCAGAAGACCAGGATCAGACGATTCCCCAGCTATCTTCAACTCCTCATTTGTTGTGATGGTAACCAAATCATCATCTCGATCCTTATACTTAATGAGCACCCCCTTCAAGTTTGGAAACCTCTCAACAACTATGTCCTTAAGCATACGGACACCAAAAATTTACTGGCACTTTTGCCCATCGTATATCCTCCCCATGAATCAGTTTCACTGATTTCATGACACCTGTTTCTTCCTTAATGCTGAGGTCATCTTTTGGAGCCACCTCATTTTCTTGCTTCTTCTCTACAGATTTATTTTCACCGATCACTGTTGCCTCCTCAAACTTTTTGCTGTTAAACTTGTTTCGGCTCTTCCTCTTTCTCCCCTTGTCTTTCAGAATTTTTCGGGTAACAGTGGTATATGTTGGCTCAATGTGATCTGGCGGCACAACAGTTTCTTTTTCATCAACACCAATGCCCTTTTCCAGACTCGTCGTTTTCAGACGATCAGCAATCTCCAGTGCAGCCTGACTATTCGGCTCCATGAGAAGCACATTATTGACGTCCCTCAAAGCCAGGCCAAGCCTATCTAGGGCCTCATAACACCTGGCTCGCTGCAACAGAGCCTTACTGTACTTGGGAGCTACGTGTAGTGCTAAATTGCATTCGGTCAAAGCACGAGGATACTCGCCAATGCCCATTTGCATATAACAAGCTGCCATGTTAGTCCGCAAATTCGCAACATCAATATGGTTAAGTGGCAGCAACTTGAGGGCCTTTTCATACTTCAACATAGCTCCTTCGTGATCACGTCTCCGAAACAATTTGTTGCCTTCTTCCTTAAGTTCCTGAGACATGTTAATAAATATGGCAGTGTCTTCATCGAAGGCCTTGGAGTTACTTTTGTTATGCTTAATGTTGCCATCATTGGATTTTGATCCAATCTGAATCTTCTTCTTCGCAGCAGGCTTACCCATGTATATCTAGTCGTCGCTTGCTAAAAATCAAATCCGGAAAAGGGAAAATCTGTTAACACGCAGGGGAATAATAACGTGTTCATTCAGAAAATATGAAAGGCACGGTTTGAAATGAATTCCACCTCTAAATTCAG
This sequence comes from Craterostigma plantagineum, assembly GCA_027422505.1. Taxonomy (NCBI): domain Eukaryota; kingdom Viridiplantae; phylum Streptophyta; class Magnoliopsida; order Lamiales; family Linderniaceae; genus Craterostigma; species Craterostigma plantagineum. The sequence continues at coordinate 12,888,293 of JAPQWV010000012.1, read as the reverse complement.
CTGTAACAGAGAAAACATTTCGGACTGATTAAAACACGTCAACAACTGCAAGAAACCGTACCTTGTTTAGAGTTATTCGGTAGTAAGAATGAATCAGTGATTATAAGCAAGCTCAGCGAAACATAATCCGGAAAACAGTAGTATATTGCTCCCAAATTACTGAATAGATGGATCTTTTAGGGGAGAGCAGCCAAAAGCATATTAAGAAAAGAAAGCCAGAAATAGCATCTATCTGGGAAAAAGGGCAACAGTCGGAATGGGATTATTGGCTCTCGGAAGAATATTCGTAATCAATTTCTAAGATGTTTGTCGTTAGGTTTTTTTACTCATTATTGATCAATGAATTTGCCCATCTTCTGCACATCAAAACCGCTGAATTTTGCTTCCGACTTTTGACGAAAATGTACCCTGCGGACCCGCAAAGAAGTGAGGGAAAAAACGCCGAATTGAAATAAGGAATTCAAAGGTTGATTTTAACTTTGACTGAGAATTGTTATTGATACGGACTAGAGTAGATGGGCCGAAAAACAAATAATAGAAGAGGCCCAGTAAGCCCATGAAGAGGAAGAGCCCAAAATGAAGTACAGAATCGGACCTGGGAGAAAGGACCTGCGAAGGTCCCCCGGATATAGGCATTATCCGGACAAAGGAGGGAAGACTTTTGGGTACTTCAGGACGATGGGACATCAGAAAAGAGGAAAGGAAGTCACAGAGACACGTGTCGACCATGGATGGGGCAGTATCACTGTGGGAAAAGCTGTAGCCACTTGCAGGCTGTCATTCAGTCAACATTCGTCACTGTTCATTGTACCATACCAGTCACGTCCCCTGAAATCTTGGGATATTACTTGGGAAGGCTGTTGGGAGCTGCTATAAAAGGAGGGACTTAGCCATTTCTCACAACAACGATTCTTATTCTATCACTTTCTCACACACAAAAAACACCTAGAAATCTCTCTTTCTCACTGTAATAGTTCTTTTCCACTAGATCTTTAACCTATATGAGCGAAAGTGAGTTGTGAGCATGTAATTCTCCCAGGTATAGTGAAAACCAATTTTAGTGCCCCCGTGGACGTAGGATCTGCAAAGATCCGAATCACGTAAATCCTTGTGTTATTTCGTTTACGTCTCCAAGCAGGTCCCCCGCATTCCAAACACATTCAAACAGGTCCCCCCATGTTCCCAACGCGTCCAAACAGGTCCCCAACGTACCAAATATGCTCCCAGACAGATCCCCAATGTCCCAAACAGGTCCCCCAATACGCCCCAATGTCCCACAAACGTCCCAGACAGGTCCCCAATGCCCCAAACAGGTCCCCATTACGTCCCCATCGTAAAGACAGCACCTTACGCCCTTAAAAACTTCCAATATTCATTCTCCGGCTATATAAATTCCTTTTCCCACACTTATAAATTTCGTTGATTGGGTTTGCCCCATATCAAATGGCGCCGTCTGTGGGAAGTCCGAGTTGAAGACGTGAGTAACTTTTTCGTTGCTAGAGTATGAAGTTGTGCGAGGATTTGCTGTTTTATCTTTCTTCTGTTCTGTTGGGACAAAACGAAACGCGCGAGACGTCAATGGAGTAAGATTTGTCCGTATCGAAGAACCTAGACCCACAATTTGCGAAGGAGGACCTCCAGAAACTGCCCAACATGTTGAGGAGCAGCCAGGACCTGAAACACAATCCTGAAATGATGAAGACGAGCAAGAAGATACAAATGAATCTTAAAGAAATCTCAGAGCACCCATGTGGACCTCCACGAGTTCCACGAGTGAGCCACCCGAAAAAGCGAAGGGAGCTTGGAGCTCCAACGCCACAGCCTCTCCACCAGGAACCCTGGGAGTCTCCGCTAAGAATTTCATGGAGATTCACACCACTATGCAGATCAAGAAGACATACTGACACCAGCCCGGGGACCTCCATTGATGAAGGGACCCTTAACCGGAACTCCAGGACCCTTTGAATTTTATTCTCATATATATACCATATGATAATATGACCATAATACTAACAATTTTTGTCTCTTGAAGGATAAAGTTGAATGATTCATTATGGAGGCAAATCTGAGGGAGGTCACTGATCATAGCCCAGTGCAAGATCCGAAGGTGGGTGAGAAGGAGTCTGTAGGAACTGGGCAGACTAAAGGTAGATGACGTCCACCTCTTCCAGGTCAGTTCCAGTCAGGACTCAGGTCCCTGTCATAGTAGGAGCGCGAGACACTGGGAACTTCGATGGCCAATAGAGCCCGAATCATACGCCTGAGCATCTCAAGGACTTAGAGGTCCAGCTCCACAATGGTGTACAAAGGTCAGAGGGACCTCAAATCCCAGCTCCGCGCTGGCACGAAGACCCGAAGCTCTGAATTCGGGACCTTCCAGCTCCTCGCTGGCTAGAAGACCTGAAGCTCCCCCTTCAGGACCTAAAGCCCAGCTCCGCGCTGGCACGAAGATCCGAAGCTCCGAATTCGGGACCTTCCAGCTCCTCGCTGGCTAGAAGACCTGAAGCTCCCCCTTCAGGACCTAAAGCCCAGCTCCGCGCTGGCACGAAGATCCGAAGCTCCGAATTCGGGACCTTCCAGCTCCACGCTGGCTAGAAGACCTGAAGCTCCCCCTTCAGGACCTAAAGCCCAGCTCCGTGCTGGCAAGAAAATCCGAAGCTCCCCCTTCGCGACCTACAAGCCCAGCTCTTCGTTGGCATGAGAAGACTTAATCATCCAATGGGGATCTTCGGAGACCAGCTCCACACTAGAAACGAAAGAAGGGCGAGATGAACCACTCGACCCCATGATGACGTACGAAAGATCCATCTGCTGGATTGGGACCTATGACTATAGCTCTCTATTGGCATAAGAAAACCACCAAAGGGGATTTACGAAGACCAGCTCCGCTGGAAACAAAGACGCGAGCCATGAGTCTGAAATTTCCAAGTCCCATGCACCGTTTGCATACGAAGGTTCGCTATCGAGAACCTCACCAGCTCCACTATAAGGGCAAAGCACCGATCCCTCTGTTAGGGACCTACTATATCAGCTCCATAAAAGATCTGAGATGCTTCTGTGTGAAGATCCTTTTCGTCCACAAGTCAAGATAGTTCAATAGCTGTTGTAGCTAGTTCCTAATTCCATTCAGAAGGAGAAAGGGGACATCCGCGCATACATCAGCAGGTCCAACATTACGACCTTGGGGATACCCACCACCATCTTCTCCACAACAAATGAGCGCACCAACTAATGGCCCCCACGATGGGAGCTCGCTGTCCCAAGAGCCCCCTCATACTTCCATGGAAGACTACCTCAACCTTGGGATTGGGAGCTGTTGGGATCTCCCCTTGGGATCTCGCAGAACCTCATATCGTCATGAAACAACACCAAGGAGATCCTGACCAAGCCGGGGGACATCCCACGTTGATAAGGCCCTCGAGGCTCGACCGCACAATCGCATCAAAGGAGTTTGCTGCCAAGTTCCGTTCCAGGTCCCAAAGCAAAATCCAGAGGATCTACCTCGAACCAGGACAAACCATCTCCACCATCTTCAAACAAAGGAACTCCGCCACTGCCTAGGGCCCCCATTCCCATTATAGTGGGAAGTCCTAAAGGAGGATATTCTAAACGGGCCAGGAAGACATTGGCTAGAGCGTCGAAATATGTACGAAGTAAAAGCCCAGCTTGGCGCTGGAGCGAAGACTAGGAGCTCCGCCTTCGGAACCTAAGAGTCCAGCTCCCCGCTAAAGATCTGAGCACCTCCTTGGGACCTAAAAGCCCAGTTCCATGCTGGCAAGAAGACCCAAAGCTCCGCGTGCAGGACCTCCCAGTTCCGCGCCGGCAGAAGACCCAAAAGTCTAGCTCCGCGCCAGCAGAAGTCTTAAAAACCCTAGCTCCATGAAAGCCTGAGCTCCTATATTTGGAATCTAAGAGCCAAGTTCCAAGTTGATACGTAAAACTCAACTCCTCGGTGGAGACCCACTGAGGTTTGCGAAAACCAACTCCGTGTTTGCAAAGAAGTCTGTCCGACTCCACACCGACATCTGAAGAGCCGCAGGAGATACAAGCCAAGCTCCTTACCTAGCACACGGAGGTCCGTGGGGACCTAGAAGTCATGCTCCATGCTGAGGTCCAATGATGCGTGGGAGTTACAAGCCAAGCTCCAAGCTGACAACTGAAGATCCACGAGAGACAAAAGCCCTATTCCACGTGGGCACATGAAAATCCGTGGGAGACATCCCGCACTTAAGGCTCTTAGCCTGGACCTTGGGGCCCTCTCGATCTTATTCTCTACTATATATTATTTTATCATGATAAATATATGCGCCGCACTAATAACTGTTGTTATTTGAAGGATATGATCAAGTGGCTCGTCATGACGAAACACCTTAAAGTGGTTGCAATCACGATAGCAAGCATGATTTGAAGGTGATCAACAAGGAGTCTTGGGGATCTGTGCCGACTAAGGGCAGATAACCCCTGCACTTCTAAGGGCCAATGCTGATTAGGGCTCACATCCCTAGCATGATGGGAGCTCCGGGCAAGGTGGATCCCAACCTCCAACAGAGCCCCAAAATCGTATACCTAAACAGGCAGAGACTGTTGGCCGCGATGGCAAACATGACTCCAAACTCACCGAAAAAAGAAGTAGGGGGATCTATGCATAATAAAGGCAGACAACCCCCACTTCCTCCAAATTAGGTCACGTCTATTCTCCCCAGAGCCCTTCATCATGGAGGGAAGACCAAATAAAGAAAGATCCCGACAAGAGCCCAAGAGCTCTAAACTCATACGATAGGAAATCCAAACGCAAGGGGATTTGTGAGGCGTACAAGGATGCGTCGGCCAAAATTCGATTTGTGCCAGGAGAGGGGACACATAGGGCCAGGCCACATAAAGATGCCTCGGGGATCGCCGAAGACATGGGAAGACCGACCTCCAAAGATACAACCCATGGAAGAAATCACGTCGCTTAAAGGACATAGAGGAAGAGCCCATTCGGCGGCGGAGGAATCAACGAAGCTCCCGACGATGCGACGCAAATGATGTTATAAAAGAAGCCACAATTATGAGAAAACGGGAGATCAGAGAATGACGATAGAAGAAAAGGGGCCCTCTAACTTACAACAAGATCCCAACAAGGAGCTGACGGGATGTCTACAAAAAATGCGGACCCATTCGCATTTTCTCCAAAGAATATGTCTGGAGTTCGCCCGAATATCACCACACATCATCATACCGAGAAGATGACCCGTCAAATAGAAGCTCCGACCGTGCGGGACTGAGAGAGCCCAGATCCTGAAGGAGGAAGTAGACAAGCTCTTCCAAGTAGGGACCTGAGCAACGCGTGTCCTAGAGATCATTCTCCATCACCCCGGGTGAATCAGCTGGTGGACTCCACCTCTAGGTGTGAGGTCCCCAGCGCCATAGACGCCTACCAGGGGATTTGGGAGGTCCAGATGCCAGTAGGGAGGCCTTTGAAGAATTAAAGGAATACCTCCACAATACACATCTCCCAGCAAAACATCTAATATGGAACAAGCTGGCGCCGTATTTCTCCATGGAAGCATTAGCTCCGTCTTACTAAGGAAAGAAGAGCCCTCCCCAAGGCGACCTACTTTATGAAGCAAGGTACTGTCGGAGGATGAAACCAGATGATAGGTCAGTCAGATCTATCCGGGAGAAAGGTGAAATGCGCCATCAAGCTAGGGGAGTGCAACGGGGAATTCAAACAACAGTCGGCCCCCCAAAAAACTCAGATCCTCCCAACTTTGTGCTTGAGATCACCAAAGGACCACATAAGCAGCGATGGGAGGTGCACACATACGATCTATGACCTCTCATAGATCTGGAGCGGAGGTCCTTATCATTAGCCCGATGGGAGAGGAGCTCCGTTTCGTCACGACCTTCAAATTCCCTGAGAACGATTCTGAATACAAAGCCTTAACCTCTGGAGGATTGCGAAGGAGATGGGACATGGGACGTCATTGGAAGAAAAGTCGTAGAGTTGACTACTTGGCCAAAATGATGAGCCGGGTTTTGACCATCAGAGAGGATGGCATCGCCAATTTCACGAAAGAAGAGAAGGAGGTAGGAAAGTTGTGGGAAGCATGGAAGGAGACGACAATTAGAGAACTCTGTCCCGAAGGTCCTGAAGGGCACTTAATCAAAAGGCAAGAAGGGATGTGCAGGATAGTATGTGGGATATAAGTCCCTGACGAGGACAACGATAAGGGCGGACTATCTCTGTCCTGCCATAATCACGGACCTCGGATTCAAACCCCAAGGGAGGTTCTGGGAGAAAGCTAATGGTGGACCACAGGAGAAATTGAAGGGGTCACAGCCCCACCTGAAGGCAGGAGCTCCGCCGACATTCGGGACATGATCCCCCATAAAGGTCCTAAGATTCAATAAGTATAAGTTGGCTAACGACTTGATTTGATTTTCCAGGGCGAGTAAGGCACTTCCATATGACACATTATGATCCCGCCTCATGGGATCTGTGAGCATCTCCGCGCAGACACACGAAGAGCGGATTTGGACATGATCCGTGTGTTCGAGACCTCCACGCTGAGCTCCGCGCCAGCATGCGAAGTTCGTTATAAGGGATCTCCAAACCAGCTGAAACCTAGCTCCGTGCTGGTTGAAGGCAAAAAGGTCAAGTTCTGCGCTGACATGCGAAGGTCCAGGGGACCTAGAAGATAGCTTCATGCCAACGCGCAGAGACATACCACACTAATAAGGCTCTCAGCCGGAACTTCAGTGTAGCGACCCTAGCCATCGCTACCATTTCTATCATCATCCTATGTTACTAACGACGTAATTAAATTACGGAAGTGCACAAATGCGCCTAAAATTTTTCCTTTTTCATAAAGGAAGTCTTTGTACATGTCAAAAGAATACATTTATACGTCAAAAGAATTTTCTTTGAGTTCTAATCTCATGCTAGTCTTAAATACACGGGTAGCGTATACATTCGCATCAAAGAATCCTATGCGCCCGGCCTCACAGGTCATCATCCACGTACACACCACCCCCAAAAGTCGCTCGGAAGCTTCAAAAGATTGCCTTGCCGGCTAGGCGATCACGTACCGTGCTCGCTCGTACCTACAACACATAACGTAAGGGTGAGCTAAAGAGCTTAGTAAGCAGAAACTATATGCATGCAGTGCACGTGTCCTAACTCGCAAATAACATCCGCGTCATTGCATCCTAGATATCACTTTCTTTCTCATTCTCTTCCCTTTCATTATTTTCTTCCCTTTCCTATTTGAGCCCTAGGCTTTTCTATCTCGCTAAGCGCCATCTTATAGTTCATTTCTAATTAGGACATAGACATAAATGACAGGGCACGCATTGAGAGGCCACCCTGTTCACATTTTGTACGGCGCCTTTTCAGCCCGCTACGGCCCACATTTGGGAGGCTACTGACGCCTTTTCGGCCCAACGCGGTCCGCACGAGAGGCTAATCACTACTCGTTCATGTGGTTCCTTTTCTGCCCAACGCGGTCCCCATTTGGGAGGTCCATTTTGCCTTTTCGGCCCAATGGGACTCGCCGTTGAGAGGCAACCCTATTCGTCTCTGTGGCTCCTTTTCAGCCCAACGCAGTTCACATTTGGGAGGCCCATATTGCCTTTTCGGCCCAATGCATCCGCCATTTGGGAGGTAACCCCAGTACAGTCGACATTGGGAGGCTATCTTTGCCTTTACAGCCCAACGCGATTCCAAATGTGCCTTTTCAGCTCAATGCAACCTGATACACGGGTGCTTCACACTGGTAGCCCACTCCGAGGTTGCCGACACCCGAGTTTCCCTCGGTGTCGCGTCTTACCTCGGGTCGCACCCTCCAGGTCGCGCTTCCCGTTATAAGGATATCAACCCACAGCATTCAACGGCGCATCATTATCGCCATGGTCGCACTTAACAACTGGGTCGACGACAGTTGCCCATATTGACAACCATACATCGCTCACAGGCGATCCTAACTCATGCACACTCTCGTACCTCATTTTCGTGCTAGTGTGCATGCTCGTGATCATGTCGTGAATCATATGCGTATGCGTGTCATGCCATGAATAGTAAGTAAAACATATCACATAAACTTCACGTTCTGTCATGAGAGCACGTAATCACGTAAGTTTCATGTTCGCACGTAACCACACATAATCACATAATTTATGCGCATACAAGTTATGTGTTGTAGTTGAAGTGAAGCTTCCACTTACCTGGCGTCCGTAGGTTGTTAGCTGGTGGTCCTGCGAAATAATTAATCCATGACCCTAAGCATGAAATTATATCGTCAGTTTCTGCCTAAATTCTCGAATTCCTTATGTGTTAAAATGTTTCACTATAACCTAGATAGATTTTGAAATTGTTAAGTCAAGTCAATTCGTGAAAGTTCTAAATGCTACAAAATTTAAATTCGTGAATTCCATGCCTTAATAGTTCGTGAAATATCATTCATGAAGAATTTTAATCCGCAAAACTACTTTAAGCACTTCCACTTTGCGAATTCTATTACTACTATTTCTCCCTTAATTTACAAAACATCACCTTATATCAATTTCACGAATTCTATTTATCTTATCATATGATCCTTAATTTGTCATTTGAAATGGATTTGCTGCGTTGATATCCGTGACATTCATGACATAATAATAGTATTTTCCAAGCTGGTATAATATTTATTTTATTTTATTCTTATGCCACATAAGGTTGGCCAAGCTCACATAACACTATATTATTTTATTGCTATGCTACCCACTAATTCGTGAAGTTCAATGATATTTGTATTATTTTATTTCTATGTTTGTTCATTACACTACACAATGCTTCGCCAAGCTTGCAAATGGTACTATATATTATTTTATTCATTAAGGCATCGTGACTCTCCAACTTTGCTAGAGCTGTAAAGTGCTCATTGGTTGGTGGACATATGAGTCACCATCAAGCTTACCAAATTCATGAACCTATGAAATCGTGAGGTTCATTTGCATATATTATTATTTTATTTCTTTTAGGTTTCGTGATGTCACTTTCCATGCCACATACAATTCGCCAATCATACTATTATTTTATTCTGTCACCCCACACTGATAATTCGCGACATATTTGGGTTCGCCAAGTTCTACTTTGATTGCCCACTTTGATTGCCCACTTTGATTGCCCACTTTGATTGCCCACTTTAATTGCCCACTTTGATTGCCCACTTTAATTGCCCACTTTGATTGCCCACTTTGATTGCCCACTTTGCGAACTCCTTATGACCCGTGAACCTCTCATGGCCCGCGAAGTGCTCCCAATTCGCAAAGTGGGTTCGCAAAGCTCTTCAACCCGCGAAGTGCATGGATCCGCAAAGTGTCATGAGCCCGCCAACTTCAACCCGCGAAGTTCTCGTTGCCTTCGAGTTCGCAAAGTACTTCAATTCGCAAACTTCGTGCGGCCCGCAAAACGTTCTCAGTTCGCCAACTTCCCGAGTTCGCAAAGTGCCTGGGCCCGTAAACTTCAACTCGCAAAGCAGTTTTGCGGCTCCTTCACTTTGCGGCTTCGAGGATTCGCTAAATCAGTTCGCGGCCTTGGACCCGCAAACCTCATACTTCGCGAATCCATGCAAGAGGGGTCTTGAGTTCGCAAAACTCTCGACCCGTGAAGTTTGCCCAAGTCAAGTTCGCGAGTCCTTACCCTCAACTCGCATAAACATTTTTCAATTCGCGAAACTCTAGGCTTAAGAATCAAAAGGTTATCTTTCAAGAACTCGTTAAAGACCGATATGAACTTAAAACCTAAAAAAAATTGCCTTTAGTTTCTAATAAAATCCTAAACATATTTTTCTTGCCTAATAATTCCTAAACATGATAGGTTCGAACTAAGAACACTCATTCCAAGCGAGGAATACACCTTTCGAAGATTAAAACTGCTAAGTTGTAACAAATGGGTATTTTTCGTGTCTATAGTTCCTTAACATGCCTTGTTACCTAATTAGGAGGTAAGGACTATGGTGGAACTCACCTAATCCAAGCTCGTGTGGTTCGAAGCTCGTCTTCTCCTCCGTTCTTGGTCAAGCTCGGGTTTTCCTTTCTATGGGGATTTGTGAACTTTGAAAAGGGCCTTTAGATTATTATCACGTTAGGAGGGATGGTGGTGGGGCATATGGGACGAAAATATCCCTCAAATTAGGGAGGGTTTGTCCTTAAAGTCCCCTCTAATATTTTGGGCCCAAATTGTCTTTATAGCCCAACTAATTATAGTTTACTCTTTAGCCCATAGCCCAATTTTAATTATAGTCCACCTCCCACTCTTAAATATTATTTCCTTAATTTTCCCTTTTTGTCTAATTTTCGAAAACTTCCTAAGTAAATCAGATATTGTAAAAGCCAAAAAAATCGAATGCACCTCCCTCGCAAAGTCGCTTAAGCACATAATTTACCACACAAAATTTCATATAAATCATGTAAGCACGAAATTCACGTAGTCATATAAGCATGGAACGTGTTATGCAAATTTGTGAAATCACGTAAGCATAGAATGTACGCTAATTTACTGGCTAATTAGCCTATGGGGCTCGGGTCTTACATCCTCCCCCCCTTAAAGAGGATTTCGCCCCCGAAATCTGTCCGTTCGGGACAGTTCAGGGTAACGACCCCCTTACCTCATTCTCACATTCTCAAGTCTCTTATTCTATTGGTTGGCTCTGCCCTAACATTCTCACTATAGGGGTTTCTTTATTGTTAAGTCGATTCGTTCTTAAATTCATGGCTTGAATCAACAATATGTTCTTCCTAAGGTTGAGGGTATGAAGGTTATTGGGGATTTGTGATGACGATGTGGGCCGATATGCTAATTCGCCCATGCTTTGATCGTTTTTGTGAACTCCCAATCGTCTACTGTGAGTTTCGTTGTTCATTGTCCTTGGTCCACTTAGCTCTTTTGGTTATTGTGTACCGTTCGGCTTCTTTTGTGTATTGTCACTACAATCTCTGCCCTTTCTGGCGTTAACTCCGGACTTAGTTTTACCCCTTCGCCGATCTTGTCCTAATCCCCACTGAACAGCCTAACACTATTTGATTGGTTCTAATCAGGGTCTCGTTTGGAACAGTTACATCATACCCGCCCACGGACCGTCTAGGTGTGACCTCTAGTCTCGTGACATGCTTAATGTGCAAATGCTTTCGTGGTTCCTGAATCTACTGGTATGCATGTTCGAGTTTGATGTATAGGTGGGGTACCTGTCTCCACAGGCGGGTTCTCCTCTGCTTCCTCCGACGTGATCATGTATACCCGGGCTGGCGCAGTCGGGGGTCTTGTCTGGTTCCCGTCTTGGCTTCCTGAGGCGTTCTCCGAGCACGCCCGGGAGGTATGGCCCGTCTGGCCACATTTAAAGCATGTTGCATTCTCGTAAAAGCAAACTCCCAAGTGCCTTCGTGTACACCTTGGGCAGAGTGGTATATTCGGTTGCGGCCTTCCTTGATTTCGATTGGGTTGCTGCGGTGCTTCGGGCCTGTTTCGTTCATTCTGTTTCGCTTCTTTGGGGACAAACTGACGTTTCTGATCACCTCCGCTCCATTGGGCTCCTTGCACTTGTGCCATTTTCCGTTTTGCTTCCTGAGTTCGAGTTATCTTGGCCTCGGCCTGTTCCGCCACTAATGCTCGTTCTGCTACTTGCGCATACGTGGCTCCTTGGAGTCCGGCCATGCTTACGTCTCGATATAGCTCCGGTTTTAGGCCCTCGAGGAATCGCTCGATCTTCAGGTCATCCGTGCTCACCATGTGGGCAGCGAACCTTGAAAGTTGTTCAAACTTCCTTATGTACTCAGCTACGGTCATCGTCCCTTGCCGAAGGTTGATGAATTCGCTCATCCGCTGGGCTCGAACTGAGGCTGTATAATACTTGCCTCTGAACAATTCCTTGAAGTGGTCCCAGCTCATTGTGGCAGGGTTCTCAATGACTTGGATCGTGTCCCACCAGTATCCTGCGCTCTCCCTAAGTAGAAACGTGGCACAGAGCACCTTCTCCGCCTCTGGGACTCGGCTGTACTGGAACATGCTTTCAATGGTTCTGATCCAGTCATCAGCAGTGGTTGTATCGGTTGCATCCTCGAAAGTGGGTGGGTTCAGTCTCCGAAATCTTTCTCCCACCAACTCGGCTCTTTCAGCCTGGGTCGGTCCCGTATTCGTGTTGTTCTGCTGGATTAGTTGTTGGATTTGGACGGATTGCTGACGGACTAGTTCTGTCAGCTGAAGGATGATTGCGTCTCGGTTATCGGTAGGGGCTGGGTTTTCTCTATCTTGGTCAGTACTTCTACTTCCCTCACCTCTAATTCTTACCATCTTTTCTTTCTATCCTGGCAGTGCCTATAGTCAGTGAATTCATGCAACACGGAAATTCTCCTAATCATAAAACTTACAGGCAAGGCTGCTTCCGTGCTTTTGGGTGTGTGTACATGGACAGTCTACAGAACCTGTGACCGAAGCTCTGATACCAACTGTAGCGACCCTAGCCATCGCTACCATTTCTATCATCATCCTATGTTACTAACGACGTAATTAAATTACGGAAGTGCACAAATGCGCCTAAAATTTTTCCTTTTTCATAAAGGAAGTCTTTGTACATGTCAAAAGAATACATTTATACGTCAAAAGAATTTTCTTTGAGTTCTAATCTCATGCTAGTCTTAAATACACGGGTAGCGTATACATTCGCATCAAAGAATCCTATGCGCCCGGCCTCACAGGTCATCATCCACGTACACACCACCCCCAAAAGTCGCTCGGAAGCTTCAAAAGATTGCCTTGCCGGCTAGGCGATCACGTACCGTGCTCGCTCGTACCTACAACACATAACGTAAGGGTGAGCTAAAGAGCTTAGTAAGCAGAAACTATATGCATGCAGTGCACGTGTCCTAACTCGCAAATAACATCCGCGTCATTGCATCCTAGATATCACTTTCTTTCTCATTCTCTTCCCTTTCATTATTTTCTTCCCTTTCCTATTTGAGCCCTAGGCTTTTCTATCTCGCTAAGCGCCATCTTATAGTTCATTTCTAATTAGGACATAGACATAAATGACAGGGCACGCATTGAGAGGCCACCCTGTTCACATTTTGTACGGCGCCTTTTCAGCCCGATACGGCCCACATTTGGGAGGCTACTGACGCCTTTTCGGCCCAACGCGGTCCGCACGAGAGGCTAATCACTACTCGTTCATGTGGTTCCTTTTCTGCCCAACGCGGTCCCCATTTGGGAGGTCCATTTTGCCTTTTCGGCCCAATGGGACTCGCCGTTGAGAGGCAACCCTATTCGTCTCTGTGGCTCCTTTTCAGCCCAACGCAGTTCACATTTGGGAGGCCCATATTGCCTTTTCGGCCCAATGCATCCGCCATTTGGGAGGTAACCCCAGTACAGTCGACATTGGGAGGCTATCTTTGCCTTTACAGCCCAACGCGATTCCAAATGTGCCTTTTCAGCTCAATGCAACCTGATACACGGGTGCTTCACACTGGTAGCCCACTCCGAGGTTGCCGACACCCGAGTTTCCCTCGGTGTCGCGTCTTACCTCGGGTCGCACCCTCCAGGTCGCGCTTCCCGTTATAAGGATATCAACCCACAGCATTCAACGGCGCATCATTATCGCCATGGTCGCACTTAACAACTGGGTCGACGACAGTTGCCCATATCGACAACCATACATCGCTCACAGGCGATCCTAACTCATGCACACTCTCGTACCTCATTTTCGTGCTAGTGTGCATGCTCGTGATCATGTCGTGAATCATATGCGTATGCGTGTCATGCCATGAATAGTAAGTAAAACATATCACATAAACTTCACGTTCTGTCATGAGAGCACGTAATCACGTAAGTTTCATGTTCGCACGTAACCACACATAATCACATAATTTATGCGCATACAAGTTATGTGTTGTAGTTGAAGTGAAGCTTCCACTTACCTGGCGTCCGTAGGTTGTTAGCTGGTGGTCCTGCGAAATAATTAATCCATGACCCTAAGCATGAAATTATATCGTCAGTTTCTGCCTAAATTCTCGAATTCCTTATGTGTTAAAATGTTTCACTATAACCTAGATAGATTTTGAAATTGTTAAGTCAAGTCAATTCGTGAAAGTTCTAAATGCTACAAAATTTAAATTCGTGAATTCCATGCCTTAATAGTTCGTGAAATATCATTCATGAAGAATTTTAATCCGCAAAACTACTTTAAGCACTTCCACTTTGCGAATTCTATTACTACTATTTCTCCCTTAATTTACAAAACATCACCTTATATCAATTTCACGAATTCTATTTATCTTATCATATGATCCTTAATTTGTCATTTGAAATGGATTTGCTGCGTTGATATCCGTGACATTCATGACATAATAATAGTATTTTCCAAGCTGGTATAATATTTATTTTATTTTATTCTTATGCCACATAAGGTTGGCCAAGCTCACATGACACTATATTATTTTATTGCTATGCTACCCACTAATTCGTGAAGTTCAATGATATTTGTATTATTTTATTTCTATGTTTGTTCATTACACTACACAATGCTTCGCCAAGCTTGCAAATGGTACTATATATTATTTTATTCATTAAGGCATCGTGACTCTCCAACTTTGCTAGAGCTGTAAAGTGCTCATTGGTTGGTGGACATATGACTCACCATCAAGCTTACCAAATTCATGAACCTATGAAATCGTGAGGTTCATTTGCATATATTATTATTTTATTTCTTTTAGGTTTCGTGATGTCACTTTCCATGCCACATACAATTCGCCAATCATACTATTATTTTATTCTGTCACCCCACACTGATAATTCGCGACATATTTGGGTTCGCCAAGTTCTACTTTGATTGCCCACTTTGATTGCCCACTTTGATTGCCCACTTTGATTGCCCACTTTAATTGCCCACTTTGATTGCCCACTTTAATTGCCCACTTTGATTGCCCACTTTGATTGCCCACTTTGCGAACTCCTTATGACCCGTGAACCTCTCATGGCCCGCGAAGTGCTCCCAATTCGCAAAGTGGGTTCGCAAAGCTCTTCAACCCGCGAAGTGCATGGATCCGCAAAGTGTCATGAGCCCGCCAACTTCAACCCGCGAAGTTCTCGTTGCCTTCGAGTTCGCAAAGTACTTCAATTCGCAAACTTCGTGCGGCCCGCAAAACGTTCTCAGTTCGCCAACTTCCCGAGTTCGCAAAGTGCCTGGGCCCGTAAACTTCAACTCGCAAAGCAGTTTTGCGGCTCCTTCACTTTGCGGCTTCGAGGATTCGCTAAATCAGTTCGCGGCCTTGGACCCGCAAACCTCATACTTCGCGAATCCATGCAAGAGGGGTCTTGAGTTCGCAAAACTCTCGACCCGTGAAGTTTGCCCAAGTCAAGTTCGCGAGTCCTTACCCTCAACTCGCATAAACATTTTTCAATTCGCGAAACTCTAGGCTTAAGAATCAAAAGGTTATCTTTCAAGAACTCGTTAAAGACCGATATGAACTTAAAACCTAAAAAAAATTGCCTTTAGTTTCTAATAAAATCCTAAACATATTTTTCTTGCCTAATAATTCCTAAACATGATAGGTTCGAACTAAGAACACTCATTCCAAGCGAGGAATACACCTTTCGAAGATTAAAACTGCTAAGTTGTAACAAATGGGTATTTTTCGTGTCTATAGTTCCTTAACATGCCTTGTTACCTAATTAGGAGGTAAGGACTATGGTGGAACTCACCTAATCCAAGCTCGTGTGGTTCGAAGCTCGTCTTCTCCTCCGTTCTTGGTCAAGCTCGGGTTTTCCTTTCTATGGGGATTTGTGAACTTTGAAAAGGGCCTTTAGATTATTATCACGTTAGGAGGGATGGTGGTGGGGCATATGGGACGAAAATATCCCTCAAATTAGGGAGGGTTTGTCCTTAAAGTCCCCTCTAATATTTTGGGCCCAAATTGTCTTTATAGCCCAACTAATTATAGTTTACTCTTTAGCCCATAGCCCAATTTTAATTATAGTCCACCTCCCACTCTTAAATATTATTTCCTTAATTTTCCCTTTTTGTCTAATTTTCGAAAACTTCCTAAGTAAATCAGATATTGTAAAAGCCAAAAAAATCGAATGCACCTCCCTCGCAAAGTCGCTGAAGCACATAATTTACCACACAAAATTTCATATAAATCATGTAAGCACGAAATTCACGTAGTCATATAAGCATGGAACGTGTTATGCAAATTTGTGAAATCACGTAAGCATAGAATGTACGCTAATTTACTGGCTAATTAGCCTATGGGGCTCGGGTCTTACATTCAGGGCCCTCTAAACCTTATTCTCATTTATATCATCGATACCATAATAAATACATGCATCATATTAACAACTGCTATTATTTGAAGGATAGTGCCCCCTAATGGGACAATTGAGGAAGTTCCTTGACCGTGGCATCAACCAAGGTCAAGGAGTCTGGGGGATCTGTGCTGATCAAAGGTAGACAACCCCCACCTCTTTTAAGGACCAGCTCCATTTAAAGGCTCAGCCTCAAAACCTAGCTCCGCGCTGGACCCTCAAGCTAGCTCCATACTAGCATCAAGACCTTTGACACCAATGACCTTCGGGTTGGCGGCGTGAATAACATCAACGACCTTATGTGGGTTTAAAGCTCCTGTGATACGACCAATGAAAGAAATCATGTCGCCTAAGGATTTAGATGGCCGAGGGATCAGCAAATCTCCGACCGTATTCCTTGTCCCACCTGGGAGGCACGATGTGGAGCTCGAACAACGAATGACCCTCTAGGCTCTGGCCCTCTCCGACTTTGTACTTGGAACTACCAAAGGACCACAGAAGCAACAATCGAAGGTGTACGCAGATGGATCTGCAACCTTCGGAGACCTGGGACCAGGGACCTCATCTCTAACCAAGAAGGACCGAGCTTAACATCGTCATTACTTCAAATTCCAGACCTCCGACAAGGAGCTCGGATACTGAGCGAGCGGGCGCTATAACCACGCATGTAAGCGAGCGGGCGCTATAAACCACGCATTTAAGCGAGCGGACGTTATACCCCCGCGTCTAAGTGAGCTGGCACTATAACTACGCATTCAAGCGAAGCTGGCGCTATAACCAGGATAAACTAATTATATTCCTGAGACCCACCTTGTCGGGATATGTACATGTTATCATATAATGAAAGGTGCACCATATGATATACTCGATACCAAAGGTCGACGGACCTGCGGCGTACAAAGACATCAAAGACTGATAGTCTGCGACGTGAGATGATGCCAAAGACCGACGGGTCGGCGGTGTACCCGACATCAAAGGCCACAGGTCTGCGACGTGAAAGATGCCCATGAGGGCGTACAAGATGCCGCCGCTGACGGGCTGCGGTGTACAGGACATCAAAGGTCATCAGTAAGGCCTGCGACGTGTATAGGTACCTCAGCGTAGCTGGCGCTATAACCATGGTAAAACGGTGGGGGAGATCCCCACTTTTTAGGACCTTCGGGCCTATATTACTGAATTCGCTAAGGACAAAGAGAGCCTAGCGCAAAGCGACACCCGAGGACAATGAGACGGTCATTGCAACCAAGGGCGTGAATTCGTACTTGGCTTACGAATTGAATAAGCAAGCTGGCGCTATAACCATGCCACAATAAGGATGTTCCCAGAAACATCGCTCAGGTCCCACAATGACAAAAGACAAAAAATAAAGGAGAAAGGGAACTCCGATGTAATACGCGAACATGGGAGTTGAGCTCCCCATACCATTATGCCTCGAAAGAAAACATGACAAAGTATTTCTTACAGGCTATCACCATGATGAAAAAGAGGAGAACTCTATATAAATAGGATGTCCCAGGGAGCTAGAAACAACGTGCGGCAGGACCTGGGATCTCCTTCGAAGTACAAGAGGAGCTCCATCATCAGACCCTGTCAGGTCCCTTCCAGATTCCAAGGACGATGGATGCAACGGCGACGATAAAGCCTAAGGAAAAACGAGCTCCAACAGAGCCCCATAAACATAGGGGAGTTAAGCTCCCCTAAAACATCGCAAGTCCTAAAATGTCCAAAAGGCCTTCCACCAAGTTCCCTGAGGAGTTGGAGACGGCGGGCCAGGACCTCTGCATGCTTCTCTACAGCAGGGAGCCAAAATAAAGGACCCTTGGGAGCCTTCTGATCTCCTTGAAGCACGCGGGATAAGGAAGGTCCCGCATGAATGACTTGGCCTCAGCTCCCAAGGACTCAGCACCATAACCTCCATGAGGTATTGCTTCAGAAGAAGGACAAAATCCGCCAGGCCCTCTGAGAACTTCTTCCCAGCAGCTGTAGAAAGAAGGTGCTGCTGGCAAGACCTAGCACCTTCGGCCTTCGTATTTGCCAAAGCAGCTGCCGATTGCAACTCCCCCATACACGCAGAACACTCATCCCACTCAGTTTTCTCTCTGGCAAAGGAACTTCACGACGTTGCAAAAGTGCTACCTGCTCCTCCAAACTCCGCAGATCCCCCCTATGCCGCTACACCAACGCGGACCTCTCATTCTCCATTTCTTCTTCAGCTCCAAATTTCAATGCAGCTTCCCCAACTAATTGTTCCTTGGCGGCAAAGCTGGCCTGAACTTACTCCAAATGCCCTTGAAGGGCCTGACTACTTTCTTCTGACTCTCAAGCCGACGGCCCACAGATGACAGCGCAACCACCTGATCTATCACCTAAGAACGCAGCAAAAGAAGTTCCAGTAGGGAAAACACCACCAGGAAGAAAAAACCAGACGGCCCAGCACTTCCATCCTTTTTCCTTCTCGAGCTGATCTACGAAAGAGGGGAGGTCCTCTTTTGAAGATATCCCCTGTGAAAACGTTCACTGAGATCCCCCAGCTGTTGCTTCCTGACATTGGCAACTTCTGCTAGCTCCCCCACTCGTTTTGGTGGCACGCCAGCCTTTCTCTTAGCTCCCGAAATAGGAACAACTTCCTGAGCCGCTGAGATCCCCTCATCCTTGGGGGAGCTGGGATATCTCTTCCCGAATGTACCTGGCTGCAGGAATCTCGCAAAGCATGGGAGCTGCGATACGTAATCCGACCTGGGGAACCAGCGAAGTGGCCCTTTCCTCCACATCCGCCAACAAAACATGTCCCTTCAAGAGGTAATGGTGGTAGGGAGGTAAGGCCTAGGGATGGCAGTGGGGCGGGGATTCCCCGTCCCCGCGGGGATCCGCCCCGAAAGGGGCGGGGAATCCCCGAGTTTTTATCCCCGCGGGGCGGGGACGGGGACTGATTTTTCCCCGCGGGGATCCCCGCCCCGTTCCCCGCCCCGCCCCGAACCTATATTATATATTAAAATATATATAATTTCAAATTATAATTTAAATAATAATAAAATAATATCAAAAAATAGATTAAATAATATTAAAATAATACAAATAATATTTAAAAATTATAATTTATATAATATTTATAACAAAAAATATCCAAATTTATATATTATATTAAAAATATTATATTTTTTAAAAAAATATGAATCCCCGCGGGGATCCGGCGGGGACGGGGACGGGGACAGTTTTGTCCCCGAATGCATCGCGGGGACGGGGACGGGGATTGGATCCCCGCCCCGAACCCGCCCCGTTGACAACCCTAGTAAGGCCCCTCTTACTATTTTACTCTAATTTACTTTTTGTCCCAAAAAACAAATTAGAGTAGGGGAGTGGTTGATACGGACTAGAGTAGATGGGCCGAAAAACAAATAATAGAAGAGGCCCAGTAAGCCCATGAAGAGGAAGAGCCCAGAATGAAGTACAGAATCGGACCTGGGAGAAAGGACCTGCGAAGGTCCCCCGGATATAGGCATTATCCGGACAAAGGAGGGAAGACTTTTGGGTACTTCAGGACGATGGGACATCAGAAAAGAGGAAAGGAAGTCACAGAGACACGTGTCGACCATGGATGGGGCAGTATCACTGTGGGAAAAGCTGTAGCCACTTGCAGGCTGTCATTCAGTCAACATTCGTCACTGTTCATTGTACCATACCAGTCACGTCCCCTGAAATCCTGGGATATTACTTGGGAAGGCTGTTGGGAGCTGCTATAAAAGGAGGGACTTAGCCATTTCTCACAACAACGATTCTTATTCTATCACTTTCTCACACACAAAAAACACCTAGAAATCTCTCTTTCTCACTGTAATAGTTCTTTTCCACTAGATCTTTAACCTATATGAGCGAAAGTGAGTTGTGAGCATGTAATTCTCCCAGGTATAGTGAAAACCAGTTTTAGTGCCCCCGTGGACGTAGGATCTGCAAAGATCCGAACCACGTAAATCCTTGTGTTATTTCGTTTACGTCTCCAAGCAGGTCCCCTGCATTCCAAACACATTCAAACAGGTCCCCCCATGTTCCCAACGCGTCCAAACAGGTCCCCAACGTACCAAATATGCTCCCAGACAGATCCCCAATGTCCCAAACAGGTCTCCCAATACGCCCCAATGTCCCACAAACGTCCCAGACAGGTCGCCAATGCCCCAAACAGGTCCCCATTACGTCCCCATCGTAAAGACAGCACCTTACGCCCTTAAAAACTTCCAATATTCATTCTCCGGCTATATAAATTCATTTTCCCACACTTATAAATTTCGTTGATTGGGTTTGCCCCATATCAGTTATTATATTATATAATCATCTCATAATCCAATGCTGGAGCTGGACTATATGACCTGGCGAAAAAATATTTTCACACAAGCATATATGTGAGACAGAAATAAGATGGACAATGAGTAAAAACCATTGCAAATCAACTCCGTGCAGAGAGTAGACATAGGTCATAGATTCGTTCTTGAAGAGAATGTGTCTGGTCTCATCCATAACAAACATTAAAGCCGGCATTTGCGACATAATAGTACTGGAGATACGTTTACAAGGAGCAGAGAACCCATCCTTCATTACAAGGTTAGTACTGGAGATTCATTTTACATCTGCGAGAGCAAGTCGAGGCCATATGAAAGAACACCAGGAATGATCATATGATAAAAATCTTGAAAATGAATGGCCATTTGCACATTGCCAGCAGCAAGATGAAAGGCTCAAGAGACCAGCTTCCGAGGGTTGAGCGATATCTCTTTCGCACTTAAGCAATACTCTAACAAACTCATTTGCACTTAAATTTCCATCTCTATTTGTGTCGAATAGGGGTGGTTCGGTACGGTATACCGTAACAAAACTGTGATACCGTATACCGTACCGAAATTTCGGTATCTAAAAAAATCATACCAGTACCATACCAAAATTTCGGTACACCTTAAATTTCGATACGGTATCATACCGAAATTTCGGTATGGTATCGGTATCATACCTTCTATACCATTCACACGGAGGGTTTTTTACCATGCATGTCTCGCAACTCGTTAATTCGTTGTTTTGGAATTTTTAATCAAGTCAAACTCCTTAGGCCCCATTAAGATAGATTATTAATACCAAATTTTTCAAAATAAAAAGATTTTTAACCTTAAATAATTTACATATTTTAGCCAGTCTCCTTAGTAAGACAAAAAACTTACATAACCACAAAATACAACTTTATATACAGATTAATTAGAACGAAGCGGCTATATTTAAAAAATTAGTGAAGATTAACAAAAAGTAATTGCATTGCATCTTCACGCTTTCAAAATTCTTAAAAAAACATTAAAAAAGCAAAAATTAAACGTTACTTGAGTTACATAAGTAAAATATGGTGGGCCTAATCTTAGAAAGTTGTGTATAAGTTAATAATTTATGGGCTAAATAAGTTTATGAAGATCCTTAATTTTTCATTTTATATTTTTTGAAATAATATAATATATGTAGGTGTGTATATATATATAATATATTAAAAATTTTAGTATTTCGGTATTCGGTATAATCGGTATACCTAATTTTAAAAACTTTCATACCATTACCGTACCGAAAATTTTCGGTACGGTATCATACCTTACCAAAAACTTCGGTATACCAAAATTTTCGATATTTTCGATACGATTCGATACGATAAGGACGGTATTTCGGTATTTTGATATTTTTCCCCAGCCCTAGTGTCGAATACATGGAAAATCATCTCAATCACGTCTGTCAGTGAGGGAAGTACCACAGACCTGTGAGTAACCACCAGGTAGTAGATAAGAAGAGCAGTGATGCAACTCTGGGTAAGAATAGCCACCATGAGAAATGATGATGAGTGGACCACAGAAATGCTCGTCGAAAGCATCTGATAAAAACAGTGCTTAACGATTAACCTTATACTCGAATGTCTAGTTGCAAGCATTGTGGACCAACCACTTCACGTAGCAATAATTTAGTGAAGAAACAACTCACAGGCAATGAAAAGCTAAAAGCAACAAGAAATGGAACAGATAGGCCAGAGCCACTAAGTGAATGCTCTCTTAGGCAGTAATACATACAACGTGCAAAGCCTTTGAATCTATGCAACCAAGAAGAAGAAACTGGATGCAAACATGAAGTACGACTAATCACCTGTTTACCAGCTCACTGTAGATCTTTCTTGGTCAACAACCCATTTACATGACCAAAACTGAGAAGAGCCAGAGAGAAGGGCTGCAAATCGCTCCGTAGATCAGCAAAGCTTTTAAATTCCTCAGGAGTGATTCGAATACACCTAAGATGAAATTGTCAAACTATACCGACCCATTGCTGTCAAGGTCAAACATCTTGAATGCCACGGAGAAGCTCGATTCTGGTATCACGAGAAGCGTAACGAAGAATAAGTACCTATCAAAGATCATTAGAAGGTTTTTATTGGGTTTATGAATTAGTGTTCACTACAAAATTAAACATAATTTAGATACGCATATAACGTAAAGAAAAAAAGACTGCATTTTGTTAAGAGTCTTTAATTAGTATTGATGCCGTCGAAAGTCGACCTACCGCGAAAATGTATTAACGAGCGTTTCCCCGCCTGATTTCCGCCGTGCGTCTCGGCTGAGAACTGTTGGACAAGGTGAATTTTGGGGGTCGTTTGCCCTTTTGCCTTAGTCAAGAGGGTAGTTCCATTTTAAGGTAGTGTGATGTAAAAATGGCAGAGTAACGGTATATTGTCGGAAAAAACGTACCTGGACTATGAGATTCTTGGTGGTATTTATAGTGTTGCGAGGGATGTACTTGGTCTTTGACAGTTATTCCCCACGTTTGGCGTCCCTTGGCGGTTTCTTCCACACCTGGTGGTCACGTGCACGAAGTTGGCGGAAGCCACGGTCTAATATCGTCGGGCATCTTCTCTTAGGGCGTTGGTATGTGATAGTTCCCTTCGGGCTCCTTCCGTACGTGACCTCCCCTTAGTGCCTTCGGCTCCCCGATTCTTCCTCCCCTATGTATATCCCCGAAGAGGCAGGGGTCTTCGAGGGATCCCTGGTTCGAGATACTTCGAAGGGAGTTCCGCCTTCCCCTCAGGTCGGGGTCTCAAGGTCCTACTCCCGATTTGAGCATTCGCCTGAATATCCCGAAGGGACATCGTGCGCAGTCTACGCCCAGCCTGGGCGGGGTGTTCTCCCCGTCGAGGTATTTTGGCAGGTGGGGTGGGTTGCGCCAATCGGGTATTTTGCCGCGGTGGGGTGAAACCCCGGGGGTAACAAGTATTATTATTATATTAAGTTTTGTTTATTAGTAGTTTAAGTTTGTATTTTAATTAGATTTGATTTAGATTTAGTACTTGAGATTTCTTAGGAGTTTAAATATTAGTTTTAGTCCTATATATAGGCGTCAGTCTCGTAGAAGACAAGTATCGGGGTTTGAGGAAAAGGTTGGGGCCGGAGTTTATCTCTCGGTTTGGCTATTAGGAAAGCTATTAGGAAAGCGTTTGTTCTTCGTTTTCTTCGTTCGAGATTAATAAAATTATATTTAGCATATTCGCGTGTCTATCATCGTCTTAACTCTAACAAACTGGTCCGACCTGCCGCGCCATAGTCGTCACTCGTCCATCAGACGAGCGTTTCGAAGGGTTAGAGAAGACCGTGGAAGCACTAAGTACGCAGATGAAGGAGGTGTTAGCACTATTAAAGGCAAAAACCACAGAACCACACCCGCCACCAGAAGTCGTCACCAAGGGGGGTGACTCTCTAGCGGCGATGGTCCAACGTCGCGTGGAACTACCATCGTTTAACGGCACGGATCCCCATGGTTGGCTGGCCCAAGCTGATCAATAATTTTTCCTCAATAAAATTCCAACGACTCAGTGGATCTCGTGTGCGATGATATGTATGGAGGAAACGGCAAGACCATGGATTCGGTGGTTATTGACGACCCAACTTAATATCATGTGGGAGGTTTTCACACGAAAATTGATCGATACTTTCGACAACCAATATGCGGGTCGCCGGGTGCAACGACTCGCAAGCGTTCACCAAACTGGCCCAATTGATGAATATTCACGAATTTATCCCCATGGTGTCGCATTTGCTCAATATCCCGGCCTATCAGCACTTGGATTTCTTCTTGATGGGTATGCATACAACACTTAGAGACGAGGTTTCAATTTTAAGCCCATATTCAGTCGAAAATATGGGGAAGTACGGGCTCAGGCGGTGGAGTAGCTAGCGACAAATATCGGATCTGAACAGTTGAACATCGATGGATAAACGATGGCAAGCGTGGTAAAGCTGACCAACTAAACATACTGAAACTGAACAGTTTCGTTGATGTGCTATCACGAAGACGCATAAGAGCAACTCCAGTTGTATCTGGAAAAAATGGAGTAGTGCAATGATACTGCAAATCCTGACGCATGGGTCGCATACCTTTTTTTTACGGTCACGAACTATCCCCACAGAGTCCGGCTATGGGCTAACCGCCACACACTCCAGATGTGGAACTAACCCTCGGGGCTAGATGCATACGTTCTAAACCCACCCGACAACGATAGTCATGTGCCTAAGGCCCATGGGGACTTCTCAAAGGAAATGTGAGATTTGGGATTCGATCCCTTGACCTCATAGCCACATGACTTTTGAGGCCTCCCCTCAACCATTAGGCCAAGGGGTCATTGGCGGGTCGCATACTTTCTCATACATAAAACGCATCGATGTGTTTGCATCGTATAGGATGTGTTTGTATTTTTCTATTTGCAAAAAAATCTTTTATATATTCCATTTATTATAGAAGTCTTATAAAATAAAAAATAAATAAAAAATATATAAAATTTGTTTTTATTTGTATACAAGCCCTTGTATATGTTTTTATTTCTACAAAATTGCATATAATTTTTTAATTTTTTGTTTTTGAATTTGTAATACAATAGTAAATATTATATTGAAAATTTGTAAAGTAAGTGGGTAGTATTGAAAATAAATGAAAGTTGGTATAAAAGAGAATATTTCAAAAATTACTTTTGAGTTTGGAAATGAGTTCTTCGGTTGGAGATAAATTACTGTATTTTGAGTTTGAGAATGAGTTTGCGTCGGTTGGAGATGGTCTAAAGTAGTTGCTTTAACCGAGGAGAGACTCGCGATTTAACCGAAGAACAGTTTCTGGGATTAATTTGTTTTGCGTGCGTGACGAGGAGAGACCTGTCGAGGTGAAATAAAAATAAACAAATCGTATTTAAGTTTAGAATTTGATGAGGTCATCATCCACTTCAACATTCAAATCTGAAATGGGCTTCGGGTTGGATGTGATCATTTTTACTTCAATCGGGTTGGATATTTGGACACATATATTTATATTGTCCATTTATCTAAAATGGGCTTCGGAAAGAGGACACTACTCTACTTTTCAAAAGCCTAGTCAACACATTGACCAGTCTAAATGAATGGATCTGACATACGTGCACGCTTTCTCTTTTACTCCTTGTTTCTTTCAGTATATCGTCGATCACTGGATCTGATTAATACAACAGAGCAAACGACTCCCACGATACTGTATCAGTAGCTGTATGATCGATTTCTTGCTTGCCACCGGTTCAAAGACTTGTATTTCTTCGTATACCGAAGTATGTTATATGCATATATTTGCTGGTTTTACTCGTTTCCGTAAAAGCTTTAGATTATTAATACCCTCACTTCGCGCCTGCATTCGTTCAACGTGGATTGTGGTTGTCTCTAGGTAATTTACATTTACGGAGAAGGGTCTCAAGGGCTTAGCTTTCTAATTATGTCGTTTTGCTATGCTTTGGTTAGCTTTGCTTCTGCGCTTTTAAACATAGCTCAGCGGCAATTTTTTACTGGTTAATGTGTGCTCATAATCTATGTTTGTTTATAGCTTGAGTGCGCATTGTCATTGATTAATTTTGCATCAATGAGATACATTTACTACAGTTTTGATGCTCTTAAAAAAAATGCAGTTGTGATTTATCGGCGGGAACGGCTCTGATTCAGTATTTATGTTGTGCACGCTGATCGATAACATGGGGTTACTATGCAGTAGGCAACGATACGACCGAGCTGATTTGGAAGAGAACGAGCAGGTCAATTACTTCTTTTTATCTCTTTCCATTTATCAAGTAGATTTCTTCTTTCTGAAGTTATATTAATGTTATGAACTTCTCCAGACTGCTGAAATAGAAAGGCGAATTGAACAAGAAACGAAAGCAGAGAAACACATTCAGAAACTTCTGTTGCTTGGTAAATTGAGACAGAAATTGATTTCCTAATGCAAGTTTTCACATTTATTTTAGTCCCCTGGCTTCATTCTAGCATCTCCATTGCATCATCACAAAGCTATAGTTCAAGTTCATCGTTAGATATTGTTTTTCTGGCACTTTATTTGCAGACAGCCCTTTTGCTTTTGGAAGTTTATCTTCCCAATCTTCTGGATTCTTAATTCTGTTAATATCTTAATAGTTGTAATTAGCATATGTTTGTGAGACTCAATTACTTGTGATCCATCCATATTCATTTTGAATTATGAATGAACAGAACTGGTTACATCTATTTATGGACCTATTTTTCTTTGTATCTGATAGTCATGGAAATTTTCTGATACGTGATTTAGGTGCTGGAGATTCTGGCAAGTCCACCATTTTCAAGCAGGCAAAATTTATTACCATTGTCACCATGCGCATATAACTGCACTTAGGAGTTGATGACTCAATTATCTAACTTTCCGAATCACCTTGCAGATAAAGCTTCTTTTTCAGGGTGGCTTTGATGAGGCTGAGCTGAAAAGCTATATTCCGGTCATCCATGCCAATGTTTATCAAACAATTAAAGTATGAAATACACACACACACACATACATACACACGCACAAACACACACACACATATATGACAGGATGCGCTAGTTGTTTCCATCTGTATTTTCCACAATAGCATGAAACAGCAGATTTGGCAAAAGTTTTCTCGTCGAGTAGTTATTGTAATACTGGAAGTTCATGGATCTTGATTGAAATTATTCCTTACAGATATTATATGATGGAGCAAATGAATTGTCCCTAAGCCCAACAGAATCGTTAAAGTTTTCTGTATCTGAAGAAAATAAGGTTCGAAAATTCGACTTGTTCTCAGTTGTAAAGTTGTCATTCTTTTCAGGATATTATTTTCATGAAAAATGTTTGTGGTTGTTTAAAAACTCATTAGAATTTCTTTTCTGATAGCCAACGTTAATCCTTTGTCCTTTTCACTTTATCAGATAAATGGAGAGACACTGTCAGAAATTGGTAGTAGATTGGAATATCCCCCTTTGACGAAAGAGCTCGCTAATAAGGCTGAAATTCTTTGGAGAGATAGTGCAATACAGGTTGTGTTGTACATCATGAAAGATCTTTGTTAATATCTTTCAAATAATTATTAAAAGAGTTTCTCCAAAATATTTTTGGTAGGAAACATATGCCCTTGGTAATGAACTTCAGGTTCCAGATTGTGCCCATTTTTTTATGGAAAATTTACAGAGGCTATCTGACCCAAATTATGTTCCAACAAAGGTATTACTACCGAAAAAATTGGATACATTGGCTGAGTTTCCGCTCAAAACATACAACACAGGTCTTACTGATGAATGATGTGTTTTCATATGTTATAATGTAGGAAGATATTCTTTATGCCCGGGTGCGGACAACCGGTGTTGTCAAAATCCAGTTCAGGTTATTGTTTATCGCTGCTGTGAATAGAAGATTTCGTTTCTTTTGCAGACTACATATGGTTTCAATCCATTCCATAAACAAATTAGACCATGTGAAACATATTAGTACCATAGTTTTGCTTTTAAACTACTCTCGGGGTGAAACATTAGTGTAAAGTAAGGATTTGAAATATATACTTTTTTCTATCAACTTTACTTCCAGCCTAAGAATCATTTGGATGTAAAGAGGCAATATATCATGAAAATCATGTGTAGCAGTTCTGTTTACTCCGATGTTGCAGCCCCGTTGGAGAGAACAAAAAAAGTGGAGAAGTATATCGCCTATTTGATGTTGGAGGGCAAAGAAATGGAAGAAGAAAATGGATTCATCTATTTGAGGGTGTTACAGCTTTGATATTCTGTGCATCTTTAAGCGAGTATGTCCATTCTTATTGCCTATTCTGCCGTCTCTATAATATGATCACAGCTGTTATGTTGCCAACTGCTCTAACTTTTAATTACCATGCTTTCATCTTGACCATGGAAAATGGCTATGCTAACTTGCTAAATTCCTTCAAGAGAAAATGTGACTTTATAACCTTTTTGTGGCGACATAGTGTGGCTAGAGTTACAGGATACAGAACTTGTTGATAGGTGGGCAAAAATATGCTAATAGAATCACAATATAACTTATTCTTGGTTTTACAAATGTCTTTCAGGTATGATCAGTTTCTTTTTGAGGATGATACCAAAAATCGGATGATAGAGACAAAAGAACTCTTTGAATGGGTCCTCAAGCAACCTTGCTTTGAGGTAATTTTTCATGTGACACTTTATTATTTTTCACAATGCTTTCCCTTTGTCGATCACCTTGTGATCTTTTTTGGGTTTTCCCTTTGCAGAAAACTTCTTGCATGCTATTCCTCAACAAATTTGATTTATTTGAAAAGAAGGTTCTGAATGTAAGTTTATAGATGATTGTTTTGACCTTTTAAACTTTAGAGCCTTTGCCTGGAATTTTGATCACAGGTTCTTGAATGAAGGTCCCTTTAAATGTATGTGAGTGGTTTAAGGATTACCAGCCGGCTTCAACTGGGAAACAAGAAATTGAGCATGCATATGAGTAAGCGCATCCATAAAGAGTTCTAGACTATGGGCTAAAAAAAAAGGAATTCGTGCATGATTTATGCAATTCTTCAAGTTCATTGAAAGTTATTTTTAGTTAAGCTTGACGACTCCATAACGTTTTTCTTTCAATGTGATCAACTCACAATCATACTTTTTCGATCAGGTTTGTTAAGAAGAAATTTGAAGAACTGTATTTCCAGAACACTCCTCCGGATAGTGTTGATCGAGTTTTTAAAATATACAGGACTACTGCCTTGGATCAGAAACTTGTGAAGAAAACATTCAAACTAGTAGACGAAACCTTAAGGAGGAGAAACCTATTTGAAGCAGGACTATTGTAATTCCTTACCCACTTGGTGAGTTGAGCAGCAGAAGCATCAATGGTAGAAACTTCTTTTGTTTAAATACTTGCACTGACATCATATTACTCTTTTGCATTTCTTCGTCTGTAAATTTGGCAGCCATGCTGTAAAGAATCTTAATTCTTTCGAGCAACACATCCTCCATACACTTGTTTCTGCTTGTATTTTGCTTAGTAACCAACCCTGAGTTGTTAAGTATGTTGTTGCTCTGACTATTCTTCGTCGACGTTTCTCAGTAACCGATTTTTGTTGGCCATGAGGTAGGAATTGATATGATTAACATCCTATATGTGGTATTAGTGACCTGATCTCGTCTTCCCATTACATACCAGTTGCTGTGGCACGTACGTTGTTCGCATAGCATCTGAATGTAAGATAATTAATGGGTCGCCTAGGCAGGAGGATTACTTCACCTTAGAGATGGAGCGAATTCGCAATATGTGACGAGGATTGCTTTCTTATTTAGTGTGGAATAGGGTTGCAAATGAATCGAACTTCTTTTGGTTCGATTCGCGATTCGATTCGAAATTTTAAGATTCGAATTCGAATATTTAGAATATGAATCCGAATAAGAATATTTTTTGATTCGAGAAATATACGAATACGATTATGAAATCACAATATTCGATTCGAATATTAATTGAATTATTCGATTCGATATATTTATTAATTTTAATATGAAATATTTATGGTATGACAAAGATTTTTAAAAATAAATCAAAAGAATAATATTTATTAATCTAGACGTTTTGTTTATTTCTAATGGTAAAGAGTAGAATTCACTTCCACTATAAATAATTAATATTTATGTGTAAATAATTTTCCTTTCAATAAACTGCATTCATGAAATAAAAGGTAATAAATTAAAACTACATTATTATTGATGGAGAACAAAATTTTAAGAAATTATACAATTTCTAAGTTTTTTTTTTCACTCTCAAAGGAGTGCCAATACATAATATTACAATTCAATATATATTTTAAATATAATAATATTTATCTTTATTAATTGTAAAGATAAAGACTCAGATATAATCCATGTTCAAGTATTCGAATATTCGATTCGGATATTTCCGAACACGAATAAGAATCGATTTTATGATTCGATTAAATATTCGAATATTAGTATTCGGATTCGATCGTCATCCGAAGACGAATTATGATTCGATTAAATATTCGAATATTCGTATTCGGATTCGATTGTCATATGAAGACGAATAGAATATTATAGTATTCTACTCGATTCAATTCGTTTGCAATTGCAACCCTAGTGTGGAATGTGGAAATCGGAAATCTGAAACATATGGGCCAACTAGTTAAAAACAAAAGGCCGAAGCCCGTCTATCCAACACATATCTGGAAATTTCATTTGGAGGAAAAGGGACCATGGTGCAAAATCCTTTCTATTGTCCATCCATTTAATCTATCTACCATCATTCATTATCCCTTCCGTTCCGATAGCTCTACTGCAAGTGTAACAGGCAGGGAGGCAGGCATACTATCGCGTAGAGAGAAGAGAGAATGAATATCTGTTGCTCTACTTCGAAAAACGATGAGGGAAAAGAACAGATCTTTCCGAATCCTACGATGCTTCCACTTTCGTTTCAACCATTGAACTTTATCCACACCATCCCATTATTCAGACAACCGAACCCCAACTTTCCTCTGCTGTTGGAAGCTTCCAAAGCTGTTTGTCATGTTCAGGAGTACATTTCTCGTAACGTTGATAAATGTCTGAAGCTTGTGGAGAAAATCGCGTCTCATCATGGGTTTCTTGAGAGAATTACGAGGACCCTGTCTTCTCATCTTCAGGCAAGAAACTTTCAGGTTTGTGTCCTTCATTGATGACTTAGCTAATGCACTGACTGTGGCCCTTCCTTAGCGAACCTATTATGGTCATGCTTCAGATTTATTTGTAGCATTTCTTTCTTCAATCAGATTCCGCGCCTTAATCCTACGGTTATGGTGCCATACGGTTCAAGCTTTGCTGCCATTCTACCTGGTGATTCCGTTGCAGGAATAGTAGTTACTAATGGGATTTTGAACTTCTTGAACATATACAACACTTTGTTAGTTGTCAGGCTTGTTCTAACTTGGTTCCCAAATGCTCCTCCAGCAGTTGTAAGTCCCCTCAGGTAAAAGAGAAAAACCGATCATTTTCTCCTTCTTAATCAATTTTTATGGATATCTTGAAACTAGCAACTCATCAAGCATAAGTGTTTTTCTCAGCACTTTGTGTGATCCGTACCTAAACATATTCCGAGGAATCATCCCACCCCTTGGAGGGACGCTGGACCTTTCGCCTATATTAGCATTTCTCGTTCTAAATGCCTTCACCAGCACGGCCTCTGCTTTGCCTGCTGAACTTCCATCCTCTAGTCCAGGAGTTGTTGCCTCTCCTACAATGGCTTCTAATCTTACCGCAGCGCAACAGAAGTGGATCAGAAGGCTTTCAGGGAAAAAATTCTAAATCATCTACAATTTAGTGGGATGAGTTGTGCATTTTCTGCTTTTGGATATTCGGATTTGTGCTGTATTCTTTAAGATATGTGGTTGGTAAAAAAATTCTGATAAAAGGATCCATCGACTCGTGCAATGACATATGCGTGTTATTACCATCAGGTGTGGTCTGGCAAAAACCAGCTAATCCTTTGCACAAAACGCTACTCTTGTTGTGGGGGAAATTAAGTAATAGACAAAGTTCGCAGCTTTCCTTAAAAATTTCCATTGCAGATTATAGTAGTAGCATTGCAGAATCTAGGGGTGTTCATTCGGTAATAATCGAACCGAACTTTCGGCTCCGAAAGTTCGGTTAGAGAATTTCATAAACCGAAAACCGAACCGAAACAATTCGGTTCGGTTTCGGTTTTACCAATTTTCTTTTTCGGTTGGTTAACCGACCAAAACACGAATTTTAATAAATAAAAAATAATATTAATATGATTTAAGTTATAAATTTTTATTGTCATATATTTATCTGTATAAAATTTTTACTTACCCCAAATTTTCCATATTTTATTAAATATATTAATTTTATTTACGGGAATCTACACATAAATACCCAATACAAAACTAAAAAGCCACTTAGGTACCTTGTCAGACATATTTTATAGCTAGGTACCCACTTGAATAAAAATTTTACACTTAGGTACCTAATCACCTAAGATTACCAAAATACCCTTATTTCTTTTCTCTTTTCAGTTTTTTTCTGCAAAATTCGAGCTCCATCCCCGTCGACGAATTTCCGTCTTGCCGACCACCTCCTTCCGCTCGTTCCGGCGCCGGACATTGATCGACGAGCCTCTTGAAAGTTGGGTTCTTGATTTTCTTGATTTTGGGTCTTGATTTTGTCAGGTAACTTTTCTTTTGCAAAGGGTTTGGTTAGTCGATTTTACGCATTTGTTCAAGGTTTAGCCCAAATTCGGGAGCTCAATGCGCTCCAAGAGCTCGATATAAGGGTGGAATGTTAGGATTTGGTAGTTATTGAGGCTAATCCATCGAGATTTTGGGTTTTTTTAAGAACTGTTACGACGTACCATTTGTTATGTATATTACGTACCATTGTTTGTTGTTTTACCGTACCCAAATATATTATGTGATACAGTCTGATTGGACATTTATGTTATGCAGTATCTTTGTGTATTTATATTATGTACCATGTAACCTGTCTATATGGTACCAAAATGTCCTATTATGCAGTACCAATCTAAACTATACAACGTACCATTTATAAAGGTTGCCATATTATATGAAAATATAGCATCTGCAAATTCCGTTGGTGAACTTATTTGCAATGTGTGAGTATAAAAGGGAGTCTTCCTTACTATTAATCATGAAGCAACGACGCTTATCGATATATACGTATTCCTCCAAAGAAGGTGGTCAAATATCGATTCCCGGCATGCCATTTATCTACTGTAATGTATGCAAACATGGTACCCTAATATATGCCAACATGGTACCCTAATATATGCCAATTTGGTACTGTAATATATGCAAATTTGGTACCGTAATATATGCCAATTTGTTACTGTAATATATGCCAACATGGTACTGTAATATATGCAAATTTGATACTGTAATATATGCCAGTTTGATACTGTAGATATGCAAATTTGGTATTGTAATATATGTCAGTTGGTATCGTAATATGTCAATTTGGTACGGTGATATATGTCAGTTTGATCCCGTAATATATGCAAATTTGATATTGTAATATATGCCAGTTTGATATCGTAATATATGCAAATTTGATACTGTATTATATGCCAGTTTGATACCGTAATATATGCAAATTTGGTACTGTAATATATGCCAGTTTGGTACCGTAATATATGTCAATTTGGTACTGTAATATATGTCAGTTTAATACCGCAATATATATACAAATTTGATATTGTAATATATGCCTGTTTGATACCGTAATATATTCAAATTTGGTACTGTAATATATGTCAGTTTGGTACCGTTATATATGTCAATTTGGTACTGTACTATATGCCAGTTTGATACCTAAATATATGCAAATTTGATATCGTACTTTATGCCAGTTTGATACCATAATATATGCAAATTTGGTACTGTAATATATGCCAGTTTGGTACCGTAATATATTTAAATTTGGTACTGTACTATATGCCAGTTTGATACCGTAATATATGCAAATTTGATATCGTAATTTATGCCAATTTGAATGTAATATATGAGAACAATGAGATGGGCATATATGCCAATAAAGTACTGTAATTAAAGCCAACAAGGTACTCTAATATATGCCAACAAAGTACTGTAATATAAGCCAACAAGGTACTGTAATATAAGCCAACAAGGTACTGTATATAGGCAAATAAGGTACACTAAACATACCACGGATGGTACTGTATCGTTTCAGAAATAGGTACCGTATAAATTAAAGTAAGTTTGAATTTAAGACTTGGCTATATTTCATCAGAAACGAAGCATTTAAGAAGATGTTGATGTGGAGAAATAAAGAGACAATTTCTGACGTTTTTCTGTAATGACTGGACATATTTATGACATTTTTCTGTCATGAGTGGATAGATTTCTGACGTACGAGGTATTAAATCAAAAAGACAGCTCATCTGACAGGTCATTGGCTTTCATAAAATGTTTGATGTCATATATAATTTTGGGTACTACAACCGTGTCTGAGATGGTACGCTTACAATAAAAGAATAGGTACACCTACAAAGCTAAGTAAGGTACGTCGTCCCTTAAATATGTGATACGTCATATTAGGGTTAGTATTTTTCGAGGTCGTACGAATTAGTTTTTCATCTGGAACCACCCTAAAACACTAATATAGAGTATTAGTTATGTTTCAGATCAAATTAGGTGCATTAGGCCTTACACGCAAGAATTAAACTTTCGAACTCCAAGATTCATTAGAATATAATGATAGAAGCAAGAACATCTTACAACATAATTTGAAAAATCTGGTGAGTCCTACATGTGCATTTTTTTATATTTTTTTATTCATGTTATTATTGTTAGGTATTGTCAAAATCATGCAGAACAACGTGATTCGCTTAGGAATCTATTTATTTCCGATTGTATAACAAATGGTACGGTATACTTGCATATTAGGGTACAATATATGTATACATAGCGATACGGTAAACCTGCAGATTATGGTACTATATATGTAAATGATAAGGTACCTTACTGTACAAGATAAGCTATCTTACTGTACACAGATAAGGTACTTCATATATTCTATTTATGGTACGGGACATATACACATAATGGTACGGTTAACCCGCATATTATGGTACTCCGTATGTAAAAGATATGGTACGGCAATATGAAAGACAAGGTACTTCATATCTTCTATTTATGGTACACCATATATTTACATAACGATACGGTTAACCTGCATATTATTGTACTCTGTATGTAAACGATATGGTACGGTAATATAAAAGACACTATACTTCATATCTTTTGTTTATGGTGCGCTATATGTTTACATAATGGTACGGTTAAAGTGCATATTATGATACTCTTTATGTAAAATATAAGGTACGATCATATAAAAACATATGGTACTGCATAAAATACGGACAGTCTCATAGAACTACACAACACAACACAATACCTGGCAGTAACCGTCCTCACACAAAAAACCAACATAAACAACCACGAATCTCCAAACATTCTCGTCCCCAACTCAAATAATGGTACGCTATATAGTTAACATGCATATTATGGTACTCTTTATGTAAATGATAAGGTGCGCTAATGTGAAAGACAAGGTACTTCATGTCTTCTGTTTATGGTACGTTATATATTTATATAATGGTACGGTAAACCTGCATATTATGGTACTCTGTATGTAAAAGATAAGGTACGCTAATATAAAAAGACATGGTACTTCATAAAATACGAACAAGTCTCCAAACATAAGATAACTTAAAAGAAATAGATCAACTGGGGCCGGTTAACGAAATAGTATCACAACCGCAAAGTCTCCAAACAATATCACAACCAAGTCTTCAAACATAGCATAAAATAGATCTAATCTAGTCTCCAAACAGTCTCCAAACATAGCAGAACTACACAACAAACATAAAAGAGAAAGTCTCCAAACATTCTCACAACCAAGCCAAATAAATTAACGAAATAGATCTAGCATATAACTGTGCTCGTCACGTAAAATGCGAGCAGCCATAGAAGCACGAACAGATCTTTTTCGGAGGCATTTCTGCAAAAAAAAAAAAAATTGTTATTAATACCATTTTATTCACACACTTATAGTAGATCAAAACAGAGAAGGATGACAGCTGGAAGAAAGATCATATGAGTTCCGCGGTGCCTTTGGTGCCATTTCTGCAAAAACAAAACTGTTAGCGAGTAATGAAAAAGCAGTGCCATTTTATTCACACACGGCGTACCAATTTGCCCAACACAGATGGTACCAAATGCATTTATCATGTAGTACCAAATAATCAACATAATGAGTACCAAATTCGAAACCTAACATTATCCACAAATCAATTGACAAATCCTGATAAAAACACAGACTAACAAATGTTAGATCATCTCAACTAAATATCAAAAGTCGTGATGAAGATAAACCACCATAAATGCTTAAACTCCACGAATAACGACAAAGGTAAACTAGATACGTGCCTATGGATTCTCCAAAGAGTTCACACACAACATCAAATTAGCATGTAGTACCAAAAGAAATTGACCCATTCGAAAAAACTCAAATCGGTCACAACAAATCGACCCATTCGAGAAAACCGAAATCGACCACAGTAAATTGAACCATTCGAGAAAATGCAACTCGAAGAATCCCAAATCGACATCAATAAATGAAATCATTTGAAAATACCCAAATCGACAACAACAAGTCGAATCCATTCGAAAAACGCGCACAAATAGTTACGAACATTAACAGAAACGTCTATCCCAACCCACCAAACACACACCGAATGATTCAACGACAATACACGAATTTTTGTAAAAAAAACCAAACTTACTTAACTTCCTTCTCGGTGAACGACTGCGACGAATTCGAGCGGCGTTAGAACGGTGGTGATGGCCAGTTGCAACGAGAGTAGCTTCGTCGCTTAATTCGGGAAGCACAGACAAATTTTTGGGAAGGCTGTCGCTTAGGTTGTGTGTGTTTGTGCTCGATGGTGTGTGTGGATTTGTTAGTTGGTAAAGTTGTAATAAGTGACTTTTTATAAGGGTATATTCGTCAGTTAGGTACCTATCAGTAAAAATTGTTTCAACTAGGTACCTACAGAAAAGATTATACTGACAAGGGACTGATTTGTTGTTTTTTTATTGATCTAGGTATTTAAGTGTTGAAACCCCTTTTATTTATATTATAAATATATATTATCATATATATATTTGCATAAAAATATTCATTTACCTAATATTTTCCATATTTTTTTAAATTTGTGGATATATTATTAAATTATTAAATAAGACATAAATATATATGTCATTATATATTTATATAACAATATATATGCATTAAAAATTTAAAAAAGAAAATTCGGTTAGTCGGTTCGGTTTACCGAGGTAAAAAACCGAACCGAACCGAATTTTTTTCGGTTATCAAAATACAAACACCGTACCAAAACTTTTCGGTTCGGTATTCGGTACGAACCGAAACTTTCAGTTTCGGTTTGGTTCAGTCGGTTAACCGACATTTGAACACCCTAGCAGAATCTGATTCTTGACTATCAGCACTACCAAACAAACACATAAAAGATGCCTCGGTATCTTGCTCTTTACCTCACCAAGAAGAGCTTGCTTCAGAAGCCTGTGCATACGCTTTTAAAATCTTCCAAACTAAAAAAATTAATGAATCCTTATTCTATATAATACATATCAGAACCTAAAAACTGTGGAAATATCAAAATTGTGATGGAACAAGCAGCGACGATGAAGAGAGACAGCTTTTCAACTCGTGAGAAACGTATTTTGGCCATAGGATTGGCAGTTGTTGCAACACTATCTCCTCTTTACATTGATCGGACTAAATACCAAGAACTCGACCAAGGATTCTCGTACTTCTCTTCACTGCCCTTTCTACTGCTGCTTTTAATAACATCAATTATTGCAGTCTCAAGTTTCCTAGAGCACCGGTTTGACCCTTACTGGATCCATCGACTCATTGGTTCTTCGACAGGTCTTGTTATGCTTTTGCTAGTGCTTTCCCTGGTGCTCAAGTGTAAAGCCTCTAAAGAGATTAACTGAGGGGGTCACAACACAATTCCAAAGTTTAATGTGTATTTGTATGAATTGAAGCGTTTCATTTAGAAACTACTTATGCTTCGGGTTCGGGCTTATTTTGCAACTCGTGTTCATGATTTCATCTTTTCTGTATGAACTAACACGATCCTCGTACTAGTTGAACATGCTTGAGTTGTCGACTTCATTTCATCTTCTGCATACCCTTTGATGGACTGGCCTACAACTACACTGAAGTAGTAGTTCCAGAAACTGTTAGAACATGAACAAATAATGACTCTTCAATCAAGCCTGAAACATTCTTCAGTTCCAGCACAATGCAACCAATCCCTTCCATTAAGCTGTTACGCTGCTGCCATGTAATGAAACATGAACTAAACTACTACAGGTGCTCGGTTGAAGGTTGTCCCGTGAAAGAGACAAATGTCATCCAGACTTGTTGAAGGTGAAGATACAATGAATATGAATTCTACGAATGTACTTGTTTTTAGCTGGAATCACATTCTATTCGTTCAAGCCAAGTCACGAGATCAGAAGTTCGTCTTGTTCTAATGACCAAACACCTCTCACCCCACATACACAGCCAAAGAAAAGACCACAGTCTAAAATCTGGAATCTTCATTTGGAACAATAATATCAGGATTTCTTACATGAACGTTCAGTGCAACAAGATCGTTCCACACAGCTGACTCGCCATGAGTTTGAGATGATATGCTCCACAAGACATTCCCTTTCCTTACATTATTCGACGGTCTTACTGTTATCGCACTTGAGTTGGACGTAGCGGGATGCTTGTTTTTCGTGCCCAAGCCACTCGAAAGCAACCATCTCGCTCCAGATTGCTGCTGTCTGATTGTGCCCCAGAGATGGTGGTTATTGCCAGCCATAACACTCAGACCAGCAAGATTGACTTTCAAGACCTTAAAGGTGAATCTTTCCTGAGCTAACGTGCCATCTTCTTCTATTTGAATTTCCTTTGGTAACATGGAGCGGTGCCTCTTCTCAACTTCAATCAAAGCTAGCATAAAAGGACCCACCATTTCGTAATTACGCAGGGGGTCTCTAAGTTGCACTTTTAAAGCTACTGTGAAGTGGTTATCAGCAATGCCTGAATTTCCTTCACAAAATTCGACCATTTCATCTTCTTCATGTTTTCGTGCAAGGTATTTACCACTCAAACCAACTGATCTGCTGCGCTGTGCTGCAAAGACTTTCAGGCCATTTTCACCACCTTCGACTCTAGGATCAAAATTTCCAGAGCTCAGCCTAATCCATTCCTTCAGAGGAATAGCATATTCAACCAATTCAGAAACGTCGATCAACTGAAAAGGGTCTGATCCGTTGCCCATGGAAGCTGAATTACGATATGATAGGACCTTAGTGCTTGAAGGTGCTTCCTGATCTTGAAATCCAGACTGAATCTTTAAACCTTCGATTAAAAGAACTTCAATATCCTTTATTGCCACTGCAACAAGATTTTCCAAAGATACATACTCACACTCCATATCGTCTAAATCCGAGTATCTACTCGGATGATATGAGCTGTGAGTGGAAAATGGCAGATCTTCAGATGCCTTTTTCCCGGGCTGTCGCGCTTGTTCGGTCTCCTGTTCATTCTGCGGATCCCACCTAAGATTTTTAAGAAAAATATAAGGCAAACAAAGACGAACTATAACCAGAACGATTATAACTTAATGTCCGAATGATAACTAGGGGTTTACATACCTCTGTGAGGGAACCGATCCAGATTTAACTGCAGTCACCATATCCTGTATTGTTTTTTCAGTTATATCTTCCAAAGGCATCAACTCTTTTACTTGAGCAGACATCTTTTCAACTCCAAGTGATGCCCAACGCTGTAGTACTTCAATCGCATTGGATCCCATTGACAGAGGAAACACAAAGGGAGCAGAAACCTGTACGATCAACCTGGCACGATTTTGTGAGTTTCTGAAAAGCAAAGGGTTCATTGATCTCAGAAAGCCATCAGATCTTGTCTTGATAATAGGACCTAGGTTTTCTCCAAGAGGAGGTGTTTTCAAAGGCTCTTCTGCAGGAATATATACAGGACTCCCAAATCCGCCGGAGCATGAGTGTTGAGAATTCAGAAATGCATCTTCGTCGAGACCCCACTCTTGCATTAACAATTCAGTTTCCATGTTTTCAATTATTTTGGCAGTGCTCATAAGCGATCTATGAGTAATATTCAAGTTATGCTTTTCAGCTTCTTGAATACTCAACTCCAAATCATAATCATACTCAAATTCCAGTCGTGCGAAACTACTAGGTGTTGGTTGTGCAATTTCTGAATCCGAATCAAGAAAAGGCCGAGTGTCCTCAACAATTTGTTTTCCTGGGTAATATCCAGGGAACTCAGGGTCACCATCAGAAACTGCATCTGGTGGATTATGTGAAATACTTAGCATTTTAAGAAAGTCGTCTTCTATTGATTCTGCATTCCTAACTAAACTAAGCGATCTTTTCAACTTACTTGAGTGGTAGTTTGAGCTGGACTCGGTGACATCTTTTCTCTTGTCATTTTCTATATCTAGCACTAAATCAAACTCTAGTGGCTTTGAAATAATGCCATTGTCATAAAAATCCGAATCCAGTTTTTCAACTACTGGTTCTCTAAGGGATCTAACATCATCTCTGTCTAGAATATCATCAGTTGATCTTCCATTCTTCACCAGGCCAAATGTATCGAGCTCAGCGAACCACTCAATATTCTCAGCAGGATTCGTCTCATCTTCTAAGAATATCTCCAAATCAAGAGTCTCAATTAAAGAACTATCAGACGTTATTCTACCTTGATGATGAATTCCCATCAGAACTTCTGTAGAAGCTTCAATACCCTGCTCAATTATGGTGTACTCAACATCGTCATCATCATATCTGGAGCTTTCATCAGGAGACCGAGATGAAGACCTAGGCCGAGATTTCAATGACTCTAAAGCATCGTCATCGAAACCCAAGTCCGTTAACCCAATATTTCCTTCATCAAGTTTCTGATACAACAAACTAATAGACTGTCCAAGGCCCGATTCCCGGTTTGAGAAGAGTTCATCTAGCGAGTTTGTGCCCAAGCGGGATATATGATGATTTAACTTTGCCCCCGATTCTTCTGCAGCAGATTCAATTCTCAATGGCCCATCAACCCTCAACACATTAGGAACTTTAACAAAATAACCAGGTTTAAATGGATTACTGTCCGAAATCGAAAAACTGAAACTCACGTTTAGCATTGCACCTTCTGCACTGCCAGTGAGCTTGAAAGATGTAGTCCACTTGCCTGACCTCCTTTGATCCCCCTCTAGATCATCCAGAGTAAGTGGTAGTAACCTAGTTAGATCAATCCAGTGCTTCCCAATGTCAACTGATGGAGTCCCAATCACAAACGTTAGGAGCAAGAAGAGTTTGGGTTCATAATCCACTAAATTCTGGGTCCCACTTGTACTGGCATAAATAGTACAGCGGTGCATCAGAGTCTCTTCAAACTCAGCCATCTGGTCATAGATTGGTGCAGGACGAGTTCTTAAGGTTTCATTCTTCTGCTTCCAAGTAACGCATAGATTGGAGTTGTTAAAATTGAAAGGCAGCCCTTCGATAGCATGTACATGCAGAAAGAAATAGCAATTGAACCGATGACTGCGCATGTGACTGAGGGCCTTTAACGGCTTCCATTTCCAAATTGATGATTTCTTCTCCTTCTGTGGAGAATCTCGAAAACTAATTCCTGGTTCAGATGCAAATGCACCGGTTTCCTTAGAAATGTTTCGAATGGGATCCGAAGATGCATTAAATGCCATGGGCAGATTCGCGTCGAGATAAAGGGCTTTGCTGATTTCTTCAATATCACGCAATAAAAACCCACTGTTAAATTCCTCATCATCTTCTGTCATGGAAGTTAACTTGGACGCCATCCTTCGACCCTCCAGAGAACAAACACCTACAATCAGCCAACACCCACCACAGCTTGCAAGTGTAACATGATAAGGATCAAATTGATGTTTTCCACTTAAAAACCAATTCCAAGAAAAAAT
Organism: Craterostigma plantagineum; assembly: GCA_027422505.1. Lineage (NCBI taxonomy): Eukaryota > Viridiplantae > Streptophyta > Magnoliopsida > Lamiales > Linderniaceae > Craterostigma > Craterostigma plantagineum. Next base: position 12,846,022 of record JAPQWV010000012.1, on the reverse strand, counting down.
CTTGTTAAGAGAATAGAAGCAAAGGGAAACGATTTGGCAATGAAGAGCAACTCAAATCAATCATTAAACCACCCAAAACACAAATGTAATTAACAAAAATTTATACACTTGTCGCATACTCCAAAGCGACGCGGTAATTAAGAAAAAACCCAAACCTGTATCGCTACCTAGCTTAACATTAACTCAACAAACTAAGCTACTTAACATATAACATGATAGCATCATCCATCCGAGATATATCAGCGAAGGGAAACAAACGTCTACCTCGCAATCACGACAATTCGAGACTCAAAATAACTCCTGGGGAGTTATATCAGTCTTAAAATTAGCACATGAGGATCTTTATCTCCTTCTCCTTCACTTAGTTTGGCTGTAGTGCAGCTTAGCTGGTCGGAATATTCAATATCTCAACTCAGCGAACACACGGCTGACTGAGCAAACGTCGATCTCCTTTCCAAATGATATACACATACGTAATCCTATCTCGGAGTTTCAAAATATATTATTAATACAATAATAGATATGACTTGATAATTGGGCTTATCTTGTATTAACTAATTGATCCAAAATATATTATTGGGCCACCCATAAACACTACGATCAAAGGCATACTAAACCTGATCACTCTTGTCGGCCAACATTTTCTCCATTACTTCTGCGAAGTAGGAGTGGCAAAGTTCTCACGGTGAACCATCCCGTCAGGACCCGAGGCTATTGGGATGGAGAATTCCCGGTCAAAATGGGGATGGGGAGTTGACGGTGATTCCCGGTCGGTGAAAGAGTGGGAATGGGACGGAGATGGTAATCATGTTTCCCACTCATCCCCGTCCGAACCCGGCCCCGTTTGAGTCAAATGGTGATTCAACATTCCTCGAATAGATTTATTAGTAAATAATATGAAAATTAATTTGAATCAAGAATTTTCATAGATTATCCTTTTATATTTAATATCGTAAGAATAAAAAAAATTCAACTCTCAATAGTTCTTCACAATACACGCATATTTCAATCACATATTTATATCATTTTTAATACTCCAATATCATATTTTACATATTAATTTGTTTATATTACTTATTTTATTTTTTGTTGCAATGAGTTACGTGAATATGGGCAACCCGAATCTTCCACGGGAACCCGATCCCCAAACGGTGATTACACATCCCCGGACCAATTCATTCTAAACGGTGAATTAACGTGAATGGTATTAAGAACGGGAATTTGGTACAGGGCGGGGACGGTATGTCCATTACCAGCCACGAACCCGCCAATTGTAACTTTGGAGTCCGAAGTTACTGGGTCTTTTTAAAAAATGGCCTTTGACGCGGTCAAGTTTAAAAAAATAGCACTCTTGACTTTTTTTTTTGGTCAATAGCACTCTTTTTAATTAACACTTAATCATCTTTCCGTAATCCCTTATTATTAATAAAAAAAAAAAGAAAAACAAAAATAAAATACAACGCCTGAAATGAATTAAAAGCTGCACGTCCATTTTGCAGCAGAAAGCATTCATTCCACCTCACCGAATTATTCTTCTTCTTCGTCCTCGTCCTTAAGAGAAATTCCCCGACCTCATATCGCGCTTCTTCACAGTCGAAGGAAACTGGAAAGTCCTCGGCGAACGAAAGATTCGAACCTCACGCTTCAGTGTAAGTATTTTTCCGGGTCGTATTTTGAATATAACCATCTAAATCTGTAACTCTCAGTCCTAAAACCTTCCAATGGGTTCTCAAAGCTTCGGAAATTCCGGTTTGGAAGGCCGAACATGTTCATTGTTTTTACTTCCAGTTGATCCGGGGACCCTGCTTGAAAGCAGAGTAGGCCACCCGCGCGTTCCGCGCGTTACAACGTGGGACCCCACATTAAAGCAGGAGTCCCGCACATTAGTGCGGCGAGTAAATCACAGGACCCGCACATAAATTCACGGGACCCGCACATAAATTCACGGGACCCGCCCATAAATTCACGGGCCCCGCGCATCAGTGCATTGTCCCAGCACATTAGTGCAGGCCGTATGATCATGGGACCCGCGCATAAATGCAGGGTACCTGCGCGTAAACACAGGGGACCCGCGCATGCTTCATGCAGTAGAGCTTGGGTCCCGTGCACAAGAGCTTGGGTCCCGCGCACTAGAGCTTGGGTCCCGTGTACTAGAGCTTGGTCCCGCGCTATATGTTATGGTTTTGGGAAGCTCTTACGGCGTTTTGCAAGCTATATAAGGCTTGGATTTATCAAACACACAGCATCTAACATTTTTAAAAAATAATCCCAGAAACAAAACAGGAAGAATGGTGACGGACGCCAAATCGTCGCCCGCCTCCACGAAATCGTCCGTCACTCGGACCCCTGGACTACCACGGCCGCCGCCGTCCGCCGCCGTCTGGAGGCCGACCTCGGTGTCGACCTCTCCCAAAGGAGGGCGTGGATCGTGGCCGAGATCGACAGATTCCTAAACGGCGACGACGATGCTCTCGAGGTCGACGACGACGATGTTATGAGCGAAGTTATCGAAGGACAAGCACCCGAGGCTGTCCGAAACGACGACGACGAGGCTGAGAGCGAAGTGATCCAAGGCCCAGGTTGGATCGAGGTTGTCCGAAACAACGCTGTGCAGAAGGATGTCGACCAAGCTCCGGTCGGTGGAGAAGGGCGAGAAGGGTAGAATAAATTATTTAATAATTTTATCAATCAAGATATGCTATTATTATTATTGATGTACGTGACCTTGACAATATAATTAGTACTGTATTTTAAATTAACTATGTTTTATAATGTAATATTTAGTTCGGTTAAAAAATATAGATAGTGCTATGGTATTTAATTTAATTTAATTTAATTAGGTTAGTTATGTAATCAACATAAAGGGGTATTACATTAAAGGGTTTTCAGGTTTACCTAAAAGTAACTGACCCGTGATGGAACAGTAAAAGTTAAAAAGCATTTCAGAACTGCCACTTTAACTTTCAATTCACTTCAATCGTTTTCTCCTGCACACAAAACGCCCTGCAAATCGTTTCTCTGCAAGTCCAACTATTCTCTGCAAGTAAAACCCAGTCCTAGAGCGTAAATCGACAATGGCAATCAACGCGAACACCGAGAAGGTATTTTCTCTACTCTGCATCTTCTTCAATTTAACGCAGCAAACCCTAATTCGGTGCGGACCCGTGCTGATAAGCATAGGACCGTGCTTAGAATTGAACTGAACAGGCCCGTTTTCACGGGACCCGCCCATAAAATGATGGCCCCAGCACGGGTCCACTGCGTATAAGCGTGGTACCCTGGTTATAACGAGCGGATTCCCTTGCGCCTGTGAAGAACAACACGGGACCCGCGCGCTACGATCAGGGGACCCGCACGTATAATCAAGGGACCCGCGCTTATAGCCAGGGGACCCTTGCCTAGTCCATCATCTTATGGGCTCACGGGACCCGCCCATAAAATGATGGCCCCAGCACGGGTCCACTGCGTATAAGCGTGGTACCCTGGTTATAACGAGCGGATTCCCTTGCGCCTGTGAAGAACAACACGGGACCCGCGCGCTACGATCAGGGGACCCGCACGGCAAATCAAGGGACCCGCGCTTATAGTCAGGGGACCCTTGCCTAGTCCATCATCTTATGGGCGGGTCCCGTGAATATACGCAAAGGTCCCGTGAAAGTAGACACAGATCCCGTGAAGATACGCACAGGTCCCCTGCTCATGTGCAGGGGTCTCAGTCGCATCTGTGCTTGACTGTCAGCATATGCGATGCGGTCCCCTGGCCATATGTGCATAAGGGTTTTCGATTTTCAATATTCATATACCAAGTAATTGGCTAAACTGTGTTTTACGTATAAATTAGGTTGTGATGAAGACGCAGTTGGGCACAGAAGTTCCTGATTGTCGTCCTACAGTGACCTCGCTATACGGCGAGGCCAGCCAGCTGATAAGACAGTGCCTTAACGATGAGGAGTTGGCCCTATATTATGGCCACAGTCCGTTCGGCCGCCTTGTCATGGCCGAGCCGGACTTTAACCTCTCGATTCAGTTGCTGTGGTACCTTATCCAAAGGCAGACGGCGCTGCATACCCGCGAAGAGCTGTGGATGGTTGTTGGCAAAAAACCACTTCGATTTTCAAAATCGGAGTATTGCCTAATCACCGGCCTCAAGTTCGCAGCCGCGATACCGGCGGTGGACCGCGTCGAAGCATTCACGAGGAGGCATTTTGGCGCTAGTTCAATAATTCGCCTGTCGAACGTCAAGCAGGCGTTGGAGGCGATGTCTGGCGACGAGGAACGTGTGGACGAAGAGAAGCTCAAGTTGGCGGATGTCTACTTCGCCACCGCGGTGTTGCTGCCTCGAAGGTCCAAGAAGGACACCGTCGTGTCTTCCTGGGTCCTTCACCTCGTTGAAGACCGGTTTGCTTTCTCAGAGTATCCTTGGGGCAGCGAGGCTTTCAAGGAGGTCATGCGCGCTGTGAAGAAAAATCTACGGGAGAACCCACGGGATTGGCTGATAAGTGGGTTCGTTCAGCCACTTCAGGTGATTTATTATTAAGCTTCTTTGCATACCTTGTTTTTACATATAAGTAATTGCTAATATTTATTGTGTTATTTGTATTCAGATACTAGCTTATGAGTGCATCTCGGGCATTGGAGACACCTATGCGGTGCGCAACGAAGAAGATTTCACGCCACGCATGCGCAGGTGGCGGACGAAGGAGTGGGGTCGCAGGAATTGCCCGAAATTGAAGAGCATCGCAGAGGCCGCTGGCAAGTTCCATGTACTAGCGGGGTTAATAGTGCCGTCAGCAGACGAGCTGGAGGCGGCGTACTATAGGGACAGCGTCTTCGACGTTGGGCCGGCACACGACCTATTCGATCGTGTGACCTTTCTACTCATGCATGGAGTGGAGGTTAGGTGCTCCCGCGGCCACCGCCATCGCGGTGATGGTTCTAGCCGGCAGAATTTGGTGCCTGAGACCATCGCCCAGATCGAGAGCAATGAGCGACGCGACACCGATATAATGTTGCATCATGGCCAAATCCCCGAACATCCGCACGGCAACCCCGAACCTCCACACGAGCACGCCTTTCATGCAACACGGGAGACCCCACGATCAAGTGGTCAGGGTTTTGCCTCGGGTCCACGCTTCGATGAATGGCAAAGTCGTATGGACCAAAACTTCACCAACTTGTTTGGGCGATTCGACCAACTTGGCACGCAATTGCATCAGTTTCAAGAAGAAGAGGGTCGACGGTGGTCGACGAACGAGAGAAGGTGGGATGCGTACGAGGAACATTGGACGGAAATGCGATCGTGGGCCGACAGCCTCAGGGAGTTGGGGAACTCGGTTCGTGGTTTGGCGAGCAGATTTTATCACGGGTCTCGCACTCCGCCTACCGAAGCTCGTTATAGTAAGTTAATTATTTATACTTAATTTTTTAATTAGTTGCGCAGATTACTCAACAGTTACTATTTACGATGTAGATGTCGATCCAAACGAGTTTGCTAGTGGATCGCACGCTTCACAGCCCGAGTTTGGTGGTGGATTGCACGCTACACCGCCTGAGCTTGGTCAGTTTTTATACTTAATTTTTTAATTAGTTGCGCAGATTACTCAACAGTTACTATTTACGATGTAGATGTCGATCCAAACGAGTTTGCTAGTGGATCGCACGCTTCACAGCCCGAGTTTGGTGGTGGATTGCACGCTACACCGCCCGAGCTTGGTCAGTTTTTATACTTAAGGACGTGAAAAATAATTTTTAGTTATTTTCGAATTTCTTGTATAGATTACGATGAGAGATGGAGGAGCACATCGTACATGGGACCGGATGGCTATATTCCGAGCCAGGAGGCATGGGACGGTCACAGTCCGTCTGAATGGGCGCAAATACGTTACGCTGGATATGTCGCACCGGCTCGGTCCGATGAAGACGAAGAGAGAAGAGAAGTGGTGGTCGACCCATCGTCGTGGAGGGGCGCTTATGGTCTCGGGGTTCACGAGGCAGCGACGGACATAGAGGCTCAAGAGGACCACGCTGATCAGTTCGAGACCATGGACGAGCATCCAGAGGACCACGCTCAGTTCGAGACGCACGCCGAGCTGCTACAGGACGTCCCTCAGTTGGAGACGCACGCCGAGGCTTCGGTTTCTGTCCAAGCGACCGACAAAGGAAAAGGCGTCGTCACAGAACAGACCCCTGAGCGGACGAAGAAGCCATCTTGGTACACCACGACGCCGTTCACCGATTTTCCCTCGACGAATACAGTCAAACCTCCAAAGCTTTCGGCGTTCGAGCGGCATATCCAGTTCAAGGCCCAAAACTTGTGGCCAAAAGTCGAAAGTCAGCTAAAAACGGCTTTGCAGATTACCGGCATGAAAGTCGAAGGGATCCTAGGACAACACGACCCTACATGGCTCCTGAACCTTGCGACTGAGGGTATTAAACTCGATGAGATGGTACGTATATAAATTTACCAAATACCTTTCGTCACCTTACTTGAATGTGTTGAAAACCGGTTTGCTTTTATTGCAGCATGTCGATGAATGCCTCGCTGGGATCGAACGCATGCAGAAATTTAGCAAATCGGTTGCGAGCAAAGTGGCGTATATGCCCCATACGTTTAAGACGCTCGTCGACGAGCGAGGGGTGCTAAACCTACGCGGGAAGCCGTGTGGGAAAGGCTTCAAGAAATTGCTCCCGTTCGCGAGGGGGGAGGACGAAGATTGGAAATGCAGGTCGTGGGATCTAGCGACCAAAGTTGCCATCCCCATGCGTACGTCAGGCCGATGGGTGTTGTTCGTTGTTGATGTGCGGGAAAAGGAGTATACGATTTACGACTCCGATGCGCCTCCTGGCTTCGAGCTGCGCTTTATCGCCGACGACATCAACAAACTTCGGATCGTAATCCCGGCTATTTTCAAGGAACTGCAACTGATAAAACGCATGCCTAACAAGGGCACGAGCTGGTCGGCTAGGTGGTGTCGCGACTTCAGGAAACAAAATCAGTAAGTTTTCATGAATGATGCGTTTTATTACTTTGTCGTCGTGTTTAAAAATAAGTGTCTTATACTTATTGATTTTCAGGGGAGAAGATGGCGTGGCGATGTTGCGGGCGGCAATGTCGCTTATGATGAAGAAGGACGACGTCTCCCGCCTCAATCAAACTCATATGAAGGAGTTTAGAAAATACCTCGCATCTTCTATTTTCAATAATGATTGGGACACTTTTTAGTATACCCTTTTTTTTTTATTAAAATTTGCGATGTTCACGAACTATTTCATGTGTTGTTGAATTTCTCCCTTGAATTTTAATTTTACTTGTTTGATTTGTGCATATCGTTTGGTGGATATGAATTTAGGGTTTAGAATTGTGAAAGATTGAGTTTCTCTGTGTTTTCCAACTTTTTGTCAGTGAGAGTGATGTGTGATTTGACATCAATTTACGTGTGTTTGATATCAATTTAGGGTTTAGAAATTGTGAGAGGTGATTTTGTCAGTGTTTTCGAACTTTTTGTCAGTGAGAGTGATGTGTGAGTTGACATAAAAATAACGCGAATGGCAGTGATTTGACATAACTTAACTTTTTTCATATTAAGTTTTCCGTGTTATCTATGAACGCTCCCTTAGCGGGTCCCCTGAATACAAGCGCTGGACCCATGCTTATAACGCACAGGTCCCGTGACCTTTACGAGCGGGTCTTCTGCTTAAATCAAGCGACATTTCGAAGGGACCAGTCGGGACCCGGCAATGACATGCGGACAATTTTGACGGGACCACGACTGACCCGGACATCTCAGTGTGGGGACTATGCAATCATCGCAGGTCCCCTGTTTTGAAGAGTGGGTCCGCTGTTCAAAAAATGTGGGTCCCCTATGTTCATGTGCGATTTTTGCAATGTTAATTCATGGAAGTAAGCGATTAATTGAGCGTATTTATACTTTGTTTATCGTAGACTACGGTATAAAGTCATCATAAAATAGCACAGAACAAAAAAATTGGAGGTAATCAAAAGAATTACGTTCACTTTATAAGATTGTTACAGCCAACATAAATCACAAACATGAGTATGTTTTCTCGGTGTGCTCTCTTACTAGATTCACGTCAATGATCGTACGACTCGAAATACATGTTGTAAAATATATTTTCTTTTTTCTAAACTTGGAGTTAGATATTGTTAATCGAGTGGTTATTTAAATTTATTTTTTTTACGCACACTTAATTTTTTATTAATTTTTATCTTATTAACGAATTTAATAATATATTAGATTTTCACAACATTACAAGCAAATCGGGAATAAAATGTCAAGTCATCTGTCCTGTACTTACTGTATAGTAACACTGCTCTGACATGTCACTTTTGACGAATAAATAGGGACACTGCTCTGACATGTCAGTTTTGACCTATAATTGAGCAATTATTGGTCCCACTCAATGTGCGGGTACCGTGTGGTAATCGGAAGGTCCCCTGCCTTTAAGGTTTGAGTCCCATGCTCGTAACGCGCCCTCCCTGCGCGCAAGACTCATGGGACCCCGCATACTATCACGGGACCCAAACCTTAATATCATGGGACCTTCACGTTATGGGAAGGGGACCCGGCGGGAACCGCAAAGATGCGCCGGGGTCTCATGCGCGTCCGTGCGGGCTTCGCTGCATATGCGATGCGGACCCCTGCGCATCTGTGCATAAGGGTTTTCTATTTCCATATTCGTACCGTAATTTGCTAAAGGGGGCTACTATTCACACCCCCTCTTGAATAAAAAATACGATTTTAATCTTATAGATAAATAATATAATGTTTTAATATTATAGTATGAATAAATATAATTCATATAAAAAAATATAACCCATCTAACGAATTTTTTAATTTTTTATTAATGACTATCTTATTAACGAATTTAATAATATTAGATTTTCGCAGTGGCAATATTATCTTATTAACGAATTTAATAATATTAGATTTTCGCAGTGGACAATATTATCTTATTAAAGAATTTAATAATATTAGATTTTCGCCGGGGACAAAAAAGTGGAATCGGGAATCAAATGTCAAGTCATCTGTCTCTGATGAACTGTATAATGACACCGCTCTGACATGTCACTTCACCAATAAATGAAGCACTGCTACATGTCACTTTTCATCAATAATTGAACAATTATTGGACCCACTTAGTAAGCGAACGTGACCAACCCTAATGATTTGGGGTACCATGTGCTAATCGGCAGGTCCCCTCCCTTTAACGTTTGGGTCCGATGGGAGTAACGCGCCCCTCCCTGCGCGCAAGGAACATGGGACCAGCGCGATTTTTTCACGGGACCCAAACGTTGAAGACAGGGGACCCGGCGGGAACCACATTCATGCGCAGGGGTCTCATGCGCGTCCGTGCGGGATTCTCTGCATATGCGATGCGGTCCCCTGCGCATTTGTGCATAAGGATTTTCTACTTCCATATTCACGCAAAAGCTCGCGTAACACAACCTTACATAACATAACACAAATGGCGACGTATAAGCCACTCTGAATACGAAAACTACATATTACAACGTTATCTCCTACCAAATTCACCCGTCGAAGGAAACCTATTTTTCTGGGGTCGTCCACGTTGTGAACCAACACGAGGCGGCAACATGTCCATACTACTTTCAATGCGGTCCGTTACCGGGCGTATAGTACCTTCGTATGCCAGTTTCCAGAACTCCAAGGTATAATAATCGTGCACTAATGAATATACCGGCACTTGGGCAGAACCACAAGCTGCAACCGCATGTGGACATGGGATACGATCGATGTCAAATTTCATGCACGTGCATGTGCGCAGCCCCAAATCGACCACCTCGTTCACATGCTGCCCGTATACGTTATATGTTAGATGCCCGACTTCTGACACATGAAATTTTTGCGACTCGGTGAAATTCTCTCGTATGATCGACTCTACCTTCGGCGTAAACCTAGTCATGTTCGAGGCGATTGAAGCTTCCGCAGAGCGCCGATGCTTACTGAACCATGATGATGTTAGTCGCTGAATCGAGCCCAACAGTCCAATAATTGGAAGCTCTCTGTCCTTACGTAGAGCTGCATTTATAGACTCCGATCCGTTGGTCGTCATTATGTTGTATCTTGATCTAGGGCAATATGCTCGCGTCCACGTTTCCTTTGGGACTTCGTTAAGATACCTCTGCACGTCCGCATATTTTCCGTCAAGCTGCCTAAAATGACGGTCGGACTCGCTCTTCGTGAAGGCAGTAGCGGCACGCCAAAAGATTGGACAAGCACCTTTCTTCTTCATTCTCGTCTTCACGTTTTGTTGAAGGTGCCACGCACAGAAACCATGAAACGCGTTTGGGAAAACGGCCGGAACTGCATTCTTGATTCCAGGGTTCCGATCGGAAATTATTACGAGATCGTCGCCATCCGCAACAAAACGTCTTAATCTCGAGAGAAACCACGTCCATGGGTCGGTTCCCTCCGACCCGTCGGCAATACCCCATGCTAAAGGATATTGATGGAAATCGCCGTCTTGCGCAGTGGCAATCATCATGAGTCCCTTATACTTCCCCTTCAAAAAAGTGGCGTCGATAGAAACGACTTTCCTCATGAACGTAAAGCCGCTGACGCATGCTCCGTATGCCAAGAACATGTACTTGAACCGATTGTCTTCGTCCATCTCCCAATCAGTGATACTGCCCTCGTTGGCTTGCCTCACCGCATCTAAGTAAGACGGCAGTAAACCGTAGCAAGCGTCCCTGTTACCAACTAGTTCGTCGGTCGCAATTTGTTTTCCTCTCCAAGCCTTGTAGTATGAAACTTCTACTCCCCTGCTCTGCATCATCGACTGTATGGAACTGGGAGCGGGGATGTCTTTAGGAGCCCTGAAATTTTCCAACAACGTGCTCGATACGAGCGACGAACTTCCCTGGCGATGTCTACGGCGTCGATGAGACACGCCGCACGTGTGCGTGTTGACGTACTTTCGGATTGAGAAGAAGGGGGAGTCCTTATCCTGTGCACCTCGTATGCGCCATTCGCAGTTCTCCTTCGCACATTTCACTACGTACAGGGTTTTGTTTGACCTATCCACTTGGAGTTCGAAGCATGCAGCGACAGCGATTTTAGTGATTTCGTCCTTCAATTCTTTCTTGCTACGGAATTCTTGTCCAACATATAGGGTCGAACCATCCGTAAACGAATAGGTACCATCGTCGGCCACATCAGTTGCGTCGTCGTGCACATCGACGTCAAAATCGTCATCATGTGCGTCATCATCATCATCATCATCATCATCATCATCATCATCATCATGCATTAAGGCACCTTCCTCGTTCTCATTTTCGTCGTCCCGTCCGACTTGCTCGTTCTCATTATCATATCCTTGGCCGCACATTCCGGAGTAATCGCCTACATAGCCACTGCTTTCATTACTTTGGTAAGGATTATTGTAAGATGTGCTGGGAAAACCCTCAAATGGTTGGATTTCGGCGTTTGTATCGCAATGCGCTATAAGGCCGACGTCGAAACCAGAGAAATCATTATCATGAGGTTGATGTGGCGGTGACGCAATGACGCCTAATTCAAGTTCGACGTGAAGAGGTGGTCTTGATCGTGGGCAACCACCTCCAACGTACGCACGTACGCCGTAATCGTTCTCGATGTAGATGGGGCGCACATAATTGTAGTCTATGCAAGGCAGGTAGCTTATCCGTAGTTTGGTATTGTCGTTGCGTAACGACAATGCATTCAATATCTGGTTAGTGAGATCCACTAACGTGCATGACTCCTCGTCGACCAAGATTGATTGCCAACGGCAAGTTGGATCCGGAACCCAGTTCGACGTATTGTCCTCGCGAATTACCCACTTACCATCGACTTGAAAAACAATGCTGGTGATCGTCATGATTATTACCAAAAGTGATCGTACGATGGTGGAATGTATGCTTTCTGTACCAAAAAATGGTCGTGCATTATTTTAAAGGTTTATCAAGTCATATGGTGGGTAACGTGCTAAAGGGACCATAACTTGAAATCATGGGAAATGCACGTAAAATCAGGGGACCAAAACATTCTCAGGGGACCCGTGCTTATTGCGTTGGCGCTGATGGGACGTGTCCCATATAGGTATGTATATGAACGGGTCGCTGTCCAATTTAGGGTTTCTCTTTAGTCGTACCAATAATTGAACAATCGACTGAGTATTTGGTCAAAATATTTTCCTCAGTAACAAGTCAAATCACCCATCACGTTTCGTTTCATACAGAGAATCAATTATTCAACAATGGAAAAAGTTTTATCAAGTCATATGGTGGGATACGTGCTAAAGGGACCATAACTTAAAATCATGGGACCTGCACGTAAAATCAGGGGACCAAAACATTCTCAGGGGACCCGTGCTTATTGCGTTGGCGCTGATGGGACGTGTCCCGTATAGGTATGTATATGAACGGGTCGCTGTCCAATTTAGGGTTTCTCTTTAGTCGTACCAATAATTGAACAATCGACTGAGTATTTGGTCAAAATATTTTCCTCAGTAACAAGTCAAATCACCCATCACGTTTTGTTTCATACAGAGAATCAATTATTCAACAATGGAAAAAGTTTTATCAAGTCATATGGTGGGATACGTGCTAAAGGGACCATAACTTAAAATCATGGGACCTGCACGTAAAATCAGGGGACCCGCACGTAAAATCAGGGGACCCGCGCATATTGCTGAGTATTTGGTCAAAATAATTTCCTCAGTAACAAGTCAAATCACCCATCACGTACTTTCGTTTCATACAGAGAATCAATTCATTCAATAATATCAAAAAACCCTAGTTCCATAAACCTACAAACTACACCAAGTCCATTAAACCTACAAAGCCACTTACAATTAACACTTCCAAACTCAGCAAAACAAATCAATTCATACAGCTATGCGGGTCACGCAATATCCGTGCAGCCATAGTGGCTCGATACGCTGAAATATCAATCTGCCGTTGATATTCATCAAACTCGGGCGTGTCAACCATAACCGTCTCCACCGTCAACGCCGCATGAACCCCGCAATCCAAGCTGCCAGCCTTCTGCTGGCGATTCATTTTATTATTCAACTTCGGCTTCGTCACGATGTCGAACTTGAAACGCCAATATGCGGAAAGAAACTCCGCCTGCAAAATATAGCAAACACCGAACATGTCACTAAATAAATAAAAATGATAGACAAACGGATTTCAGCTACTTACGAACACTCTCCCGGCGAATTGCACACCATGCGCGCCCAATGAATCGTGAAGGACGAAGGTTTGCATTGACGCGTCAAAAATAAGCACTGCCCAGTGGGCCCGTGCGCAAACAGGAGAGATGATGTACTTGCATCGTAGCAATTCATCCTCCGTGAGACGCTCCAACCAGCTCCGACTGCTTCTCGACAATCCATTCACGAAGCTCTCTATATCATCCACCCGTACTTGCGCCTTCCTATTCAACTTCTGCGCCTTCCTAAAGTGCTCGTCTTGCACGTAACTTGGAAAGACGAAGACGCGAGGATAATTGTCATTGTCCGCATAGATTCGCCTCAAGCAATCTAGATATGCGTCAAGACAATTGGACTTGAGCATATCATGGAAGAGCAACATGTAGAAGCCTTGGGCATCCACATCGCACATGTCACCTTCCCAAACCTTATCACTGCAAAAAAAGAAAAATTATTACGTGTTTATGTACTTATACTGAGGCTGTTCTCGAAAGAAAACATTTACCTAAATCTTGCCGCTTGAAGGTACATGTCAATGAGCACGCGATCGTGTTCATGAATCAGCTCACGCCCGGAGAAGTCCACTCGCCCGAGGTACTTCTTGCTCCACTTCTCATTTCCATCTGAGCCAGAATCCTCATCACTTAGATCAACAAATTCTACAGGCGCTTTGCCTCTTCTTCGAACTCCTCGGGCACTCGACGAAGCACCAACGTCTCCCGCCTCAACCACCTCCACAGGTGTGGGAAAATCTTCAACAGGTACGATCGCTAAATGATCGTCGTCGCCACGATCGCGGTGTACAGGGGAACACCTAACCTCCACTCCCCGCGTGAGTAGGCCCGTCACACGGTCGAATATGTCGTGTGCCGCCCCAACGTCGAAAACGTTGTCCCTAAAGTACGTCGCCTCCAACTCTTCCGCTGACGGCACTAACAACCCTCGTACAAAACCGCCGTTGACGGCATCTGCGACCGTCCTAAGAGTCGGGCATGCTTTGCGATCCCAATTCTTCGTCGCCCACTTGAGCATGCGTGGCGTGAAATCTTGTTCCTTGCGAACCGCAAACTGGTCTGCAACCCTCGGCATACACTCGTATGCTAGTATCTGAATACAAATAACGCAACAAATTTTAGAAACGTCCCTCAAAACATGGTATGCAAGAAGCTTAGTTATAATTCACCTGAAGTGGTTGTACGAACCCACTGATCAGCCAGTCCCGTGGCCTCTCCCGTAGATTTACCTTAACACTTCGTATCACCTCACGGAAAGCCACGGTGCCCCAAGGGTACTGGGAGAATGCAAATCGATCTTCGACGAGACTAAGGACCGTCGTACTGACGACGGTGTCCTTCTTCGACGGTCGAGGCATCAACACGGCGGTGGCGAAGTACACGTCCGCCAACTTCAGCTTCTCGAAGTCCACATCGTCCTCGTCGCCAGACAACCGCTCCAACACACGCTTGACGCACGACATGCGGATTTTTGAGCTGTTGCCAAAATGTCTTGCGGTGAATTGTGAGTCGCCGTTTACCGGCGGTAGCTCGGCTGCGAACTTCAGCCCGGTGATTAGGCAATAATCCGACTTTGAAAATCGGAGTGGTTTTCCGCCAAAAATCATCCACAGCTCTTCCCGGTTGTGCAGCATCGTCTGGTTCTGGATGAGGTACCACAGCAACTGGCCCGAGAGGTTAAAATCAGGCTCAGCCATAACAAGGCGGCCGAACGGACTCTCGTTCCTAAAAATCTCCCACTCGTGGTGGTTCAGACATTGTCTTATCAGCTCGCTGGCATCCGCGTATAACGAGCTCATTTTTACACTCAAACGGGGAACTTCGTCCACTGTGTCGAACTGCTTCTGCATCACAACCTAATTTATGCGTAAAACACATTTTAGCTAAATTACGTGGTATGAAATAATTAAAACAGAAAACCCTTATGCATAGATGCGCAGGGGACCGCATCGCATATGCTGAGATTCAAGCACGGACGCGCATGAGACCCCTGCGCATCGGCGCGGTCCCAGCAAGGGTCCCCTGCGTATAAGCGCGGGTCCCCTGGTCATAGCGCGCGGGTCCCCTGCTTATAACGCGCGGGTCCCCCGAACTTGCGCACGTGCAGTGGCACAGGACCCGCCCGTTAAGGTAAGAGGACCCGAGCGTTTAAGCAGGGGAACCGTGCGTATAAGCGCGGGTCCCCTGCGTATAAGCGCGAGTCTCCTGGGCATAGCGCGCGGGTCCCCTGCTTATAACGCGCGGGTCCCCCGCTTGCGCACGCGCAGTGGCACAGGACCCGCCCGTTAAGGTAAGAGGACCTGAGCGTTTAAGCAGGGGAACCATGCGTATAAGCGCGGGTCCCCTGGGAATAGCGCGCGGGTCCCCTTCTTATAACGCGCGGGTCCCCTGAACTTGCGCGCGCGTGACCCATGTCCTATGCTTGCAAGCACGGGTCCTATGCTTGGAAGCACGGGTCCCGTGCTTGCAAGCGCAGGTCCTATGCTTGCAAGCGCGAGTCCTATGCTACCAAGCTCTGTCCTATGCTTGCAAGCACGGGTCCGCACCAAATTAGGGTTCGATGGGTCGTTCCCAGTTCCCCTCTCGCGTTAAATTGAAGAAGACGAAGAGTAGAACACATACCTCCACGTTCGCGTTGAATGCCATTGTCGAATGAGTCGATTTGCAGAGAAGACGACGATTTGCAGTGCAGGGGCGGGAGAGCACACGCTTGTTCTTTTACTGGAAGTGAAAGTGGAGACGATTTGCAGTGCAGGGGCGGGAGACACGCTTGCTTTTTTTACTGGAAGTGAAAGTGGTTACTTTTTTTACTTTTACCCCACTCTTCTATAACGGGTCTGATGTTTCATATTCGCTACAGTGTAACATGTGAACCCTTTAATTAATTTTATCGTTAAGTGTTGTTGAGGTTGTTGATTGACATTAAATAAGGGTAAAATAGTCTTTAGAGCAGAGTTAGTAAGGGTACAAGGGTAAAGTCCGATTTTGGGTGCTATTTTTTAAAAGATGACCAGCTCAAGGGCTATTTACTTAAAAAATCCGAAGTTACTTATGGCGAGCAACAGTTTTGAATAAAGAAGAAGATGAAAACGAGGATTCAGAGACAGCAGCCGACGACGAAGATCAGGGCTAAGGTTGCTCCGATCGTCCAGCTCCAAGAAGTTGCGTTAGTACTGACTGGCGTAGAAAACGAGGAGGTTCTGCTACATTTGTAAGTGCATGTATTCGTTATCTTAGATTTCATTTGATCAGTAAACCGTTTCATGGGCTGGATATCAGTTTGATTCCCTTTATTATGTGCTTTGATTCACCGATGTTCTTTTTTTTTTTTCATCCCTATTGGATATGGTGGTTTTCCTTGTGCTTTTTTTTTTAAATTCGCTTGAACTGGTGGTCAAACCTTAAAAGCACACAGACATTAAATCTTCAAATGAACCATCTAGGAAATGATTCAGGATGATTTCACTCCAATTTTGTATTTTTTGATTTAAAACAATAAGGAAAAAGAAAAGGTGAAAATAACGTCGTTCGAAGTCTCTGGACCAGATTGCAGACAGAGTGGATGGAGGAGATGTTTCGATAAAGATAGTATATATATAAGTGAATATTAACAATACTAATTGTTGCTAATTTCGCTAGTGTTATAAGTCTGGTTTAATCGATATCCCCATTTTTTCTTTTCTTTATTATCTTAGAGAGAGAGAAAGTGAGAGAGAAAAGATACAAGAAAAGTGGTGGCGGGCAATGATGGTGGAGAGGAGATCATTGCATTGCACCACCACCTTGTTGAAAAAAGAAAAGAAAAAGAAAACTATTTGTTCTCAAAATATTGATTAAACTAGCAACAATGTCACCGCAAACCACGGGTGAGAACAATGTGTGTGTTGTGGCGGTGGATAGAGACAAGCACAGCGTATTAGCGGTGGGATGGGCAATGGAAAACCTTCAGATAGCCAATACACCTCTCATTTTGATTCACGTCAGGACTAAAAACAACCCATTAAATAACAATAACAATAGTACTCATCGTAGGTACCTCTAATTCTCTCGTCAATGATCTGATCATTTTTTGATCCTCTCGTTTGCTTATAAATCTCTGTTTTCAGAGGCGGCGTCATGGAGCGGAGTCCATTCCGAGGCAAGCATGGGAACAACCGATGATATATTCGCTCCTTTCCGTGCATTTTGTGCGCGTCGAGGGGTAAACAGGAATATCTATCCCATTCTTATGTCCTTAGGATCAATCTGCTAGCTGATTGTTGATTGATGACGATGATGATGATGATTATGATTGTCTTGTCTTGCCTGGCAGGTTTCCATACAAGAAGTTATACTTGAAGGCGATAATGTTCACAGTCCGCTTCTGGATTACATAAACCACAACCGTGTCACGGATATGGTTCTAGGTGCCTCATCAAAGAATGTATTTACCAGGTTATATATTTACTTTATGACCAGTTGTTATTACAGACATTTAAAGCCTAGCCTAGCCTTGCCTTAATAATAATCCATCGATTTTCTTTTTGTGTAGGAAAATTTGGGCTCAGGACGTGCCGACGATGATGAACAAGGTTGCACCTGATTTCTGTTCCCTGTACGTCATTACCAAAGGCAATAAGGTACAGTCCATAAGACCAGCAGCTCGACCCTCCCACATTGCAGCAACTTCTTCATCTTCAATCATTTATCCCGAACCAGAAATAATCATTAATAATGGAACAACAAGCAGCAGGTAATAATGGATTTAAAAATCCCACATCTAATTGTTGTTTTGTTTGGTCTATTTACTTTGCAAATTTATTTGCAGTTCCTCGAACAAGTTACCTCCAGTTGGTAATAATCGGCATGGAAAAGACAAGATCATACCAGACAATAACTCTCGAACGATTGGATCAAGCGTATTCGACCAACAAAATGATAACCGGTCTAAAACATCATCAAAGAGCACTTTTCGCGACAATGATGATTACAAGAATAATCTCGGTCTGGTTGATCTTCAATCTATGGATATCACCAGAGTGGAAATATCAACTGGTAATACCCTTGATACTGAGGAGGATGCCTTGTCTTCGTTGGTGAGTGAGTTCGTGATCCATATGCAAACAGTTTTGTTGATACATTATTTATTCTTTAGCTTTATTTGAAATGTCACAGAAACTGAAGCAGAACATGCATGCCTACAACACGGCTTTCCAGAAAGCAGTTACAGCCCAAGAACGGGTACGTAAAACTCCCTAAAAAGAACAACAAAGACAAAGACCTCCTCCTACACTGACCATAGATGGTGTGGTGCTTGTATTTTTTGTGACGTAATTGATTGTTTTTAGGTTGATGGGCTTCAGAGAGTAAAGGTTACTGAAGCAAACAGAGTTGAGCAGGCAAGGCTAGCCGAAGAAGCGGCCCTTGCCCTCGTAGAAATGGAGAGAGCTAAATGCCGAGCAGCCATGGAAGCAGCAGCAAGGGCAAATAAAATAGCCGAGAAAGAAACTCGACGAAGGAAATATGCAGAGAGGAAAGCTCAAAGGGAGACGGAAGAGAAGAACAGAGCAATGGAGGTACTGACGAGCAATGATGTGAGATACAGAAAATACACCATCGAGGACATTAAAGCAGCTACAGATCAGTTCTCCAGGGCCATGAAGGTAGGCGAAGGTGGTTACGGGCCTGTTTACAAGGGAAAACTCGATCACACGCCAGTAGCCATCAAAGTACTAAGATCGGATGCTTCGCAAGGAAGAAAGCAATTCCAGCAAGAGGTATTCGTCTTTCTTTCTTTCTTTTTTTTTTTTTCCTTCCAAGTCCAACAGGCACATAGACACACATGATCTTATAATTAAAATTAAAACATAATCCCAAGGTGGAAGTCCTAAGTTGCATGAGACATCCGAACATGGTTCTGCTGATGGGTGCTTGTCCAGAGTACGGATGCTTGGTCTACGAGTTCATGGATTACGGAAGCTTAGAAGACCGCCTTTTCAGAAAAGGAAATACACCTCCAATTCCATGGGGCATTCGATTCAAGATCGCAGCTGATATAGCAACGGGGCTCTTATTCCTCCACCAGTCGAAGCCCGAACCCCTCGTACACAGGGACTTAAAGCCAGGGAATATCTTATTGGACCATCACTACACTTGCAAGATAAGCGACGTGGGCCTGGCCAGATTAGTCCCACCTTCAGTTGCTGACAGCGTGACTCAGTATCACATGACGTCGGCGGCTGGCACGTTCTGCTACATAGATCCCGAGTATCAGCAGACGGGTAAACTAGGGACGAAGTCAGACATATATTCTCTAGGAGTGATGCTGCTTCAGATCATAACTGCTCGGCCTCCAATGGGACTGACTCATCACGTGGAGAGGGCTATTGAGAAAGGTATATTTGCAGATTTGCTGGACCCAACGGTGCCTGACTGGCCTGTCGAAGAGGCTCTTGGATATGCCAAGTTGTCGTTGAGATGTACCGAGCTGAGAAAGAGAGATAGGCCTGATCTTGATATAGAGGTTTTGCCTGAGCTCAACAGGTTAAAGGAACTTGGAATGAAACATGGATCAGGACACTGGCACTCCTCATCCTCATCGTCTTAGATCAAACCTCTTCCCTATATATAGAAGTAAAAACTTGGTCGTCAGTCCGTTTCTGTCTCTCTCTCTTTGAGCGTAATTTTGATTGAAAATCTATTTATTCTCACGTCGATACACGGAAAGAAAAAGTCACACTTATTCGTGCAACTATCATTCATCGCTCTTCTCGGCATCAATAATGATTTAGCTCGTCATATGAAGAATGAGCTGTCTGGTATTCGCTTGGTTTTGTCCTCTGTTTAGTTTGTAGCTACTGGGATTTATCATCTCACCCAGGACCAGGATGGATGTGGGCTTAATAATTCCAATGTGATAACAAAACTACAAAAATAATGGTAGGCGCTTGACCTTACGCACAAACATGAGCACAACCGCCAATGCAGTCTCAGCTGACACCGTATTTTATATATTTATAATACAACTCGCGAGATGCCATCAATATCATGTGTGTTGCGGCCAAGGTTCTGAAACCGGGTTTTGGAACCGGACCGGAAATTTTAGTGGTTTAAGGTTTAGTGGTTTAACCGTTATAGAACCGGAATCAAACCGGAGTCAAACCGGTATCTTTAAATACAATAAATATATATCTTATGAATGAATCTTACAACATAGCAAATGTACATGTTTATTAAATATATATCTTATGAATGAATGAATTACAATATAGAAAATACACATGTTTATTTATAAACTTTTGCATACTAGAATTTTATAAAATTATGGGTCAAAATTAAAATAAAAGTAAACTGTTGGTGGTTAAAAATTAGTTATACCATGGGAGGATGTTGTAAAGTAAATCAATAAATTTGGGGACAAAAGTTAAATAACAACAAAATATTAGGTACAAAAGGTTAATTATCAAATAAAAATAAAAGGCAGCCATAGGGAATCGAACCCAACTTTATCGTGAAAAGGCCCAAGATTTTTACCACTAGATCACATTCGGAATTTGCATTATTCTACTCAATTTCAGTCAATTATACATTTGTATTCTTTTTCTTTTTTTTTTTTAAAATTAAAGCATGAACCGGACCGGATTTCCGACCGGTTCACCGGTTTCCGGTCGGAGCCGGCCGGTCCGGTCCGGTCTTTAAAACCATGGTTGCGGCAAATATGGCCTGGGTGCCCCAACATCATGTCGACTAAAAGATAGAAAATAGAAACGGCTAATTAAGTTTCAGGTCCCAAAACATGTTTTAAATTAGGTTTTAGGCCCTTGTCAGAAAATTCATAGTTTTAATGACCCGATTTTTATGAAATTTAGAGATAGAGACCTAAATTTACGCAAGTGTTATACAATATGCGAACTGTTATCGGAGAACAATGAAGTATTTCAGAACAATGAAGTGGTACTGTAGATCCATGAAGTGGTATTATAGACCCATGAAGTATTACTGTAGAACAGTGAAGTGGTACAGCTGAACACTTAAGTGATTCTGTAGAAATCGGGTCCTTAAAACTATGAATTTCTGTCAGGATCCTAAAATCTGAATAAAACTTATCTTGGAGCCTGAAACGAAAAAAAGACACAAATAGAAAAGAGAGCCCGCCGAAGAAATGCATGCAGCGGGATTCATCATGATCAGTTTTCAGCCCAAAAGCAAAGCAATGCAATGCTACGTGGTCCTTTCGGCCCAGTAAAGTACATTTGTGCATGGCCGAGTGGCTATCAATGATCACCTAGAAACCCTACTCTGTGTCATGTCATGATGATTGATAATGATAAGCTCGATACCTTTGGCGGCAATTACTATCTAATCCTCTGCTTACTTAGTCGATGTAACGATAAATAAATGGGAAGATTTCTGTTCATGCCCCCCTAAAGTTTTCTTTTACCTGTCAGACCCTGTCAGAAAATGAATAAGTTTAAGAGACCCACTTTTTGTAAAAATCTGAGTAAAGGACCCAAAAATAGAATTTGACGAAAATACCCTTTGCTCTTTTTTCCAGCGAAAGTCACGACGTGCTTTTGGTCTTATATGAAGCGTCACTTTTACTTCATTTTATGTTATATAGTTACAGCATAGTGTTACTATACAAAACAGATACGTTATTTTTCAACAACATTGTGTTATTTTGCTACCGCAAAACGTTATCAACAGAATTTTTTTCAAACTAATTTTTCTTACACTGAATCGAGCATAAAAAATCCGATTGGCCAATCCAATCGATTCGACATGTAATGTTGGATTCATTATGATATTGACGATGCACGAGTAGAATTTGCTTGTCTAATTAGGGTGCAAATTCGAAAAAATAATGGTAAATCGAATCTAGATGTCGATATAAATTGCAAGTAATCGGTATAAATTCGAGGTACCCATGAGAAATCGAGTTCTATTTTACCTTATTGAGTCAATAACGCCGAGATTTATGTAGTTTTCATCCGTTTTTAGTGTCGTTGCGACTTTCGTTATATTTCCCCCGATCCATTGGTTGACTACAGAATGTGTTATTTACGACACACATAGCGTTATTACCTTTCAGCGACGTGTTACTTATAAGTCAACATTTGTTATTAACCATAAGATATTTGTTATTTTTTGCTATGTTATAAGTATTTCTTTTTTACACGATTTAGGAAAAACATAATATCCATTTCTTGCAACTAATCGATATAAATTCGAGGTAACCATGAGAAATTGAGGTCTAATTGACCTTATTGAGTTAATGACGACGTGATTTATGCAGTTTTCATCGTGCTTTTAGTGTCGCTTGTGATTTTCGTTTTATTCCATTCGATCCATTACTTGTATACAGACTGTGTTATTTACGACGAACAATTTGTTATTACCTTTCAGCGATGTGTTACTTCTAAGTCAAAATTTGTTATTAACCATAAGACATTTGCTATTTTTTGCTATGTTATAAGTATTTCTTTTTAGAAAATATAATATCCGTTTCTTGCAACTAATCGGTATAAATTCGAGGTACCCATGAGAAATTGAGGTTTATTTTACCTTATTGAGTCAATAACGACGCGATTTATGCAGTTTTCATCTGTTTTTTTAGTGTCGTTTGTGATTTTCGTTCTTTTTATCCCGATCCATTATTTGGATACAGAATGTGTTATTTACGACAAACAAGACGTTATTAACTTTCAGCGTTTTATTATTTTTGAGTCAACATTTGTTATTACCCTGAAGACATTTGTTATTTTTGTGAAACTTATCAACATTCATATGAAATTGACGATAGTTTTTGGGGTTTAGGACTTACGGGTTCGAAGGGTTTACGACATGAAATTTTGGGAGAATGATCCACGACTTGTCCAGGTATTTCTACAACCTTAAAAAAATTTTGGGGTTCGGGGTTTAGGCTATAGGGTTTAGGGTTTCGGGCCTCGGATTTAGGGTTTTGAGCTTATTATTTTGTATTTGTGGTCTATAAATGTTATTAGTACTTAATGTTGACGTTTGAACATGTTTGTGGTGCAATTTGTAATGTTATGTTCCATTGAAAGATGTGATAGTCTATGTTTTGCAATGGAGGACTACATGTTTATATATCTATTGAGATCAACATTCTTCTATTGATATCAAATTTCGCCTAATGTGTATTTTAAAGGAATGTGGTGATTAAACTTCATCAAATTATATATTTACATGAACATCCATATTAAACATCCAAAATAAAAAGTGTATTATTGTACGAATTAATCGAATTATTGACGTGGTACTAAATAACATTTATGAGGTATCAATATTGATCAGTGTGTTATTAATTGAGTTCGAGTTGTTTTTTTAACCTAACGTGTGTTATTATTTCCAATTAATGTGGTACAATTTTGAGAAAGTCCTGTAAATATGCTCTGACAATTCTGTTAAATTCTTTGACGGTAGAACCTTCTAGAATATTCACAATGAAGTGTTTTTTTTACATGTATATGTGTTATATTTGTTGTGTAAACTGTTACTCACTTAAAAAAACGTTTTAGTCTTAGAGAAAGCTAAAATTTCTCAATCTCATGGTTACCGACTTATTTTTTCTTTTAATATTAAGACTCGTTTGATTCGATTTTATCTTATTCAGTCGCTTTTACCTTGTTCGGCCGTTAAAGTTTATATGGAATCGATTTCTGGACGAAATTTTTGATTTGGGGGTGGAAGCACGAATTCATTCGATACATAAAAAATTCGTCTTTATTAGTAAGACCCATCTGAAATTGAGGACGGGAAAACTTTATTTAGTCACAAACAATGAGATTTATGCAGTTTTCCATCTGTTTTTAGTGCCGTTTGTGATTTTCTTTTTATTCCTTTCGATCCATTACTTGTATACAGACTGTGTTATTTACGACAAACAATGCGTTATTACCTTTCAGTGACGTGTTACTTCTAAGTCAAAATTTATTATTAACCAAAAGACATTTGTTATTTTTTGCTATGTTATAAGTATTTCTTTTTTACACGATTTAGGAAAAATATAATATACGTTTCTTGCAACTAATCGGTATAAATTCGAGGTACCCATGAGAAATTGAGGTCTATTTTACCTTATTGAGTCAATGACGACGGGATTAATGCACTTTTCATCTTGTTTTTTAGTGTCGTTTGTGATTTTTGTTTTATTCCTTTCGATCCATTACTTGTATACAGACTGTGTTATTTACGACAAACAATGTGTTATTACCTTTCTGCGACGTGTTACTTCTAAGTCAAAATTTGTTATTAACCATAAGACATTTGTTATTTTTTGCTATGTTATAAGTATTTCTTTTTTACACGATTTAGGGAAAATATAATATACGTTTCTTGCAACTAATCGGTATAAATTCGAGGTACCCATGAGAAATTGAGGTCTATTTTACCTTATTGAGTCAATGACGACGGGATTAATGCACTTTTCATCTTGTTTTTTAGTGTCGTTTGTGATTTTCGTTCTTTTTTCTCCCGATCCATTGGTTGTATACAGAATGTGTTATTTACGACAGACAATGCGTTATTACCTTTCAGCGACGTGTTACTTCTAAGTCAATATCAGTTATTAACCATAAGATATTTGTTATCTTTTTTATGTTATAATTTCTTTTTTACACGATCTAGGGAAAATATAATATCCTTTTTTTACAACTAATCTGTATAAATTCGAGGTACCCATGAGAAATTGAGGTCTATTCTACCTTATTGAGTCAATAACGACGTGATTTATGCAGTTTTCATCTATTTTTAGTGTCGTTTTGTGATTTCGTTCTTTTTCTCCCGATCTATGGGTTGTATACAAACTGTGTTATTAACAATATATGGATCGTTATTTCTAATGTAAGATGTGGTATTTTTGTGTGACGATTTGTTATTTACTAGAAGAGATGTGTCATACGTCACCAACTGATTTGGAAAAACAAAAAAATTAAGTTAAGCTCCGACAGCCTGTCGCCTCGCCTGTGGCCTCCTTCGAGCTCTACTACGACGACGGGTCAGGGTCGGACCTCGTCTGCTCACGAATGTCGAGATTATAGGTGGAAATCGAGCTTGAAGATTAGCTCGCTCGTTGGAGAAGATGATGGCAAAAGTTTGTAATTTTTGCATCTGTTAGGGGTAAATATGTCATATCGCGTAGTTTGGGTATTTTTCTCTAAGAATTTTGAAAAGTAGGTCATTCATACTAAATGGAATTTGATTGGGGCCTGAACACTAGTTGAGAATATTATTAGGGTCTGACTCGTAATTAACCCTAAATAAATATCGGTCAAACTTGTGACGAAATCTATACAAAGTCCCACATACAAACAGAAAAAAAATTAGTTCTTCTCATTCCCGATATAATGTACGTCTGGATTAGTAATTAAAAAAACGAATTACAATCACATTGTAGAATAACATTTAATTCGATTTGTTGAACTTACTAGCTATTGCTAGTTACTTATAAAAAGTATGCACGGATAAAACGTAATTACGAAAATAATCAATATGTGTTGCCTAAAAAACAGGCATTACAACATTATTGTTGGTGGGTGATTTATAATTGTAGCCATCATTTTTAAAGTGATTGTCATGTTAGGATCGGACGGCACCAAAAACGGAATATCATGGCAGCGAATGCGTATCGACAGCCCAAGAATTATCAACGCAACGGAAAAATGGAAGGAAAACAGCGATATAACGTGGAAAACCCCCTTCAAATCGACGGGATAAAAACCACGGGATCAAACGATCCAAAATCCACTATCACCACTTCAAGTACAGCAAGATTACACCCACAACACAACGTTGACGAGCTATGACACCAAATCAAAGCTCCAAAAGCACAACAACTCAAAACAAGATCAAAACACCAAATTCGTCACAGAAAATCGCAGCAGACTTCAGAAATTCGTAACTCACAGTACAGACCTCGCAATGAAAAACCCTTTGGGGAGAATGAAGATCAATGAGTCTTCTACCTTCTCCTGAAATTTCAGGCCAATCGGACAATGTTTGCCCCTCCAAATGTGAGAAATCCGAAACTGTTGCTGTTAAGAAAAATTGCAGAAATTTTTTCTCCTATTTTCTTTTTGCTCGATCGATCTACCCATGGAGTAGGTGGAGAGAAGCTATACATGTGATGATGTTAATGGGCTGCCAAATTTGGGCTTTCGGACACAAAGTTGGGAGCCCAAACCCAACAAATCTCCCCCTCCCAACTATGTGGAGGAAATCGCCAAACCGGCGATCGTACAACAAGCTTCAAATTTCGATCTTACCAATGACTTAGTCATCATATCAGCGCCATTATCATCGGTATGAATCTTCTCAACTTCAAGCTGCTTGAAATCCAAAATCTCACGAATCCAATGATATCGCAGATCAATATGCTTCGACTTTCCATGAAACGTCGGATTCTTACTGAGATGAATAGCACTCTGGCTGTCACAGAATAAGACATACCATTGCTGATCAAAGCCAAGCTCACTCATGAAGTTCTTCATCCAAAGAAGCTCTTTGCAAGTCTCCGTGATAGCAATAAACTCTGCTTCTGTCGTAGACAAAGCAATACACTTTTGAAGCCTGGACTGCCAAGAAACAGCTCCCCCTGCAAAAGTAATCAAATAGCCCGATTTCCTCGTATCCACATCTCCTCCCAGATCTGAATCTGTATACCAACAAGAATAGGCTCATCAGAACCAAAACACAATCTCATGTTCGACGTACCTCGGAGATATCTCAAAATCCATTTCACAGCGTTCCAATGCTCTTTTCCTGGATTAGACATGAATCTACTAACAACTCCAACTGCATGAGCTAAAACTGGTCGAGTACACACCATAGCGTACATAAGACTACCAACGGCAGATGAATAGGGAACTCCGTCCATAACTTCTTTTTCTTTCTCGTCTGTAGGGCACTGTGTCATGCTCAATCTAATAAAGGTAGCAAGTGGAGTACTCACCTGTTTAGCTTTCTCCATGCTAAAGAGTTGCAGTACCTTTTCGATGTACTTTTCTTGAGATAGCCACAACTTCTTCTCTTTTCGGTCACGTGTGATATTCATCCCAAGAATGCATTGAGCTGGCCCCAAATCCTTCATCGAGAAATGCTTGCTCAAGTCCTTCTTTAACTTGTAAATTCGAAATGGCGAAGAACCTACAATAAGCATATCATCAACATAAAGTAACAAAATGATGATATCATCGTCGGGGAATCTTTGCATAAAAACACAATGGTCAGTATCATTCTTCTTGTACCCTTGTTGAATCATCACAGATTCAAACTTCTTATACCATTGCCTCGGAGCTTGTTTCAAGCCATACAAGCTTTTTTTCAATTTGCAGACATAATTCTCCTTTCCTTTCTGAACGAAGCCCTCGGGTTGCTCCATATAAATTTCTTCATCAAGATCACCATGAAGAAAAGCAGTCTTGACATCCATCTGTTCAATCTCAAAATCAAGACTCGCTGCCAAACCCAAAACAACACGGATAGAAGTCATCTTCACAACTGGCGAAAAAATCTCACTAAAATCAATCCCCTGCTTCTGACTGAAGCCTTTGACAACCAACCTGGATTTAAATCTGGGAGAAAGTGAGTGCTCTTCATGTTTCACCTTGTAAATCCATCTGTTCTTCAAGGCCCTTTTACCTTTAGGAAGCTCCACCAGTTCATACGTGTCATTTAATCGTAAAGAATCCATCTCGTCTTTCATAGAAGCAATCCACTTATCTTTATTTAGACTTTCAATGGCTTCATCGTAACTCTCTGGCTCTCCTTCACTAGTAAGAAGCACAAACTCGTCGGAAGAGTAACGAGTAGAAGGTCGTCTTTCTCTCGTAGATCTTCTAACAGAAGGTTCTGGCAAGTCAACATGTGTCTCCTCCTGCTGAGCGACATCATCAGCAACATGATCATCGGGTTGATTCTCAGCTTCACTTGGATTTGGTGTAAGTAGGTGATCCAAATCAATCAAGTGGTCATTCTGAATAACTGGCTTTTCTGACTTCTCGATATCCTCAAAGATAACATCACGGCTTCTGATAAGCTTCTTATCAACAGGATCATAACATCTGTAGCCAAACTCGTCATCGCCATAGCCAAGAAAAATACATTGTCTTGTTTTGGCATCCAACTTCGACCTTTCATCTCTTGGGACGTGGACAAAACACTTGCACCCAAAAACTCTCAAGTGGTCATATGAGACATCCTTACCATACCAGACTTTTTCAGGAACATCACCCTGTATAGCAACTGAAGGAGTCAAATTAATAATACGAGTAACCGTGTATAAAGCCTCACCCCAAAAATGCTGAGGCAACTTTGCTTCTTACAGTACACATCTGACTCTCTCCATCAATGTTATGTTCATCCGTTCAGCTAAGCCATTCAACTGAGGAGTTTTAGGAGGTGTTTTCTGATGCCGAATACCATATCGTCGACAATAAGAATCAAATGGTCCGCGATATTCACCTCCGTTGTCAGTTCTGATGCACTTCAACTTTTTCCCTGTCTCCCGCTCAACAGAAACATGAAACTCAATAAAGGCGTCAAGTACCTGATCCTTTGACTTCAAAGCGCGAACCCATAATTTCCGCGAGTGATCATCAATAAATGTGACAATGTAAGAAGCACCTCCAAACGATTTCACTTTCAGAGGACCATAAACATCTGAGTGAACTAACTCAAGCAAATCGTCCTTCTTGTGAGGTGGATGATGATGAAAAGAAACTCGTTTCTGCTTTCCAGCTAAGCAATATACATCTGTCTAACTTAGCGCCTTTCAAGCCGGGAAGTAAATTCTTCTTGGCCAAACAATCGAGCCCTTTCTCGCTGATGTGACTCAATCTCCGATGCCAAAGACTAGAAGAATTCCCGCCATCAACTGCATTCACACCACTAGCAGAAACATTAGTGTTAAACCAATACAAATTAGAAAATTTCTTACCACGAGCCACGATCAAAGAGTCTCGAGTGATCTTCCAATGTCCATCACCAAAGTGGCAAGAATAACCCTCATCATCAAGCTTTTTAGTAGAAATGAGATGCAATCGAACATCAGGAGCATGTCTAACCTCCTTCAATATCAACTTCGAACCCAATCCTGTGTCCAAACAAATGGTGCCGACTCCTATCACCTTCGCTAAACCATCATTGCCCATTTTCAAGACTCCAAAATCGCCCGGAGTATATGATGCAAAGAATTCCCGATTAGCCGTAACATGATAAGCTGCACCGCCGTCCAAGACCCAACTAGTCTCGCCTTTCACAAGATTGATTCCCTCGTCGTCATAGACAATAACAAGGTTATCCGGAGTAGTGGTGGTATTCACGCGAGCATCACCGTCGTCAACATTCTTCTTCGACTGCTCCTTCTTCAACTTATAGCAATATCTCTTTATATGTCCTTTCTTCCCACAGTGATGACACTCAAGATCCTTATATTTCGATCTTGACTTGCTTCTTCCTCTACTCTTGCCTCGGTTGTTAGAACTCTGGCCCGTATACCTACTTCTCCCCTATCTTCAGTAACCAACACCTCAGAATGTGACGAAGTACCTTGCGTTTTCCTTCTCACCTCCTCGTTCAAAACGCCGCTCTTGACGTACTCTAAGGTTACCAAACCATTGGGGGCCGAATTGGTCAACGAAACTCTAAAACTTTCCCAAGAATCAGGGAGAGTATTTAACAGCCATAAACCGAGAACCTCCGATTCAAACTTAACGCCCATGCCAAACAACTGATCAAAACACCCTTGAAACTCATTGATGTGGTCAGAAATGGACGTGTTTTCTTGATATCGCAAATTCATCGCTTGCTTCAAAAGAAATAATTTATTGTTACCTGTTTTGGAAGCATACAACGTCTCAAGTTTTTCCCACAACGTCTTGGCATGTGTCTCATTCACAATATGGTTCAATACATTGTCTTCAACCCATTGCCGAATAAAGCCACAGACTTGAAGAAGCTCAAATTCCAATTCTTCATCAGTTTTTGAATCGGGCTTTTCTGTAGCGAAAACCGGAAGATGCAATTTCTTCACAAATAAAAGATCCTTCATCTTGCCTTTCCACTTGTGATAATTCGTGCCGTTCAAACAAACCATTCTATTCAAATTCGCCTCCATCCTGCACTGATCAAAGAATACCAACAAAGCCAACCAAAAGCTCCGATACCACTCTGTTAGGATCGGACGGCACCAAAAACGGAATATTATGGCAGCGAATGCGTATCGACAGCCCAAGAATTATCAACGCAACGGAAAAATGGAAGGAACACGGCGATATAACGTGGAAAACCCCCTTCAAATCGACGGGGTAAAAACCACGGGATCAAACGATCCAAAATCCACTATCACCACTTCAAGTACAGCAAGATTACACCCGCAACACAATCTTAACGAGCTATGACACCAAATCAAAGCTCCAAAAGCACCACAACTCAAAACAAGATCAAAACACCAAATTCGTCACAGAAAATCGCAGCAGACTTCAGAAATTCGTAACTCACAGTACAGACCTCGAAATGAAAAACCCTTTGGGGAGAATGAAGATCAATGAGTCTTCTACCTTCTCCTGAAATTTCAGGCCAATCGGACAATGTTTGCCCCTCCAAATGTGAGAAATCCGAAACTGTTGCTGTTAAGAAAAATTGCAGAAATTTTTTCTCCTATTTTCTTTTTGCTCGATTGATCTACCCGTGGAGTAGGTGGAGAGAAGCTATACATGTGATGATGTTAATGGGCTGCTAAATTTGGGCTTTCGGACACAAAGTTGGGAGCCCAAACCCAACATGTCAAAAATAGGCTGTGTGTAAAACATTACAAATATAGGCATAATTTTTTTCTATTTTATTTCATGATTTTTTATACTTCTAATTTATTGTTTTAAATGATTAGAATGTTCATATTTTTTAAAAGATCTGACGAACAAAGAAATTTCGGTTCGTACAAAATACCGATAGTTCGATATTTCGTCTTTAATTTTAATAATTTTTTCGATTCGATCCGGAACCAAAAAGTTATATATATATATATATATATATTAGGTATATAATGTTATATAAACTACAACCATAAAAATAATATTGAATATTTATTGACATTCATTTTTTATTAAAAGTATAATTGTCCATTAGTTATGATTAAAAGGAAAAAGTAATAAAAATCAAACCAAACGAAAAATATTAGTTCAATATTCAGTTTGAAAAATTTCAAACTAAAATTTTCGTTTAGCTGAAACTTGGGCCGGTTCGGTTCAGTTTTTACTGTTTGAATACCCCAGAAAAATTATGTGGTTCTGTAAATAGGTCTTACCTTTTTTATTTCATGTAAGTTCTCTCGTTTCGGAGCAAAATCCAAAAACCGATTCGAAATAGTTGTGGTACATCGTATTTCGGACCAATTTAGCTTATAAATTCATATATTAAATTATTAATATTTCTTACATATATTATAATTGATGGTTTTGATTTTGATTTGATGTTGACTGAAATCGATATACTTTTTTAAGCTAACAGATTGATTTTGGTTTTTGTAGCGTTTTGTAATTTGCAAAAATGATTTCCTTAAAATGAAATTAATAAGAATTCACAATAAGACATAATATTTAAAAATAGCTTATGTCTAATTCGTGTTTAAATAGATTATAAAATTAATTTATTAAAAGAAACGAAAGCAGAAATGCATAATTTTTAATTATTTTGTGCAAGTAATAGAATTAATTCAAAATAAGAAAATAAATAAAAGGATGCCTACATTTGTAACAAAAACACAAAATGCCTGTTTTTGTAATTAATTGATTGTTGCTCGTAACAAAAGTATCATCTTTTATTATTAGAAAAATAAACACTGAAGCACTTTCAAAAGAATTCAAGTAATAGTAAACCACCTTGCTCATAGTTTACAGACAATTATTGGTTGGCCATTTTGA
This sequence comes from Craterostigma plantagineum, assembly GCA_027422505.1. Lineage (NCBI taxonomy): Eukaryota > Viridiplantae > Streptophyta > Magnoliopsida > Lamiales > Linderniaceae > Craterostigma > Craterostigma plantagineum. The sequence goes on along the minus strand of JAPQWV010000012.1, from coordinate 12,813,870 downwards.
ATCAAATCGGCATTCATCAATATGTGAGAGTGGTCTCGTACAAAATGGATGTAAAACACACTGATGTTAGACGCGATGTTGGGCTAACACTCACTCTCACTTTTTAAGCACAGCGGAAATGGTAGTAAAATAACGACGGAACAAAATGCACACAAGAGATGATTTTGTGCAGCAAGTCAAATAACTTGCTGCGTGCCTCAAGGCGCAAAAATCCACTATAAAGATGGATTACAAACTATCCAAAAAGATAGTTAAAACTAGTCTAGCGAAACTACGAATCAAAAAGGATTCTGAAAAACTACAAGACCTAACGATCTCTGAAAAGCTAGACTAAAAAGAAAATCTCTCGTTGAAATAGAATGCTCGCTCGAAAGCCTTTTCTCGCTCGTTGTTCGTCGTAAGTGCGCCACTTGAAATGGTGAAGTTCCTTCGCTATTTATATGTCTTCGACTTCTTAAGGACTTCTCCAATGACTTGGTAACTGCCCTCAACGTCCACTAACATCCACTATGAGTATTTGGTCCATTAGTGACTGTTGGGGCTCGACTTGGTCAGCTCCAAAAGCTCGGTCTTCACTTAAGCTCCAAGTCTCCTATTTTTAGTATGCTCTCTTCCTATTTTTGCTCTAGCTTATCCACACTCTTTCCACACGGTTTGAATGCTTCCAGCTCTTATCCATATCCTGCATAACACTAGAAAAATGCCACGTCATCAATAAAATAGGTTTTGGGCATGAAAGATAAAACTGAAGTAGGGAACATTCTCGGCCAACAGATGTTGACTAGAATGTTACCCCAACATTGCTTCTGTTGAAAGCTCAACATCAACAATCTCCCCCTTTTTATCTTTCTTCCCAAAACCAATGCAGAAGTTAGTCGTAGTGAAACTCCCCCTGAAGGCCATATCTACTCAACCACAAAACATTAAAAGATGGTTAGAGTTAGACGAAAAACAGAATACCACAAAAAACTATTCAAAGTACTACGACAATAGTACATAGCCATACCAAGGTCTTAAGTTAAACATCTGCAAATATAAACAGTTCATACGTAGGCCGGGTTCACACAAGCAGAATTAACTAGACCAGCATGCACAAAATAACCATAAAGTCAGGCATGCAAAAAGAAACGATCTTTAGGCAAATCTGCAAAATAAAAATATCTGGCAAGTAAGCAGGCACACATGTAAACATATCGGAGATGCAAATCAGCATGCATATTGTAAAATAATTTTCTCGACATGCAAAATAAAATCAGAGAAAAAATCAATGATGCATGCAAAAAAGAAAGAATCGGAGCTTCACTCTCAATGGAGTATGGAGTTTCCTTCTAATGCTTTCTCGGTTGCTTCTCCTTCTTGATCAGCTCCCCCTGTTTGTTCGGCTCCTTATTCTGCTCCCCCTGAATTTCCTTATCTACCCCTTCTTATCTGCACAACCTTCTCCCCCTTTTTGGGAAGAAAGAAAAAACTCAGAGAACTACTCTGTTAGCTAGCTTGCAGATGTTGAGGTAAATGTGGGACTAACATCTGGGCCAACATTCTGAGGCTCAGAAACAAGTTAGTTCGCCATAAAGAAATCAAAGATAAATCCAAAACGATGATATGAGAACAGAATGTACAACCTGTGAGGAGATGACTAAGTCACATCAAGGAGCAAAAAAAAAGGAATCCAACGAAAAAAAATTGTTCCTACCGTGAATTTAGGTCATAGTGGAGTAAGTGGAACAAACAAAAATAACCGTTGAAAGCCAAATGAAAAACCGTATAGTAAGGATAAGATAAAGCTAAGTAACGATTTTTCAAAGCATGGAGATAAAAATGGTATATAAATAAATCACGCGAGCACATAAGAGCAAATTCGAGACCTAGTCATGCGAGTAAATAGGAGCATTTCAGACCATGATTCAACCAAAAAGACAACTAAGTCCAAAGTCAAGGTAGAATCAAGAAATACTAACCGTTTGAGCGACTTCGATGAGCACATAGAGACAAGTGTAACACGCTGTTCTTCGAGAGTTCTAATGCATTTCTGAGAGATTTCTAAACTAGACACATACGACTAATAAACACAGTACTAAAGACAGACACAAATAAAACGAAAGCACAAAATGTAGCAATATCAAACTGATAGTCACACATGTTGCCCTAACATTTGACTCAACATACTGATTCTGTAATCCTAGACTTATCTGCTCAATTCTTCTCAAAATCAGTTCCCTTTATTTCTACCCTTTCACCTCAAATATCCAAGAAATTCATGCACTGCCCTTATACCCTCAGCCTCAAGGTTAGGCTTTTTGTCGCATAGTATACATCGTCACCGCGAATGCCGTGTACCTAGGGAATCTTATTACCAAAAACCTGTATCTAGCCGAGAGTTTATGAACATGCTTATAACAAATAAGGATTGGCTTTTAGTCGCAATAAGTACATCGTCACAGCGAATGCCGTGTACCTAGGGACGTATTACCAAGAGCCTATAAAGAGGGATATGGTTAATTTAGGGACCAACCAAGAAGAATCAAGTCATTTCACAGGAAAACAGAACAGAATATCTAACCAAACATTAAAGCAGTAACCATCAAGTTCGACATATGCTATGTTGATCCAAATGTTGGACCAACATTCAGACTAACATGTGCAAACCTATGGATTTCTTCAGGTCCGAAAACCTTTCAGAATCCAATGCTTTCGTGAAAATGTCTGCTAACTGATGCTTAGTGTCTATATGCTCAATGCGGACCAACTCTTTTTCGACCATATCTCTCAGAAAATGATGCCTAATATCTATATGCTTCGTACGTGAATGCTGGATGGGGTTCTTAGATATGTTGATGGCACTAAGGTTATCACAATACATGAGGACAGATTCGCACTCTAGACCATAGTCGTACAACATGCTATTTAACCACATTAATTGCGTACAGCAACTACCCGCAGCAACATATTCAGACTCAGCAGTAGATAAGGACACACAGTTCTGTTTCTTACTATACCATGCAACTAAGTTATTACCTAGGAAGAAACAGCCGCCACTTGTACTCTTGCGGTCATCCTCGTCACCTGCCCAGTCAGCATCGCTATAGCCTACAAGACTCAAATTAGTGTCTTTGGAAAACCATAGTCCTAGGCTACACGATCCACTCACATAACGAAGTATACGTTTAGCAGCATTGAGATGAGAAATCTTAGGTTCAGATTGATATCTAGCACATACGCAAACACTATACATTATGTCAGGCCTGCTCGCAGATAAGTATAATAAGCTGCCAATCATCGAACGATACAATGTTGGGTCAACATTCTGCCCAACATCGTCCTTACTTACCTTTTGCGTAGACCCCATAGGTGTTTTCATTACCTTTGCAGTGTCCAGCCCGAACTTCTTGACCGTGTTCTTCGCGTATTTCTCCTGGGACATAAAGATCCCTTCGCTACTTTGCTTGATCTGTAACCCTAAAAAGTACGTTAGCTCTCCAATCATGCTCATCTCAAATGTGGTGTTCATCGCCTGCACAAACTGATCTAACATTGACTGTGAGCTTGAACCAAAAACAATGTCATCAACATAAACTTGAGCTATTAAAAGATCAGAACCGACTCTTTTAACAAAAAGCGTGCGGTCTGCCTCACCTCATGTGAAACCAAACTCAAGTAAAAACGTTGTTAACCTTGCATACCAAGCTCGAGGCGCTTGCTTCAATCCATATAGAGCTTTCTGCAACTTAAAAACATGATTAGGATGATGGGGATCTTCGAACCCTTTAGGCTGTTCGACATATATTTCCTTATCAATGTACCCATTCAAGAATGCACCCTTAACATCCATTTGGTGTAATGTGATGTTAAGCCAACATGCTATAGCTAACAAAAGTCTAATAGATTCTAACCTAGCAACGGGCGCAAACGTCTCATCAAAGTCTATCCCTTCTACTTGAGTATACCCCTGAGCTACTAATCGTGCCTTGTTTCTTACTACCCTACCAAGTTCATCCGATTTATTCTTAAAGATCCACTTCGTGCCTATGACATTAATGTCCTTCGGCCGTGGGACAAAAATCCAGACTTGGTTTTTCTCGAACTGTAAAAGTTCTTCTTGCATCGCATTTACCCAAAAATTATCCTTGAGTGCTTCAAGGACATTCTTAGGTTCTACCTCAGAAACAAAGCAATTAAAGCGTACCTCAGCGTATACCGAATTCATGCATACGTTTCTTACCATCGTCTTGTAGTCTTTGCATGGTTTGTCTCTGGTCTTTCTTCCTTCGTTCATGTCTCCAATGATAAGGTCCGTGGGATGATCTTTCTGAATCTTTGATGGCGGATCACGTCTTACTTCACTGGGTCCAGCCTCAGTGTTCTGTTCTGGCTCAGATGTTGAGTCAGATGTTGGCTCAACATTGTCCGCTGGTTCCGCCTCTGTTTGCTCTTGTGATTCCCGAACATCCTTGAACTGATCTGAAATGTCAACTTGAGTAACATTCTTGCTAGAGTCAGTAGCATCATCAAACACAATATTTACGGACTCTTGAACGGACCTCAATCGCAGATTATATACACGATACGCACGGCTATTAGAAGAGTAACCTAGAAAGATACACTTATCACTCTTCGAATCGAACTTAGTCAAATACTCCCTATCATTCAACATATAGCAGAAACACCCAAAAACATGGAAGTATTTAACAGTAGGCTTCTTTCCATTCAGTAACTCATAAGAGGTTTTCTTCGTACCATGCCTAAAGAACACACGATTCGAAATGTGACAAGCAGTATGTAACGCTTCAGCCCAAAAACGCTTAGAGACATTCTTAGAAAGTAACATAACACGAGCCATCTCCTGTAAAGTTCTATTCTTCCTCTCGGCCACCCCATTTTGTTGGGGTGTCTTAGGGGATGAATACTCATGCGTAATCCCTTTCTTATCACAAAAATCATCAAAGTATTGGTTCTCAAACTCCCTACCATGATCAGACCTAATACGGAAGATAGACGCACTAAAATTGTTCCTAATCATCGCACAAAATTTCTTGAAAAAATCAAAAGACTCAGATTTTTCCCTAAGAAAAAATATCCATGCATATCTAGAAAAGTCATCCACAAGCACATAAGCATACTTTCTACCTCCTATACTCTCAACTTCCATAGGACCCATCAAATCCATTGAAAACAGTGGGCAGTTTTGAAATGTTGAGCAACTTGTTGGTCAACATTGTGACTAACATGAGTTTGCTTACCTTTTACGCATGACTCACAAACTACCTTACCGAACTCCTTCAGCCTTGGAATACCTCTGATTGCATCATGCTTGATAAGTTGCTCCAAGGTTCTGTAGTTGACGTGGCCCAGTTTGAAGTGCCAAAGTACAACGTCGTCCTCGGCTTTTGAGAGTTGGCACACATCCTTCACCCCGGATTTTTCGCCGACTAGGTAGCAGTTATCACTCGATCGTTTTCCTGCCATTACTCGCACAGAATTGCTGTTAAAAACTTCACAACACTCTTTATTGAATCTTACCTCAAGGTCGTCGTCGCAGAGTTGACTAATACTGATTAGATTTGCAACGAGACCGTCCACGTGAAGTACGTTGCTTAGTTTGGGAAAATCGGGCACATTAAGTCTGCCTCGGCCAAGAATACGTCCTTTGGCTCCGCCTCCAAACGTCACAGATCCACTTCTTAAGGGCATATAATCACTGAGATACTCCTTGGTACCCGTCATGTGTCGGGAACACCCGCTATCGAAGTACCATGAACCTGTCATGTTAGCTCGCAAAGAGGTATACACAACGAGACATTTAGGACCTGATTTCTCAATCCAAACTTCTTTAGTTAACCCTACAGCATTTTGTTTACTAGAATTCGAAGATGAGCCAGCTGAAGTTTCTCCACACATACCTTCCAACACAGATTTCTCAATGTTGGGTGAGATGTTGGGTAACATTTCAGCCGACATCGATTTCTTGGCAGAAATCTCCCTCTTCAATTTCCAGCAGAATGGTTTCAGGTGTCCAGATTGCTTGCAATGATGACATATATATGAGCTATCATTATTCTTAGGGGTCACATGCTTGGAACTATCCTTAGGCTTCACAACTTCACACTCATCACTAGCGGCTTTGGCTTTAACAAAGACTATCTTAGGTTTAGCATGGGTCTTGGGTTTTGGAATATCACGATCAGGCTGTGGATTAAATCCTAGACCTTGTTTATCAAAGATTCCAAGAGACAATACCTCATCAAGAGTTGACTTACTCTTGTTCATTTTTGTGAAGGTCTCGTCGGCATCATCGACTCGCTTCTGAAGCTTGTCGATCTCCTTGTCCTTTCGCGTCAGTGCTGCTTCCAACTTGGTAATCCCATCCGTCAATCGCTCTATCAGTTTTTCGTTCTTCTCGTTTTCTTCGGACAAAATCTTCACGGCGGCTTGGAGTTGTAAGTTCTTTGCCTTCTCTATTTCATAATGTGCCGTCATTAGCTCAAGGGCTTCTTCACAACTCTCCGTTTCAGGCTCTGCATCATCAGAACTCAAAAAACCATCAAAACAGTTTGAGTCATCATAATCAAAAATAATGTGTTTTTCAGATGTTGAGTCACATGTTGGCTCAACATCGGTTACCGCAGTGAAGCCGATTTGAGAATCTTCATCTTCTTCATCGTCAGAGAAGGACTGGATAGTGACCGACGACTGCTTGTTCTCCTCATAACATGATTCTTCATCTTCATCGTCCGAGAGATCGATCCACATGGCCTTTCCATGTTTGCGAAGTGTGTTCGCACATTCGTTGGCAAAGTGTCCCCAACCTTGGCATTCATAGCATCTGACGGACTCATAATTGATGTTCTTCTTCTTTCCGTCAGGCTTCCCAAAGGTCTTGCGCTTAGCGAACGGAGGAGCAGAGGATGGTTCAGCTTTGGGATTCTGGCCTTTTCTGAATGTTGGGCCAACATTCTGCACAACATTCTTCTTTTTGAAGAATTTCGCAAATGTCTTCACAACCATGGCCATGTCCTCTTCGTTGTTGGGGTCGAACTCGATCAGTTCCTTCGACGGCTGGCTGACCAGTGCAACACTTTTTCCTCGTGAGGCTCTCCTTTGTACTTCGAGATTGGTTTCGAAGTTCTTCAGGATGTTCATCAGGACGTTGAAGTCCATATTGGCTAGGTTGTATGATTCCTCGATCGCCGATACCTTCACATTGAATTTTTCAGTTAGTGTACGAAGTGCTTTAGAATTCAATACCTTGTTTGTCATCGGATCTCCTAGGCTGGCGCACTCGCTAGAGATTGTCAACAGCTTTCCAAAGTACGTGGTGATATCTTCGTCTTCCTTCATTCTGATATTCTCGAACTGACTAAAGGAGGAGGCGAAGCTTGGTTTCACGCACACTTGCGTCGCCTTCACAGTACTTCTGAAGGAGATCCCATGCATCTTGAGCAGTAGAGCAGTTCTGGATGATCTTGAACATAAACATGTCCACGGATGAGAAGATGGCGTTGAGTGCCTTGTCGTTGTATTCTGCCGCGTTCTTCTCAGCCGTCGTCCACTGCTCGACAGGCTTGTCCACGACTTCATTGTCAGCGTCTGGAGCAGTCTTTGGAGACGTATATCCATGGAGTACTGCTTCCACGCTCGCACATCGATGGACTTAATGCACTGCCGTACACGAACTTTCCAATACGCATAATTGGAACCGTCCAACACAGGGACTTTACCTAGACGGTTTGAGTTTGTAACATCCATGAAAAAGGATTTTCAGCGCTTAGTAATATCAAGCGTAGGCTCTGATACCACTTTGAAGGTGGTCTCGTACAAAATGGATGTAAAACACACTGATGTTAGACGCGATGTTGGGCTAACACTCACTCTCACTTTTTAAGCACAGCGGAAATGGTAGTAAAATAACGACGGAACAAAATGCACACAAGAGATGATTTTGTGCAGCAAGTCAAATAACTTGCTGCGTGCCTCAAGGCGCAAAAATCCACTATAAAGATGGATTACAAACTATCCAAAAAGATAGTTAAAACTAGTCTAGCGAAACTACGAATCAAAAAGGATTCTGAAAAACTACAAGACCTAACGATCTCTGAAAAGCTAGACTAAAAAGAAAATCTCTCGTTGAAATAGAATGCTCGCTCGAAAGCCTTTTCTCGCTCGTTGTTCGTCGTACGTGCGCCACTTGAAATGGTGAAGTTCCTTCGCTATTTATATGTCTTCGACTTCTTAAGGACTTCTCCAATGACTTGGTAACTGCCCTCAACGTCCACTAACATCCACTATGAGTATTTGGTCCGTTAGTGACTGTTGGGGCTCGACTTGGTCAGCTCCAAAAGCTCGGTCTTCACTTAAGCTCCAAGTCTCCTATTTTTAGTATGCTCTCTTCCTATTTTTGCTCTAGCTTATCCACACTCTTTCCACACGGTTTGAATGCTTCCAGCTCTTATCCATATCCTGCATAACACTAGAAAAATGCCACGTCATCAATAAAATAGGTTTTGGGCATGAAAGATAAAACTGAAGTAGGGAACATTCTCGGCCAACAGATGTTGACTAGAATGTTACCCCAACATTGCTTCTGTTGAAAGCTCAACATCAACAATATGTGTGATTTGATACACCCAACTAGTACGGTCAAAACCGGCCATTTTTTATATTATTCCAATTATTTATTATTTTTTTCTTTTTCTTCTTTATTTTTCAATTTTTTAAAATTGGGGGCTAAGCCCGCTAGGCCCGCCCCACCTGCAGGCTACGGGCTGGCCCGACCCGCCGGCGCGTTTTGACATTACTACACCCAAGCCCAACGAAGGAATCCTAGGTGAAAGAAATGTCGTGGTTTTGAAAATAAATAAATAAATGATATCTTCATCGCACTGACTTTATCGATATGTCTGTCTCTGTCCTGTCAGATTACGTTTACAGAGCTCACTAGTTTCGGCTTTTTATGCTTTGAAAGACGACAAGAGACAAACAGTTTCGTGTCTTTTTATGATCCAATTCAAATGTTTCCTGACTTGCATGACATATGTCGAGCGGGAATAACCTTTTTTCGAATTTCAAACTCAACAAAACAAACAAAAAATAATACGCCCACTTCGTCGAGCTCGAGTCACTAAGACACCCCCGAACCACACCATCGAATCAAAAACTAGATTCTTAACGAAGACGACTTTTAGCAACAAATGAAATATCCTTTTTTTCCTCATTTCCTTTTCGTGCAAATATGTGGGCCCTCAATTAATCAAGTCCAACATTGTATTTGCATATCTATATATATATATATAATGTTCTCCTTAGTCCTTATTCGATTTGTTTTCATTAAATACCCGTATTTAAGTTTTATTCTTTTCGATACAACACCTATTTTTAACAGCTCTTAAATTCTCCGGTGCTCTCTTCTCCCCTATCTGACTCGGAGAATGGTTGCTTAAATATAGTTGATATTTGAGAGGCTGGCGTAACATGGGTCCTTCCGGCAAATGGGTAAAATCGCTGATAGGATTCAAGAAACCCGAGAAAGATGACCGAGTAAGCTCCATACTACAAATAACCAGCAGATATTAAAAAATAATGGATATCTTCATTTTACTTGTCGACCGCTTTTACGTGTCGGGTTGTATGTATGTAGTCCATTTTTCTGGAAGTTTAACTTGAGTTTGATTTCATGGTTTTCTTTTGTTGGAAGGTTAATATCCTGATATAGTAAAATATATACAAGTCATTCAAACTCGAATGCTGCTGATATTTTTGTGAAATGAGGTAGGTCAAGGTACAAGCTTTAGGTCAATCTCAGTTTATCCAACTGTTCTTTGTTCTGTTTGATGCAAAAAGGCCGCAAAACTTGGAGGCAAAGGCAAAAAGTGGAAGCTATGGAGGAGTTCATCGGCCGACGATGGCGGGTCCACGTGGAAAGGTTTCAAAGGAAATTCAGGAATCAACGGCTCAGAATTCGCTTCCCGCGATTATTCTTCGTCTGTGAACAACAACGATGCCTTTCACGCTGCTGTTGCGACTGTCGTAAGGGCTCCTCCTAAGGATTTCAGGGCTGTAAGAAAAGAATGGGCTGCCATTAGAATCCAAACCGCATTCAGAGGATTTCTTGTAAGTGACCTTCAATTTCAGAGGATTCGACAATACAACGTTGGAAAAGTAATTGCTGCCCTGATTTAATTGTATAGGCAAGAAGAGCTCTAAGGGCTTTGAAAGGATTAGTGAGGCTCCAAGCTATAGTCCGCGGCAGGCAGGTGCGGAAACAAGCAGCAGTAACACTAAGGTGCATGCAGGCTTTGGTTCGCGTACAAGCTCGTATTAGAGCACGCCGCGTGAGGTTGTCCGTAGAAGGACAGGCCGTTCAGAAGGTTATCGACCAACACCGAGCCAAGGACGAACGCTTGAAGAAGGCCGAGGTAGTCCCTCCCTGTCTAAACTGAATTCGAAACAAAGTAATGTCTTAATTTTTTCTTGGTTGAAATTGGAATCATCAGCAAGGATGGTGTGATAGTAGAGGAACATTGGAGGAGATCAAGTCCAGTATACAGATGAGGCAAAGGGGAGCCATCAAAAGAGAGAGGGCAATTGCATACTCTCTGGCGCATAAGGTATTATGTGTATCATATGACGATTGGTGATCAATTTTCCTTCCTTTGCTTTGCTTACTATATTACATGGCCGCAGTGGAAAGCTAGCCGAGGTTTTGATTCTTCTAGAACAACACATGTTTCCGTGCCTTGTCCGTTGAAAACTAGCAGTAGCGAATTCAATAAAAACAACAACTGGGGTTGGAGCTGGCTCGAGCGGTGGATGGCGGCTAGGCCATGGGAGAACAGACTACTCGAACAACAATACGACAAAGATCGTCCGGACAAAACTCCTCCGACGTGTAGGGTGAAAATCGGGAAGAACAATGTCACCGCAAGAATTTCGGCAAAGCCTCCGCTTCACTCGTCTTCTAGCCCGGGTTCCGAGTTTATAAATAGGTACTGTGACGAAGCAAGTTCGGCTTCGTGTTCGATCTTCACGAGCACGACACCTGTTTCGGGATCTGACAACAAGTCTGATGAGTGGTGCAATAGCCGAAGGCCAAACTATATGAGCTTGACCAAAGCTACTAAGGCCAAGCAGAGGAATCTCAGGGCGAAGAGGCAGCAGTCCATGGATGACTACCATTTTCTAAATAAGTCCCTGGAATCTCATGGTCAATCTCATCTTTGCATGTCTAGAAATCTCGGCCCACCAACGAGAATGGACGTGTATTCGAGGAAGTTGCAAGTTTGAAGAAAGCAGCAGTTCGGTATTTATTTGTTGCAATTTTTTCAACCGGTAAATGGCTGAAAATACGCCTTTTAGTCGAATTATTATTCCGTCCTGTGAAGTTATCTCTCTAATTCGGAGGTCGATGATTGGATTATCTCTCATCTTAGTATCTTTTTTCGGTTATAGAAGCGCTGTAGTAACTAATAACTGAATCACCTTTAATCGTTTGATTCTTGGGGATGATAATGTACGCGCGCACATTCATCTGCAGGTGTGTCGTATCGTAGATGGGCCTTGTTGAATGTCACGGCATGGTTGAAGGGATGGTTTGTTGTGAAGCATTTACAATAAGATACCGATATGATATGATACCAAAAATTAAAAGTTGTCAGCAATTTGCATATATCATTCATCCAACAAACAGAACACCCATGAGTAGGGGTGTTCATTATTTGGGTAACCCAATTAACCCACCCGAACCAAACTGAATTGGCTTATTTGGTTTGGTTAATTCGGGGACCGGGTGGCTAATTGGGTCACCCGAATTATTAAATGGGGTAATGATTCGGGTATCGGGTGGGATGAAAAAATTTGGGGCACACCCGAAACCCGAATAACATAATTATTTTTTTATATAGAAATAAAATATTTTACTCTATAATTTTAATTAGAAGACATAAATCATAATAAATAATACTGATTGGGCGCATCGATGATCGATCGAACACCTACAAGAGAAGTAGATTCATCATTCAAGTCTAGCAACTAGAAGAAACCACAAATCAGTTAGAAGTTAAGGCTAACAAACCCGAATTACGATGGCGAGTGGCGGGAGTTAGCATTCGAAGCAGAGGACGATGAAGATTGTTGTGGTGTCTATGCTGAGTGAGTGGGCTGCTCGAATTCGTTGGCAATAAACTTGCCCCAAAAAATCATGATTCCAAAGAAAGGTACCCATAATCAACACCACACGAATAAAACTTAATCGAAGGGAAAGAAGAAGAGTTTCGCTTTACGATGTAACGCTGATAGAACTTGTGCTTGAACCGCCTGACGACGTCGCTGTGTGACCCCATATGCGGCGGAATCAAAACGCTCGACCAGTAATCGGCCCATCAGCGGTCGTTATCGTAGTCGTACGCATCCGCCGCGATACGCTTCTGCGGATCTTCGCCCATGCTCTTCGATTGAGATTACCTAATTGAGTCTACTGGACCTAGTCTTAATTGGTTTTTTTCATAACCAAACCACTTAACCCGAAAACCGAATAACCCGAGAACCAAATAGTTAATTGGTTTCGGTTTGGAGGTGGTTATCTCAACTGTCAAAAACCCGAATAACCCAAACTGAATAACCTGAACACCGAAAAATAACCCATTTGAACACCCCTACCCATGAGAAGAAAGAATGGATTGATTCTATATATGTTCATCTAGTTTCTTTTTTTTTCCCAGCCCAATATGAATTGCTCAGTAAACACCGACGAATCGTATTAAACTGATGGTGTATTAAGGGCTTTCTCTAGAGGAGACTGAACTGTGGAGTATCTGATCCTGAACGTAATGAACATATGAAATGGGGCCATATTTATTTACGCCACATAATTCTCAATGGTATTTCGGAGAGGAATGATAAATATCAGTACAAGTTGAGAGGCAACGTTGCCGCATGCAGCAGGCCAGCAGATCTTCATCGCTTCTTATATTTGTCTATTATTTAAACAGAATATTGTGTTTGAGATTCGTTACAAACTTATTTTGGACGCATGTGAAGAAGTGGGACACCCACAGAGCAAATTGGCTATATTATTGACGACAATTTAAGCTCGAGGAGGTTATTTTTTCTTAGTTAATGGGTACGTTGTCGAGTGTCGACTTAATATTTCTGATTTATTACGGCATGTGAATTGTGAATTATATTCTGTTACCCTCGTATTTTATCAATTCCGCACCAAAATACTCGATCGGTCATAACAAACTTAATCTCCTTTTAGAAGAGCATGAAATCACATGTCTCACAATTTATGCCCCCTCTATGTCTCAAATGATCTGATTCGTTAAATTTTAAATCATGATGTTCCAAAATTTTCTTTTATATTTATTAATACATTTAATTCTATATTCCACAAATCATAAAATCGTCGTTATTTCATGTGCTTTGTAAGATAAAAATAAATAAACACATCCAATTTATTCCTTATTTTTTGATGATCAATTTAATATCCATATCATGTATTTTCGACAATAATAAGAATAATTTTAACAAAGTGGGACAGGGATGTGTGGCATATGATTTCAACCGCTTTGGAATGACATAATACCGAGGGAGTGAGGGGGTCCCTCGGGGACGATAACTCCCTTGGAAGGAGGACCCGAGCCAAGGAGGGGTTCGAGATTTCGAACAAGGCTCAGCAAAGACAACACCCCAGGGATGACGATTACAAAGGGGTCTTTATAGGGCATTCGGGTTAGGCTCCAAGGGTATCTGATCCGAAGGGCACGTGAAGAATGTTCTTAGGGGTTCCTCTGGGTTTTATCCCCCTCGCGGGCATACCTTCGACTAAGAGAGGATAGAAACCAGGGAAGAACCCCGAAGATGGGGGCGAGCCGAACACGCCCCAACGGAGGTGTTCCCGAGGCACGAAGAGGAGGTTTCATTCGATCAATATGAGCCTAGCGGTATAAGATCGTGGGAGTAGATGATTTGCTCACCATACGCGACTGATTAAACGTGGGATTGGAAGAGAAGAGCGAGGCGAACCTGGGATCGTGGAAGAAACGCGGGAGCAATGGTAAGCCCGTGTAACACGTCTCATACCAGTTGTCACTGTAGCATAGGTTCCTACCGGGACTAGTGGAGTTGGGCCCACCACACTCCGACTGATAGTCTGACCCCACTGTATCATCATTTAATCTTTCAGCGTGCTTGGTGCACTCGCTCACACCTGAGCTACTTCTCAGGGGGTCACCTATCCCAAATTTGCCCCAAGTCAAGCACGCTTAACTTTGAAGTTTTTATGGATGAACTCCTGAAAAGGTAGGTCGACCTTGGTGATATGAGTAGTACTATCAATTTTCTTATACGATTCTTAGCCTGACACGCCCTGTCAGTCTCAGGATCCCCTCTCATTCGGGTGTCGGATCGGTTCGTTCATGTACCCCTCGTCGTGGTTTGCACCTCAGACTGTACTCCCATACATCCGAGTAGACGAGTGGCTCACCCCCGCCTCCACGGCCCGGGTGTCGCAGCCCGAGCCCGAGAAATGCGGAACGTGGGAAAACCGCTGAGGACCAGGTAAGCTCTTAGGAAAACTATAAATACCATCAGTCAATCATAGAGTGCGCCATTCGTCGACTCCGTTACTATTTTCTACCATTTCTGCCATCATTTTCGCATTACATTTTCACTCTATCTTACTTACAATATCCGAAAAGGAAAAATACCCTCTTGACGGAGACAACTGCAAGAAGGCAAACGCCACCAGGGGTGGGCATTCGAGTTCGGGTATTCGGGTTTTACCCCAATCCGACCGGGTTTGGGTAGTTCGAATTATTTGTCGGGTAGCATAGTATGACCCGTTATTAATCGGGTCGGGTATTGCATAGTAATTTACTACCCGATCGGGTTATTCGGGTAACCGACAAATTATATTTAAAAAAATATATTAGTTTTATACATAAACATTAAAAAATATAATTACATATCTAGATATCAATATCTAGTGTGAGTTGTGTTAAACTTTTAAATAAAATTTCGATTATTTTCTTATTTTAATTGCATATTAACAAGTGATATTTTATTATCAATGCATAAATCATTATAAAAGTTGAAAATATATTCTCCAAATTTATAAATAAACATATAAAAATGTTTATATTATATTTATTGAAAATATACAACATCCAAATATTATAAGTGACATTTAATATATATAACATGAATATTTTGATTTCTTATAATATTTTCAAAATCGGGTATCCGACGTCGGGTACCCGAACCCGATATATACCCGACAAGCGAGTACCCGACGTAGATCGGGTCGGGTTCGGGTAGTGAAAATCTTAACCCGAATCCGAACTATCCGAACTCGAATTACCTGATACCCGACTACCCGACCCGATGCCCACCCCTAAACGCCACCCCACCCTCAACCAATTTTGGCAGTTTTAGATCGAAGCGCACGTTTTATTTCGGCCGGAAGAATCTCGTTGGTCGTTTAGGCGGTAGATCATTTTTCGAAGTATTAATATTCCATTATGCAGCATCATAAAGAAAAAGATATCGTTAGTTTGGTACTAAATCCCACCAAATAGTACACCATGTTATAAAAATATTTATATATAATGTAACTATCACTTATGAACCAAAGAGAATATAACCTTTTGTATAATTTTTGTGTACATTTCAATGGAATGATACAACCTATTTATAGGAAAAATTTCATCTACCACATTAAATATAAGGTATGGACATCTATACTCATTTATTCATAATACTCCCCCTTGGATGTCCATTTCGGAATATGCATCGATAAAACCTTACTAGGAAAAAAAATCCAAACAAAGAAAAGATTACAAAATCCTGTTGATACGCTTTCAGTTGTTGCCTCATAAAAACCTTACTGGGAAACACCACGTGCGAAAAACCACAGTGAAGGAAAAAATAGTGCAACGCGTATATTCTCCCCCTGATGCGAACATCACTTGAGATCTCTGAGTCTTCAAAGTCCAATTAAGTCTACAAGTTTTTCGAATGATCTTGGAGGTAGCGCTTTGGTGAATAGATCCGCGAGGTTGTCACTTGATCGAACTTGTTGTACGTCAATTTCGCCAATCTTCTGAAGGTCGTGCGTATAGAAGAATTTAGGCAATATATGTTTGGTTCTATCGCCTTTGATGTAACCTTTCCTTTAACTGAGCAATACATGCGGCATTGTCTTCATATAAGATCGCCGGAGGTAACTTTTCCTATAATAACCCACAAGTTTGTCATATATGCTGGATTATCGATCGCAACCAAACACATTCTCTGCTAGCTTCGTGAATTGCTAAAATTTCCGCATGATTAGATGATGTGGCGGTTAAACTTTGTTTAACTGACCACCAAGTAATAGCAGTTCCACCATATGTAAAGAGATAACCCGTTTGCGATCGAGCATTATGCGGGTCGGATAGAAAACCAGCATCTGCATACCCGATTAGATCTGACCTGGACTCATTTGAATAGAATAATCCCAAATCAGTTGTTCCTTTTAGGTATCGAAAAATCCGTTTAACACCGTTCCAATGTCTACGAGTTGGTGACGAACTGTATCTCGCCAATAAATTTACAGCGAACGCTATATCAGGTCGCGTATGACTCGTAAGATACATTAGTGCTCCTATGGCACTAAGATATGGTACTTCAGGACCAAGCAGTTCTTCATCATTTTCTAGTTCTTCATCATTTTCTCGAGGTCTGAACGGATCTTTATTCACATCTAGAGATCGAACAATCATCGGAATATCCAACGGATGAGCTTTATCCATATAAAATCTTTGCAGTATCTTTTTTGTATATGTTTGTTGATATATAAATATTTCATTCTTCAAATATTCAATCTGCAGGTCGAGACAAAATTTTGTCTTTTCGAGATCTTTCATTTCGAACTCCTTTTTTAAACAATTAACGGCATTTGATAACTCTTCAGGAGTTCCAATTATATTGATATCATCAACATATATTGCTATGATGACAAAATCATTTCCACATCTTCTCATAAATATACAAGGGCAAATTTGATCATTTTTGTATCATTCTTTTAATAAATATTCACTTAGGCGATTATACCACATACGTCCAGATTGCTATAATCCATAAAGCGGTTTGTTCAGTTTAATTGAGTACTCATCACGGGGCACTGAATGTTTAGGCAATTGAAATCCCTCAGGAAGCTTCATATAAATGTCACTATCAAGTGAGCCATATAAATTGGCAGTGACAACATCCATTAGACGCATATCGAGTTTTTCACGTATTGCTAGACTTATTATATAACGAAAAGTTGTTGCATCCATCACCGGAGAATATGTATAATACCAGGTCTTTGCGAAAAACCTTGTGCAACAAGCCGTGCTTTGTATCTCATAATTTCGCCCTTCTCATTTCTCTTTCTGATAAAAACCCATTTATATCCAACCGGCATTATATTCTCTGGTATACGGACTATAGGTCCGAAAACTTTTCGTCTCTCAAGTGATTTTAATTCAGCATCGATTACATCTTTCCATTTTGGCCAATCATTTCTTTGGCTACATTCTTTTACAAACCTTGGTTCATGATCCTCATTCTCATTAATCTCATTCATTTCTTGTAGCGCTACGTTAAATGAGAATTTGTCGTCAACGTTGACTTTATCTCGGTTCCATCTTATTCCATTCTGGGCGTAATTGATAGAGATCTCTTCATTATCATTATTTTCAATTTGTTCAGATACCTGACTTCCATTCTTATCATCATTTATGCCCATCGACTCTTCTCTAGTCGATGAATCCTCGATTGAACCATTCTTATTATTTGCTCCTTTTCTTTTTTCGAGGATTTTTATCTTTGGAACCAGAGGGCCTACCACGCTTCTTTTGTGGTTTAAGCTCAATCGTATTATCCGTTTGTTCTGCAGGAACATCAATTTTAGCAGGAGCATTAACAGCTGGAATATGTGATTTTGTCACTCTTTTTGGGAACTGTCTGGCAATCGGTTCGCTAAACTTTGTAAATGAATTACCTTTTGAACTTCTAGTTCACATTCTTTTATTCGAGGATTTTAATGATTTAGCAATAATTCATTCCAACTAATATTTCTTTTCAACTGTTTCTTTTCTCTCCATAATGTTGGAAAATTTGTTTCATCAAAGTGACAGTCGGCAAATCTGGCCGTGAATCGATCTCCAGTTAAGGGTTCTAAATATTTTATAATTGATGGAGATTCAAATCCGACATATATTACCAACCTCCTTTGAGGTCCCATCTTTGTGCGTTGTGGTGGTGCAATTGGAACATATACTGCACATCCAAAAATTCTTAAATGAGAAATATCTGGTTCCTGACCATAAACCATTTGTAACGGGGAGATGCCATGATAACTTGTTGGCTTGATGCGGATTAGTGCTGCTGCATGTAATATATCATGTCCCCAACAAGACGATGGAAGTTTTGACTTCATCAACAATGGCCTTGCAATTAATCGCAGGCGTTTAATCAATGATTCTGCAAGACCGTTTTGTGTATGAACATGTGGCACATGATGCACGACATCGATACCGATAGACATACAATAATCATTAAATGCCTTGGAAATGAATTCACCAGCATTATCAAGCGTATTTTCTTTATCGGATAATCTGGGAAATGTGCTCTTAATCTAATCAGTTGAGCAAGTAATCTCGCAAATGCCACGTTTCTCGTAGATAATAAACATACATGAGACCATTTACTTGATGCATCAATTAATACCATGAAATATTTAAATGGTCCACATGATGGATGTATCGGTCGACAAATATCGCCATGTATACGTTCCAAAAATGCAGTAGATTCAGTCTTTACTTTCATTTGGGATGGTCGAATAATTAACTTCCCTTTAGAGCAAGCAATACATGTTAATTCTTTAGTCTGAAGAATCTTCGGGTTCCTCAATAAATGTCCGCGTGAATTTTCAATTATTTTTCGCATCATATTCATAATTGTACCGGGATGGCCCAACCGGTCATGCCAAACATTAAATGTACTGTCATTGCTAAACTTTTGGATAGCATATGATTCAATCGTTCTAAGATATGTGTAGTATAGCCCAGAGTCAAAAGACGGTAATATTTCTATGATTCTCTTTTCATTCGAAATAACTTTTGTAATGTGCAGATATTCAATATCTCCCTTTTGTGCAGTCTCAACATGATATCCGTTATTTCGAATTGTTTTAAAGCTTAATAAATTTCTTTGAGACTTAGGGGAATATAAAGCATTTTCAATAATCAGCCTTGTTCATCTGGGCAATAATAAATTAGCTCTTCTGGAGCCTTCAATTATATTTGTGCTACCCGATATAGTAATCACACTGGTTTCTTTCATATCAAGATGCTCGAAATATTTCTTATTTTTCAGAATTGTATTAGTCGTTGCACAGTCTGCAAGACATAGTTCTCAATTGCACATGCTCGTGTCCATCATATAATATCCTTTATAAACAAACATATAATTATCATTAATACATATTATTGAAAACAAACAATACATGGCAAACACATGAATAACATCCAAATAACAATCATAGCAAACATAACGATATTATTGAAAATAAACGATACATAGCAAACACACAATAACAAAGCATTTAATTTGTAAAATGATAGCATGTTTCTTCATTGAGAGAAAATCATCGGCATCGAAATTAACACCTTCTTCATTAACACCAGAGTTGAAGCAATTGTACCCTGAACTCGTTTCAGTTTTCTTTCCATTGCCCATTGATTCTTGATACAGCTCAACAAGGTATTGGGGCGTACGGCAAGTGCGGGACCAATGGCCCGAACCACCGCATCGATAACATTTTTCGCCATTCCCTTTTTGTTCAGTTTGCTTCTTTTCATTTTTATTGTCATAAATTTTCTTCTCCTGGGAAAGATTTTGATGACCACCACGATAATTATGATAACCACCACGGAAATATTGATAACCACCACCATGATAACTTCGACCACGACCACGACCTTGGCCACGTCCACGACCACGATGTCCTCCACGACCACGTCCACGACCATTACCTCGAATATATCATTATTAACATTGAATGCATTCGCTTCAGGGAGTGCAGCAGTACTAGTTGGTCGGGATTCATGATTTTTCATCAGCAACTCATTGTTTTGCTCAGCCAATAGTAAGCAAGAAATAAGATCTGAGTACTTTTCAAAGTTTCTCTCTTGATATTGCTGTTGTAGAATAACGTTTGGTGGATGAAATGTGGTGAACGTTTTCTCCAACATAATCGCATCGGTAATAGTTTCTCCACATAATTTCAGTGTAGAAGTAATTTTATAAATAGGAGAATTATATTCGCTTACCGATTTAAAATCTTGCAAGCGTAAATTCACCCCATCATACCTTGCATTTGGGAGAATAACAGTTTTTAAGAGGTTATATCGATCTTCCAAGTTTTTCCACAAGTCTTTCGGGTCTTTCACTGTTAAGTACTCAATTTTGAGACTTTCATGAATGTGGTGGCGAAGAAAAATCATTGCCTCAACGCCTTGTCCTGCTCGGATGTCGCATTGGTCGGTTTGATGGTATCACCTAGACCTTTCGCTTTCAAATGAATTTCGGCATCTAGTGTCCAAGATAGATAATTTCGGCCAGTGATATCGAGTGCAACAAACTCAAGACTCGCCAAATTCGTCATACTACTATAAAACACAAAAGAAAATTTCAACAATGATAATATAACAAAATTACACGCATAACTAACCTTAATAAAAATAATATTCGAAAAATATAGTCGATATAGCCAATTATTTCGAATATATAATTAGACATAGTTACTGGCGGGCGTTATAAAACCGGCACATAATAGGCGGTATTAACCGACACATATCAGGTGATACAAACCATCACATGATAGGCGGTATAAATCGAACCAAGCTAGTCGGACAAACCGAACCAAGCTAGTCGGACAAACCAAACCAAGCTAGTCGGAGAAACCGAACCAAGCTAGTCGAAGAGAAAGAATTAGTATGCCACCGCTAGGATTCGAAATCTTGACCTCCCATCACTTAGATTTTGACGGTATTCCGCGAAACCAGTCGGACTATGGCACTTTGTTGTATATTGTATATATATTTTAAATTTCTATAATATTGCTTGTATTATAACTTAATTATGCCCGTAAATCTTCGGTAGAAATTAGCGTCCTCGGCAGGGATCGACGTTGTCGGTAGAGCCTCGTGTAACGTGTTATAAAAATATTTATATATAATGTAAATATCAACTTATGAACCAAAGAGAATATAACCTTTTGTATAATTTTTGTGTACATTTCAATGGAATGATACAACCTATTTATAGGAAAAATTTCATCTACCACATTAATATAAGGTATGAAAATTCATACTCATTTATTCATAATACACCAGAATTTATAACCAAAGATCATATTCTTAGAGAGGACAGAGAAAGTTAGATATCTATCTTTGCACGCATATAAAATTCGTCAAAGTTCTCTTTTAAAACTACGTTTCAATATTGCTTGCATCATAATTGCATAGTACTCTCTCTCTCTCTCACACACACTCTATTCAATGACTAAAAGTACACTGCTCGTGCAACAGTGTTACATCCCCTTTTTCTTCTTCTTTCCTTGTCAACTTGCTATATCCCTTCACTTGTTTCATTCAGGTAACAAAAGTATGTTGTTTTCTTACCTTCTTTCCTCTCCTTTCTCATCACCGTAACATCTCGCTATCTCAATATAGTTAAAAAGTATTCTCTTTCTCCAAAAGTGGTGCTATTGCTCACGCACACAAGTCGCTATCAGAAAGAATCCCAGATCAGATGTTTTGATTTTTAAATATCTTTTATTTCAATTATACTTTCTTTTAAGGGATGTGCGGGTGTGGATTCTTTGGGATCTTTTTGCTTACTTACGTTCCAGATTTTTCGTATAATTCTTTATTACCATGGAGTTGAGAAGATTATGCCTTTTACATCAACTATCTTAACGTATAATCCAAAAAAGATCTGTTCTTTCTTTTTTATTTTTTTGTTTGCAACGTATGATGTTACTTGTCGGATTATTTTAAGCGTGAAAGTAAATGCCCTCAAAAGGCTGCAACAAAATGAGTGAATCTGCGGCAATCGAAGAGCTTACTTGCATATCTTTTTTGTTTTGGGGCAATTGATTGTCAGACCCCATTTCAAATTTTACATAGAATTAAGGACCATGTCAGAAAGAATTTAATTTGAAGGACCCATTTCAGAATTTTAGTTAGAATTAAGGTTGTTGGACGAAAATACCCTCTAAAATAATAGTTATGAAGTGGTATCCAGCGCGCATGAAGTGGTATCCAGCCCAATATAACAGGAAGTGGTACTGTAGATCCATGAAGTGGTACTGTAGACCCATGAAGTGGTACGGGTGAACAGTGAAGTGGTACTGTAGATCCATGAAGTGGTACGAGTGAACAGTGAAGTGATACTGTAGAACCATGAAGTAGTACGGGTGAACAGTGAAGTGGTACAAACATTGTAGACCCATGAAGTAATACTGTTGACCAGAGAAGAACTGGTACGAGAGACTCATGAAGTGGTACTATTGACACAGAGAAGTAGTACAACATTTTGTAGGCCCATGAAGTGGTATTGTTGAACGGTGAAGTGGTACAGAAGAACTCTTACGTATTTCTTGTGCAAATATTTACCCAATTTCTGCAGAAACACTAAAGAATTCTGCTGTACCACTTCTCCGTTCAACATACCACTTCATGTGCCTACAAAATGTTATACCACTTCTCTGTGTCAACAATACCACTTCATGGGTCTCCCGTACCAGTTCTTCTCTAGTCAACAGTATTACTTCATGGGTCTACAATGTTTATACCACTTCACTGTTCATCCGTACCACTTCATGGTTATACAGTACCACTTCACTGTTCACTCATACCACTTCATGGGTCTACAGTACCACTTCACTGTTCACCCGTACCACTTCATGGGTCTACAGTACCACTTCATGTACTGTTTATACCACTTCTTCAGAAGAAGGCGATGGCAATTCTATGTAATTTCAGCACACAAGCAGGGGCAAATGCGTCATTTTTTTCAAAATTGGTCCTTAACTCTAAAACCAAACTTCAAATAGATCCTTATTTCTTATTCAAACGTAATTGGGGCTTGAAATCTAATAAAAATACGCTAAGTGGGCCTGAAATCGAATTAGCTCTTTTGTTTTTACTTCTCCCCGAATTTCCTTTTCCGCATGCAGTAATTGTTCATTAATCATTTCATGCATGAATGAGTTAATAAAGACGCCAACAGTTATCTGTGCACAGTGCACCCTCTGCAATCTACGGCCTACACCTCTACAAGCACATAGGCCCATTTGTCCAGCTTTTACACTGTACTAATATCTTGCTCTTGATGGACTTATGCATAATTGAGATGTCATTTAGGGCTCGTTTGATACGTGTGTATGGGTGTGTATAGAATGTGTATGGGTGTGTATAGGATGTGTTTGATATCTGTGTATAGCTATACATGTTTTGTATGGCTATACACGTCTATTACAAGGTTTTTAGTTATAGGTCTTATATATCCATACCCACATCTAAGGTGGTTATGAGTGTGTATCACTAATCCATACACACTTATACACATCTCAAACGCATCTATCAAACACAATTTATATCATTACACAACTAATTAATACACACATATCAAACATGTTAAAACACAAAATCAACAAATCCTTGTATAACTATACACAAATAACTTATATCCATGAAATCCCTAAACACTGATATCAAACGAGTCCTTAGTTTAAAAACGGTACAAGAAACAGAGGCGATATCACAAAGTAGAGATCGACCATGATGGGTTGTCTGAAAGCTCTGAAATAATCAGTGCCGTGGGCTTTGAACTTCTCGGATGAAATCCTACTACTATTTCTTGTGCAATTGAAACGAAACAAAACAA
This sequence comes from Craterostigma plantagineum, assembly GCA_027422505.1. NCBI lineage: Eukaryota > Viridiplantae > Streptophyta > Magnoliopsida > Lamiales > Linderniaceae > Craterostigma > Craterostigma plantagineum. The sequence continues at coordinate 12,789,897 of JAPQWV010000012.1, read as the reverse complement.
AACAGCTCACACTATTTGGTTTTTGGCAATTTATTCTTTGGTGTGTAGTATATTTATTTGTGCAGCAAGTTGAACTACTATCATCAGCCGCAGCACAGCAACAGCCGGGAGTTTATTATTGCATGAGGGGCTTGTTCATTTTCAGACACTATTCTCTATTTTCAAAACCAAAAAGGTGATAAAGAAAAATTAAACCAATGATGCTACCTCAATTTTTCATTTTGTTACAGTCTGGGAAGAAAAGAGTAGAGTTAGCCACTGATTTCCTATAAAATGGTTCTGATCAAAATATAGGATACCAACAAGAGCTTTCAGTTTGTTTTGCAAATGCTAACAGGGCTACCCCGCCCACCCTCATGGTTTATTGCCGAAAAGTGACGTCTTTTAAAATCTCGCCATAGCCTTTCGCTCTAATATTTCTCCTGCCATGGCTTCAAGGTGAACATTGATTCTTCTCCAAGTTCGAGGATCACGAGGTATGTTTTGTTTTCGATACTCCTTTGCACTTAGACGTGTTCTTGAATAACTTTTAAGATCCAGAATATTCATCTTGGAATATATTAGTTTTGTCGATCGTTTCCTATCATGTTGCGAGTATACAGTGTGACCAACTTAACCCTTGTGAATGAATGACTGTGTTCCCAGGTCCCTTTTACCAATTAATCTCTAGTTGTCTTCAAGCGAGTTGCGCCGATAGAAAATGCAACATAACGTAGCAGAATCACTTTCTGTTGTTACCATCGATAACTCATCTCAGACACTCTTTTTCGGAAGCTGTGATTTAATCTCCAACCAATCTCAGAGTTACGCCATGTCTCAGCTTCCTGTATCATCAATCATTGGTGATTCTTTCAACGGTTTACCTTTCGGTCGCCGCCCATGTCGACCCTCCATGGCTGCGAACAACAATGAGTTGATGGACGAACTTGCTTTTCCATCTATGTCAGCTGGAAACCATTGTTATAATTCTTCGTTCGAGAAAGCAAACTACGGCTGGGAAGGTTTGTCTTCTCGATGGGACTTCAACACATTCTCAAGCCCTTCTCAAGAATTAGCGGACATAACACTTGCACAAAATGGGGTTCATTCGATTCCGTGGATTCAATCTTGTGGATTGAGCTCTAGCGATTTAGGAATTTTCAGCAGCAAGGGGTTGTCTCTAAGTCTTTCTATGTCTGAAACTCCTCAATTCATGCAAGGACCAAACATTCAAGAGCAACAATGTTCGGAGATGAGTTCTTCTGGAGACGCATTGCAGAAAAGAATTGTTCCGTTGGACCATAGTTCTAGCAGCAGTTTCATTGAGTATAATAATAGTAAGAATCTCTCATCGTGTGACTGCAGTCCTCACAAGGTATCTCCATTCATGGCGGGATCTAGAATATTTCTGCAAGCAATGCAGGAGATTCTTGCTGAGATCTCTTTTTGTGCAGTCGATAATCTCGAACAAATGGCGTACTCTTCATCTTCTTCTTCCACTGGGACTGATTTTTCAGATGGTGGTCTTAATGGAGATGGCAGATCCATCTTTCAGAGCAATCTCTCAGTGCAAAATGAGTCTGAAGAAAGGCGAAAGCTTCTTTTAGCTTTGTTGCAACTGGTACAGAATTCTCAATCTTAAAGCTAGCTAGTGTTTTGTTCCATCCAACTTTCTCCATGTATATAACAATCACCGTTTCTTTAATTTTAGGTTGATGACACTTACAGCCAATGCATTGATGAAATCCACACAGTAGTCTCTGCATTCCACGCTGTGACAGAATTAGATCCCAACTTACATGCCCGATTCGTACTCCCGACGATTTCTTTCGTGTGCAAGAACCTTAGGGAGAAGATCAGCAATCATATTCTTGCAATGAGCTCGCATCCTCATTCCACTTCGGAACATGCGAAAAAGGATGTGTCTTTTTTCAAAGGGTCTGATCATGTTCAGAAGCAATGGGCTCTTCAGCAGCAGCAGCTTAAAAGGAGAGACCAGCAGTTGTGGAGGCCTCAAAGAGGATTACCGGAAAGATCAGTCTCAGTTTTGAGGGCTTGGATGTTTCAAAACTTTCTTCACCCGTAGATAGCCCAACTCTTCCTCTCCCTTCTTTTTATATCCCACAATCTGAAATAAAAATGGAATCTTTATCAGCAACTTGGTCGTGTTTGCATTGCATTGCAGGTATCCCAAGGATGCAGAGAAGGACTTGCTTGCGGTCAAGAGTGGTTTGACTAGGAGCCAGGTGCCTGCGAGCTCACGTAGCTATAGTTTGAATGAAAATATATTTTGATATCTCTTCTTATCACGACAGTTTTTTGTTTTTCGTACTTAGGTTTCGAATTGGTTTATAAATGCGCGCGTTCGGTTGTGGAAACCAATGATAGAGGAAATGTATGCGGAGATGAATCAGAGACAAGCTGGAGATAATGCTGCAGCAGCCACCCTTCGCAATCATACGAGGATTGTGGAAAGACAATTTGCAACAGATGGACTTGGCTTCGATAAATAAAAGCGTATTTGTATCTATAAAGAAAATATATTTATCAAATTGCATAGTCGATGCATCATAAACGTCTTGGTTTCAAAATCAGGCTAATACCTTATATACTAACTGTATATATTCTCTGCGTATGTTCTGTGATTGATAGAGCCTTCCTCCCTTCCTCCCAAGGTATATGTTAGCAGATATGTTCGTCATATCGACTGATTTTGTATTGTTGGTATGCAAGAGGCAGTCAAGCACTTGGTTCTTATAGTGGTCGAGTGTGTCTCATGTTACATTTCTTGAATTATTTATGCTTTGGTTGGTAGAATAGAATTAAATCAACCTGATTTTGGTCCTTGTAGTGGTCTGGCTGTAATATTTATCATAAAATAAAATATTTGTCTAGCCCGTAAAGATTTCTCTAGCTCATAAAGAAAATTTACAAAAAAGAATCTTAAGGACGGTTTGCTGCATAGCTTCATCTGTCGAATGCTGTTGAATCATCTCTGGCAAGTGCTGCCACTACCAGATCGTCATATTTCACTGGCACACGCTTGTGTTCTGCAATTGACAGTTCAATGTGGCTCGTTTTTGAATCCAAAACGTTAGGGCTAACGTGCACATTAGTATCTTGAGAAGACGATTTTGCTATTTGATCGGCTTGTGGCGTGCCGTGATTTTGCTTCTTGAATTGATTCTGCAGAATGCAGAGTTCATGATTTTAATTCATATTATCGAGCAAGAAAAAAGATGGCTAGTAAAGCGTAGGTGACCGATGACTTGAGAATAACCTCAAATTCTTTTCCTTTTCTCATGATTTCCTTGTAAGCATTTGGGTCGCGTGCTTTGATGATGTTCCATAATACCCCACCGCCATTGCGAAACCTTCTCCCATCGGCAGTTTTCTGCCCTCCACAAGCCTGAATTGCATCAACCTGCAAGTTAGGAATATTAGATAGTTAAATACTTGTCGATACTTCAATCCCTCAACTTGACATTTTCTTCCTTTGTACAATAACATGATAAAAGTTACGCTGAAATGATGAATGGTATGTATATGTGGTTACAAGTTCGACATACAACAGAGTAAGCAAGATTACTTAAATCAACCTCCATCAATGGAAACTGAAGCAATGAGGCAATCTCAGACTAAAAAATATTTATGTGTAAGACAGCAATAGGCTCTCTTGAAAGTGAAACATCTGCCATTGAAGTTTTAAACCGTATCGAGGATCAGCACCAGCAAAGTGATAAAGTATGCCCATAGTATTTACATGTCAGAAACGACATAACTCTTAACTAGGGTTTACACCAAAACTATAAAACTAGAACACTGCAAGCGAAGATCAAAATTTGAATAAATTTTTTACTTCAATCTACAATATCAAACTGTATATTACGTATTTCGCAATGAAGATAAATAGTGGGATAGAGTAGACAAAACAATGAGAGTAAAGCGGGTGTTACTTCTTTGACAATATCACTCAGGGCCGAGATACCAAGAACCCCAACAGCATTCCACATAAGATAAGACTTCTTCTCTTTCAGCCGTTTGCAAGTACCCAAAACAAACCTAGGCTCAAGCGAAAATGAAAGAAAGAAAGAAAGAAAAAAGACAGAAGATACAGTCACCAAAACATGAAGATATTAGAAAAATGGGATAAATAGCAATAGCATCACCCACAGGAATGAACCTGTTGATATCTGTCAAGTTTGGGCCTGAATCAAAGTTTCCACCCTGTTTCCGTTTGTTTCTCTTTTTCTTCTTATTTCTCAATTTCCTCTTGTTAGATTCTCGATTTAACTGATTAGGATGATCCCCCCTGATTTCTCCTATTTCAGTCCTTGATATCTCATCAGCTAGCTCGCCATCTTCGAGATCCATCATGTCAACATCTTGGACACCTCCAAAACTTTCATCATCAAATATCGTGTCCAATAAACTCTCTTCTCCGTCCATGTTCGTCAAAGGGCTACACAGCGAGTTCAGGGCATCCATAAATATGGCGAAACAGAAAAGGAGTAAAAATCGTCCCCCAACAAAAAGTAAAACACTACAATTATTAGCCGATCAAAGGAAAGAAGCATAAAAAATAAGAAGTTAGTTCTGACTAGCTTAGTACATCAGCAAATTCAAGCGTACACTACACAGATGAAAAATACGCAGATGCAGACGGATTTGTATTCAAATCAAACGAGCTGAAGTATGCTCAATTTCACACTAACGGAGTCTCGATTTTAACTAAGAAGAAAAGAATCGGTATAATCTACAAACGACACCCCCAGATTTTCGTGAAAAGATTAAGGTAACTCAAAATTTTACAACAGCGTGAGCTATTAGCATAATCATATACATTCATAAAAGCAGCGGATAAGAACAGATACGACCTTTACTGTTCATGCGAACGACAACCAAGTGCCAGGAGTGGGCTCTGTAAAATCACGAACTTCCCTAGCCGCCGATGCCTCCTCATTTTATACGAAATGTTCACTCAGCAGTCAGCACAATGTAATGTCGGATCGGGTCGGGTCTCGCTCGGACCAGTTATGAATATTGGGCTTTTGATGTTAGCCCAGTTATTTCTTTTAGCATATTAAACCACACTACCCGATATTAAATGAAATAGTCGTACAAAACTGGTGGGGAAGGAGAAGAGCTTCCACTCCATCTCTCTCTCTCTCCCTCTCTCTCTCTCTCAACTATTTTCTCCCATGTAAATCGTTGAATTACGATTCTCAATCTTGGCGTCTCTCTCTCTCTCTCTCTCAACTATTTTCTCCCACCTAAATCGTTGAATTACGATTCTCAATCTTGGCGAGTTTGATATGCATAACATATTTCGATCAAAATGATTCGACAGCTAGTTTTCTTTGTTTCGCACGATAATACGTTGTTTGGTCTCATGTGTGTCTGTAAACATATGCATCTTATAGCAGGAGCGTGTTTGTTTATCTGTAAATCAACCATACTTAACTTGCTCCCATTCTGAAATTGTATGTAATCTTGAAAAACCAACCAATATGTAGATGATCATTATTATGTAAAATCTAATATTGGAGTGAGAAGACGATATTTTGAGAAAACGCAAAGAGAGTTTGAATTTACAATTACACCCTCCACGTCACAATTATCCTATCAAACTCAAAGATTCGCTAGATCTTACGGTTTAATTCCACCAATCAAAAGTAATATGTTTATTTGATTTTCGTTTCACATAAACTTCATTTGACCGCGACATCAAACTACACAAAGAAAATGTTTATTGATGATTGTTGAATATCACGTGTCGGCTACTCCCCTTTTAATACTAATTGGTTCTAAGAAGGAACCTCATCAAGGTTATACCGTGCACCCCTTCCCTGTGTGGTGCATGTGCGTGGACCTGATAACGGATAGATTACTAGAGGCCAAATTTCTACAATAATTGTTCAGTTCCGAGAGATTTATACAAATGTAGTTACTACTATATTTCATTAAGTTCTACCCTTTGCTTTTCAATTCTTTCACTTGTAAATTAGAAGGCAAGTGTTTTCATCAGAATTCAGCTAATTCGCTAACCAAATAAGTTAATGAGTCCGAAGTACATCTATTCCCTTCTAGCTGTTTTCTCTCATCTATCCACAAATGGGTCCACATACCATAGCACTTTTCTTCGTCCTCCCTACAATATCTTTGTAGAATCTCCAGCTTTTCTTTTCCAATACTGATATTTATTTTTCTATTTTACTTGCCTGGATTTCAACTGCAGGAGAAACAGCTTTGCTGCGTCCTTGTGCAGAGATTGTCTCTTATATTGGTTTTATCGGAAACGCATCCGTCTGAGGTGGAAAGTTCTGTTTTTTCCTGTGCTTCTGCGCTTGATTTTGATTACTATGATATGCGGGACGATTCTCTCAAGTTTTCTACTTCTTGAAGTAGAGTTTACGCTTATCTATAAGATCAGTTTATTTTATGGTCTGTTGATTGCTACTAGGCTTTTCTTTTTTTCGTTCTCCTCCATCATGTATAGTCGCTGTCCATGACTAATTACCGACTATTGTTTGGTTTTTACTAGCTGCGATGTGTGATTTTCAGGTGCTTGGTCCGATCACTTCTGTTACTCAACCAAAAATTTGGGCGGAAAAATAGAAGAAGTTGCAATAGAAAGTGTTGATATGAAAAGAGGAAAAGACGATGATAAGATTACGGGGCCTATGTTTCCTCGGCTACATGTTAACGATGCCGACAAGGGAGGGCCAAGAGCACCTCCAAGAAATAAGATGGCACTCTATGAGCAGCTCAGCATCCCATCTCAGAGATCCAGTCATTCAATTGGCCAGCGTAATTTAAACCACGGGGTGCCAAACTCTAAGCAGGTGAACTTTCTGTTAATCACCCTTTGTGCTTGTGATTTGTCCGAGTTGGTCAGTTGGATTCATGTGGTTGATCAACTTTTAAGCGTTTGCAGCATCTGCCTTCGCTTCTTAGCTGATCATTACTTATTTTTCATTTTTCCTGGTTTACTTTAACGGGACTGGTAGTATTCTTCATAGATTTGACCTTAGTTCTTTTACGGTTGGTATTTGAGTTATTACTTATTGTTAAATGGGAGAGTCAGCCTGAGTATGAACTTGTGCACGCAGGGAGTTGACAATGAAAGAGTTACGTTTTTATCCCGCCAGGTTCTTCATGGCCATCAAACTGATAAGCATTATTCCCCATATTCTGGTATGAACCCATTGCCACAAGTTGAACAACGAAAGAAATTACCTGATGATGACTACACGGTTCCTATCTTCACACACAATGGAACAGGCAAAGAATTTGACAGATCAAGTAATGACATGGATAGTGGGAAAATCTCATCTTCAAATTTATCTTATTTAAATCACCCATTGAAGTTTCAAAAGGCTAAAGAGACTGAACACAGTCGCCAAGATGGCAGAAAGCAGTCAGCTGAGAATGCACAAGATTTTGCTGGTGCACAAGTAAAAGCGTTACCAGCTTCATCACAGAAGATAGATGCACAAGGGAGTAATCATCCAAATGGTGTTGATAAAACAAAGGCGGGTAGTAATTTAAGGGCTGAGGTCGTTGATGTGTCACAACCTTCTGGTGAGAGACAAAATATATCAGCAGTGGCTAAAAGGAATCCATCTATTTTAGATAAAGTTTTGCATTTAGGAAATAAAAGTAGTTTTGTCCATCACTCTGATGACATGGAATCTAGTGAAGAGGAGGTCTGTGGATCATTTCAAAATGGCGTCTTGGAGGCGGGTGATAGTGTTTCAGAAACTTCCATATTGGATTCTGTATCTGGGCACGATATAACAGCTGATGATGTTGTTGCTATAATTGGCCAGAAACACTTTTGGAAGGCCAGAAAAGCTATTGCCAAGTAAGTTGTTTTACATCCCCTAACCATCTTTTAATTTCAGTGATTTAAAAGATTCCGTGCTACCTGTCCTCAGTTGAATTTTTATATGTGGAGCTATATTCAGCTAAAATTATATTGGCATTTCTGTGCTGCCTGTTCGTCCAACTCTGACTCTGTTCTTTGAGTTAAGGTTATTATACAGTTTTGTAAAAGTCTCGAGCATTATTTATGAGCTGACGTTATTGTGATATGGATACTTTGTTTTATAATCATGTTGACTCGTGACATACAGTCTAAATCCTCCATCACAGGAGTGCTTGGTTACCTATGGTTCCAAGGTTCTCTTAGCTTGTATTGTTATATTTACTTCATCAATAAATTTGGTAAATTATCGCGGTATAAATTATAATTACTAGATAGCAATGACGATGATCACGGAATTCAGTCTAAATCTACCGCACTTACATGCTTAGTTATTACAAGGCATCCCCTGTATTAGAATTACTTAAGGTTTATTGTGTGGGTTATTTGACTGACGATTTGGTTGGAGGATGTTTTTCTGACACAAGTAAAAGGGGTCGGTCGGGTTTGTGACCGTACTTCACCTTTATATTGCATGGTTGGATTGGTTTTCAAGAGAATTAATTAAGGTGAGTTGGTCCACGGTCGGTTTTCTTTTTTAGGGATATATTATTTTGCTTGATCTATTTATGCTGCTAAGGAGCTTAGACAACTAACTGCAAATGCATTGCTGGTCAGGCAACTGGGATGAAGTGGCTCAGGCTAATAATCCGTTGGTTGCTTCTGTGATCAGAAAAAGCAAAGCATCTGAAAATTGTTTCGTATCATTTGAATGACTGTCTGGTGTTTTTTGGCACATTGCGGGCCTCTTTGTGACTTTACTACATCGAATTAGAGTCTGTCGCGTTTAAATGGTAAATAACATTAGTGCAAGAGTAAGATCTCCTACTTGTCAATTGTGATTAGATGTTCATCTCCACCTTACTTCCTTTCATTTCTGTCTTTATGTGTTATTCTCTCACATTTTAATGCTTTGCTTCACGGCATGATCTATCTATTCACCAAAGGACAATACTTTTGTGATAACATGACTTATTAAAACATCTCACCTGCCTTCATTACACCTTATACCTTTTTCCTTTTGCAATATTTTCGTTGCAGTCAACAGCGAGTGTATGCTGTTCAAGTATTTGAGTTGCATAGATTGATAAAGGTAAGCCAACTTCTTCTTGCACTCGTCATACCTTCCAACAGTAGTATATTCAATTTCATTCCTCGATTCAGGTGCAGAAACTGATAGCTGCATCGCCGCACCTTCTTCTTCAAGATGCTGCTTATTTAGGTAAAGCTCTGAAGTCTTTACCGGGGAGAAAACTCCCACTTGGCGCCGCAAAAGAACTTGTAAGCATCCCCACGCCAAAGGCTGATTTGGAGAAGGAAATCTCTACTGATAATTCATTCAAAAAACCTTCAGAATCTTCAGCTCAAAGTGGTCCGCTGCTTTCAAGCCATCGACCATTGAATGCCAATGATAAACCAACTACGCCTTCTTTAAACAGTGAGCCAAACGCTGCACAGTGGTACGTGAACCAACCACAAGGTCACCAATGGCTCATCCCTGTCATGTCCCCTTCCGAGGGATTAGTATACAAGCCCTATCCCGCTCCTGGACTTATGAACCAAGACTGTAACAATGGCTACGGCCCACCTAACCCATTCCCCATGGTGGGCAGTTTTCCAGCTCCCGCATATGGAATTCCGGCTCAGCCTCATCAGTATCAGTTCCCTCCTTATCCACCACATGGTTATTTCCATCCTTATGGTATGCCAGTTATGAACAGCACCACCTTCTCTGGTTCGACCGTTGACCAGATCCACCCTCGTAGCCATGTTCCACCCAAGGAGGCTAATTGCAGCAACGAAAGCGGTCCTCCCACATTATCCGACTTACCAAACCAAAGGAATGAGAGGTTTCAAGATTATTCCAACCGACGAACGGATGCTGAGGTAAGAGGCAGCACAGAGAGCACTCCGAGCGAGAGGCATCCGTGTGGTAGTAGTCGTAGCAGCAGAAGAGCAGACAGCTCAATAGAAAATAGAAATGTGCTTCAACTGTTCCCTGCATTCCCAGTTTCGAACCAAGTTCAAGAGAAGCAGCCCAGAGTTATCAAGGTTGTGCCCCATAATGCTACGTCGGTGTCTGAATCTGTTGCAAGAATCATTCAGTCCATTGAGGAAGAAAGAAAGAAGACAGTTTGATCAGCGTAACTGTTTTGGTAATACGGAGCTGAGACTTAAACTTCATTGGTTCACAGACAAGCGACCCATTGAGGTTCAAAATATTTTCGTCATTCTGTAACTGATGGCATTGCAGTTTCTGTAGTTTATTTCGTAGGTGCATTGATGTGATTTGCTTTAAAAACAATATTACGATTTAAAAGTGTTTGTTACATATACATGCTAGTATGAGGAGATGATTTGCTCCACGAGGAGGAGGATGATCTCCGACTTCGATCATCATTAGCGTATTTAAATTTAGTTATTTCACTGGTCTAATGTAAGGGCAAGCGGTGATTCCCCTCCCCACCATATGTACAGCTCCGATTTAACAAGGGTTAAGAGAGCTTTGACACAAACCATGGTGGGTTAGATGAAAAATTAGTCAAGAAGAAAAAAAGACTACGAAAGAGCGGATACGATGCTTTATTACAGAAAGTGTACAGTCATAATTAACAAGGGGCAATTACGGATCAGGCCCTAGAAAAGTTTCAATTTAGTGATCATCAGAATAATCTTTAGTTTAAAGGACCAGTTTTTTAAAAAATTCAAAGGTAAAGGCCCAAACTATATTTTTACTAAAATACCCTTCGTAAAGGGTTCTCTGAAGTGGTATTCGACGCGATATTTACGTTACATAGATCTGACGACTTGTTACCGTAATAACCAAACACGTTACTTTAAACTGATAAAATGTTACTTCCCGATAGTAAACTGTTTTTTTATGCATTTTTATATATATTCGGCTAATCGAAACCCAGTTTTCGCAGAATCAAGCACAATCGACTACCCCATCAACCAATCAATTTCAACGTGTTCACGTAGGATTTATCTGATATTGCTGAAGTACGATGTATGAATTTTGATGAATTTTTATACGGTTTGAAATTTGAGAAAAAACGGGCCAAATCGAACTATATTTTCGTAGCAATTGCAGCTAATATTTGTGTATTCGAGGTACCCATCGTTTGGGCATTTCATAGGCTCTGTCAATTTTGAACAATCGTCACCTCATCAATTTTGAAACGTACGTTGTGTGAAAGTGGTCGTATGGAAGGCATAGATTCATCTGGAATAAGTGTTACTATTTTATGCATTCTTGTTACTGATTTATGTTTTCGTGTTATAAACGTACGACAAGTGTATCATGATACAAAAGGTAACTTATAATCGATTTGGTCATTTTTGGTATATTATGACCTAATTTTGTTTCTCAAAAGTATTGTTGTGGTATTTTGCTTAACGGACCTGTTTCGATAATTTTTGGCACAGAACTGTTACTTCATGAAATAGAAACGTTACTTGGATTTTCTAAGATGGTATATTATGATGTATTTTTGTTTTAAGCATCGATGTGTTATTTTATTTTTCTTAGCAGACCTGTTACGATAATTTGGGGCACTTAATTGTTACTACCTCAAAAGTTACTTGGAATATCCGACGTGGTATATTCTGATCTCCTTTTGTTTTTCACAAGTATTGATATGGTATTTTATTAGCAGGCTGTTTCGATAATTGGCATGGAACTGTTACTATATGAAATCGAACCTTTACTTTTTTTATCTGAAGTGTTATACTACGGCCTACTTTTGTTTTCATATGTATTGATGTGGTATGTTTTTTAGCAGACCTGTTTCGATTTATTTGACGTGGAACTGTTACTAAATAAATATAAGTGTTACTTGTTCTATCGAAAGTGTTACTAAAAGTACATGAGTTGTTACTAAATAAACAATAAACATTACTGTGGATTTGGAGGATTTGGGCGGAATTTGGGGATTTACGATACATGGTAAATTTTGGGCGGAATTTGTGGATTTGGGCGGGATTTGGGGGTTTGGGCTGGATTTGGGATTTTGGCAATATGGTATCGGGCCGTGTTACTAAAAACTATTTAACTGTTACCGGTTACTTAAATTATGTTACTGAACGTTGTTTATGTGTTACAAATTGCTGCCGTCATCGTATTGGGGTTTAGGGTTATGTGTTTATGGAGATTGGTGGCATTCGCAACAATAAACCCAAGCTGTAAACATGTTAATGCTCCAAAAGATATGGGTTTTAAACGGATTTACGATACATGGTAAATTTTGGGCGGGATTTGTGGATTTGAGCGGGATTTGGGGATTTTGGCAATATGGTATCGAGCTGTGTTACTAAAAACTATTTAACTGTTACCGGTTACTTAAATTATGTTACTGAACGTTGTTTATGTGTTACAAATTGCTGGCTCGTTTCACTATCATCCACCTTCATCGAACAATGTGGCTTTTAAAGGAATTTGGTGTGATAAATGGATCAAATCATACATTTACAAGTTGTTAATCTTGTAAATCTCGATCAATGTGCATTTATGAACGAAATTAATCGAATTAGTAATGTGGTACTGGAAACCTATTATGCGGTATCATAATCTGTAAACACGTTATTCGCTAGGTTTGCATTGTTATTTTATAGCAAATATGTAGTATTAAATGCGGGCAATCTGGTACTGGTGACGATAACGAACCATCCTATTAAAATTCCTTAACAAATAACTTCGAGAATGTATCAAATACAGATTTACGACATATAAAATGATATTTGTGGTTTAATTTTAAACTTTGAATACGTTTGTGATAAAATTCGTAATGTTATGTCTCATTAAAAGAGATACTAGTGTATGTTGTGAAGGAATAGCTATATTTATACATGATATTTTATCTCAACTTTCACATATTGATATCAACATTCGCAAAACGTGTCTTTTAAAGAAATTTTGTGATTTAGCTTCATCATATCATCTATTTCTATGAATTTCAATCTTATATAACCGAACGAAATGAATTTATGAACGAAATTAATCGAATTAGTAATGTGGTACTGGAAACCTATTATGCGGTATCATAATCTGTAAACACGTTATTCGCTAGGTTTGCATTGTTATTTTATAGCAAACATGTATTATTAAATGCGGGCAATCTGGTACTGGTGACGATAACGAACCATCCTATTAAAATTCCTTAACAAATAACTTCGAGAATGTATCAAATACAGATTTACGACATCTAAAATGATATTTGTGGTTTAATTTTAAACTTTGAATACGTTTGTGATAAAATTCGTAATGTTATGTCTCATTAAAAGAGATACTAGTGTATGTTGTGAAGGAATAGCTATATTTATACATGATATTTTATCTCAACTTTCACATATTGATATCAACATTCGCAAAACGTGTCTTTTAAAGAAATTTTGTGATTTAGCTTCATCATATCATCTATTTCTATGAATTTCAATCTTATATAACCGAACGAAATGAATTTATGAACGAAATTAATCGAATTAGTAATGTGGTACTGGAAACCTATTATGCGGTATCATAATCTGTAAACACGTTATTCGCTAGGTTTGCATTGTTATTTTATAGCAAACATGTATTATTAAATGCGGGCAATCTGGTACTGGTGACGATAACGAACCATCCTATTAAAATTCCTTAACAAATAACTTCGAGAATGTATCAAATACAGATTTACGACATCTAAAATGATATTTGTGGTTTAATTTTAAACTTTGAATACGTTTGTGATAAAATTCGTAATGTTATGTCTCATTAAAAGAGATACTAGTGTATGTTGTGAAGGAATAGCTATATTTATACATGATATTTTATCTCAACTTTCACATATTGATATCAACATTCGCAAAACGTGTCTTTTAAAGAAATTTTGTGATTTAGCTTCATCATATCATCTATTTCTATGAATTTCAATCTTATATAACCGAACGAAATGAATTTATGAACGAAATTTAATCGAAATAGTAATGTGGCATTGATTAGCTATTCTGTGGTACTTGTAGCTACAAATTTGTTATAAATATTGCGTATATTGTTATTTTTTATCAGATATGTGGTATTATTTGCAGGCAATGTGTTATTGTACTGTTAATATCTCTGACATTCTAGAAACTCCTAGAATGTTCTTAACGAAATGTTACCCAAATTGCGTGAATTGTTACTCAGAATAAAGAAAATGTTACCGACCAACTTTTTATTGGCAAACGTGTTATTTACGGGTAACGAGTCGTTATTAATCTCTCATTATATGTTACGTTTTGCGGATATATTTGTTATGAATATCTAGACATATTGTATTATTGTTCCACGAATTGTTACCCAGAAAGCATGAAGTGTTATTCAGTGACCATTTTAATTAGCAAACGTTTACCACTTAGATCTCATCAAAATTCTTCATTATTCCATGATTAACATCAATAATTGTCGTCGATAACTAAGGCCCATGATGAAATTGTGTCGAATTTACATTATTCGGTCATTAAACTCGAGATTTCACCGTATTAAACGTATGTTTGGAGCATTCGTGCTTTATGAATCTCGAAAATTCTCTTTAATTATGAAGACCCATGAAAAATCGAAGCCAATACAACGTTTGCTGTTAGTAACGTCGAGATTGGATCGAATTTCAAACATGAATTTTTCAGCTTATTAAACGTATGTTTTTCAGCTTAAAACCATTATTTTGGGGGCACTAAACATGTGTTATTTACGGGTGACGGGTCGTTATTATTTTCTCACTATATGTTCGTTTTGCCGAAATATTTGTTATAAACATCAAGACATATGGTATTATTGTTCCAAGAATTGTTACCCAGAAAGCATGAAGTGTTATTCAGTAACCATTTTAATTAGCAAACGTCCGCTTAGATCTCATCAAAATTCTTCATTATTCCATGATTAACATCAATAATTATTGTCGATAACTAAGGCCCATGATGAAATTGTGTCGAATTTACATTATCTGGTCATTAAAGTCGAGATTTCACCGTATTAAATGAAATTTCCGAATTGTGTTTGAAGCTTTTGTGCTTTATGAACTTCGAAAATTCTCTTTGAGTATGAAGACCCATTAAAAATTGAAGCCGGTACAACTTTGTGCTGTTAGTAACGTCGAGATTGGATCAAATTTGGAACAAGAATTTCTTCTTTCGATCGATTGAGTGTAAGGAATGTGTTATTGCAGGAAGCGGTATTATTTTTAAATGATATGTTACTTTTGCAACATGATTTGTTATTTATTAAAAGAAACGTGGTATTTTCTGCTATACGGAAAACATTTATTTTCTCACAATTAACGTCACTAATATCTGAAATTTATCAACACTTATGATCAAATTAACGATAATTTCACCTTATATCATCACAATCGTGGAGATATCTTCGGGTCTTATATCATCACATTTATATTAAGTATTTTTTCGTCGATTTGGCATATGTCGAGTTAAATATGCATCATTTAGGTATTTTCGTCTGATTTATTCGTTTATTAGTATTGGTATTATAATTGATAAAGTTATTACAAAATATATGCGATATTGTACTCAATACAGACAATTTGTTATCCAAATGAATGGAAGTGTTTTTTTAAGCCCAAAACTGTTATAATTATCTCGACAACTGTAACGGATCATTTAGGTATCCTGTGGTAAATTTCGCATATGTCAGGGATATTTATGTCTTTTTGCAGCCTTTAGGTAGTTTTCACTGAACTTTTCGAAAACTAGGTCCTTCAGCCTAAATTAAATTCAAGTGGGGCCTGAACCCAAACTTAAATATGCTATTGGGGCCTGAACTTTAATTAACCCAATTAACAAAGCATACACACGTCCAAAAACTAAGGGAACACTGGCCATTTCAATACATCCCTTGTTCAGAAACTTCATTAAATAGTAGTTATTGCATTTATTGTACACATCTCATGTTTCGAGATCAACCTCAAAGGAGCAGAACAGAGCATAGCAGAGTGATCAATTAGTGGTTTCTTATGTTGTTTCATTACTTGTTGTTACCTGTATTTCCATTTCCAAAAGTAGCTCCATCATCCAGCAATTGGGTAGGAGGCTCCTGTTCGTTCTTAAACTCTTCGATCTCCTTTGGGTTGAGGAAACTGGGCTGATTAGTTGAGGAAAGAAGCCGAGCCCACATCCTGTCAGTAATCACCACCTTATTTTGCTGCTCTGTGATACGCTGCATTAATATTCGTTGAATTATGAATCCCGATGATTTGATCGTTTGTTTTAAGAAGTTAAGCGAGATGCACTATCATGGGTTCCTTCCCAAAGTATAGCATTGCATTGATAGTACCCAACAATTGATATTTGGTGAAAAAAAATGGGATAACACTTACATTGAAAGGAATGTAAGTCTGCCTTCCATTGACTAGACCACTTGTAAAGCCAGTATAGCCGGCCATTGCTCCATGAACGGCACTTTGGGCCAGAAGCGTGCAGTAAACATTGTCAGATGCATTGCTGGGAATTGCACGGATCATGTAAGTTGGATCTGCCACCAATATTTGGTTAAGATTCTTGTTAGAAGGAAACTAAGCACATTGACACTATCATCACCACGAGATTACTTACCAATATATTTGAGCGTAATTGGAATTTTCCCATTTGAAAAGTGATCCTGTAAAAATATAACATAGCTAGCAGATTAACCATTGTATGTGATGTTTCTGGTACGAAATTGGATTGGGAACATCTCTGACAGTGTTCCAATCCTGAAAACATCCAAACCTTTATGCTTTGTGAAAGCCACATCCCAACATCTTGAAGTAGCTTGTTGCCCGAAGCATCTTGCTCATTCTTTGCAGATAGAAGCTCCTGCCCGGCTCCTTCAGCAATGACAATGACCATGTGCCCATTCTCTTTGAGCCTTCTTTCAACATATTCGAAAAGTCCACCCTTGCCTTCAAGGTAAAATGGTGATTCTGGTATCAAACAGCAATCCACATCTCTGCTAGCGAGGGTGGCATACATTGCGATGAATCCTGCAACAATCATTTCGTTAAGGTTGGAGCAAATATTAGCAGTTGACGGATTGCATTTAAAGGATAGCAGTTAACTTCAAATTTGAATTGGCGATGCTGTCTCAGATGGGTGCATGTTTCTGTTAATCTAAAAAATATGCTTATTGCTTCCAAGCCTGTCTCCAGCTCTTGAAATAGGGTAGTTAGTTAAGAATGAATCAGCTCGGACTACATAAAGGCTTTGGGTAAGTATACTATATATCACTAATCTCCACCAAAACACACATTTAGGCTACGTACCACAATAACGTCCCATTAGTTTCACCACTCCAATTCCATTTTCTGTACTTTCAGCTTCAACATGTGCTGCATTAATGGCACGCTGAGCTTCCTCAACAGCAGTATCAAAACCGAATGACCTGTCAATAACCTGATGACATAATTCCACAAACAATTTTGACTTAGAGTTGCGGCTAATGATGCTTTTACATGGCATATGAAGAAAATTTTCTTGCATATTTAGAAATGTACGTTATTCATGCAGTTAAAATAAATGTGCTCTGAAGCCAGCATTGGCGATATAAAGTTTGTCTCAGGCGACTTTCTTTCAATGACACAATTCAATGAATCTGAGGGGACCCGATGATGCAAATAAAAAGAACCATTTTGTAATAAATGAAGGGCGAAAGATACCGGAATGTCATTGTCAATGGTCTTAGGAATCCCGGCAACAGCTACCTTCAAGCCCCGCTTACGAACTTCCTGAGTTACAAAAATGGAAGATTAGTAATGATGCGATCGAAAATTACAATACGTTATAATCAAGATGATTGTGCATCCTGTGATTTCAGCCCATACATTAATAGAAGCAGGCCCTTATGTGAGATGCGACTCAAAACACCACATTGAATGTAACCAGATGTGTTTCAGAAAAAAAAAAAAATTAGAATACATCCCAGGGATAGAATACCTCAAATATGACAGTAGCTCCCTTTTGTGTTCCGTCGCCTCCAATTATGTAAACCTGACTAACAGTGCTTTTCATCAGTTACAAACAAACACGCAGTATAGATGCTAAAGAAGTCTATTTTATGCCATTCCTTACTACACAAGTATGTGAGTACTGAGTACCCATCTCCATTGGTTTGGGCCACGTCGTTTTACGTTGTGGTAATAATCCAAATATGTTGGGTTACAACTTACATGCGGAGATAGGAAATGACCATTGATATATATTCATTTGTACCCATATTTGACAATACAAGATATGGTAAGTAGTGCTTGCCTGATTAATCCCACGGTCCTGAATGCTATCAACAATCTTCGTCGTATCGTGACCCCCTCGTGAAGTTCCTAGGATTGTCCCACCACGCTTATGTATGTCATTCACAACCTTTGGCGTCAATGTAATAGTATTTTCGAATAGAAACCCCTATATCCTCCCTACAGGAACTGGATTTCAGATTCATACATCTGAAAGGTATGTGATTTAAGAATATAAAAGTTTTGAGATGCAATCTGATGTAATCTACACATATAACACACTCAAAGCTTCATAAACGCCTCAATCAGCATTATTTACTGCCAAACTTACATCAATACCAAGAACATTGTTGACACCATACATATAATCAAGGCTGTGAACGATTTCCCTGATCACTGTGTTTAGCCCTGGACACAGACTACCGCAAGTCACTATACAAGCATTTACCTCCTCTGGAGCAAAATAGATCTGCTTTTATTGAGATGTTTTAACAATCAGAAAATGCTAATTTTACTTTAATTTGTAACACACAACTTGAGGAAAAAAGATATACTTTTTGACGAGGTCCAGCTCGACGGAAATGTATCCCTCTTGGAGTGTCAATGTGAACAACAACCTAGGAAAGGATTGTCAAGCACAAAATAAGCTTGGCAACTGTCTGAGGTAGTATCCACTTCACATGACTGAATCAAGTCGAGTAATAGATTCACCTTTTGAGGGACACTATCATCCATATCAACAAAGTACTGCCTGAAATCATTACAAGCAACAATGATCTAATTACCGTGAAAAAAAATCATAACGGGATAACAAGTAGACTGAAAGAAATCACCGAACAGGGGGAAAGTAACTTCAACTTAACCACCGAGTAGGCAGGATTCGGCCGGAGCGGATTTGGATATGTCTGCACAAGAAGATGAAATCACACACGAATTAATTCAAGTACTTTCCTGACTTCGTATGCATCAAACCATCTATACACTTGGGTATCCTAGCTTCGCAATCACATCATCACTTATAATCCCGCGCAAGCACACACACAAGGAGGACATCTAAATCACACAACCAAATAAGCTGCTAAAAAGCAAACCGCAAGGTAAAATAAAAAGGATCGCTCGTCAGACAACGAAATTAGTGGAGATGCTGCATATATACAGATGAATGAAGAAAAAAACGTACGGGGAGATCAGGTATGTAATCGGTGAGGTGAGGTACATCTTGAAGAACATATCCGTAGTCTCCTGTGACTATCTTCATCTGACAACTGATCTGCGAATCCATCACTAATATCTTTCAACCTTTTCTACCTTCTGATAAACGTTTGCTAGCTACACCGTGTATTGGGTCATATACGAGAGGAGAGAAGAGAATAAAGAATATTAGTACAAATAATATATGAGTGTTGATCATATGATCCCTAAAATAAAAGCAATAATAATATCACAGGGGCGGTTGGATCCATCGGAATGATATCTATGCGTCAAGTCGATCATAATATAACAATTTAAGATTTTCGAGCTTTTCAGAATTAATACATATTATCTGTCTATTTCTAGTATGAAATATGCTAGTCGAAAAATTATAAAAATGGGTCACCAATTTGTTGGGTCCAGCTCAATTTTCAACGGTTGAAAAGTCCAGCTCAATTTTCAGCGGTTGAAAAGTCAAGGAGGAAACCAAATTCTCCTACCCAATTGATAATGTATGCACTACTGCATTTGGGGGTTTGATGTGCCTATAAAAGAGGCACGATAGTTTCATTGATAATCACCCCAAATTGAGAGAAAGAGAGAGCGAGTGAGGGAGAGAGAGAGAGAGAAAATGAGAGGGAAAAAGAAAAAAAAAAGAGAAATCTTGTCCGGATGGACAAGGGTGAGAGTGAGTGTAGTTTTTACTAGATAGTTGAGAGTGAGTACAAAAACATTACCTGGGTCGGGTAAGGGGTCTCGAGTTTGGGTTTAAACGAGAGCGCTATTTTGTACGGTGTAATTTATCGAATATAATAAAACTATTATCTCTTCGTGGAGGTAGGCGGTATTGACCGAACCACGTAAAAATCTCGGTGTCATTTCGGCTTTAAATAATATCTCGATAAATAGTCGCAGGGTCCAAATACAACTATCGTTGGCCCGGAATTAAATATTACAGTTCAACCCCAACAAGTGGTATCAGAGCCAAGCCTAATTGATATTCTCAGCATGCTCTGTGGTTGCAGCCTTGTCTGATCTTCCACATCAGAAAAGTTTTCAAGAAGGTTTATCGTTACGGGGGAGCTAGTGTCGGGCGAAGCTATTGAATCTCTGCAAGGATAATGACGACAGAAAGCAGTTTCAAAGTGCGACATTTGATGGTGCGGGGAGTTCCACTCTGTGGCAGAGACGAGTGAAGGATATCCTTGTTCACCAAGGTCTGGCTAAAGCTTTGAAAGGGAACACGGCAAAGCCGGAGAAAATGACGAAAGAAGACTGGGAGGATTTGAGGTCAAGATGTGTCAGCACAATCCGTTTGTACATTGCGGATAACATTATTCATAATGTTGTTAATGAGGATTCTGCACCAGACTTGTGGGCAAAGTTGGAGGAGCTGCATCTCGGAAAAAACTTAGCCAGTTAGATCTGAAGCGGGAGCTGTACCGGCTGAAAATGGAGGAAGGTGGAAATCTCATGGATCACATTAGCGTGTTCAACGGACTTGTGGATCAACTTTTAAAAGTTGATGTGAAGTTAGAGGAAGAAGTAAGACCCTTTTGCTTCTCACCTCGCTTCCTGATTCTTATGATAATTTGGTCACAACCATCTTGTACGGAAAGACGATAGTGAATATGGTGGATGTGTAGTCAATTCTTTTAGCGCATGAAAAGATGAGACGATCAAATTATGAAGATAGCCAAAATTCGGCGTCGGCTATACATGGGGAGAATCGTAGAGGAAGGGTTCCACGCCAGGGAATTTGAAGGTAGCAGCAGGTCCAAATCAAAGAATGGATGGAAGGGCATCGTGTGCTACAAGTGTGGTGAGCAGGGACACATCAAGGCGAATTGTTCGACTTGGAGGACGGATAAGAACGGCGAGAAAAATTCCACAACCATGATACCACAAGATACGGATGATGTTGTAGACGTTCTCACAGTCTACAGTGATGGTGCTTTTTCTCAGGATGAATGGATATTTGATTCGGGATCGAAGTACCATATTTGCTCCGAAAGAAAATATTTTGATACGTTCCAAAAGATACGAAGAGGTTCGGTTTCCATGACTGATGGATACCGTCATGTGGTTCGTGGCGTTGGAACTGTGAAGATTAAAATGACTGATGGAGCGGTGCAGATTTTGGGTGGTGTGATCTTTGTCCCAAATTTACGAAAGAATTTAATATCTTTGAGCCAGCTAAGACTCCAAACGCTATGGGAGTTTCATAGCAGGGGGAGTCTGTAAAATCACACGTGGCAGAAAGGTCATACTGAAGGGAGAAGAGCGTGGAGGTTTGTATCGTCTGGACGGGAGTGTAGTACAAAATACTCTGACTTTGATGGGTTCACGAAAATCATGCGAGCGTGGTAGAAAGACAGACGATGGTGAGAAGGAAAGTCCTGCTGGCGAAGGGGTTGCATCGAAGTCCCTCTCAAAATTGGCAGGTAGAGTCGATTCGACAGCTGCACATAGGATTGGCCGCGGGTGAATCAAGTGGGTAGGACCTGAATTCTTGATTCGAACATGTGTAGCTGGTACAAGGAAGGCCAATGGACGTTCGTGCTATTTACGAACGGGTTACTCTCATTCTTGGGTTCACTGAAGTGCTCTCTGGAGAAGATGTTGAATGTCGGTGGAAGGGGATAATTGTTGGGTCCAGCTCAATTTTCAGCTGTTGAAAAGTCAAGGAGGAATGTATGCACTGACGCAGGGGTTTGTTGTGCCTATATAAGAGGCACGATGGTTTCATTGAAAATCACCCAAAATTGAGAGAAAGAGAGAGTGAGTGAGGGAGAGAGAGAGAGAGAAAATGAGAGGGAAGAGAAAAAAAAGAGAAATCTTGTCCGGGGCGGATAAGGGTGAGAGCGGGTGTAGTTTTTACTAGATAGTTGAGAGTGAGTATAAAAACATTACCTGGGTCGGGTAAGGGGTCTCGAGTTTGGGTTAAACAAGAGCGGTATTTTGTACGGTGTAATATTCTCGAATATAGTAAAACTATTGTTTCTCCGTGGAGGTAGGCGGTATTGACCGAACCACGTAAAAATCTCGGTGTTTTTCTCGGTGTCATTTCGGCTTTAATTAATGTTAGAACCCGAAAACTTGTGTCATGATTTCACGCATTTTTAGGAGTATATGCGTTCTAGAAGTAATTTTATAACACATGAATATAGATGATAATAAAAAAATTGAATATGGTGTTTTAGGGTTTGTTATGGAAACGATTAGTGGAATTAAATAGAAGTACATGGTAAGGGTAGAGGAATAGATTGTGAAAGCTCGTTGGAATGGATAGTTTCACGAATTGTGATTTTGGTTTATGAATTAATGATTTATGACTTGTTAATGATATGTGGGGGCTGATAATTTGTGAGGTATAAGTATTTATGTGTTTAGCATTTCGTGAATGGTGAAAGAAAGGAATTAAGTTGCGAGTTGGGATGTTAGTCTTGAAGTTGAAAGACAATGGATCAATTATTAATATATATATATATATGAACGATGATTTGTGAAGTTGGTTGTGAAGTAGAAGTGGAGGATTCGTAAAATTGATAATTCGTGAAAAGAGAATTTTGTAGACAAAGTCGTGAAATGGATTAACTGGATTACGAATAGAGTGAGTGGTATTTCACGAATTAGTTTGAAGTCACGAATTTTATCTCACGAACCTGACTAATTAAGAATGGGAGTGGCGAATCTTATTGGCAAATGAAAAGTGGACATCAACATCACTTACTGTCTTGTATCAAAAGTATTATTAAATTAGAAATACTTTGTTAAGGGATTAGGTAAATATTACTATCCTTTAGGAACTATTAGATGAGTTAGCTTAGGAAAAGTACAAATCCATCGAAACTTTAATTCAAGATAGGAAATTATATTAATTTAAAATAATAACAACTTTGAGGATAGGATATAGAATCGATTCATTAAGTTAAAATGGAGGAACGAGTTTAGAAAAAAGAAGGAGAACGCAAGAGGTGTTATTAGCGTAACTTGGAATAGGTATGTTTACCTACACTAAGTTTATGTTTTTATTCATGTATTAATAAATCCTAGGAGATTTAAGCACGAAAATATTATTCGCTTAGAATTTGTATAAGTTTAATTCTTGAAGATTTGAAAATAATAAAGTTTGGATATAATTAAACTATTCTTGAAGGAAAACTGATTTTGGTCGAGAGTTGTAAGGTTTTTAGGGTAAAAAGTGTTTTTGTGATAGTTTGAAGTTTATTAATTCGTGAAGGGATGAATTGTGAAGAATATTAATTCGTGATGTTTAGGATTCGTTAAGTAGATAATTCGTGAAGTTGGTTGATTAGTTAGGTGGCCAGTTCGTGAAATGTTCATTTGTGAATTTTGGGATTCGTGAAGAACAAAAGTTTGCGGGCCTAAGCATTTCACGAAGTGGGTGAAGTAGAAATGATTTTGTTGATTGGTGGTGAGACTCTTGAAGTTTGTGGGACAATAGATTCGCGAATTGGGGTAATGTAGCCGCCAATTGAGAGAGTCACGAATTGGGTCAAATTATGGATTCTTAATGACATGAAAATGATTAATAAAATTATAATAAACTATTGTAAATGATGGCTAGTGGTTGCTAATATAACGACAATAAAGGAAAACTTCGATAATACTTATTTTAATGTAACTTTAAAGAGAAAGAACAAAGGGATCTATAATTTATGTCATCAACGAATTTGCTAAGATTAAGATAAAATACTCCAACGAAAGCTTGGGAAAATTGTATAAACTTATGTTCATGTAAGTTTTAGTTTTTTAAGATTCGGAAAATAAATTAGGGTTTTCTAATGAAAATTTATATCTACCCGTGTTCATTTAACTTTTAATATTCTTGAGAATTTATGGTTAAATTGAATGATTTAGGATTAGAGAATGAAAATAGTGTTTGAGATTTTTGAGGGAATAACTTCACGAATTATAAGATTAAGGTCGAGTTTCGCGAATTGGAACGGCTTCGCGAAGTGGAAGTCGTTTGCGGGGTTGAATGATGGGTTCGCGGCCTGATTGGTGAATTCGCGAAACACGATTGGAGAGACTTCGTGAAGTGAACTTTGTGCGGGCTGATGAGTTCGCGAAGTACAAAAGTTCACGGGCTGATGAACTTCGCGAATTGAAAGTTGTGTTAGGACGGCGAGATTGGTGAAATATAGAGTTTATAAGTCGATGAGTTTCGCAAATCAGAGGATCTTTACGAGTCATAATTAATTATAGACAAGATCAAATTGTTGAAGAAAAATGGCGAACTCGTATAATTATTATATTATTTTTGAAACGGGAATCTATCAATACTTAGGAAATTTAAGAATGCATGTAATTATTCAACTAGTAAAGTTTCTGATATTGATTAAATGAAATAGGTTAGGCAGAAAGCTAATATGTTACGAATATTAAAAATTAACAAGAATCGATAACGCATAATAGGACATGCATATCATTATATATGAAATTTTATGGATTTTGTATTTATCGACAACAATATTTGAATAGGTTCGAATTCCGAAAAGGGCAAGGATAAAGTCGAGTAACGAACGGGGTTTTAAGTCATACAGTGAGTATGATATGCAACATGTGTTCTGTTCCTATGTGCTTTATGTGAAGTAAATGATTGGTGATTTTCTGATATACGTATTATTTGATATTAACGTGATTTATGTGGCTTAATGTGGTACTGTGTCATATGTGCGATTGATGGTGTATGGAACTTATAGGTCATATAAGGTGAAAGTATATTGTTGCATATGGATAATAATGAAAAGAGAAACCGTTATGACTGCTACGACATCGGACGACTTGATACACAGCTATGGTTATATCCCTACAAATCGGGGGATTACATAGTCATGTACAGGCACACAAAAATATATCTATGGTTACAGAGTCCCATGCATGGGCCCCTCGGGGTCAATAGTACGAGTCTAGCAGGTTCATAACGGAAGTATCAGAAATAAATGATCATATAGAATCGCATTGATTTACGGATTATATGAATGATTATATGGACTATGATTATGTGACAAACTTCGATGATTGATTACGTGATAATTGTTGGGGAGAGTGAATTTCAAAAATTTTCTCACCGCTGTTACTAAGATCGTGCTCGGTAATAAAGAAAACGTGCATATACAACACATAATAGAGTAGAGTGTATTACCCTCGTAGCGAAGATCCCTAGCTCCAGGTTGTAGTAAACCGTTCCACGCTTCCACGAGCCACGCCGAAGAGAGTCACGCCGATCCCGAGACGTATCACAAACCAATCCCTCCCAAGGATGGCTAGAGAGGGAATGGAGTTGTTTTTAAGAGATATATTTTTCTCAAACTTTCCTCTAAGGATGGTATTTATTTTTCTCTCTCAAGAGTGAAAAATACGCATGAAAACTTAAGTTTTTCACTATGAAAAACTTAGATATTTTATAAGCCACGAAATTAGTTAAGAAAATACCATATTTTCTACTTTGAAAGTGATTTGTACCATACAAAAATAATATGTCAAAAACATAATGGCCTACCCTTAAAAAATATTCACTAAGGGTTAATATTGCTTAAAAATATTTTACAACACCTTGGCATTTTGCATTCCACATGAATCATGCCATATGTATATTTATATATATATATATATATATATTTTAAATTAATTTCGAAAATTAAAAAAAATAAAATACCATTTTTACCCTTGTGTTAAAAGTTGGGCCAATAAATAAATTAAGTCCAATATCTAATAAAGGCTTAATATTATTATTAATAAATTAAGCTCAATATCTAATAATGGCTTAATATTATTTTTGGTAGAAAAATCAATTAATTAAACCCAATATCTAATAAAGGCTTAATATTATTTTCAGCCCAAAGCCCACACTTAAATATTTTTTTTTCAAATACTCACGTACCATTATTATGAACGACTCAAAGCCCGTTATATCTCTCTTTAATAGATAGTATCTCAGTCATCCTTTTTAAGCCCGACTCTCTTGGTTCGTCTCAACACGGCAAGGGAGGAATCCAAAAATTCAGTAAGCGCCTAGCCAATCCCGCGGTACCGAATAGATCCCGTGTTGAGTACGATCTTCATCGTTTCACGAACCGACTATAGATTATCGTAGTACGTATAGACCCTTCACATATGTCCCGGTCGAGTGAGAGTCATGGTTACGTCAACCTTACTACCTCGACTCTATGACTGATTCGTGACTGATGAAATTACTAAACTACACTTCATGTCCGACGTGAGTCAGTTTATTGCTTTGGCCAAAGACTTTGTAATTTTCCGTCCCCAAATATTCATAGGACATATATCTCAATTACTATGAGACTGTGAATCCCTCACGACTGTCTATGCCCGGCAGTCACCCTTCGTTATCAAGACCGCATGTCGCTGCTGACCCATGTTCTACCTCGAACAATGCGGGTCTAGCAAACTAGTGACAAGTCAAGACTCCGAAGTCAACTCTGTCAAAGACCCTTTGGTCTAAGGTCCACGTACACTACTATATTCAATCGATCGATCATTGACGCTTCCCAGAGTAATAGGCCATGTGATCATCGATTACGAGTCATGTCCAAATATAAGTTAATTCCCAATTCAACTTATATCAATGTTACGACCTTTCCACTTCCCAAGTGAATGGCTGGCACAACCATTTAGGAGTCGTCAACAATAAGTCATAATCGACATTCAGTCACCCTACTGAATTCTAGGACTTATGGACTAATTTAATATCCGAGAATAATAGGTCACCAGTGCCTCCTCTCTCATCCCATGAGAATCGGTAACTAAACTCGTATATGTGGGATTTATTTATTTACCGTCTTATCGGATGCCAAATAAGAACTAAATGTAAATAAATAATAAGCCTATAAAGGAATAATGTAAAATCACATAAAACAAATATTCCATAATTAAGTATTCAAATACAATATTCATATACATGGTGAATAATACATCGGGTAAATACAAGTGCCCTATTCATTTCATCCTCGAATGGCATTCCGAGGGCACATCCCTAACAATAATTACGTGAATTAAAATGTTTACAGTACAAGTGTTGTGAATCTACGGATTCTACGAACGATGGTATATTCTTTAGAAACGTCTATGGAAGCAAACGAAAGGAAGAAATTAATTTCTGCTACGATTTTATTTATTATTTATATATGGAATAACATGTTGCGATCATACTCTGAATAATTGTTTCCTCAGTTGCTGTAGATATTTAGCAGGCAACTTAGAGTGCGTCGTCATACGACAGCATGGATTCAAGGTTGGCCGGCTACGCTCTCACCTACTCCCCTTGTTCATCGTGTGCATGTAGTATACGAAACGCTAGTGATCTTGTGTGTTGTAAAATAAATAAGATATGTGCATATATATGTATGGACATGATTAGACCAGATGTACGCTCCCGTTTATGTATAAAGGTATGGTTGTAAAAAGGCAAAAAAATTTATGTGAAAAATATAATAGCTGTGCAAATAAAGTAACAGTAAACGGGACGTTACAATTAATATCCCGATAAATTGTCGCGGGGTCCAAATACAACTATCGCTGGCCCGGAATTAAATATTATCGCTCAACCCCAACACAAGTATGTCAATTTTCGATTTTGGGTCACAACGTTTGCCAGTTACAAAACTAGGTAACTAAGTATGTATATAGTAACAAAATTGGGTAACTAACCTCTTTTTTCTTATTATATACATACTTAGTAACCCAAATTTGCAACTATATACATACTTAATGACCTAGTTTTGTTACTATATACATACTTAGTTACTTAATTTTGTCTAGTGATCCAATTTTGTTACTATATACATACTTAGTGACCTAGTTTTGTAACTGGCAAACATAATGACCCAAAGTAGAATAATGAGATACTTAGTGATCTATATTTATAATGTTGCCCTATCAGAGTAGATAAGTGAAGGAAGACTTGTGACTTGACTAACTAATACACCTTGACTTCCTCGGGTTTTCCACTCATGATGAATGAAGAATATTGGATACTTACAACATATTAAAGGGGAAATTTTATGTCAGACCCTGTCAGAAATTTAAATTAGGAATCAGTCCATGTCAGAATTTTTTTTAGTTTTAAGGACCTAGTTTTTGAAAAATTAAGTGAAAAGGACCAAAAACTGTGATTTGACGAAATTGCCCTTAATAAAAGTTATTTCTGAATGGTATTTAATGCCAGTTTTATGTTACACAGTTATACTGATTTGTTAAAAACCGTAAGTGTTACTTTAACGTCATAAGACGTTACTTATCGACAGTAAAATGTTATTAACAGACATATTTATTACATCGAACTATCGAACCCCATTTTTCACACTGATCGAGCACAGTTGATTGTTAACACCTTGTTTTGTTTTTCATAAGTATTGATGTGGTATTTTGTGTAGCAGATCTGTTTCGGGTAAACACTAAACTCGGTGCGACGACCATTAGTGTTCTCTATAAAAGAACGAATCACTAGCGTTTCGATCTTATTACACGCTTCGAGATTGAAAATTGGTAACCTATTATAGGAGCATTGCTCCCTATAATGATGAATTTTCTGTCTAGGGAAACAGGGGGAGATGATCGGGTGGAGGGTTCAAGAACAATTATAACTGTTACACAATTATACTGATTTGTTACCATAAAAACCGTAAGTCTTACTTTAACGTCACAAACTTATCGACAATAAAATGTTATTAACGGACATATTTATTACATCGGACTATCGAACCCCATTTCACACTGATCGAGCACAGTCGATTGCACCTTGTGTCGTTTTTCATAAGTATTGATGTGGTATTTCGTGTAGCAGATTTCGGTAAACCCTAAAACTCGGCGCGACGACCATTAGTGTTCTCCTATAAAAGATCGAATCACTAACGTTTCGATCTTATTACGCGTTTCGATCTTATTACACGTTTCGAGATTGCAAATTGGCAACCTATTATAGGAGCATTGCTCCCTATAATGATGAATTTTCTGTCTAGGGAAACAGGGGGAGATGGTCGGGTGGAGGGTTCAAGAACAATTATAACTGTTACACAATTACACTGATTTGTTACCGTAAAAACCGTAAGTGTTACTTTGACGTCATAAGACGTTACTTATCGATAATAAAATGTTATTAACAGATATATTTATTACATCGGACTATCTAACCTCATTTTTCCCACTAATCACGAGCATTGCTCCCGATAATGATGAATTTTTTGTCTAGAAAAACGGGGGGATGGTCGGGTTGAGGGTTTAAGAACAATTATACCAGTTTTGCGCTTAAAAAAACACTTCCTTTCATTTGATAACAACAGTCTTGTATTGAGTAGTATATGGCGTCTATTTGGTAACAAATGATGCCGCAGAAGTAACACATAATTCATAAATAATGTAACACATTAACAAATGATGTTGCAGTAAGCGGTATTATTTGTGAATGTTGTGTTACTTCTGCGACATTGTTTGTTACTAAATAGACGTCATATGGTACTCAATACAAGACTGTTGTTCTCTAAATGAAAGTAAGTGTTTTTTTTCAGCGCAAAACTGTTATAATTGTTCTTAAACCCTCAACCCGACCATCCCCCCATTTTTCTAGACAAAAAAATCATCATTATCGGGAGCAATGCTCGATCAGTGGGAAAAATGGGGTTAGATAGTCCGATGTAATAAATATATCTGTTAATAACATTTTATTGTCGATAAGTAACGTCTTATGACGTTAAAGTAACACTTACGGTTTTTACGGTAACAAATCAGTGTAATTGTGTAACAGTTATAATTGTTCTTGAACCCTCCACCGACCATCTCCCCCCTGTTCCCCTAGACAGAAAATTCATCATTATAGGGAGCAATGCTCCTATAATAGGTTGCCAATTTGCAATCTCGAAACGTGTAATAAGATCGAAACGCGTAATAAGCTCGAAACGCTAGTGATTCGATCTTTTATAGGAGAACACTAATGGTCGTCGCGCCGAGTTTTAGGGTTTACCGAAATCTGGCATATGTCAGGGTTAAATGTCTTTTTGCGTCATTTTAGGGTCTGACACCTGAATTTTTCGAAAAGTGAGTCTTTAATCCTAAAGCTCAATGTAATGGGGTCTGAACTCAAAACTAAACTACTTAATGGGGTCTGATACTAATAAACCCCATATTAAATTGCCCAAATATCATGTCAGGCTCAGGCCCAGTCCATCCCCGTCACATTCGACGTGCCTACTATTATGCCCATCCCCATGCACGCACACGCACTGTAATCTTTTTATTTAATGTTATTAATAAATACATAACATACCAATATGATGATATGGCGGGCTGTTGTATGTGTATGTCCTACAAAGCTGTATTATATCTTCTTTTGCATCTTTCATTTATAATCGTACAGTTCCAAGAAAGTATTTAGCCATGTCTTGTTTTGAAGAGACTTCATAGAATTATGAGTACAAAATATGGGCTAAATAAATATTTTCCAATCAGTATCGATTCGTAATACATTATCTATTGGCTACACAATTAATACTTGATATTTTGACTCATTAATTTCATTAACCACACCGACCTAATCACCTAATTCCACAATTAACGTTTTTTCTATTTATATATATCTATAATGTGAAGAATATTAAATGTGGACACTGAATTTAACCCTTCCCTCCGTCGATGATGTAATAAATCCCCACACGACAAAGCTCATTAAACACAACAAAATCAAATTCCGAATGCCCACCGCTTGACTATACTAACTAGACTTGAGTATAGGAAAAACTATTTTAATTAAAAATATATATAAATTGAATTTTCCAAAAAACATACAAACAAAATTGTAATGAAACCATACGTCCTCAAATTATATTAACTGTTCTCCCCTCTCACAAAATCTTTCCACCATTTGGAGCCTCTGGATTTTCATCCCGCCCACCAAATCCTCAACCCTAATTTACCGTCGCCCATTTTTGTTTGCCGATCGTATCCCACCAAAGCAGGTGAACTTTGATGAGTGGAGAGTTGCTTTGAGATAGACCAGACGTTTTTTTACAGCCATTTTTTGTAATTGTTCTTAGGACTCGTCTTCTTTGGTGCTGGTGTTGCATGTGAGTGAAACGAACTCGTTTTCTGACTGGGAAATTTACTGAGTTTCAGATGGATCAGAATAATAGCGGCAAGGGTCAGGGAGCTGAGGATGGGGGCGCTACTCCTCCCATTCCTCAAAAGGTATACGTGTTTTCGTTTGCTCTCTTTTTTGTTCTTTTTTGTTCTTGCCACAGTTTTATATATATTTCTAGCTGTTATCAATACATATATCCTGTGATCCTTTTTCTTTGTTTTGTTTTGTGGAGCATTGGAGGTGTCTTCGAATTTGAGCTTGTTTGTGGGTGAAAAAGTGTGGTACTCTTTAAATCCGTTGTTGTTCTTTCTTCATACATGTGGTTTGCTGATTGATTTGGTGTCCAAGTTTTGATTTTTAGATAAAATGTAGTGTTGGGTCATGGGTGGTGTGATGCATGCTCAAGTCTTGAGATGGGGCTAAATTTGAATTTCTGGTCTTAGTGGACGCCGTATCGTTCGCGGGAGAGTACAGTTATCAGTTAGTATCTTTGTTTGAGAATTGGAGGGAAGATGACAGATGTAAATTTCTAACGGTCGAATGCATAAGTAACTTTAGTCGTTTTTTGGCAGTTGGCGTCTTGCCGAATTTGTTACATTTATTTTTTCTTTCCTTTGCATCGTCTTTCGACGATTTTGCTGCCGATAAGGAAGTTAGTCATATTTTTAAGGGACAGATGTTGATTCAACGGTCGTGCCACGTGTCCATTGTGTCGTTACAAGTTTTTGCCTAATTGTTTAGGTTAAAAATCCGATTGAGATCTGATGCAAGCATTTTATTGACCCAATCAGTTGAATTAAAATATTGTTTCTTTAATAGGTCAATGTAGGTGGTTCTCCTACCTATCGAGTTGATAGGAAACTGGGGAAAGGAGGATTTGGACAAGTTTATGTTGGTCGCCGAATCAACCCGACTGGCCGAAACGAAAGAACAGTGCCTAATGGCGTTGAGGTACATGTTTGGTCTGTGTAGACCCTGTTTTCTGCTTTTGGGATGTCTACTCATGTGCATATTTGTTCTTTGATCTCCATTAGGTTGCTCTGAAATTCGAACATCGGGGCAGCAAGGGATGTAATTATGGACCTCCTTACGAATGGCAAGTTTACGCGTGAGTGCTTCTCTGTACCCTTTCCTGATGTCTTCTGAATCCTAATATGAGTTATTTCCCCTCGATAAAGCTTAAGTCGTGATATTTGTTATGTTACCTTATAGTGCTCTAGGTGACAGCCATGGCATACCTCGCATGCATTACAAAGGTCGCCAAGGTGAATATTACATAATGGTATGTATTATATGCTTTACGAATATTTTTTTGCTCATATCCTTGTACTTTCTTTTACCTTTGTTGATGAAACAAACCTAAATATTTCAGGTTCTGGATATTCTGGGTCCTAGTTTATGGGATGTGTCGAATAATAGTGGCCACAAGTGCGTCCTCGTTCATAAAACCATGACATTTATTGAGTTATTCTTTGTATGAGATGTCTCATGTTATATTCAACCCCCCTTGTTCTGCAGAATGCCCGTGGAAATGGTGGCATGTATTGCTATTGAGGCAATTTCCATTTTGGAGAAGCTGCACTCCAAAGGGTATAAGTGGATTTACATTGGCTCCTGTCAAGAGCAAATTGTCTTTGAGTTTTATCTTCGTTTTTCATTGCATGCAAAAATGCAATAAAATTCTGCACCTTAGCTTCTTCGGGGACACTGCATGCATCCAGTATTGAGCCAGCTTTGCTTTGCAGTATAGCATGTTCATGGCTTTCATTCTTTATGAATTCTTTCAGATATGTTCATGGCGATGTGAAACCAGAGAACTTGTTACTTGGCCGTCCTGGAACACCAGATGAGAAAAGACTATTTCTGGTTGATCTTGGATTAGGTAACATCCTTTGTATACTGCTCCTCATATAGATTGAAATCTTTCTGTAATCTGTAGGCAACTCTGACCTTTACTATTTCATCGTATCCTTGAATTCAGCCTCCAAATGGCGTGACAGTTCGACTGGCCTGCATTTGGCGTATGATCAACGGCCTGATGCGTTCAGGTGGAATAAGAAAAAGTTTCTAATGCTAAATTGGTGACGTATTTTCATATTCAGTTTCGCATTTTTAGCTAATGGATGAACATTTGTATGTGCAGAGGTACTGTTCGCTATGCCAGCGTACATGCGCATCTTGGAAGAACTAGCAGTCGTAGGGACGACTTAGAATCCCTTGCATATACGCTCATATTTCTTCTCCGTGGTCGGCTTCCTTGGCAAGGTTATCAGGTTGGTGGTCCCAAATTTTCTGAGATATTCTTTTTCAGCTCAACCTTAAGTTAGAATTAATTACCGCTGCATATATGTAATATTATTTTATATGGATATGTACGTATATGTGTTTTTATCTTCCTTTTAGGGCGAGAATAAAGGATTCCTTGTCTGCAAAAAGAAGATGGCTATTCCAGCGGGAACTCTTTGTGGCCAATGTCCAGCGGCTTTCAAGCATTTTGTGGAATATGTAGTTAACTTAAAGTTTGATGAGGAGCCGGATTATGCAAAATATATTGGCCTTTTCAATGGTGTCGTCAGTCCAAATCCAAATACCAGGCCGATCAATACGGAGGGTGCTCAGAAGGTAAATCTCTACAACCTCCTGCCGCCCGTATGTGAAATTCATTCGCTCTTATGCTAATGTCGATTTTGCATGACTTGGTGAAGCTTATACACCAAGTGGGAGAGAAGCGAGCTCGAGATATTATTGATTTGGACAATGATGACCGAGCTAAGAAAAAGATCAGAATGGGAATATCAGCCACCCAATGGATCAGCGTGTATAATGCCCGAAAAGCTATGAAACAACGGTGTGGTTAATTTTAGCGTCTTTGAATTTTTTTTTTTTTTGTGAAGCAAAATGTTGAACATGCACATTTTGCCGTAGGTACCACTTCAATGTGGCAGATGACAGAATTGCTCAGCATATTCTCAAAGGGAACGCTGATGGATTATTCATTAGCAGTGCGGCGTCCTGCTCGAACCTATGGGCCATAGTCATGGATGGAGGAACTGGATTTAGTTCTCAAGTCTTTGAATTGTCGCCTCTGTTCCTTAACAAGGTTTCAACTTTTGTCTCCCTGGAGCCAACCCAACCCACCCTTTATACAATAACCAAATTTCATGAACATGACTTGAATTTGTACTATTCTTTACTTTTACATTGTATTTAATTCAGGAATGGATAATGGAACACTGGGAGAAGAA
This sequence comes from Craterostigma plantagineum, assembly GCA_027422505.1. Lineage (NCBI taxonomy): Eukaryota > Viridiplantae > Streptophyta > Magnoliopsida > Lamiales > Linderniaceae > Craterostigma > Craterostigma plantagineum. The sequence goes on along the minus strand of JAPQWV010000012.1, from coordinate 12,755,145 downwards.
CTATTACATCAGTGCAATAGCAGGGGCTAACAATGGGAGCTCCTTAGTCGTGATGTCAAAGGGTTGGATTTACTTTTTCGCTTCTTCCAATTACTTACAGGACTGCGAATTTAACTTGTGCAATGCCCTTACTCTTTTACATTATTCAGGTACACAGTATCAGCAGCAGTCCTACAAAATCAGCGAATACTTCCCATTTAAGTGGATTGAGAAGAAATGGAAAGAGGGTTTCTATGTCACCTCCATGGCGAGTGCGGGAAATAAATGGGGCATTGTAATGTCTCGTTGGGCTGGATATACTGACCAGGTTTGTTCAAGACGTTGCCACCATGTATTAATAACACATGTAGTGTGTAGTTGCTACCTTGCCATGCAAATGCATTATTAGCACATGCAGTTGATGTGATTTAGTCTTAACAAGCGTTTAATTATATGCCTATTTATCTTATGATTTGATTCAGGTGGTGGAGTTAGATTTTCTGTACCCTAGTGAAGGCATTCACAAGAGGTGGGATGCGGGCTTTCGCATCACATCAACTGCAGCAACGCTTGATCAGACTGCCTTAGTTCTTAGCATCCCGAGGAGGAAACCTTCGGATGAAGGACAAGAAACACTTAGGACCTCTGCTTTTCCGGCCACACATGTCAAGGTATGTATGTATTACTCTTTATTGTCAGTCAATGTTGTCTGGGGAATTTCGTTTCGTGTTTGTTGGTAAAAGTTGCTTGCTGTAATATTTTCCACGATATTTGCAGGAGAAATGGAGCAGGAGTATGTACATCTCATCCATATGTTACGGGAGAACCGTATCGTGATGTCTGTTTTCGTCGGGATTGTCAACGATGACTAGCAAAATTAGATTTTGCTGACGAGTTGGAATAGATTAATGTCATTATATCACCACCTTCATATAAAATTTATAATCTCGGGACCATCTGCTCTGTTTCTGCTATACTTGGTTGTCTGTTGTTTGCATGATTTACAAACTGCTGCTATTTGGTTTGGTTTGTCTTTTGTTTTGGACTGAACAACCATGAATCAATTACTTGGAAGGCAAAAGGTTTATTTCTTTCTTGGATTTATACCCATGTCCTGAGATTGAATGCATATAGAATAAGTAGATGGATGATTAAGGGAAGGCATCGTGAATAATCGAGTGATTTCGTTTTTTTATTACACCCATTGATCGATGCAACATGAGTTATGGGTTCTCTTTTCCCATCAAGAATCACGTGAAAACCCTTGATAATGACGATCCATGCAAACTTTATTTTCTTTAAAGTCACACCATGCAAAGTTTGTCTTTCCATTTTCTCTGGTTCTTACTACTCACTCGTGAAGAGCTGGCGATAGAGAAATGATAACAAAAAATAAGAACAAAGAAGGATAAGAACCATGCATAGAATTATAACTCAAAACTGGCGATTGCATATATATATATGAATGAACACATATATGAGTATAATAAACTCAACTCCAGCATAAAAAGTATATAAGTGAAGAGTGATATGAAACTGTGTTAGTAATGGCTGCAGGATCCTTCCCCGTGTACATTATGAACTTTACTCGTCCTCCATAACATTAATTTCCACAATCGCCTTTTAAAAAGATTATATAAAATACTATATCCATGTTATTAAATGTAACAACCTAATACATAGATTTAAAAAGGAGACCAAGTAAAAAAGCAAAACTCAAACAGGACACTTGTCTTATTATTTCCTGAAATCATAAGGGCCTCATATCGTCTTGAATGGTCTAGCTGTTTCTCTTACCTTCACACGAACAGTCACACTCACTTAAAGCAAAAAATCGAAATGCACTATTGTCCACATGCCGTAACTGTACTAAATTTTGTCCACATACAGTTGCAACAGTCCCTATCCAGCAACACAAGTATAAATATTATTGCATAGCTCTATATGTGATAGCTTATTATAATATCTCTTACGTCGTATCACAGTTCTTGAATAGTTCAAATAAGCTATATACTACTGAATTTGCTGCTAGCAAAGCCTTATCATTACCCCCATGGCACCTCATAGAGACTCGACATTTCTCCAAGGCTTCATCACTGCTAAAACCACCCACCAAAAGCCTAATACAAACAAGCAGCAGCTCTCAACAGACTCTCTCCAACGCGCCATGTCCGACATCTCCTTCGAGCTTATGAGCCAAAAAACCCTAACAAACTCGAATAATAACAAAACAACTGCAGACCAGAAATCGTTGCCGCCGATCATGGAGATAGAGGATGCAAAGTGCGAGTGCTGCGGCATGTGCGAAGAGTGTACCCCACAATACGTTAAAAAAGTTAGGGAGAAGTATTGCGGGAAAATGATATGCGGGCTTTGCTCTGAGGCCGTGAAAGAAGAGATGGGGAAAAATGGAGGCAAAAGAGAGGAGGCCTTGAACTCCCACGTAAGCGCATGCGCTAAGTTCAATAGGCTGGGACGTGCTTACCCTGTGTTATTACAAGCCGAGGCCATGAGGGAGATGTTGAGGAAGAGTAATATTAGGTCCAAGTCTTTAAGCCCAAGGGACAAAGCTGGCGGTGGTGCTTCCGCCGACAATAATAACAAGCAGAAGATAATTAAGAGGAGTTCGAGTTGTATGCCTTCGATTTCCAAAGAGATGAAAGGTAATGCTCATAAAAGGACGACCATGGGCTGATGATCATATTATACTGCAGTATATGATTCAAGACACACCCAACTGGGAGACTGGCTAAGAGTTAATCTATATGACTGTTTCTTTTTTTAATATGTATTATTATTAAAATATGCGATTGAGATTTGAATAATGGAGTTCTATCAATAACTGTTAGGTGTCCGTATGTTTGTGGGCATTATATGCTCGCTAGAGTTTCTCTAGGTTATGGTTTTTCCTAACAGTTGATGATGTGCGTGGATGTTGGCCGAAGTTGTAATGACTACTATGTATTATATTTGTGTTTCACACGCATGCATGCACTCACTGAATGAAGATATGTATATGTATACCTCTACTGGTTTTTTCAGTTGGATATCATGTGTTATTTTTCATAAATTTATATTTAACTGATCTATACTATACCGTTTATTAGCTAGCTGGCAGTTAACGAAAATCAAACTGATAATCAGGGTTTTTAAGACCGGACCGACCGGCCGGTTCCGACCGGACCGGTAAAAATCGGGCTCGGTTCCGGTTCGGTCTATATAATTATTAAATTAAAAAAATCAGAAAATGGTACTTAAGAAATGGGCTGCTAAATATATACTAAATGGGCTTGCAGTGCCATGGTTTAGTTTATTGCTATCAACGCGTTCAAATCCCATCTAGGACATTTTATCTAGATTAATATTTTAATTCAAAAAAAGACAAAAAACGAAAATCTAATGTTACATGTTACAAATAATTTTTTTTTATCGTACTATAATTTATTTTTGTATAATTTTGATTCTTAATTTATTAATTTATTGTTTAACATCTCATTTATAATTAATATTTTATTGTCAACACATTTTATTTGATTGAGTCGTTCATAACATATATTTGTGTTATATTTTTTTTTTGGCGAAATGTTCAAACTATAAACAAGAGAGTACAGAAAAAATACGGGAGGTAACCTCATGCCAAAGCAACCGGTAACAGCCTACAGGGCCACACACAAGCACGGCATAACCAAACAACCCTCACGCACACACACGCAAGGCACACAAAGTAACACAAGCGAGCACAAGCTAACATGCGTTCTAAACTGACCAAGCAACCCTCCAAATCCTACGGATAGCGGCCACCTGGAGCGGGTGCTTCGTTGCCACCGTCGAAATCCGCATATAGACGGTACCCATGATCCTCGCCACCACCTGCTCCGGTGTAGGGTTGTCAGTGGGGCGGGGATTCCCCGTCCCCGCGGGGATCCGCCCCGAATAGGACGGGGAATCCCCGCTATTCTATCCTCGCGGGGCGGGGACGGGGGAATATTTTTCCCCGCGGATATCCCCGCCCCGTTCCCCGCCCCGTCCCCGAAAATAAAATAATAATTATTATATTCAATTAATATTATTATAAGATAAAAATGTACTTTGAATAATATTAAAATAATATAAATATGATTAAAATATAGTTTATATAATTTAATTAATATTAAAATATAGTTTAAATAATTTAGTTAATATTAAAATATAGTTTAAAATAATAAAAATTGAATTTTTTTTAAAATATTGGCGGGGCGGGGAATCCCCGTGGGGACGGGGATGGGGACGATTTCGTCCCCGTTTGCCTCGCGGGGCGGGGACGGGGATTAGATCCCCGCCCCGAACCCGCCCCGTTGACATCCCTACTCCGGTGATAGCCTTTTGCTCGTATTCCATATGTTGTTTCGCTCCTGCCACACATGGTACACCAAGGAATATAAGATATGTCGATGGGCGGCACGAATAAGGTGCCGCCCGCGCCATTTAACCGCAGCCCATGCAAGGCCCCGAAGCCAATCATCAATCGGCCAACACCAACGCGCCTGCTGGCGAATGAGAAGGAAGCACCGCTTCGCGAAAGGGCAACAATAGAATAAGTGCGCCGTCGTCTCCACACTATTCAGGTCGCAAAGTGCACAAGTCAACATGCCAGCCTTAAGGGCCACCCAAGCCTTATCTTGCGTAGCTAGTCGATCCCGGATGGCAAGCCAAAAGATAAATTCGAACCTCGGGACCTTAAGTGGGCCCCAAATAAGGTAGACCAAAACACCGGTTCATGTGGAATGCGAATGGCAGCCCTTGCCGATGCAGTGGAAAACCTCCCCGATTCGAACCCGTCCAACAAATCCTATCGCTCTCCATGGGATGCACCTGCGAAAGGCTTGGTTGAATTACCAAGTATTCAATCGTCGATTGGCCCGGCCAAGCCCACCCCGCCGCCGTAATCACCGAACTAAGCCGTGCATCGCTGGGCAGGCCCCATAACCATTTGCCCCCAAGGAAATCGCACAAGGAGAGGCTCGACAGTTAGCCACGGGTCCTTCCAAAGCCATGTATTAGCCCCATCCCCGTTGCGGAATGAAACAAGGGATCGTAGCGTCGACCTCAAGCTAAGAAGTTTCCTCCAACTCCAAGAATCATTTGAGGTCGGGTTAACATCCCACACTGACTTGGCGCTTAACTTCGTACCCAACATCCATGTAACCCAAACCGAATCCGAATCGCGACAGACCAAATGCCATAAATGTTTCAGCATAAAGGCCCGATTATCCAGCTGAATAGCTCGGATTCCCAGCCCCCCTCGCTCTTGGGGGTACAAACCTCAACCCAAGCAACCTTTGCCGAGCGACCGCCCCACAAAAACCGTCTAAGTCGCGCTTCAATCCCCGTGATAACCCCTTTGGGCAGAATAAAGACCCCGGACCGGTAGGTAGCCATGGCCGTAAGAACAGATTTGATCAGCTGGAGTCTCCCCGCGTAGGAAAGTGATCTGTTCAACCAAGAGCCGAGTCTTGCATCAATCTTCTCCAAAAGAGGATTACAGTCACTAATCGAAAGACGGGACGTGATAAGAGGAACACCAAGATACCGCACATGTAGGTGACCAAGTGGGAAACCCATAATTTGAAATAAGGGGCCAGCCAGAGGTTCCGCCCGTGCGGAAATAAATATTTCACTCTTAGCGGCGTTGGGTCGAAGACCAGACAAATCAGCAAAGTCCTCAAGAGCCTGTTTTAAAACACTCGCCGATGATGTGTCCGCATGACAGAATAAGAGTAGATCGTCCTCAAATGTCAACATGGCCAACGGGTGGTCTCGCATCGCCAATGGTACCGGAACATGAGCGACCGGTCGATATACTTAGCCACCATACCGTGAAGCACTTTCATGGCAATGGTAAAAAGGTACGGTGATATCGGGTCTCCTTGACGAATACCGACGTCCCTCGAAGAAACCAACCGAGTTTCCATTCAGGTTGATAGAGAACGTAGTGGTCGTCATGCACCTTTCAATCAATCCAATAAACGTCGAGTGAAAATTCATCGCTGAAAGTGTGGCGATCACAAAGCTCCATTCCACCTTATCGTACGCCTTGGCTAAATCCAATTTGAAAGCAGCGCGCCCTGGGTGGCTACAATTACGATAACCACGACAAATCTCCTGAGCAAGAAGGATATTGTCGCTGATTCGCCGACCGGGAACAAAGGCAGTTTGCGATGCATGTATAAGGCCCGCCAGGTATGGCCGCATCCGATTCGCTAAGATCTTTGAGATCACCTTATAAATATAACATTGCAGCACGAGATTGGTCGAAAATCAGATGGTCTCCGCGGCATCATGCCTTTGGGAATGAGCGTGATTAGAGTGCTATTCAACCCGCGCAAAAGCGTGCCCGTTAGAAAGAAATCCTTGACAGCAGCAACCAAATCAGCTCCCACAATGTCCCAAGCCGCCTTGAAGAAGGCGGCAGTGTAACCATCAGGTCCCGGTGCTTTTTCGTCCCCAAACGAGAACAGAATATCCTTAATCTCCTTACTAGTCACCGGTTCCACCATGGACGTCGCGTCAGCCAAGGAAAGTTTGCGCGTGATGAAATCCTCCACATGTTGTTGCGTGACAGAAGTTGTACGCGTGGATTGGCCCAAGAGTTCCTGATAATAGCGAATAAGCTCGGCACTTACTGCATGTTCCCCATCAAAGACCGCACCATTATCGCCTTCAAGAGTGAATATGCGATTTCCAGCACGACGCATCGCCACTTTCTTGAAGAAAACGAGGAACATTGGTCCCTGTCCTTCAGCCAAGCCAGCTTAGCCCTCTGAGACAGAGCCGATTGCTCCGTAGCCACAGCCCTTTCGTAGATGCCCCTACACATCGCCTCGAAAATATGAAAAAGATCTTCCATAGGGTACCTAGCCGAGAAGGTCTGACTTAAATTGAGGAACGCCTTGGCCTCGACAACGTTGCGTGTGAGGTCACCTTTAGCACGTCGAAGAGACCTCAGCCGAGGTTTGAGCATCTTAAGCCGCCTAATAAAGCACAACTTATGTGTTATATTTAAAGGAGTAATGTTATGGTGCTCACCTTGTGTGAGCACCTTCGTGAGCACCAACCACATCAACGCGCCAAATCAACATTCAATGGGAATTTTTTATTGGTCTATAACCTACATATGGGATTAGTGAACCCGTCGGGGGTTAATTTGACATGTTGACGTGGCACAAAAAAATGCCACACAACATATGCCCACGGATGGTGCTCACGCAAGGTGAGCACCATAACATTTCTAATATTTAAAGATGCCGGTTTGAGTCCGGTTAAACCACTAAAATTTTCGGTCCGGTTCGAAAACTCAGTTTCAGAACCATGCTGATAATATCGATATCGTAGTTCATTTGATGATGATGATGATGTTGATGATGTGTTTCGAGTTAAATTTATGATTTATTGTCCATAACACATTTGGGCCTCCGAAGAAATGGGTCGATTTAACGCATTCGAGCTAGCTTCAGTCGTGCCGGCTGCCGCCTAAGTGCAAAACATTAAAAGATCTTATCATTTTATTATATCATACAAGAATATGATGAAACATAAACATATATCAAGAACACAAAGGGGGTGATCAGTCATATATCATAGATATAAAGACTATGTATGTATGTATGTATGTATGTATGTATGTGTTGGTCCGTTTTATCCAACCTTGATCTGATTCATAGGATCAGTATTACCTTAGACGATGAATTACGGAAGCGATTGATCGGTAATACCTCTGGACGGATTGTAGAGTTGGAACAATGAACGCGTGAGTTCTTCAGCAATAATATGTCAACTCTATTAATGAATCAGCAACCCTAAACGATGTATCGTTTAGGGTATTCATACACATAAGCCCTAATGGGCTATTGGGCCCGATATAACTAATATACCAACAAGTTATGTATATTTACAATTAGATCCTAGGGCAAAATAGAACTACAAGATTAAGATAACCTAATTCAATTGAACACAATAAAATATTCCTAACAGTATGTATGTATGTATGTATGTATGTGTATCCTGATTCCTGAAGATCATTCATGGTAATAGCTAGATATCATTGACGTTTTACAGAATTATTATTATTATCATGATTTTCAATTATCCTTATTGCAACACACATTTGGAGTTTACGTCACGAATTGAGTTGGTCTGTCTTCTTTTTCTCGCAACTGATCCTTTTGACAATGTCCCTCATGGCCGACGTGAAAGAGAGCTTCGGATTTAGCCTCTTCTCCTGGACGAATCTCTTGTGAGTGATCATAGCTTCTTCAATGTCGTCTTCTTCCATGAGCAGCCCATCGTTCTTCAGCCTTTCTCTAACAGCCTCCGAACAAAGACCACAAATCCATTTACCCGAGAAGGAATTTCGGATCTTCGAAATGTATTCGTCCGTGCAATCTTCTTTAAGGCCGCAGCATTCGCATGATACTTGAAATATTCTCTCTGCTTCTTCGAGTTGTTCAACCATAGTCCTCGTTTCTAAATCTTCACTTATCTCGCTCGTTCTCCACGTTCGCATTTGATGGCGATTTGTATTATTATCCTGCAATTACAAAAGATACATTTTAATTATATGGTCATTTAGACATGCCATGGAACTAATAAACCATATATATATGTGTGTGTGTGTGTGTTATATTTCCCACAAGCTAATCCTTGTACACATACCATATTGATCAGACGATGCTCATCTCTTCCTTGAACTAACATAATTCTATTTAGCAGTAGTCTTATTGTCTTATGGTATATCTTTACGGTCCTAGTGCGATGCTCGAACCGTGAATTATTAGGAGCAATCAATTGATGCTTGGACTGTGAATTATTACATGCAAGATGTAAGAACTGGAACTCTTGCTCGATATATATATATATATATATATATATATATATATATATATATATATATATAGCCTGACTCCAAATGAAGAGAGAGATATGGTATGGTATATTGATCAACAAAAAGAAACATGAGATCTCAATTAATTTTAGTTTCCGGGTCCAGAAAATGACCTTTGATAGGTAAAAGGTTGAAGTCTTTGTACTATGAACATAACATATAATAATAAAGATATCCGACAGTTGCTTTAATTGAAAAAATTAAAAAAAAAAAAGCAAATAGATCAAAACTAGCTAGCTAGGGTTGGTTCCTATACAATTTGTTGCCGTAGGCATCACAGCTGAGAAACATTGTATGTAGAGCATGCAGTGGCAAATCTAAGTTTGCAAGTGTTCATAAAGAGTGGAATTGCAGGCTCGTGAAGACTCACAGGCAATGAAAACTCACGAAAGCAGCACATATATCTTACTTTATCAATCCATTAAGCAATACCTTTTAAAAAAAAATCAACTATAAAAGCATTTTCTGCTCCTGTCTATAGTACTAGAAGGTGTTGTGGGCTAGACTTTTTCTTACCATGGTCCTATCCTAGCTGCTATAGTAATAGGGTTCATGTTAAAGCTCAACATGACCAGTTGTAAGAAGCTTCCATTGGTCCCAATACCTATGCCACTATGTAATAATAATATCTTCTATCCTCTCCCTCCAACATATAGCCAACTTGGATGCAACGATCGAAATACAACACGTGAGTCTCACACACGTGTGCCGTCGTTCCTACTATGCAATGCTTATCTGCTGCTAGCTTCCATGTACACAAGAAGGGACACAACGCAAGTGGCATTACATCTTAGTTAATTATTATGGAGGATAGGATATTCTGCAAGCCCCAAAATTACAGGCCCATGTCGAAGACCCAATTTACTCGTCTTGGGCTATTGAGCGTTCTATATTCTGATTTGGTATCGGTGTTATTACAGAACATCCTTATTTCTGCTGGAATGTACAAACAGTAATTCTTCCGAAACGAGGTATGTCCTACGTAGATAGTTCAACTTCAAGTGAATCTATCATTTATTTTCAGACAAATTACGAAACTTAAATAAAGAAAGAAGTGACACTTGATATCCGCCGCATGGTCAAATAATTAACCTGCTGCTGCTTGAAGAAGAAGAAGAAGAAGGCTTACTACCATCAAACCTGGCAACGGCACAATCAGCAGAGAAGAGGCTCGAAGTAGCGTACTCTCTCTGTCCCCCCAAGACCGGCATGTCAACTCCCATCTTAACCTTACTGACATAGTTGCTTCCATAGGTTTGTCCTAAAACACCACTCACCCCATCGCTCAAAGAGTAGAACTTGAACTGAAGATCAAGGTGAGCGAAGCAGTCATCATCGGTAATTCCATACTTGTGAATCTTCGAGTCCTGTTTCGTGATAGGCACAACAGTCGCTTTGATCTTGAAATTGCCCTCTACCTCGATCACGACTGAGTTGGTGTCGCGCGTTCTTGCGACGCTGACAGCAGCTCCTCTAGCTTCATCGTCGTCGTTCCACGCCTTACCCTCTCCTTCTTCGAGTTCGATGGGCTCTGCGTCGAAAGAAAGCTCTAAGTGGTCTGAAGAGTCGTCCCAAGTTGCTGTCTTTTTAGCTCCGATGTACATCTGATGGTTGTCGAAGAAGATTACGAGTGATTGAACCCAAGTGAAGTCCCTTCCCATGTCGCTGTTTCTCTTTCCTATGAAGTGAGCGTTGATGTGAAGGTTGTGGTCTGAAACTATGCAGAAGTCTCTGTCCTTTTGGCCGTGGAAGTAGAAAGTTAATCCATCGGCACCCACGAATCTTGGGTCCTGACACACAGCTCCAGGCTTGTTGCAATCTGACATCATTTTCATGGAAAATACAAATATTAAAAACAAGTAGAATAGAATGAAATTAATTCATGAGAAATAAGAAAAAGAAAACGAGGGATATAATATAATAAGACTTACCACAAACGGGGCTACAAGTTACACAATCAACCTCACAGCTATGGGGGCAAGAAGATGGACACCTATGTTCGCTTAAGTAGCAATTTGGAAACGATTTGTTCTTGCAACGAACTCTCTTACCGCCAGCAGCCTCTTCTGAACTATTCGACGGAGGCGGACTCCCTGGAACCGATGATGGTGGGGACGGTGGGCTAGGAATAGTCGATGGTGGCGGCGGTGGTGGGCTGGAATCTACTGGGCTAGGTTTCGGTGATGGTGGCGGCGGAGGGCTAGAATCTACGGGGCTAGGAGTCGGCAGCGGTGGTGGGCTAGGGTTAGACGATGGAGGTGGTGGGGGGCTAAATAATACTGGGCTAGGAGTCGGCAATGGTGGTGGGCTAGAATCCACTGGGCCAGGTATAGAAGATGGTGGTGGTGGTGGGCTAGGAGTAGACGACGGTGGTGGTGGTGGTGGGCTATGAACAGAGGAATGGGGCGGTGGTGGTGGACGATAAACCACTGGCGGCGCAGGGCAGACAGCTTTGCAGTGGACGCAATCAACCTTGCAAGTGGTCGGACACTTGACTGGGCATGTGAGTTCCCCGTGGCACGTTTTCTTGTACTTACTGTCTTGACATTTCACTTTGATCGGTCGTTTAGGCGGCGGCGGTATGCAGACAGGCTTGCACGATTTGCAGTCTGCCGCGCAATTTTGCGGACAATTTTTAGGACAGGTCATTTCCTTGTTATGGCATGATGTCTTGAGGTACTTCTTGTCTTGACACTTGACCTTACGAGGAGGCGGAGGAGGCAAGGGGCAGACTGGCTTGCAAGTAGCGCAGTTAACGTGGCAGTTGTGTGGGCATTTGGCCGGACAAAAAAGGTCCTTATGGTAACAAGCTTTGAAGTTCTTGTCCTGACACTTCACCTTCTTAGGCTTTTGCTGTGGCGCACCATTGGCCACCGCCGTCACTGTGACCATTATTGTTATAGCAGCAAGGGTCGCCACCGTTAAAGAGCGACCTGCCATGGATTAATATTTATTCGTTGGATTGGATGCTATATAGATAGATCTGTGTGTGTGTTGATGATTTCCATGGAGTAGAGCCATGGTTTTCCTTTTATAAAGGTCGAAGACCAACTCTAGCGTGTGCTTGCTTGCTGGTGTGATTTTTCAGGTTGCTTATGAATCTTGAAATCGAAAGCTCATATTACATGCAAAGCTCCACCGCAGAGCAACTTGCAGATTTTTCTATGCTCTGCTGTTGTTTTAAGAAATGGAAAAGCAAAGGGAGGTAATAGTTTTATCAGTTTCATTCAACTTACGGAACCTTGTAAGTGAATCCAGGTGTTATGTAATTTGACCCGTAGAACATGTGAAGTCAGCCCTCATATTTCAGCAGATTTCTTACACACGACGAATTCTTTCCAAGTCAATGGCCGAACAGGTTGGCATGGCTTCCTTGCGTTACTTGTAAAGTCGTCGTTCTGAAGCAAAGGCGATTAACCACGCTTTAAGGATCAGACAAATTGGGCACAAGCAACAGAAGTGTAACATTCTAAATAACAGCGGTTTTGTTTTTATTTATTATATGTAATACGAAAGAATTCCTAGAAAAGAAACTGGATTGCTATTCACCGCCCCTTTTTCCTAGTCACCGCCCCCTAAAGGGCTGAAAAAAGACGTTTTTGCCCTTTTGAATTCAAATTTCTATTTAAAGTCCTTTTCCATACAACACTTTTCATATCGCAATCACACATCCAAATCAGAGTCAAACATAACAAAAAATAACTCAAATCGAAATGAATCGTCTTTTTGGGAAATTAAAAGGTCAAAAGAAAGTGTCTATTGGCACGGATGGTAAGCAAATTCTCGTAAATTTCGTTCGTATGGACGTGAATTATCGAACATCGATCGAAAAATTTCGGCACGACTGAAATGTAATTTCGGTCGACACAAAGGCTGACCGAACAATAATTTCGGTCAGCCCTTGTGGCGACCGAAATCACATTTCGGTCGCACTTTAGGGCGACCGAAAAAATTGTTCGGCCGCGGCTGTCCGAAACGAAATTTACTTTCGGCTGGGACGGTCACGGCCGAGACTGGATTTCGGCTACTGCAGAGGTGGCTGAAATCCCGTTTCGGTCGCCTCTTACAGCGGCCGAAATCCAATTTCGGCTGTAATTAATTTTTTTTTCAGACATGGAGAGTGTTCCGGAGGATTCCACGGGCGACGTGATAAATTACAGTGAGCATTTCCGCGAAGGAGGACGATTTCCGACCGACGTGGAAGCCATTAACTGGGCGAAAGGCGTCGCTATTGCTCTTGGTTTCGAGGTGATTATTTCGTCGCATAAGAAATGCGGTACAAAAAAATTAATTAGATGTTCTCGCGGAGAACGTTATAGAGGCAAGGAGGATGAATTGGAGAGGCTATCGAAGTCTAACAAGTGCAGGTGTCCGTTTGTAGTCATAGCCCAGCAGGATCCAGCTACTAGGGAATGGTACATTCGTACGGGTGCACGTGAGAATTCCATACACAATCACCCTCTGATACAGTATCCCGAGGGACACCGCCAGACGAGTGGGTTAAGTAGCCAGGCAAAGAAGGTCGTAGAGGAAATGACTGCTGCGCAAACGAAACCAGCACATATCCTCTCAGCGATGAGGGCTCGACACGCAGAAGATAATGCGACGATCTGACATATATATAATTATAGAGATCGTTTGAAGAAGCAAAATTCTGAGGGGAGAGACGTGGTGAGCCAGTTGATGCACCAGGCGAATCCGGATATTTTGTTGAAGCGCAGAGAGACGAGGAGACTAATGTGCTGACACATGTCTTTCTCGCACACCCGGAGTCACTCGCACTGCTGAGGACGTATCCTTATTTTATTGGTATTGACTCGACGTACAAGACCAATAGATATAAGATGCCTCTAGTTGAGATTATAGGGATGACTCCCTGTAATCACAACTTTCTGTGTGGGTTTGCCGTCATGGAGGACGAGACAGAGAGAAGTTATTGGTGGATGTTGAATTCTCTTCGGAATATTCTGGATCTAATATTTTGTTGTATTGACGAGCAGGCACTGGAGGAGTCCCGGTCGAAACGACCTATTGGCTCCACGATGTCGCGATATCTAACCCAGCCCACGAAAAGAGTCCTCATGTGCTGCGCCGCTGGATCGGGACCGTACGGCAACCAAGCAACCTGATAACATTTCGCAAATTTTATATCATCGAGTCGTGACAATAGAATATAATTTGTTAACATACCGAGCTCGCAGTCATCATGTCCAGCTGACGGCGGATCTCAATCAAACGGTGGCCCGTCCGCTCGTACTGAGATACGGACCACATGCGTGATCGTGGCTCGCCAGGCTCCACATGATGGGGTAGACGGTGTGGGCGGAAGCATGGGAAGTACTCGTATATCCACGCTTGTAGTAACGACAGGCACCCAGCTAAACCCCTTGAACCCGCTCGGCTTGCGAGGCCAAGCTGGCGATAGAGGTAAGCAAGAGCGGCCGAACCCCACGAGTAATGACTGGCAGATGGCAGCGAGCAGTAGAACTCGTGCATGATGTCGGGCTTCACCCGGTTCCCGCTCTTGTCGACGAACAGCGTCGACCTCAATAGAATCCACAGCCAAGCGATGGCCTGGAATCCCGCCGGCCGACCTTCCCGCATCCTCTGCATCACGTCTTTCGACGCGACTGCACCGCCTCTCCAACAACCCCTCAGTATGTCTGAGAAGACGCCAATAATCTCCCTTGCCGCGATCTGCTGGTCGCCGGCGTCCGGGGTGCCCGAAACCATCGTCCCGTCGATCGGGATACGCAGATGCTCGACGTCGTGGAGCATGATCGTCATCTCCCTCCACGGCATGTGGAATGTGTTCGTGTCAGGGTGCCAGCGCTCCACAAAAGCGCTCAGAAGAGGCTGGTCCAAGTGACCCAGCATGGCATCGGCGAGGTGCGTAAGCCCCGTGCCATCGATCTCGCTCTGCGTCTCCGGCGGGAATTGGCTGTACCACATCTTAAGCGACCGAAGATACAAAGTACGTTGCTCGCACTTCAGCAGTGGCCTCTCCTCCTCACCCGTCCAGATGCGGGGCGCGATGTGCTCCAAGTAACTAGGGATCACCTCGCCATCATGTGGACCACCTGGCTGTGGCCCCTGCACCCTCCAGGAATCGTCATCTACGACCCTGGAGCGCTTGCTCCCTATTTTATTTTTTACGAATAACCACTCCTAAATTTATTTTTTTTACGTATATTAAGATACGACATAGCAAGTCAGTTTATAATGGAGAAGGTAATTACCTGAGGAGATCGGTATCGCATCGTCGTCGGATGACTCAAACGATGCCGCATCGTAGGGCACCTCCTCATCCGCATGGGCCTCCTCATGCGCATGCGGATCGTAATCCGCATATACGGAATGAGAATCACCCACTCGCTGCCGCCTCTCCGCGTCCCGTTCCCTACGAAAGGATGCATCAACGCCGCGCGCCCTCGTATGACGCTCTCCAGATCCCTCCAACGGGGGGATCTGCTGCTCCCTCCTAGTAGGGACTTTCCACCCTTCGCCTGCAATTAGATATTTATTAAAAAAAAATTACGACCGAAATCGGATTTCGGCCGTACCATGACCCGACCGAAACATGATTTCGGTCGGAGCCCCGGCGACCGAACGCCGATTTCGGTCCGGCAAGATACGACTGAAAATCGATTTCGGTCGTAATCTGCCGTGACCGAAATCTGATTTCGGTCGGCCATGTCCTGACCGAAATCATGTTTCAGTCATGACTTGGCCGGCCGAAATCGACGTTCGGCCGTGCCTTTTTCGCCCGATTTCGCGTCCGTCGACGTTTTTCGGCCTATTTCGACCCCTTTTCGACAATCTATCTACGTACGAATGAATTTTACGACAATTTTCTTACCAATCGTGACAGCACCCCCTTTCCCTTTCCCTTTCCTTGTCGTCGATCCATTGCGATTTGTAAAATTCTCTGTTTTTTTTTTGGTTGTGTGATTTGAAAAGTGTTGCGTAGTACAGGATTTTAAATAAGAAATCTTACTTTTATTATATTTTTTTAAATTAATTTAAATAACATAGGGGCAAAAAAGTCTTTTTTCAGTCCTTTAGGGGACGGTAACAAGTAAAAAGGGGCGGTAAATAGTAACTCCCAAAATAAAAAGAAAAAAACAAAACAACGCCCGACTGCCGACCATCTTCAATCCCAGCTAAATCTTTTGAAGCAATCCAGAGTCCAGACGTGTTTCTTCTTCAACCTCGACGCTGGACACGAGATAATTTTTTTTTTTTTCATGAAAGATATATTGTCTTCGTCGTCAATGAGAGTTTTTGGTAGCTTGCTGGTCAGATTTTCATATGGGGTTTCTCTTAAACCCTCAGCTACCCTTTACAATCATGGTGTGAAGTACATATATCTGAATAAATGGATAGGTATTTGCTGTTATTTTTCTTTTAATAGAACATTAGATTTTTTTTCGCATCCCTTGGTTCAGGAACAGGGCATTTCAGTAGAAAGCTATCCTCTTTTTCGCGGTACTCGTCTTCAGCTAGCTTCGCCTCGTTCTGCGAGATTCAATATGGATCCCGGGATAGAAATATCTCAACTTTCACGCCCGTATGTATGGGTCGGCGATCTTGTAAAATTGCTGGCAGAAAGGTATTTCACTCACTAGTGAGCGTCTTTTTGAGACCTAGCTAAGATGAACTTGAGACAACATATTTATGTGGAAGGTGAATGTGGATTTCATGTGTTTTGGGTCCGGGGTGGTCCCATATATTTACAGCGTAATAATTAGAGGTGGAGCGATACTTGAACGGGGTTTAATTATGTTGAAAGCATCAATAGCTATCGAATGTGAACCCTTTCCTCTGTGCTTGTTTCTCTCTGTGGGTAGTTTGTGATTTCTTGAGATTATGTGAACATTATATGTCCAAATAGGTCATGTAAGTTGGTCTTTTTTGTGGTTTTAATCGGACTTCTCTTTTCCAGACCGCTCAGGATGCTAAAAAGACAAAACTGTATGCAAGATTTGGGAAGGAAGTAGTATCAGCGTAAGTCAGTTACCAGCGTTTGTTACAGGTCAATGTAGGAAAATGTGATTGAAGCAGCTATTTGCATGACATGTAATGACGATCCTCTTGCACTTCATTAAATTTTTGTTACGTATATCCAGGGTCAAGAAAGGTGGTCCAAGTCCAGTATCAAATACAGCTTTGGCCGCCTTATTCGAAAAGGCAAAGGAGCTCGATATACCGCGGGATATCATAGATCGTAACATCAAGAGAGCTTCAGAGAAAGGTCAAGAAGCCTATATTGATAAGTTCTATGAGGTATGTATGGCTGTTTTGCATTGTAGCGAGTAGTATGAGTGGTCTAAATGATTTGATGTGTGATCTCAGAAAAAATGTATCTTGTGCATTCACAGGTCTATGGCTATGGTGGTGCAGGGATGATTGTTCAGGTGTTGACAGATAAAGTGAACAGATCAGTGGCAGCCATTAGAGAAGTAGCCAAGGACTATGGTGGTAAGATGGCAGATTCTGGATCCATCATGTTCAAGTTCAAACGCGCCCGTGTCGTAAGCATAAAGATGAAAGATGCAGATAAAGATCAGCTTCTTTCCGTTGCTTTGGATGCTGGCGCTGATGATGTCATCGACCCTTCAGAAGATTTCGACGATGATCCTGAAGATGATGATTCAGAAAGGTAGGCAGGGCACATATAAAGGTTCCTTTTTTTACGGAAAGCCACTTTTATGTCAAAGCTTCGGACTTGGATTCAAATAGATGGTATCATTGATCATTTGGTCTCCAGATGTTACAAAATTGTGAGTTCATTGGAAAATTACAACGTCATATTGGACAAACTACGAGAGGAAAGAATACCGTTTGAGACTGACAATGGTTTTGAGCTTCTTCCCTTAATTCCCGTTGAAGTAAGACATTGTAGCTTCATACTTTCTTTTCCTTAGTTTCCATTATTTAATGATTGTTTCTTATTTGATTGGTCAATCCTGCTTAATAAGCCTTCTGCTGTTTAATAAGCACTTCTCTAATACC
This sequence comes from Craterostigma plantagineum, assembly GCA_027422505.1. NCBI lineage: Eukaryota > Viridiplantae > Streptophyta > Magnoliopsida > Lamiales > Linderniaceae > Craterostigma > Craterostigma plantagineum. Next base: position 12,737,231 of record JAPQWV010000012.1, on the reverse strand, counting down.
CGTGGCTGGTTATTCTTGCAGGTCGATGACGAGGCCATGGAATTGAACAAGGAGTTAATGTCCAAACTGCTCGAGCTTGATGATGTTGATGCAGTATACACAGATCAGAAATGATTTGTGGCTATAATTTATACAACTGGCGCTGACCAATCAAACTCAGGTTTTTGGACCATTTCTTTGAGATTTTACTCTGATATTTTGCTTCAAGGGTAGAGCGCTTTTTATCAGATAGTCCGAATGATTTCTCGGCTCTATTAGATTGAGAGAGATTCTGTTTTTGTAACGAGATTATCTGAAGAAGATTTACACACAAACGAAACCCACACATATCATTCGACGTACTCTATAAGATACAGAGTATGAACAAGCTGCTTCTTCATGACAAATGATCTAGCTAGCGAAGACACACATTAATTTACTGCAAGCACAATCTTTTATTCTAGTGTAGATTATTCACATCTTTGGCACCCAACATCCGTGCAACCCATAAGGTAGAGCATATGGAAACTTGGCTCTGGCGATTTCTTCGAAGGTCGATCCATCAAGCAATACAGTGTATCCTTCACCATTCTTGTCACTTACTATGGAGATCACCACACCTGCCAATTTTCTTACATGTCAAACAATGCTATGCTATGATTGTTAAAATGCTATTATTAGTTGGGGGTTACCATCATCTTCCTCGGTTGCACCAGGGCGAGGCACAAAGAATGGTTCAGAAGGCACGGAGCCCTCGTCGTGCCAGTTCTTTGCCTTCTTCTCCAGCAAATCGACCTGCACATCTTGGTATGATTGATGATTAATATGAGTTTGCAAATTAGATTTTTCTTTCTTTGATCTTATCACACACACCTTAGTGAGTGTGTTTGGGAAGTTGGCAGGCCTTTGAGCACCACAGGCGTAGGCATATCTGTATTTCTTTCCTAGAAAATTGGGGTTTATGCTGCACATGTCCATCCCTCGACCATGTTCATTGGGATCCAATGCTGCATATAAACTCCCATGTTGGCTCCCATCTAACGGAATTCTGAATCTTCCAACCCTATATATTTATATTTAGCAATATGGATAATAAATGTGAAAAAACCAATAAATCTAGGCAAAGGCAAGAACTCTTATTGGGACGACGCAATAGAGAGTATATTCGTAATCAAATCAAGTTGGCCTTTCGCTTTCACCAAGTATGAATAGCAGCCAGCAGCCAATTGAAATAGAAAAGAGATATGGTAATAAACAAGAGCTTATGGTGACGAGACAGATTGTCTTCGTTGACAAATATTATATTTATATATGCTGCTTGTGCTTGGTGGAGAAAACACAAGTCTTTCTTATGAATATTTATGTATATGGACGAGGACGCCATCGCAGTCATATGCCTGCCACTAAGGAGAATCGTCAACCCCATCAAATCATGATGATGCAAACCTCAAATAATCATATAGAACATAGAAAAAAACCAATATGTATGTTATCTTCAGGTTCACTTTAGTCATCTATCGACAAGTGTACTGAATAAAAATCAGTATCATTTTTCAGATGAGATATATATATATAAGAGAATAAAGTGACAACCTTGCATCTGGTAACACATCTTGTCCGGCAAGTGATCGGAGATCATCTAACCTCAGCTTCTGTAAAATGGTCGTATCTGCGTTTGTGTTCGCAGCAATCCGCTATTACAGCCGTTAACCTCCCATCTTCATCTCTCTCTTCGTAAGCGTTGATAAAATGAAACGTCACGTAAAGTGGAACTTCAACACTTGCCACCTTCCCATCAATAAAAAAAGTGCAAATTAATCAAGAAACCCTCGTTTGTGTGCTTGTTTTTTTTCCTGTGTTGAGATACATACAAATATTGTATACTTACTACTTTCCCAGTTGCTCTGCACATAACATGCATGAACCCTTTAGACTGAGGACACCACTGAAACTTATACAGTGGCGTAGGCTCCGCCCTGAGCAAGTTCTGCGCACAGTACCTCAGAGGCATCTCAGGCACAACCACGTAATGCTCAGTCACCGGGAAAGAATGAACCCAGCCCGGCGAAGGCCCGCCCCTACAGTCAACCCTCCCAATAACCTTCCTCTCGTTAGTTCCTGGCTCCATTCTTACAACAACGTACCCAGGATTAATCAAGTCTGGCAATAAAGTCAACAACTCATCTTCTGTCACGATAGGGTGGGCCGAGTGTATCAGCCCACCTAAGCCGTCGCTGTACTCAAACTTCCCCAAAGTGTCCAAAGTGTTGGGGTCAACCACTATAGACCCTTTGATGGTTTCTGTGAGGCAAACCACCCTTCCATCTCCTAGCTTCACAACCCCAGTGTTTGCGTTGTCTGTCAAGGAAGCACCTGAGAATAGATTGGCTAAGTCTCCTATGTAGGCCAAGAAGTTGTCTGCTTTTGGGACTTCTGAGAATTCGCGGTAGCATATCTTGTTGTTCTTCTTCGCTGCTTTGTAGGCTTCTGACTCGATCTGGCGATGTCCCATTATTACACGGCCTTGTTCGAAGTAGAGGCGGACTAGGGTTGCGTAGCCATCGAATAGGTGTCTGAAGTTGTAGTCTCCGAGGTGCCATAGCCCTGGACCGTTTCTAAGGTATGTTCCATTCTGCATGGGACAAAAAATTCTGCGATTAGTTTTAGTCTATAAATTTGGACTTTGTGTGATCTGCCATGTTGATTAGGTTGTTGCTGTGCAATAAAAAAAAAGAAAAAATTGGTGGATTAGAATACCTTTTTCGAATGTAAAGACGATGATTAGTCCATGTGTCTATTGAAAAAAGTTCTAATACTAATAAAACACCATTACAAACACACACTAGTTACCAGCCAAAGTGGGATTTCTCCTTGGACCTCAAGCTCTCCTTGCCATTGTTCTTGTTTCACACTGGTCCAAGCCAAGAGCTTTGGAGCCTTATATTCAGATTCCTGTTCGGATGATGGAGTATATGTTTTAGCGGATTTAGATGAAGGTTTACTTGCAACGTTTGTGATGGTTAAAGATCGAGGGTTTAGTTTATGACATCGCGAGACAAACGAAGATTCACGAAATAAGTAAGAGATAGTGTTATTGATGTTTTTCGGAGTAGTAGTATATGTGGTCGCTGGTTTGATGGTGGGAATTGTCAAGGAAGCCATTGATTGTTACTTAGCAATAAAAATAATCTTACTTTCAAACCCTTCTATGTGTTTGTGTGTGTGTGACAAGAATTGTGAACCTCCGTCCATATTAATAAGGGCTGAATATGAACGTATGTATTTCTTTAGTATTTTTTTTTCTCTGGATTGTAGATTGGCTGAAATTCCATTTACTAGAGGACATGCAACCAATTTGCATCGAGCGGAGTATTATATTCTTGTATATGTGTGTGTGTGTCCGTATGTTGCATGATTGATTCCCAGGCCAAGGAAGTATTTTGCACGTGTAACTTGAAATATTATTAGAGAGAGGATGACCAATACGTTTACATACTTAACATACGTAGCTAGCAAACGATTTTGGATATATGTGTTGGCGAATGATAACCTGTTTTAATTATTTGGATTCTTAGTAGATTGATTGATTGATTTAAAAATATAAATAAGATCAAGCCTTTTTACTGAGATCGATCAAACGAATCAAGAAATGATGAACTATGTGCAATAAAATATTCCATTGTTCCTATATAGTTTATGGCTTGTATGTACTTCAATATGTAATAAGCCAAGCATCACTAAACATCGTTTAACCATAACCAAAGTCACTGAACTCTTCGTCTTATTTCACTTCTGATAAGCCAAAACACATCAGAACATTTCTGATGAAGTCATGTTGTTTTTCCGAAGACACAATTGACCAAAAAAATAATATATTAAAGTGAGTGGCCATTCAATGCGTGTCTCCTCTCCAACATTGCAAAGTTCAAGCAAATCAATGATGGTTTTTGGTGAACTATGTGCCATTATGTTTCTTAGCCCATACCTATTTGGCAAGTGGTTTTACAACACTAGTCATTAATATGGGAATATACTAAAACGGTATAATAATGTTCATGAGCGACCAAACATATATAACCAGTTTAACTCTTTGCTTATTATCCCTCTATATTAGGTGTATAATTAAGAAAGGATAGACATACATGTACTGTGTGTGTACATAGACGTATTATGACGCAACTCAGTGAATTGTAATAATGGAACTTGGAGGATATTGCGTGGAGCCAAGTTGTAGACAATCAAATGCCCACTTGATTATAAAGATCTCTCAATTAATTAATCTTTTTACGAGGAAATTAACAGTACAAGGAGGTAATAAAGTAAAAATGATAACTATTAACCAACCAACATTATTTTATTTGATCGATAATGGTAGCTGGATCCCATTAAAATTTTTAATTAAAATATCAAAAATGGGCCATAGTTGAAATGATATTCCTTTTAAAAATGTAAAATTGTTAAGTACATGAAACGTCTTTTAATTTACACCACTAGTAAACAAACGGAAGATAAAACGAAATAGTTGTTCATGTCATTTCATGTTTCTTTGATTCCCACACATATTACGCAGTGATAAAATGGAATTCTCTTAATGTGGCAGACAAAATTAACTTTCATCCCACAAAAGTTGTTTGACACTGCAGAATTTCGTGCGACCCTCATTATTTTCATTTAAGGGGCAATTTTCATTCTGGTTCTTGTCAGAATTTTCATTTAGGATTCAATCCCTGCCAGGAAAAAATTAAGTTTTACTACAGTACCACTTCATTGCTCTGAAATAACAATTTGTTGAAATTTTATAACACAAAACGATCATCCGGTACCAGTTAAGGATCATCGATACCAGTTCATTTATGCAGTACCACTTCATTGTTCTGAAATAACAGTATGTTGAAAGTTTGTACAAAACGATCATCCTATACCAGTTCATATAACTTTTATGCCAATTTTTTTTAGTTAGGTCCTTATCTCTAAAATTTACAGAAATTGGGTCCGTTAAACTAAAGTTTTTTCTGACAGGGGCTGAATCTTAAATTAAACTTCTGATGGGGCATGAATCGAAATTAACCCTACATTTAATTACTTGTATGAATATGTCCATTTACCCCCTCGGCTCTAATGCATGGAAAATTATTTCTTTTCGATGTGTGTGTATGTGTGTGTTAATATGTGATTGCGTCATTACCACCTCAGATTAGGATCTTAATTTGTCCTATACTCTGTTTCTTGGAAAAGCCAAACAAGGAAAAAACAAGGGATCGTAGGTTGATAGTGATCGACGAACCTCGTCAAAATAACAGGAAACTTTTACTACAAGGTATCTCACCATTCAGTGATAAGCATAATTTATTTTACGATTTCTTTACATATATTTTCCGGCTTAGCACACAGAATTATGAGAATCAAACTTGGGCGGCATAAAATATATATTTGCTACGTCGTAAAATTAAAACGAAAAGACAAAACTTGAAATAGTCTCCTTATCTTATTAATTATATATATAATATATATATATATATATATATATATATATATATATATATATACGGCAAGTTATTCTCAATTCTTTCTTGTATGGATAGTTGGAAACATACAAATCTCGGAAAGAAAGAAAGGAAGAATAAAAAAGGAGCAAACGCCTTGTCAAGATGTCTGTGGGCTTTTTGAGCTCGAGTATTGGGCTACGCAGCGCGGCCTTCTTAAATAATGAAGGTTGGGCATTGAAATGTTATTCGACTTATTGCCTTCCTTGTCTGTCCTACTAACCACCAACCAACTATCCCAAACTTATTTCTTGATTTGAAGACCAACAAAAAGTTTCGATATTTTTTTGCATCGACTTATAATATGTACTCTATGGTCATTCAAGTCGATCATGTGGTCCCTCTAATATTCCCTTATATTAATAATTTGCTTAAACCGTTAATGTACCAAAACTTAGATTAGATATCAATCCGACAATAGAGTCATAGGCCATATAATCCCTCAGATGAAGACTTGATGCTGCTGACACTTATCGATCATCATTATTCATCACTTTCACTCGAAGATATATATATATATATATATGTGTGTGTGTGCGTGTATATATTAAACAATGAATGTCGCAGGTTGACTATGTCATATTATATCAGAAAAGGATATTGTGCTCACTATTTTTGTGTACGTGCCCGACACTTAGAATAATTGACCATTTTTACCTTCGTACCATTATTATTTTTCGCTGAGTCGTCTCTCTCGACCTGATATTTTCCCAAAGGGAAGTTTATTCAAACTTTTCGTCTTTTGTCTCGTCTCAATCCGTGTTAGAAAATTTATAATATAGTTGATTTTATAAATTATTTATGTGAATGAGGAATTGGGCTTCGAAATTAAATATTATTGGGCTTCGAACTGGCCCAATAATGACCCGACTTCTAGAATGCCCAACTTCTAGAAGGCCCATGTAGGAGCTAGCCACTCCTCAAGTTAATGGCTTTGATTAAATGTTGGAGTTGGTTAAAACCACTCAAACATTATGTCATCTTATTAAAAAAAATATTTCTTTAATAAATTTGGGTTCTATAAATAGGTGATTAAGCGTAAGAATTAAACACAATAAATAGAAAGAAAAGAAAATACGAATATCACTCAAAATTGGTTCTGCTATATCACTCTTGTTCCGTTCGCCGTCGGTATCGTTTTTGTGCTAAACGAACGCCGTGATTTCGAAGTATCCTGGGAAACAGACGCTCGTCAAAACCTCTAGCACATATGTGAGGGAGCGAATCTGTTTTAAGGAAATTGTGTTCGCACAATCTTCGAAATATATATATTTTTTTCTTTTCCCGCCAACAATCTTAAAACAGATCGACGATCCCGCAAAGATGTCAGACTATGTGGACTTCCTCAACAACCAAGAATCTACGAAAAACGAAGGAAACATTGACGTTCTCCCTACTAATTTTATCCCCACTGCCATACCTGTGGTTACGAAGTCAAACGTACCGGTCAACCACCTGGAGAAGCCAGAGAAATTTACGGGGACAGCCTCGACGTTCAAAAGATGGCAACAGAAGATGCTCTTCTTCCCCACCACGCTGAACCTGGCAACATACCTGAAAGAGGTCGAGCCTAAGGTGAACGACGGCGAGACGAACGCTGAGGTCGTGATTGCTGTTGATGCATGGAAACACTCTGATTTCCTGTGTCGTAATTACATTCTGAATGCCCTAAGCGATACTTTGTACAACGTGTATGGTGCGATCGCGACGGCAAAAGAATTGTGGGAATCGTTGGACCGTAAATATAAAACTGAGGATGCCGGCACAAAGAAATTTGTTGTCGGACGGTTCCTTGATTATAAGATGGTCGATTCCAAGACTTTGATAAGTCAGGTGCAAGAAATCCAATTGATCTTGCACGAGATCCATGCAGAACGGATGGTTCTGAGTGAATCTTTCCAAGTTGCGGCTATTATTGAAAAGCTGCCGCCGGGCTGGAGAGACTTCAAAAACTATCTCAAGCATAAGCGCAAGGAGATGTCTTTGGAGGATATGATTGTTAGACTTCGAATCGAAGAAGACAACAAAAGGTCGGAAAAGAGAGTATCGAGCTCATCTGAACCGAAAGTAAACGTGGTGGAGCATAGCTCTAAAAAGGGCAAAGGCGCGGTTAAACCCCAAAGCGAAACTTGGGGCGACCGGAGGCGTCGCTAAGCCGAACTATAAGTTCAAGGAAAAGTGCTTCAATTGTGCCAAACTAGGCCACAAGTCGTCGGACTGTCGACTTCCAAAGAAGCACCACGAGGCCAATATGGTGAAAGACATCACCAAAGAAATTGAGGACTTGAGCCTCGTCGCGGTGGTTTCGGAGGTAACATGATTGGGTCGAATCCACAAGAATTGTGGATCGATATCGGTGCTACACATCGTGTGTGCACGAATCGTAGACTCTTCTCTTCCTGTGAGCCGGTTGAAGGAGAAAAGATCTACATGGGCAACTCGGCTGCTGCTACCGTCGAGGGAAAAGGAAGCGTGCTGCTCAAAATGACTTCCGGGAAAATATTGACGCTGAAAGATGTGTTATACGTTCCGGAGATACATATCGGATTCTTGTTGAACAAGCATGGTTTTCGTATTGTTATTGAATCCGACAAAGTGATATTGTCTAAGTCGGGTGTGTTTGTTGGTAAAGGCTACGCCTGTGATGGTTTGTTCAAGCTCAATGTAATGACTATTGTAAATGAGAATGAAAAATGTTCTTTCGTTTACTTGCTTGAATCTTCCAATTTGTGGCACGGTAGATTAGGTCACGTTAATTTTGAATCGATACGTCGATTAATTAACATGGACCATATTCCAACATTCGAAATTAATTCGAAATATAAATGCAAAATTTGCGTTGAAGCAAAATGACGAGATCGTTCCCTTCGGTAGCAAGAAGTACCGAACCGCTTGAATTGATTCATAGCGATTTATGTAATTTGAAATACGTTCAAACACGTGGTGGCAATAAATATTTTATTACATTTATTGACGATTGCACCAAATATTGCTATGTTTATTTGCTTAAGAGCAAAGACAAAGCATTAGAGAAATTCGTTCTCTACAAAACCGAAGTTGAAACGCAACTCGGCAAGAAAATTAAAAGATTGAGAAGTGATCGAGGCAGAGAATACGAAGCGCCAATTGGGAGCTTCTGTGTGGAACATGGTATCGTCCATGAATTGACCGCCCCGTATTCACCTCAATCAAACGGAGTGGCCGAACGAAAGAATCGCACATTAAAAGAGATGATGAATGCGATGTTACTGAGTTCAGGTCTACCGCCTAATATGTGGGGCGAAGCTATCTTATCGAGTAATTACCTATTAAATAGGATACCTCGAAAGAAAATGAATAAAACTCCATATGAGTTATGGAAAGGAAAGACGCATTCGTACCAACATTTGCGAATGTGGGGGTGTTTGGCGAAGGTAGTCGTACCTGCGCCTAAAGCAGTAGAAATTTGTCCTAAAACGGTGGACTGTATTTTTATAGGATATGCACTCAATAGTACAACATATCGGTTTCTTGTCTATGATTCGAAAATTTCGGATATACACAAGAACACGGTAATGGAATCGAGGAATGCATGTTTCTTTGAAAATGTATTTCCTTGTAAATCCGATGGTGGATCTGGTACATCTAAACGAGATGATATAGAAACCGAGATTTCTAGTACGGTTCATGAGATTGAACCGAGACGAAGCAAGCGCGTCCGAATAGAGAAATCTTTTGGTGACGACTTCGTTACATATTTGATTGAAAAGGAACCGCTGACTTATGACGAAGCAGTGAGCTCCGTGGACGGGCCTTTATGGAAAGAAGCCATAAAGAGCGAGATTGATTCTATTTTGTAGAATCATACTTGGGAGTTAGTTGATCTCCCAATGGGATGTAAACTTTTAGGAGCAAAATGGATTTTTAAAAGGAAAATGAGATCAGACGGGTCTGTAGAAAAGTATAAGGCCAGACTTGTTATCAAAGGATACAAGCAACGCGAAGGCTTAGATTATTTTGACACATATTCTCCTGTGACGAGAATAAATTCGATAAGGATGATACTTGCTATCGCGTACTTAACAAATTTGGAAGTACATCAAATGGATGTCAAACCAGCTTTCTTAAACGGTGAATTAGACGAAGAAATCTATATGGAGCAACCCGAGGGTTTTCGTGCTCCGGGAACTGAGAAGAAAGTCTGTAGATTGATCAAATCTTTGTATGGTTTGAAACAAGCCCCTAAGAAGTGGCACGAAAAGTTTGATCATGCAATGATCAACTACGGCTTTAAAATCAATGAGAGCGATAAATGCGTTTAACTCAAATGAAACAGGCGATCGCTACGTCATTTTATGTCTGTATGTAGACGACATACTCATTGTTGGTAGTAACGACAAAATGGTCAAGTCTACCAAGGATATGTTAAATTCGAATTTGACATGAAAGATATGAGACTTGCGGACGTGATTTTAGGAATTAAAATCAAACGAACGAGTAGCGATCTTGTTTTGAGTCAAGCTCATTACGTAGACAAAATTCTCGACAAATTCTGCAAGGGTGATTCTGGTGTTGCTAGAACGCCTTTAGATCGAAGCGTTCATTTGTCGAAAAATCGCGGCGAGGCTATTTCTCAAGTAGAATACTCCCGGATTATCGGAAGCTTGATGTATCTAATGAGCTGTACTAGGCCAGATATTGCTTATGCTATAAGCAAACTGAGTTCGTACACGAGCAATCCGAGTACGGATCATTGGACCGCTGTAATACGAGTTTTGAGATAGTTACGGTATACTCGAGACTATGGATTACATTATGGTCGATATCCGGCTGTGTTAGAAGGCTACACATATGCGAACTGGATATCTGACATGAAGGACTCTAAGAGCACAAGCGGCTATGTGTTTACACTCGCTGGAGCTGCTGTGTCGTGGAAATCCTCGAAACAAACGGTTATAGCGAGATTCACTATGGAATCCGAGTTCTTTGCTTTGGATAAATGTAGAGAAGAAGCTGAATGGCTACGCCATTTCTTGGAGGATATTCCTACGTGGGAAAAACCTGTGCTGCCTATATGCATACACTGCGATAGCCAATCGGCTATTGGACGAGCACAGAGTACTATGTATAATGGTAAGTCGAGACACATACGTCGTCGACATAATACCGTTAGGCAACTGCTCTCAACTGGAGTTATCCTCGATTGATTATGTGAAATCGACGGATAACATTGCGGACGCTAACCAAAGGGTTAAATAGAGATGCAGTTGAAAGGTTGGCGAAAGGAATTGGCTTAAAGCCTTAAAGTATAGAAGTGCTAAGAAGGAAAACCCTGTGACGCCCGGGGCCGAAGAGGGCGGGGAGTGAACGCCGGTGCCAGGGTGCACGGACAATGAGCGGCTCCTGGCAGGCTTCTAAGCGAAGGGGTACATGAACGAACCGATCCAACACCAGAATGAGAGGGGATCCTGAGACTGACAATGTATGGGCGTGTCAGGCTAAGAATCGTATAAAAGAATTGATAGTACTACTCATATCACCAAGGTCGACCTACCTTTTCGGGAGTCCATCTATAGAAACTCTGAAGTTAAGCGTGCTTGACTTGGGGCAATCTAGGGATGGGTGACCCCCTGGGAAGTTTCTCAGGGTGCGTGTGAGCGAGTGCACGAAGCACGCTAAAAGGTTAAATGGTGGTACAGTGGGGCCAGACTATCAGTCGGAGTATGGTGGGCCCAACCCCACTAGTCCCGGTAGGGACCGAAGCTATAGTGACACCCGGTATTAGGGGTGGGCTTTCGGATTCGGGTTTCGGGTACCCGATCCGACCCGGTCGGGTTTTTACCCGATCGGATGAAAAATCGGGTTAAAAATTGGGTATCGGGTTTAAACCCGATACCCGATGATATCTATCGGATCGGGTAGCGGGTAGCAATGTGCTACCCGATTCACCCGATCGGGTACCCGATAATAATAAATTAATTGATCAATTTTTTAAATTATTCGACCAATTAAAAACAACTCAAATATTAAACTCGTGGGCTGGGATGGCCACACACTGAAGTAGAGGTCTTCACATAAGCACATGTATATATAGGAAATTATTACCACGCTAACCAAGTGAAAAATCGATGTGGGACAATTGAGTGTAAACTAATGTTCAGTATTCTTGTTTAAATATAATCATACACCAATTAGCTAAATACTTGTGTTGGCCCAGCGGTTGAAAGCAGATAGGTAAGTTCAATTGTGTCTCGTCCTGGGTTCGATTCCCCATTCCCCACTTTGAACCAATTTTTAACTTATTTAAACTTATCCAAAAAAATGAAAAAAAAAAAACCCGAACCCGACCCGCGGGTACCCGATCGGGCTTCGGGTACCCGATGGTCGGGTACCCGAATTTGATCGGGTCGGGATCGGGTATCAAAATAGCTGCCCGAAAAAATTGGGTACCCGACCCGAAAAACCCGAAACCCGAGAAACCCGACCCGATCCCACCCCTACCCGGTATGGGACGGGTCGTTACAAACCCTGCCTATGTGACTAGAGATCCCACGATCTAGGTTCAAATGAACAACCTAATCTTAGGACTTGGTATCACTGTGGGGATAACCCTGCTCATTCCTGTCAAGAAACAGTGATGACGGAAAAGGCTAGCATTATGATGTTTTAATGACTATCATAGAGTATTCATAGAAAATACTCGTGACGTGAAAAGTCACCTATGTTAGGGAGAAGTGGGGCCGCTTCAAAGGAGAACTGAAGGCTTAGTTCTTTAGAAACCCTCGCAGAATCAGGACGTGTCCACGGCCGTACTGGACAAAACCATGAGAATGGAACAAGAGAAAAATGGTCTCTGTGTATTGTACGTGGGTTAGTTTACACGAAAAGCGGGACAGTTCAAAGACATCACGTTCTACTGGACTGCAGTAAACCAAGCGTGCATACAAGGAGGAAGTTCAAATGGTAAAACATACTATCCTCTATGCAGAGTATCATAAGATTAGCAGAAACTTTAACCAGACAATTCTCATTCATGTGGGGGATTGTTAGAAAATTTATAATATAGTTGATTTTATAAATTATTTATGTGAATGAGGAATTGGGCTTCGAAATTAAATATTATTGGGCTTCGAACTGGCCCAATAACGGCCCGACTTCTAGAAGGCCCAACTTCTAGAAGGCCCATGTAGGAGCTAGCCACTCCTCAAGTTAATGACTTTGATTAAATGTTGGAGTTGGTTAAAACCACTCAAACATTATGTCATCTTATTAAAAAAAAATTATTTCTTTAATAAATTTTGGGTTCTATAAATTGGTGATTAAGCATAAGAATTAAACACAAGAAATAGAAAGAAAAGAAAATACGAATATCTCTCAAAATTGGTTCTGCTATATCACTATCGTTCCGTTCCCGTCGGTCGTTTTTGTGCTAAACGAACGCCGTGATTTCGAAGTATCCTGGGAAACAGACGCTCGTCAAAACCTCTAGCACATATGTGAGGGAGCGAATCTATTTTAAGAAAATTGTGTTCGCGCAATCTTCGAATATATATTTTTTTTCTTTTCCCGGCCAACAATCCGTTGTCCGAGAAGTGTGATAGTTGCAAGATATGGACGGGTTTACTTTACTAGCAGTGTGTACATTGTGATATGTACGTATAATAAGAATTGAGAATAACAAAACACATTTGTCCACCAACTCTTGTTAATCCACTTTTCAAGAAATGATCATCTGTTAGCATTTCTTAGTTTTTATTTAAATTATTGTTGTCCAGCATATATCAAAATTAAATTTCAGGTTACCCACATAACGTATTTGTTTCAGTGCAGATAATGTAATACTCCCTCTGTTCTAAAAAGAAAGGCGTTCTACATATCTATTTTTGTTCTAAAAAGGAAGTCGTTTGGGTATTTTCAAAAAATATATATGTGCACATTTCCAAAATTGCCCCCATATTAAATAACAACACAAGGTTCAATACAAAAAATAATAACTACATGGCAGATAATTAATGAGGGGTGTAGAAGACATTTAACCATGTCTTAATATGCGTGAAAAATTCTTAAACGACTTTCTTTTTAGAACAGAGGGAGTAGGTTCTTCGAGTAGGAGTTCTCAATTTGCACGAGAGTAATATGGCGACGTGGCGTTATTAATTTGTTGTTAATTGCGGTAGTTGAACCAATCAGAGAGAGAAGAGGGGAGATTAAGAGTGTGTCCGTCCACGTGGCAGCACAGCACCCTAGTTAATTAAGAGCATAGAGGCGTGACCACATCGATATCACTCTTTTTTTTCTGATGTAAAGTATCTTTTTATAGTGCATTGTATTCATTCTCTTCAACGCTTTTTTCTCGTGCCGACATGGCTTAGTCAATGGATTCGGTGCCCTTCTTCATCAAAATCAGACAATCTTTTTTGTCCTAAAATAATTACCAATAAAAGTTTTTTCTAGATAAGGCTATCATAAGTCCATTATTCTAAACCATATCTTGAATGAATTAGGTGTCATGGTTCTCTTATGTTGGTGGAGAGAAAGAAAGGTTCTTATAAATAGAGGATGCCACCTTTTAGAATCAACCTTTTATTTGATTAGCCTATATATTGATTATTGGAACTTACCATAGTTAGTAGATTAGGGTTTTAATCATTGTTTAATAAATATAAACCAGCACTAATTACATATATTGGATCCATGAAGAACGCCAAATAATGTAGCTAGCTACTTCGTCCCACTTTATTACAAACCTACAACATCCCATTGTTTGTTGTACCAAAGCTATGTATTCTTTATAGTACTCTCGGTAATCATAATGTCTCTTGCATTTAAAGATGCTGTCTTCCTATGTGCGTCCCCTTGTTTTATAGATTATTTTTCTACATATAAAAAAAGAACTAAATATGTTATTGAGTGTTGTTAAATAAGGACGGAACTTTATGAATTTATAATTGATCATAATTCATAAGGTACGAAACAGAGCGTCATTAAATTGTTCGACTTCGAATAAAACTGCACGCAACTTGATCATAATAATTATTTTTCTTACGGATACATAGTTTCAGATTATTGCTCGACATATATTCTTCAGAACGTACCAATATATTATCTGTTTACTGGTATGGTATCTAATCAATTATATATGATAATGAGTCATATCAATGATTAGCTTCTCTGGGTCGCAATTAATTATATAATGCCACATAAAAGTATTTGGGTGGCATTATATAAACAAATTGCAAGAATATATCTCCATTTGGGCAGCACGTTTCACATATCAGGTCATTTAGGAAGGTAAGAAATCATGCATTTCAATCTTAATTAAAAAAAAAAAGTTCAAGTCATTGAAATATGTACTAAAGCGTTCAAAAAAGAAAAGACTCGTAGAGTCATAATCTCGATTTGTTCAGAAGAAATCGTTATAAGTCTCCTGATTAAATTGCTTTCGACGTTAATTGGAATATGGATTGGTGAGTGAATTATCTTTTAAATTAATCGAAATCTCAGGTGATTATTTTGCGGGAAAACACGTGATTAGGTTCATGTTTAACAATATATTATATTAAATCGAAAGCATAATGACTAAATCGGGTAACTATATCCCATGCTTCATAAATTAAATGCTCACCTAATTAGATTTTGAAATCGACATGATCATGACTGACGCATGACGGGCGATGTTTGGTTTTAATAAAAATTGTGCATCTTATGACGACAGCATATATATATTGAATACTAAATATTATACATATATCTTACATATAAACTGCTTAAATGTTTAAATAATTAAATTAATGGCTCGTCCATGTTCGTTCTTATTGAGAAATATCTTGCCAAAACTTCATGGAGAAGCATATTTATTTGGTGGGGAGACTTTGATTCGGAGGCTTTACAAATTATAAAACTATTAGTCGAAATGGATAATGGATAGACCTATATTATAACTTCAAGTTTAGATTTAAGATCAATGGTTGTGAACATGAGCACAATTTTAGTGCGCCTGTCTGGCGAATTTATGTTCACATGTAATACATATTTTATGGAAACGCCATATAAAGCTAGTAATATTACATTATTGTCATAAGAAAATACTAAACTAGAAACAGTTGGCGCTCTGTAAAAACAAGATTTGTTAGAAAAAGAAAAGTACAATTGTTAGCTCTTATTAGAAACTGCGAATTCTCACATGAAAACGATCATATGGAAAGTGTTACCATTTATGAGCTATTCCATGAATTGACTGAGCTTTATATTGTTATTCTATGACCAATATGGAAATTTTAGTTGTCAATATGTATCAGAATTTAGCCCCCAAACGTCATCTGAAACAAATAAAATGAAATCTGGGTTTTTTCTCCTTCCCTTGTAAAGAAAATAAGACAACCTATAGATCTGGCAAATCAGATTGCTGACAGATATATTGACTGCTGCAAATGAGGAGGAAGATGACGATGATTAACTAGAACAGAAAAAAAGTACATACATGATACATATATATATATATATATATATAATATATATATATATATATATGAATGTTAGGCGGACAATGAAAAAGCTGGCTCGCCTGGAAAGAAAACAAAAAGAGAAAGAAGAACATCGATGCACACACAAATTGATGAACACAATTAAGAGTAAACTTAAACACACACAACTGTGTGTGTGTGAGAGAGAGAGGCTAAGAACTTCAATAATTCCACAGCCAGCACGAAACCCCTTCCTCGGAGACACCGCCGCCGGCCCACGGCTGAGCTGGGTCCAACCACCCTCCGTCAAACGCCGTTGCCCCATCATCGACGTAGACGAACTCATCATGATTCGTCATCGTCGTCGTCACCATAATCTCATCATCGTCATGAAAATCCCAGCAGCAGCTCGACCCTAAACTAGGCAGCTCAACAATCTCGCTAAGCTCGTCGGAAGTCGTCGTCTCAACTGCCACGTTCTTCGACGCCAGACTATCCTCCGAAGAAGAATTGGACAGAGTCGTCTCGGGCGACGCCGATGATGTAATGACGTCAAACTTGTCCATGGCCGCCGCTTTAGCGGCCGCAGCTTGCACGTCACGTGGGTTCAAGGACGCGGGGCGAGGCAGTGCCGAGGCTAGCTCGGGAAAATTGAGGATTGCCGACGACCCTTTGATGCTCAGCGCCGCCGCGTCGTGGGCACGCGCCGCCATCTCCGGCGTTGGGAAGGTCCCAAGCCATATGCGCGATTTCTTGCGTGGCTCACGGATTTCTGACACCCATTTTCCCCAGTTTCGCATTCTTACACCACGGTACACTTTGTGTTTGGTACTACTGCTGCTTCGTATGGTCTTGATTGTTTCCTCTTCGTCTTCTTTCGTTGAAGATGAGAAGCCTGCATGATCAGTCATACTTGCTTGTATATGAAAAAATAAATAAAAATATATATCTCTCTCTCAGGAAACAATTCTATCTGGTTTTGTATACAAACTTCTTGTCTTATCTCTTTTTGTACATCAAGATTCAAGAGTAAGCTAGATTGAGTACAGGTTCTACAATTTGGGAAGAACGAAATGTAAAGTAATGCAATGCTTGTTACAAGCTAATGGTCGTGTGTGTGGTTTGGACAGATATATATGTGTGTGATCAATCATAGATGGATTTTTTTTATGATTATTATTCTTTTCTCTGATCATTTCCTAATTACTCATACAACACTTTCATGGACAAAATGAGAGGGGGGTAATGCTGTGACATGGAGAGGGGTCCCACAGTAAGGCCTTCAACTTTTACGATACACCACGCAACCCTTCATTTATTTTAATTTTTTTTTTAATATCGTGCGCTGGTCTGGTTTTTCACCAAGTTTTGACACTGTACATTTATACCTTATCATTTGTTGCAATAATTTGCTGGATATGTTTTTCGTTTTATATAAGACGCAGATGAGGTAATGAGGGGAGGGTAATAGCGCGTTATCGAGAGCCCACTTGCATGGAGCAGGAGAATCCAACACTAATATATTATTGTATCACTATGGTTGTTAAATGATTAAATATACTGTATACATATAAAACAGATACCAACACTAATATATTGCATCACTATGGTTGTTAAATGATTAAATATACTGTATACATATAAAACAGATATCTAGGCGAAGTTCATAGCGTAGGGTCTTTTTAGAAAAAATATGGGAATGATTGATAGCTTGTGGACTATGTTTGTGTTGGTCCCTTAGCTAGAACAAGAACGGTCGGGATTTCAGTAAATTTGTCCATTTTCATGGCGAAAAACAAAGTAATTAACAATATTTAATTACATGTACATACTTCAATGACGAATCCTATATATATAAATCACATATAATACTTTTTTGATCTTTGTAAGAAAGTAAGATTCGGCCGGCCACCTGTAAATGCTTTTGTACTAATCGAAGGTCAAATCTTGAATTGGGTCCGAGTCGAAATGGTTTACGGTTTACCCACGTACGACGTGTTATTGATATTTGATGAATATCAAAATTCGTCGACATTTCTGCACATATATAAAAAGTAATATTGTTTGATATCGTGTACTTTGTCTTATGGTTTTAATATTAAATGCCGCTTTCCCTACATAATATTTTTAATCGGCGAATATATTTGAGGGTCCCTTTAACTCGAATGATGCTTGGGAAGGAAAATCATATCATGGAAATCGTAATCATAGTCTTGGAGGATGCATAAAAGTAGTTAATGCATGACAAGGCTAGGGGTGGGGAAATATACCGCAATACCGATATACCGTCCTTATCGTATCGAAACGTACCGAAAATATCGAAAATTTTGGTATACCGAAGTTTTTGGTAAGGTATGATACCGTACCGAAAATTTTCGGTACGGTAATGGTATGAAAATATTAAAATTTAGGTATACCGATTATACCGAAATACTAAATTTTATAATATTATATATACACACACGTACATATATTATATTATTTCAAAAAATATAAAATGATAAAAATATTATAAGGAACTACATAAATTTATTTAGCCCATAAATTATTAACTATACCAACTTTCTAATATTATTTAGGCCCACCATATTTATGTAAAGTTCTTTGTCTTACTAAGGAAACTGACTAAAATATGTATATTATTTAAGATTATTTTATGAATTAAAAATCTTTTTATTTTGGAAAAATTGGTATTAATAATCCATCTTATTGGGGCCTAAGGAGTTTGAATTGACTAAAATTCAAAAACAACGAATTAACGAGTTACGAGACACGTGATAGAAAATCCTCCATGTGAATGGTATAGAAGGTATGATACCGATACCATACCGAAATTTCGGTATCATACCGTATCAAAATTTAAGGTATACCGAAAGTTTGGTATGGTATTGGTATGATTTTTTTCGATACCAAAATTTCGGTACGGTATACGGTATCACAGTTTCGATACGGTATACCGTACCGAACCACCCCTAGACAAGGCCCTTAGATGGATATAGTAATTTCCAAATTCAACATGTATTATTTTAGTACGATAGAGAGAATCAGCAGCAGAAACATTACACGAAAGCTTTTCACAAATAGTTGATCGATCTCACAACATGATTAAATTCCCCGACAAAGCTTGTTGATTCATCTGACAAGAGTATTTAAGACATTAATAATGTCAACAAAAGAAGCTGTAAAAAGGCCATAGTTTGACCTGTGCCCTATTCAACTTACAGTATTTCCACTGCATCTTCTCTTGACACTTATCTTTCACAAGGGATTATGCTGTACTACTTACTATTCCTACTAAATCTTCTCCAAATCCAAATCGTCCAAGGAAAAGTAGAAAAATACGACAATTCAATTCTTGCAGGGCAAAAGCTGCCAATGTTTTCTTTTTTTACCTTTTTATATGTAAAATGTGACCCTTTTCAACCATCTCGAAGTTAATCAGTCAAAAAAAATAAATTAATCAGTCAACAGTGTTAGTGGTCTGCAATGTTTAACCTTTTTACCTGTGAAACAATATCCTTGTAATAACCTAATATGTAAGAGAAAAGGATTGGTTTGTCCCTATTCAAGAGCCAAGCCAAGCTACGAATGGCCCTACTAATTTATTGTATGGTATTGGTATGGTGTATGCCCACCCACCATTAAATTAAACAAACTAGTGTTGCATTGTAAAATATCCACCTCCATCTCTTTCTCTCATGTGCTGTCAAGCAAGCATTTAATTTATTGCCACTTTCAGTAGTCACTCACAAACAACTCATGCTTAGTTAGATGGCGACCACTCACTGTTAGTCAATCCTGAAGTTTTTGTGATGATCGAGTGGTTAATAATAATAGGGCTAATTAGATATCAGGCCCTTTAACAAGTTTGAGTCCCTATTTATATTTTAAATAGGGAGAAAGATCCAAATGATATTTACGTTAGGGATAAGGACCCATCAGATTGAAAAGCATCTTTTACCCTTACTTTTTCCGGAAATTACACCAACCTTTTTAGACCTAAATCTGCACGTGTTATTAAGTGGTATATAAATCTATTTTAGTGGTATTTATTCTGATTGAAGTGGTATTAAAAAAATAATCTGTAATACGACGCTGAGACTAAATATCGATTTTCAGTATAACCTAAAATTAGATTTCCAGCCTTAATCGAGAAACCCGAAAAATTTCTATCAATCTGAACCCCTAATCGATGAAACTCGACCGATTTCGACACTTGATCGACGAATCTTGCGATGGTTCCGAAGAAGAATTCCGTCGATCGCCAAGAAAGTGGCCGGAAGAAGGAGAAGAAAGTTGCTGGGAAGAAGAACGACGTCGAATGATGGCTCTGCTTGTGTTTTGACTGTGTTTAACACTTTGGTGTTTTGAATGATGATTCTGCTTCTGTTTTTTGCGTTTTGAACTAGTTCTATTTTCATACCACATCACATGTAAATCATACCATTAATAATATTCTGGTAACAATTTATACTCCATTCGTAACAAAAGAACATTGTAGAAGCGTCATGGGCCTATTACCGTCTCAATCTTCATACAATATCACATCACATGTAAATTATACCACTTAAGTGTAGTTTGACACCAATTTATACTCCACTCATAACAAAAAATACACAGAAGCTTCATGGGCCTATTACCGTCTTCATATTTATAAATACCACTTCACATGTAAATTATACCACTTAAGTACAGTTTGGTACCAATTTATACTCCATTCGCAACAAAAAATAAGAACATTTCAGAAGCTCCATGGGCACTTATAAATACCACATCACATGTAAATTATACCACTTAAGTATATTCTGGTACCAACTTATACTCCACTCGTAACAGAAAAATAGGAACATTTCAAAAGCTTCATAGGTCATCGTCTCCATCTTTATACAATACCGCATCACATGTAAATTATACCACTTAAGTACAGTTTGGTACCAATTTATACTCCATTCGTAACAAAAAATAAGAATATTCCAGAAGCTCCATGGGCCTATTACCGTCTCCATCTTATAAAATACCACATCACATGTAAATTATATCACTTAAGTTTATTCTGGTACCAATTTATACTCCACTCGTAACAGAGAATAGGAACATTCCAGAAGCTTCATGGACCGTCAAACTGTCTCCATCTTTATACGGTACCACATCACATGTAAATTATACCAGTTCAGTGTAATTTAGTACCACTTTATACTCCATTCATAACAAAAAATAAGAACATTCCAGAAGCTTCATGGGCCGTCAGTGAATATGGTCTCTCCATCTTTATATGATACCACATCACATGTAAATTATACCACTTAATAATATTTTGGTAACCATTTATACTATCTTGGTAATGATACATGACGAAACAATACCATATTAATTCGTTGTAATAGCAGATAATATATTATCTGTACCATATTAATGTTTCGAATAATTTCGTAAATAAAAGTTGGTTTTTTCGGTTGTAGAAGAATGAAAATCATGGAAATATTAGATTTGAATTATTTAAACTACCAAGTTCCTTGATTTTGTCACGTTTATGCAAATATGATGCATGTAGTCAAGTAATGAGGTTTTGATCATGTAAAATGTACACCAATACAAATTATAGACAACTATATTTACATCACATTAATATTTATCATTATGAATTACAAAAAATGTATCCTAACCAACATTATACGTCAATCATATAACAAATCTAACAATAGTAAATCCTTAATCGTAACCCCAAAATCGTTTATGCAAAGCCCCGATACTCTAAAACATAAAACGAGAAACCCTAGCGCGTAAACCATCATATGTAACACATAAAGTGTTTCTGGTACCACATCATTACATGAATATATATCACATAAGATCCTGCCCAAAATAATACTCTGAGATTCAGCTTTTCCGCCCAAAATAAAGTGACTTGCTTATTCAGTACCACTTACGCCAATGTTATTCTTATCGTAACTATACAACTTTACGCCTCTTTTGTACCGATTCATGTGGAAACTATACCACTTAGGCCATTCTGATACCACATAATGAACACTCGTTTAAACTCTTTTTTCTGGCGATTTCGCTTTCAGTTCGTTAATCTTGTGGGACGAACGATTGAGTCACCACTAAGGCGCGACGTAATTTTCAAGCTATGGGTCTCTCGAATTTATGCATATTAGCTTTTAATTTCGACCAAAAACATGCTCGATTTATCTTATTCTCGATTTAATTTCTAAAAATTATTCCTCACAAATCTTAAATCTGACGGCATAAATATCATTGAGATCGTCGAGTACACATCAAATTGATTTTGTGCCCAGTATGCTAAAAATTTACGACAAATCGTTCGTTGAAATAGTTTTTTCCATTGATACCATTTGCACAACATCTGGAACCCACTTCTTATGGTAGTTATACCACTTTACGCTGTCCTAGTACCGCATCATATAAATCAATACCAAATTAGAATAATATCTCGTACCAGTTCGATTACGCTTCGTAACGAAACTATACCACTTTATGCCACTATTGTACCGAACCTTATGGAAATTATTATACCTCTTACGCATTTCTGATACCACATAATGAACACTCATTTAAACTATTTTTCTGGCGATTTCGCTTTCTAATACCACTTTAAGCCTCTCTTATACCACTTAATGCTTCTCCTATACCACATATTAAAAAAATAATATCAAATGAGAAAAAGTAATATCTCGTACCAGTTCGAGTAACGATTCTTATCGTTACTATACCACATTACGGCTCTTTTATACCACATCATATGAAATTAATACCAAATTAGAATAATATCTCGTACCAGTTCGAGTAACGATTCTTATCGTAACTATACCACTTTATGCCACTATTTTACCTAAACGTCCGGGAACTGTACCACTTAAGCCTTTCTGATACCATATAACGAACATTTAAACTATTTTTCTCTTGCGATTTCACTTTCAGTTCGTTCATCTTCGTGGACGAACGATTGACTCAACACTAAGGCACGACGTAATTTTCAAGCTATGAGTCTCTCGAATTTATGCATATTAGGTTTAATTTCGACAAAAAACATGCTCGATTTATCTTATTTGCGTAAATGAATTTCTACAAATTATTCCTCAACGATCTTAAATATGACGACGTAAATACCATTGATATCGTCGATTACACATCAAGATTGATTTTCTGCCCAGTATGCTCGAGAATTTAGGGCAAATCGATCGTTGTAATAGTTTTTTTTATTGATACCATTTGAATAACATCTAGTAACATAATTATAGCAATTCATACCTCTTTATATAACACATGCAAGGGGCATTTTCGTCAAATCATTGTTTATGTCCTTTACTTTGAATATTATTTACACTTGGTCCTTAAAACTATATATAATGTGAGGGGGCCTGATCCCAAAAGGAAATTTAATAGGGGGCCTGATATATAAATGTCCCATAATAATAATGTACGTACATGGACCGAATGAATGCCCCACTAAATGCCTGCTCTCTGCTAGTGATAAAATAAAACGCTACGCTTAATGACTGATCATATGTTTTCTGTTCCATCACATGTTATATCACGTGGAATGGCTATGAGATTATTACATGCACTGACCAGCAATACTTCGTCGTGATGATGATATGAACGTCCACATGTTCTTTTATTTCCGCATGTTCTAAAGTTCAGAGTTTCTACTCTCCACTAGACTATGCATATGCCTTTATTGCAGCACAAGTTGCAAGGTTTCTACTCTCAAGAAAATCTTATCTGCGGATGTTTCTTCTCAGATGAATGCATTTGCTATATAGAATAGAACTAGAATCAACATGAATCATCTGAAAAGTCTTGATCTTAACCTTTAAGCACATCATATCCTCATCCTCAGCATCATCGCTTTGATCAGTTAACCGCATTTTTCTTACTTCGATGAAAACAAATAATAAATCAAAGAAGCTCAACTTATTAAGATCCTTACATGGGAGTGCCTTTTGTTACTATATTCACGAGTTTTTACAAACCAGCAATTTATACGAACAGAAAAGAGAACAAAACTGCTTGCTGCTACTGCTACATTTTTTCATTGTCTGTACAAAGCGATGGCGTATGAAGTCGTACCTTCTCATCAGGCGGGTCTCAACTGAAACACCCTCGTATCCCATAACGAATGCAATATCATGTGAAAAACATCGTACCTCACTGGTGTATTAGTTCTATGCCAAAGGAAATGCTTCTGCACAAGCCTAACCCTATTCTGCATCTCAAGGTACTTCTCTTCAGGGATAGATAAAAGTATCTTCTTTAGGTTAGGAATGTCCTTCTCAAGAACAAACACCGCGAAAGAATCCCAGTTCAAAGTCTCAAAGAAGGGCGGCACATAATTATCTGATATGATCACTGGCACACACTCGTAGAAAATGGCTTCCACGACTCTGGGCGTGTAGGCTTCGTAGCCTCTTGCGCTTATGCAGTACTTGCTGCTTTTCATGTACTGTGCATAGGTCGCCTGACCCTTTCGATTGTTCGCTAACTTTCCCGAGATTTTCATGTCGGGGTCTTTGTTTTCCCAGTGCCTCAGTAGAATGGGGCGGAGATAACCGTGCATTTGACCAGCAAAAAAAGCTAGGATCTTTCTCTCAGTAGGAGGCTTACCGCCGAGGTTTGCAAGAGGGTTTTGTGGGTCCCGTATGTATGTTTCGGGCAGAGATACATCTTTCCCGAATTGGAATCCTCCTTGAGCATCAGCATTACATAAAGACCGTATGCAGTTCCTCATGATCCTGCTAGTCTCTGCTGGCGCCTGAGAAATCAAGAATGATGTATTTATAGTTGAACTCAAAACCTGGTAAAAGAGTGCATTATTGTTGTCTTTTGGGTAGAAGACGATATACCCACCCAATCGTGACAAGCTACTAGAAAGTGATCAGCTCCACCACTACGGTTCCAAAAACGATGAATGGTAGTGATGTTCTTAAGGTAGCTACTCAAATACCGAACAAGGTTCTTGCGACTGTGAGAATCTGGCACGTAGAGAGTCTCCTGTAAGCGTTGCGAACCGAAAGGAAGGTAAAACAGATGGGCTTTGCTGGCGTTTTTGGTAATAAAATGCTTGTTTTCTTCGAGCTGTTTCATGAACCATCCCTCGGAGGCGTATATTCCACGAAGCTGTGGATTGTGGAACACAGGCCTTTCTCCTTCGGTATAGACGTAAATCTTGAAAGTCTTCTCCATCAGTTCGTAGCTCCTGTGGATGAGAATAGAGAATTCAAGACCAGAAAAAAAGCTATTTTGAGCAATCTGCGACGGTCTTAAAAGGGCCACAGAGATTTCTGCAAACAAAATCTAATCACAAGTGACAGAGGACAAATAAAATCTAGCGTACCTCATGAATCTGGAATAATTTCTGTACACTGCAACATCATCATGAGGTTCGTTTTCCAGATTCTGTGCGTTCTCTATTGATTTTCTTGCGTGCAGTAGTTCTTGATCTACTGGCAAGTGCCACTGAGGTTTCTGCAAACAAAAATCCGATAGTAAGTGACAGAGAACAAATAACAGTTATTAACCAGAAGACAAGTTTGATGTGATCTCATGTTACCACATACAAATTTCCGATATGACAGACGACTCTGATGCAACATTTCATTCATCGAAGATATTGGCACTACGACAGAGGGCGGTCCCTTCAACCTTGACTTACTAGCAGAAGTTCTAACATTCGAAGAATTATCTGCTAACATGGATAGATCATGGCCCGTTGAAGTCGTATGAGAGTTGGGAGATTGGATGCTCATACTCAGATTTTTACCAGTATGCTCTGGAGATGACAATGTGCTAGATGCCGAAATAGTACCGTTATGCTCATAATTGTCCATTTTCGACGATCTGCTCAAAGAACCACCACTTACTGGTAAATCTAACCCATCTTTTCTTGTCTTTCCTAACGCCAAGCTCTCATTACGCCCACCAACTGTAAAATTCGATGGCCTGGAGAACTCCAACTTCATATCGAGTTTACCCTGCGTATTCTTTGCATCAGATAACACCGTCGTGTTCAAAACGTTCTTTGGAGGACTCAGTTTTGTGGCGTTCACACTATTGATAACAGCCATCTGCTGTATCAGATGCGTGGTGTCATTCGAAAAGCCTCTGCTCATCATATTGCTGCTCATGGATGTTACTTGGATTTTGCCTAAAGCTAGTAGAGAAGATAGTAGATACCCATATGGAAGTTCAAGGTACTGAACCAATATAGCCACAGAAAAGACCAAGGCCATCAACCATAGCAGTTTTTTGGTGTCTATAGTTCAGATGTGAAGTTCTTTTAACTCTTGGTGTCTCAGTTTCTCAGATGTTACTTGTCACTGATAAAAGCACATAAAAAATTTGTAAGAAAATATACATACATGCTCTCAGTGGCTACTGACTGAGTGAACTCTAAAGTTCGGACAATCTCTATAAGATGATATAACAGCACATGAAATTTAACTGAATCTTTCCACCATGGAGCTATGCTTATCGGAGATATCAGGGCCGTGAGCCGTAACGAGTCAATGGCATAATAACATCATCCCAAAGAGAAAGAAACCAACCAACTAGTGAGAGGATGATTCAATGGAACATAGATTATCAGCAAAGAACAAATTCTAGTCATCTTTCAAGATAACGTCTACTGTAGTAAGAAGCAGAGCATGTCCCAAAAGCGCAAAACAATTCCGAAACAGAACACGTAGAGCGATTCCCAGAAGCAAACAGAAAAAAAAGGAAAATAGAGTCCAAGAAACAAAAAAAATCCAGAAAAGTTGAAGACTTGAAGCTTGAAATGGAACTTACTCGTGAAACCCATGTTGCATAGCAACGGCAAACTAGGAAATTGAGCTGATTTTAGGTGGAAGTTGAACGGATGATGTATTAAAGGCTCAGAAATTCAAAAGGGATGCCTTTAATTGCAAGGGCATCATCAATTACCCGTATAGGCTTGTCCTAGGGTGGAGTGCAATTCACTTCAACTGCATTTATTGCCCAGCAGAGAATTATTTTTAAGAATTCTTCATAATGGAGCATGTGACTTTCTGAGGTGAGCTCACTGATGAATGTATACATATAATATACTATATTCATAATACCAGATGACCCGGAAAGAAACAGCAATCAAGAAATTAAAAAAAAAAAATGTCGTCTTGCTTTTGGTAGTGGTAATGAGAAATTTAATTAATAAATATTCTGCGTCAGCATCAGATCTGTATGTATAAGATGACATTCCTTGTGCATAAAATAATGGGGTTTACTTTATTCCAATGATAGGAGCATACATACACACCAGAAATTGCTCGTCTTCTTTCACATGACACGTCATTCGAATCGATGGATGATCATCACGTGCCTTTCAATTATTACAACACAATGCGGAATAAATACTATAGCTTCGTGAAGAATTATTCTTGGCATGTGTAATAATATATGATAATACATACAAGGCTTCCTAGAGGCTAATCATTACATTATAGTCCGCCATAGACGGCCCATATAATATGGGCTTCGTTATGTAAGGCTGCGTTCAGTTCTCCACATCAGAAAAGGCGAGACCAAAAAGCCCATGTTAAAAAGTGGGATAGTTATCTTACAATGTGATTTATTGTAGTTTGTTCGCTAGCCAAGATTAATTAATTGATATATTGTTTTTACACATGTAATTTGACAAATATACCCCTTTTATAGATCGAACGAAAACATTCTTCTACAACCCTCTGTTACACCCAATGTTTTAAAACGCGCATTGCGCAACGCGTCGCGTTTCAGGTCCAATGCGTAATAGCGTAAATAGCGTAGCGTATCGCGTGAGTATTTCGAACACAACATTTATAATGCCTAGAAACATTTAATATATAATAATAACATAATAACACAACTTTTTTACAAGCCACAAACCTTATAATCTTATAAATATTCTAAATTTTTAATTAACTAATTAATTAATAATAAGATAAAGAATACAATTTTAAAGATAAATTATTACTAAAATAAAATCATTTCATAATTGGGCTTGACGAAGATGTTTTGCGATTGAGTCTGACAAAGCAAACCACAACTAATAAAGCATGAAAATTGAAAGCACGAGGTGCAACGATTACATATCGTACTGTGCAAAGAAATCACAACAAGCGAAGCCCATATGGAAAGGAAAGCACTCTCACACTGCAGAAACGACCGAATCGCTCGCACTTGCAGCTAAAAGTTCTAAGCCAAGGCCATTATCAGTCACTTGGAGTCCCCAACGCCAAATAGCATGCTATTATTATTTTTACCCTCTTTGGAGAAACGATGGTGAGATTCGGCGATTAGGGTTTTCGAAGTGCCTAAAATCCTCTCACTCCACCGTAGAGGACACACTTGTCTTCATTAGAGTTGGGAAGCAGGGAACGAAAAGGTAAAATTCAGAATTTATTGTTTTTCTCTTTATTTTTTAGCCTTTTAAAAAATAAAATAAAAAAATATATATAATAAAACGCTATTTCTATCACGCATCGACGCGTTTTTGTAAAATTCTGCGTCAGAGCGCGCTTCATAACGCGCGAAGCTACGCTATTAAAAACATTGGTTACACCACAACATACACATCGTCCAAATTCAGTAGTAATCATTCTGCTACACAATTTGAATAGTCTATCTATTTGCCTTTTGACCAATAAAAACTTCAAAGTTCATCATCAGGATTGTATCTCTCACCCATTTATCAAAGTCCAAGAAAAGGCATTTCTTTCCAGCATACGATCAAATACCTTGCGAGCAGACTCCACATCCCCGATCTTCACTTATCACACTATTAAAATCATAGCAGGCAATCACCATTCCAAAAACTTCCACAGCGACAATCAAAGAGCTATGCATCAAGCCTAATTATGATCAGTTTGGGGTAAGATTTCAAATGAAGCAAAATCTACTAAGAAAAACCACAAATAGGAAGCACGGCATCTGACATTAACATCACAAAAAATCTGACGATTCTTCCACACACGTTATAAGAAAACGTATGCAGCTTCCTAACCTCGTTAACGCTCGAACAAATGCACCACGTTTGATATCTCATTTTTCAATAATTTTGTGCAGCTTGGGAATTCTCGAAATGTCTGGCATTTTTGTTCCTGAGAGATCTGTTATCGTCCCTCAATCTAAACTTTGGGAAACTTTCTTGGGGTTCTTCGAGATTCAAGGATACTCAGCATCTCTCTGCTTTTTCCTCCGCTGCATCTATGGTGTAAAACAAATTTTTAACGAGTTTTAGATCGTCCTGGCTGAAAATTTATAAGGAGTCAACTAATCAAACAAGAACTAGTGAAGATTTGTGAAGAACCTATGTAGCGATTGGGCTGAAAATTTGTGAAGAAAATCTGCAGCGATTCCCGTTAGAATTGGATTAGGTTTCTGTGTTGCATTTGAGAGTATTAAGGTAATTTGGAATTTAGTATGGGGGGGTTGAGTTTATAATCTTGGCCCATTCTGTGGGATAAGTTACCTTGAGAATGTGCTACTATTTTAACGGACCTACTTTTAGTAACGGGCTTAGAATAATTGGAAGTTGGAAACTGAACAAGATTAAACAGGATAAATTGGATCTTTTCTTGAGATATCTATGGAACTAAACGCAGCCTAAGAGCATTCGGATCCGGGTATTCGGTTCCTATCGGGTTAAACTTAAAGCATCAGTCACTAATACAGAATTGATCACAGCACCCAAAACACCAACAGAAGTACAAGAACGAAGATCAAACGAGAAAAAAAGCTTTTTTTTTTTAATTTGAATGTTGAAAAGCATGTTAGATGACACGTAAATGCAGCATGTGTTGGATCCCTTCAACCCAAATCAGCTTGTCCGTTTTGTTTCTGCACTCAAACTGAACGACTTTGACAGCGGTTTGTATTGCAAAGTATGCCATTTGTTCTTCATTATCTGTTTCACGCCCGGGCCAAGCTGGGATGTCAGTTATTTCACCAGGTAGCGGGGATCTGTAGCGGTTGGCGGATGACCACCGTCGGAGTCTAGATTCAATGTAGTTTCTGTGTTTGTAAAGAAATGTAAATTGTGTTTGTATGGAAGATCGATTTTAACGTGGTTCGGATCCTTTAAGAAATCCCACATCCACGGTGCAAACCTCTAATCACAGATCGGCAGTAGTCCGATACAGATCAAGAAGAAGATCGAAATCTATCTTCTGAAGAACAAGAAAACTGAAACGAAAAGAAAATGAGCTGAATCAACTTGATAGTTGTCAGACTCAGAAAAACGGATATTTATATATAAAAACTGGCGCCAAGTATTTCCTTCGTAAAGCCAATTGAAGTTGCCACTAGCATCCGCGATTCCATTAGTCAAAAGATAGGCGCGTTCTTCACTTATAAAAGCGTGGTTTAGTTGCACTTGAACATTTAAGCTTCAACTGGCATTTACTTGAGCTTCTACTGATTCTTATGGACTTCATCTATCAGCTCATAACTCCTCTACTCATCTTCATGCATATATTTTGATACCCCCCGCAACATGGATGGTACAGGTTGATAGCAGACATCTTGAGCAATAGTTCCCGTAAGATAGGAGCTGGTAAAGGCTTGGTGACCACATCAGCCAATTGAAGTTCTGAACGAATTGGTAAGAGCTTAATGGAACCACTTGTCACATGATGCCGAATGAAATGGCAATCAATCTCGATATGCTTTGAACGGTCATGGAACTTTGGATTCATGGCGAGCTTCAAGGCAGATTGGTTATCACAAAATATGACTGGTTTCTGCTCCACTGGAATACTTAATTCCTCCAATAAGTGATCCAAAGTATTTCTGCAACCACAGCAGCTAGGGCCCTATACTCGGCTTCCGTAGATGAGTGTGACACTGTTGCTTGCTTCTTCGCCTTCCATGTTACCAGAGAATTTCCTATGAACGTGCAGTAACCAGTGACTAATTTTTGGGTATCTTTACAGGCAGCCCAGTCTGCATCTGCAAATGCCTTGAGCTCGAAATTCTGTTCTGACAGGAAAATTCCCTGCCCGGGAGAGCTCTTCAAGTACCTCAGCAAATGGTGAGCTGCAGCTAGATGGACCGTGCGAGGCATTGACATATACTGACTGAGATTGTGGACTGCAAATGCAATGTCTGGTCTTGTGAAAGTCAAGTAAAGGAGTCTCCCAACTAGCCGTATATACTGAAAAGGATCTCTGAGCAGCTCAATCAGATTCTGTGATTGTCTGGCTAGAACTCATAGGAGTGGTCAGTGGCTTTGAGCTCAAGTAGCCTGTGTCTAGCAACAGCTGTAATGTATACTGCTTTTGTGACAGATAAATGCCTTCTTTGCTTCTTGCCACTTCCACTCCAAGGAAATATTTCAGATCACCTAGGTCCTTGATCTTGAAGCAGTTTTCAGATACACTTTGGCCTCATTTACAGCCTTGACAGAAGGTCCACTAAGTACAATGTCATCCACATAAACTAGAAGTATAAGTAACTGGTCTCCTCTGCCTTTTATGAATAAGGTATGGTGTGATTGTTTTTGAGTGAATCCAAACTCTTTTACAGCATTGGTGAACTTTTGATTCCATTGGCGAGATGTTTGTTTCAAACCATAGTGACTTGTGGAGCTTGCAAACCGCCAAGTATTTCCTTCGTAAAGCCAATTGAAGTTGTCACTAGCATCCGCGATTCCATTGAGGGGTCATTCTGGTACACTTGAACCATAAGGGCTCTTTCCACCTAAAGTTACTAAGGGGGTTCTGTTTATTAGGAAGGTCGCAGCTAAGGTGCATTCTAACCAGAACTCTATTGGTAAACCCGACTGAAAATACAAAGCTAAAGCTACATTAAGTAAATGTTGATGCTTTCTTTCTACTATTTGTTGTGGGGTTTCTACACATGATAAATGATGCAGTATCCCTTTCTCCTGAAGAGATCTTGCATTTTAAACTCTCGTGCATTGTCAGATCTAATAGTTTTAATCCTACACCTAAACTGTGTTTCAACAAGAGCAATGAAATGAGGCATGTTTGGACATCAGACTTGTTTTTAACCATAAATAGCCATGTGAACCTCGAGTAGTCATCAACTATGGTGATGAAATACTGATGTCCAAGATAAGAGGGAACATGAAAAGGACCCCATACATCACAATGTATGAGGTCGAAA
This sequence comes from Craterostigma plantagineum, assembly GCA_027422505.1. Lineage (NCBI taxonomy): Eukaryota > Viridiplantae > Streptophyta > Magnoliopsida > Lamiales > Linderniaceae > Craterostigma > Craterostigma plantagineum. Next base: position 12,705,121 of record JAPQWV010000012.1, on the reverse strand, counting down.
GGTGAGCAGGCAGATTTGCTGTTATTTGGAAAAACAGTTCTCTTTTGCTTAGCTAATGGGCAAATTTTGTAGTAATCTTCTAGCATTTCTGTATTATGCTTTAAAGACTTTCTTAACAGCTCTAAAACCTTATGGGAAGGGTTCCCTAGCCTGCTATGCCAAACATCTACAGACACATTATTCAAGAGAAGAGGTACATCAAGCAAACTATAAAATCCTTTAGTACTAAATGGTGCCCTGATGATATAAAGTCCTGCTTCTCTTTTACTCTTGCCAATCACCTTCTGTGAAAGGTCCTGTATCAAGAAACTATCAGGCTCAACATGCCTGAGACATCATCAGCCACGGCCGTGACTCAACATGATCTTCTTCATGTTTCGCCATTACCGCGATTCATAGCCTGGGACAGAGCAGTCACGGCCGTGACAGCTTCAAATAATCCTTCGCGCGCTCACATTGTCCTCCTTCACGGCCAGGTGCATCCCCGTCACGGTCGTGACGAAAACAGGCACTCCATTCTGCCATGCGTCACGGCCTCTGGCAGCTACATTCACGGCCGTGACGTCGGTAACACTGCCATGGTTCATGGCGTGACGCCTTATGCGTGTCGACGAACCCTAGCTGCGAGCATGTTTCGATCCGATCTCTTTCTCCGGTCGATTCCAGCGACTTCCGGCGAGGTTCAGGCTCGCTCTTCCCGACAATCTCCACCTCGAGACTGCAACCTCGCGAACCCAACTCCAAGCAACCCTATAGCTGCCCCAATCAGCACGCTACACTCGCTCGAAGTCGCCCGAAAAACAGCTTCGCCACTTTCTTCCTTTGCCATGAAAATCACCTCAGTGAGCTCTGATCTCCCCTCAAAGCTCCACCTCGACTAATGTGCTCCTGCTCGGTTGATCATCCAGTTCCCTTAGGAGCTGCGTGCCTCAATCGTGAACTTGCCAACCCCAAGTAGGATTGAAATTTCCCACTTGGGATCGACTCGAACCTTTGAGCTCACCATCTTCGTTTTGCCCGAAGATCCTTCGATCCTAGCCTCTTGAGCCACCTCATTGATTCCCCTCCGGCTAGAGAGCATCTTCCTTTTGGCCTTCTTCGAATCCAAGACCGCAGCAGCTCGAACACCTGAAAAACAATCTACTTCAATCACAGAAATTTCAGAATTTTTGTCAGATTCATCCCATCTTGCAGCTGAGCTTTCACCATCTTCCTCCCCATCTTCTGAGCTATTCTCCGCCTCTGAGACCTCCCCACCATGTGGCTTTGAAGTCCCTTCATCCTTAGGCACGAGCAGCTCCGTTTCGGGCTCCGAAAGATCGTCGCACGAGCTCATCAAAACCAGCCCCGTAGTAGGTTTCTGTTTTTCAGCTTCGAGCTTCGCTTTTGCTCCCCGTGTCTCCACCTCGAAATGTGTTTCCTGTGGCTCCTTCTTCACAGCTTTTGAACCACCACATTTCCTAGTTTCTTCAGGTGTGATCGTCACTACGGAGCACCCCTTCAAGACGTAGGTACCACGCCTTTAATCCAAACTCCAACCATATCCTCTATATTTTACTCTATACAGAATATTTTCAAAATATTCTATTATTATAACATTTTTGTTACATAGATTTGATATTTATAATATAAAATATTTACTATCCTAAAATTTTATAAATCTCGACAAATTTAATATCTTATAAATAATCTAAAATGAAAAGAATAACTAATTTGTAGTTACAGTTATATGAGGACCATTTTTTGCATTAAATATAGTTTAAGGGTATAATTATAATTAGCTAATTTCCCCAATTTTATCCTCTGTCGTCTTCTTCAGCTGTTTCTTTTTTTTTTCAACGTTCTTCAGCTGCTTCTGAAAATAAAAACTATGATTTCAATTTCGCGTTCATTCCTCAATGCCAAATAATCGATTATCTATGGATATATCTATTATAATCGAAATAAAGAAACAAAAAAAAGGAAAAAGCGTTTGCCGTGTGAACAGTGTCCCGCTAACCATAGCAGGGCACTGTAGCTTCCTCCGTCCATGGCGTGGCGTTTAGAGTCTCGTTGGAGAATCATCACCAAACATAGAGTTTAACGCCAGAAATATGGGCCGTTGGAGATGCTCTAAATAAGATTTCCTTAATAAGGGGCGCACCTTAATTGGTACCTTTTATCACTATTTTAGTCTTGCATTATCGTAACATCAAATCAACTCAATCCTTTCTGTGCCCACAACTATATCTGTGTACCCCTACACCTAATGGAGACAGACAACCTCAAGTGCTTACGTGTCACAACATTACTCAATCATGCAACTCATCGATTCGATTATCGGCCCATTTCGCCAAGCCCAATAGTAAATGGGCCCAAAGCCCATATTCGCAGAACTACTCATTTCTCCATCATTTCAAAAGCAGAAAACCCTTCTTTCAGATTTCAGATTATGTGGACCAAACACCACCTTTTCCTTCCTATGGTGAAAGAAAACTGGGAGATGCCCGTGATTGATAAAGGTCTCAAGGGTTTATGGAAAAAGTTGTACAGATTAAAGCACTTCCTTAAGGGTTGGAATAGAAATGTGTTTGGAAATCTCTTTCAGAACATTAGTGAAGCTGAGAAAAATCTGGCAGTGGCTGAAGGCAACTGCGATGGAACCGAACAGATCAAAATTTGTACAATTCAATAAAGTCGCTGGGCTTCGAACATTCACAAAGCATATCTAACCACATATCTCCATGTTCGAATCTCAAGTTCGAAAACCAATATATACATGCATAAACACAATGGAAAATGCAGTAACACTACAGTACAGGTTTATTAGTTGAATGCATCCATGCCTGTAAACTTCAGTTTACAGGCTTATTCATCTGCTTGTTTCTTTAGTGCCATCAATCAACATTATGTACAAGTGCAGTAAATTCATCTAAAGACATTCTATTGTTGGCTAACATTCGGTTAGGTTCGATTCGAAGGGCGGGACTTAGCACGAGGAGAGCTGCGAAGCATTCCGAAGGCACTCTCATTCCCCGCACGTTGATGGACACCAATTTACGGCATTTGCTCACGATAGAAAAAAGACCTTCCTCTGTAACATGTCCGCAGACCCATAGAACAACACTCTGGCGCAATGCATCAAGAAAATGCCAGTCAGAAACCAAGCTAGCCATTTTCCTCTTACATGTATCTTAATCTAATATATGGTAATCAAGAAAGTCATATTACATACCTTTAGATTAGGGCAGCTATCTGCTAGGGCGAAGAGTGAAGCGTCGGTTGACATTGGGATGATTGATCGATCAATGTGCCAACAATGTTTAGGTGCTCGAGTGAAGCAGATTTAGAAATCTGTCCCAAAAAATTAAGTAGATAAATTTTTCAACATGGGATGTGATTCAGATAAGAATCCAAGGTGGGTTGTAAGAAGGAAAAGAATACATACGAGATGAACAACTCCTATGTCTGTAATCGATGTGTAACCCCAAATGGAAATTGAGGTCAGGTTTGTAACACACTTGGCCATAGATATCTGCTTCAGGCCACAATCAGTTATTTGACAACCCCAACGACTTCTTGATCTGTCGGAGAAGAAAAAGCAGCACAAAGCCCAGCTTTTCCAGTTAACTAATTAATTAATTATTACACCACACACACAGAGACAGTTAATCAAAAAGGGGATAAAGAATTAATTAATTAAAGTTACAAGTCGAGTTCTTTGAGGCCATAGGCCAAGTGAACCAAACGTGCGATGGTCTCGTCGTCGGTTTTCCAGCCTGAAAAAGACAGTCTTGTTGGAATGATTTTGATCCATTCCCGTTATTATTGGCCTACAGAAATAATTAGTTGGGATATTTTGATCCTTAATAATTTATTATATATTGCCCGGTTATTAAGCATTGATGGACGACTAATAACCATTATACTTATTGGGCCGGTCCCATCTCTTACTCTACAATTAATACCGGACTCCCTAGTGACTCTATATATAGGCTATCATATGAGCCTTTCAACACACACTCAACAACACACATACGCACACACACTATAGCGTATATTACAAACGTTCATAACGATCGAACGGTACGCTGTCACTATAACGTGGGAGCTCTAACAGAAGTACACGGGTATCCATCAACCTCTGTAGAGCGAAAGAGGCGAAGATCGCGTCCTGACGGCCATCAACGATGTCTGCGATCAACACAGGTATTCATTAGTATACTCATTTCGATCGTGTATTAAAGAAGATCCATTTCACGGTGGTGATCTCGCTTACGAATAACGAGATCACGTTATAATCACCGTACGCTTCCGCACACATAGCCGTAATCTTGCTTACGAAAACGAGATTACCTTAAGACTCTATGCTTAAGGATCCAACAGTTACGTTAGTAACTCGAGTATGGGCTCGAGATTACGTAACGACTATCGTGACCGTGATCCGTCAAAACTAACATTTTGGTATCAGAGAAAGTGTTTATTCGATGCATGGATCGAATGAGTTTCGTAATTACCTTTAAGATCGACGTAGTCGCATAATGATCTCGCCTTGTTCGTCGTAGTATGATGTCTCTTATGGTTACCTCATCGGATCATCTCACGATGTTCCGGTTGATGGTGGATCTAAGACCATTAGCAACGTTTGTGGGAATTTATGAGATGTCTCTGTGTTTTTCATCGGTCGACTCCTCACGAACTTCGAGCGGTTGCGATGATACGTAGCTAATGATCATGATAACACACATACATGTATAATGAATATCATGAACATCAACCACGTAAGATCTATATAGCTTCACTGATGTTGTTAAGAAGTGTGCGAACTTGCTTCCCACTTCAAATGGTGTATGATGATGATGCACATAGCTTAAGCTTGTAATGATCATGAAGCTCTACATGCAAAAACCCGTGTGACCTAGTGAGAAATCGTTTCTGTACTGAAATATGAATCTCCTACCCGACATACTTCACGTTACTATAGCTATAATTGTTTAATTCATCATGATGGGAAGATGATTGCAAATTGAGATTTAATTATTACATGGCTAAGAGATAGTGCGCCACAATATAATGAAAAGATGCTATGATCGTGTATGATCATGTGACTTTTAGGTTCTTACAATAAAGACAAGACCTTACGTGTATTTCCATGTAGCCAAAGTCACTAATAAATTTATTGCATGGCTAAGATATGTCCTACGCACTAAGTAGTAGTGTCTCATTATTAATATTTTTTCCAAAGTCATGACCCACTATTGGAATCTTATGTGCATGCAAGATTGATAATTGTATAATAATACACTATAAAAGCTAGACAACCTAATGCAATGGTCCACACGCTTATGGTGTTGTCAATATGTAATTATATGTCTTTATCATTTGATCCGTATATACTAAATAATGTCTTAATTAGTATATAGATCTCTTATAGGCATTAACGTGACAACACTATATTATGTATATACTAATGAAATTGCGCATTAAATCTAAGCGCAAAATATATACATCATTAACGCCATGTGGTTCTTATTTATTCTTCTGGTATAACGGCCTAACGGAAGATTGCCAATTGAATAGATAAGAAATATGAAACCACACTTATGTTTTATATTCATTGAATCAAGCCATATTAAGCTAACGAAAATTTTGGCGATTCATAAAAATGAATTTATTTAATTATAGTTTGGATTCATCTTCTGCCCAACGGTGATGTGAATTTAAATTATAATTAATGCTAAAGTTAACGGAGAAATGAATGTGCTTTTTATTATAATCGGCCCAACAGAAGGTTATAATAATATGCTATTTCTTAATGGAAATTTGTGATTATTTTCCATACTTTAGCACTTATGTTTAAAAGAGAAAATCTTATTTATATTTTTGTAAGCGGCCCAACGGAAGTTTGCATTTATATTTCTTTTCTCAATGGAAAGCTTATGTATTTACTTTCCTAATTAAAGTGTACTTCTTTAAGTGGTTGAGTTCAAAATTACGATTTGTGCTTTTCCTGATGAGCTTAATTGATTCTGTGATTACAGCCACGATTATGAGCCAAATTGCATCAATTGAAACGCTGACGGGTAGCAACTTCAAGAAATGGAAAGAACAACTTCTCCTCGTCCTTGGAATTATGGACCTTGATTATGCCTTGCAGACTGAAATGCCTAACCCACTTACAGACGATAGCACTAATAAAGAGCGGTCTGCTTATGAAAAGTGGGAAAGGTCGAACCGCTTATCACTAATGGCTATGAAACGTACCATATCTTCGGACGTACGAGGAGGCGTTCCTGATTCTGATAATGCCAAAAACTTCCTCGGCTTAATTGAGGAGCAATTTCAGAGTTCTTCCAAAGCTCTTGCTACTACACTGATCACCAAAATGGTTACTCTTAAATATAATGGCGTTGGTGGTGTTCGTGGGCACATTCTCAAAATGAATGACATGGCCAATCGGCTTAAGGTTATGGATATGGAGATCTCTGAGGGCTTTCTCGTTCATTTCATTATGACATCTCTCCCTTCTGTGTTTGGTCCATTTAAGATCAATTATAATACCCAGAAGGAGAAATGGAAAATGAGCGAACTGATCAGTATGTGTGATCAGGAAGAAGAAAGACTTACGGCTGAGGCTCCTGAACGTGCCTATTTCACTACTCAAGGTCAGGGCAAGAAACGTAAATGGCAGGGTAAAAAGAAGCAACAGGTAAAGAAAATTAATGATGTGAACAAGGCTGGTCCTTCGGGCTTAAAGTCTCGGAAATGTAAGTTTTGCCGCGAGACTAATCATGTTCAGAAGGAATGTCCAAATTCAAGGAGTGGTTGGCTAAGAAGGGTAAAATATTTAACTACGTTTGTTATGAATCTTTCCTTGCTAATGTTTCTACTGATACATGGTGGATTGATACTGGTGCTTCTATGCATATAACTTGTTCATTGCAGGGATTCCGTTCCGTGAGGAAGCTAAATAAAGGAGAACGCAACATTGTGGTTGGAAATGGAAATAATGTTCCGATTGAAGCCGTAGGAACTCTCCGATTAATTTTGGAGAGTGGTTTCATTTTGGACTTGTTTAATACTGCTTATGTACCCAGTATCACGAGAAACCTTATTTCTGTATCTCAACTTGACGCTTATGGCTTCTCGTTTAAGTTTGAGAATAAAGGTTTTACCATAATAAACTCTCACGTTGTTGGCTCCGGAAATTTGGAGGGAAACCTCTATAAATTACGTTTAAATGCTTCTTCCACTTATTTAACGGAATCCGCATATGAAATTAGTACAAGTCAAACCAGTAGCAAAAGAAAAATAGTCGATGAGAATTCTGCGATATTGTGGCATGAACGTTTGGGCCATATATCTCGAGACAGAATGGAATGTCTCATTAAAGATGGAATTCTTCATCAATTAGATTTCTCTAATTTTGACACCTGTATTAAGTGTATTAAAGGAAAATTTACACAAGAAAATAAACGTAGCGCCACCAGAAGTAATGGACTATTAGAACTGATTCACACAGATATCAGTGGTCCATATACTGCTAGAATTAATGGCCACCGATACTTCATTACGTTTATTGATGACCACTCTCGTTATGGATATATTTATCTCCTTCACGAAAAATCCGAAGCGCTCCAGGTTTTCAAGACTTATAAAGCTGAAGTCGAAAACCAACTCGATTGCAAAATCAAAGTTGTGAGATCTGATAGAGGAGGATAATATTACGGGAAATTCTCCGACTCAGGTCACAATCCTGGAGCTTTTGCCTTGTTCTTACAAGAGTGCGGCATAGTCCATCAGGTTTCCATGCCTGGGACGCCTCAGCAGAACGGTGTTGCTGAAAGGCGAAACCGTACCCTTATGGATATGGTACGGAGTATGATATGCCAAACATCTTTACCTGAATATCTTTGGGTTGAGGCACTTAAAACAGCCATGCATATACTTAATCGGGTTTCTACTAAAGCGACGCCTAAAACCCCTTATGAACTATGGGCGAATAGGAAACCGAGTATTCATTATTTGCATGTATGGGGCCGTCCTGCTGAAGCTAAAATTTTCAACCCAAACTTACGAAAGCTTGATTCAAAAACCATAAGTTGCTATTTTATCGGTTACCCAGAACGATCTAAGGGTTTTCGATTTTATTGCCCATCTAATACCACAAGAATTGTCGAAACTCGACATGCAATATTTGTAGAAAACGTCGGTACTTGTGATCATAGCATATCTCGTAAAATAACTCTTGAAGAGGAACCTAAATCATTAAATGTTCCCATTATGTCAAGAGATTTAGCAATCCCTGAATCTGTGGGAGGATCGCTAAATAATGAGAATATGCCTAATATATCAGATCACGATAATGAACCTTCTCCATCAGTTGTTCCAGAACCATCTTCACGGAGGTCTGAGCGGGTGAGAAGGCCGACTTTTCATGATGATTATGTCTACTTAGATGACTGTGATAATTCTATTGGGAATGATCCTGCGTCATTTGATGATGCTATGACGCGCGACCAAAGAACTCAATGGCTTGAAGCCATGAAAGAAGAGTTAAACTCAATGAAGTTAAATGAGGTTTGGGACCTTGTAGACTTACCCAAAGGATTCAAACCGATAGGTTGTAAATGGGTATTCAAAACCAAAATGAATCCTCAAGGTGATGTCGAAAGATACAAGGCCCCATTGGTCGCTAAAGGGTTTACGCAAAGAGAAGGTATTGATTATAATGAAACCTTCTCTCCCGTTTCTAAAAAGGATTCATTCCGCATTGTTATGGCCCTTGTAGCTCATTATGATTTAGAGTTGCATCAAATGGACGTTAAAACAGCATTCCTGAACGGTGACTTGCATGAGAATGTTTATATGATGCAACCAGAAGGTTTTCTGGTTGAGGGCAAGGAACACATGGTATGCAAGCTTAAGAAGTCCATTTATGGCCTTAAACAGTCATCTCGACAGTGGTATTTAAAATTTTTAAAGGTGATTAGTCATTTATGGCCTTAAACAGTCATCTCGACAGTGGTATTTAAAATTTTTAAAGGTGATTAGTGAATTGGTTTCAAAGAAAATTTGGTCGACCAGTGCATATTTATGAAAATCTGTGGGAGCAAATTTATCATCCTTGTACTTTACGTGGATGACATATTACTTGCCTGTAATGATTTAGGCATGTTACATGAGACTAAAGAATTTTTATCGAGTAAATTCGATATGAAAGATCTTGGTGAAGCCTCTTATGTTATTGGCATAGAAATTCACCGTGATCGAACTCGTGGCATGTTAGGCCTTTCTCAGAAAGCTTATATTGAAAAGGTCCTTAAAAGATAGAACATGCATAATTGCTCTTCCACAGTTGCACCGGTCTCTAAAGGCGAAAAATTCAGTTTATCACAGTGTCCCAGGACCCAATCGGCGCTAGCAGAAATGGATAAAATCCCTTATGCCTTTGCTGTAGGGAGCCTTATGTATGCTCAAGTCTGTACGCGCCCAGATATCGCCTATATTGTTGGCATGCTTGGACGTTACCAGATTAACCCGGGAATGAATCACTGGAAGAATGCCAAAAAGGTTATGCGATACTTACAGGGTACCAAAGATTATATGCTCGTTTATAGGAAATCAGATACTCTTGAGGTTATTGGGTACTCTGATTCCGATTATGCAGGGTGCGTTGACACCAGAAAATCAACGTCTGGATACGTATTTATGTTATCTGGTGCACCCATTTCATGGAAAAGCACAAAGCAAACGATTACAGCTTCTTCTACCATGGAAGCAGAGTTCGTTGTATGTTATGAAGCATTATGTCACGCAATCTGGGTTAGGAACTTCATCGCTGGGCTTCAAGTCGTGAACTCGATACCAAAACCACTCAAAATTTACTGCGATAACCAGGCTGCAGTATTCTTTTCTAAGAACAACAAGTCAAGTAGTGCTTCAAAGCACATTGACATTGAGTATCTTGTTGTGAAAGAAAGGATCCAAAATGAGTTAATATCCATTGAGCACATCAGTACCAGTGCTATGGTAGCTGACCCGTTGACGAAAGCTTTACCTCCCAAGGTGTTTCGCGAGCACGTATGTAACTTGGGACTTTATGCGAACTTTGATTTGGAGAGGTCATTAGTTTGAATGGATATTAATTTTGTGATCACATTATGTAATGATATGGATCTTACTTATGTTTGACGATGTGATTTATAGCTTATAAACTGTACACTAATGTTAAGCATTATTATATAAAATCACGTCAAGGACCACTTATGTTATGGGCCTAATGTCGAAGATGTCGAGTTCGTGACTTAGGAACGAATCTATTTCGTGATTGTTTTAGATTCGACCTATATCCGATTCGATGTTTAGATATATGGTCATTATTAAGGATATAATTTGTCGACATAATCCCATTATGAAAAACTAATTAATTATGTTCTTTGGCCAAGTGGGAGAATGTTGGAATGATTTTGATCCATTCCCGTTATTGTTGGCCTACAGAAATAATTAGTTGGGATATTTTGATCCTTAATAATTTATTATATATTGCCCGGTTATTAAGCCTTGATGGACGACTAATAACCATTATACTTATTGGGCCGGTCCCGTCTCTTGCTCTACAATTAATACCGGACTCCCTAGTGACTCTATATATAGGCTATCATATGAGCCTTTCAACACACACTCAACAACACACATACGCACACACACTATAGCGTATATTACAAACGTTCATAACGATCGAACGGTACGCTGTCACTATAACGTGGGAGCTCTAACAGAAGTACACGGGTATCCATCAACCTCTGTAGAGCGAAAGAGGCGAAGATCGCGTCCTGACGGCCATCAACGATGTCTGCGATCAACACAGGTATTCATTAGTATACTCATTTCGATCGTGTATTAAAGAAGATCCATTTCACGGTGGTGATCTCGCTTACGAATAACGAGATCACGTTATAATCACCGTACGCTTCCGCACACATAGCCGTAATCTTGCTTACGAAAATGAGATTACCTTAAGACTCTATGCTTAAGGATCCAACAGTTACGTTAGTAACTCGAGTATGGGCTCGAGATTACGTAACGACTATCGTGACCGTGATCCGTCAAAACTAACAAGTCTTTCTTTACGGGCCAGAGATTCTCTAACGCTTTGCCTCCATTTTGAACACACACTGCTCAACCTAGAGAGAGAACAATCAATCAGAGCTCATAGAACTGTTGAAAGCTAAGCTGTAATCAACCAAAATCGATCAATACTAAACTTACTGAGCCAAGTCTTTGAAAGAGGCGACCATAGAGAATATATGGGCCAGTAAATCGATAGGTAGCCTATCGATATCGGCTTCTTCATCTCTTCCACCTCTCATAGTACGATTTTCCTTTCGTCGATGGCTGGCTTGGCTTTGCTTTGCTAGTGATCGGAAGATTAAAAAGTTGACTTATGGATGCTTAGTTTACACGTAGAACGGGGAGCACGGAAAGGTCACAGATGGCAAATTCAGTTTCCTTCTCGAGGAAAACAAACGTTCATACGATGTTGTCATGTTTCATCATCGTGTCGGTGTGATGTTAATTTTATTTAGGAGTTATTCCTTTAGTAGTATTTTAATAATCGAATTAATTGGAGATTTTATAACGATTTGTGTGTGGCCATTGGCCAATGCCCAATACTAAACCGCAGACTTTGATCGAAGTGTCTTGTTGTGCTAAAATAATACGTTATTTTCTTTAATTTAATGGTGATATTAATCGTCGCCATTAATTCTTCCAATTAAGTATTGAGGTCAAACGTTATATCGTAGTCGGCGCACGCTTGGTCCCCATAGAAGAGAAGCTGCTGTCAAGCATTTATGTGTGACACGCAACGAGAAAAATACATAAATACATTAAAGAAAAGCCTTAATGGGCTCGATTAAACCACAATACACTCTTAGTTGGCCGAATATATATTTTCTATTTTATTAAGGGAGGGGGCTTAGAGTAACTTCTTTCCAATTGATTGGTTGTCAACTTTTTACATTTAAAAAATATTAATTAAAAATAAAGATTGGATGCTGCAATTGCAAACGACACCCAATTGATTTTTTTTTCAACACTAACTTGCCATTACTGAATCAAAAGTACAGCAGTGTTAAACAGCACACAGATGGTCGCATCTCGCCAAACGGAACAAGTCCTCACAAAGAGGAAAACAAAACCTACAAAGGGTACAACACTCCTACGCGGGGAGAAAAAGGTCCACAGGGACAAAAAAACCCGACAGAAAACAAACCCCATAATTTACGATCAAGAACTAAAGAATCTATTACATTTAAAAATATTAATTAAAATAACATTATGCACATTCGAACCATGTGCTACCATCACAAAAATATTAACTAAATTTTTGAATATTTGATTTAAATAATAATTATTTTAATTTTGTTTAGTATTTTAATGGCATAAGATGACTTTGTGGTGTCATATTTAATATAATAGTATTTCAATGTTATTTTTAATTTTATTCGGTAATGGCAAAATTGTAATTAAAAGGGAATTGCAGTTAAATGACATTAGAGGTGAACGTGGGTTTTTTTAATTAAATAAACCAAAAAAAATAAGCATTGACAAAATAAACGTAAAACAGAAAACATTAATAAAATAGGCGATTTCGTAATCCAGGATTACGAGTTACAGTAACTCGTAATCTGGAGTTACGAGATACTTTGGCCGCTGACTCGCTGACCTGACCTGGCCGTAACTCGTAACCCCGGAATACGAGTTACTTAACTCGTAACCTGGGCATACGAATTACTTGTTGACCCCACTGACCAAATCGTGGCAGCTGACTTGGCAACGTAACTCGTATCATTAGATTACGAGTTAAGTAACTCGTAATACGGGATTACGAGTTACGTTGTGGCCGACCAACCTGCATGGCCATGCAAGTTGTCGTCAATAATTCCAGTAACTCGTAATCCTGGGATACGAGTTACTCGAATTATTTCAATAATTCAATTAACTCGTAATCCTGGTATACGAGTTACGCGAATTATTGCAATAATTCTCGTAACTCGTATACCAGGAGTACGAGTTAATTAACTCGTATCCCTATCTTACGAGATAAATTTCTATATAAACCACCCACACGAACCTCATATCACCATAAACCCTTCTATATAAACTCAAACAATGGTGTCGAGTCGCGTACAAGTCATAGTATATTTCGGCGGCGAAATAATTCAATCAGCTGATTCTACCATCAAATATAGTATCAGTCCTGTTGGGTATAGACGAATTCGTCGCAACACAAGTTTTTCCGAGTTTATTTCGTTATTGTTCGAAATTACGGGTGCGGATCGCAGTCGTTGTTCGTTGATTATCCATGCAAAAAATGAATACTTTCAACATTCTCGCCACTTTCATCAGCTTTTTCAAATCTCCAACGACAACGATTTAAGATTTTTCATACATCCCGATTCGGAGAACAATTGTGTTGAGATTTTTGTTGAAATACTTGAAAATTCAAACTTCGATTTGAACGAAGAGCCTCATCGAAATTTTGAAGTTGCTTCTTCGAGTTACACATGTCCGGATTTTTCCGACATTGTATCAGTTACAGCAGGGTTCAGTAATGTTTCTCTGGAGCATCCGACCATTGGTGTTCCATTCAGTATGCCGGAATCCGTGTCAAATCCGGAGCCAGATTTCGTGCCAGAACCAGAAGAAGACCTTGATGTTAGTGATTCGGAAGCGGACGATGAGGATCCACTGTCCGAGTTACCCGATCCCAACGACGATGACGAGAACGACGACGCGCCAGATGATACCCCTCCGCCGGAAGATGCTGCTCCAGTGCTTTTTCAGCCCGTCCCATTTTTCCAAACGTACCAAATGCCACCTCCTAGTGGTGACGACTATGGTGGTTACGGGGAATTTTACGACAGAGATAATCCTATGTTTTGTCGAGGTATGATTTTTCAAACTAAGAAACATTTACAACGTGCTGTCGACGATTTTTCGATCAGGGTTGCTAGACGCAAGTATCACGTCAACGATAGCAGCAACACACGTTGGAGTGCCCAATGTAATCATACGACTGATTGCCCATGGAAACTGAGGGCAACCTTCAAGCCCAAAAAAGGTTACTGGTCTGTTACAAAATTTGAAGGACCGCACACTTGTTATATGACTGAGCTGGCGAGCACACACCGTAATATCTCTAGAAATTTTATTGCTGATTTGTTGGTTGGAACCGTGAAAATCGATCCCCAGTTCCTACCCAAGAACGTCCAACAACTCGTGAAAGATAAATATGGCTACGACATCTCGTATATACAAGCTTGGCATGGTCTGAAAAGAGCGTTGGAAAATGTTTACGGTACGTGGGAAGATTCTGTTAGCAAACTCCCAACATTTATGAAGGCGTTGCAGCATTACAATCCGGGGACGATCGTGAGGTGGCTTAATCTGGGGGAGGGGGACCTGGACACTTCGTGCTCGGGTATGTATTTTGGGCTTTTAAACCGAGCATCGATGGCTTCAAACATTGTCGAAAAGTTGTTTGTGTCGACGGTACGCATTTATACTCCAAATATAGACACAAATTACTAATTGCTACGTCGCTGGACGCCAACCAAAACGTCTTTCCCCTGGCGTTTGCCATTGTCACGGAAGAAAGTACACACTCATGGACTTGGTTCCTTACGAATTTGAACATATTTGTTCTAGAGAATCATTCGTTTGCCTTATTTCGGATCGTCACCCAGGTATTTAATCTTAGTAATATTACTCGTTATTTTCGTAAAATCAGTTACTTTTAGTGGCGTATATGGTGTGTACAGGTCTAACGGGAACAGTAGAGGCCACTGAATTCTTTCGTCCACCAAATGGAGTGCATCGCTTCTGTCTTCGTCATGTAAAGTCAAACTTCTACAAAAATTTCAAGGATCAACAATTGAAGGATCTATGTCATAGAGCCGGTACTGCGGCAACGTTGGATAAATTCGATCGCATTATGGCTCAGATTGCACAAATTAATAAACGAGCGAAGCCTAAACAGCAGCATCGCATAACCCCGTGCTGAACATTCGACCTCTTCCTCATCACTATCATCCGTTATCGGATGTTCCAACAACCAACTCGCTAACGACTTCATCGATAGCGATGACCCCCTAATTCTATCAGCAGGCGGTCTAAAACCTAGCAACCGCTCACACTCGTCTATCCACTGTGCGACCGTCCTCGAAACGATCACACCGGAGACACAACTGCCATCCACAGGCAAACCCCACAAAATACCTACGTCATGTAAAGTGACGGTCGCCTCCCCAACAAAAAATGAAACGTATGGGTCTCTTTTCTCCAACGCTCTAACCAACGCTGTAATCAAATGAGGGTCAACCCTCTGCGACATACAGCTGTAGACGCTGTACAGACCCATATCGTTCAACTTTCCTAATAAGCGACCGTGTAAGATATTCGGTGCTTCTCTCGTACCCCACACTACATTCTCTAAGGACCTAATCTTAATAGTTCTATCTAAAGCACTCGGATCTAACAACAAATCACGACTACGGTGATTTGACTGCATCGTCAACACCGAACTATCACGAGGCCCGTAACAAGAATCGAAATCCATTCTACATTTAAAAAAACCAAACAAATCAACAATCAATAAGAGCATTTGATAATGAGTAAATTATCACAAAAATTCTTATTTGGGATCGTAACGGGATACCCGAACTAATCGCGCGTAGTACGTCGGACGCGACGGGGCAACGTATCGGGGTGGCGGGGCAGTGGGGCTCGTCGGGGCAGTCGGTCAGTCGGGTAGCGGGCTCGTTGGGCAGCGGGACGGCGACGGGGTGGCGGCCGGCGGGGCAGTGGGTCGCGGCGGGCGGCGGGACGGCGTTCGGGGTGGCGGGGCAGCGTTCGGGGTGGCCGGGGCAGTGATAAATGGAATTTATATTATATTTTATACCCCGTAAAAGCGTATTATCGGTTGATATTAATATAAATTACATCGAATATTATGCTTATACGTTTATATTTAATTTTTGACAGATATTCGCAAAAAGAACTACAACCGAGAATATTCGGGCACCATTGAACCAAATATCGGTCCAACCCAATTGGGCCGAAGAATAAATATCAGCCCAAAGGTAAAAGCCCAAGTCCAAGCCAAGTGATAAATTAAAAAACAACAAAAAAAGGGAATTATGGAGGGACAAACGAAGCCTTGCAAGTCCCAATGAGCACAAAAGTTGAAACACCAAGTTGAAAAATCAACTACCTTACTGAAAATGGGGAGGGCCGATGCCATGTCTGAGGAAAAAAATACGTATCATGTTTTCTGAAAACTTTATAAAAGAAAGACCTTTGGAGCTAGAGGGAGGATAAAACACTGAGCAAAATCTTCACCATCTTGGATCGACCTCTCCATTCACATACACCATCGAACTCTCTGACCATCAACCAAGCACCCACCTCATCAACCAAACACCTCTATACCACACCATCAACACCTCTCTGCCATCAAGAACTAACACATCTGATAACCACCACTCCATTCAACACCATCACAGACCAAGCACCCATCTAAGCCACCTCACACACCAAGAACTCGACACCATCGACCATTCCACTCTCCTCACATCAAGGAAGCACCCACCTCACTAAGGGCTTAATACACCTCTCCACACTCGTACACCATTACAACGAAGCTGAAAAGACCAAAGTAGGCAGCTCTCACGGCTGTTTGTGGGACTGCAAATTCATCAAGGAGAAGTCCAAAGCTCGCAGCTCTCGGCCATCTTGGAGGCAGCTTCTAAACTTGCTTCGTTGTGCCACAACCTCTCACACGAAGGTCAAGGAGGCAGCAGTTGCAGAGACTGACGAGGGCTGATCCGAGCCGGGCGCACAGGCCTGGACTGCTGCTGGGACTGCGACGGGCTGCGGGCGTTAAGAGAACGGGTGTAGTAGGGCTGTTGTACTTTGCTGAGAGGGGACGAGTGATTGAGCTGTAAAGGTTGTGGGCACGAGGTCTGTACATCGGGAAGGCTACGGCTGCGGCTGGGCTGAGTAGTGGAGAAGCAATGAGCATGGGCAGTTGGTGTGCGAGAACTGTGAGCAAAGAGCTACGATAAAATAAACAAAGTGCACTACCCACTCGGCCACCACGTGTTCGACAAAAATCCTCAACGAAGGGAGGCCAAATATCAGGGAAGAAACTATGTCTTCAATATGTACGTATTATCTTGTTTTCATTATGAATATTAGTAGTTAATTTTATCGTGTGCTTGGGATAAGATGAACGCTGGGTAGAATTATTGTTGGACGTAAAGTACTCGTGAACATACTATATCGGCTATGTATCATTTATGATATTGTTTTTCAAATTAATATGTCTATGTGTTGGTTTGAATATCACTTTGATATGTCTATGTGTTGATGTGATTTCGTGGTAATATCGTTTTAGGGCGACAGCTAGAAAAACGATTAGGCCTTTCATAAAATGATAGGAGTTCGATTATAGGGCGACAGCAAATAATCGATCCTCGCTTAGGTAAATTAATATTTATTCTCACAACCGTCTAGGGCGACAGCAAATTCGGGCGCGAGTAGGAATTACCGCGACTTAGTCAATATATTTGTGTTAACGATAATTTACGGCCTCGTCAATTATACCTAGCGGGATTCGAAATCCCGAGCACACTTGTTTTATATAAAAGTTATATTTTAAATATTTAAGTTGCATTCAAGCTTTTGGTTTGTTAGAATATATTTTATAAATAAAAATACAACTAAAACAATATTTATTTAGGCTAAATATCAAATGATAGGTTATTACTAGTACTCAATTTATTCCTCGTGTTCGATACTCGGATATTCGCTATAGCTATTCTACAAACGATAGGTACACTGCCTATCGCGCGTCGTGCTAGTTATAACATATTCGTTTTAATTATTACTTGACGTACTTGCCCGAACCTTTATTTAATATATTAACGTACACGCACGCGATCAAGTTTTTGGCGCCGTTGCCGGGGAATAAATTGATATTAGGAACACCGTAGTTCGGTAATTTAGCCACTCTTATTTGTTAGTTTCCTTTTTATATATATTTGAGTTTTATTTATTAAAGTGAATTTAGCTAGTTATCCTTTCTTTGTTTACTTGTTTGCGTTTTATTTAAATATTCATCTCTTTGTTTTTTTTTTTTTTCCTGCTTATTTGTCTACTACTTTGCTAACTTTTGCTTCCCGTGTCTAAGTACCTTCAACAGTGAAAGACCCGAAGCCATCCATCGGGTCCCATCGTTGAAGTAGATCCAACGAGCGAAAGTTACGCAAACAACTTAGATACAATTCCGAAGGCACGGCTAGTAACTATCAGGAAGCGCTAATTAGCTACTCAGAGGACAAGTCTCAGGAGTCAGCAGAAAATTCTCGAACAGAGACGTCCGTAGACAGTCGAGAGCCAGAAGGTCGAGATGGCAGATCGTAGAGTACCCGTCCACCATGACCAAGAAGAAGAGCAATCTCTACAAGATCTACTCAAGAGCGCCACGCTAGGCGGTACCGAATCTGCGATTGTTATTCCACCGATCGAGAACAACAACTTCGAGCTGAAGCACTCTTGGCTTCAGATGATCTTTCAGACGGCTCAATTCGAGGGGAACCCTGATGATGATCCATACTTGCACCTGAAGGCCTTCCTGACGGTGACCGGCACCATCAAAATCAATGGGGTCACGGGCGACGCGATCAAACTGATGTTATTCCCATTCTCACTGAAGTTCAGAGCGAGCGACTGGCTGGATATGTTACCGCCCAGATCGATCACTACATGGGAAGAACTGCGAGCTGCATTCATCGGTCATTACTTCCCGCTGTCAAAGGTGCTAAGGTTGAAGACGGAGATCTCCCTTTTCCATCAGAAGGACTCAGAGAACCTTTACGAGGTGTGGGAGAGATACAAGTCACTGTTGAAGAAATGCCCGCAACATGGGATGTCGAAAGCCGCCATGATCAATCGATTCCACGAGGGCCTCAATGATCAGACCGTTCACATGCTAGACGGAGCCGCAGGAGGAGGGCTCGTGAAGCTTAATGCCACAGACGCTTGGAATCTAATCGACGACTACTCAAGGAACAGCTTCATGAGAGGAAATACGAGGATCAAGACTCCAGGAGTGTTTGGCGTGAGCGAAGAGACAGCCACAAATGCCAAGTTCGAGGCGCTCCAGCAACAGATCGCAGCAACCAACTCTCAACTTCAGACGATCATTAGCACACTACTACCAAAGGCCGGGCAAACACAGCCCGTGAATGCCGTGATGACCCCCACAGCCACCACGCCACCTCAGCGTAAGCCGTACATACCACAGTGCGGTATTTGCGGAGCAGCTCACGAAACCTCAGAGTGTCAAGTCGGACAGCCACTGGAGCACGTGGACTACATGGAAAACTACCAAGGGCAGCAAGGTTTCCAACCTCGAGTGCACCCCAATCTGGCTCACGGGAATCATAACCACCACGGACAAGGACCGCCTGGATTTCAGCCTAGACCGTCCGGTTTCCAAAACGGGCCGCCACGACAGTACCAGAACGCACCTGCAGGAGGATCCGATGACATGAGAGAGATGAAGGACATGATGAAGACGCTCCTCACAAATTTCAGCAACACCGCTGCGGCTCACGAGAGTCGACTAACGAAGATGGAAAAGTATATGGAAGCCAACAACGTACGTGCTCAGAGCACAGATGCATCGATTAAGAAGTTGGAGCAGCAAGTGGGCCAGTTAGCAAAGCAACTGGCAGGACGAAATCAAGGATCACTCCCGAGCTACACCGAACCAAACCCTAAGGAGTATTGCAACGCGGTAACCCTGATAAGCGAGAGAGAATTGCAAGAAGTACCCGCCAAGCAGAATTCAAAGGAGATAGCGGATTTCGAGAGCCACGACGAGCTACAAGCGGAGGAAAGCAAAGGCAACGATGTCGAGAAGGTCAAGGCTGACAAAGGAAATGCACGACCATTCGTGAAGCCGTACCAGCCTAAGATTCCATACCCAGCTCGGTTGAGGGAGGCCGAACCTGAAAAGGAGAAGGTCGAACCCGAAAAGAAGGAGACCATTCATGGAAAAGAAAAGGAGAAGGGGATTGCTCCAAGACTACCAGTCAATTCTTACACACCGAAGATTCCATATCCGGCTAGGTCAACAAGGGCGATGCCTGACGACCCATTTGGTACGTACCTAGAGGAACAACGCCCGAAGAAGGAAGTAAAGCCGGTCAATCGTGTCGAGGAAGAGAAAGTCGACAAGGAGATGGAGGTCATGACTACGCCGTCTGACAAGGCGTGTCAACCAAAGAAGTATATTGTTGACGACGAGTTCGGTAAATTTCTTTCACTTTTCAAACAACTACATATTAACTTACCGCTCGTCGAAGTCCTTGCACAGATACCTCGATGTGTGAAATACCTCAAGGACTTGCTCACGAACAAACGCAAGCTTGAAGATGTTTCTGCTAATTGTCTTCGAGGGGAGTGCTCCGCCGTCGTGGAAATGAATATCCCGAAGAAGCTAAAGGATCCAGGGAGTTTCACTATACCTTGTCTTATAGGGAATTTATATATTCATAAAGCATTTGATGATTTGGGTGCTAGTATTAATTTGATGCCTTATTCTATGTTTAAGAAGCTTGGTTTAGGTGAACCCAAACCCATTAGGATGAGTATACAATTAGCGGATAGATCTATTACGTATCCTAGGGGTATTATAGAGGATGTGTTAGTCAAGGTTAATAAGTTTATTATTCCGGTGGATTTTGTTATCCTTGATATGAAGGAAGATGAGAATGTACCTTTGATCTTAGGGAGACCATTTTTAGCCACCGGAGAGACCATGATAGATGTTAAAAACGGCACCTTGACTTTCACGATTGATGGAGAGAAAGTAACATTTTGCATGGCGGAAACTATGAATGATATCAGCAAACATGATAATAAATATTCCTATCTTGATGTTGTTGATCAAAATTCTTCTATGTCTTTCCCAAGTTTATCACATGGTATTGAGAAGAAAGACATGGGAATAATCGAGGGAAGCAAAGATGAGAGTAAGGAGATGCGTTTGATCGGCGGACCACCGCTTTTAGAGCTTGAGCGGCAGACCAACCATTTCAGCTGTGCTTTTCCTGAGGGCGATCCAAAACCACTGATGACAGTACCTTCCAACCATTTTTTCGAACCACATTGAAGACTCACTACTAGGTCTAGCTGAAAGACTTTAAAGAGCGCTTCTTGGGAGGCAACCCAGGTATTTTCGTTTATGTTTAGGCATTAGAGTATTTAAAAAAATAATAAAAAAAAAGTAAAAAAAAATAAAGATAAAAATAAAAAAAATATAATA
This sequence comes from Craterostigma plantagineum, assembly GCA_027422505.1. Lineage (NCBI taxonomy): Eukaryota > Viridiplantae > Streptophyta > Magnoliopsida > Lamiales > Linderniaceae > Craterostigma > Craterostigma plantagineum. Next base: position 12,683,739 of record JAPQWV010000012.1, on the reverse strand, counting down.
ATAATAATAAAATAAAAATAATAATAATAAATAAAATAAAAAAAGAGAATATCTAAAATATATATATATATAAAATAAATAATAATAATAAAAATAAAAACTGCGAATATTGAGGGAGGGTTTTTGCTTTCGCAACCTGATCTTATATCGCAGTATTTGCTTAGGATTCTCACAGGTTTTCGTCGTTAATCTATCAAAGTGCGAAACTCACAATGCAGAATCAAGAAACGGGATAAGAACGATAGTTTTACTTCATATAGATGGTTACATACCAGTACAACTTGTGATGACCCAATACAAAAGCACTTAAAACTGCGAATAACACAAAAGACGGAATACTAGTTTTATTTCTTAAGGGCGGTTACTCACAAGTACACCTAATGAGAACCCAAAACACAAACCCAGTAAAACTGCGAACAAACCCACAAGAAGAGCGAAGTTGAGTGATAGCATATCTAAATTACGTCGAAACCTCGCGTATTCTTCAGTCTCATTCTCACGGTCTTGCTGCTGTCCCCAATTCATAGTGGCTAGCTAACCCAGAATGTCAAAAATGAGATTGCTGAAGACGTGTGATTTATGGTAAATGGTGTTGTGGTGTTGTTCGAGCAATGTCTATTTATAGGCATGAAGGGAACAAGAACATCATTATCATACCCGACAAATCAAATAAATGATACAGACGAATTTTTGACTTGAGAATTCGGCACCGCGAGAGAAAGTAATATTTTCTTTGTCGACTATCAGATTTTTCCTCGGGCCAATCGTTCTCGAAAAACTCGTCGATTACGTGTTAATCTTAGTAAAAATATAGATATAATAATAATAAGAAAAATAAAACAGAAAAAAAGAAAATAAAAAAAAAATAATAATAATAATAAAAAAAAAACTTGGGGATTGGTGATTTTTCCGCGATGAGTATCAGTGTTGTCCCATTTTCCTTTAGGATGCCTATTACTATTAATTTTCTATGAATTGTTTTTACGCCCTATTTTCTTTAAGTCTATTTTGTGAGGTCAAATGTCACGAGGAACGCCATCTACGAATAATGCAATGCATAGTCTTATCCAAGCCAGCCAGAATCATGCAAAACGCTTCTGCAACTAAGGGAATTTAAAACCTCAAGTGTGGGGAGGGTCGTCTGCAAAGCATGCACATCGAACTATTCAGGGAAGTTCGTCTATTTATTTATTTTCCTCTTCCTTGTGTGCCAATGTTTGTTACGTTGAGGGCAACGTAAATCTTAAGTGTGAGGAGGGAAATTTCTGCGAAATTAATGATATGAACATATTTATATGCGCATGGTGTGATTTAAAAAAAAATATGGCATAATTTTTTCGAAAATCATGGTTCTTGTCTATTAAAGGATGATTTCATGTAGAAATTTTGTGAGTAATTAGGATCACATGCGTAGTCGATTTTTTTCTTGCATGATGAACTTAGCGGTACTTGAAGGATTCGTACACATAACCTTATTTTTGTGAGATTTTGAGCCTACGAGCTTTTTGCTCATTTCTTTGGTTGTGTGAAACTTGCCTAATTTACTTCTCTCTAGAACTTGCTCGTGTATTACGTGTTGAAACTGCTTAAGGTGAAAATGTGTGAAAATGAGGAATGCATTAGGAATTAGTCCATAGCCAAAGTTTCTGACCACGCCTGATCACCGTAGTTAGCCACTTTGAGCCTGAGCCTTTTATTGTCGACACCCGTTATTCATAACTGCCAACCTAAATAAGCCTCCAGAATTAAACCCCATCGGAGCGATAGTGTAAGTGAAGGATGAATGGCGGAGTCACGGTGCACAATTTAGTCAAATGTCTGATCACCGAAGTTGAGCATTGAAAAAAAAAACGAAGAGCTGAAAAAAAAAAGAGAAGAAGAAAAAAAATTGAGAAATAGCTAAGAACCTTTCCTCCGATAATCTTTCAATCTCTAGAGCACATTTTTATACTATAAGTAGAGATGTCGAAAGAAGAAAGGCTTGGTAAAAAAAAAAGAAGAAAAGAAAAAAAAACAAAAAAAAAACAAAAAAAAAGAGAAAAATTATGTTTGGCTGGAAATCAGATGGTAGACTTATTGGCGCATTCGTGACAAAGGCATGATTTCAACACGACGCTAGCTCATATCCTTTTATGCTTAGCCCTTGAATATTTTGGATATTTAGCCTGCTAATACCCGGTAAAGTCATTCCGATTCACACTTTATTACTTGGGTTAGTAGATTTACGAATCACTTGCAAGCTTATGGTAGAGATTAGATAGTGCATGAACTGAGAGATTTCACTGACATATTAAGCCTATACACTGTGTGATTTGAGTGAACTCCTGTGAGGTACGAATCAGGATTGATACTGCTAAGGAATTTGTGTAGTTAGTCGTCAGCTTCAAATGTGTTTTCCGACATTACTTGCATTATTTCATCACATGTTTCATTCTTGAAAGATAAGTTGCAGGATTTAAATTAATTTTATGCCTTATAATTTCTTTGCTTGAGGACAAGCAAACGCTTAAGTGTGGGGAGATTTGATAAATGGAATTTATATTATATTTTATACCCCGTAAAAGCGTATTATCGGTTGATATTAATATAAATTACATCGAATATTATGCTTATACGTTTATATTTAATTTTTGACAGATATTCGCAAAAAGAACTACAACCGAGAATATTCGGGCACCATTGAACCAAATATCGGTCCAACCCAATTGGGCCGAAGAATAAATATCAGCCCAAAGGTAAAAGCCCAAGTCCAAGCCAAGTGATAAATTAAAAAACAACAAAAAAGGGAATTATGGAGGGACAAACGAAGCCTTGCAAGTCCCAATGAGCACAAAAGTTGAAACACCAAGTTGAAAAATCAACTACCTTACTGAAAATGGGGAGGGCCGATGCCATGTCTGAGGAAAAAAATACGTATCATGTTTTCTGAAAACTTTATAAAAGAAAGACCTTTGGAGCTAGAGGGAGGATAAAACACTGAGCAAAATCTTCACCATCTTGGATCGACCTCTCCATTCACATACACCATCGAACTCTCTGACCATCAACCAAGCACCCACCTCATCAACCAAACACCTCTATACCACACCATCAACACCTCTCTGCCATCAAGAACTAACCCATCTGATAACCACCACTCCATTCAACACCATCACAGACCAAGCACCCATCTAAGCCACCTCACACACCAAGAACTCGACACCATCGACCATTCCACTCTCCTCACATCAAGGAAGCACCCACCTCACTAAGGGCTTAATACACCTCTCCACACTCGTACACCATTACAACGAAGCTGAAAAGACCAAAGTAGGCAGCTCTCACGGCTGTTTGTGGGACTGCAAATTCATCAAGGAGAAGTCCAAAGCTCGCAGCTCTCGGCCATCTTGGAGGCAGCTTCTAAACTTGCTTCGTTGTGCCACAACCTCTCACACGAAGGTCAAGGAGGCAGCAGTTGCAGAGACTGACGAGGGCTGATCCGAGCCGGGCGCACAGGCCTGGACTGCTGCTGGGACTGCGACGGGCTGCGGGCGTTAAGAGAACGGGCGTAGTAGGGCTGCTGTACTTTGCTGAGAGGGGACGAGTGATTGAGCTGTAAAGGTTGTGGGCACGAGGTCTGTACATCGGGAAGGCTACGGCTGCGGCTGGGCTGAGTAGTGGAGAAGCAATGAGCATGGGCAGTTGGTGTGCGAGAACTGTGAGCAAAGAGCTACGATAAAATAAACAAAGTGCACTACCCACTCGGCCACCACGTGTTCGACAAAAATCCTCAACGAAGGGAGGCCAAATATCAGGGAAGAAACTATGTCTTCAATATGTACGTATTATCTTGTTTTCATTATGAATATTAGTAGTTAATTTTATCGTGTGCTTGGGATAAGATGAACGCTGGGTAGAATTATTGTTGGACGTAAAGTACTCGTGAACATACTATATCGGCTATGTATCATTTATGATATTGTTTTTCAAATTAATATGTCTATGTGTTGGTTTGAATATCACTTTGATATGTCTATGTGTTGATGTGATTTCGTGGTAATATCGTTTTAGGGCGACAGCTAGAAAAACGATTAGGCCTTTCATAAAATGATAGGAGTTCGATTATAGGGCGACAGCAAATAATCGATCCTCGCTTAGGTAAATTAATATTTATTCTCACAACCGTCTAGGGCGACAGCAAATTCGGGCGCGAGTAGGAATTACCGCGACTTAGTCAATATATTTGTGTTAACGATAATTTACGGCCTCGTCAATTATACCTAGCGGGATTCGAAATCCCGAGCACACTTGTTTTATATAAAAGTTATATTTTAAATATTTAAGTTGCATTCAAGCTTTTGGTTTGTTAGAATATATTTTATAAATAAAAATACAACTAAAACAATATTTATTTAGGCTAAATATCAAATGATAGGTTATTACTAGTACTCAATTTATTCCTCGTGTTCGATACTCGGATATTCGCTATAGCTATTCTACAAACGATAGGTACACTGCCTATCGCGCGTCGTGCTAGTTATAACATATTCGTTTTAATTATTACTTGACGTACTTGCCCGAACCTTTATTTAATATATTAACGTACACGCACGCGATCAGGCAGCGTTCGGGTTGGGCGGGCGATGGGCAGGGCGGCGGGCGGGGCAGTGGGGCAGGCCAGGGCCGGCGGCGGCGGGGCTGTGGGTCGCGACGGGGTGGGCGGGGCAGTGGGGGAGGGCTGGCCGGCGGGGCAGTGGGGCAGGGCGGGCCGGTGGGCAGTGGGGGAGGCCGGGACGGCGGCGCTGTTGTGTCGGCGGGCGGCGGGGCAGTGGTGGCGACGGGACGCGACGGGGTGACCGGGATGGTCGCAGTCGCGGCGGCGTCGAGGCACGGGGTGACCGGCGGCGTGGAGGTCGGCGTCGGCTTCGTCGTGTGGTTCGTCGTCTTCGTCGTTTCCTCGTCGCCGTCGTCTTCTATCGTCGTCGTATCGTCTTCTTCGCGACGTAGGGTTTTAAAAAAACCAGATCTAACTCGTAATCCCAGATTACGAGTTACACTAACTCGTATTCTGAGATTACGAGTTACTCCACGTGTGCGTACGCGCCAGCTGGACCGTAACTCGTAACTCCAGATTACGAGTTAGAGTAACTCGTAATCTGGGATTACGAAGTCGCCTATTTTATTAATGTTTTCGGTTTTACGTTTATTTTGTCAATGTTTATATTTTTTTGGTTTATTTAATTAAAAAACCCGGTGAACGTGTGTATTACTTTATTCATTTAGGGGTGAACGTCTCTATTTTTTTTGTTTTTTATTACTCTTTATTTGAGAAAAAAAATAGAACGGGATTTGGGTTTCATAGAACGTGGTTTGAGTTATATTTCTTTAATTATAATCAATCTGGAAATTGACACACCAAATTTCTAATTGAAGTTTTCTATAAGGCTCTCCCACTTAATAATATAGAAAGACTCGTATAGGCTAATCATTACATTATAGTCCGCCATAGACAGCCCATATTTCGGATTGGGGTATTCGGTTCCTCTCGGGTTAAACTTAAAGCATCACTCACTAATACAGAACAGATCACAGCACCCAAAACACCAACAGAAGTACAAGATCGAAGATCAAACGATAAAAAAAGCTTCTTTTTTTTTAATTTGAATGCTGAAAAGCATGTTAGATGACACGTAAATGCAGCATGCGTTGGATCCCTTCAACCCAAATCAGCTTGTCCGTTTTGTTTCTGCACTCAAATTGAACGACTCTGTCAGCTGTTTGTATTGCAAAGTATGCCATCTGTTCTTCACTATCTGTTTCACGCCCGGGCCAAGCTGGGATGTCAGTTATTACACCAGGTAGCTGGGCACTGTAGCTGTTGGGGGATGACCACCGTCGGAGTCTAGATTCAATGTAGTTTCTGTGTTTGTAAAGAAATGTAAATTGTGTTTGTATGGAAGATCGATTTTAACGTGGTTCGGATCCTTTAAGAAATCCCACATCCACGGTGCAAACCACTAACAGATCGGCAGTAGTCCGATTATAGATCAAGAAGAAGATCGAAATCTATCTTTTGAAGAACAAGAAAACTGAAACGAAAAGAAAATGAGCTGAATCAACTTGATAGTTGTCAGGCTCAGAAAAACAGATATTTATATTTAAAAACTGGCGCCAAGTATTTCCTTCGTAAAGCCAATTGAAGTTGCCACTAGCATCCGCGATTCCATAAGTCAAAAGATAGGCGCGTTCTTCACTTATAAAAGCGTGGTTTAGTTGCACTTGAACATTTAAGCTTCAACTGGCATTTACTTAAGCTTCGACTGATTCTTATGGACTTCATCTATCAGCTCATAACTCCTCTACTCATCTTCATGCATATATTTTGATACCCCCCGCAACATGGATGGTACAGGTTGATAGCAGACATCTTGAGCAATAGTTCCCGTAAGATAGGAGCTGGTAAAGGCTTTGTGAACACATCAGCCCATTGAAGTTCTGAACGAATTGGTAAGAGCTTAATGGAACCACTTGTCACATGATGCCGAATGAAATGGCAATCAATCTCGATATGCTTTGAACGCTCATGGAACTTTGGATTCATGGCGAGCTTCAAGGCAGATTGGTTATCACAAAATATGACTGGTTTCTGCTCCACTGGAATACTTAATTCCTCCAATAAGTGTCTGATCCAAAGTATTTCTGCAAGCACAGCAGCTAGGGCCCTATACTCGGCTTCCGTAGATGAGTGTGACACTGTTGCTTGCTTCTTCGCCTTCCATGTTACCAGAGAATTTCCTATGAACGTGCAGTAACCAGAGACTATTTTCGGGTATCTTTACAGGCATCCCAGTCTGCATAATGCCTTGAGCTTGAAATTCTGTTCTGAATTCAGGAAAATTCCCTGCCCGGGAGAGCTCTTCAAGTACCTCAACAAATGGTGAGCTGCAGCTAGATGGACCGTGCGAGGCATTGACATATACTGCTGAGCTTGTGGACTGCAAATGCAATGTCAGGTCTTGTGAAAGTCAGGTAAAGGAGTCTCCCAACTAGCCGTCTATACTGAGAAGGATCTCTGAGCCGCTCACCATCAGATTCTGTGATTGTCTGGCTAGAACTCATAGGAGTGGTCAGTGGCTTTGCGCTCAAGTAGCCTGTGTCTAGCAACAGCTGTAATGTATACTGCTTTTGGGACAGATAAATGCCTTTTTTGCTTCTTGCCACTTCCAGTCCAAGGAAATATTTCAGATCACCTAGGTCCTTGATCTTGAAGCAGTTTTTCAGATACACTTTGGCCTTTTTTACAGCCTTGACAGAAGGTCCACCAAGTACAATATCATCCACATAAACTAGAAGTATAAGTAATTGATCTCCTCTGCACTTTATGAATATATTGAAGCAGCAAGTATGAATCGAGCTCAGAAGATGATTTACAGAACAGAGGGAAAAAGAACTGTTTGATTGCTGCTGTGAAATGCCGCGTTAAAGAGATGTTTAAACCAGAAACGTAGGTGTTAGTTAACTTATAAAGTTGCTACACCTGGAAAACGTTTATATCCTCTTGGGCCTTTTCTAAGTGGGCTTGCTTATAGTCGTTAGGATGCTATTAGGTATAAATAGAGTTTATCTGTTTGTTTTTCTTTTGCGCGCCTTTTTCATTTACCTTTCAAGCTCTATTCTGTAAAAGCTCCGTTGATTAATAGAAAGTATTCTTGAGTGCCGTGGATGTAGGATTTATCAGAAATCCGAACCACGTTATATGCTTGTGTTCAATCAAGATCGAACAGATTTCAATTACAACTTTGATATGGTATCAGAGCTCTTTGACAATTGAGCTGCGATTACTCCCACTGAATCAAGATCAAGATCAATTCGTTCCTTCACCTGCTGCGAATCTGTCATGGCTACTAATGTTCCAACACTAACTGCGGGTAATTTGGGACATTCTAGTATGGTCAATGATCCCTACTTTCTAGCTAATAATGATACATCGGGGCAACTTCTCATACATGAACAATTGAATGGTGATAATTATGCGACGTGGAGTAGGGCGATGATGATCGCTTTGACTGGGAGGAATAAGGAGGGTTTTGTGAATGGTGATCTCAAGCAACCACTGGCTGATCCACAGAATCCTCAATTCTCTCAAAATCAGTTGTCGACATGGAAGAGAAATAATAATGTAGTGATTTCATGGATTATTAATTCGGTGTCCAAAGAGATCTCGGCCAGCATCTTGTACAGCTCCCTCGCGAGGGAGGTTTGGATTGATCTTAAAGAGCGTTTTGGGCAAGCCAACAAGCCAAGGGTGTTTCAGCTGAAAAAGGAATTGGTAAATCTCAGTCAGGGGTCGAATTCTGTAGCTGTTTACTATACCAAGTTGAAGACACTTTGGGAAGAGTTGAGTACTTACAGACCATCTTGTGAGTGCACCTGTGGAGGGATTAAGGCTATGAAGGAGTATCTCGATGAAGAATATGTCTTTCTCATGGGATTAAATGATTCATATGCGCAGATCCGTGGCCAAATTCTGCTTATGGAACCCATGCCCTCTATCAATAGAGTCTTTTCTTTATTGATCCAAGAAGAGAAACAAAGGTCCATGGTATCTGGTCTCAAAGAAGATCAAACTAACAGCATGGCCATGTTTGCGGCCAAGACTGGGATTGAACAGACCAAGAAGGGAGTTTTTAACCAGAGGAAAGAATCTGCTAAGCCCATATGCACACATTGTGGCAAAAAGGGGCATACTGTGGATACATGCTACCAGTTGCATGGATTTCCACCTGGTTTCAAGACAGGTTTTAAGCCAAAAGGAGCCAGGATGAATCAAGTTCTGATAGACACAAGGGCAAGGGCAGATGATAGAGTCCAGCAAGCAAGTCTGGGCACTGATTCAGCAACAGAGGGTCTGGTGAATTTGCAGCTCACTCCCTTTCAACTACAGAGTCTGAGGGCACTAATCAATCAACCTGCTCTTACCACCTCATCAGAGAATACTGAATCTACACTGCCTTTTGATAAGGGGACAGGTATGGCAGGTATTTGCTTATCCTTTAACTTACCAGCTTTGGATGACAGAAATACTTGGTTAGTTGACTCAGGTGCTACTCGGCATGTGTGTGGTAACTATAGTCTTTTTGCTGAGATACATGACATTGATGAATCAAGTGTGATATTACCTAACAATGCTGTCATAAGAGTAAAGAAAGCAGGGTCAGTTAGACTAAATCAGCATATCATGTTAACAGATATCCTGTTTGTGCCTGATTTCCATTTTAATCTCATATCTGTGAGCTATCTGGCTGGTAAACAAGGCTGTAAATTCATCTTTGATGCTAATAGCTTTCTCATACAGAATCATTCACTTCAAATGATTGGCAAGGGTAGAAAAGTAGCTGGATTATATGCCATAAAAGCTGATAGAAGTTCTGTTTTTCCTCTTCAAGAAAGTTCTGTTTTTCTCAATAAAGTCTCGGCTGATTTTTGGCATAGAAGGTTGGGAAACCCCTCAGATAGGGTCTTAGATGTTTTAAGGATGTCTTTGATGCATGATAACAGACCTCATGATACCTTTTGTAAAATCTGTCCCATTGCCAAGCAAAGAAAAAATGTTTTTCCCAATGATAGAAAAGAAGTGTGCTCCAACTTTGATTTAGTTCATTGTGATGTGTGGGGGCCCTTTCACGTGCCATCTCACTTAGGACATCAATATTTTGTTACAATTGTTGATAATCACTCTCGGTTCACTTGGGTTTTCATGCTCAAACACAAGTCAGAAGTTCCATCAATTATTTCCTACTTCTTGGCTATAGTTGAAACACAATTCAAATGTAAAGTGAAGACCATTAGAACGGATAATGCTAAAGAATTTAATCTTACCAATTTGTTTAGAAGTAAGGGAATTTTGCATCATTTGTCTTGTGTGCAAACACCACAACAAAATTCCGTGGTTGAAAGAAAGCACCAACACCTTCTTAATGTGGCTCGTGCCTTGCTCTTTCAATCTGGTATTCCTATTAATTTCTGGTCTGAGTGTGTCCTCACAGCTACATATCTTATCAATAGGACTCCTTCTTTAACTCTAGCTAACAAAAGTCCTTATGAGGTCTTGTATGGAAAGAGTGTAAATTACAGTCAGCTTCGAGTCTTTGGTTGTTTATGCTACTGTTCCACTCTTTTAGCTGGTAGGAAAAAGTTTGATCCTAGAGCTAGAGAATGCATTTTCATTGGGTATCCTAATGGAGTAAAGGGATACAAATTGATGGATCTGCAGACTAGGGAAGTTCTAGTGTCTAGAGATGTAGTGTTTCAGAAACAGGAAATGCCTCTCAGAAACAGGATGAGTGATCAACCTGAGGATCCATTTTCCACACTAGTTTTGCCAAGATCTCAGGTAGAAAATGCAGGGAATGAAGGGATAGACTGGTGGCCTGAATACTCAGCTCCAAGGTCTTCAGATCAGCAATCAGGAAGAGTCTCTGCCTCTGCCCCAAATGCTCACCAACCTCCAGGAATTCAGGGAGCAGATAGGCAGACTGGTCTCTCCTCGGTACCAATACATTCAGACCAACACAACTTTGAGCAGCATCTGGGAAGCCAGGCAACAGAAGGGCAGCCTGATTCCTCCTCAGTACCAGTGCTGTCAGATCAACAAACAGCAAGGGCCTCAGACTCTCTAACACACCTACCTCAATCTGAGAGTGATGAACCACCTTTGTCCCAGCACTCCACACAAGGACAAAGCAGATCAGACAGACAGCTCAAGAAACCATCTCATTTCCAGGACTATGTCTGTCACAGTCAGACTGATAAGAACTTGCTGTACCCCATTTCACCAGGGTTATCATATACAAACTTCTCTGATAAGTTCCAGTCATTCTTATGCAATGTGTCCTTGGTCAAAGAGCCACAGACTTATGGCCAAGCAGCCCAGTCAGAGGAGTGGGTGGCTGCTATGAATGATGAGTTTAAAGCACTAATTGACAACAAAACTTGGTCTGTAGTGCCCTTACCAGTTGGGAAGAAACCCATTGGCAGCCGATGGGTATACAAGTTGAAATTTGATACAAATGGTCAGATTCAGAAATATAAAGCTAGATTGGTAGCTAAAGGGTATGATCAACGAGAGGGGGTAGATTACATCGACACCTTTGCACCGGTAGCTAAACCAAGCACCATCAAGATTATATTATCCTTGGCAGCAAAGCTCAAATGGGGTCTCTTTCAAATGGATGTGAATAATGCTTTTTTGAATGGGGATCTCAATGAAGAAGTTTATATGGAGTTACCTCAAGGTTATTACAGAAACTGTCACATAGGAAACACTGGTAAGATGGTATGCAAGCTTCATAAATCCATTTATGGATTGAAGCAAGCATCACACCAATGGAACATGAAGTTCACTTCTACTATAAAAGAGTTTGATTCCTTTCAAACTCAATCTGATCATACCTTCGTCATAAAGGGAAAAGGAGATCATTTGGTCATCCTCCTTGTCTATGTGGATGATATTATCCTCACCGGCCCATGTTTAGAAACATTACAAGCTACGAAGGACTTACTCAACACCAGTTTCAAGATGAAAGACTTGGGTGAATTGAGGTACTTTCTCGGTGTAGAAGTTGCTAGGAGCGAAAAAGGGATCTACTTGACACAAAGACAATATGTTTTGCAGCTGCTAGATGACACTGGTTACATCAATGCTAAGCCTCTCACCACACCTATTAATCCCAGTGAAAAACTCAGTGCGGATGATGGTGATCTGCTATCCGACCCTTTCAAGTACAGGAGATTGATAGGGCGCCTTCTCTACCTTACTTTCACTCGTCCAGACATCACTTTTGCAGTCCATAAGCTGAGTCAATATGTGGCTGCCCCGAGGACAGACCATCTCAAGGCTGCACATCACCTACTAAGGTACTTGAAAGGGTCTCCAGGGCAAGGGATTGTCCTCAGTTCTGTTCAGAATTATGAGCTGAGTGCATTCTCAGATGCGGACTGGGGTTCGTGTAAAGATAGCAGAAAGTCAGTAACGGGATATTGTACCTTCTTGGGAGACTCATTAGTCACTTGGAAAGCCAAAAAGCAAGCTACCGTGTCACGATCCTCCACGGAGGCCGAGTATAGAGCTCTTGCATCTGTGGTTTCTGAGGTGTTATGGATCAAAATCTGCTTGGTGAGTTGAATCTGAGCATTTCCAGATTGCCTGTAGTTTACTGTGACAATCTGTCTGCTTTGAAGATCGCCTCCAATCCTAAATTTCATGAACGCTCTAAGCACATTGAAATAGATTGCCATTTTGTCAGGCACCATGTTTCAAATGGGATGATCAAGCTGCTTCCAGTCCGAACCGAGCACCAAGTTGCTGATGTCTTCACTAAAGCAATTTCTGGACCTCAGCTGCAGCGATTTCTTGTCAAGATGGGAGTTATAAATCTATATCTTCCACCTTGTGGGGGGTATTGAAGCAGCAAGTATGAATCGAGCTCAGAAGATGATTTACACAGAACAGAGGGAAAAAGAACTGTTTGATTGCTGCTGTGAAATGCCGCGTTAAAGAGATGTTTAAACCAGAAACGTAGGTGTTAGTTAAGTTATAAAGTTGCTACACCTGGAAAACGTTTATATCCTCTTGGGCCTTTTCTAAGTGGGCTTGCTTATAGTCGTTAGGATGCTATTAGGTATAAATTGAGTTTATCTGTTTGTTTTTCTTTTGCGCGCCTTTTTCATTTACCTTTCAAGCTCTATTCTGTAAAAGCTCCGTCGATTAATAGAAAGTATTCTTGAGTGCCGTGGATGTAGGATTTATCAGAAATCCGAACCACGTTATATGCTTGTGTTCAATCAAGATCGAAACAGATTTCAATTACAACTTTGATAGAATAAGGTATGGTCTGATTGTGTTTGAGTGAATCCAAACTCTTTTACAGCATTGGTGAACTTTTGATTCCATTGGCGAGATGCTTGTTTCAAACCATAGAGTGACTCGCCTTCTTTCACATGACACGTCATACGAATCGATGGATGATCATCACGTGCCTTTCAATTATTACAACAGAATGCGGAATAAATACTACAGCTTCGTGAAGAATTATTCTTGGCATGTGTAATAATATATGATAATACATACAAGGCTTCCTAGAGGCTAATCATTACATTATAGTCCGCCATAGTGGGCTTCGTTATGTAAGAGCATTCGGATCCGGGTATTCGGTTCCTATCGGGTTAAGCTTAAAGCATCACTCACTAATACAGAATTGATCACAACACCCAAAACACCGACAGAAGTACAAGAACGAAGATCAAACGAGAAAAAAAACTTCTTTTTTTTTTTTAATTTGAATGCTGAAAAGCATGTTAGATGACACGTAAATGCAGCATGTGTTGGATCCCTTCAACCCAAATGAGCTTGTCCGTTTTGTTCCTGCACTCAAATTGAACGACTCTGTCAGCTGTTTGTATTGCAAAGTATGCCATCTGTTCTTCACTATCTGTTTCACGCCCGGGCCAAGCTGGGATGTCAGTTATTACACCAGAGACTACGCCTGCGTCAAAAAGATTGCATTTTTTTGTAACTGATATAAGGTAATAAGCGTTCATTTTCTTGTGTTTACATAAGTTGTCCTCGTACATTTCTTTTTCTTAGTGAACGTTCCTCCCATGTGCTTGCTCTTCATTTTGGCCACCACCTGTTCGACATAATGACGATATCAATCTAGTTTTGGTTTGAATTTATCTGGGAAACGATGATATTCTCAGAGTGATAGTCTCGAGGTTTGTTATGAACCTGCCAGTTTGAGTTTATGTTAAATGAGACTTGTTTCCAATGGAGATCTCCTGCATATCAAACCACAAACGGTTTTCAAGAACACATTTTTTAGTGAAACCTTTTTATTGCTAATGTCCTGTTCTTAAAGTATCACCTTTCCTCGTTCTCTTAAGAAGCTCAGCACCTTTGGAAACAAAAGATAATGCTGCCGATATATTTGAATCCTTGCTCTTCCAGATACTCTCATCGAGGACTAGGCTTGGTGCTCCTTGTTCTTTGTTCAGTCTTGCCCTTAGCGTAGCAGCTCCTCTTAAAGCTGTTGTATCGTATTAGCTGTTATGTTAGAGAATTTAATTACACTTCGGTGAGTGGCTAAACTTTGTGATAATCCGTACCAGTGGCAGCTCCAGCGGTTAAAGTCATGACATCACCATTCGTCCTTGCATTAATCGCAGAGCTCACCACGGATAATATATGATCATGATCCGCTCCCAAGTCCTCTGCAATTTCTATGCAATGCGAGGCCACTAAAGCTGCTGCTGATGCTATTGCATTGCAAGTTTTCATCACAGCAGGACATTTTTCATTTGCATTCTTGTCTGAATTTTCAGATGTTGAGGAAGAAGCTGCTAGAGAAGCCACCACAGCTGCTACGCCGGCCACAGAAACAGCTGCATGCAACTGGGCTTTATGGGCTCGGATCTCTTGTTTCTTACGGTCTTTTTGATCTTTTATCCATCGACCTGTTGTTTTTCTCTTCATGATGCTCTTGTAAAGTTGCTGTGAATATTGATGCAGAGAAGGTCAAGTGCTTGGTATTTTAAATATTATTTTTTTGAAGCTACTGATGACAAAAACAGATACCCCATTTCTGAGTAGTTGCTGCTGATTGGAGAGGAACTCTGGGTTCAAAGCTTGATGCAGTAGAAACAGTTCCTATGTTGCATGCTCGGTAAGTTTCAGTTCATACATTGCTGTGTGACATTGTAAGTACCACATGATGAAAGATGGGCTGTATATATAAGCCCCCACTCTTCTCTTACCTTGGCATCATCACTAACTCTTGGAGACAGTGGAGTACTCTCTGAATCACTTAGTTGTGCTTGATTTTTCTACAACATGTGAATCCCAGATGATAACAGCCCGTGCATGCTAATAACATCTAAATAAATACACATACATACACGCAGGAGTTTAAGTTAAAACTTACAGACTGCAAAGAGCTTCTCCCATGTTCAGCATGAGCCTTCTTGGAGCCTGATAATGGTGGTGGTGGTGCATTGGCAACTTTGACCGAGTCGTATGAGTGGCAAAGGGCCTTTGATAGTTCCATAGCAGAAAGACTCCACGATCTAGCCAAGAACTCCATTGATTCTGTTGGTGTTTCGGGCTGGGGACATATAGCAGGCAACCAACAATCTGCTGATTTTTCTTCCTCAATGTGGTCTAGCTTGTTCATACGAGATTTCTTTCCACCACAAGACACTTAACAAGAGAAGGAAGTCAATGTAAGTATTGAATGATGTCCTTTATTTTCACTAGTTGAAATGATGCAATGTGCGCATACGTTTTGGCATTTACTTACTCTTGCACTCTATGTTGTGGTTCAAGTGCACTCAGTTCTGATTATAACATGAGCTCCAAAGGGGACGTGTATTTATTGATGTATCATCGTGGAGATGTAATCATTTGCTTGAAATAGAATAAAATCTTAAACAAAAAGGAAAAGTAAAGATTCCATTTTGCGATATATTGAGAAGAACAACATGAATAAAGTGCCTCCAAGCTCAGTGTCTTTTTCTTAAGCCTTAGCGATCATTAAAAGGCTAAGGACTGTCTTTTTCTCAGCGGCCGAGTTCATTATTACTAGGCATCTTTTTATCTCCATTAACACTGTTTTCTCCAAAGAAAAATATAAAGGGACCCTTCGTCCTCCATTATCTTGTCCATTTCAAGTGTATTTGATCACTTGGATATCATTTTCTGAGCTCACCAATCAAAGCTGTATTTTTTATTGTCCAAGTGTGTTAAGGTGTTGGAGTTTAGTGGAGATCTTTTGTCCCTTTAAGATTCTCTTTTTCATAAAGTTAATACTGTTTTTCCCCGGTTTTCCAGCATCGACTTGTCACAGTAAAGGGAAAAGCTTTTATCAGTTTCAGATAATTCAAGAAAAGGTAATTTGTAAGTCTAAATTTTCACTAATCTGTATTAGACTCGGCAGCCATCTATGGCGGCTTTTACCATGAAACTGGGCTTTTAAAAAAACAACAGTGATTAGCTTTAGCTTTTCTCTGATTCGATACGTGCAGTGGAGTGTGTAATGATCATACTCTGTTTTTTAATTGAGATTTGTGTCCGGAGATTAAGTTTGGTTATTACAAAATTCTATGCAACTAACACGAGTGGCGTACTTCTCATGCTTTCATTACGTCTAATCCAGCGATAATCACAAAAAAAAAAAGGAATCAGAACATCTCTCCCAAGAACAGAGAGAGAGTTTACGGGATAAAAATTAAAAAGAATGCTACCAAATTCATTCATAATCCATGTTCTTGCTGAAACAGGGCAAGCAAAAGAAGAAGAAAAAAATGGAACAAAGCTGCAAACTCTTCACGCTAGCGGGGAAAAAGAGCCTAAGCTATTATAACTCGTCGACCAATCGCCAGGATATGAACTCAAGTCTGTTGCATGATGCCACGTCATGACCGTAGAGCCGTTCATGGCTAAGCATTCCATTTGACTTTCATCCTCCACTATCTGCTCGATGAATGCACTCGCCTGCAATGCAATAGGGTGTTGTAATACACAGTTTTTATTACATCCATTTCATGATTGATCAAAAAAAAAAGGATTGGTTCCTTACTTGCAAGTCTTCCTTGACTGCAACAATCTGCCTTATGGCTTCGAGTGTAGGTCGGTGCCATCTCTGTGTGTCCCAAATAATGCTGCTGTTGAATGCAAATCCTGACATTTCAGCATGAAACCTTCGATTTCGTTTGTCCATGTCAGCTAAGTGCCATCCTATCACTTCAGTACCATTACAAATCGGTCCCTGCAATAAGGCGTTGCCTTGGTTCTCAGCAAGCTCAGCCACAGGCCACGTCCCAAACCGACTGCACATTAATAACAGCGACATTAAGATTTCGCATGAACAAAAAAACGAGCTGAGATGAGACTTGATCAGTGAGATAGATGTAAGAATGTTGTTGTGTAGTAATACAATACCAAGTACCTTATCTGTCTCATTTGCTGAAAAAGCTCAGAGGAGAAAACCCCATCATCATCTGCAAAATAAAGAATCCCATCGAGGCGATGAGTTTCGATGTGGGAGAGAGCTATGTTCCTCATCATCGCATTCTTGTTCGTCGCCTCGGTGGACGAATTCTTCGAAGTAGCACAGACAAGATGCCTGTACATGACACCACTGCTTCTCAGCAAGTCAGCTGTTTGCGTCGACAGAGAATTCATCTCCACGACTATCCACAAAAGAGGCGGTGGAATCAATCTCAACGTATGGGCCAGACGAGTTAGGTAATTAGTCTGGAGAGGCTTAGCCCGAGTCGGTGTCACAACTATCAGAAGCTTGTCGAAAGACAACGAAGTGTTGGAATCTTCACCGAATAGGCTGTCTGAAACCGAATGGTTACTGATGATTCCTTCTTTGAGTTCGAAATTCACCAGGTGAGGCTCCGAAGCAGAACTCTCACTGGAAGAAGAAAACCCGTCGATCTTGTTTTTCTGAACCCCAAAGTCGAAGGCTTGCTGTCTGTTATTGGGTGTGAAGTTAGCAGATAAGCTCAGAGAAACGAATGGGGTGAAGCCTAGAAAAACACCAACCATGAAACATGCCAGGAAATGCAGAGTTGACCTTCTCCAAGAAGACTGTGACTTTACTTTCGATCTATCGAACGGGCGCGAAGATCGCGTTGAGAATGTGCCGAGGATGAGACTTTGGGCCTTGTACAGTGTGTAGTCTAAGAAACCAAGTGAAGAAGGCAAGGCACCACTACTATGGGTCAGATTATTCTGATTGTTCGATGAAGATCTCGATAAAGGTGATGATGCTACTTGAACAGCTTCGCCGGTTGGTAATGTTCCAGGTCTAGGCACGGGAGATAATGTTCTACGAATCGATGCCATTATACTAAATAAACAAGGTATCCAATATCACCCCCACACAGATGTTTGGCAATTTTCAACAAGTATACAAGGGCATACTCTGCCCAAGCATTTACTAGAAAATGAAACCCAATTGATCCCCAACTAATCAGCAGCAGTCCAAATACATTAGATTCCTCGCCTTTTCTTCTCCTTTTCTGTTGGCAACTAAATTCCTCAGGCCATTTATTCAAAGAAGAAAAACTTTGTTCTGCTGATGGATGGAAGTATTCTGCTCTCCAAAATTGCAGACCATATCAAGAAGAGCAACCATGAGCTAAGAATCTCAAGATATCTTCACCAATATACAATTTCAAGCTAAAAATGTGAACTTTCGTAGAACCCAATTATCAAGTGCTCAAGAAACTCAGATTCATACCTACAAAGAACATGATTTGAGCTCAAGTAACCAAAATAAGAAATCAATCACAGTGAAACTAATTACCTCACTTTATGCCGGCAAGATACGGGCCCTTCACCTGTATGAACTGAATCTATCTCAAATTGCAATGAAAAAACCAGCAATCGTCACAGCTTCATAAAGAAAATGGCTAGCGTCGAAGGGTAGGCGGAAGTGTGCTCGAAATAATGTAGTAACGTGATTAAATCTTGGGATTATATCAAGTTTGTATAGAGGAATAATGGGAAGAGGAAAAAGTTCATGATGTGTGAGCTTTCCCAGAATACAACTACACTAAGATACCAAATCACATTAGAAAACTGAGGGTGGTGCCTATATAATTGTTGACTGCAACAATGCTATTTATATATTTGACAAATAATGGTGGTTGATGAGATGAGACGACCCAAGTTGTTGCCCAATTAACTGAAAAATAAAAATATACTTCTATCTGGAAATAAATGGACAACCGTTAGCTTTTCCCGTATTCGATGAACATTCTCAATTGTTTTGCCCTAACGAGATGCAGTGCATACAACGATTGTATTATTTAAAACATGAAACGGTTGAGAATAAGTGATTTTACAAGTAATATAACGTTTATAATGTATATTTCATTGTTCCTAGTCTTTTTCTTTTTTCTTGTTTTGGTTGTAGAATTAGTGAATTTAATCCTCAACTTGATTGCGTGCACAATCATTGTTGGGCGATAAATAGCTACTACAAAACTACCCACCTGCCAACGTAGTCTTCTAAACTATGACATGCTTATGCTTGTGTTGGTGGACTGCTTATATCTGATAAGGAAAGAACACGATTTGTAAGAAAACTAAGAAATGAGTCCAATGGCCAATTTAGAGAAATATTATGCTTTGAAGCAGTTGTCCTCTCTTCATTTGTTTAGTTTTAGTTTAGATACTAATATAAATCATATCCTTATAATTAATTGATTGAATTCTTAAACATTCGTCAGATAAGAAGACTTCCTGCGGCAACAAACACTATGAAAGAATCCAACATTTTTAGAGAAGTAACAAAAAGCAGACTTTTTTATTGTTTTCTTTTTAAATTCCCTCCTTTGAAGCCTTTTCTCTTTCTGGGCTTTAAACACTACGAGACACATTCGATCATATTAAAACTTGATAACCTTGAGACTGTTTGGCTCCTCCTTCACTCCACTGATTAATGGCTAGCTAATAAGGTAAAGCTGGATAGTAAATTCGACTTTTTTTTTTTGTTTTTCTTGAAAGTGTAGTCAACTATTTCATTCAATTGTTTGTATCACCAATTGCTTATTTTTTTCTTTTTTCGTGCGCTATTTTATTTTATTTAATTTTCTAGAAAATATGTTTTTGTAGTAAAATAGGTCATTCATTTATTCGTAATCAATCGTATCAATGCTTCTCCTTTTGTTGTTTGAAATGTGGAAGCGACCCAATTTTGTAGTGATGCATACACATGGAACGCGTGCGATAGTTTTACTTCCTTTTTCTATGGACAGTTCGAAGGCAAATAGCGTAGCTAATAATGGACAATTCGTACATTTAGATTGTGTTTTTCTCGGACTTTGATTGAGATACCACGTACTATCTATCCATTCGAACAATCCTTTTCCTGAAAGGATGGATGATATGATACAGTAATAGCAATACAAGCGCCCTCTCTCTTCTCTCCATTAGATTATAGTTATTTGTCATCATCAGTATGTGTTGAAGGAATACTACTAAGGAGCCATATTAGAACAACACCAATGAGGGCACCTGATAGATGTGCTATGTGATTTACACTCTGCAATGCGTAGCCACCACCACCATTGCCTACGCTCACCGAAGCTTGAGCTGCTTCCATCACCTATACACACACACAGGCCATAAGTACCCAGCCAATATATCATATAGTCACTGAAAGAACCAGCGGTTTTTGGGAGGATTTGCGTTTGCTACATGGAGTTATCATATTCAGCGAGGCACAGCTTTATCTTGAAGACAGAAAGTAGTGAAAATGGTAGCAAGATATACCTTTTCAACAACAAACTGTCCGAGTATTAGAACTTCGAGTATCTTCCTCCAATCCCAAGACATCTGTGGGGTGGGTCGAAAAATATTAGATTGATGTAACTCAACAATTGTGAGCGAGATTAGCTTATGTCAGCCCATGTCCCCGTAAGCATGGCATGATTAAAAATCAAAAGTGAACCTATAAAGAAACAGTCCAAAGGGAAAGGAAGAATTTTCCCTAATCACCTCACCTTGACGAGTACGCTAACTGCAAACAGTCCGAAAACAGCGCCGGAAGCTCCGATCGAAACAGCGTTTCTCGGAAGAACTAACCATGAAACAAGATTTGCACCAGCACCTGTCAAGATGTAAGAAAGCCAAAGGGCAAGGTTTCCTTCTTCTTCTTCAACTAGTTTCCCTGTAGCACCCAAGAAGGTATCATATAGAACCTCTCCTTTACTAAATTCAACATGGACACTCGGGAATCATTGCAAAAAGAATGTGAAACACCTCACCGAATATATACAAGAAAAAGAGATTGCTCGATAGATGGTTCCTGCGAGCAAAATACTTAATTGCTGAAAATCCCACAGATAAGACAAACGCCTTCTATATATAAAAAAAAGAGGCCTCACCAGTTAAAATGACAAAATGTCGCAGTTATAAACTGATACCAAGCGGGTCGATTGTGATATAGATACAGTTCTTTAACCCAAGGCACCTGCCAAAAATGAGGTAATTGCACAATCATGTATGCATCGCACAGAAAATATTGAATCATGCGTAAGCTAAGAATCAGCTTTATGAAACAAAAGCAAGTGAGTTTGTTTGTAATTAGAAAGACATCATCCATTTCAAGACCTGGAACACATGATCGGCCAAATAGATGCCGAAATTGATCAGCAGAATAAAGAATATCCCATTGACACGCTTTTGTGGCTTCTGAAATTTGTCAACTGGCTTCCCAATTTCAAGCGGCGATAGAATGTCTAAGTAGAATACAAATACAATCAAAGTTCCAAACCATAAGAGGTCGTCATACAAACAGCAGCTTATTGACGAATATACATATAATATAAAATCATGACGAAATGAAAGAGGGAGATCGAAGAATCTGACCTCCAGAGGTTTCTTTCCCCTTGCAGGTCCACACTCCACGCTTAATAAGATTTGATGACGATGACATCAAGGAAACATTGCTGCCGAGTTTAGAGGGAGGCGAAAAGGCAACGGCCATGGGCAAGAAGTTGATAGGATAAGGCGAAACTCCATGGAAACTGTGAAGCTCTGAGACGAACTGTATCTGCTTCAGCTTAGACTTGACCTGAAGCTGCTGCATTGTACACGACGAATTAGACAATTTTCCGTTCTGCTCCGTCCAAAGCTTTCTAGCGAAGGTAATGCCCATATTGGACCCAAGCCCAGCCCTCATAATTACTGGACCACCACGGCCCATATTTCTATTGATATTTGTTCTAATATAAATCATTCATATACTCATCAACTAGTTGCATTTTAGCAAATTATTGGATTGTGATGTTTATAAACTAAATTCGGAAAGTCAGCTGATTGTAAGATCAGAAAAATGGGAAGTCGGCTCCATTTCATTTAATTTCGCTTGTAAGCAAGGAAGTCAACTTGATTCCTGCCACATTCTACGCGTTTATTTAATAAGCAACAATTAGTCTTTATGAAATTATTTTCGCAAAAAGAAAATCGAGCACCATTACGCCTGCCTACAGGCAATAATAAATGCATGCGTTGCGTGACCTTTAACCTTCGAGGCGTTCGAAGTCCATTAATCAATCCGTGCCGCATATTACTGTTATAATAATTTAATATAGTATACAGACGGACAGATGCAATAGTCATTTTATGTGTAATCTGGTAGTAAGTCAACATGCGCATGCATTTGCATTGCATAAACTACGTTATCATCCAAATAATTAAACAATAAGTAAACTGTTCAGTGTGTGATCGTGTGTGCCCTACTCTATTTTAGAATAACCAAACCAATGACGTGCATATATGTAGATAGAAAATCAAGTCAGCAAATAGATAGATATCACACAGCAAAACGGACGAAACCTATATGCTCGGCTCCTTATTTCGTCATCAGTCATCACAAGGCAGAAAATACGGGGAAAAAATAATAATTAGCAGAAAATTAGAATGGTACTTCCTCCTCCTCCTACTGTATCAGCAGCAGATGGAAGATCACCGTCAGAAACGAGGTCTCCGATGCCTTTGCTTAGCTATCGAAGACATTCGAGTGGCGAGATAAGGAACTTGGCGTCGATTTCCAGCAGTTTGTTGCCTGCGTTTGGCACGGTCGTGGGTGAAAACTCTGTCAGCTTGAAAAGATCTGTTATTGCACCATATGACAGAAGATATAGGTACGTACCTAGTACTTGCATATTCACCACACCAAACGGTGGTTTTCCTCAAACTTTTCGTCCAGGGAAAACTGCCTTTTAGCTGTGCTCTCTTCCACTAGTGAGGCTTTGGATTAATTATTTTCATAGCGCCCACATTCGATTCAAGAGGAAGTAATTAGCATCATCTTATTAAAACTAAAAGGAAAAAAATATTTGGCAGATCTTGACTTTTGGCACCACCTAAGAATCCACCAATAAACAAGTGTATGTAATAATTTTGTATTGGTGGGTGATTTATGAACAGATTCATGTAAAGAATTGATATTATTTCAGATGGTGGCAAACCTTTCTTGTGGTGCTGGTGGTGTACTCAGCATGGTCATCTCCGTTCGAGCTCGCGTTCACCGAGACCTCGAAATCGCTCATGCCTGTTGATTTGGTGGTCGATGCTTTCTTCGGCATTGACATCATCCTCACCTTCTTCGTGGCATACTTGGACAAGTCCACCTATTTGCTTGTTGATGATCACAAGAAAATAGCCATGCGGTGATATTTCCATCTCAACCACTGTTTAAGATACCCAAGAGAATATGTAATTTAATGAACGGTGTATCACCACGACGTGCTGCTTAGGTACATGTCGCACCTATGGTTCCCCATGGATGTTGCCTCAACTTTGCCATTCCAAACCATATACATGATCTTCACGGGGAGGAGGAACCACCGCGACGTCTTTGGTCTGCTCAACTTGCTAAGACTTTGGAGGCTCAGGCGTGTCAGCGAATTCTTCTCCAGGTAGGTTAGGTTTAACCAGTAGTGTCGTCCTGAACAATCACAAAAAAAATCAGCCGTATTCATAAGCGACTTTGATCAGGTTAGAGAAAGACACTCGCTTCAGCTACTTCTGGACAAGATACTTCAAATTGATCTGTGTAAGTATCAAATGTCCCACTTTCATTCTGCGGTAGTAACTGGGACAGCAATTTTTATTTTCAATGACGGCAGGTGACGCTGTTTGCCATACACATGGCGGGTTGCTTCTACTTCTGGCTCGCAATACACTACAAAGTGTCGGACGACACATGGATTGGGACTCAAGTGCCCAACTTTAAAGAAAGAAGCGTATGGTTGGGTTATACTTACAGCATGTACTGGGCAATAGTCACTTTGACGACGACTGGCTACGGCGACCTGCATGCTGTAAACACAGGGGAGAAGCTATTCTCCATCTTCTACATGTTCTTCAACATCGGTCTCACCGCTTACTTGATTGGAAACATGACCACGCTCGTTGTTCACAGTTCTGCTCGAACATTTGCCATGGTAAGTAAGAAACAAAATAATGAAAAAACAAAAACAGTCGCCTAAAAAATTATTTAATTATCTGTCGGCATTGTGGATGAAGAGAGATGCAATCCACGAGATCCTGAGATATGCAAGCAAGAATAGACTTCCAGAAAACTTGAAGGAGCAAATGCTAGCACATGTGACTCTCAAGTTTAAGACAGCAGAGCTTCAGCAAGAAGAAGTACTTGAAGACGTACCGAAGGCAATCAGATCTAGCATTGCACAGTATCTCTTTCGTTCCATAGTAGAAAACAGCTACCTTTTAAAAGGAGTCTCCCAAGACTTTATTGTCCAGCTGGTATAGTCATTTTTCTTTTCCAATTTGAATCATATCTTAGGACCGCCGTGGCAGACTGTTGCTTCTTGCAGGTTCCGGAGATGAAGGCAGAGTATTATCCACCGAAAGTAGATATTATCATACAAAACGAGATATCAACAGATTTCTACATAATAGTGTCAGGAGCAGTGGTACAAAACGATGCAATTGCTTCAAAATCAATTATTATGCGTACAAGCAAATTTTCACGTTTTCTAAACTTGCAGGACGTCCTAACAAGCCAAAATGGAATAGAGAAGGTACGTCTTATTTTTGCGAAATTTTTAACATATAACTGAGAAAAGATTAAGTAGCTGTCTGAGGAGCCATCTTGTTCCAGATACACTATGCACCTTGGTTTAATCATCTTCCTGCAAGATTAATAAGTGTCATGCAAAACACCTTTAAGTGCTTTAGTAATGCGCACAATAGCATAAATCACTATGCACGTAAAACACAAAGGAAGATAACTAGTCTCTCATTAGAATTCAAGACACACATAAAGCTCTCGATTTTCTAGGATTCCACTGGAAATACATATATCCAGAACGGAATCAGTAGGATAGGAGTTGCCTAAACCTAAGCTTATGCTGATCAGATTTGTAGCAAAATAAATGCTGATGGGGTGTATTTTTCCAGTTCTTGACCAAATTAGGGTCTCCAGAAATGTTTGGAGAAATTGGGGTCATCTTCAATGTTCCCCAGCCTTTCACGGTGAGGACAAAGAGACTTTCTCAGGTCATCAGGATTAGTCACAACCATTTCAAACAATTGGTGGAGCCACTTACTGAAGATGGAAAGATAATCATGTCGAATTTTCTTCAGGTCAGAATCATATAGCACTAGTGCCAGCCCCCTTCATTGTTTCATTAACACTAATGATTAGAGCTATGTATATCTCAGCATTTGCAAGGCTTAAAGAAAGAGGAGCTAGATGAGATGCCGGTTGTAGCCGAGTTACTAGGAGAATCAAATGTTCAGGTACTTCCCTTTTTTTTTTTCCTTTCCCACTAACAGACGTCTAGGTTACAAAGGGAAACTCTTGACTCTGTAGTTGACTTAAAAACACTTACGATGGATAGTTGTCAAACAGGTGGATCGACCTATACAGGAAGGCCAGGATGAAGATGAGACACGACGCCAAGGACAAAACAGTGAGCACCATCACCACCCTACATAAACTAGTTTCATCATTGGATTAATATTCTAAATGCAAGCTGCTGTCGGTTTATGCAGGGCATCCAATTGTTTCCACCACAAATATGGCTCCCATAAGAGTGGTGCTCCACGGACATCATCCAGATCTCAAACAAACAGAACAAAATGAGGGAAAACTTGCCCATCTTCCTGATTCTATGGACGAACTTCTCTCCTTAGCAGGTAAGGAATTTCTTTTATCATGATAAAAATGAAGGAACATGTACGGTTGATATCGATCCTAAAAATGTAAAGCAACTTAAATTTTTAGTCACCAACGGTACCAGAACATATAGGATAGTGCATACGAGCAAAATATGAGTTATACACTCTCTGCTTGGTGAATACAGAAAAAAAGCTAAGGAAAAGAGGGACCACTGTTCTCATGGCCGATGGTTCTGAAGTAGAAGACATACGTGTTTTAAGAGATAATGATCACCTATACATCGTTTAAGGATATTGATGCATAGGGTATGCCTATTGGGGAAGTTTGATAACTGACACAGTTTACTAAATACATGCATAGAAGAAAAGGGGATGCTTGCAGCTTAGTATGAAAAAAAAATGTGTTGTAATTTCAGGTTTAGTGAAAAATGCATACCTTAGACATTTGGCTGGTGTGGGAACTATTAAGCATATCAAGAACTGCAAAAGTGGCTTTATGGAAATGATCTCTCTCTTCTTCTAAAGTGATTTTTCTCATAAGTGCAGTGTCTTTTGACTTCTCCATGTCTTCTATTATACCAGAACAGTTCTGGTCAATTTCACTACATGAGAAAATAAGTTAAATTATAATGTAATAGTTGACAACAAAATTCATGCTTGTTTCAGATGGTTGTAAGAAAAAAATATAACCATGTAAAAAAAATCCAAGTCCCAGTTATGAATTATGATGGTGAGAATACGATAAAGATTCTTCAAATTTGATAGTCATTGATGAAATATAATAGGCATGCATGGATAAATGAGAGTTCATGTCAAGGGGTTCTATAGGAACGGACTTCATGAAATTTATATCTTCGTTGAAAATTATAGCCTTTACACTCACCTTACGACCTTCAGCATGTTTTCCATTGCTGCTTGTACGTTCTGGGAAAGATCTGCATTATCATTTGACAAGGTATTACCATAATTAACTTGAAAACATTCAATGAGGATAAAAATCATATAAAAAACTGTAGCTGCCAGTTTGTAACAAAATCACAGAGCGAAGGACATAAAAAATGCTGAACTGCAATTTTTGGATGAAGATGTCAGAACATATTCTACCTAATAGACGGACTTTCAACAACGAGTCCGCTAATCCAGAGTTCAGAAACCTGTATTACTATTAGTGCCACAAACTCACAGTACAATGAGTCTAGACCACGTGCAAGAGTTACTAATGGAATTTATTTATAGGATATTCTAATCCAACAGGAATTTCAATCCACGAGATTGAGGTCATCATTCTCAACAACCGATGCTTGAGATTACAGACAAAATCGAACAACTAGAAAGCTTCAGATACTTTCGTCCCTCTGGAAATCGTCATTGTTGACTTCAAAATGCATAGGAAAATGGTTTACACACATTCAGAAAAGAAAACATCTAAAAACCTCGGAAGCCAGACTACGTGCGAACTCTTCTAAATTAAGAAAACATGAAGCACAAAAAAAATGCGCCAAACATAACGGAGAACAGAACTAGATCAACACGATACTTTTCTGGCTCTACTGATTGCTATAAGCATCACTAAAATCCTGCTAAACATCCTTACCGACTAACTGAAATACAGAAAATATCTATGTTCGCGTGAGCGTGTAGATCGTTACCGCAAATGACAGCGGCGAGCTGAGACTCGGCGGCAGACGGTGGTGATGACGTCATTTTTCTTCGGAGGTGAAGTTGTATCGGAACGGAAGAGGTGGGACTCTGAAATTTAGCGCGCTACTTTTTTGTGGTAATCTAACCCTTTTATAATGTTGATTGGCGTCCACGTTAGCGGCCCGCGACTTAAATGGACCAACTCTGATATTGGACCTAAATTAGCCGAAGAATAATATCGAGTCCGAATATGCCCAATAAGGATTTTTATTTTGAGATCAAAATTTTAAAATAAATTCAATAATAATAAAATGTTATTTTATTCCCGCCAAGAAGACTATGTTTGGTTTGGATGAGAACAACTACGACTACGAGTGAGTAGGGGTGGGCATCGGATCGGGTAATCGGGTATCGGGTAGTTCGGGTTCGGGTAGTTCGGGTTCGGATTAAGATTTTCACTACCCGAACCCGACCCGATTTACGGCGGGTACTCGCTTGTCGGGTATATATCGGGTTCGGGTACCCGACATCGGGTAGTCGGGTACCCGATTTTTTAATTGGGATGACTAAAAATATTATAATTCAATAATATTAAAATATCAATGTTATATATTAATATCGCTTACAATATTTGGATATTTTGTTTTCAATAAATGTAATATATACATATTTTATATGTTTATTTATAAAATTTTGAGAAATATTTTAAATTTTTATGATGATCTATGCATTTATATAAAATATCAGTTGTTAATTATACACTTAAAATAAGAAATTAGTCGAAATATTATTTAAACTTTAACATCACTCAAGTTATATATTGATATCTAAATATGTAATTATATATATTTTTAATGTATGTACAAAATTAATAATTTTTTTTAAGAAAAAAATTGTCGGGTACCCGATCGGGTTATTCGGGTAATAAATTACTACCCGATACCCGACCCGATTAATAAATTCGGGTATCGGGTAACCCGATACCCGACAAATAACCCGAATTACCCGACCCGAACTACCCGAACCCGATCGGGTTCGGATAAAACCCGAATACCCGAACCCGAACGCCCACCCCTACGAGTGAGTATACCAGCAAATTCAAATTTTGATCGAAGGACATGGCTAGGCTAGCTCGACCCTCTGATGGTGTGCCTGCCCAAATCTTTAAATTAGACCAATATCATACTCTAACCTTTACCTCTACCCCTTACATTAACATGTAAATTGAGAAGTCATATCGGTGATGATAATTAGTTCTTTTTTGATGTATATTGTGTTAGGAATATTTTACTGTGTTCAATTAAATCAGGTTATCTTAATCTTGTAGTTTTATTCTGCCCTATGACTTAATTGTAAATATACCTAACTTGTGGGTATATTAGTTAACTTGGGCCCAATAGCCCATTAGGGCTTATGTGTATATATACCCTAAACGATACATCGTTTAGGGTTGCTGATTCATTATTGGAGTTGACGATTTTGCTGAAGATTACGTGCGTATCATCGTTCCAACTCTACAATCCGTCTTGTGGTATTACTATTCAATCGCTTCCGTATTTCATCGTATAAGGTAATACTAATCTTATGAATCAGATCAAGGTTGGATAAATCGGCCTAACAAGTGGTATCAGAGCCGAAATCGTGGATCAAATTCATCAGATTTATCTCGGCTTGATTTTCAAAATTTTCGCTTTTTATTCAAAGATTATCAATTCCTTCTCGTCCAAATTCCCATATTTTTTCTCGGCTTCAGAAGAACGCATAGGTGTATATCTGCATTCCCGTAATTCTTGATCGAAATTGCCAGTTTTCCTTTTCCAGCGAAGATTCAATTTTCACGACGAACAGGAAATATTTTTGAAGAAGAGATAAATCTCGAGGTCTTCCATTTTTATCGCTCGACATCTGCTACGAAGAATAGATATCTCGAGATCTTCTATTTTAGATCGCTCGACATTTGCTTTTTTCGCATCTCGACATTTAATTTTTTAAGCATCTCGACATTTTTTAAGCATCTCGACATTTCAAACTTCTCGACATTTAAAAGTCAAATATCGAAATCTTCTTCCTATCATTGCCGACATTCTCTTCGAAATACCCTTCAATTTCTAAGTCCTCGAATTTTTTATTTTAATGCTCTCGAGATCCTATTATTGACTTCGAGAAACATATCCGATCTCAACATATGACACGTTCACAAATCAAACTTAGTGCTTTAGTTATTTTAATGCTTTCATTATTTTAATCCTTGGGCTCTCGTTATTTTGATGACACGTTCTCAAGATATGACACGTTCACAAATCCATCTCTAATTCCTTTTAATTCCTATTGTGCAATTCACGAAATCCATCTCGAACTTCAAATCCATCTCGAGTTTCTATTTTGCTTTGTCGACATACTTCTAGACGTATCTCTCGAGTTTCATTATTTTTATCGAAATCAGTTCAAAATCCTGTGTTCCTCGACATACTGATCGTGCTTAAATTTCAACTTTGCATTTCTCGATATCAGTCTCGAAAATCTGTATTAATCTCAATTTTACACTTCTCGACAACCCCCATCGAAATCCAACTTAAGTTCAATTCCGCAATTCTTCAACACTCATTTCGAAATAGCTTCAATTCTTAATTGCTCGAAGACTCCCAAGAATCAGATTTTTAACTTAAGGATCTCGATATCACTTACTCGAAATCTGCAAGTTCAATTCCACCTCAAAGCTTTCGCAATTTACCTCAAGGAATTTAATTTGGCTATTCACGGGTGCTCTTAAAAACACCTTCAGTTGCTGTTCGAATTTCTAGTAATCATATTAATTCTTTCAATTGTCGAAATCCTTGTCCGATTCTTCAAAATCTTATATTCATTTCCAAATCATATCCTTATCTTCTCGAGTCTTCATCTATTCCTATTCTCGTCATATATATTTTTCTAATTATCATATGCATATATTTATCCAAATTATTAATATTATTAAATTCTGTGATTATATTATCTTTCATCTATTTTTCTAACTATGTTTGAATCATCTGAGATTTAGCTGATCAACACGATTAAGATCCATATCCAACCAAAATAATTCTAGAACTGAACTTCCAATATTCACTTTCAATATGTCATATATGTCGTATCAGTGGGAACAAAAAGTGAACAATCAAGCTAAAGATATTGAGGAATTAAAAGCTCGCTTAGAGAATAATCATAAATGTCTCCTTGTCAGCTTAAGTGAAAAAGCGCATCTCAATTGCAAGCTTGAAGCAACGCAAATGAGAGTCGATGATCGTGATAAAGAAATAAAAAGAATGAAAGCGAAAATTAGTGAGTTAACTACTACTTTGAAAAGGAGCGAAGACGAGAGACTCACTAAGACTTGTCAATATAACGTCATGTATAGCGAGCGTAGCGAGTTATACGTTAAAATTAGGAGTTTAGAGGACATTCTAACAAAAAGAGGGCAAGCGAATCAAAATTCCTCTAAGAACCTAGCGCCAAACGGGGAAAGTAATTTACATTCGAACAAACCTGCTTCTTGTTGGGAAATTCCAGAGATTGCTAATAAAATTTCCAAATTAAACGCAACTTTGGAATCAGAAAGAGTAGGTTTTCAAGCAGAAAAACAAAAACAGTCGGGTGTCGTACTCATGGCAGAACAGGAACCATGGCTCAAGGATACCTCTGAGAGTGAGGAAGAAAATCTGGCACTCATGGAAAATGTCGAAGCTGACACTGAAGATGAGGCGCACAACACTGCAGCCACTCCCACAACTGACTCATCTTCAGAAACTGAGGTACACGATTCTTACTCTGATCTACATTTAGAGATTTCAATTCTTCAAGATAGACTAACATCTATGTCTAGTGAAAACCAATCATTAAGAAAACTAGAAACTAGGTTAGCGAACAATGAAAAGGCCTTGCAGAACCGAACTAGTAGAAAAGGCTAAGTTAAACTCGTTTCTAGAACAAGCTCAGGATACATCTCTCAGACATGAGACTAGGATAAGAGATCTAGAATAAAAACTTTCCGAAAAGGAAAATGATTACAAGAAGAGTGAGCAAGAGCGTAATTCCATATCCCAAAAATATGAATTCTTATCCAAGGAACGAAATCGTCTATATTCCAAAATAAAGAAACTTGATGATCTCCTAACAAAAAGAGGACAAACAGATAGAACGATTTTTCTAAACAAGCCTATAGACATAGAATTTTATGATCCCCGTGAAGGATTAGGCTTTGTTCCAGGTTCCGTACAAACAGTCAAGAAACCCCTCCCTCTTTATGATATTAGCTTCCTAGGCTTAAATATACCTAGTCTACTCCCTTTCACTAGTTCATCTACACTTGACATCCTAGAAAAGAAAAAGAGAAATAGAGAGGACAGGGTAGAAATCCCATTTGACTACGAAGAACTGAATAAACGTGACAGAACCACGGACACATCCTTGTCTGAAGACGACTACTTACCTCTATATCCACCCTCTTCAGAAGACGTAAGTGGCCAAAATTCAAATCCCCCTACCACATATATCCCAGCATCTCTCAAGGAAATCTGTGATTTGCGCTCGACTCTCGAGTCCGAAAAGATTGCCTTCCAAGTGGAAAAAGACGTACTTCTGACAATCATCTCCTCACTCGAAAAACAAGTCAACAACCCCATAGGTTTATCCCCACCATTGCATTCAGCTAAGTCTAAGACAGAAGCGTCACTCCACAAGGAAATTAAAGGGAAAGAAAAAGCCAAAAGACATGATCTGCTATTTGAAAACTACGCGTCTCCTTCAAATCATTACTATTCCTACGATGATGCATTTGCCCTAAATTCTCGTTTCAGATTAGCAAATGCTAGCACAATCAAGAATGATGCACGCTTCTTTGCTAAGTCAGGCTCGCAAACTCAACTAGACAAGATACAAACAAAAGGAACGACTGACTTTCTAGCTGAAATCTCGCGTCTCCAGAACATCAATAAATTACAAGCAAAGGAACACCAAAATCAAATTGAAATCTTCAAGTTCGAAAAAGAGAAACTCATAAATGAAATTTTCCTCCTAAGAAATCTCAACGATCATTCATCTGAAGTTGGTTCTTCTTCGACTTATGATTTAACTCCTAATAAAGTGTCAAATTTAGCTACAGGCAAGAAACTAACCAAGAAGACGAAGACGACGGACTGGGCCAGGAAATCAAAATCTAAACCCTCTCCTACCAAGGCTTTCTACTCTACAAACTATGCTTCTGATGAACATAACTTCATTTCATCGAAGACTATTAAGCATTGTGATGTTTCCCGTTTTAATAAATCTAATATTTATAAGATGCATCATTCTTCTACTCGACAGCCATCATCTCATGCAAGCCACGTCTCTAACACTCTCGTATTCAATCGATTGATGCATAAGAACTCAACAGGGTATAATCCTAATGTTAAGCAAATTTGGGTGCCCAAGCAAAAACATCACTCCACATCCCCTCAACACCCAAAACAAGGATTGAAGCTATGGATTCCTAAATCACAAATTAAATTGAATAGGACTTTAAAGGATGACTTAGGATCAATATCTGAACCTAATGTGCTTAACTTGTTTTCTGCTAACAAGGGAGGACCCATCCAAAAATGGGTACCGAAGTCCCGATAATGTTTTGCAGAGATCCCAGCATGAGTAGGTACGAAGAGAACTGCTCCACACTCATGACTGGTATGCGACGAGGGCAGCCAAACATCCCAGCGTGTATGGTATCTTGGGTTGCTCCACATACACGGATGGTTAGCGATGCGAGCAACCAAACGTAGGTAAATTCTATATATGCATTCCATAGTTAAACTTCTGGCATGCATATTGAAACAAAAAGACTATATACCTACTTTGAAACTAAATGGTACATTATAGTTATGCATGTTTTAGAAAGACTTTAAATTCCAAATTTTCACATGCATACATGAGCTGAAATGCATTCATACCATGTTGTAGGTACATTCTCATTATGCATGCATCTTAAAGAATTTTCGAGCTTAAATTTTTCTGTATGCATATGACCTGACGCACAAAATACCTATTTCAGCTTAGAGCGATAAAAAGCAAAACGTACATTCTAATGCATTTTAAAGAACAATAATTCTTTAGTTGCATCTGCTTTGAAAACAAATTAATACGTTCACGCTTATTTAATTGGGAGAGAATTTACATGTTTAAATGTGCATGCATTGAGGGGGAGCTACTCCTTTTTAAATAGAAGCAACTCTTATATTAGTCTTAATGGGAGCAATAATTAAATTTTGAGGGGGAGCGAACTCTAATTTGTGAACTTAGGGAAAGAGAATTTCGAACGATAATTTTAATCCGAATATGCATCTTTTGAGGGGGAGTAATTCAGTTTTAAGAAGCATGATTTGACGGGGAGGATTTAAAATATATATATATATATATATCTATTTATAATATATAAATAATATAATATATAGTTACTATTACATTATTAATAAGATAATACATATATATGTAAAAAAAAAAGAAAGGCCATAAAAAAAAAGAAAAAGAAAGGCCTCATAC
Organism: Craterostigma plantagineum; assembly: GCA_027422505.1. Lineage (NCBI taxonomy): Eukaryota > Viridiplantae > Streptophyta > Magnoliopsida > Lamiales > Linderniaceae > Craterostigma > Craterostigma plantagineum. The sequence goes on along the minus strand of JAPQWV010000012.1, from coordinate 12,649,847 downwards.
TCTCCTAATCTTGCTTCAAAAGAATTCCTCGTCTTCCAAAGATAAACTTCAAGGACGAATCTCAAGCCTACAACAGTCAACTCTCTTCAAAAGGCGATGGTGGCTACTAGTGCTAACTCGGCAATGACCTCAACAGACCTGCTCCGAATCGCTGACCAAAATCAAGCAGCACGCATCACTTCGTATCGGATGTATGGATTTCAAGTTCCATGGTTCAGTCAGACCAAACTGAACCTAACCCCGGAACATAGTCTAGTGTTAGTGACGATTTCAAGTTCACAAAAGCCACGTTGGCAATTCTTGACAAGATCGAAGAGCGGAAGATACAAAACTCCCTTACCTCACAAATTACTCGGACCAACCCCCATAGGTACAGGTGCTAATTTTATTAGCTCCCGGGTAGAAGTCGCCGCATTAGGTCCAAAGGCGCATGCACAACCGACCCTTACCCACTCATCGATCTCCCAACAGACCGATGTTTCACTAAATCACGGGGAGCCGCATAATCTATCACTGCTTCACTTGGAAGCAGGAGATATTGAACTAAGTGGTAGTCAGCCCCACACCACTGATTTTTCTTGAACACATCGAGTCTAGTGCGTCCTCACCATCCACATGTTTTATATCTTTTTAGGACACATACATTTTTTTTCTCATCTCGACTTTGTGACCAGATCTGAACTTTCGTAGACATGTCATTCTAAGACATGCTCCGATGATCGGAAGGAAGTCCTGCGGTTGCAATATCAAAACAACAACGGTTTCAGGCCATCGCCTATGAGCTATGCTCCTAGACTGATGTTAACGGGACGTCTATGTGACCCCGGTTCATAAAGCCATGTTCTCACAGGCCACGTCTCAGAGTTTAACTCTGTAGTCGTGTCGACGGACTGCCTTTGTGGCTCCGTCAGGTTATTACCCAACCTGAGCACCCACCATTTCCGCCGCACGTACCACTCTGAAGACGGGCTCTCATGCAATTGATGGAAAAATCTGGAGGAGCCCAAGCACATTTTTTGGAAAACGCAACTCCATCATCTTGTCCCGACGACGCGATCTTTTTCCCAAAGACGATGCCCCATTTTGGCCCATCGCATGACGATCTCCCTAGCTCGATCTTCATGAGGGGGAGTACTAGAGCAAAATGGGAGCAGCACCACGACGAAAGTGCAATACAGATCAGAAAATGCCAAATCTCAAGCGTCGTCAAAGAATCAAGCGAAGACCACAGAGTCCAACGATTGAAGTTGTCACCTCATGTACGACCCTCCGATGTTAAAGAAACACCCCAATCACAACACAAGGTTGAACAAACGTAGGGGGAGCTAAGCTACAATTGAACGGAGAGATCGGACTCAAATGACAAGATACGGCAAACAACTTCAGCATGGACTTCAAGATCAAAGCTGCCGACTCGTGTGCAGCTCTTCGAGTTTAAAGGAAACTCCCAATCCTAACACAAGGTTGAACAAATGTAGGGGGAGTCGCGACTATCGAAGGGAGAGCTGGAACACAAGAGAGAAGATCAGAACACATGAGCTTGGTCTCCTAAAGAAGAGGTCACAAGACAAGAAAATTGAGGTGAAGATTGAAAAAGAACACGCTCGCAGACGCTTTCGCCATATACTCAGATACGTGTTCTTTGAGGACTCAGTACGATCACAAGACGAAGATAACCAGCGCTGAATTGCAAATTGAACACAAAGGGGGAGATTGTTAGGAATATTTTATTGTGTTCAATTAAATCAGGTTATCTTAATCTTATAGTTTTATTCTGCCCTAGGACTTAATTGTAAATATACCTAACTTGTGGGTATATTAGTTAACTTGGGCCCAATAGCCCATTAGGACTTATGTGTATATATACCCTAAACGATACATCGTTTAGGGTTGCTGATTCATTATTGGAGTTGACGACTTTGCTGAAGATTACGTGCGTATCATCGTTCCAACTCTATAATCCGTCTTGTGGTATTACTATTCAATCGCTTCCGTATTTCATCGTATAAGGTAATACTAATCTTATGAATCAGATCAAGGTTGGATAAATCGGCCTAACATATTGAGATATACATGTCGTATTCCAAAGCTTTTTTTCCTCTGTCCACTTAACTTATATATATCAGTGTTATCAATAGGTGGGATAATTGCTATTTTAGTCCCTCTGTTATTACCCAAAATCACTTTTCGTCCCCGAAAATACACCACATCGGTAATGGTTCCTCAGTTATTTTCCGTTAATCAGTGTTAGTCCATTCCGTCTTCTTTGACCCGATTGACTGTTAAAATTAACGGGATCGACCGTTAGTCCCAAATTGACCCCAAAAACCCTAAATTACACCCAAAAATTAAACAAAGAACCCCAAATTACATTCAAAAATTAAAATCACCTCCTACAAAAACCCTAAATTACAAAAATCAGATGGGATCGACGATGAAGCCGACTATTCGACGACGAAAGAGTGGCCGACTATATTCAGCGCCGGCCACGCCCATGTCGAGCCGACCCACAACGCCGTTGCACCATCGGAATGCCGCCGGTCAGCACTATCGGTCGGAAGTGGACGACAGCCGCCAAATACTCCGAGGAAGTCGACGACGCCGTCGATCACTGGGACGAGCAGTCGCCGTCGACGTTGTCTGGATTTCGTGGCCGACATCACAGCGGCGCTGAGTCGTCGTCTCGTCCACCACCACCACCATCAGGTACTAAGAGGAGGTCGATCACTGGGACAAGAGCCGACGTCGCCGTTGTCTGGGTTTCGTGGGCGACACCACGGCGGCTGTGACGTCATCTCGTCCCACCACCACCACCATCAGGTTGAGTTGAGCTACGTCGAACACGACGACGACGATGAAGGGTATTCGCCAGGAGATGAGTCGGCAGAGTGATGAAGTCGTTATTGATGTGCCCAAATGGGATTTATGTTGCTATTGGGTGTAATTTAGGGTTTCTTGTTTAATTTTTGGGTGTAATTTAGGGTTTTGGGGGTCAATTTCGGACTAACGGTCGATCCCGTTAATTTTAACAGTCAATCAGGTCAAAGAAGACGGAATGGACTAACACTGATTAACGGAAAATAACTGAAGGACCATTACCAATGTGGTGTATTTCCGAGGACGAAAAGTGATTTTGGGTTATAACATAGGGACTAAAATAGCAATTATCCCTCAATAGGTATATTACGACATGTATATCTTCTTCAAGGAGAATACCTTATGAGAAGCTTGTGTAGCTTAACGAATCTCCTGTCAACGGTCAAGGAACCAACATGGCGTTAAGTTCGAGAAAAAAATATAGGTTGGTTGGAAGCCAAAGCAAGCATATGTTCTAATTCTCAAATATCTGATCTTGAATATTTTAGGCGGACCAAAGCCGAAGAACCAATTAGACTGGAAATTCAAATTTGAATTTGGCAAAATTACAAATGGAGTTGCTAATATAAAGTTAGCTGAATACATGTAAATCACTTCCACAATTTGATCGTCTTATCATGGCTCGCAGAAGCCAACAAGCCAGCAGCTGAAGACACAGCTAAAGAAGCTATCAATCCTTCGTGCGCAGCTAATGTCATGCTCTTCTTCTCGCCCATATTCCACAGTTCAAGAGACTGCAGGAAACATATCATTAAACAAATGAAAAAGATTAATATAAAGGGAAGTAGGAAAGAAAGGTTCTTCGCTTTTACCTGGTAGCAACCAATAACAAGCAACTGAGAATACATAGGATGGAAAGCGCAGGAATGGAATTTCTTTCCGTTACAGCTAAGCTCGTGCAGACACTCTCCTTCATTGCCAGATCTCAGCGTCCAAACTCTCACTGAATCCTCGCTAACAGACACCAGAACCTCGCCAGACGAATCCCAACAGACCGATTGAATAGGTTTAGTGTGTCCCTTTCGATTAGTTATAACAGTTGATAAGCAGCAGCAATGTGTTGGTATTAATTACATCTATGGAGCTACGCCTTAAGCGTACCTTCAGCAAGTGTCTACAAGCTTGTGTTTCTGCATCGAGTATTGAGACGACGTTCTCAGCAGCTGCTGCGAGGTATCTTCCCATGCGAGGTTGGAACCTTACTTGCGAAGTGGCACCCTGAAAAACAGTATTTGTTATAATATTCTATTGCATTACGTGCGTCGTAATGAAAATGTGCGGTTGGTTATTATACGAAGTATTTGTTACTATTATTACCTTGAAAACTCTTGCGCAACTACCGTTGTTAATACTCCAATACCTTATCTCGCCATCCCCGTCGCATGAGCAGATTAGGTCTTCCTTGATGGGATGAAAGTCGAGGGACATTACGCCAGTAGAGTGTCCAGTGAAAGTACGAAGGGAGTAGCCAGGCTGAAAATAAAATTAGAATTCAGTTTAATGGGAATCCAAGTATTTTTTAGCAGAAAATTAGCGTTTCGACGAACTAACGTTATCTGCATCCCAGACTCTGACTGTCTTATCGTATGATGACGTGGCCAGGCGGGCCATGCTGGGACTAAATCGAACATCAGTGATGGGCGCCGAGTTCGAGTACAGTTTTTTGCTTCAAGGTGTCAGCGTGCCATAAAAATCGCCTGCATCATTACATATGTATAGTTTTCCCAGGCCATTTTTGTGAATTTTCCAAGAAAACTTTGAGATTGATAAGGTTAGTCCACCTTTTTGTCATGACCTCCACTTGCAAGTAGCTTTCCATCCGATGAGAAATGGCAACATGAAACTTTACTAGCACTAGCACGACTCGTATTCACTTCATGCAAGGCAACAGACAACCCTGTGCATCATGAATAGAACTCCAACTCATGTAATGAACTACCAGCGCTTCTGTACTAAAGAAAAAGGGAAGAACTGCATTTTACCTTTGCTAACATCCATACAACGTCCAACTGCATCTCAGGATCAGCGTCATCATGCGATAAGAAAGACTCCACGTTATCTTCAACATCATCGTCCAAAGGATCCATATCAGCTCTCACAAGATGCTTATCATCCCACTATCAGAAGAAACCGAATGGCAATTGAAAATCAAGAGCCTGGGAACAGAATATGGGAATTCGACTCGTTTCTTACCAATTGATTAGATGGAGTTGTTAATGTTGCTGCTGTATTATCGGGTCCAAACATTATATGGGGCTTCGAAGAACTACCGCTGTGAGGCAAAGCAGGCATTGACATTACATCTCCAGGCGTATGAGTTGAAGGAGTTGAAGGGGCAGAACTTTGAGATGGGCCAGCAGTATTTACAGTTCCTGCGCTATTTGCTGGGCCAGAAGACGAACAGGGCTGTTCTCTTTTTCTCCCCGTTGGGTTTTTCGTCGCCTTGAGATCCGCAAAAAAGAGCAAATGAGACTTTTTTTTTACGACATTCGAGCATAGTTGATCAATGTAAAACACCTTCTTAAAAGGTTAAGAGCTATCTGTAATAAAACGAAAGACCTGGTCATTTCCACGAAAGGAGTTTGACATGGTACCATCGCCGCCCATGGGTTGGTTATGATTTGACATTTGAGTCTGCTGACCAGAGAGAGCATGCTGTTGAAGCAGTTCATGTTCTCTTTGGTTATTATTCTGCTGTTGATGTTGCTGCTGTTGAAGCTGGGCGATCCTTAACTACGAAGAGAAATAGGTATAAGCAACATACCAAATAAATCAAGAAACAAACAAGAGAAAACCAAAAAGAAAAATAATGAAAGGAACTAACAGTAAAAAGATGATACCTTCATCAGCATTTCTTGATCAGAACGTGGTAAAAGTGGATAGCCAGCCTGCATGGAGGAACCAAAATTTGGTACAATATCGCCGACATGTTTTCCCATAGACAAACTTCTATTGTTTATAAGCATCCTCAGCCTGCGGCTCTCTAAATCGCTGGTGGATGGAGAAGTCATATTCTGCTGTGCAAGCATAAGCTGTTGCTGCTGCTGCTGCTGTAACTGATTAAATGGCTGCTGAGGACCTTCCATGAGTGACTTTTGCTGCTGGAAAAGGCCCGAGAGAGGATCAAACCCCTTAAAATAAGTGAAAAATGATGGATACGAAAATGAACTGGCAACCGTGTAGGTCCATTTACCTTTGTTTCAGAACATATTGAAAGTTATACTAATTGTTTTGTTTCAGAACCATTGAAAGTTATACGATAAAAACAGTTCATTTCCCCAGAATAGCAACATTCAAGAACATAAAAGATTTGAAATTTGACTCGACCATAAGGAATCATGTAAGTTTACATCAACAGGACACTCACCGTTAGGGGCCAGCCTTTTAGAGTCAAATTGTTGCCACCTTGATTTGACCCTTAAATCAACCACATCATTGCGTATGTTAACTTAGCACCATCAGCACAATCAAAACAAGTCTAGTTGGGCTTCGACAGTAATGATTGTCATTTGCAATGGATGAAGAAAATTATTTACCTGAAATGCCAACAAGAGATCCTTCAGGTCCCAAAGCTCTTGGGTTCAACAGAGGATTCATTTCTGTCTTGATATCCTGATAAAGAATGTTGTTTAAAAAGACATGTCAAACAAAATCTTGAAATATTTAATCTCATTGAGACAAAGAAAAAGCGACAACCACTGTTTGCCCTGGAAACTGCTGGCTTCGTGCTTGTACTTGGGGAGACATTGCTCCAGCTGCACCAGACACGTTAGGACAAACGTGCCATTCAAGTCGCCACAATGTGCAAACAACCTTCTTATTCAAAGTAAACCTTCAGAGCCGCATCATCCGAAGGCTCCCTCTTTAGTTTCTCGTCGTACATCTTAGCCGCCAAAGCATTGGAAGTACTAGGATTCTGTCTCATAAGCTGATCATTCCCAACAATCCCATTGCCTGTACCACTGAGACGGTTACCGCCATCTCTACGTTGCTGTTGTTGATGTGGTGGTTGCTGCTGCTGCTGTTGAGGTGGTTGGTTTTGTTGCCTTTGTTGCTGCTGTTGTTGTTGAGCTTGACTTTGTAACATAAGTTGCTGCACTTGTAGCTGTTGTTGCTGTGGACTTTGTTGTGAAATCTGCTGCTCTCTTCCTTTCATAATCTGAGTCTGATTTTTGACAAGCATTGGGAAAGGAGCAATTAGATTCCAACACATCATTACAAAAAGTTCAAATCTTGAGATCCAAAACAAACCTCATTGTAAGAAGCAGCAGTGTCAGAATGCTTATCGTTTGTCCTTGAAATGAATATATCCCAGAACACAGACCACCATTCGAACAGAAATCCACCAGGGGCGTCTATAGCTGAACCGAAATGAAAACGAGTGATAAACGTATTATAGTACGTTTATCATAGTATTTAATTGGCTCATAATAGAGTTTTCGTAGTCATTTTATGCACTTATTAACCCTATTTCTACTTGTTTTGGTATTATAAGGCTTTAGGACGAGTTTCGGGCGAAAAGGAGCGAAAACGAGGCAAAACGGCGCGAAAACGATGAAAACTGGTGAAGGTCATGGTCGTGACACCTAGTGCACCTGGCCGTGACACATGGCAGAGAGTTAGACTGAAGACGGTCACGGCCGTGACACTTCTTGCACCAGGCCGTGACCCATAGCAGCAGCAACATTAGAAAATTCATATCTCTCAATCTAGACCTCGGATTGAGAATCCCTTTGGTCAGAATGAAGATTGGCAAGTCTTCTATCTATGGTTAAAATTTCAGGTCAATCGGACATCATTTACCCCTCCATCTGAGAGAAATACGAAACTATCGCAAGGCAGTAAAAGCGTCACGGCCGTGACGCTACTGCACGAGGCCGTGACGAACAGCAGTGAGCTCCATTTTACGCCCCGATAGTGTCACGGCCGTGACTGATCATGTCCCAGGCCGTGACACTTACGAAAATCAGCATAAAAAGCCCAAATTCGACCCAGAAAGGGGAGAACTGACCAGAGATCAACCCTAATCCCTCTAGAGACGAAAAATAGCACAAAAGAACACAGATTCGCGTCCCGGAGCACAAGAGACGGATCATCGACGAATTCACACCCAATTTAGCGAAGAACGAAGAATCATCAACGCTTTCATCACAGATCATCCGTGTATCAAGATAATGAATTCTTCACCGTTATTCCTTATTTCTTTCGCTGTTTTCCCGTCGATTATGCGTAGCTAATTCCCCTTTGTGTTTGGGATTAGATGAACGCTAGGATGTTTCGTAGTTAAGACTTATGATTATCGTGACTATGTGTTTGACTATTTATCGTTCTATGAATTTGTTTCGTTACTTTAATATGTCTATGTGTTACAGTAATCGTATGGAAAAACGTTTAGGGCGACAGCTAAACAACGTTTAGGCCGTTCGTAGAAGATAGGAATCGAGTATAGGGCGAAAGCAAATACTCGATCCTCGCCGTTAGTAATTACTGAATTTTAGATCCCCGCGAGCGTTTAGGGCGACAGCAAACTCGCGAGCGTGTAGGAAAATTACTGCGATCTAGTCAAAATCACGTAGGAACGAGGGGCTCAACGACCAGACTGTCCATATGCTAGACGGAGCTGCAGGAGGAGGACTCGTGAAGCTCAACGCCACTGACGCGTGGAATTTGATTGAGGACTACTCGAGGAACAGTTTCATGAGGGGCAATGCCCGGATGAAGACAACCGGTGTGTTCGGAGTTAGCGAGGAGACGGCCACTAATGCCAAGATCGAGGCGCTCCAGCAGCAAATCGCTTCGACGAACTCACAGTTGCAGACAGTGATTGGTGCATTGCTTCCCAAGTCCGGGCAGACTCAGCCTGTGAACGCCGTGGCCACCACCACACCGACACAGCACACGCCTTACGTACCATTATGCGGGATCTGTGGCGCAGCCCACGAGACATCGGAATGCCAACTTGGGCAATCATTGGAGCACGTAGATTATATGGGAAATTACCAAGGTGGCCAGCGAAGTTACCAGCCCCGAGCGCACCCCAATCTGGCGTACGGGAATCAGAACAACCAGGGGCAAGGACCGCCGGGATTTCAGCCGAGGTCGTCCGGATTCCAAAACGGACCGCCACGACAGTACCAGAACGCGCCCGCAGGAGGATCCGATGATATGAAGGAAATGAAGGATATGATGAAGACACTCCTCACGAATTTCAGCAGCACCACCGCAGCCCACGAAAGCCGAATGACAAAGATGGAGGAGTACATGGAGGCGAATGACATCCGTGCTCAGAATACAGACGCCTCGATCAAGAGGTTGGAGCAGCAAGTGGGGCAATTAGCAAAGCAAATGGCGGGGCGAAATCAAGGATCACTCCCGAGCTACACCGAGACAAACCCCAAGGAGTATTGCAATGCGGTAACCCTGAGGAGCGGGAGAGGATTACAAGAAGCTCCCACCAAGCAGAATTTAAAGGAGAAAGTCGATTTCGAGGGCCACGGCGAGCCAGAAGTGGAGGAAAGCAAGAGCGACAGAGTCGAGAAGGTCAAGGATGACGAGAGAAAGATGCGACAATTCGTGAAGCCGTATCAACCAAAGATCCCGTACCCAGCTCGGTTGAGGGAAGTTGCACCTGAAAAAGAGAAGGTTCAACCTAAAAAGGAGGAGGCAGCACCCGAAATAGAAAAAGCGAGGGAGAACGAGCGGCCACCAGTGATGCCGTACCAGCCGAAGATTCCCTATCCAGCACGGCTGAAGAAGGACAAAGACGAGGCGCTAATTGGCAGATTCATGGGTATGTGCAAAGAATTACATATTAACTTACCGTTTGTTGAAGCTATTGCGCAGATGCCCAGTTTCGTTAAGTTCCTGAAGGACTTGCTGACGAATCGACGGAAGCTCGAACACGTCTCCATGGTATACCTACGAGGAGAGTGCTCGGCGATACTCCAGAGCAAGATACCGAAAAAGCTCAAGGATCCAGGGAGTTTTACTATTCCTTGTCTGATAGGTGATTTCGTTGTTGAGCATGCTTTAGCTGATCTAGGCGCTAGCATAAATTTAATGTCGTACTCCATGTTTAAGCGCTTAGGATTAGGTGAACCACGACCCACTAGGATGAGTATTCAATTGGCCGATAGATCGTTAAAATACCCCCTAGGTGTTATTGAGGATGTTCTAGTTAAGGTCGGTAAGTTTGTTATCCCTGCTGATTTTGTGATCTTAGACATAGACGAGGATGAAAATGTTCCATTAATTCTAGGTAGACCATTCTTAGCTACAGGCGAGACCATGATAGATGTTAGGAATGGAACATTAACCTTGACAGTAGACGGTGAAAAAGTTACGTTCAATATGGCTGACTCGATGAAAAAGAGCAACGAGCAAGATGATAAATGCTATTTCTTAGATGTATTTGAGCACGATTTTCTCTTTTCCGTGCAAGGTCTGTCACAGGTCAGCAAGCATGATAGGCACACGATTATGGCAATTGATAAGTGTGGGGAGGAGATCGACGAACCCATCATAGCCATCGACGAGAGCATCGAAGAAGTTAAGGACAAGAGCCCAGTCGAGGAGCGACCGCCACTAGAGTTGAAACCGCTGCCCGGCGAAAGGCGACACCTCCAAGGTATGGATGCAGGCGAGGGAAACTTAAGCAAAAAAGAGATGATGTACCTCGACTTCCAGCCACCCTAAGCGAACGAAAGCACGTCCGGCTAAAGACGGTAAAGGAAGCGCTTCTTGGGAGGCAACCCAGGCTTTATCTATCTAGTATTTTTTTTTATTATGTCTATTATTATTATCATTCATGTTTTTTTTTTCTGTTACGTTTAGTTTTCCTTTTAGTCATGTCAGGCATCACGAGTCACTATACGACAACCATCACGCGTTTAGTCACGACCACGTCAACATTTTTCGTCAGGGAAGTTTCGTTCTCTTACACCTACTTTTCCCTTTCGTTTATTCAAATTTTACGTTGAGGACAACGTACGGATTAAGTGTGGGGAGGGGAATTTAGGTTGAAAACGTACGTGAAAATTTTTAATCTTTTATGACGTGTCTGTGAGCTATAAATTTCGTTGAAAGGCATGAATTAATTGAATTCAGGCACGATTTTTGCGCATTATCTCGAGTTAGTCTGCATTATTATGAATTCTTGTGAGCAATTAGGATATGCATGACTGATCGAATCATGTCTGCCTGAATAGATGTAGCACTGTTTTAAGAGATTCGTACACATAACCCTGTTTCGTTGTGAGAGTTTGAGCCTGACGAGCTTATGCTCATTTTTCTTGATTGTGTGACGTGCCTAGTCTATATCTCTCTTGAACTTGCATGTCTGATGCGTGTTGAAACTGTTTTGGTGTGTTAGTGTGAAATGATGAGGGCATTATGAATTAAGTCCAGGGCCAGATTTTCCCACCATGACTAACCTCATTAGTTAGCCACTTTGAACCTAAGCCTATTCGTTTGTTTACCTCGTAAATTATAAGAGCCACTGACCCGAATAAGCCTCCAGAGATTATCTGAACCTGAGTTGATTAGAATAGAGCAGAAGTCGAACTTGAGAGTTACCGTTTCAGTGTATGATTTGATGTTCTTCTCTGCTATTCATGAAATGACTCGTGCCTTACTTGACATTTTCTGAAATGACCCGATCCCTTGCATAAGCCTGCCCATAACCCTTTGCCAAGATATAGGTTTCGGTAATAAGTATCCTTAGGTACACGGCATTCGCTGTGACGATGTATTCTATGCGACAAAAGCCGAACCTTGATGTTTTTAGGGAATAAGGGCAGTGCACAAAAGTAGAGCGTAACTAAGGTGAAAGGGCAGAAAATGAAAGGGAACTGAGTCGAGAGGGTCGGGCAGAAAAGTCTAGGATTTCAGAGCGAGAACGTTGAGTCTTATGTTGGGACGTGTGATTGTCTGTTTGATCATGCTGTGTTCTTTGATAATTTTTGCTTAAGTGTCCTAGCTCTAAGATTAAGTGTTCATTATATATGCTTATCTCTTCATGATTATTCGACCCGTTTCCCCAAAAAGACCCTCAGATTTATGCTTGCCACATTAAGTAGTAGAGATGCGATTAGCTTGCAAGTTTATGGTAGGGGCGGGACTAGTGCACGAATTGAGCGATTCATTATATGCTAGCCTATACACTGAGTGATTTTGAGCGAATCCCATGTGAGATATGAGTCTCGATTGGCAGTGCGAAGGAAGTTTAGGTAGACAAGTGCAAGTCATTAGTGTGATGTCCATAATTGTTCGCTTGATTTCGTTTCATGTTTTCTAGCTTTGATGATAAATTGCGAACAATCGTGCCGTTATCTTGATTTGTACCTTCTCTGACTTCCAATTTACTTGAGGACAAGCAAATGCTTAAGTGTGGGGAGGTTTGATAAACGTATTATAGTACGTTTATCATAGTATTTAATTGGCTCATAATAGAGTTTTCGTAGTCATTTTATGCACTTATTAACCATATTTCTACTTGTTTTGGTATTATAAGGCTTTAGGACGAGTTTCGGGCGAAAAGGAGCGAAAACGAGGCAAAACGGCGCGAAAATGATGAAAACTGGTGAAGGTCATGGCCGTGACACCTAGTGCACCTGGCCGTGACACATGGCAGAGAGTTAGACTGAAGACGGTCACGGCCGTGACACTTCTTGCACCAGGCCGTGACCCATAGCAGCAGCAACATTAGAAAATTCATATCTCTCAATCTAGACCTCGGATTGAGAATCCCTTTGGTCAGAATGAAGATTGGCAAGTCTTCTATCTATGGTTAAAATTTCAGGTCAATCGGACATCGTTTACCCCTCCATCTGAGAGAAATACGAAACTATCGCAAGGCAGTAAAAGCGTCACGGCCGTGACGCTACTGCACGAGGCCGTGACGAACGGCAGTGAGCTCCATTTTACGCCCCGATAGTGTCACGGCCGTGACTGATCATGTCCCAGGCCGTGACACTTACGAAAATCAGCATAAAAAGCCCAAATTCGACCCAGAAAGGGGAGAACTGACCAGAGATCAACCCTAATCCCTCTAGAGACGAAAAATAGCACAAAAGAACACAGATTCGCGTCCCGGAGCACAAGAGACGGATCATCGACGAATTCACACCCAATTTAGCGAAGAACGAAGAATCATCAACGCTTTCATCACAGATCATCCGTGTATCAAGATAATGAATTCTTCACCGTTATTCCTTATTTCTTTCGCTGTTTTCCCGTCGATTATGCGTAGCTAATTTCCCTTTGTGTTTGGGATTAGATGAACGCTAGGATGTTTCGTAGTTAAGACTTATGATTATCGTGACTATGTGTTTGACTATTTATCGTTCTATGAATTTGTTTCCTTACTTTAATATGTCTATGTGTTACAGTAATCGTATGGAAAAACGTTTAGGGCGACAGCTAAACAACGTTTAGGCCGTTCGTAGAAGATAGGAATCGAGTATAGGGCGAAAGCAAATACTCGATCCTCGCCGTTAGTAATTACTGAATTTTAGATCCCCGCGAGCGTTTAGGGCGACAGCAAACTCGCGAGCGGGTAGGAAAATTACTGCGATCTAGTCAAAATCACGTAGGAACGATTCCAGTGTCTTAGCCGATAGCACCTAGCGGGATTCGAATCCCGAGCACATCTTTATTATCTGAAGCTTCGTATCAGTGTTAAGCGTATTTGAATCTCTAGTTGAGTTAGATATAATCTGTTAGGTTAAGTCATAAAACAATTTGCGTATTTTATTAGGCTAAATATCGAGTCGATAGGTCACTACTAGTACTTGATTTATTCCTTGTGTTCGATACTCGTTTACTCACTTTACTGCACTACAAACGATAGGTCCACTGCCTATCGCACGTCGGTGATAGTAATTAGGTATTCGTTTTAATTATTACTTGTCGCACTTTTCATTTACACACCACGTGTCGATCAACGAGCAACAAAAAATAAGCAAGTTTTTCGTAAACGAAAGCTACAATCATAATTTATACTCAAGATAAAAGCTACTTAAAAGATACTCACCAACAGGATCACATGAGACTTTTCCTTCGACTTGAAAAGACTGAGCAGTAGCCTTCAAATTTTTCTTCAGCAAATAGTCATGGATATACACATCCAACCTAACAAAAAAGACAACCTTGAACATCTCATCCAAACAAACGTAACACCTAAATGACATAAACATGAATCTTGACCACTATCACCACTTCCATTTAATCTAAAATAAAAGAAACAAAATGGGATAATAGAAAGCTCACATTTTGTCAGCTTCCCAGTTGGTCTGAGTCATCTTTGCGCATCAATAGCCAAGAACACAAACTCTATATGTTACACAACCGCTTCAAAAAGAACGTAGATATCCAAGAAAACATAAACAGGCTACTTTTGTAATCATTCAGTAGCCAACATGAACATGAGCATCCCCACTAACGATGACAAGAAAATCAGTCCCTTGTCTATTTTACATTGCTTGACTTTCCTTTAATACTCCTTCGTTTTCCCGTAATAAATTCTTCCTAGGGACAAGTACACCTTTGGTTATGTCTTGCAGAGGACAAAGAAATTCTCTTTTACTACTGTTGTACTGATTCAGCTTTCTCGTCGCTGGTAGACTGGAGAGGCTGTTGAAGATATCATAAATGAGTAATGACTCCCAGCTCAAAACATCGTTTACAATTAAATCCTTCTCATTTGGAGAAATTGCATATAGGCCCAGTGGAGAAATGTCTAAAGCAGGCCCAGAGAGATGCAAGGGCTACAAATAGGCTTGTCAATGGGGCGGGGATTCCCCGTCCCCGCGGGGATCCGCCCCGAACGGGGCGGGGAATCCCCGCTATTTTATCCCCGCGGGGCGGGGATGGGGAATAATCTATCCCCGTTGGCGGGGACGGGGCGGGGACGGGGATTATAGTCCCCGCCCCGTTCCCCGCCAAATATATTATTTAAATAAATAAAATTATACCTAAAATAAATATTAAAAAATAGTTTTTTATACAAATTTTATATTATTATAATACAAAATAAAATTTAAGTAATACTTTTTTTACCCAAACTGTATTATTATAATAAAAATACTAATTAAAATATAAGTTAAATAATATTTACAATTTATATATATTATAAATATAATTTTTTATTAAAAAAGTCGCGGGGACGGGGAATCCCCGCGGGGGCGGGGACCCGGCGGGGACGGGGATGGGGACGAAATTTTCCCCGTTTAATTCGCGGGGACGGGGACGGGGATTCCCCGTCGACGCGGGGACGGGGATGGGGATCTAATCCCCGCCCCCGCCCCCGCCCCGCCCCGTTGACAAGCCTAGCTACAAATGAGAACAGGGTGCTTATGTAATTTCAATTACAACGGATGACTCGTATCTTACTATATTTAGTATTTGGTCCCTGCTTTTGACTTTGGAATCCATCACCTTCGCCGCCTTCAATACTCAATAGCAGATTCTCAAGGAAATGACAAATTTAGACATGCCAACCTCATTCTGAGTGGAATATAATGTGATGTAGTGGAATGTTCTCTTGCATTCAATTAATCGCAAAAGTCAGCTCATAAGTCATTTTTACTTGTAAACAAAGACTTAAACTCCAAAGTCCATCAAACCCTTGATTACTATATTCAATTTTATTTATGTGAATACATATTCTCGATTAAATTGAACCCATCAGGCTCAATGGCCCAACGCATCATTCTTCATGATTAGACCTTACGAGCCCACTTATCTATAAAAGCCGAGTAAAGTAAATTAATCGAAAGTCAAAAAGCCGAGTAAAGTAAATTAATCGAAAGTCAAAATTTATTTGGGAATCAAATCCACGATGTTGATTTACGCGGTACGAATGTTGGACTTCGACGTAAGAATATCAGGCCTTATGAATCTTAGTTATTAACGACCCATTTATTTCATTATTCGAAATCGAATTCTTGGACTTATGAGGCACGCATGACACGTATGCATCTCAATAAATATCTCCAACTCCAATCATGCAATATTCAAAATAGTCGAAACAAGCGTAGTAAATCATGATTTACAACTAAAGATTGAATCTTTATACAGTGTCCACATATTGCTAAAACACGTATCAATGATCTATGTTCTTTAAACTTCATTAGAAAGAAAGTTACTACATAAAGAAACAGCTTTTAGCGTCAGATTTGACCAAGACTTTGACCGGCGGCGCAGCCTCGAAAGACCCAATAGCTCCCCACCGCCGACTGGCAAACGGCCGAGGCAAATTTTCCGGCACGATTGTCTCGAGCGAGTTGTCACGCCAGGGCTTGCAAGACCCCTTTTCACTCCATCTTTGAGGTCTTACAACGATCGATGACGACGACGACTTTGTCCCTAATTCCAAATCCATAGCCAATAAAATCCTATCTTGATCGCCGCCTATTAATGGACCCGATTCTAACCCAATAACCGTACATGCTAACCCAAGCAAACATCTTCCTTTCCATGATCTTTCCTTTTGCGGGCTGCACAAACAATCTTCGATTTTATCCTTATGTTGTATTTTGTGTTCGTAAGACTAATTAGAATTATTATACCTTGTAGGTGCTAATTGTGCAGTTCTTGAGCTTGAAGCTGGAAAGGAAACGTTATTGAGGAAGCAATACGTTGAAGAAGCCATTTTTAAATTTATTTTACTTAATTTTAATGATCACAAAGAATGCCACCATATATATATATATATATAATATATATATATACCAATTACCAATATATGGCGTGTACTTCATTGATTCGAAGTATGACGACAAAAGGGTGGGCCTTTACTTTTTGTACTAGTTAAGTTAGCATGGAGATTTTTAGGTTGCGTGCTTCTCCTTGAAAAAAAAATACATAAATTCCATTGCAATTTTACTTCCCGTGTGGACATGTGCGGTGGAATAGTACAAGTGTAGTACGCATTCTCCAAGTAGTTCTAGTTTGGTTTACCAACGACCACGTGTATTTTATTTATCAATAAGTGTAATTCCAAAGTTGCAACCAAGAACTGAATATTTTTCCTTAAAAAGTCCTAATTGGTAAATATATATACGGATGAATATTATTACGTACTCACACCCATGCTTGTTTCTTTTCCGTACAAATTAACTTATGGGCCAAAGCCCAATATAATATACTTCCTGGACCAATTAAGGGCCTTGGCAGGCAAGGCCCAAATATATGCTAAGGTAGCGTTAGAATTTTTTAGGGTTGTCACTATATATACGCTACGCCCCACCCTCATTTTGTGGCAGCACGCGATTGATTAACCAGGATTCAAAGACCAGATGGTAATTAGCTTTTATGCTTTCCAATTAGGTTTGATTTTCAGGGTTTTATTTGAGTTTGATTTAGTAGATGCTGCTGCTGGTAGTATGTGTAATTTATTATTTACGCTTTTCTTGGGGGGGATTTTCAGGCGTTGCCCACGCAGCAGACTGTGGACTATCCCAGCTTCAAGCTTGTGATTGTTGGTGACGGCGGCACTGGTATCTTTTTTTTATTTATTAATTTTGCATAAACCCAATTGAATCCCCATTTTGTCTTAATTGACTCCTTTTTTATCCTTCTGATGATGTGCCTTCCTGTATCTTTTTTGTTTGCTTTTTTATGTGTATGATTCGTAGCAATTTAAACCTTTAACGGTGATTGAAGGTGATTATCCATGTGATTTGTGTTTTGAAATAAAAATTACAACATGGCAAACATCCAACGTTTTGAAAAGGTACGAGCTGATTTTTGTTTTACTTTAAACTTTGACAGGAAAAACCACTTTTGTCAAGAGGCATCTTACTGGTGAATTTGAGAAGAAATATGAGCGTGAGTACAGTTTTGTTACAGTTTATTTAGATCTGTGTGTTGTGGAATCAGTTGATGATTAGGATATTTTGTTCTACAGCTACTATTGGTGTTGAGGTTCACCCGCTTGATTTCTTCACCAACTGTGGAAAGATCAGATTTTACTGCTGGGACACAGCTGGTCAGGAGAAATTCGGTGGCCTCAGGGATGGATATTAGTAAGTAAATCATATAATATCTTCGACGTTGGGATGTGACGTAACAGTGTTCTAGATTTTTATATTGTAACCATGCTTCACATAATTTTGTTCTCATTGCTGTTCGTAATCTGGTGCAGCATCCATGGGCAATGTGCAATCATTATGTTTGATGTTACGGCACGTTTGACTTACAAGAATGTCCCGACATGGCATCGTGATCTTTGCCGGTATATCAATTGGAAATTTGTTGAACTTGAATCTTAACTTTGAAGATTAGTCAAACAGAACGAAATTTATATTGACTATGAATTTCAGGGTGTGTGAGAACATTCCAATAGTGCTATGTGGTAACAAGGTTGATGTCAAGAACAGGCAGGTGAAGGCCAAGCAAGTCACTTTCCACAGGAAAAAGAACTTGCAGTACTATGAAATTTCTGCCAAGAGTAACTACAACTTTGAGAAGCCGTTCCTTTACCTTGCCAGAAAACTCTCCGGGTAAAAGATTCTTACCTCCACAATATATTAAGCTACTTACTGCAAGTTTTACACCGCTAGCTAAATGATATTCACCATTCTTCTTTACCTTCAGAGATCCTAATCTACACTTTGTTGAGATGCCAGCCCTTGCCCCACCAGAAGTTCAGATTGACTTGGCCCACCAGCAACAGTAAGCCCCCCTTTTCAAATTACCAGCTTTAACAATGACGTAGAAGACTATATAATATAGCTCATGCATATGCCCATACTTGCATCAAAAGCTTTCTTATATTCCACCATGGCAAACACAACTCACTCAGTCGATCTTCGATGATTAAATTATCTTGTTTTAATTATGCAGACATGAAGCTGAGTTGATTGCTGCTGCTAATCAGCCTCTTCCCGATGATGACGACGAGTCGTTTGATTGAAAAGATTGATGTCTGTGAGTCGAGCCGAGTTTCACTTGGCATTTCTGGTTCATCTGATTGGGTCCCAACTTTTTCTTTGCCTTCAATTCTAGTGACTATGGTTGAAGGGAAGTTTCTCTTCTATGAAGCGGTTTTAAAATGATCGATACATTGCTTTGGTATTTGAGCTATCATTTATCCACCTTGTGATTTTGATATGAATAATATATTATTAACTAACATCTGCCTAGCAACAGACCTATAAGCAAGATATTATCGATCAAATATCTCGACACGTTACTGCAGGAAACCGAATCTACATGCTACTCGACACAACATGTAAGTAGTGAAGAAGATGAATAAATATGTATAATTCATTCTTAGAGCATCTCCAACACGCACATGAAAATACAGTTAATTCTGCACAATATTACAGTTATAGTGCTTTTATTCTAACCATAAGCTCTATTTCCTACACTAATTTTCACTTCAACCAATTAACTCTATTTTCTACGCTAAAAATCAAATTCCTGTATTAAACTTTATATAATAACTAAAAAAGTCAACAAATTATAATAATATTTAAAATTAACTAAATTATAAACTTGACATGTTATTTAATTATAATTTTATTAATTAAAACGTAAATATAAATAAATAATAGAAAAGTAATATTATTTTTACTTTTATTATTATAAGAAAATAGAATATTTAAATATAATTAAAATATTTTTTATTAAATAGATTATAAATAAATAGAAAGTACAAGACAATTTTTGTGTTGAAAATTATATGTACTATACATCTAGAATATCTCTGCTACAACACAATATTAGTGTTAGATATAGAGTCTCGTTGGAGTAAAGAGGTACTTTATTTTTGTGTTTTAAACAAAAATAAAGTACCCGTAAATAATGCCAGGTACTCTACTAACCTTTAAATAATGCTCTTTTTGGAACTCTCATCTTTTATAAACGTAGTTGATGACTAACCTTTTTCCACTCACGCCATTATCCCTTTAGATCATCTCCAACCGAGAAACGCATTCTCAAACTCAAACCCATCCTCAAACGCAAAATGCAGTAATTTTTCTCCAACAGTTAAACTCATTCTCATACTCAAAATACTATTTCTGTAATATTCACTTCCACGCCAACTTTTATAAAATTTAATAGTAGCTACATATTTTACAACTTTACGAATTTCAAATATAATCGAGAAAAAAATAATAAAATTAATAACAAAAATATATTTATAGATATATAAAGAGCTTATGGGAGAAAACCTTGAGCCACGTGACTTAAAACTGTCACGACAACTGTTCCCATAGCTACACAAAGGCTATAATAATAATTATTAATTTTTGTGGGCCAATCTTGTAATATAGAAATAGAAATGCGTCTGTTAAATACTAAAACGCAAACATGCGTTTATTGACGACGAAAATTGGTATAAACGCATTTTAGGTATACATATGGGTGTCCATTGGAGTAATTTTTTGGTATTGTGTGGAAAATGGGTGTCCATTGGAGATGCTCGTAGACGGGCTTTGATCATTTAAGTCTTAAGAGATCTTCATCGGATAAAATTTGAGACCGTAAATCGATATTCGTATTTAAAGTTCGAATTGGAATAACATATTGAAAATTGCGAGACTCCACATCCATAGAATGATATATTTGACAGCTTGCTGTTATAGAGTTGGATGCACGCACATGGAAAATTTCTTGAACAAAACCCCTTCGGAGAATTTATTCTTGAGTGAATTTCGTTTCAGCCCCACATAAGCAACTTTCATTTGGATTCAGCCACAATTGCTTTAAATTTCAGTTTTAAACACCCATCTCAAGTTTGCCATAGAGTTAAGGACCCAAATGTGCTAAAAAGACCCATCTGCCCTCATCTGTTGCGAAAATTTACAAAGAATGCCATCATCCCTCTCCTACGAACCATCAGGCCTAATTGCCATCTGTTGATTTATTACAACACCCAAACGCCTTGAAATCTCCAAAATCTTCGACGTTATTGAGCGGAAAAGGTAAAATCGAGCTCAATTTCTCGTGGGTTCTCGTAACCAAGTAAAATTTCGATGTTATGTTGGAATAATGGTTCAAACTCAATTCGAAAATTTTGGTACAAACACGAGCGAAATCTTGACGTTTGTGCTCGAATAATGTGGATTCACACCAATTCGGATGTAGGTCCTAGTAATCGACACGAAATTACAACGAATCTAGCCGCGACCTAAGATCCGAACATTTTCAATTTCAGTAACAAATCACCTGATCTGGGTACCACTTTATGCTCGTTTGGAAACACTACCATAAAAAACTATACCAGATTCTTAACATTGTCGAATAAATGTTGCCTCACTAATAACAAATCAGTTCACTTAACACGTCACTTTATCTAGGTACCACTTTTTACTATTTTGGAACCCTACTCTAAAAACAGTAACGAATTCCTAACATTGGGGAATAAAAGTTGCATCATTTATAACATATAACTAGAAGACAATAACAATCTGTTTCTTATAATAACTACATGCAACTAATACAAAATAGGGCGTCAAAAGGAAGATCAAAAATTCGTACGACACCCAAAACTCTCTGAAATCACACGAATCTTCAACGTTAGTAATCGGAAAAGGTAAAACCGATCTCAATTTCTCATGGGTCCTCATAAACAAGGACAATTTTCGATGTTAAGTTGGAATAATGCTTCAAACACAATTAAAATTTTTTGGTAAAAAACGAGTGAAATCTCGACTTTTATGCTCGAATAATGAGTATGCACAGCAATTCGGGTGTGGGTCTTAGTAATCGACATGAAATAACAACGAATTTTGCTACGAACTAAGATAGAAATGTTTTCAATTTCAGTAACACATCACTTTATCTGGATACCATTTTCTGCAAGTTCCAGAGCTCTACCTTCAAATATTGTAACAAATTACTAATAAATGGTAACAAATCTTGCCTCGTATAACACATAATAAAAAAACAATAACGGTTTGTTTCCTATAATAACTACCTGCAACTAGTTCGGACTAAGGTGTCAAGAGAAAGATCAAAAATCCGTATACTAACCAAAACTTCCCGAAATTGAAGAAATCTTCAACGTTAGTAATCGACAAAGGTGAAACGATCTCAATTTTTCATGGGTCCTCATAAACAAGGAAAATTTTCGATGTTATGTTGGAATAATGCTTCAAATCCAATTCAAAAATTTGGTAAAAAACTAGTGAAATCTCGATTTTTATGCTCGAATAATGTGGATTCACACCAATTCAGGTGTGGGTCTTACTAATCGACAATCGATGCTAGTCATGGAATAACGACGAATTTTGAGGCGACCTAAGATCGAAACATTTTCAATTTCTGTAACAGATCTTTCTACTTTATTGGCGAGCTAAGATCGAATGTTGATGTTATTATTTTGATAATGGAATAACGAAGAATTTTGATAGGAAATATTGGAACGTCTGTCAACTAAAAAACTGGTTGGTAACACTTCATTTATTCTGAGTAACAATTCATGCATTCTAGGTAATACATCACGAAGAACATTCTAGAAGGTTCTAGATTGTCAGAGATATTAATAGTACAATAACTTAATATTACCACATTGCCTGCAAATAGTACACATGTCTGATAAAAAATAACAATATAAACAAAGGTTATAACACATTTGTAGCTACAAGAACCACAAAATAGCTAATAAATACCACATTACTATTTCGATTGATTTCACTCATAAATTCATTTCCTTGGAATGTATAAGATTGACATTAATGAAAATAGATGATATGATGAAGCTAAATCACAAAATTTCATTAAAAGCCACGTTTTGCGAATGATGATATCAATATGTGGAAGTTGAGATCAAAAGTCATGTAAACACATAACTCTTCATTCACAAAATATACTAGTATCTCTTTTGATGATACATAACGTTATGAATTCCATCACAAACGTATTCAAAATTCAACATTAAAGCACGAAAAATATTTAATAGACCATAAACTCAACATTCGAGACCTCAAACTAAACAATCGAAGCAAAATGGATTTTTGAGCATAATTAATAAAATGTTTTAGAATATTACCACATTACCTGAAAATAATACCAGATGCCTGATATAAAGAAACAATACCAACCAAATTTATGACACATTGTTTGGTACAGATACCACATAATACGCTTTTCAGTATAACATCATTAATTAGAATTATTTTGTTCGTAATTCACTTTTTCCCGAATGTATAAGATTTATGTTCATGTAAGTATATGATTTTACGAAGTTAACAAACCAAATTCCCTTAAAGACATGTTATGCAATGTTGATATAAATATGTGAAAGTTGAGATCAAAAGTCAAGTAACACATAGCTCTTCTTTCACAAATATACTAGTATCTCTTTTGATGAGAAATAACGTTATAAATTCCATCACAACGTATTCAAAGTTCAACATTAGAGCATGAACAACATTTAATAGACCATAAACTATTCGAGACCTCAAGCCCTAAACAATCGAAGAAAAATGGATTTGTGAGCGAAATTAATGATATTAGTAGTGTGGTATGGAAAATCTATTATGCAGTATCAATATCTACAATAGTGTTAGAAATTGGATTTGTATTGTTATTTTATATCGAAGATTTGGTATTATTGAACAATATAGAAACAATCGAAGCAAAATGGATTTTTGAGCGTAATTAATGAAATGTTTTAGAATATTACCACATTACCTGAAAATAACACCAGATGCCTGATATAAAGAAACAATACCAACCAAATTTATGACACATTGTTTGGTACAGATACCACATAATACGCTTTTCAGTATAACATCATTAATTAGACTTATTTTGTTCGTAAATTCACTTTTTCCCGAATGTATAAGATTTATGTTCATGTAAGTTTATGATTTTACGAAGTTAACAAACCAAATTCCCTTAAAGACATGTTATGCGATGTTGATATCAATATGTGAAAGTTGAGATCAAAAGTGAAGTAAACACATAGCTCTTCTTTCACAAATATACTAGTATCTCTTTTGATGAGAAATAACGTTATAAATTCCATCTAGGACACACCCAACTTGGTTTGGTGCAGGTCGTGCAGATGGAAACAATATATACGATCGATTGTTTCGATCGAGTTTCCACTGTTACGGTGATACCAGATATTTTGGCAAAGGGTACCAAATCCAACTTAATAGAACCTTTTAATCTAGTATATATACACCATATGCTAGCTTACCAATACCAGTTAACTGTATTACGGTGACTGATACCTGACAATCCATACCACGTTTCAGGAACAGTTGTTTAGGCAACAATCGGCGATTATAAATTTCGGCAAACCATGAGCGACGAAGGATAGAGCCAGTACTGTGATTCAGCGATTTGTTCAGGATATGGTCTCTCGAATTTGTACAAAATATCTTCAATTTCAACCGAATCGGGATTTGATTTTCACCGTGTTTAATTCTTTGCGTCAAAAGAATTCAAAAATTTACCCGTAAAATCGAACATGTTTGACCTGAATAACATGATAAACCGTCAAGGACACACCCAACTTGGTTTGGTGCAGGACGTGCGTTCGTGCAGATGGAAACAATATATACGGTTGATTGTTTCGATCGAATTTCCACTGTTGTAATGATACCAGATAATTGGCATTCGGTACCAAATCCAGCTTAAAGATAGCTTTAAATCAGTATATATACCATATGCCAGCTCACAAATACCAGTTAACTATTTCCGGGTAACAGATGCATGACGATCCATACCACGTTTTGGAAACAGATGTTTAGCCAACAATATGATGATTTTAAGTTTCGGCAAACCACGAGCGACGAACAATAGAGCCAATACCGTGTTTCAAAG
The DNA here is from genome assembly GCA_027422505.1 of Craterostigma plantagineum. Taxonomy (NCBI): domain Eukaryota; kingdom Viridiplantae; phylum Streptophyta; class Magnoliopsida; order Lamiales; family Linderniaceae; genus Craterostigma; species Craterostigma plantagineum. The sequence continues at coordinate 12,625,181 of JAPQWV010000012.1, read as the reverse complement.
ATTTGTTCAGGTTATGGGTCTCTAGAATTTGTACAAAATATCTTCAATTTCGACCGAATCGGGATTCAATTTCATTGTGTTTTTGTTATTTGCGTCAAAAGAGTTCGAAGAATATACCTATAGAATCGAACATTCTGAGACCTGAATATCAAAATAAACACTCGTGGATAAATCGAGTTTCGTTTTCGAGGATCGTTCGAACGAAAATAGAAATCTGCGAGATTTTTTGATCGTAAAAAAGTGGTTAACGATGGTAACAGAAAACATGTTCTGGATAGCACTTGTTATACAGCTTTTGTAGGGTATTTCGGTCAGATTTTGGTCCTTTTCTCTAACTTTGAAAGATATTGGGTACTTTATACTGAAATTATTACTGACATGGGCTGAATTCTATTATGAAACTTAAAGGGGCTGATTCTTAAAAGCCCCTTTATTCTTTTACGAAAGTAATATACAGGCCAAGATTTTACCCACAAACAAACAAAGGCGCGCCTTCACGAGACTTGTCGTCTCTTTCGAGGGACCAAGAAAAGCCCTTTGCTTCTCGAAACAGCAATTCCATTCATTTCACTCATGTCTACATCTTCAACGCTCGTTCCCTTCGGCAATTCCCAGTCTAAATGGTACAGAAGATATGCCAACGAAAGCTCAATGCTCGCCAATGCAAATCCCATACCTGGGCACATCCTTCTCCCGCCGCCGAAAGGTATGAACTCAAAGTCATTCCCTAGGAAGTCCCTATTGATCGACCCACGACCATCATCATCAAATCTCTCTGGGTCAAACTTCTCTGGGTTTTCCCAGTACTTTGGGTCTCTTGAGATGGACCATACGTTGACTAGGACTCTGCACCCAAGAGGTATTGTGTAGCCGTTTACTTTGCATTCTTCTCTGCATGCTCTTGGGAGTAATGGGATTGCAGGATGTAGCCTGAGAGTTTCTTTGATGACTAGCTTGAGATACTTTAGGGTTTTCAGATTGCTGTCTTCGATGTTACTTGCACTGTCCTCTTTGCCCAAGGCCTGTCTTACTTCCTTGTGCCTTGGCCATTACACGAGGATTTCTGATGAGCTCTGACATTGCCCAGTCTAGTGTAGTTGCCGAGGTTTCAGTTCCAGCTGAGAACATATCCTACACACACAAAAAAAAAAAATACCTTCTTTTTTCATGAACTGTAATAATAGAACGATGGGATTGTAAGCCTTTCAATCATTCTTACGAAGATGATGGCTTTGATGTTTGTATTAGTGATAGGGAATTCGAGCTCTTCGGTCCTCTGCATTCTGAGGAGCGTGTCGACTATGTCTTCCCCACCAAACTCACCACTCTGCTTCAGCTTATGCTCCTCGACAATCCCATCAAGAATCTTATCCACTTTCCTCCTCATCCTCAGCAACCTACCCTTGTTCCAACTCAAGGCGTTGAGCACCTTCGACGATGGGAAAAGATCGGCCAACTCAAACCCACCAGCCATGGTAACAGCTCTCCTCAGCATCGATATCAGCTGTTCGCGATCTTCCCTGTTGATCACCTTCCCAAAAGCAGCCCTGCAAGTGACTGCGCTAGCAGAGGCAAACACCATCTCGGTCAAGTTGACCTTCTCCCCCGACAACGATGCAAGGGTTCTTACCAGGCGCGAAGCTTCGTCTTGCCTGATGGAAGCAAACGACTTGACGTTCTTGGCGCTGAGCAGCTCAACGATGCAGATCTTGCGCATCTGACGCCAGTACTCGTTGTACGGACTAAAAGCCAAGTCTCTGTAATCGTACCACATGATCTTTGTCCCAATGCTGTCTGGCCTGTCGGCGCAGGCTGGGTCGTGGGTTTTGACTGCTTCTTTTGCGGCGTCGGGCGATGATATGACTACGGCTGAGACTTGTCCGAGCTTCAAATGTAAGATGGGACCGTAGTTTACTGCTAGCCTTGAGAGTGCTCTGTGTGGTAAACTGCCCACTAAGTGGTGGAGGTGGCCGATTATTGGTAGCTTAGGTGGGCTTGGAGGTAAGTTCTTACATGTTTCTTGGGGAATGGATGTGTTCTTCTTACAAGTATATTTGACTGCCAAGAAGATCAAGTATGAGGAGAGAAGGAGAGCGATGGAGTTGGCAAGAAGCTGTGTTTCCATTTTCTTTCCCTCTTTGGACGAAGAATCAATGTGTGGATGTCGAAATTAGAATGTCTTGTTCTGTATTCATAGGCGGAGAGGAAAATAATGAAGGGCATCAGCATAATATTTGTGTATCATGATTGACCTGAAAATAGTTGAATTTTATGTAGCCTTAGAGAAACATAGGTGACGTGTGAAGAATTTCTTTCATGATCTCATCGTCTTTATTCAATTTTTTTTTCACACGACTTGGAATGGAGAATCAATAATCGACATCTTGTCATGATAGCATTCAAATATTCCAACCGTATCGTTATCCTAGTAACACTTTAGTTGGTTAGAGATAAATCTACGTACGTAACAATGACTCATCCTTAATAGTCCGTCTTTGCGTGTTTAATTTTGATATATACGTGGTTAGAGCTATCTCCAATCCGCAACATGAAAATACAGTTAATTCTACACAATATTACAGCTGCTACAGTGCTTTTACTCCAACCCATAACTCTATTTTCTACACTAATTTTCAGTCCAACCCATTAACTCTATTTTCTACTCTAAAAATCAAATTCATATACTAAACTTTATATTATAATAATTAAAAAGTCAATAAATTATAATAATTATTATTTAAAATTAACTAATTTATAAACTTAGCATATTCTTTAATTATAATTTTATTAAATTAAAACGTAAATATAATAAATAATAGGAAATTAATATTATTTTACTTCTATTATTATAAGAATATCAAATATTTAAGTATAATTAAATATTTTTATTAAATAAACTATAAATAAATAGAAAATACAACACATTTTTTGTGTTGAAAATTGTTTGTACTCTACATCTACAGTATATCTGCTAATCAACAAAATACTAATGTTAGATATAGAGTCTCATTGGAGTAAAAAAGTACTTTATTTTTGTGTATTACACAAAAATGAAGTACCCGTCGGAGATTTCTATGTAGTAAGAAATCATATTAAATATGTTAAGCTCCCCTAACCTAAGCACCTTAGACTTTTTCACGAGGCCATATAAAAATCTGGCAAGCAATTGCGTAATTGTCTGTAAGCGATTGTTTGTTTCCTCATAAAATGACAACCATTATATACCCCTCTATTATATTGGTCTTATAATAATACAGGTTGTTACACTGTTTGGGTATAATTACACTTACTACCCCTACAAACTAGAGAAATTCTAGTGCTGGATTGGAGTGGGCTAAAATGTTATTTGTTGGGCTACTATGGACCCAACTTCGGACCTTAGTTATCATCTATGAAAAGCCCAATTTCAAAAGAGTGCGTTTGGCTTACTACATGATATTAATATTACAATTTACACACGAAATTCACATGAAGTTCTTGTAATAATACGATGTTCAACTAAATTAACAAACTGAATCATGATAAGAATCTGCGTAACAACAACAATGTCGATAACTATCTCTTTCTTTTTTACGATCAATTCTCTTTATCAACACAAAGCTTCAATTCTGGGCTCAAAAGCAAAGCCAGAGACAAAATCCATGTTTCCACACTTGCCCAGCTCAATCCACTCGTTCTTTTCCAAATCACACAAAACACTACAGCAACACAGCGACCCATCGACGCCGCCGCCGCCGCCGTTAGCATCACCGTCGGCTTCGCAGTTACTCAGACTTACCATCATCAGCTCATTCACCGCACAGCAGTTCACGTCCACTTTCTTCCCGTACAGCCCGCGCGTCATCCACGCCGGCATGGCCGTCGCCTGCCGCCACTCGCGGCCGTCCCATCTCCAAACGCTGACCCTCGCGTGCTCGAGAAACTCCGACAAGAGAACGACGTGGACGTCTCCTCTGAACGCCACCAAGTCGACGGAGTACTCTTGAAAACCGGGCAGAAGGCTCGGATACTCCGTCAACGTACTCTGCGTCAAATTGCAGCAGATTACGCCGCCGTAGGAACTGATGAAGTACAGCAGCTCTTCGCCGTCGTTCTTGGTCGTTAGGACAGACGAATACTGCTTGCAAGGACTCCTCTTCGTCTCCGTCGAGACAACGTCGCCGCCTTTGGTTAGGAAGTAGCGCGTGGAATCACCTTCTTCTTCGCTTGCTCTGTCTTTCGGCGGCTGTGGGGCAAGCCTGGCGAAGTCCGACCACTGCTCTGTAATAGAAGAGTACTGCGCGAGAAAGAGAAGGTTCGGCAGTTCGCCGTAGACTAACACGAGTTTGAACGATGATGACGTCGTCGTCATAGCAACAGCTTGCAGAGGTAAATCTCGGGTCTGACCCGGTGGGTTGATGATACGGGTCGAGCTTGAAACAGGGTTTTTCACTACGAAAACTCCGCTGGGTGAAAGAAACAAGATTAATGAACCTGAAGAAGCAACTGGGATCAGATCAGATTCGGACAAGGCAGATGAAACTGGGAATTTCATCCATGATTGTTTAGATGTGTCGTAGACGATTTGCTGCTGTGGCCTCTTTTGCTGAGAAGGTGGTGAGTCGACGACCATGAAGAACCATGGCTCTCTTGATGGGATTTCCTTGCACGCAAGCTTTAAGGTTTTGGAATCTGCCATGGACTTCCATCTCTTCACCGAGCTGGTGAGTTGCAGAAAGGAAGAGGTTGGCAGCCATGAGAGAACCCTTTCAAGAAGGTCTTGATTGAGTTCGTTTAGTGGAAAGGGCGGCGGCGGCGTAGGATTTTCCTGGAATTTTCTCTTCTTGGTGCTGCTCATTTTCTTCTTGTTTGTAAGAAAGACGAGGATGATCTTTTATATATAGTCGAAAACGAAGGGGTTATGTTGGTTGACGACGACGAAGAGTAATAAAGCGAAGGACGACTTTGAAAAACTAAAGGAGATAAATAATAATATACGATAAAAAAAAAAGACTGTGTCACTCACGGGTGCGTCCTTAGCTAGTGAAAAAAAAGATTAAAACAAAATAAAGCCGAAAAGGTTTTTGTGCATGATGTGTGTATGTGACTTTTTTCGAAAAAAGAGCATAAACAAACGGACCCTATGTTTGGCTTTCTTTGTTTTCCCATTAAAAGAGATAGGGAGATATACATAGAGAGAGAGAGAGAGATTTGATTTTGTAGGTCAATGTTAGAAGTATTAAAGTACAATAGGATTGGATACACAAGATGCATGATTGAGGATCGTGTAATGTGCCTTGATTTTGACTCAATTATTTTACTGTTTTTAAATATTATATAAAAAAACATATTTTCATTTGTATCACTTCTTAGAATGAATATGGTGACAATTAAAGTAATCTATTAGCTGTGGAGAAAATCAGTGGAAACCACAAATGTCAAAAGGGTAGGACGACCTTGGAAAAGTGAGAGACAGCCATGACCATTTTGATTTAGAATATATGTTATGTGCTTCCCGTGAGGAATCTAATCTCATTCGTGTACATAATTTTCTTCTTTTTTTTTTTAATTATTACCAAGGGTTGAAGTCAGCTTGCAAGAATCCAAAGCTCTGACTTTTGCTTTTCTACAGTTTTTTTTTTATTATTATATTTTATTATGTCGACAACTAAAAAAATGGGCTTAGGATGCTCCAAAAGTCAGAGAGATATGATTATAAAAAAATTAGCAAAGAAAGCCATCAATTACGCCTCCCCTTTTTTCCTTTTCTCGTGCAATAAGGGAACTTACTAAAGTAAATTTAGGCCGAAGCTTTGTCTTTCTATTGAGCTGACTTGAGATAATCACCACTCACCACTTATACTGTAATAAATATTGGCCTTATGTAAACTCAAGTATTAATGGGCTCTCCACCTTATACCTCACTATTGTCCATGTTCCCCAAATTTGGGCTCTGTTTATACAGGGGTAAAATATATATAACCCCTCGTGGTTTCGTCGAAATGCACATAGACCCCGTGGTTTTTTTATTGCACGATACTCCCTCGTGGTTTCATCGAAATGCACATAGACCCCGTGGTTTTCTTATTGCACGATACTCCCTCGTGGTTTAAACTAATATTGCACCGTACCTCCGGCAACAGTTTTTGCACGAAATTGGATTACACACGCTCTTACTGCAGGTGGGTTAAGCTTGGATCATATTATTTACTTTTAAATGACCAGAAGGTGAATAGTTGAGGTTATTCTGGTCATTTAACAGTAAATAATATGGTCATTTGAGCGCGTATAATCCAATTTCGGGCAAAAACTGCTGCCCCGAGGGATCATTTGAAAAAAAGGTGAATAGTTGGGGTTACTATGATAATTTAACAGCAAAGAATATGGTCCAAGCTTAACCCACCTGCAGTAAGAGCGCGTGCAATCCAATTTCGGGCAAAAACTGCTGCCCGGGGGATACGGTGCAGCATTAGTTAAATCACGAGGGTGTACCGTGCAATAAAAAACTCACGGGAGTTTACGTGCATTTTGATGAAACCACGAGGGAGTCATATGCATTTTACCCTTAACTATATTAAAGCTCGAATTTCTTTCTGTAAAAAAAAGTAAATATTGGATTCGAGCGAGGTCATAAATCATAATCAATTGATGGTTGCTTACAGATAGATAGATGTCTACTACGCCATAAATCATGTGAATTACGAATCTTGTGATTTGCGTTAACAACGACGAATTCATATGAAGAAGGATGACCTCTATTATCATATAATAATATTATGATAAGCAAGCCACGAACTGTTGATCGCCAGCCACTAAACAAGCTGGACATGGAAAGGAAAATACAAGGAACAATTATGTAATTGTTAATCGAGGCGACGAAGAAGGTACTCGACTTGAACAAATTTAGTGAAAGGGATGACCCATTCTCTATACAACCTCGAAACCACAGATGGATCAACCTTGTAATGATCAGCGTCGCCGTCCACTTCTTGTCCGAATAACATGGCTTTCTTTTCGACCCTTTTGATGATTACCTCTTCGACACTAGGAAAAGTTAGCAGCTTCATCAAACCGTCCTTGTCCTGTTTTAGTATTATTAGAACACATACCATAGATAGACAGATCATCATATATAGTTGTGGTGTGGTGAAGTCTCTGTTTTCTAACGGTTGCCTTTAATTACCTTAGCTTGTATTGCTGGTATATAATCTTCAGGCGAATCTCTGAACTTAACCTCGGCCACGAATTTTCCGTAGTGAATCCTTCTTGAGAGAGCCTGAAAGATTAAGGCATATATACATAATCATGAGACGCAAAAAAGCAACAGTTTTTTTTTTCCTTTCAATTAAGGGAATACCTGTAAACAAGCTAGATCAGCTGCTGCAGTAACTGCATATTTACCATCATCAGCATCGTCCGTTGAACTGATGAGAGAAAGCAAGGTTCCAACGTAAAGATCCAATATCTTATGGTTTATGTTGATCGAAACTCCTTGCGGATGAAGAATATTTGTGGAGTTATTATTTGGTAGCAACGAAGATGGCAAATCCTTTGGAAAAAATGGGTTCTCTTCAAGAGAAGCATAGCGACCAGCCTGCAAAAATCGAGCTCAGCCATTAGAAATTAAGCGAAAAACAGACATACTAAGACAACAACGACTATAGCTACCTTGGCTTGAAGAGCTTCAGATTCCTTAACGAAGAACTCGAAAAGAGAAGCGCAAGGCTCTGAGTTTCCCAGATTCGTCAGCAGATCTCCGCCGTACAGCGGAGAGTTCATGGGAAATCTTGACCTTTCGATGAGGCTGAAGATGATGGTGTCTTCTTGTCTGACCAAACTCTTTCTCAGGGAATCAAGATTCGTCAGATCATGGCCAATTTCTAGCACCTCTTTCGCCATTTTTCACAGCCTGCGAAATTTACTTACGCTACGAATGGGTGGTGACGAGGAACGCAAAGGTTGGATTTTTACTTTTGATCATTTATTTACGCTACGGTTCATGTGGGCCCGGAACCGTGCTATAATGTTTTATTTTTTAAATTGCTTATGGAATGTTTTTAGAACTTCATTTTAATGTAACATTGGTTATTCGAGGGCCTTATCTAATTAATAATTCAGGCAACCTCCTTATTAGTACTATTGTAGCTTGCTTGTCATATTCATCGGCGTCGTCGTCTTCACTTAGTAGAAACGGTACAACCCCTTTCCTTCCTAACACGCCATTGTAAAATTAAAGGCACAAGTTATTATTACAACGACGAAACTACAAAACAAAGGCATAGTAACGTCAAGACTGGGCAATTTTCCTTGTAACGAGTATCAAATATAATGAACATCATATCGGACGACGAAGTCAAGCAAGTCAGTTTTTAAAACGAAAGTGTTAATGTCGAAGATTTCAAAACTATTTTGCCTTTCTTCCCCAAAATATGTGGTGCACATACATACCAAAAATAGGAGATTGCAACTACCAAATATGGAAGATATGAGATCAACCAACAACGAGAGAAGATTCGAATCAAATATTTACTATATTTGGGGAGCTTTTCAAGGAGATATTTTGGGAGATTATCAAGGGATCTCTTACCGATTCAGACGAGCCAAGGTCTATAAATAAGAATTATTTTCGAGCTTCAAACTACGACTTTCGAGAGAGTTTTCATGGAGTAACGTTTGAGCGATATATTGAGGAAAACAACGAGCGAGATCGAGCTTACATATTACGAAAGTCGTCTTTTTAGCCTAGTGTTTCTTTTGCAAAAGTCTTAGGACTTTGTAGGTTTGCAGAATCGTTAGATTCGTAGTTTTCAGGATCGTTTAGATTCGTAGTTTTTCTAGGCTTGAATTTTACTATCGCTTGATAGTTGTTTTTATAATCCATCGTTATAGTGGAATTCGCTATGAGGCACGCAGCAAGTTTCTAACTTGCTGCACAAAATTTATATCTCGCGTCTTTACGTTTTCATCGCTGAGTATTCTGTTTATTCCGCTGTGCGTTCATATGTTGAGAGTAATGTTGAGTCAACATTAGGTTCAACATATCAGTCACCAGTTTACTACTTAGCGTTTACATCCATATCATATCGGGACCACTTCAAAGTGGTATCAGAGCCTACGCTTGACGTTACTAAGCGCTAAGAATCCTCTACAATGGATGTTACAATGGAGATGATGCAGAAGAAGAAGTCAGGACGGACTAAGCTAAGTGGATGTGCATGGGTTTTGGGAAGAAAGACAAAAGGGGGGAGATTGTTAATGTCGAAGATTTCAAAAATATTTTGCCTTTCTTCCCCAAAATATGTGGTGCACATACATACCAAAAATAGGAGATTGCAACTACCAAATATGGAAGATATGAGATCAACCAACAACGAGAGAAGATTCGAATCAAATATTTACTATATTTGGGGAGCTTTTCAAGGAGATATTTTGGGAGATTATCAAGGGATCTCTTACCGATTCAGACGAGCCAAGGTCTATAAATAAGAATTATTTTCGAGCTTCAAACTACGACTTTCGAGAGAGTTTTCATGGAGTAACGTTTGAGCGATATATTGAGGAAAACAACGAGCGAGATCGAGCTTACATATTACGAAAGTCGTCTTTTTAGCCTAGTGTTTCTTTTGCAAAAGTCTTAGGACTTTGTAGGTTTGCAGAATCGTTAGATTCGTAGTTTTCAGGATCGTTTAGATTCGTAGTTTTCTAGGCTTGTTTTTACTATCTTCGGATAGTTATTTTGCCATCCATTGCTGTTAGTGGAATTTCGCCTTGGGGCACGCAGCAAGTTTTTATAACTTGCTGCACAATTTACATCTCGTGTTCACCATCCTTCTTTACTAAGTTCTTTTCCGTTGTGCGTTCTGTGTTGGCGTCAGTGTTGACCCAACATTTGTTCCAACGTTAGTCATCAGTTTTACAACTTAGTGTTTGGCATCCATATCGTACCGGGACCACTTCAGAAAGTTTAAGTCTAGCAAGTCGATGATATGTTTTGTTTTTGGGACCTTTACAATTCAGCCCCCATTCTACTTTAAAAATCGTGTTCAGCCCCTGTCAGAAAAAGCAATTAGTTTTAAGGACCCGATTTTTCATACCACTTCATCGGTCTGTGGTACCACTTCTTTGTTCTGTAGTACCACTTCTTTGTTACGCAGTACCACATAATTGCTCTGCAGTACCACTTCTTTTGTTCTGCAGTACCACTTCATTTTTACAGCAGAAAAATAAAGTGGTACTGCAGAGCAATTATGTGGTACTGCATAACAAAGAAGTGGTACTACAGAACAAAGAAGTGGTACCACAAACCGATGAAGTGGTATGAAAAATCGGATCCTTAAAACTAATTGCTTTTTCTGACAGGGGCTGAACACGATTTTTAAACATGAATAGGGGCTGAATCATAATTAACTCTTTGTTTTTTCAGTTGACGGAGGAATGAAACGTAGTATTTTTTAGAATTGTTTCAATCAATCAGTGCGATGCGAACACTGATGAATGTTCAATATAACACGTAAATTCCATTGACTCAGTCGTCCAATTAGCAGTTAAATATTATCATTTCACAGTCAATTTTGAACAACAAAAGAACACGAGAACAAAGTTTCCTCCATAAAATGATTTAATTTAAAACTCAGGCATTTAGTATAGTATTACACGTTCTTTCAATATTGTTCAACAAACTAATGGTCGATCATTCAATTAACGAAACGTGGCCTAGATTCTTTAAAATTAATTAGATAATCATGCGTTGTGTTATAAAAAATTAACGTATCTCGTAATATACAGTGTAATATTTCATGTTCAATACCAACTTGTATTCCTAATACTGCATGGTAAATTTTCTAAGTATTATCGTCTGATAGAACATATAACGGTGGATATTTTCGAAGTGATCCTTTTTCAATGACGGTCTATCTAAATTACAATATCTATGGCCGGTCGATGAAAAAGGTTGAAGACTAAGGTGCTTGAAAATTTGACTTTCCACGTTCGCGTGGTTCTCTATAAAAGCCAACCCAATGCAAAAACACTCGGATACATAACAAACCATACTCTATTTTAAGCATCTCTTTTTACATACTCTCCAAGATTTTCCAAGAAAAAAAAAGGAAATGGAATTAGGGTTTTCTTTCAACTTCACAACCCTCGCCATTCTAGTGCCTATCCTCTTCTTATTCAAGAAGTGGATAAACCCTAACACTAAACCTTCGCCCAACTTACCGCCCGGCCCAAAAAAGCTCCCAATAATCGGCGATTTGCATCGCATGAGCACTCTTCCCTTTCGTACTTTCCGAGACTTGGCCAAGAACTACGGCCCGCTCATGCACTTGAAGCTCGGCGAAGCAACGACCATCGTAGTTTCTTCCCCAGAAATTGCAAAGCTCGTCTTAAAAGACCACGACCCAAGTTTCGCTGATAGGCCTCAATCTGTGGCCATCAAGATATTGTGGTACAACTACAGCGACCTCGCCTTCAGCCCATACGGAGATTTCTGGCGTCATATGCGCAAAATCTGCGTCGTTGAGCTTTTGAGCGCGAAAAACGTCCGTTCTTTCGGTTCGATTCGCAAGAAGGAAGTGTCCCATGTCATCGAATCGATCAGAAATTCGCCCGGGGAAGTCCTGAACGTGACTGACTTGATATTCACTGTGATGAGCTCAGTGGCTTGTAGGACCATGTTTGGCGACGTGGGGAACGAAAGGAGAGACATGATGATTAAACTCATGAAAGAAGTTAACAAAATGGCCGGAGGTTTCGAGGTCGGCGACCTATTTCCTTCTTCGAAGTTGCTCAACTTCTTCAGCTTGAATAAGAGGAAGCTCATGGCGATGAGGCGAAAGGCCGACGTTCTTCTCGACAAGATAATCGACGAACACAGAGATAAGTTATTATTGGCTGGCGAGGAAGGGAGGAAGACAAAGAGACCAGGCAATAATAATGGTGATGATAATTCTGTTGACGAAGAGGACCTAGTAGATGTTTTCTTGAGGATTCAAGCAAGTGGAGAGATGGAGTTTCCCATAGTCAACGACAACATCAAAGCTGTCATCTTTGTATAACAAAGTTTTCTTACACACTTTGCATTCATTATTAGTCGATCAGCTAAGAAACACCAAATAGATTTCTAACGAATCAAAATATATTTATATGCAGGACATGTTTGAAGCTGGGACTGAGACATCATCAACGGCACTAGACTGGACGATGGCTGAACTAATCAGAAACCCTCGTGTGATGTCCAAAGCACAAGCCGAAGTACGGCATGTCCTAAAAGATGGCACGGAGAACATCCAAGAATCCGACTTGCAAAAGCTGAAGTACATCAAGCTAGTTCTGAAAGAATCTCTGAGGTTACACCCACCAGTTCCTATCCTACCAAGAGCGTCTAGAGAAGAAAGTGTCGTGAATGGATACACCGTACCAGCCAAAGTGAAGGTTTTGGTCAACAATTGGGCAATACAGAGAGATCCCAAGTACTGGAAAGAACCTGAGAGTTTCGAGCCTGAGAGATTCGAGGACAACTCCATGGATTTCGTGGGAGGTGACTTTCAGTACTTGCCGTTTGGTTCGGGGAGGAGGATATGCCCTGGAATATCCTTCGGCATGGCTAGCGTTGAGCTTCCTTTGGCTCTTTTGCTGTATAACTTCGACTGGGCATTGCCAGGTAATGGAGCGAGGGCTGAGGATTTGGACATGATGGAAAGTCCTGGGCTGTCGGCAACGAGGAAGACGAATCTTTTCTTGGTGGCTACACCATACAGCAAGTGATCAGCTTAAGATAAAGTTTGTTTGTACTTGGCTTTCTGCAAGTTGTTGTTGTAGCCTTCGAAATTATTAGTTTTGTAATGATGTTCTGTTGTTGAAGCATATATTATATATTTTTGTTTAACTTTTCGATGTGTTTTGTTATCTAATTTTAGTAGTAATTCTTTACTGCATTTCAATCTAAATATGCATACATATTGAAACAAAAATAACGGTAAAGCGAAGTTAAAGGTGTATTATCTTCTCAAACCTCAGCTAGAAGTTAAAATGAGTTAAGAAACATTTAGGTGACATTTTTTCTTTACCGTTGCACACTCAACTCAACGGCTAGATTTCGAGCTCAGCTCCTACATACATATAACAACATAAGCTATGCTGTGTCATCAGTCATTCACCAACACAATACTCAACCTCCCCGAGCTTGTCATTACATATTCTGCGTTAGTTCGAATCTCTCCTTGTAGTCAAAGAAAAGAAAAATGGCAAGAACAGAAGAATCAACGCTATTACTAGTAGTCGGTTGCTTGTACTTGATTAGCTCGGCCCAGGCCAGAGATTATTTGGTGGGTGGCAAACCAAACGCTTGGAAGATCCCTTCATCAGAATCCCACTCTCTCAATCACTGGGCTGAGAAATCTCGCTTTCAAATCGGAGATTCTCTAGGTAAAAAAAAAGATACATTCTTTACCAATCTCAGTTGAGCTATGTTTTTCCCTTAAAAAGAACTACTATGTTCTTCTTGCAGTGTGGGAATACGATGGTTCACAAGACTCTGTGCTTCAAGTGAGCAAAAGAGATTACGTAACGTGCAATACTTCGAGTCCCATCGAGACTTACACAGGCGGGCAGACAAAGGTTAAGCTTGAAAAGTCAGGCCCTCATTACTACATTAGTGGCGCCGATGGGCACTGTGCCAAAGGCCAGAGGCTGATCGTAGTGGTCATGTCGGAGGAGCACCACCGTAGGTACGTGGCTCCTTCTCCGGCGCCGTCGTCTGAAGTGGTGGCCCCGACGCCATCTCCGGCGAGCAGCGGTGAGATGCTAAGAAGGGGTGGTGTCTCGGGGGGTGTGGTGTTGGTGGTGGCGTTCCTCTGTTCTTGGTTGTTGTGATGTGATAGACAATTTTTGGGGTGAAAAATTCATTAAGTGATTTATTGATTCATATTTTGCATTTTCCCAGCATTTACTTGCCGCCGCCTTTTTTTATCTTCGAGATTTATTACTGAATCTTTCGTAATAATGAACGTCGTCCATTCATAAATTATGTTTCTTAAGTTCTTGCAACTCTAGAAGTATCTAATAAACTGATTTAAGATTGTTTGTGGAAAGTGGTCCGTTCATTCATTTGCAGAGATAACCGTTAAAGTCGCAATAATTGATAGTTCGACTTTCGTGGTGTTCCCATTACACAAACAGAGATAATGACCTATATTGCATTACAACCGATGATATAATATTTTGTTATGATTCCATTCCAATTCCAATCAAGTGGCACATACCATAATATACTGTTGTAATGGGCGCGGCTTATCCTCAAAAAGAGAGCGAATCAGTTTCAGAATGTTACAATCCGACGTATATTTTTTACATTATTGTATTATTATATGTTCTGTTCTGACACTGACTTTCACAAACCATTTACGTTACGACATATCATAAGAAAATGTTTATTTTTCCCGAAAAAATTAAATAAAAAATGTGGCAACGAAGCATTGAAATCATTGAAATTTCTTGTCTTTTAGCTTCACATGCGATGCGATGACTAAATGGGTGGGACTGTTAATCAAGACATGAGTCATACGATGATGACTTCTTTCCACGGATTTTTTTTCTTGCGTGACCGGCGCCTTTTCTTTTTAAGTTATTACTATTTTCGGGTTTTATTTGTTAGTCTCTACATTTTAGAAACCATTAACATAAATATAATCATATGACTACCAATTCGTAGCAAAAAGCTAGCAATAGTTTGTTACATATTTGATGGTATTTGTGATTGTGCGAGGCCGCCTACCGCACATGAACAATCTGTGGAATATAATGTATTAAAACCGTCCATTATTAGGAAAACAGAAAAATATATAAAAGAAAATAGAGAGACTTGATAGTGGTAGACTAGGCTGGTAGTGTGCCACTAACTACGTTGACCCGTAGACAAAATCGTATGGTTTTCCAATGCTAATTGATTAATGAAAATGATTGCTTTGTTTATTTATATCATAAAATTATTCAATCAAGTGGCTCCACTCCATTTTTCTACATGCTACACTACAGCTATCACGCAGCAAACTCGCTACACTTTCTTGTGAACTGCTATCATTTTCATCCATGAAATGCAATATACTATACTAATAAATGAAATGCAAATCTGATTGCGTTTCAGGCCACATATTACATTACTTAATCGTACCACCGGTACTAATTTTCAAATTTTAACCAATTTGTGACGCATTTAATACGTCACATGTAGTGTAGCCGAGTACAAGCCAAAAAATTTCTACCTAAAATGCAATATTTATATGCCCAACAGACTTTAGAAAATAGAAAAGATAATCGTAGTGGGTTGACGGTGGGACCACTTGAATTTCTATTTATAAGTGCGACGATGATTGTTAGCAAACTAAAACTTAACACAACCACCATAATACGATAACTATACTATGTCTTCTGTATCAACATCTCATTCTTTCCATTTCTTCATGAAACCTCTGTTGCTACTCTTGGGCTGTCTTTGGTTCACATGTTTTCTTGTCATCACAAGCCACGCTTCACATATCAATACACAAGGGCATTTTCATACAGTCGAAATCAGTTCTCTATTACCAGCTTCAACCTGCAGTTATGGCACCAAAGGTAAACTTTTTCACAAATCAACTATATAATAACTTCAAGAACCCAAACTGCAGTTTACTGCTTCTAATATTCATCCGTTTCTCTGCACAAGGAAAGAATGTTATGGTTATTAGAGCTATATAGCTGATTATCCTTCTATTGTTTTGTTCTTTCTCTTCTATGGGACGAAGATAATATAAAAAAACCACACACCATACAGTGAACCACAGCTGTATATTCCGAGACAAGAGGAAAACAACAAAAACACCTTGATTGGTGTCTTGTCCTTACATATTCATGTGTGTTTTGTTATGCTACGCAACCCCTTTTCCCACCTAATAATGATCCTTCTATTTTCCAAAACACAACATAACTTACTCCCTGCCGTGACACAATAAAAAATCAATTGCTCTGCTGAGTAATAACAAGCAAACAATTTACCTTACAAGTTATTGCTTTCACATTGGTTCAGGTACAAGCAAGAGGCAGTCAACGTTGGAAGTGACTCACAGGCACGGCCCATGCTCTAAAACCGAGTTAGCAACGTCAACCCTCGAAGAAATCCTCTCCCAAGATCAAGCCCGGGTCGACCATATCCAGGCCCGGATCAAACCCGACCCAAGCAGCCCGGACCTGCAGATAACATCCACGAACAACCCTAATAGAAAATCTATCGCAGGCAAGAAAAACGCAAACATACCATCGCAGTCAGGCCGGCCTTTGGGCACGGGCAACTACATAGTCACCGTTGGCATTGGGACTCCCAAGAAATCGTTATCCTTAGTCTTCGACACGGGCAGTGACCTCACATGGACACAATGCCAGCCTTGTGTTAAAGCATGCTACAAACAGCAAGAACCCATATTCGACCCTTCTCTTTCGAGCACATACCTCAACGTCACGTGCTCTTCCTCTCAGTGCTCTCTGCTTTCCTCTGCAACTGGTAATAACCCGGGATGTTCTTCTGCAACTGGCACGTGCATATATGGGATTCAGTACGGCGATCAGTCCTTTTCAGTAGGGTTCTTTAGCAGGGATAAGCTCACCTTGACGTCCACCGATGTTTTCCCCAGCTTTTTCTTTGGCTGCGGACAGAACAACCAAGGGCTTTTCGGCAACACGGCAGGGCTGTTAGGTCTTGGGAAGAACCCTTTATCTATAGTGTCGCAAACGGCTCAGAAATATGGGAAGTACTTCTCTTACTGCCTCCCTTCGACTTCGAGCTCAACAGGGCATTTGACTTTGGGCAGCGGTGGAGCCTCGAACAATGTCAAGTTCACGCCTTTTAGCACTTCCCAGGGAAATTCTTTCTACTTCATAGACATTGTCTCCATCTACGTCGGCGGCCGCCCACTATCTATCAGCCAATCGATTTTTAGCAACGCTGGCTCGATCATTGACTCAGGCACGGTCATCACTCGCCTTCCACCGACAGCTTACAATACCTTGAGCAGCGCTTTCAAGCAGTTGATGCAGAAGTATCCTAGCTCGCCAGCAGTTTCCATATTGGATACATGCTATGATTTTTCGGGTTTGACGACTGTTTCGATCCCGACTATATCCTTCGTTTTTAGGGGCGACGTGAAAGTCGATCTGCACCCCAATGGGATACTTGTGGCGCTAAGCTCGTCGAAAGCTTGCCTCGCTTTCGCGGGTAACAGTGGAGATACTGATACGGGCATCTTTGGTAATACACAGCAGAAGACATTGGAGGTGGTTTATGACGTTGCTGGCTCGAAGCTCGGGTTTGGCGCTGGTGGGTGCAACTAAGCAAAATGAATCATCATAGAAATCACATACATATATATGTGTATCTCTCTTGTGTGTTGTTTGTTTAATAAGAATTGCAATTGGGAATTGGGAAAGAAACAGGCGTTAACTGCAGTTTAAGTGTAAAGTGCATGTAGGCTGCTTTGTTAAGCTCGTCTTGTAATCTATGTTTCTGTGAGATTTTGATGTAATGCTCTATAAATACTGCAAATGCTACTTACAGTATGATGAAGCAGTTATCGATATCAAATCCTCACCATCTCCATCTCCACCACTACCACTAACTATACTAACAACGCACTCTCCACGGCGCAGCCCAAGGCTTACCTTCACCGTACTAACTGCGCGCGATCCATCTCTTTACCGACGGAAACGAACGTTTCCTCCGGCGATTCCTCCTCCGCATGAGCCTACTCGACGAAGCTCACGTCCACCGATCACTAGTTTTGCTGTCCCGCTCGCTATCACCGAACTAACTCCAACTATTTATCTATGTAGATAAACCTCTTCACGATCTAAAACCTTGGGTTTGGAAGGAATCCCAGTCATTTGAATCGATCGGGTCGACAAGTTTTCGGATCCCATCACCAACCCGTCGGGTATATTGATCCATTGTCCTGGTGGGCTAAAATTGCCAATGTTTGGCCCAATTAACATCAAAAAGTCCATAACCATTTTTGTGCGTGTGCGTCTCCATGCATTATTAAGTTAGAAAATAGAAAAAAAAAGGGACAATTATGTTTCGGGCCCTAGAAAAGTTTGAACATAATGATCAGGCTCTGTCAGTAATTTCTTTAGTTTAAAGGACCTGTTTTTTTAAAAATTTAAAGGTAAAGACCCAAACTATGCTTTGACTAAAATACCCTTACTAAACCGTTCAGTAAAGTGGTATCCGACGCCACGCGTTGTTACTGTAAAACTTATAAGCGTTACTTTAAAATGATAATGTGTTACTTATCGATAGTAAAATGTTTTTAACAGATTTATATTTAGTTCTCCAGATAATCGAAATCCATTTTTCACAATGAATCGAGCACAATCGACTGCCCCATCAACCAATCAATTTCGACGTGTCACGTAGGTTTTATTCTAGTATTGATGAAGAACGATGTAATAATTGTAATGAATTTTTATATGGGTTCAAATTTGAGAAAAATGTGGCCAAATCGAACTAGATTTTGGCAGCAATTGCAGCTAATCTGTGCGTATTCGAGATACCCATAGTTTCGTATCGCAGCCATTGATTCATCGGGAACACATGTTACTATTTCATGCATTATTGTCAACGATTCATCTTAATGTTACAAAACTATACAAAAACGTTATTTTATTTCTCACATATTATATCTTTATCTCATTAATTGGTATTGTACGACTTTATTTTGTTTCTCAGAAGTATATATTTGGTATTTTTGTCCAACATATGGTACTAATAACAAAGTGGGTCATGATACAAGGGGTAACTCATAATCGACTTCTTCGTCGAATTGGTATATTATGACCTAATTTTGATTACCGTAAGTATTGATGGTATATTTTGTTTAATAGGCCTGTTCGATATTACGACCTACTTTAGTTTTTCGCAGACCTGTTTCGGTATTTGTTGATATCGAACTATTACTACATGAAATCGAAGCATTACTTGGATTATCTGAAATGTTATATTACGAACTAAGTTCTTTTAGAAGGCATGTTTCGATATTTTTGACATGGAAACTGTTACTACATAAAACCAAAGCGTTACTTGTTGTTATCGGAACTGTTACTAAAAAGTACAGGATTTGTCACTAAATAAACAAAAAATATCATTGTATTGCCATGAAGTGGTACTATACTTGCTAAATTTTGGGCGGGATTTGTGGATTGATTGGGTTAATTGGGCGGGATATTGGTTTCGGATGGATTTGGATGGATTTTCTGTACTTGCTAAAAATTTTGGGCGGGATTTGTGGATTGGTTGGGTTAATTGGGCGGAATTTATGCAACGATTGGGATTTTAGCGGGATTGCTAAATCAGTGCAAATGTGTTACTAATAACTATTTAATTGTTATCCATTTAGTTAAATATGTTACTAAAAGTTGCTTATATGTTACCAATTGCTGTAGTTGTCGCACCAAGGTTTAGGGTTATGTGTTTATGGAGATTAAGGTTTAATGTTTCAGGGTTATTTTATAGCAAATATGTAGTATTACGTGCGGGCAATCTGGTACTGGTGACGTTAACGAATCATCCTGTTAATATTCCTTAACAAATAACTTTGAGAATGTATCAAATACAGATTTACGACATATAAAATGATATTTGTGGTTTAATTTTGAACTTTGAATACGTTTGTGATAAAATTCGTAACATTATGTCTCATTAAAAGAGATACTAGTGTCTGTTGTGAAGGAAGAGCTATATGTTTACATGATATTTTATCTCAACTTTCACATATTGATATCAACATTCGCAAAACATGTCTTCTACAGAAATTTTGTGATTTAGCTTCATCATATCATCTATTTCCATGAATGTCAATCTTATATATCCGAACAAAATGAATTTATGAACGAAATTTAATCGAAATAGTGATGTGGTATTGATTAGCTATTATGTTGTACTTGTAGCTACAAATTTGTTATAAACTTTGCATATATTGTTATTTTTTATCAGACATGTGGTATTATTTGCAGGCAATGTGGTAATATTAAGTTTGTACTGCTAATATCTCTGACAATATAGAGTGTTATTTACCCAGAAGACGTGTAGTTACTCAAAATACATGGAGTGTTATTTACTTGTGACGAGTCGTTATTATTTTCTCATTATATGTTCGTTTTGCGGAAACATTTGTTATAAAATTCAAGACATATGGTATTATTGTTCCGTTAACTGTTACTCAGAAAGCATGAAGTGTTATCCAGTAACCATTTTAATTAGCAAAAGTTACCGCTTAAATCTCATAAAAATTCTTCGTTATTCCATGATTAACATCAATAATTATCGTCGATAACTAAGGCCCATGATGAAATTATGTCGAATTTACATTATCCGGTCATTAAAGTTGAGATTTCATCGTATTAAACGAAATTTCCGAATTGTTTTTGAAGCATTCGTGCTTTATGAACTTCGAAAATTCTCTTTGATTATGATGACCCATGAAATTTGAAGCCAATATAACTTTGTGCTGTTAGTAACGTCGAGATTGGGTCGGATTTGGAACGTGAATTTTTTCTTTCGACCGCTTGAGTGTAAAAAATGTGTTATTGCAGGAAGGGTATTTTTTTTGAATGATGTGTTACTTATGCGGCATAGTTTGTTATTTACTAAAAGAAACGTGGTATTTTCTGCTATATGAGCAACATTTCACCTTATCAACATCTCACAATTAAGATCACTAATATCCGAAACTTATCAACACTTGACCAAATTAAGGATAATTTCACCTTATATCATCACAATCGTGGAGATCTGTTCGGGTGTGAACGTGAAATCTCGTTTCGATCGATGTGTCGCTTGTTGGGAGAGATGACGGCATACACTTTTTGCAACAGTGAATGACAAATATGTCTTATTACAGGGTTTGGGTATTTTCCTCTGATTTATTCGTTTTCTTGGTATTGGTATTATAATTGATACATTTGTTACTAAATGTATCCTATATGGTATTCAATACAAGACGGTTTGTTATCCAAAAGAAAGGGAATGTTTTTTAAAGCGCAACAACTGTTATAATTGTTTCGACACCTGTTATTCGATAATTTAGGTATCATGTGATAAATTTCGCATATATCAGTGATAATTATGTATTTTCGCAGCCTTTAGGTAGTTTCCACTGAGTTTTTCAAAAACTAGGTCTTTTATCCTAAACGAAATTCAAATGGCCCAAAGTTAAATATGTTAATAGGGTCAGATCTTTAATTAACCCAAAAAAAGGTTCTTGAACAATAAAAGCGAAATATTGTCCCAAAAAATCCGATAGCATAACTCTACTCTATGCATGCTTGCCATGTGTTTCAGCCATAGTTTTTCCTCTTTGACCAAGTCATATAATTAAATGTCCACGTCGGTCGTGTCGTGTCGGCTATGCATAGGACCCTTTCAATTCTTCTCATCAAACTTCAATATGGGAACCCAAAACGCAACCTTGGACTTCAGGCACAATCCTAAACGAGAAAGATATACTGTTGTTACTAGAAAAATTTTCCCAATTCTTTGCATTCTTCTTTTCTATTTTAGCAAAGATCATGTAACTGGGACGTGGACACACAGACCAGAATACTCCTGACAGAACTTTCTGTTTTTCATGATCCTTATCTTTACTTTCTTTTTCTATTTGGTCATATCTAGCTTGACTTCATTATTTTTGGAGTTGATCTAAATTATTAATCATTATTGCAAGCTTCACAAACTTCTTTATTTTCTTTGTCTTGTCTTTTCTATATATATTATAATATATATATATAATATTTCGTCTTCTCATCCATTTCTCTGTCTTCCACCATCTTTACGTGACTTCCTCTTTTCCTACCTTTGGTCTTTCAGGTTCTCTCTTCTCCCATTTTCTTTTTTCATATATCTAAAAATATTGCATATATGTGAAAAAATTGGCGATAATTTGTGTAATATCTTCAGCTCGTTTTATCTTTTATGTAAAATATTGCTGATGCATGATGAATCTTTTGAAGGAGTCCCTTGATCTGGTCAATCAAGGTCGGATCTTTTTATATCGAGGAGGATGGAGGTTTAAAAAGATCAGATTTCGTGGCAATTTCAAAATCATATTATAGATTCTAGCTATAATTTGTTGTTTTATTAATGGGTTGTCGTAATATCGTGCCCAATTAGATCTATGCCCGAACATTATGTTGGTATATGTAAAGTTATTGCTAATTTTTTCCCTTTATTTTATCTGTTTTGCTTTTTTTTTTCGCAGGTTTGATTGAAACATCCCATTATGAATGCTTTGGCGGGTTCGTCTTGTGGTTTCTTTTAACTGTATAATTTATGAAAAAATTGCTATTTCTGCAATTTGGGGCTTTTAAATATTTCTTACCTTGAGGAATATTTTAGGAATTTAGATAAGGTAAAAGGACATATTTTGAAGTGATTGGTTACATGGGTTATTTAGACTCTGTGTTGTCGCAAACTACAAGCCAATCCCGCGCTGATAATACTCCGGTTAGCGGTGGTGGCGTTAGGTGAGATTTCTTGCAAATAATTTGCCTTTCTTATGGTTATGTTTGAAATATTTGGTTCGAATATTTGTTAATTTAGTCGAAAAGATCGATCTTCGATTTTCAGATTGGCCTTCATTTTTTTTTTCAAGTTTTCTTCTTTCTATTGGTCGCTTCGTTATGTGTCGTCATTATTTATCCGTAATCGCACGTTTCTTCTCCCTTATGATTGGTTGAATCAATCTTTGCTGCGGTGAGGTCTGCAATATCGCTCTTTCTCAGATGCCATATTTGTCAAACCATATACGTATCCGAATTAGTGTTCATCTTACGACACGACCAGTAATTGCAAAATATTGCAATTTGAGGTGCAATGACGGGCGTGATTGTCGTATACGGTGTTTTGTCCTTTTTTCTTTTCAATGAAAGAAATGGAATTGTTCTTCTTCTACATTCGCGAATTAATCAGATGGTTTTGTCGTCAGCATATATTTATTTGAGTACAATATAACTTGATGCAGTCACAATGGAAAGTTCAGCTATGGATATGCAAGTTCTCTTGGTAAAAGATCTTCAATGGAAGATTTCTATGAGACAAGAGTCGACGGTGTAGATGGAGAAATCGTCGGTCTCTTCGGCGTCTTTGATGGTTTCTCTCTCTGTCTCTCTGTGTGTGTATATATATATATAAATATAAAAATGCACTCACACACACTCATATTTCAATATGTGATATCTTTGTTCATCTTTTTTGTATGCAGGCCATGGAGGAGCACGAGCAGCAGAGTACGTCAAGCAAAACCTTTTCAGCAATCTGATCAAGCATCCAAAGTTCATCTCCGACACAAAATCTGCTATAGGTGTGTAATCCCCGTTATAAAAACCACTCTTTTACATTCTGCGCATCTCTAAAAATTCACTTTTTTTTCCCGTTTCTCCAGCCGATGCATACAGCCACACGGACTCAGAGTTCCTTAAATCTGAGAACAGTCAAAATAGGGACGCTGGCTCAACTGCTTCTACTGCTATACTCGTCGGCGACCGTTTGATCGTGGCAAATGTCGGGGATTCGAGGGCTGTTATCTGCAGGGGCGGCAATGGTAAGTCTATATAATATGCGTAGCTGAGTTCATTTGCAAACCGTCTAATTGTTTGATACTCTCTTTAAAAAAATTAAAAAAAAAAAAACTCTTTTCAGCTATTGCTGTGTCTCGAGATCACAAACCTGATCAATCCGACGAAAGGCAACGAATCGAAGACGCTGGTGGCTTTGTGATGTGGGCTGGTACTACTCATTAACTTTATGATACGTTTTTTTCGATGTTAAAACGCTATTTTACGAATACAAGGAACTTGGAGAGTTGGGGGCGTGCTTGCTGTTTCCCGTGCTTTCGGGGACAGATTGCTGAAGCAATACGTCGTGGCTGACCCAGAAATCCAGGTGGGTTTTTTCTGTCTTGACACTGTTGGGCTTGTGTTAGAATTAATTCTTCGATGGTTCCTCTAAAATGCGATGAAGGTTTGAAGCGAAGCGAATTGAAATCTTAAATTTGCAGGAGGAGAAAGTGGACGAAACGCTGGAGTTTCTTATACTGGCGAGCGATGGGCTGTGGGACGTCGTAACGAATGAGGTACTACTAACTAACGCATATATATTATTACAGGCTTGGCGTTTAGGGCACAAGTTATGAGAGTACGATGGTAATTAAATATCTTAGGAAGCTGTTTCGATGGTGAAACCGATAAAAGATCCCGAGGAAGCAGCAAAGAGGCTCTTGCAAGAAGCGCAGCAGAGAGGGAGTGCTGATAACACCACCATTGTCGTCGTTCGTTTTGTTATTAACAACGATGATGATGGTGTTAACGATTATGTTGATGATGATGTTGATGATGATAAGTTTGCCGCCGCCGAAGCTCCTACACCAGCAAGTAGCAGCAGCTCGTCACCCCCTACTGCTTGCAATAAATAAAGCAAAGAATGAATGAATGGTTCGTCAATCATACGTAGTAACTAATGAATGTTGTGTTGTACTTCGATCGACCCTTACTTTTTCATTTCTTTCTCTCTTCGGATGTAATAAAACTTTCAACTTATGCTTGAAGACTGACTTTTCGATATTTGTTTATAATACTATATCTATATGTGTTGTTTCGCTTCATTTTTTAGTTTGTTCTGTCCCGCGTTTTCTCTTCCTTCAGCAGGAAAAACCTACAGTACTACACATTAATTCCCCGATCACAAAATTACACAAACTAGAAAAGATAAAAAAAAAAAAAAGAGTCGGGTTAATCAAAATTATACGGCGTCGACTGTTCTGTTATTATCAATGGCTTCTTCGTTCTCGGGTGGCGCGTGGCTCTCCACCAACGTAACTTTCTTGATCGTCACCCAGCACCACTCTAACTTCAATCGCATTCGTCTCACTACAGCAACTGTTATCACTCTTACGATGATGACTGTTCTCCGACGGCGTTGCCAAGAAAGTGGGCTTCACCTCACCGGCCATGATGACCAAATACCTCGTTTCTTCTAAGTCCATCGGCGCCTTCTCCTCCGAGCCATTACTCTCGCCTTTTCCCTGGCCGCCGCCCACCTCATCATCGTCGGAGGAATTCCAGTGCGAGCAAGCTAGGATGATCAGAGCCAAGGCGATCAGAGCTAGCATGGCGGCGAGCCCGCCGAAGAGGTAGGGCACTGGGGTGTGCCAAAGCGAGTAGGAGCCTTCTTGGACGGCCGTGGAATGAGGAGCAAAGGTGGCCTTTGCGGTCATTGTGCCCTCTGCGGCGGTGGGCTTCACCGATGATGTCACGATTGCTTGTCTCATTTTTTTCTTCATGTATTAATTATGCTAATAATGGAGGGAGAAGAGAAGAGGATGATCTTCTATATTTGTAGACAGATAAATCCTCAGAGTTTTTTTTTTGAGTTAATTATTCAAGGACCTTTTATTTAAGTTTTAAAAAAATTCAGACCCTGTCAGTATCAAATTTAGTTTTAAGGACTCGATTCCTACAGTACGTACCACTTCATTGTTCTGCATTACCACTTCATTG
Organism: Craterostigma plantagineum; assembly: GCA_027422505.1. Lineage (NCBI taxonomy): Eukaryota > Viridiplantae > Streptophyta > Magnoliopsida > Lamiales > Linderniaceae > Craterostigma > Craterostigma plantagineum. The sequence continues at coordinate 12,599,624 of JAPQWV010000012.1, read as the reverse complement.
TTACTGCAGAAATAATGAAGTGGTACTACAGAACAAATGAAGTGGTAACGCAGAAATCGGGTCCTTAAAACTAAATATTATAGGCATGAAATCAATTTTAAAACAGTAACGGGGTGAAACAAAATTTGACCATTTTCTTTCTTGCTTTCTCCATTAGTGAGGTCTAGGGCTGAAAACGAGCCGAGCCGAGCCCGAGCATGGCCCGGCTCGAGCTCGGCTCGATTATGTATAAGTGGGCTCGAGCTCGGCTCGAGCTCGATCGAGCTCGAAAAGGAGAGGCTCGAGCTCGGCTCGATAAACCATCGAGTTGCTCGAGCTCGGCTCGAAAAGCTCGGTTCGTCATAAAAAATAATATATTATATTTAATTATAATAATAATAAAACATATATATATATATATATATAAATTAAAAAAAAAAAAAAAAATTGGGCTCAATAAGCTCGACGAGCTATCGAGCCCACATACAAAAAGCTCGAGCTTGGCTCGATTGTGAAAGATCGAGGCTTGAGCTCAGCTCGAGCTCGACGTTGACCGAGCTCTGCTCGCGAGCAGCTCGGCTCGTTTTCAGCCCTAGTGAGGTCATCCTTAAAATATTATTTATTCCCATCCCATTATAATGAATAGTAGCAGCAGATCACTAGCATCCAATCCAATCTACAGTGAAAACGCACTAAACACACCGTTTTAAGTGTTATTTGATGTGTGTGTCCATCATTAAAGAGACCATAATCATCATTCATGATATTATTATTGCAGATAATAAAAGCATGTATATTTCCCATATATAAAAGCCAGTTATTATTATAGAATACTATCAACAGTTGTTTTGTTAGTGGCGCTATTAATTAACTCTTGAGATATCTCAATGGACAACAAATAATCAAGAAAGTGAAGAATCATATCATTACACATTCTTGGTGCACTGCTGACAACGCTTAACATATTCATTTATGCTATGCGAGTGCTTTAAGATAATCTGCGTGAAAATCAATCACTAATGAAATAAAAGATGAATTGGTGCGTTTGTTAGTTCTCAAAAGAGGGTTATTATTACATGGCGAGTGAAATCATCTGTCCCACAAAATATGTCCCTCTCTATGTCCCCAAATGATCAGATCCGTTACAATTTAAATCCGACGGTTCACAAAATTTCTTTTTTATTTATTAATTCTTTTAATCCTATAATCCACCAAATCATAAAATCGTCGTTATTTCATGAGATTTATATGATAAAAATATATAAACATATCCAATTTATTCCTTGTTTTATGAGGATCGATTTGATATCCATATCATATATTTTTTGATAATCATAAAAATCAATTTTAGGAGAGTGAGACAGGAACTGGGATAGGAATTATGAGATAGATGATTTCAGCCGCACATAAAGCGATATTTAAATCTCAGATATTGTTCCGGGAAGAAGCAGTAAGCACGCACCAATTGAGAAAAAAAATTAAACTCTTTCGTATTCGAGGAATTTTCTGCTGTGGGCTATATTGGGCCCAAAGCAAGATATTGGGCCTCGTTAACGTTGGGCCGACGATGAAATTAAGCCCAGCTACTAATTTCGGGTATTTATTTATTTTCTGGTTTTTGCTATTCCGTAAAAGAGGAGCCAATATTTTGGCGGGTCGTGTCACGAGAACAACGTGACTCGTGGCAATTTAGGTTACAACAAAAGCAGCGAAACAACATTCGAGAAAGGCACAGCACAGACGGGTATTCAATTCATTTTCAGTCACCAAAGATCTCATTGAAGAATGTCGCGATTGATCCGTCACTCGAAGCTCACGCTATCCATATTCTCGTACGTTATTGGTCGCATTTCTTGTTTTTCCTATCTTGAACGATGCTGCGGGTATTTGTCTCTGTGTTTTCTGTGATCTGTTTTTAGCTCAGTTCGTTTGTTTGGGGATTAGTGAGTGGAATGCAAACGGGGTATAGCCTGCTTTATGGTTGCTGATTTTATTCACGTTGCTTGGGCTTGGAATCAGAATGTCATCTCGGGATCAGTTGGGCGTTAAATTTTTCCGAATTTCTCAGCTGACGTTAAAATTTCTGATCTTCTTTTCTTTATGTCCAATGTGGGCTTTGAGAGGAACTTCGGGGATAAGAGGAATTTGAAAGAGAAAAAAAGATTGTTCTTTTTTTTTTGTTTGTATTGCTTAGCCTTGCTTGAATAATTACACCATCTGTTATGAGTAGTAGAACCAGCTCAAGTGGTGGAAGATTTTTGTCCACGGGGTCCGATAAATTTAGTGGCTCGGACAATTCTTCTAGAGCTGAGAAAGTCAAAGAAGCGGAGACTGTTAATGTCCCTCCCCCTCCAACTGAGAAGGTTGCCTTTTTGTGAATTCCTTTGCTGTCTGAGGAAACTCTGATAGTTTCGTTTGTTAAAGTAGCAGTTTTTTCTTTCCTAATGCAGCTTCTTGTACTTGGTGGAAATGGCTTCGTTGGTTCACAAGTCTTGAAAGAAGCTCTAAATAGGGGCCTAACTGTTGCCAGTATGAGCAGGTGATATTGTTTGAATTCCCCTTTTATCTGTAAGATATGCTTCACCCATGCTTCTCACACCATTAATTTACCCTATGCAGATCTGGTAGGTCCTCAATACAAGAATCATGGGCAAACAATGTGACATGGCATCAAGGTTTTTTGACTCCTTATTAGTTTTTTTACTATCTTTACGAATAAAACTAGAGAACTTACCTTTTGTAGTTTTCCCGCTTAAAAGGTGACCTTTTATCAACAAATTCGTGGAAGGATGCACTGAATGGAGTAACCTCAGTTGTGAGTCCCAAATCATTTTTAAGGCCACCATGTTTACGTTATTCCCCAGTTGCATGCAAGTTAGCATTATCAGTGTCTTGTCTCTACAGATTTCTTGTGTTGGGGGTGTTGGTTCTAACTCTCAGATGTACAAAGTCAATGGCACTGCAAATATGAACGCTATTAGAGCTGCTTCAGAAAAAGGTACTAACAATCATTGGATGAGTCATAGTTGATTGTTTAGTCTCATTTGGTTATCACGGAAAGTTCTTTGATTATTCTTTAGTCTAAACTATTTTCATTACCTCGGATTTACAGGAGTGAAGAGATTTGTTTACATTTCTGCTGCTGACTTTGGTCTGGTAAACTATGTGATGCAAGGATATTACGAGGGGAAGGTGACACCACACCACATATTTAAATTTTTGGTTTAGGAAATGTTTGATTAAGAAACTTCGCTAAGTTCCTTAAAGGCTAATGGGAGTTTCACTCCTTCCCTGTTTTTATTTGGTTATCTAATCATCTGCAGAGAGCTGCTGAGACAGAGTTGCTCACCAGGTATCCTTATGGAGGTAATCTATCTATCTCCCTCAATTCTCAAACTAGATGCTCAAACATGATTCATTAAAATTTTTCGTTAGCTCATCTCTAAGATTCATTCATCAACACCATATTAGTATAATCACTGACGATAATACACATTTCCTCAAGTTTGTCGGCTTTTTTTCAACTCCTCGTCAATTATTGTGCTATAATCAACTATTAATTGAACCAAGCTTCTGCTTCCCAGGGGTAATCCTTAGGCCTGGATTTATTTACGGAACTCGCCGTGTTGGCAATATGAACTTACCCCTTGGCGTAATCGGTTCTCCACTGGAGATGGTAGTTTCATTTCAATTCAATTCAATTGTTTTATCTTTTTAAAAAACTCTTGTTTTTCTCATATAAATCTTCAGAGAACCCAACTGAATTTGTGAACAGATTTTTCTGATCTCTGTTTTTCAATCCAATAGTAGCAGAAAACATTCCTTGAAAATCCGTCCCTTTTTAATTGGTTCGAAATATCATCGCAGGTTTTACAGCACGCCAAACCGCTGAGTCAGATTCCTCTTGTGGGCCCACTTGTCACTCCACCAGTGAATGTCACTGCCGTGGCAAGCGTTGCTGTAAGAGCTGCCATCGACCCGGTGTTCCCTCCAGGCATTGTCGACGTTTACGGTATCTTAAAATATAGTCAGCAGAGGTAAGGGTAGAAAAAATACACATCATATTTCTCCCTAATCTTAATCATCAAGTTCTATCAAAAAGGAAAAACAGCAAGTGATGGTTTCTGGCGGCTGGGTGTTTTCTATCTTCGCCTGATGAATAATGACAACTGATGATTTAATAAAATGTACGAACTCTTATTTTTCCCCTTAATGTAATAAAATGGTGATGTTGCTGTCCGCTTCATGTCTCATGTTATGAATCTTTCCGTTTTGTTGGTTGTCAATATATGTTACAAAATTAAAAAAAAAAATAGTTACAGAAAACACTAGTAATATACGTGTTATTACATGCATTTGATCCCTAAATTTTTTACCTTGAGCACCAGAGAGAAGTCGCATATGATATATGGTTTTGATTTGTTTCAGTAGATAGGAATACTATGATACAATTGGTCATCTTTCTGAGGACAATCGTTCAATTGCGAGGGAAAAATGAATCCCAGAAGGCAAAACTGTCCTCTAATTATAATACTTGAAAATTAATTTCCAAATATTCGCAATTCAAACAGATTGAATCGACTAAACAAACACTTCACGCTAAACGACTAAAGCCGACGCCAAGGCTGCAACCATCCCAAGCCCCAATCCCCATACCGTGTGCTTCGCAGCTCCGCTTTTGCCATCCGCAGGGACATCGTCCGCCGACTTATCCGCCGCCGGAGCATCCGCCGCCGGCGCGTCAGCGGCCGCGGGTGCCTTGGCAGAAGGCGCATCCGCCTCTGCAGCAGGAGCATCAGCTGTGGGCTCCTCCTCAGCAGGGACTTCGGCCGGCGGGTCAGCCACCACAGGGGCAGCGGCCTTAGGCGGAGACGGAGGCGGCGGGGTGGCTGCGGGCGGGAGGGTTCCGTCGATTCCAGGAGCCACGATGGCGTGGGAAATGCTCAGGACAGAGATGTTGTAGGGTTGGGTGAGGACGGAAGCTCTTAGCTTGGCGTCAATGGGAGCGTTTGGCATGGCCGAGCCGAACACTATGGAGCCGTCGGGCTTGTGGACCACCACCAAGAACCCTTGTTGGTCGTCGGCGGTCCCAGAGGCCTTCAATTTTGATGACGATGAGTGTATGAAGCATAATTATTACAAAGTTATAATGATTTTTATTGTTACCTGGTAAAGTGTGGTGATTACAGTCCTTTCGTTCTTAAGCTTGTTGAGTTTCAGGACATCAAAGTAGTCCAAGACAACATGGTTGCTTAGGATTCTCTTCTGAACATCTGAAGATTTCCCGGCGAGATCGCCGATGCTGTCATCATTTACGGCGAGCACAGTGATGGATGCTCTGCTGTTGATTGCTGGGACGAGCCCCGACTGGCTTAGGAGGTTATTGAATTGGCTGAACTGAGGGTATTGTTCGAGGATACGTGTTATGTTAAATGCGTTGGTTGCAGCGAAGGAGACGAATAGGGCGGAGAAGAAGGTGAGTAGTGTGGAGTTCTTCATTTTCACCTCTGATTGAAGGGAATCAACTGGGCAAAAATGAAGGTTTTTTATTTCTTTTGTTCGTGACTTTTTTTTTCTTTTATTTGTTCCTTTTTTTGTCTTTGACGAGGAAGAGCTTATATATTGTGCAGTATATGTTACGAGTGGGGTTGGGAGGAAAGTTCTCTCCCTCGTAGAGTTTTTAGTGGCCCTCTCTGTATTATATATAGATTTCATGTTTTTTGATTGGTAGATACTGAATGAAAGAAGGGAACCATACGCATATACGTACGACTAAACACGATATCAATCGTCGTTGAATTTGTACGTAAGGTACGGATAACACTTTATCTAAAAAAAAAGAAAAAGAAAAAATCGTTGCTTTTTATCTTGCCTGTATGATGATCGACACCGATTATGCTTCCGAATAAACGGAAATAACAGAACATAAGAGTACAACGAAACTAACTTAGAATCTGAAAAAATGTGAGAGAGACCAAACGCACGACATTGTTTACTTGTTTTGGGCATCGTCTAATGAGTGCGGGCTGCGAAGGGTAACAAGAAATTAGATCCTTTTACAAGGTCCATCCTTTTAAGTTAAAAACAGTACGTAGTACATTTTACAAAACACACACACACGCACGGTTTCAGATCGTATGTACCACAACAGTGTTTCACCTTTGTGGTCCACCAACCATTCCCCAACAAATGTTAAACTGGGTTGACCAATTGTACATTTGTCGCAATTTGATTGGTGGAACACTAAATTGGAACACCAATTTGGAACAGAGGATTCAATCTTCGCACGCACTCATATAATATATCCTTATACACGAGGGTTTTCCTCATTATAAGCCCTATCAAACATCAATTTGAACAAACCTCTAGAAGTTCTGGTCAATCTTGGTTGTTTATCATTCTGATTAAGAGGCGACAATCTTCTTCTTCTCGTACTTTCTCCATGTTGTGGCGTCGGACCTTCAATAACTTGTTCTGTTGGCTGACCACTTTCATCAATTACTACAATAGCTTCATTATCTTCTACTTCTTCTGCTGCAACAGCTCCATGATTATTATGTTCTCCTTCTGCTGCTGCAATAGCTTCATTATTATTATGTTCTACTTCTTCTGCTGCAATAACAGCTACATCATCCATATGTTCTCCTTCTTCTGCTGGCCGTGGGCCTGCAATAATAATACCTTCACTAGCAAGGTTTTCTTTTTGTGGTGGTGGAATGGAACATTCAGAATAAAAATCACACACATAATAAGTTTTATAATACCACCAAATATTACTACTATTATTACCTTGTCCTGGAGCAGCAGGGACGTCGTTTAGGGATGCTGCTGCTCTATGGTTACAACGCCGACAGTTTGGGCCGTCGTCGCCATTGCGGGCCCTCATGAAATTTTGAAACAACGCATTAGCGCCGTTTTCGTTCCAATTCTGACACAGAAACTTGCCCATGTATACTAACAATATGAAAAGCGAGTAGCCTCCCACGACCGCAAAAAGTCCCCAGAAGCTTCCAAGCCCTAGATTCTTGTACCCAGCAACTGACGACCCGCCATTATTATTATTCATCTTCGAATCTCCGAACCATTTCCTCTCTATCTCCCTCATCTCGGTGCCTTCCGTCACGTTCAGTATTGCTCTCGAAACATCCGACGCTAAGGGAGATCCTATCGGGAATGCAAAGGCAAAGCCGTCGTTCTTATAAGTTGGGGCGATGGTTGTGTACTTTGTGCCGTGGCTGTCGAGAAAGAGCTTCAAGTATGGAATCTCGTCGAAGACGGCCGCCATAACGCCGTCGGAGATGAGTCGATCGAGCTCGTCGTTCGAGCGGTAAGCGTAGAGCCTCGATTCTGGAAAACCGATGCTTTTCAGCAGCTCGAAAACAAACGAACCTCTGTGGTAACCAATCAGCCGGTCGCTCTTATTAAGAAGATCGTCGACGCTCCCCACGACGGGCTTCAGCTGCCGAATAGTCAGCAAAGAGCTAAGACTCGCGGTGTAGCTTTGCGTTATTATCAGGACGAGCAAGAACCACATCACCAGCAGCGATCTAGTCCAGTTGCTCTTTATCCTCTCCTCTTAGATAGTAGATTAATAGAGGGAGTTAGCCTACAAGCTTATAATAGGAGCTCTTAACTTTTTTTTTTACTTATCCAATGTGAGACTTGAATTTGATACCCAACACAGAGATTGATTGGTACATTAGAGGCTTACTGTGAGCGAAGACCATGGTTGAGAAGGCGAACCACAATGTTGTGCCTAACTGATCTTTAGCCTTGCCTCGATGAAATTCGCAGTTGCTTCTATGCTCGAGCACCCATACCAGAATCCCAATCAGAATGAACGAACAGAAGCTAGCGAGCCAAAGCTGCCAAGTGAGCGGCTTCAGAAACGCCCATGGATTTGTGCTGCTTCCATCGTCTTTGTTCGGCACAATGATGTATACTTCAGATTGACTGTATGGGAGAGTGAAGTCGACGTACTGCGATCTGTTTGCTACAACCGTTATGTCTCCAACCGCAGCGTCAAAGTTCTGCGACGACGCCATTAAAAAAGACACGCAATATCATCGATAAGCAAGCAGAGGCAACATGCAAGCATGCATTGCATGCGATAATTATAGTAGATAACGCTTACTCCGAGTTTTACTTGGTAGATCAAGTCGTTGTAAGAGCCAGCCATTTCGTGGTTGGAATTAGCAAACGGAACGTACTCGAATTGCACGCCGTACTGCAGTTTCCCTATCACCGCTTCGAAGACATCGATGCAATATCCTTCAACTCGTGTCGAACCGTCCGAATTCCAAGTAACCCTAATAAACTCGGTGGACCGATCTTTAATCGGCACTCCTATTCTGAGCTTCTTCTTCCCCTCATTCGTCGGAATCACCCAACCCTTTGGCGGTTTTGAAGTGCCCCCGGGCCACGTAATAATGGACGATTCGAAACCTAATCTTTCCGCCGTGCCATTGTTTGCCGCCCGACTCAATAAATCTCTTACAAGTCCGTTCTCTTGCGTCCAATACCCTACGACTCGATCGACGGTTCCAACCAAATTAATTATCTCATAGGGCGGCGGTCTGAGCTGCTGGCCATCATCGACTAAGCTGAAATTCCCGGCGAGCCCTCTGAAAGACGCACGCCGTAGAGCCCGAGCGACCTTCACACCTTCCCTCGAGACTCCAAAGTTTGTCGAATTCCTCGAAGATTTGAAGGCTGTACGAAACCTATCGTCATTGACTTCCGATGCTGTACTTTCCACCGCCATGGCTAGCGCCACGGCCGAGTCGTAAGCCCAAAGCCCGAATATGTTGAGCTCCGAGCTACGTCGACCGCGACCATTATTATTATTATTATTATTCCTCTTATATCGCAAGGTAAAGTCGACGAGCTCAGGCGAGTCGGGAATGTAAGGCCTCACGCCAATCACTCCCGACATCGAATCCTTTACGGTGAGATCGAGCGCGCTCAGTTCGTTCGCCATGCCGTCGCTTATAATCCACGTGTATTCCTTGCTCATCATTCCTATTTGCTTCGCTTTGAGAAATAGTCGCGTGCCGAGATAGATCCTCATGTGAACGATGAAAACCCTCGTCTGCATCGTCATCAGCTTGTAAAGCTCCGCGACGATCTGATCGTCGGTCGCCGAGGGCGAAACGACGCTTCTGTACGGCACGCGCGCGTTTATTCCTTCCAAGGCGTCGGTCAAGAACGGCATCATCCCTTCTCCGAACTCGTTGTCGACGTAGACTGGGACGACTTCCCTCCATCCAAAGGCATGGACGACGGAAGTTATGGCTCGCACTTGCGAAGAATCGCTAAGAGTCGCTCGGACGAAGTATGGGCTTCGAATCGACGCGAGCGAAGGGCTCGTGGCTGTGAAGGTTATGACGGGGACATGCGCTTTGTCTCCGAGGCGCACGATGAAGTTGGCCTGCGTCGAGGACAAGGGTCCTATGATTGCCTGAACTTGGACATTCTTCAGCAGATCCATAACTGTAATACGTTTACCAGAAACAAAAAAAAATAAATAAAGACCTAATTCAATAAAAATGGTTGCATGAACATCTATGAATAGTCGTCTCACCAGCGAAAGCTGCGGCGACAACGTCGCTTTTGGAGTCCCTCGTGTGGAGTACGATCCTCGACTTGTAGTGAGCGTTGGATGCGTAGAAATCTGCGAGCGCCATTTCTATGCACTTCAATCCCATGCGTCCGACTTCTTCGATCATGTCGACGACCACGCCGACCTTCACGGGGACGGCGACGGCGCTCGCATTCGCAAAGAGCAGCACTAAGAAAGAGGATATTATGATGGCAAGAAGATGAAGAAGAGCGTGTTTTGAAGAAGAAGAAGCCATGGCAGCAATGTGTGTTATTATTTGCAGGAGGTTATTACTTTAATAATGATGCATGGTCGTCGTATTAGATTATATAAGGGTGGAATGGATGTATAGTATATCGTTACTATATATATATATATATATATATATATATATATATATATATATAGCCAGTAGGTTCACTTATCGCTCAAAATAATTTAAAGACCACCCAATCAGATTAATCATATAACAATCATTCGCGAATTGCTGTTTGTGTGGGAATCCATTATTACCTATCATCTTCGTCAAAGTGTTAATAACATGTGAAATATGCGATTCGTCACAATGAGCTGCTAGCTAGCTAAGCTAAGGGTAGTAATAACAATGCAAAATACTCGCCATCGCCACTTGATGTTTATTTACACTGATCAATAGCCTCGTTGACATGAGAGAGTTTTACGTCAAAAAGAAAGACTACGACGACGACGACTTTTGGCAATATTACTAAATTATAAAAGTTTCGAAGTTCTGGCAAGACACGTTTGGGGAAGACATGCGAGAGGTGAAGAGATTATTGATCGGATGCTGTTTCTGTCATAATATATACATGTAACCTTTTTTGAGGGCTTAATATAAGATATACCACATGTAATTATTATGATAACGGTTTGATTATGGAAGTAGTTGACTTTTTGTTTTTGTATCAAAAGGAGGAGACTTTGGGCTTTTATGGTTGTAATTATCTTATAATCAAGTGGCCTGGCAATGCAGTAATTGACATTAGTAGTGGCATTATATGCACACGTTCTAATGAAGAATATGATCAACAGAAAGCTAGATAAAGAAATAGTGAAGTGATTTGGATGCTGTTGCATGTAATGGGCTGTTTTATTTTTTGGATCTGTATACCTCAAATAAAGCTTTCGTTTTTTATTCTCTAGTCATTCCATACGATAATAGCTAGAATGTTTCAAAGAAGAAAGTTCGTTCGATCATTTCATGTTTTGATTGATTTGGAAGAGATAGATATAACAAGCTTATTCAATTTTTATATTGAAATCATCGAAACAAACAAACCATGCAGATAGTATACAACAAGTTGAAAACAATATTCAAATATGGTGTGAGATTTAATCATCATTTAGGCTGCTGCTCTTGCAAAGAGGATATAACTGTTTCGAATGCCCCAGCAAGTGCTCTTACCTTGTTCTTCCTTTGCTGTTCTCGAAGCTTGCTAGCAGTTTCCTCTATTACATCGTTCGAAACTGCAGATTCTCTCTTCCTTTGATACTTTGCTGCTACATTATTACAAGGTTCTGTTTTGGGGATGACCACTTCTTTCACAGCTTGGGGTTTCTTTGCGCCGATTAGGCGCAGTATCATCATCGTTCTTAGCAGATTCTAAATCCTTCTCTCCTACGTTTTCATCACCAGCCTCATCATCGTCATCATTGCCATTCTTAATATGGTCCTTGTTTGTATTCTCAGAACCATCTTCGTGGCTGATGACGATCCCTTCAAGGCCTGATATTTTTTCATCTTCATTAATCGAAATCTGACCATGATTATCATCCTTTTCAATCTCCATTACTCGAGTTCGATCATCATCGGTGACATCTTGTTCTAATTCACTCTCCAAGACTCCCCTTCTCATCACCTCGAGCTTTATTATTACTGTTTATTTCAATTACTGTAGCATCAGCAATTTCAGTACTTGGATTCCCTGCATCATCAGCAGGGCCTGTAATAACCTTCTTGGTCGAAGAAGAAGTTTCACAAATCTGCTTCTTCGAAGTTCTACTAGTTCCCACTGATAATCTAGTATTAGCAGTACCATGATGTCTATTATTAAAAGCACCATCTTTTTTGTTACTCCCTCTCATAAAAAATACCGTATCTTTCCCAGAAAACGAAGAAGAACGTAACGATGGATTGAGCGATCTTGGAGATTGAGCAGTAGGGGATTGAGGGTTAATAATATCGAACGATCTTCTTCTGTTGAGCATCGGCTTGTCTGAATAATCAAGTGGCTTCTTCTTTGATTCTTGTCGTTTGCTGTCAAGGCCCGAGCTTAGTGTGGGCTTCAAATAGTTAGGCTTTTCAGACGAAGTTGGTGTTCGAACGATAGGATTGAGGTTAGAATGATCGATTTTTGAAGAAGGCTTTGTTGAGATGATGTTTTCTGAAGGCGAACATCTCTTCTCCTTCGTCGGAGCAGTTGATTCCTCTCGTGTTTTCGTTGCCATTGTTTTTATATTCTTATGTGTCCGTCTGCCTGCGTTTGAGGAAATAAAAATGAAAGAAAAAAGAATGCCTTTTTCTATTCTAACGCAGGTTAATGAAAGACAGCATCTTTATGATGTAGTTCGGACAGTCCAACGTTTCAATTCCTTGTTTTCATCACAAAGCTACCGAGAAATAGTTAATCATCGTGTGTATATATATACAGATGGATATAATATGGCCATATAGAAGCTACGTAACATACAAAAGAAACTCGTCGCGTATATCATACTCATACATGAAAATTATTAATAACAGCAGAGATAATCATGAAATGAAGACTTGTTGTCTTGTATCCATTTTTGTATCAAAAACTCACATAGATTGACATGCAAATAGGCATGAGAATCATGATAATATGAAAAGATAGACGTAACTTGATTAATAAATAGCTTGCACCTTGTAGCGGAGTTCTTAAGCCTTGTTGGTCATCGGAGACAATAGAGCGCAACTCTTTTATGGTGATTGATCGATCTATATATCTATCTGTGTTTATTATATGGAGAATAGTGAATGCTTTGCTTGGTTACTAATTAACACAATAAAGAGTGGAGAGCACATTTGATGACATACAGAAACGTACAAGTAAATAAAGAATAGAGAACGTGAACCCCAGTCATTTATGTAATATATGCTATGCATACGCATACTCGTTAATCGGAAGAATATACATATTTGATAATGATATATTTGAGTTCAATTTACAAAGCCAATTTACTACGATTCCATCGCGTAGTAGCTAACATGGTTAGGAATTATAATTTGCAAATTGCGAATCATATTATATATATGCAACTTCCAGTATATGACGCATGTATCTATACAATCGATCTGTGGTTTCAAAAATCAAATGTTATACATATTTATATAGCAGAGCAGACGTCTTCAACGAAGCCCAACTACAGAAAAACTGCGTTTACAGCAGCATAGTAAGGCTTCTGCAGATCAACATGTAATAAACCGACGAGCTACGAAGATTCGATTCCCACTCGTCGATTTATCTATCAGATAACACAGAGGCGCTCCACGACAGAATCACATCACGAGCAACAGACGGCAGGTCTAATAAAAAGTGAAAAATGAGTTAGCGAGAATGTTATGAAGTTTCTATTAGAGTCGTCGTGTTTTTATTTTTACCTTGAACAACTTGTAAAGCCACCGAAGGGATGTCGATTTGGTCCTCGAGCAATCTGTATACATCTACAAGCTGCGTAAAAGAAGAGAGCAAGCAACGTTTGCTTTCGTGCCTTCGCCATAAATGGGAGGGAGTGTGAATGTATTTAGGAAGTTGAGAAACAGTTAGCTAAACCTCTTGAATATGGAGCTTGGAATCTTCAGTTAGAGCAAGAAGTAGCTGCCTTCGAATGCCTTCATCTATGAGGAAAACTCGAGCCCCGTCTCTGATTGTGTCTGTGAGGTCCAATTTTCTCTCGAGTCGTCCTTCTCTGTACCTTTGGCTGATGTTGAGGAAAAATTTTGCAGCAGTATGATTAATGCCATGAAGATCGAGTAAAACTAGCTAGTATAAGAGATACTTTACTACTAAATCAATTGAAGACAGAAATGCTAGATGCATGCAAAAAAAAAGTACCGACATGTTGTTTGGTTGCACGGCAGGATTGCTGCTCATCATTGACACATTTTCTTTTGCTAAAATAATCAAGTTTTCGAGCCTTTTCCACTGGAAAACTCCATCTTTGAACAGAACCTAATGAGAGAGAGGGACTGTGAGAGCAGGGTAAAGAAACTTCAAGGGCATAAACGTTAAATATAAAAGATTGGGGATCTCGAGCTCACCTGAATAAGGCGTTCACGCAAAGCGGGATTAGGATCTGTGAGGAGGCGCTTGGCCACGTATGGATAGGCAACCTGATATAAGAATAATCTCCGAGTCATGTATCAAGGAAAAATAATTAATCAGGAATGTAAGTACTGAAATATTATTATAACTTGTTACCTCGAGAAATTTGAAATCTGGCTTCAGAGTGAAGCAGATGCCTTCTTGAGTCAACAAAGAACGAATAACAAGAGAAAACCTCTCTGGGATGCGTATTGGGTAGTTGTATACTAGTTGGTTAAACTTGCCTGTGAAAAGAAAAGGCCATGTTATAGTCTTACAACATCTCCAAGAAACTAAAAGAAAATCAAACTAGAGAGCATAAGACATGATGAGCAAATCAATTACCTGTAACACTTCTAAAATTGAAGTCGGCGAGTCCTTTCCCAACAGAATTCTGCCAAATTGCTTCAAGTGCTGGAACAATAGGAGCGACGTCAGTTCCACTCGCTAGGAAACCAAGCCTGGTGAAATCATTGGCCATCTCAGCATAATCTTCATTAACAGCATGGACAACAGCATCAATAAGGATTTGTTTGTTTTGCTGCAAAAGAACATGTCCACCGATTAATTTCTGCAAAACTAAGTCATAGGTTTGGATTTAAGTTTATTTTAATCTGTACGCTACCTGACTAAGCACAGCGACGTTTCCAAAATCCACATAAGCGATACGCCCATCACGCATTGCGAATATGTTTCCGGGGTGTGGGTCCCCATGGAAGAGACCAAACTCCAGCAACTGTCGTAAGGCAGCGCTCACTCCAACGGTCAAAAAGCCATCAATATCAATTCCTTCATTCTTAATAGCCTGAAAAAAATAAACATGTTTGAGAAAGAAAGAATTTATTACTTAATCTCCAAGTGAACTAGCAATCACACCTGAGGATCAGTGCAACGAATCCCATCAATCCATTCCATTACTAACACGCGAGGCCCGCAGAGCTCCTTGTAAACACGAGGAATTTTGACAGTCAGGTCATCCTTGAAGTTCTCGAGAAAATCTTCAATGTTACGGGCTTCCTGAAAGATGGAAAATGTGCTCTTCATATAAAGATTATGTTTGTAGTGTTTGATTTTGGTTGAAGTTCATTCGCTATAATGAAAGCAACACCAGGTGAAGTACAAGGAAAAGGACATCAGCAGCGTGAAACAATTACGTGTTATAACAAGTTCATCTTCTATGGGTTGAAAAGCATCATGAAGTACTTTCAAAGCAGACCAACAAAGCATCATCACATTGCGAAAAGTGTGAGTAAATAACACACACAAGCCGACATAGATAGAGATAATCAGAAGGTGATACCAAAGTATAATCGAGCTCCTCCAACAACTTTTCACCGAATTCATCCACTATAAGCTCCGCATTGCAACCCAACTTTCGCAGGCTAATACCATTCAAGAATGATGCCAAAGTTCGGAACAGAAAAAGATCTCTATAAATGATGGGCTCAATATCAGGCCTTTGAACCTGCAAGCAAAAATCTAGACATGTTATAACATCTCAGAACGTGTTTTTATTTGATAATAATTTTCAACCAAGAACTTAGAATTTCGTAGAAAACCGAGATAAACAATGACATGCCACAGAATTCACACAAACGCAATTAACTGGTGCAGGTAAGAACTTTGAGGACCTTTATTGCAACATCTTCCCCAGAGGATCGAAGAGTGGCACGGTAAACTTGACCCAAACTCGCGGCTGCAATTGTCTCAGATGAAATTTTGCTGAAAACAGCTTCAAGGGGTTGGCCTAGTTCTTCCTCTATGATTTGGAATGCCACCTACAATACTTTGATAATGAACTTCTCAAACTAAAGTAAAATACTAAAACATCCATCATAAAAAATGGCAACAAGGTACCTGATTTGGAAAAGGAGGAACATCATCTTGAAGAATGCAAAGTTCGTTCATGTAGTCCTCTCTAATAATATCAGGCCTATTTGCCAGAACCTTTCGGAAGAAAAATGAACACAAACTAGTAAAGGAAAGCAAAGCAAAGCAAAGCAAAAGCCAACCTACAGGATATCGTTAGAAGTATTTCAACAAACAAACCAAAAGATAAAAAAAAATAACTAAACAAACCTGTCCAGCTTTGATAAAAGAAGGTCCCAAGTCACACAAAAGATTCCTCAGCTGCCGAGCACGAAAGGGAACAACCTCTTCGTCCCGACCCACAAAGCAATCATACATCAAATTTGACCAATAAAGTCCCAAGCTCCATACAATCTCCACTCCTCTACCAAGCAACGACAGTATTGCACCTCTAGACTCAAGAACCTTATTCTTCACCTGCAGAAAAGAACAAAAATGAACTTTTAAAAAAGCTTGACCAAAAATTAATACATGCGTGTATGCGCGCACTCTCAATCAAATAAACATACTGATTCCGGGGTATACTTCCTATAAGGAACACAAACTCCACGCTCGATATCAAGCAGCTCCAGCGCGCTATTATTAAATGCATTCAGCGGATTCACAAGCGGCACTACAGAGCCGCTTTTCTGAGCTCGTACTACTCCACCCCTTCTTCTACCACAAAGATTAGATGGCCGACTTCGATTCTCCTTGAGAGGTTTGGGTAAAGAGGAACATGATGATATAGAAGCACTGGCAGAGCAAATTAACTCCATGAGTGACAGTGCTCGAAATCTGTTGAGCTGAAACTGAGAGTTGATAAAAACAAAGTCCCAAGAGTTTGTCAAGCTCGAGAGAATTCTGCGATCAAGTTGATCACAGAAATGGGAATTGGGATGAGCTTGTGATGTTCGAAACGTACACGGAAATGGCAAGCGCGACATTACACTTTAGTGCCGGCCGAGGTGTACGTTATCCTGTGGCAGTTGTACGTTGATTTTTGTGGTGAGAGTTTGCCTTTGTCTTGTCTTGATCTTTTAGTAATAACAGGTCAAGAATCATTCTTGTGTTGGTGATAAATATATGTTCTCCGTTAAAAATTATAAAATAAATCACAAACTACCGTGCAATTTATTACAAAAATGTTGAGGTACGGCCTCACGTTTGTTGTGAAGTTGTAAAATAAAAACGATCTTATTTAGGGGATATTTAACACAGTTTCCTCTTAAGCATAAACTATTATTTGCACGAAGCTACTTAGCTCGCTCGCAGATGACAAATAACACATGAAATAATATGCTTCCAAAAAACAAATCCACCAAACCCAGAGAAAGCAGATAGAGAAAAACCAGCAATCTTGTGGCTTTTTTTTACATTAGGATGGAAGAAAATTTCAGAACGAAATCATCCATGTACCACTGTAGCATTTAAAATGGTGAGATAGTTATAAAAGAGATGGAAGTTAAATTAGATCGGCTACATTCATTGGCATCTCATCGATCTGTGTACTATAGTATTGCTCGATATCTCGCAAGATTTTTATGTCATCACTTTTCACAAAATTTATGGCAACACCCTGCGAATGTATCAATCATCACAAGAACAGCAACATAATGCAAGTAAACAAGGGAGGAAACAACATATGAGCAGAAATGAAACAGATTTAAGAGAAAAAGAAGTGGTTTATTACCTTTCTCCCAAAACGGCCAGAACGTCCAATGCGATGAATGTAAAGTTCTCGGTTGTTGGGTAGATCGTAATTGATCACCAGCGAAACCTACAAGGTTAAAGAGACAGACTGAGTAATTGACTATACTATACCGTTATATAAAATATCGAGGCGAAGGAGACAATGGCAAAGAAGAAAATAAGATAAGAGACCAAATATATAATCAACTTCAGTAAGTGATGTAACAGAAAAAGAATACCTGTTGGACATCCAATCCTCTAGCCCAGACATCGGTAGTTATAAGGACACGTGTCTGGCCTGACCGAAATTCTCCCATAATAGCATCTCGCTCCTTTTGAGGCATATCTCCATGCATCGATGACACGGTGAAGTTGTTTTCTCTCATTTTTGCAGTTAGCCAATCAACCTGACAAGTTCAAAGGAAAATCACAAAGGTTGCTATCACTACGGACACTGACAAGATCCAGGAAAAACCAAACTATCGTAACCAAGCTTACGTGATAGCAGAAATTAGATGGTGTAGGATTCAAATATGTATTCAGAACATTACCTTTCTTTTGGTGTTACAGAATATAACAGCCTGAGTTATTGTAAGGGTATCATACAAATCACAAAGAGTATCAAATTTCCATTCTTCTCTTTCAACGGCAACGAAGAACTGTTTGATGCCCTGTCAACATAAGAAAATGCCAAGCCAAATCATAAAAAGTCAACACCAAAGTACGGTGGTCCAAGTATACGATGGGAAGTCCTTTAAATTGTGAACATAGAAACTATTGTATCAATGAAGATAGACCATATATGAGTTCGACATTTGCGCTAATATTTCCTCTAAACCTAAATACAAGACATCAACCGAACCTATGAAGATAAAACTAAGTGGAGACCTACCTCAAGGGTCAACTCATCACGCTTTACTAGAATCCGAACAGGATCCGTCATGAATTTGCTAGTCATCTCCAATATTTCGTTCGGCAGGGTGGCAGATATCAAGACAACCTACATTTATAATATATCATAAGGTGTTAGAATATCAGTACAAGCGAGTCATGCCACAAATGTATACGATGTATATTTTCATAATAATATGAAATATTCTGGTACAGTACAAATAAATATAAGATAAATAGTCAAAGGAAAAAAGCTAGACCACCTCGGATATGAGAAAGGAGTACCTGAAGCTCTGGCGGAAGGTACCTGTAAACGTCATAAATCTGGTCCTTAAACCCTCTACTTAGCATTTCATCCGACTCATCCTATCAACAAAAGAAAGAGATAATGTTCAAGGCGCCGAAGTGTAAAACCAACAAACCACTGCAAACAGAAATAGGAGATTCAAAATCACCAGAATTAGCAACTTGATTGCTCTTGTTCGTAAAGTTCTCCTCTTGATCATATCACAAACTCTACCAGGAGTGCCAGACACCACGTGGACTCCATGTTCTAATTTCCTTATATCTTCACCCACACTTTTCCCTCCAATGCAAGCGTGAGCTTGTACATTGATGAAGTCACCAATTGCCAGTATTACCTTCTCTGTCTGGGCAGCCAGCTCCCTTGTAGGCGACACTATCAATGCTTGTACTCTGATTTTTGACAATAAATGAAACAATTATTATTCAACTGGAGAAGCCACCCTTCATAGTTAAATAATAACTACAGAAGCAAACACAGAAACGAAACCAACGACTAACTCCGAAGATTTTGTGTCCACAATCTGGCACACAGCGAGCGCAATCATCGACGTCTTCCCCGTCCCACTCTGCGCCTGGGCAATCACATCGCGACCGGAAATAATCGGAAGAACGGCTCGCTGCTGAATCGCAGAAGGCTTCTCAAAGCCGTAATTGTAAATTCCCCTCAAGAGATCGTCTTTAATGCCCATCTCGTCGAAGCTCAATATAGGCTCGACGCCTTTAGATGTCTCGAATACGAGCTTAGAGTCGTCTACGTCCATCGAACGACCACCTCGTTGAACGCCACCTGAAGCCGCCATTGTGATGATTGAATTCGTTCGCTTGAGGAGGAAAACTATTTGGGGGGAAGTGTAAACCCTAATTTAAAAAGTCTCTCTCTATATATCTTCGTTCCATATGCTGTGTTTACTTTAACCATACCAAAAAACGAAGTATAAAAAACCCAATTTAAAATGTGAGATAATAAACTTGTACAGTAATCATTATGTTACCCTCGGAATTTTCGGCGAACGGTAAAATAACGTTAACTTCAAAATAATCCGCGAACTTAATGGCGCAAGAGGAAAAATAATGGAGTGGAGTAACCCTCAAGAAGGGCACGATAGAGGAAGGGTGGAAGCCTGAGGGGGCAGCTCCAAGACCGACGAGAGATAGTCGGGATGAGCTGCTCGGGCCCATAAAATGGAGAACCAGTCAGGTAGCCCGAGTGACTAAGGAGATGAGATGGGGAGAAGCTGAACCCCCCAGAAGGGTGCCCGAGAAGAAGTGGCGGAGCTACTAAATGACCAGTGGGGTGTTTGGACCCCGCTAGAATTTTTTTTAATTAGTAATATCGTATAAATTTTTAAGTGAGGGACTAAAATTGAAAAATTTTACACTACAGGGACCCCACTGAAAATTTTTAAAAATATAGGGTGTGGGGTCCATATAGGCTAGTCTGGCTCCTCCACTGTCGAGAAGGTCCCGCCTGAGAGGAAAAATAAGACAGACCAGGGTAGAGAGTCCGAGGAGCCATTCGAATAGCCCGAACGGTCGAGAAAGTAAGAAAAGATGAAACCGAAATCCCCGAGAGAGGAGCCGAGGCCGAGTAAGGCAGTTCCGGGACGAGAAAGGGTCAACAGAGAAAACTGAAGGGATGAGAACGTGGGATCGTGGGAAAGTCACGTTCCCAATGCGAGGTTCGCGAGAAAGACCAGGTCAAGGCAGGACGAAACGAGGTTAGTATAAGTAGCAACGGTTAGATCATTTCCCAGGTACGCTTTAGAAGTAACTGAAACTGATTTACGGCCTAAAACACCAATCTTCACCCATTTTCTGACTTAAGAATCGGATGCGCTACGCCGGCACCAACCCCGACCCCCTTCTGACGTATTTCTGTTGAGTTTTGAGTGATAGGCTCGACGGAGGAGATCGACGAGGCCGAAGAACTCGCGCCGGAGGGACAACGAAGGGAATAGCAGTCGCGCCAACCGCCGTTTAAAGAAGTCGTTTTACGCGGTCCATATCACATTATATCTTGTTTATAACATAATAAAAATTTTATCTCCATATTATTTGTAAATTTACAAAAGTAGCCTTTATTTCATCAATATATAGTTTACAAAATAATTATTCTTATGAATATCGAAAAATATAAGATGTGGATGTCAATTTGATCGCCATAAAATAAGGAATAAATTAGTGTTGTTTATTTATTTTTACCATATAAACTACATGAGAATGATATTTTGGTCTTCTTGGGTCCGTTTAGTTTGGTGGATAAGACCAGATAAAGCCCTTTTTATCTAACACAATCTCAGTTTGAAAAAGTCGATCTGTATGAAGCCAGACATAAAATTCTAGCCCGCTGCTATAATCTATCAAGCGCACTATAACTCATCCAATGGGTCCGGCCTAGATAAGTAATCCAATCCCTATTAATTGCAAAAAGATCAAAACTGTATCCTTATTCCACCAAATCATAATTTTTATTTCTTGTAGTTTATATGGTAAAAATAAATAAACTACACTAATTTATTCCTTATTTCAAAGCGATCAAATTGACATCCACATCTTATATTTTTCGATATTCATAAGAATAATTATTTTGTAAACTATATATTGATGAAATAAAGCTACTTTTGTAAATTTACAAATAATATGGATAAAATTTTTATTATGTTGGAAACTAAACAAGATATAATGATTCCTGTACAAGATTATTACCTCACATTTTAACTTGGGTTTTTTTGTACTTTGTTTTCTAGTATGTAATATGTTAAAGTAAACACATCATTTGCAATTAATAGGGGTTGTATTACTTATCTAGCCGGACCCATTGGATGAGTTATAGTGGGCTTGATAGATTATAGCAGCAGGCTGGAATTTTATGCTGAGCTTCATACAGGTCGAATTTTCAAACTGAACAGGATTGTGTTGGATAAAAAGGGCTTTATCTGGTCTTATCCACCAAACTAAACGGACCCTTAAAGTACGAGGACCTCAGCTATAAATGAATAGTTGGGCCCATTAATAATTCAAGTAATGAATATCTTTGGGGATTTTACATGAAAATACCCATTAAGATAAAAAATTAGCAAATCAATACCATGTCAGTATTTTTTTATATGCAGGTATCTGTTAGAATAAATTTTTTACACACCCGCCGCAAGGTACATCATATCACACATTTAGGTACCATAGAGAAACGTATTGTGGTACGTAATACAGTTAAAAATGGTACCACCATATAGCTTGCCGCAAGGTGCGGTATGGAACATATATAGGTACCATATATGGGTACCATATAGATGCGTAATGGGTACGCAATACACATATAAAAAGGTACGTCAAGACTGGGAAAATGATACGCATAGTCGAACGGGTACTTATCTAAAAAAATTTCTGACATGGGTACTGACTTGCAAATTGTTTATACAATTGGGTATTTATCTATAGATTCACCAATATCTTTTAATAATTATCTTATATATAATCAAATTCAATTAATCATAGGGTTAACCATTTATTGTCATTACGGTCAATTCAAGAACCGTCAATTCAAGAATCACTAATCTCCAGCAAATATTAAATCCAAGACAATCTGCGCCAAAGCAAACAAAAAACGACATTATTCAAGACGTATATATGATATTCAAAGCACCAAGGGCAAAATCATTCACAGTAGTAACTACAGAGTATGGAACACAAAGGACATGAGACGATCAAATCTAGAGAAACACTGAGAAGCCTGATGAGTGATGCCCACTAGAAATTACACGTTGCAGCAGAACATTAGCTTCAACTATCCGAGCTGCTGCAAGAAGTTTCAGTAGATGAAGTGGTCTCAATTTGCAGGCGTTTCATTTCTTCATAAGCCCATTCAAGTCCTGGACAGTAATGAACGGGTGGGTTGAACCTTGCATCGTAGATGTTGTCGGGCAAAAAAGCACCATTTTCGACCAAGAATCTTATCGCCTTCTTATTCCTCTCTTTTGCTGCTGTGTGAAGAGGGGTCCCTGAATTGAGGAAAAAATAAAGATGACATAGACCGAAGGAGGTAGAAATTTTGCTTCTAGGGTGTCAATATTGGAGCTGTATGTGTCGTGAAAGAATGTATTACAGCCACATGCGCCTTTAGTTCGAGCATCAATGTTTGCACCGCGCTCGAGTAACTCGTCCATTACTTTAAGATGGCCTTCTTTAGCAGCAAGATGGAGAGGGGTTATACCGTGCGATTTAGGTCCCCATGCGGTAACATTAACATCAATGCCCTCATCAAGAAGACGTTTGACCTGCAAAACAGTGTAAAGGGAAAACAAACATCCATGCTTATGATGACATACAGCGCCTCAAACTAGAACTCATACAACACCTCAAACTAGAACCCATACAACACCTCAAATTAGTACCCATACAACACCTCAAACTAGAACCTTACATAAGAGAAATAAGCACCAACTCAAACATGATAGTAAAACCAGTACCTCCTTGAGGTCACCTTTTCGGGCAAAAATATGAAGCAAAGTCCAGCCACGGTCATCCCTATCCCCTCCAGGCTTACGAACCCTCCTATACCTCCGACTCCAATTCACGTCAACCCCAGGCATCCTCCAATAAAACTACTTCTTTCAACAGAAGTAAGTATATATATCGAGGACAACTAAAATCAAAGACTCCGACGTTATTCAGCACCTTTTACCGCGAGATCTCCAAAAATATCCAAAGAAACGTTTCAGCTCATAAAAGAGAAGACTTTCCCCAGAATTCCTTCTTCAGCAGCGAAACTCTCGAATTCAACTGATATGACGCAAAACAGGGAAAAAATCTAGCGAGAGGAATGATTGGCCATGTTGTGTGGGGCAAAGGGATTCAAACCGGGACCGAAAGCACGAAGATTGTTGAGTTTTACATATGAGGATCGGAGATTGATGGATATAACCATAATTAGCGCCCAATTGATCCAAGAACGTATAAATCAGAACGAATTCAGAGACCTGTTGGCGGCTGCATAAATGATATGTGCTGCTGATTCGTATATTTCCTGGAGATTGATTTGATTTTGAACTGGAGAAAAAAGCCCTAAAAGGAGGAGGAGAGGTTCAGTGCTTTAGCTATCGCATCGCATACCCCCGCCATTCGTCGTTTTCACTTGCCAACGTTTTATGACTTGAGTAGCTTTGTTATAATGTGGGCCGATATTGGGCTACTTAGCCCATATAAATTTATTAATGGGCTTCCTTTAATTCTCTTTTCTGAAAAGAAAAAATAAAGCCCAGTCAGATTCTATGTTGGATTGAATTTAGATCGTTGACTATATTGGTATCAAGTCTAAATTTTAACACCATATAATTCTCCCAATTATTATTTACAAAATATTGCCAAATGTATGACTTATCGGAAACTGTTGGCTGACTTGGTATGGTACTGGTATCTGATCAGTGGCCGCCGTAGTATAACATAATAAAGGAAAATTGGTAAATAAACGCACGCGGTATAGAGGCAATATGAATCGAGTAGATAATAAATTAATATATACATAAATTCGCCGATGACAAGATTTGCCTATTACAGAAGCTGCGTTGCTCGTCAATAATTAGGCCACCTGTCCTCTAAACGTATTGAAAAGTCAAACGATGAATTAAAATCAAGTAGGTTGTCGAGTGAAATGCAAATAAATAATACTTATAAAATGCGACGTGTAATTGTGTAAATTTGATACAATATATGGCCGACACGTTGCGGAATATCTCGAAACAGTGAGCCGTCCGCCAAATGTGTTACTGTTTGCAGTGATTTGTTTATTTACGAAAGTAACGAAGTCCATATAATACTATAATAATAGTACATAAAAATATTTGATACTTGTGGGATGGTCGGACCTATTAATGAAGGAAAATGATAAGTTTTTTCTGGCTCTATCCAACCCACCAACTACTAAATTTTATAATATTATATATATTTTTGCTAGTGGGATCAACTTTTACATTACAATTTACTTATTTTCATGAAATTTATAGAAACTTTGAAAAGGAAAGAGATCTAGCGAAACATTGTCATTGAAAAACGAAAAAAACAAACAAAAATGTCACATCGGGAGACGTTTCACCAAGAAAATGAAATAATAAACTAATAAATAACACTTTATAATAAGCAAAATAAGTGGATATTATATAGTTCGTTCTTATCATGAATTGAATCCGAGTAGGATTATGCATAATTTTTTTTTAAAAAAAAAGGTGGGCCAACAATTTTTTGGGCTATATATTACGACTTTGCTTCAGTAGGGATGAGAGATATCCATTATCCAAATTGAGACTTTTCTTGTCGTGTCATCCATCCATCTTCCATCCCTTTGTTGAGTGAAGTTTCCAGCTGAAATATTGAGTGGTAGTGCGGATCTACTCATCTCTTGGTAAGCTTCGTGCTTTTGTTGTTCTTATGCTGATTATGTTTGGTTAACCTACTTTTTTCTTCTTTGGCTGTTAAAAGAAATGTTCGTGTTTACCATATGTGATCCACAATAGATTTATTACGTAATCACTCGAACACGGATCGCCAATTGGGTTCTGGATATCGAATTTCCTGATCTAGTTAATCTGAAATATCGGCATTCTTAGCCATTTTTTTATGGTTAATGCTCGAAACAAGTGTTTGATGAAATTCCCGTGAATAAATGCGAGATACCCACTTCTCATATTATCTGATACTTCCATCCGTTCTTGAGTTCTGGAGAAAAGTAAAACAAGTTCATTAGGTAATTTCGGTGAAGGGATCAGCCAGCAGTAAGCGCTTGTTAACCAGTTGACTTTCTTTATCTGCCCTTTCCTATTTTAGTGGTTTTTCTTAGACGTGTGGATCATCATCTTACCCTTAAATGACATCAAATGCTAACAAAGTGATTTTTTTACTTGATTTTTTAGTCTAGGGGCGGTGCGTAGATTACAGAAATGGTATTACATTTGTAATAATATTGTAGCATGGTGTTTTAGCGTGCCTCTAATTATCTGTTAAAGTGGGCTACTACTTCGTTATATATTAGCAAGTGGTAGGTGAGACGTTGACATCGCGGCCATTATTTCCTCTTATATTAATGCCACCCTTCCACTTGCAAATAGAAATATCAACAAACCTTTGCAGAAACTGTAGGGAATTTCGGAAGAAAATTTTTTGGTAGGTGAAACTAGAACTTATCCGTAACATGGCATGAATTTTTCCTTGAAACATTTCGTATTTTGTTGGTTCATTGCATCTTTCTTGATTGATGAACTCTTGAAACTGTTCTCTCCAGTTTTGTGCACAAGCTTTTAAAAGATGGAGAGATCTATAAGATCTGATGCGGACTATATCAGCAATATGCCAAACAACATCATAGAAAACATCCTCGGATGCTTGCCTCTTCGAGACATTGTTAGGACAAGCATTTTGTCAAGAGAATGGAGGCACAAGTGGATGTCCTGCCCAGAACTTGTATTCGATTTCTGGTTCGATCAAATGTTTCTCGGAGAACACAAATTAGAGCCACTCGTTCACCAAATCTTGAAACTTCACAACGGACCTTTGCTCAAACTAGCACTTCAAGTCCCAGACCTCAAAAGCAGCCCAGAGATCGATGAGTGGGTTCATATGCTTCCAAACAACACTTTGCAAGATTTGACTCTTCATGTGTCGAGAGGAGAGACTCACGAGTTGACTTCCCATCTCTTTACTTTTGAGCAAATTAGGAACTTGAAGCTTTACAACTGTGTGTTCGATCCTGCGCCTGGGTTCAATGGGTTCACCAAACTTGTAAATCTTGATCTTCAGAAAGTCGTCCTTGGCAGCGAATCTTTTGCCAAGTTTACTGCTTCGTGTCCTCGTTTGGAAAGGCTCAGGTTGGTTCACTGTACAAGCTTTGATCGCCTCGAAATCACTGGTCCGAAGCTGGCGTCTTTTGAGTTTCATGGTGTCTTCAAATCCATTTCTTTCGTGAACTGCCCTGTTCTAAAAGATGTGAAGCTGACGTTCTCCTCCATGGATTTTAAGGGAGGAAACAGAGTTTCCTTCGATTTGATCAGTTCCTTGAGTTCTCTTCCTTCGCTCGAGGAGTTGCAGTTGCAAGCTTATGCATTGGAGGTAAGAAAACAACTCTTCATAGTTGAAATTTCTTATACAGAATTATATCTTATTGATCACTTTTAGAGATGTTAATGGTCTTTTTGGTTCTATCTACAGGACCTTGTTGAACATGGAGCACCAAATCAACTGCCCATCTCCTTGAAAACGCTTAAAAATTTACATCTCTCTGATATGTACTTTGAGAAGATCGAGGAGACTTCATGTGCCATTTCCTTAATCCGAAGCTGTCCCAATCTACAGAGGCTTAAAATCACAGTAAGTTCTTCGCTACAGATATACACTCAACTCAATCAAGAATCCCAAATATTCAACTCAAATCCTCACTTTTCTTGTTTGAATATCCAGGCTTTTACCTTGGACGTAGTGGATTCAGTAGCAGATTTCCTACGATCGCAATCAATATCAGGCTCCTTAGCCCACCTTAGAACAGTTAAGATGCAGTTGTTCTCTGGAATCGAACCTGAAATGGAGTTTGTCAAGTATTTACTGGCATCTGCCGTTGCGCTTGAAGAAATGGAGATTAATCCTCACGCTGGTCGTTTGAGCGACGGCGGGGAATCCATACTGAACGAACTTAAGCAGTATCCTCGAGCCTCTGCCAAAGCTGAGATTATAAGCGCCGATGGCAAAGAGTATAGTTAGGGTTCTTTGTCGATCGAGCTTCATTCATTCAAAGCTCATTTTCATAGTATTTTGAGCCTTATGGTCTCTGACTCTCTGTATAGCGTATTACCCTCTGCTATTTTGTACATAATCAATGGTTATGATTTTTCTTCCAACCAAGGCTTTGTATGATCATGCACCCATTTGATCTGAGCCCTTTACCAAATTCAAGAACAGTTTCACACATATATGGCAGTCGATTACATTATTTGTGCATAAACACCATATTCCTCTTTTTCAAGGAGAACTCTGAGCAGAAAAGCTACGACAAGCCTCTTTACCTACACACCAAATACGGCTTCGACTTGGCGTGGCATTCACAGAACTGCTACTGCTAATCTTAGCCTCTTCTTCATTCTGAGTTTATTCGATGTGATTGCCAACGCTGTTCAGCTGGTGAAGAAGGCAATGCCTCACCCTATCGAGCATAGGGCTGTCTGATAATCCCGAGACTTTAGCTCCAATGAGGTAAGACACCGCCGCGGGCGAGTTGGGATTGCTTATTACATCTTCTTGCAAGACATCGCCTATGCGTGAAAGAATGCTCGAGCCCAAGTTGGCTATAACCCTAGAGTACGCTTCAAGAATCGATTGTCCCACGTCCTATAAAAACAATAATCCGAGGATGAGAAAAAAAAGTTATGCGCAAGTTCTTCTATTGATTTCCCTACCTTGCCGTATTTGACTTTTGCTGCATCGAGGAATGTTTGGCTCATATTAGGGTACTTCGACTTCAACTTCTGCTTAAGCACTTGTGCTCTGTTTATCAAGGACTCCGTCTTCTCAAGCTCTTGCAATGGATCTCTGGCGAAAGTCCACGATGTTCTAATAACTGGAGATTTACCACTGCTTTGCACCGTAAGCTTCTCTTTCCAAGCAAATACGGCTATTTCGAGCTTGTTCGTAGCTTCGAGGGCACCGTTTTCGGATTTCAGATTTAGGCAGTCCATCATTTCGTCTGCGCTGCTGAACGCCTCCGAAGTCAAGATCTTGTACAGTTCCTCCCCGAGGCTATCCTTACCGGCCTGAAAGATCATATGTTTTAAGCTTCGATTTCATTACGTACGAGGGAAGTAAACGAACACCATAACGATAGCTAGCTAACCTTTGGAAGCGCATCCTTGATTGCAGTAGGAACCTGCATTTCAGCTAAAACGCTTTCATTGATGGACCTTGCTGCTTTGAACACTTGGTAAGCCACTTTACTACGATTCAAAAGTTGCTTCCTCGAAAAATCGGAGAGCCCAGCTTTAGGCACTCTTGGAGATGGTAGCCACCACCTTCGACTTTCTCCAGGTTTCTTGCTTCTCCCGTCCTCTGAGTACCAGAATTCAGTTCCAACCATCGAATCGAGCGTTTCCTACGATTTTTTTTTTTGGTGAAAAAAAGGGTAAAAACGACGGAATCAAAACTAGAACTTGCAGATATATTATACGAGGCAAGGCCACCTACAATAAGCATGGAATCTAACTTCTGCAGTGCAGGGAGATTCATATAGATGTCTGCTCGAGCTTTTGGGGTCATAATCTGCTTGGAAATTCAACAAAAGAACCAAATATCAGACAACATTGCAATTTTAACTTGCACTGACCAACAAGGCAAGAACTGAGTACTACATTACCTCCAAAGTTCGACCATTACTACCTTGCTGTTTTGCAGGCACTAACTCAACCATGTAATGAGTAGGAGAAAGTAGCCAATCCATCTCCCTTCTCCACCTCCTCTTTCTCTCTTCAGGTAAAGGCTCTAACTTCCATAGCTCTCCGAAAACAGAAGCTGCAGAACAATATTATCATGACTTGGGCATTCGTTTATTGCAAGAAAGAATTTAGAGGAAAAGAAAAAAAGAGCACCTATTCTTACCTGCGAGGTTGGTT
Organism: Craterostigma plantagineum; assembly: GCA_027422505.1. Lineage (NCBI taxonomy): Eukaryota > Viridiplantae > Streptophyta > Magnoliopsida > Lamiales > Linderniaceae > Craterostigma > Craterostigma plantagineum. The sequence continues at coordinate 12,570,327 of JAPQWV010000012.1, read as the reverse complement.
ATGGCATTCGACAAAGCTAATGCAGTGCAAACACCTTTAGCGCCGCCAGTGATGTCCTCGCCGAGCATGAGCTTGGCGAACTTCTCTTTCATGGCGTCGAGTTGGGACGTTTCATCTTCTATCGCAGCGAAGCGCTTTGGGGTTGCTGAGGTGGCGCAGTCTTGATCTTCTTTCTTGATTGCTGTGCAGAGAGACGATGAGAAAGAACTGAATGCGTTCGTGCTAGACGAGCAGCTAGAATAAAGGTCTTCGTCGAAGAAATCTCCATTTTCTCGGCTGGTGCTGCTTTCGCCTTCGTATAATTGTCTGCTGCTGCCGCTGATGTTCATTATGCAGCTCTCAAGGCCATTGTAAGTCATTACTCCTGAGAATTCATGATTGATGTTATGAAATGTAGCATTTTGTGAATCGATTCATTCAAATCTCTGTAAGTTATTGGAATCGCCATACATACAAATAATAATCTATTTGTCTTGATTAGGTTATCAAACTCATGCATGGGAGACAAGACAAGGCAGGATTAGAACTTAGAAGAGTCACGGGCTTAGAGTATTGAGACAGCTTTAACTACGAACACTTACTTAGTCAACTCAAGTGGTAAAAAGGTGGGATCCACAGATGTATCTATGTAAGAAATTTTTTATCTTGAAGATGAGGTAATTGAAAGAAAGTTATTGGCTTTTGACTCTGACCTCATCAATGGTGCTGCTGTGACATAGAACTACCTCTTGCAGGGTGAAATAAATGTACAATCAATAATAAATGAATCTCTCTCTCTCTGTGTAATTAAACCATGAGAATATATGTGGAAGGAGAAATTTCTTTGCGATGGAATGCATGTGTTAGGTTATTATTAGGTAGTCTAGCGAAGAAGAAACTAGCAGTAGCACATAACTACTCATTTGACTTCAAAAGTATACAAACAAAAGGTATGAAGGAACTATTAGAAAAATATAAAGTTTCAAAAGCGACAAAACAAGAAAGAAAATCAAAGCGTGGTCGCGTTAGAATCCAACGTAAATCACGCAGCGTAACGATAGGTTTATTCTTCATTTGCTTGGATAATTATATTTTAAGGGGGGAAAATAATATAATATATATATCGAAATGGAGACAAAATACTCACTCTGTTGTTGTTGCTCGTCGTCAAAATCGATACTAACAGCAGCCCTCCTCATATTTCCTGTACAGCAAGCGAACCTCCTCCTCATCATCATCTTTGTACTACTATTGTTCACTTGCCTTCTACACAGGGAAAGATGATAATAAATACTCGTAAATTATTAGCATTATGGGGTAAAAAAGAATTAAAAAGTGATTAAAATGTTCTCCTCTCAATTTTTATAATAATATCTACCTCAAGTCCTCAATCGTAACGTCTACAAGTACTCGAATAAATAAAAAAAAAAATATACAATTTAGTCGGTCCTCGCCTCACAAAAACCAGATTCATCATGGTTCTTCTCATCTCGAGAAACAATCACTGAGAATGAGATGTGAAATGAAGAAAACAAAGAAAAGCTTAAATAAAATCTTCAAACGGCAAAAAGAGACACACCATTCATTGACCTCAAACTAACCAAAAAGTTTTCGCCTTTCAAAAGGGCCCAAACATGAAAAGAAGAGCAAATTAAAGAAACCGAGAAACAATGAAAGGAGAAAGACAAAGCTTGTTGCACGTCTGCAACCTACCTCACTTAAAACACGAACAACGAAGTCGAGCAAGAAGAAGGGAAGTGAGAAGAAAAAGACCTTTTTCTTTCCTAGAGAATGAGCTGCTCCTTGAGACAATGTTTTAAGAGTTGAGAGAGATACAGAGAAGTAAATGTCAAAGAGGGCCTAGCAACAAACGGTGAGTTAAACAAGTCAAAGAAAGAGGGAAAAACAATCAATGGTAAGCTCAGTAGAAAATAGAGATAGATATGAAAAGAAAAACTTCATTAAAGGCAGAAAGTAATGCTGTGTGACAGTGTCAGAAGTTACAGGGAAGAGGAGAAGAGAGTGAGAGGAAATTTTATACCTCACCGAGACGAGTTGACAAATGTATTGAGAATATGAGAGAAGGCAATTTATATTTATTTTTACATTCTCTCTCTATATGTTTTGAGAGAGAGAGAGAGAGAGAGAGAGAGAGAGAGCGTATTTATCATTAATTATTGAGCGAGTCATCAAAGGTCTACTAAGATGTATTAATTGTTAACAAAGAGTTTATTAGGGGAGCAACTGAGCAAGCATTTGGGCATGGGATTGGATACTCAATGCTCGTAATTTATTAGTTAATTAATTAAGTATAATTTCTGCATGTGTCGAACGAATGTACAAAGGAAAACAGTGGTGATAAAATTTGAATTTTTGATTATTATGGGAGCGTCCTCTCTCTCTCTCTCTTGAGTAGAGCCTTTTTCCTCTCTCTTCCGATGAAGTTTGATGGAACTTAGTTTCCTCCATTGGTGGGGGTCTTTTTTTCTCTTCACCGTAGTAGCATTTCTCATCTCCAAAATTTTCATCATCCCGTTTAGTCTCAAATAACTATTCCTCAGACCTAAAATAGAAAAAACCCACCCAGTTGTCTCCATATTTTCATTATCTCGATTTCGACCACTGTTAACCTATAAGTTACCTTTCTTCCTTGTTTTTTCCTACTTTGCAGGGCTGTAGAGCTTGCGGAGAGGGAGTGAGAATGGAAGGTATCTTGTCCTCAGCTAAGCGGGTAGATATTGTAGGGTTACTGGAAAAAATAACTTTGTCTGAAGTCGAAAGAGCTGGGGTGACCTTTGAGGAAAAGGATATACACTATAGTAGAGCTGAATGTAAGCGAAGTATCATAGGCAAGATCTTCGGGGATAAGCGTGTAAGCTTCCTTGGACTCAAGAGCACTCTTCAGTCGATTTGGCCGATTAAAGAAAATTTCCGTGTGGTTGAACTTGGAATCAACCTTTTCCAGTTCATTTTCCAATCAGAGGAAGACAAAAAAACAATTCTTGAAGGACGTCAATGGACATTTGACCAACAATACCTCATTATTAAGGATTGGGAAGAGGATGTTGAGATTAAGGAGGAAGATTTCCACTCTATTGAGATTTGGGTCCAAGTGTGGGGTGTTCCGAGACAATGGCAATCAAGAGAAGCGGCTATGAAGATTGGCAAACTTTTTCCCAAGTGCTTGGATGTGCTTTTCACAGATACTGGTGGGTTACAAGGCTGCCACATTAAGCTAAAAGTTGTGTTGGACCTCAATGAAGTGCTCCCAAGAGGCACGTTCATCAAGTTTAAGGAGGCCTCTCACTGGGTCACCTTTAAATATGAGCAATTAGCTACGGTATGCTTTTACTGCGGGAGAGTCGGCCATCCAGAGAAAAGGTGTGCGGATAGAGCTAAGGCAGCAAATGAAGACACTCTTAAGCCTGGACAATTTGGAGAATGGATTAAGGCTGATATTGGTAGAAAGAAGGCAGGGTCCTTATCTAGGCAGACTTATTCACAGAAGACGGAAAAGGTTATGCAATGGGTGGATCGCCAACTTGAGGAGGGTGCCCCAGAAACTCAATTTCAAAACAAAGGCGATAATCCCATTCCCAAAGAAGCCGATAAGGATTTGCAGTCTGATGAAAATGCTGTCATTATCTCTAATCGTGAAGCTGCTGACAAAGAGCCTTTATATGACCATGCACTACGCTGTGAACACACTGATATGGAGGAGGAATATATCAACATCCCTGAGTCAAATCAAGAACAAAAAGGAAGAGAAGAGAATTGCCAACATGTTCCCTCAAGGATGATAAGAAGTCCACTGAAGAAACTGCACTCAAACTCAGTCTCATCCCTCAATACGAAAATTACTAGAACATATAAAAGGGGGAAGAGAAATCAGAATGGAGATGATACCTTGGAACTCAACAAGCCTCAAAACACACCACAGGGTATTATAGGACTGAAAAGAGACAGAGAAGACAAGGAAAATTTTCTTGAAGAAGGGTACTACAAGGTAACTGTTAAGAAGAAAAAGGATTTGAACCTTACTGACCAATGCTTGAAGGTGGGGGCGACCAGGAATGACTGGCCCCACCAGCCCAAATGAGTGTTCTTATGTGGAATTGTAGAGGACTGGGAGGGCCCTCTACAATTTCAGAAATCAAGGAGTCTATAAGACTCCACCTTCCCTCACTAATTTTCCTTAGTGAGACTAAAAAGAAGAGGGCTTTTGTTGGGCTAGTGTGCAAACAACTTAAATTACAAGACAGATGGTACTATGTGACCCTGTTGGGCTCAAAGGGGGTCTTCTGGTGGGTTGGAGTCAAGATGTTATGATCATCGATATTGTCTCTACTAGCTTTTGTGTGGAAGTGTGCTGTAAGTTACAAGATATCCAAGGTCACATCTGGATTACCTTTGTTCACAACAGTACTTGTGGGCAGGAGAGGATAAGACAATTTCAGTTTTTGCTTGAAGAAAGTAGACGATGGGGCAACCTTTGGTGTTTAGGTGGAGATTTTAATGAAATCAGAACTCATAGGGAGAAGAAAGGTGGTCTGGTCAAATGTGGAGCTAGTCTGCAACTGTTTAACTCTTTCATTGGTGCCATGAACATGAGCGAGTTGGGATTTTTTGGGAGATGCTTCACTTGGACAAATAATAGAGAAGGGGAGGAGGCTGTGGAAGAGAGGCTTGATAGGATCTTCGGCTCTCCCCTATGGATGCTCCTTTTTCCAGAATCCATTGTCACTCACTTGGAAAAACATTCATCAGATCATAGCCAGCTTCTGCTCCATCTAAAACGTCAAAAGGGAGGGCCAAAAGAAGATTTTTTTTTGATAAAAGATGGGTTGAAAAACCGGCATTCTTGAGGTGGTCAAACAAGCATGGTCCTCCTGCGTTATTGGGAACCCCCACTTCCAACTTACTCAAAAGATAAAAATCTGTAGAGTTGAACTTCTAAAATGGTCTGGATCTGGGAGGACCAACTCGGGTATCTTGATTGAACAAATAAAAAAAAAACTGACGGAGCTCAGAGAGTATGGAGGGTCAAGAGACTGGGCTTTATGGAAATCCCTCAAATCTGAGCTACATAAGGCTTATAAGGAGGAGGAATCCTACTGGAAACAAAAATCTAGAGTGCAATGGCTTAAAGAGGGAGACAGGAACACCAAATTTTTTCATGCATCAACCATTCAAAGAAGGAAGTCAAATGCGCTCTTGAATTTGAAAGGAAGGTCTGGAAGCATTTGTGATTCTTTTGAATCCACCGTGGCTGAAATCTGTGGATACTACCAGGAGTTGTTCACTTCCTCTGTCCCACCTTGCTTGGATGAGGCGCTCGAAGGGATACCTTTGTCCATCTCTCACTCCATGAACCAACAGCTTACAGCTCCAGCTTCTGTGGGGGAGATTAGGAAGGCTCTTTTTTCCATGAATCCAAACAAAGCCCCCGGCCCAGATGGTATGACACCTTTCTTCTTTCAAAAATTTTGGTCGGTTGTTTATCTTGATGTTGTCACTCGGTCAATAATTTCTTGAACCATGGTAAGCTTTTGAAATGTATGAACCAAACACTTATCACTCTTATCCCTAAGATTAGAAACCCCTCATGCATCACTGAGTTCAGACCAATTAGCCTCTGTAATGTTACGTACAAAATCATTTCCAAACTCCTTACTGAAAGGCTTAAGCCTTGTCTCGAACATGTCATCCACCCTAGTCAAGCAGCCTTCATTCAAGGGAGACACATTATGGATAATGTGACTATGGCCCATGAATGTTTCCACCATATTAACTCCTTGAGGAAAGGGAAGAGAGGATTTATGGCACTTAAACTTGACCTTGCCAAGGCCTATGATAGAGTTGAGTGGTCCTTTCTGATTCGAATCTTGCTGAAAATGGGTTTTAATTCAAAGTTTGCTGAGTGGATCAGAGTTTGTATTAGTACCGCTTCATTTTCTTTCAATGTCAATGGCAGAAGTTGTGGCTATGTCATCCCATCTAGGGGCATCAGACAAGGAGATCCATTATCTCCTTTCCTCTTCCTTATTTTATCTGAAGCCTTATCGAATATGATTACCCAAGCTGTCCACGATGGGAGGTATAAAGGCCTTAGTTTATGCAAAGATGGGCCTGTTGTTACTCACCTTTTCTTTGCAGATGACTCTCTGTTGTTTGGAGAAGCAAGCATTGAACAGGCACAAGTTATTAGCGATATTCTCAAGCTGTTTTGTGCGGTCTCTGGACAGAAAGTGAACATGGCGAAATCCTCTATTTTCTTTAGTAAGAATACAACACCTGCAGTGAGAGCATCTATTGTGAGCATCTTTGATGGTATCAAGGAGGAGCAGAAAACCAGGTATCTGGGACTTCCATTATTCATTGGCAGATCCAAACTTGAAACCTTTCAATTTGTGGTTGATTCTGTCAAGAATAGGGTGACCAATTGGAAATCACAGTTCCTAAGCTCTGCGGGAAAGGAAGTTCTTATTAAGGCTGTTATTAGTTCACTACCCATTTATGTTTTGTCATGTTTCAAACTTCCTTTGCACTTGTGTAAAGAGGTTTCGAAGTTGGCAGCTGATTTCTGGTGGGGGCTGAACGAAAATGGTGGACAAAAAATCCATTGGAAGGCATGGAACAAACTTTCGAAGGACAAGGAGCATGGAGGCCTTGGTTTCCAAGAGATCCAAAAGTTCAATGATGCTTTGTTGGCTAAACAATTATGGAGGATCATTACTCACCCAAACCTACTGGTAGCCAAATTACTCAAGGCCAAGTATTTCTCTAAGGTAGATTTATTTGAAGTCTCTGCGCCAACTACCTCGTCGTGGCTGTGGAAAGGCTGGCTAAAAGCAAGACATGTGCTGATTTCTGGGGCTGTTCTTAAAGCGGATGATGGGTCTTCCTTCCCACTGTCAGCTGCTCTTCCTCATGCGCAAAGGATTGGCCTGAAACTGGTTTGGACCCATGACAAAAAAGGTCAGTTTTCAGTGCATTCAGCTTATAAAATGTTATGTGAAAATATTGAGTTACGACCTGAGGAACCTGAAGGCAGTGATAGAGGGGAAAACATGAAAAAATTATGGTTGAGTGTTTGGAAACTCCGTATTAAAAATAAAATGAAACATTTTCTTTGGCGATGCGTTCATGATGTCCTTCCCACAAAGCTAAATCTGAGAAGAAGAGGGATGCATCTTGACTCTATATGTTCAATGTGCGGGGAAAGTGAGGAATCCATGGACCACATCTTCTTTCACTGCTCTAGAGCCTGCAATATTTGGAAGATGGCACCTTTTTCTTGGAATTTCATGAGGACTGGTGTGGGCTGTTTTAAAGATGGTGGGGATCTATGTGCGCCATCCCAAAAAAGGAAGTTTTTCAGCAGCGAGTACAATTATCAGTCTATATTTTATGGATGTTATGGAAGACTCGTAATCTTTGGATATTCAAAAGAGAATGGAGGGATGATCGAACAACTGTGGAGCTAGCAGGTTTTGAGTGGGCTGAATTTTTAAATGTTTGTTAAGTTTTGATTTTGTGGGTTGTGTTTGGGTTTCGATGATCACTGTAGGGTGAAATAACCAATGCAGGATCGTTCCACAACCTTTTGCGTTCAGTCGATGCAAACAATCGATTTTCTTTTTTGTAGCTGTAGTACTGGATTTTCCTTTGAGCTTTGTTATGAGTGCTCCTTGTGAGTGTCGGCCTATCTGTTTTTGATTTGTAACAGAAGGTGCTTGGGCTATTTAGCCTTGTAATTTTTTAAAATCAATGAAAAAGCTATCGTTTCTGAAAAAAAAAGATTATTATGGGAGCGTCCACCTTCTCTTTCTCTCTCTGATGTTGATAGGGGCATGCGCCACTGCACTATTCAAAAATAAATAAATGTCTATTTTAACATACCAAAAAATAAATAAAATATCATAGAAAACTATTTCTCCGTCTGTCTGTATCTGTGATTATCAAATAATGTTACAGAAACAAGAATAATTTTGTATTTGATTTGCTCTCTATTATCTGTGGTGGGGCGTAGCGTAGAGCCTCGTCATGTGTTCTTGGGATGATTGATATTCGCCAAAAAGCCATCTTTTTTCATAATTTCAAATTCATTTCAAAACATCATATTTTAAAAAAAAAAAAAAAGACCTATACTAAAAGACCCTTTTGGTTTTGGGGGTTCAATGACCTTTAGGATCCACTTTCTGTTTGTTTTTTTTTTCTTTTCTTCGAAAGCCAAAATTACCTCCTCATAAGTCATAGGAGCTAAAAATGTTTTTAACTTTTGCAAATTGATAATGCCCAACCATTCAAAACTGCTGCAAAAGCTATGAGATGAGAAATTCTATGGCCCAATTTTGACTGTTGGCCCATAATCATGATAGAAGAAATAAGCCTTATCTTATCTAGTCTTTCGTCTCGTGAGGCCGTTGGGCTCCTCCAAATCTTTTCTTCGGCCTTCTTGACCAAAAATGTCCAATTATTGTCTTAAACCAAAGAAAGACGTGATTTTAACCTACTTACTAACATTTTGAAATCCAAGTTTTGGTCCAAGAATCTGCTGGCTTTATGAAATCTAAATTTCCGTGTAAGAAGATGGCAGCGAAAAGTAGCTCGATTTAAACACACGTAATCAAATGAGATTTATGAAAAGATGCAAACAAATGTGTGTGCTGAGAACTATTGCACCCTGAAGGCCTGAAACAGAAGCAAAAGAAGACTGATTTAAGGCAATTCAAGTGACAAAAAGACAACCTTTAGAACACATTTTTTCAGGGAAGTCATTTTTTTACAGATCGAAGAAAAACCCCCAGAGAAGAATAAAGAGCATGGAAGTACTTTCCCAATAACAAAACAGGGTAAAGAAAAAATGCAACGGAAGAACCATGAATAGATCACTATCTGCATCAAGAATTTACTAAATCTGACACACATCGGTGAAATTACAGATACCCATCTCACAGATCAAGCACAAAGCCTAAACCTTTCCCTGAACAGTTGTTCAGATCCAGCGGCCCTCCCCTCCCATTGATAAAGATCCAACCCTTTATTAATTCACAAGAACAGCCGAAAAGAGCTGTGTAAATAACGATAGCAGATCCAAGAACTGACTAAAAATTCACAGCATTTCCGATTCAGAATGGGGAAATGAAGGGCTTTTTCACAGTGGGCTCCGATTCAATTGATGCAAGGCGGGAACTTAATCCACACAATCGCCGGAAACGACGTCGTCGGCAAGGAAGGATAAGTTCCCGAGCTGCACCAAGCGAGTTAGAGACCACCGTGACTATGAATATCAGATCTTATATGCAGAGCAGAGAGAAATATGTATAGAAAAGTGAATAGAAAGGGTAATTGTGGGGAGAAGTATTTATAGACGAAATCAACGATTGAGACGTTGCCACGTGCCTAGTCACGATGATAGTGGGAGGGAGGAGTTGAGACTTGAGGTTGAGGAGTCAAGGCATGCATAAAGATCGATCGCGTCGGCGGTGAGACATAATTTAATTGATTAATTTTACTTTTTTTCTATTTATGATTATTTTCATTTTACTATAGAGGTAAGAATCAACTTCCTTAGAGCATCTCCAACGGGTACTTTATTTTTGTGTAAAACACAAAAATAGAGTACTATTCTACTCCAATGGGACTTTATATTTAACACAAATATTGTGTTGATCAGCAGAGAAACTCTAGATCTAGAGTACGCACAATTTTAACACAAAAATAGAGTTTTAATTCTATTTATTATATTTATTTAATAATACACATTTTATTATATTCAAAATATTTGATACACTATTAATTAAAATAATATAATTTTATTTAATATAATAAAATTAAAATTAAATAATATGCTAATTTTATCATTTATTTAATTTTTAAATATTAATAATTAAAATATATTGACTTTTTAATTTTATATAATAAAGTTTAATAAGTCAATTATGATAGTAATTTATAGAAATTTGATTTTTAGTGTAAAAATAGAGTTAATGGATTGGAGTGAAAACTAGCGTAGAAAATAGAGTTTATGGGTTGGAGTAAAAGCACTATAGCAACTGTATTATTGTGTAATATTACCTGTATTTTTATGCGTTGCGTTGGAGATGCTCTTAGCGTCGAAATGGAGTGAGTGGAATATGAGTTTATTCTTCAATTATATTCCATTGGCATTACTTTTCTTACGTGCGTGGGAATTGGATTAAAAGTTAGGTAAAAGTAGACTAGGTTTCCATTTTAATTCAATCTATTACTTGTCCAGTTTAAGAACAAATAATGAGCAGGCACCAAGTTATATATTAACCTAATGTAAAACCTCCCTAAATTAATACTCTATAAATTAATACTCTCTAAAATAATAAAATCTTACGGTCCCGACTTGGGCCTTTCTAAAAAATCAACAAATTCGATAAGATAATAATATAATAATTTATTGAAAAATCCATTTGTAAATATTAGGTCACATTAAAACTCTAAATTAATCATTCATAAAACTTACAATTATAAATTATGTTAATTTGCTAAAATAAGAATCTATTTGTTGCTAGATTTTCTGGATTTCATCCCTAACTTTTTTAATTGCAGTCAATAGTTCCGATGTCGAGTTCTCTAGCTGTAACAAAACATTGTGAAGGGATGTTGTCGCATTATGTGTCGCTTAATATCCCCACTTGTGAAAGTTTGCTGAACGATACTCCAATGATATCCTACTAAGAGTATTTGATATTGTATATTGACTAATTTTTAACGATATTTTTCATTAATTCACACTTATAAATCGTTTTGAGTATATGAATATAATTAACGAAACATATCCAAATTCATTTATCGTTAATACATTCTAAATTTGTTCAATTTAAAGAGTCACTCTTTTAATTAATAAAATATTAATTTATCGATAAATTAATATCTCTAAATTAATAAAATTTCATGATCCTAATGTTAATTTAGATGTTTTACCGTAGTTCCAAACAAACTAATGTGACAAAATAGAATTCAAAAAGGAGAAGAAAAAATTGACCCTATTATTCTGGTTTTGTCAAGCACCATCACGATCAAGACCTACTCCTCAATCAAAGTGGACAATCGTCTTGTTATTTAAATAACAAACACGCAATAACATAAACAACCAAACAGAAGTTTCCAGTTTCTTTTTACATATAAAAATGAGATCTTTTTGAAGAAATATCAGTATTTTACTATTAAATGGAAAGGAATCGTCTGTTTCACTGCAGTCGAGTGTAGAAGGCGAACCTATTCCATGCTTGCTTTCTTCCCACGAGAATTTCTAACCACTTATTTAGCATCTATCTGTTACCAGCTCAAATAAACGTTTGAAGCAATAACGATTTCAGCCAAGTATGAAGACGCAATTTACCTAAAGAGTCGTAGCGTTTTTTCCTATCCTATATTGATGTCATTTTCATTTTTAGAATTCATTCGTTTCAGAGCATATGTAGCAGTGTTTGCGTCTTCTCTTCTTTTCTCTTCTCGTCTCTATCTTCTGTAACAAGTAACAATTGGGTGAAGTCGATTATCGGAACTTTTCTTCACTCACAGTTCCCATTTTCGATTTCGATTTCCTTTTCCCGAAATTGAGCGTGTATCAAGTGGTATCAGAGCATCGATCTTGATCTCAAGTACTCAAGGATGGCAGAAGGAACTCGTGGTGTTGAGCTGCGTAAGGAGGTCGAACTGCTCCGTGATAAGATGAAAGAGAACAACGATTCTATCAACGAGCAACTGGAAACCTTGCGGCAGATGATTGCAGCTATGGTGAACAAACCGTCTGGCGAAACTGAATCAATCGGAGGAAACGTAGCCAACAGGCGCGAGGATCGTTCGAAGTCGACCTATCAGCTGCCGACCAAATGCTCTAGCATTGAATTTCCAAAGTTTAACGGGGATGACCTAAGAGGCTGGATTTACAGATGCGAGCAATTCTTCGAGGTGGACGAAACACCAACAGATGCTAAGGTTCGAATGGCTGTTGTTCATCTAGAAGGACGTGCTCTTCAATGGCACCAGGTATTCATCAAAACTCGACTGACTCGAGAACTCCCTAGGTGGTCTGAGTATGTCAAGGCACTGAATAGCAGATTTGGCTTGCATTCTTATGATGATCCAATGAGTGAGTTGGTGAACCTTAAACAAACTAGTTCGGTTCAGGAGTATCTAGATAGCTTCGAGGAACTGATGAATTGTGTCGAACTCCCTGAGCAATACGCCGTGAGCTGTTTTTTGCGGGTCTGAAACCAGAGATAGCCATGGCTTTAAGGATGTTTCGGCCGAAATCATTGTCTGAGACTGTGAGTCTTGCCAAGTTACAGGAGCAAGCTAATGGGCTGACGTCAAGGAGAGTATCTACGGCGAGTCCTTTTGGGGAAGATGTGAGGTCTAACACTTCCAATGTCCGAACTCCCTTCACTCCAAATGCAAATACTCACAACAAAGCTGTAGGGTTGGGGTCTTCGACTTTTAGCTCGTCTTCAGTGGGTTCTGCACCCTATCAGTCTAAGCCGAATCATCTACTGAATGGGAACAATCAACCAATCATACCCTCTCGAAGGTTGACCCCGCAGGAAATGGATGAAAAAAGGTCGAAGGGCTTGTGTTTTTGGTGCGATGAGAAATTCAATAATAATCATACTTGCACAAAAAGGAGGCAGATCTACGTCATGGAAGTGATGGCTGTAGATGATGAACAGAGGGACGAACAGACCCCTGACTCAGGAAAGTCTGATGAGGAAGGCGTTGTGAACGAGCCTAATGAGAATCCTCTGATCAATTACCAGATCTCCATGCACGCAATGACTGGGGTGCATGACTATAGCACCATGAGGGTGGCTGCAAACGTGAATGGTAAGCCTCTACATGTATTGATAGACACGGGGAGCACTCATAACTTCTTAGACTTGGAATGGGCAAGGGTGTTTGGGTGTCAGTTGGAGCAAACTAATCCCTTCCCTGTGGCTGTGGCTGATGGAAGCAAGCTCTATAGCTCCTTTAGATGTAAAGGATTTACATGGAAGATGCAAGGGACGCAATTTGCTGCGGATATGATGATTCTTCCCCTTGGAGGATGTGACATGGTGTTAGGGGTGCAATGGCTAATAACCCTGGGCAGCATCACTTGGAATTTTAATCGACTTCAGATGGAGTTCCGCGTGGGGGAACGAAAGGTACTGCTGCGAGGAATGCAGCCTGCGAAGGTCAAGAATATTGCTAGCAAGAAAACAAATCAGTTACTTTCTCAGCTTGCACCATTGTCTATGCCACATATGAGGCTCTCACGAGAGGAGAATCAAGGCAACGGTAAGACTTTTATGATTGACAAAGGCGTGTCTGATGAAGACAAACAATCAGCCAATAAGTCAGGTATTGGTTAAATTGGTTGAACGCTTCGTGGAGGATAACGCGTGGGAAGATTGATCTTTAAAAAAAAAAGTTCTTGGTTCGACCAACTCTTGAGGTCAAGAGTTGTTTTAAGGAGGTGGGAGTGTTACCAGCTCAAATAAACGTTTGAAGCAATAACGATTTCAGCCAAGTATGAAGACGCAATTTACCTAAAGAGTCGTAGCGTTTTTTCCTATCCTATATTGATGTCATTTTCATGTTTAGAATTCATTCGTTTCAGAGCATATGTAGCAGTGTTTGCGTCTTCTCTTCTTTTCTCTTCTCGTCTCTATCTTCTGTAACAAGTAACAATTGGGTGAAGTCGATTATCGGAACTTTTCTTCACTCACAGTTCCCATTTTCGATTTCGATTTCCTTTTCCCGAAATTGAGCGTGTATCACTATCCATCATACGATATATCTTTTATTGTTTGGATCCTTTCGAGTTGCTCATGGGATGCGCCGGTATATTGACTTTAGGGAATTACATATACTATTAATTAAATGGTTTGTTTCCTTAATTTATGCTCTGAACCATCATGTTTTAATCTTTGAAATAGCCTTTCTTAAAAGAGTGCCGTGATTATTTTTGAATGGGTTCAAGATAATTATTTGCATCTCTCGATGAGTCGAACACACACAAGTCTTGTCTTTCATTCGCTACAAAGAAAAAAACAAAAGCTAAGACAAAAACCATAATAACGAATCATATCAAAGAGTCAAAAGCAGAAAGAAAAAGATTATTCATATGGATCACACAGTGTAGTTCAGTTCATTCTTATCCATTGTTCATAAAAGTTGGTCCAAGATCTGTTAGGTTAAGCACTGTGTTAATGTTGAGCGTTCAGCATTGGCAATGTTGGGGTAACATTCTAGCCAACATTTGTTGGTCGAGAATGTTCCCTTCCTCGGTTTTATCTTTCATGCCCAAAACTAACTCTATTACTGACGTGGTATTTTACTAGACTTATGCAGGTCTTGGATAAGAGAAAGAACGGTTCAAACCGTGTGAAAGGAGTGTGGAGCAAAAATAGGAAGAATGGATACTAAAGATAGGATATCTTGGAGCTAAAGAAAAGACCGAGCACTTGGAGTGACCAAGTCGACTATCAACGAACACTAAACGGTCAAAACACACTTAGTGGACGTTAGTGGACGTTGAGGGAAGTTGCTAGGTAGTTTGGAGAAGTCCTTAAGAAATTGAAGACATATAAAAGGCGAAGGACTTAACCATTCGAAGATACGACTTTTATCACGAGCATTGAGCGAAAGTGAGAGCATATCTGAGCGAGAGTTATTCCTTGAAAGAGTTTTCTTTGTGATCTAGCTTTTTAGGTTTTTAGAGTCGTGGCCGATTCGTTGCTTTTGCTAGATTTGTTTTAACTGTCTTTCTCGATAGTTTGTAATCCATCGTTTTAGTGGATTATTTTGCCGCAAGGCTCGCAGCAAGTTATTTGACTTGCTGCACAAAATCAGCTCGTGTGTTCGTTTATCATTTGCATTAAGTTCGTTTATTTCCGCTGTGTATTTACAAGTGAGGTTGAGTGTTAGCCTAACATCTCGTCCAACATCAGCATATAACTTAGTGTTTTTACATCCATTGTGTACGGGACCCCCATTCAAAGTGGTATCAGAGCCTACGCTTGATATTACTAAGCGCTGAAAATCCTTTTTCATGGATGTTACAAACTCAAACCGTCTAGGAAAAGTCCCTGTGTTGGACGGTTCCAATTATGCGTATTGGAAAGTTCGTGTACGGCAGTGCATTAAGTCCATCGATGTGCGAGCGTGGGAAGCAGTACTCCATGGATATACGTCTCCAAAGACTGCTCCAGACGCTGACAATGAAGTCGTGGACAAACCTTTCGAGCAGTGGACGATCGCGGAGAAGAACGCGGCCGAATACAACGACAAGGCACTCAACGCCATCTTCTCATCCGTGGACATGTTTATGTTCAAGATCATCCAGAACTGCACTACTGCTCAAGATGCATGGGATCTCCTACAGAAGTACTGTGAAGGCGACGCAAGTGTGCGTGAAACCAAGCTTCGCCTCCTCCTTAGTCAGTTCGAGAATATCAGAATGAAGGAAGACGAGGATATCACCACGTACTTTGGAAAGCTGTTGACAATCTCTAGCGAGTGCGCCAGCCTAGGAGATCCGATGACTAACAAGGTATTGAATTCTAAAGCACTTCGTACACTAACTGAAAAATTCAATGTGAAGGTATCGGCGATCGAGGAATCATACAACCTAGCCAATATGGACTTCAACGTGCTGATGAACATCCTGAAGAACTTCGAAACCAATCTCGAAGTACAAAGGAGAGCCTCACGAGGAAAAAGTGTTGCACTGGTCAGCCAGCCGTCGAAGGAACTGATCGAGTTCGACCCAACAACGAAGAGGACATGGCCATGGTTGTGAAGAAATTCGCGAAGTTCTTCAAAAAGAAAAATGTTGTGCAGAATGTTGGCCCAACATTCAGAACAGCCCAGAATCCCAAAGCTGAATCATCCTCTGCTCCTCCGTTCGCTAAGCGCAAGACATTTGGGAAGCCTGATGGAAAGAAGAAGAATATCAACTATGAGGCAATTCGATGCTTTGAATGCCAAGGTTGGGGCCATTTTGCCAACGAATGTGCAAACACACTTCGCAAGCATGGTAAGTCTATGTGGATTGACCTGTCAGACGATGAAGATGAAGTTGAAGAGCCTAAGCAATCATCAGTGACCATACATTCCTTTTCTGATGATGAAGAAGATGAAGATAATCAAATCGGCCTCACTGCGGTAACTGATGTTGAGCCAACATCTGACTCAACATCTTTAAAACATATTATTTTTGACTATGATGATTCAAACTGTTTTGATGATCTTTTGAGCTGTGATTCAGAACTAGAAACAGAGAGTTGTGAAGAAGCCTTCAAGCAGTTATCCACACAATACGATTTAGAGAAGGCGAATAACCTACAACTCCAAGCTGCCATGAAACTGTTGGCCGAAGAAAATGAGAAAAATGAAAAGATCATTGAAGGCTTGATTGATGGCATGAACAAGTTGGAAGCCGCACTAACACGAAAAGATAGGGAACTCGACTCTATGCAAAAACATGTCAATAAAGCTGAGGAAACGTTCACTAAGTTGAACAAAGGTAAGTCCACCCTTGACGAGGTATTGTCGCTTGGTATTTATGATAAGCAAGGGTTAGGTTTTGGTACTCAGCATGCATGTGATAGTTCACAACCCGTGTCTCATGATCAGCCTAAGATTGTTTTGTTAAAGCTAAATCTGTGAATGATGGTGTTGAAATCGTAAAGCCTAAGATTAGTCCCGAGCATGTGGCCCAGAAAAAACATGATAAATCATTTGTGTGTGATCATTGTAAGAAATTAGGTCACTTGAAGTCATACTGCTGGAAATTGAAGAGAGAGATTTCTGCAAAGAAATCGATGTCGGCTGAAATGTCATCCAACATATCTGTCAACATTGAGAAATCAGTGTTGAAGAATATGTCTGGAGAACACTCAGCTGGCTCATCTTCGAATTCCGGTAAACAGAAAGCGGTTAAATCTTCTAAGAAAGCTTGGATCAAGAAATCAGGTCATAAATGTTTAGTTGTATACACCTCTTTGCGAGCTAACGTGACAGGTTCATGGTACTTTGATAGCGGGTGTTCCCGACATATGACGGGTACCAAAGAATATCTCAGTGACTACATGCCATTAAGGACTGGATCTGTGACGTTTGGAGGTGGTTCGAAAGGTAGGATTCTTGGCCGAGGCAGATTGAATGTGCCCGACTTTCCCAAGCTAAGCAACGTGCTTCATGTAGACGGGCTTGTAGCGAATTTGATCAGCATAAGCCAGCTGTGTGATGATGACCTTGAGGTAAGGTTTAATAAGGAGTGTTGTGAAGTTTTTAACCGAAATTCTGTTCTAGTGATGGCAGGTAAGAGATCTAGCGACAATTGCTATCTGGTTGGTAACAAATCTGGTGTGAAGGATGTGTGTCAACTATCAAAAGCCGAGGGCGAAGTTGAGCTTTGGCATTACAAATTGGGCCATGTCAACTACAGAACATTGGAGCAACTTATCAAACATGACGCTATAAGAGGCATTCCGAAGCTTAAGGAGTTTGGTAAGGTTGTTTGTGAGTCGTGTTTGAAGGGTAAGCAAACACATGTCAGTCACAATGTTGACCAACAAGCTGCCCAACATTTTAAAACTGCTCACTGTTTTCAATTAATTCACATGGATTTGATGGGTCCTATGGAAGTAGAAAGCATAGGAGGTAAGAAATATGCTTATGTACTCGTGGATGATTTTTCTAGATATGCATGGATTTTCTTTCTTAGGGAAAAAGGAGAATCATTCGAGTTCTTTAAAAACTTTTGTGCTATGATAAGGAACAATTTCAGTGCTACTGTTTTTCGTATTAGGTCTGACCATGGTAGAGAATTTGAGAATCAGTACTTTGATGCGTTTTGTGATAAGAAAGGCATTGTACATGAGTATTCATCTCCTAAGACGCCCCAACAAAATGGGGTGGCCGAAAGGAAGAATAGGACCTTACAAGAGATGGCTCGTGTTATGTTATTATCTAAGAATGTGTCTAAGCGTTTTTGGGCTGAAGCTTTGCATACGGCATGTCACATTTCGAATCGAGTGTTCTTTAGGCATGGTTCTAAGAAAACATCGTATGAGTTGTTGAATGGTAAAAAGCCTACGGTTAAATACTTTCATGTTTTTGGATGTTTCTGTTACATGCTGAATGATCGTGAATATTTGACTAAGTTTGATTCAAAAAGTGATAAATGCATCTTTCTAGGTTACTCGTCAAATAGTCGTGCCTATCGTATCTATAATTTGCGTCTGAAATCCGTTCAAGAATCCGTGAATGTTGTGTTTGATGATGCTACTGATCTTAGCAATATGCCTCTTCAAGTTGACATTTCAGATGTTATACAAACTGTCGATAGGACAGAGGAGACTGACAATGTTGAACCAACATCTGAATCAACATCAGAGGCAGAACAGAACACTGAGGCGAGTCCCAGTGAAGCACGACGAGATCCGCCAGCTAAGATTCAGAAAGATCACCCCACTGACCTAATAATTGGAGATGTGAACGAAGGAAGAAAAACCAGAGACAAGCCACGCAAGGACTACAAATCAATGGTAAGAAACGTATGCATGAACTCGGTATACGCTGAGGTACGTTTTAACTGTTTTGTTTCTGAAATAGAACCGAAGAATGTCCTTGAAGCTCTCAAGGATAATTTCTGGATAAATGCTATGCAAGAGGAACTCTTGCAGTTCGAGAAAAACCAGGTTTGGACTTTAGTCCCTCGGCCGAACGACATTAATGTCATAGGTACGAAGTGGATCTTTAAAAATAAATCCGATGAAATTGGTAGGGTGGTTAGGAACAAAGCACGTTTAGTAGCTCAGGGTTATACGCAAGTAGAAGGGATAGACTTTGATGAGACGTTTGCTCCTGTTGCTAGGTTAGAATCGATTAGACTTCTGTTAGCTATAGCATGTTGGCTTAACATCACTTTACATCAAATGGATGTTAAGGGAGCTTTCTTGAATGGGTATATTGATAAGGAAATTTATGTCGAACAGCCTAAAGGGTTCGAAGATCCCCATTACCCTAACCATGTTTTAAGCTGCAGAAAGCGTTATATGGATTGAAGCAAGCGCCTCGAGCTTGGTATGCAAGGTTAGCGACGTTTTTACTTGAGTTTGGTTTCACACGAGGTGAGGCAGATCGAACTCTTTTTGTTAAAAGGGTTAGATCTGATATTTTGATTGCTCAAGTATATGTTGATGATATTGTCTTCGGTTCGAGCTCACAGAGTTTATTAGATCAGTTTGTGCAGGCGATGAACACCACATTTGAGATGAGCATGATTGGAGAGCTAACGTACTTTTTAGGATTGCAGATCAAACAAAGTAGCGAAGGGATCTTTATGTCCCAGGAGAAATACGCGAAGAACACGGTCAAGAAGTTCGGGCTGGACACTGCAAAGGTAATGAAAACACCTATGGGGTCCACGCAGAAGGTAAGTAAAGACGATGTTGGGCAGAATGTTGACCCAACATTGTACCGTTCGATAATTGGCAGTTTATTATATCTATCTGCGAGTAGACCTGACATCATGTATAGTGTGTGCGTATGTGCTAGATATCAATCTGAACCTAAGGTATCTCATCTTAATGCGGTTAAGCGAATACTTCGTTATGTGAGTGGATCGTGTAGCCTTGGATTATGGTTTTCCAAAGATACTAATTTGAGTCTTGTAGGCTATAGTGATGCTGACTGGGCAGGTGACGAGGATGATCGCAAGAGTACAAGTGGCGGCTGTTTCTTCTTAGGTAACAACTTAGTTGCATGGTATAGTAAGAAACAGAACTGTGTGTCCTTATCTACTGCTGAGTCTGAATATGTTGCGGCGGGTAGTTGTTGTACGCAATTATTGTGGTTAAATAGCATGTTATGTGACTATGGGTTAGAGTGCGAATCCGTTCTTATGTATTGTGATAACCTTAGTGCCATTAACATCTCTAAGAACCCCATTCAACACTCACGTACGAAGCATATTGACATTAGGCATCACTTTCTAAGAGACATGGTTGAAAAAGAGCTAGTGCATATTGAGCATATAGACACTAAGAATCAGTTGGCAGACATTTTAAGGAAAGCTTTGGATTCTGAAAGGTTCTCGGACCTGAAGAAATCCATAGGTTTGCACATGTTAGTCTAAATGTTGGTCCAACATTTGGATCAACATAGCATATGTCGAATTTGATGGTTACTGCATTGATGTTTGATGAGATATTCTGTTCGGTTTTCCTGTGAAATGACTTGATTCTTCTTGGTTGGTCCCTAAATAAACCCGATCCCTTTGTAAAGGCTCTTGGTAATACGTCCCTAGGTACACGGCATTCGCTGTGACGATGTACTTATTGCGACTAAAAACCAATCCTTATTTGTGATAAGCATGTTCATAAACTCTCGGCTAGATACAGGTTTTTGGTAATAAGATTCCTTAGGTACACGGCATTCGCGGTGACGATGTATACTATGCGACAAAAAGCCGAACCTTGAGGCTGAGGGTATAAGGGCAGTGCGTAAATTCAGTTGAATATGTGAGGTGAAAGGGTAGAAATAAAGGGAACTGATTTTGAGAAGGAAAACCACCACGCACCGATTCAACTTTAAAAAAGAAAAACATCAGATACGTACGGCTTACAAAAATTGCTGTTTCTATCTCAACATTTTAAGTATCTATTCGATCTATTCTATTATATTAATGTGTGAATTGCTGTTTCTATCTCAACATTATAAGTATCTATATAATCTATTCTATTATATTAATGTGTGAGCGCCTGAGCGGTGAATATAAACTGCCAATTTGGTCTGCTTTTTCTACAATTTAGTCCTTTAATTTATATCAATTATATAATTATGATTATATTGGCAATATTTTACAATTAGTTCCCCAAATCAATTTTCTTATATATAATTATCTTAATAAAATTTTATCATTTAACTTAAATACAACTTAAAATATAAAATGATATATCTATATTTATATCTATGCACATCCTGTGCTTAAATAGTAGTTTTAATTACGTGTTGTCTAATCCCTGATTTACTCTCAAATCTTAACCGACGGGTTATTTGGGCTGATACATAGTTGGTCCATACTTGGTCTATTATTGGGCTGGTTGGGCCGTAATTGGTCTATTATTGGGCTGGTTGGGCCATAGTTGGCGCGTACGGTCGTTACCCTCCAAAACGACGTTTCGAAAGGGACAAGACTTTTGGGTCCCCCTCTAACTCTTCCACTGCAAGAAACATCATACATGGTATTGGAAGACATTTTTTCTTGTACAAAATATAGATGCAAGCAACCGTTTCTGAAAGTTTAATCGACGTGTTCTTATGTAAGTAAAGGTATTATTGGATTGTCAGACTGGGATTCTTCTCTGGGGTTCGCATGTTTTTTTGAGACGTTGCCTTGATTGATTTTGATAGTGTATCTTCTTGACTGGGAAAGTCATGGCATGAAAGGAAATAAAATCGTTAGTTTAAAGAAACATCAGATATCAAAAGTTATACAAGGAAACTGCTACTCAATAGAATCTAGTCATAGTTGCTGCATGCTGGAGAAATCTTCCTAGTTCTTTTGATGCACTGTGTTTCTTTTCTGTTCTCTTCGCTTCAAAGGTTGAATCTTTTTTCTCGCACTGTGTTTATGCAGTTAAGGAAAGAATAATCTGGCATGGATCAACATCGAAGCTCCTATCTTTTTGTGCTGTTATTTGTAATCTTAATCCTTGTCTCGAAAATTGGACCAACGCATGGCTGGCTCTTCTCATCCAATCAAGACTCTCATCACCCCTCAAACTACAAGAAAACTTCAGTTTACAGAGAAATCCCCTCCCCCGAATTTTCGATAGAATCACTCAACGACAAAAAAGGACTGGTATTAATAGAGAACGCAAAGAGTAAGATGCTCTCTCCAAATTCTTGCTGGCAAGGTGCTTACCAAAACGTCTTTGAGGGTTGTTCGAAGACGCTCGCTGATGAAGAATCTCGTTCTAGGTTAGCTTGGCATCTGAGTGATTGCTTTCAGCAACACACGGGCCGCCAGCCGTTTCCTAAATGTGATTCCAAATCTGCTATGAAAAAGTGCTTGAAGAAATTGGACAGAGATGCTCATAAGGTTTATCTTGAGTACTTTCTTGAGACGAACTCTATATGTCACCAGTTGCAGTAAGCATTCGTTTGTTTGTTCGTTTGTTTTCTTAGCCATAATGCTTACGAAGATATCTTTAACATGTTTTTTGTTGTTATATTTAGGACGGAAGCATTTAAGTATCAAACGGAGAGGCTGGTGAATGATCTGAAGTCTTCTGCAGAATACGCAGAAGTAAAGCTAGGAAAGATCGAAGAGCAAGCTGATCTGCTTCTGCTAAATGCTAAACAAGTGCACGATTCTCTGGGAACGCTCGATCATCGAACGCAAGAAGTGGCTCAGACTTCGAAAATGGTGGAGGATCACGTGAACTCTGTGTTGAAATACTCCGAAGCTATCCACGAGCAGTCTAAGGGATTGGCAGCTTCTCAAGTACAGTTGAGCGAAGGCCAAATGGAGATTGAAGATATAAATGTGCCTAAGAGGGGGGGTGAATTAGGCCTATAGAAATTTTTGCTTCTTTTCACAAATACTAAGTGTGGTGACTTAGATATGCCTACTGATGTTTGTGACGAGTGCCTGATATATCCTAGTAACGTCGGATGTGCGTCGGGTCTGTCTCACAGCGATAAAGAAATAACTGAAAAGTAAATGCGAGACAGGATTTTTATAGAGGTTATATCCCCAACTGGGGTTTACTCCTCTCCTTGGGATTTTCTTCCCAAGAGTTTAACCAATCACTATAATGCACCGTAGCTGGATACAAAACTGATTGGTTAGCCCAATACACAACCGAAACAAGTCGAAACACTAGTCACTACTAGGTTACCACACGCCGAGTTTCGTTCCTCGGAATCTCCTTGATCCCGACAGACACAGCTCGCTACCGAAGGGCCCCGGACTTGTCCTTCCCTTCACGTGTGCGTAAGCGTCGACCTTGCCTCCTTGGTATCGCTCACGTCCGAAGACAACACGTCCGAAGACAGAATATATGGCAGGGGATGATGGAATATCTGATGAATCACTCGCTCAGTGATGGATAGGCAAGTTAAAGTTCGGGTAGGCAGAAAGCTATCGCAAGTGACTGGCTCAGGAATATCTTAGTATCTCTCTGCTCAAAAATCTCTCGTAGACTTAAATACGCAAGTTCTCTGTTCTGTGTTTCTGTACTCCGAAAATCTTAAGTGCAGCTCATATAAATTCTTTTCTAATAGCACTTCACATGGAAAGTCATATCAAACAATAATCACCAAATCAAGCATAGTTTCCATGTAGCTTTCGAGTCAATCATACCATATAAATCATGCTTCTAATAAATCGTCACAACGGTCATATAGCACATTAAAGCATGATTATATTCCATATAGAGCTCAATTTTCGTACTCAAGCAATTTCAATCATTTCGCATATATTTTCCATATCGAAATTGTCCATAAGTGATTCCCTGCTATCAGTTCCTAGTAACGAGTTTTTTAGATTTACTTTCCAAGTATGGCATGCAAGATAGCAATTCATCAACACGTTTTCCATGTACAGCTCATATCATTTAATCGATATATTTACCATGTTTAGCACATAATCAGATCAGAGCTTACATAAAACGATTTATCACATCATGGCACGACTTTCCTTATTTCAGAGATCACATCCGTTTATAGCACATATCATATAAGATCACTTTATCCATAATCAAATCAAATCTTTCCTAAATATAATAATCCAATCAGCACAAGGAAAGATATCAATTTAATATTTAGCATTTAATTCAGTGCAAGACAAGCAAGGATCATACATATGATTTTCGTCCAGGAATAAACTGGTATCAACGGATATATCACTTTCCATATATAAACAGCATATTTTCCATATATAGCTCAGTAGGATATCTCATGCATTATTTCCATATATAGCACAGAACGATATATCCTATCTCATGGACTGTCTATAACATGCGATCACATAGTTCCATCGAATCATCACAAAATCACACGCAATTCAAATATTCAACACTTTAACAATTTTCATCTCATTTGCAATGCATGGTTGAACATTCTCATGAATTTAGACATTTTATTTTCCCAAATCGAATTGCTTATTTTATAGACCTAATGTCATCACAATTACATCGTTCATCAAAACTCTCTAACATATATGGACCAAAAAGGTCAACATTCTCCCCCTTTTTGATGATGACATGTAATTGATGCAGCACGGAAGCAAGTAAGCATATTCGATTATGCAAGTCCTAGCGCATATGTCTAAGTGTTCCATAATCACAAAGCAGAGCATACGATATTTCCTAATCACATGTGATACATATTTGCTCCCCCTGCCTACGTGCAGTTATCTCTATGACATGCTATGATATATCATGGACTAATTTTGCTCCCCCTGTCTAAGTGCTGATATATCCTATCTTTTCTATGTTATATCCTTAGTATTAAAAATTTAGAGATTACCCGTGAGTGTGCTCCCCCTGCCTAAGTGCGCATTTTCCAAGCATGGTTCAAGCAATCATGTAATCATCTCAGCAGGCACTTAGCATTTAGTAAGAAATTTTATGCAAGTCAAGTAGCACAGTTACGCATCAGAGTGTGAGATCAACAAACGATATATCCTAAGATCAGAGCAAAAGATGTTAAGCACAGGAGATATATCATAATAGCAGCAAAATATTATATTAGGGTTCAACGAGCCTCCCTATACATACTTACCACTAACAAACTTAGACGCTAAACGTCTAAACTTACCTTACTACTACTCCCCCTTCATCATCAAAAAGGCGGGAGGATCAACTAAAAACTGAACAGAACTGGAATATCCTAGTGGCAACTAGGAGCAGAAAGGAACTAGAAGGGCAGCCTACTGGCTTGAAGAGGTTTCAGAATCGGCGGGCTTATTAAGGGACTTCTTGACGAGCTTTGAGAGCTTGGATAGTTTCATCGATAACTCAGTATACTGCTCTTTGAGCTTGCGGAAGCGCTTCTGATTATCAGCCTTGATATCGGAGATATCGCGGCGCAACACCGAGATTCCAGCCTTCCCGACACTGAGCTCATCTTCATAGTCCTCGTCGTCGTCGCTCTTGACCTTTGCTTTTCCTTTCGCAGCCGACCGTTTCTGGGCGCTATCCACTGACCTACTCTCCTTAGCCTTGAACCAACCTTGGCCCTTTGTGTAGTGAATACCCATCCGCTTCAAGGTCACAAGGTCCACAATGTGGACGGCCTTATCTTCCCAGCCAGGTGGCATAATAATGCCCTCGCACTCAAACATATGAGTGAGCAGCATTCCATAGGGCAGCGCCTTGTCCTTGCTCTCAACGGCCTGAATCATGTGCTTCATGACGGTATATCCGAGGTTGAACTTGCGATTCTGAGATATCATGTACACGGCAAAAGTGCTCATGAAATTCATAGTGGTAGAGTGGCCGCCACTTCCGATTTTGGCACTCCACAAGGTCATGTTCAGCAGCTTATGAAGGAAGAAGAAATCTATGGGAAGTTGATTGAGAGCTTCTCCATCTGAAAAGCGGGGCTTGGTGCGGGTATTCCAGAGTTTCTGAAGGACATCACTGGGTCGAAACCATCAGCATGGCACCAGTCGTTCATGTCGTAGTGGCAGAAGGGTTCATCAGGAACTGCAAGCATAGCATTCATCTTCTTAGTGGTCCACTCGATCTTGTGTCCGAGAACATAGGAACGGATGGTGATATGTTCTTCAAACTCGTCGTAGTCGAAGTTTGCATAGAACAGTTTGACGACCTCAGGATAGAATGGCGTGTTGAGACTAAGGAATTGCTCCCATCCGTAGTCTTTCAGCCAGGTTATAACAGTTCCAGCAGGCAGATTGTCAAAGGCAACAGCGCGACCACGGGCGATATCTCTTTTGAGGAGGCTTTTGTAGGTGGTGCGGTTACTTTCTTCCAGAAAAAGGTGTTCAGCAGGGATCTCACTCGTTTTGGACAGATCAAGAGGCGGAATGGTAAAGGACTTTGAACTTGATGGCGGAAGTGGAGAGGTTTTTTCAAGTGGTGATGGCTGTTTTTCAGGAGACTTTGGCGGAGGTGATTTCTGGGTTTCAACTGGAGTTGGGGATCGCGGCGGCGATTCCTGGGTAACCTTGGGAACTTCTTCAGGAATTTCAGAGCTTGAGGCAGACTTTTCTGGTTCGGGCGTCTTGGATTTCTTGGTTTTCTTCTTCTTCTTTGTAGTTTTGGAAGGGGATGAGATCTTGTCAGAGGATTTGGGAGATTTGGCTTTGGAACGGGTTTTGCGAACAGAAGGCGAGGCTTGTTTTGGTGATTTGGAAGGTGATCCGAGTGGGGCTTCTTCAGTGTCGGAACTGGGCTCCTTGCGTTTACGGCTTGATGATTCAGGGTTGACAACTTTGGAAGTTTTGGCCATTGATGAAGGTTTGAAGATCGAGAGAGTGTTTGGAGAAGATGATTGAATGATGAAGGTTAAGGAACGGTTCTGAATTTTTAAAGAATAGGATCGGTTTATTTTGGGAAGAGATAAGGATGAATTTCGAAATTTGAAATTTGAAATCAAAAAGATAATGGAAAACTGTCAGGGATATCAGACTGATTTGACGGGATCTCATAATTAAGGAAGGGATGTGACTGGACTGGATAGGAATATATTATAAAGGAAAATGAGTTTCCTAGAATAACTGGATGGCTGAAATAATATCCACGCGTTCCTACCTTAAATAACCTAATCACATTTAAGAACGAATCTAGAAGATCGGATATTCCTAAAATAAACTAGATGGCTGAAGAAATATCTTGGAAGGGATAACTGCGAATTTCTTCCTAAAATACGAGAATTTTACTTAAGGAAAAGATCTATAGGATCCACAGAAGTATTCTAAGGGCTGAATATCTTAAGATGGGATAACTATGAATTTCTATCTAAAATAGAATAACCTAGAGTAAATGATAGAATTAGGCAGATTTACTAACCTTATTAAGCTCGAGGATTCCCAATCGATCACGGATGTCGCAGAATCTTGCCTCTATTAGGGGTTTAGTGAAGATATCAGCGAGCTGATCATTTGTTCCTACGAATTCCACACTGATATTCCCTTTCTGAACATGGTCTCGTATGAAATGATGTTTAACCTCAATATGCTTAGTACGAGAATGATGCACGGGATTCTTAGTAATACTAATAGCGCTAGTGCTATCACACATAATGGGAATTTTGTCATAGCCTAACCCAAAGTCACTAAGGGTTTGTTTCATCCATAGAACTTGTTGACAACAATTTCCTAAGGCCATATATTCAGCTTCGGTTGTGGAGAGGGCGACAGCATTTTGCTTTCTACTAGACCAAGTTACCAGGGAATTTCCAAGTAATTGGCAAGTTCCACTAGTACTTTTCCTATCTTCCCTACAGCCGGCATAGTCGGCATCGGAATATCCCATTAATGGGAAGTCATCCGTATAGGAGTACCATAGACCAAAATTGACAGTACCCTTGATATATCTAAGTATCCGCTTGACTGCGGTCAAGTGAGATTCCCTAGGGTCAGACTGATATCTCGAACACATACCAACAGCAAACATGATATCAGGGCGACTAGCAGTTAAGTAAAGAAGGCTTCCGATCATACCTCGATATTGTGTTTGATCAACCGGTGTACCTGATTCATCAATGTCTATTTTGGTGGTCTGATGCATAGGGGTGGAAATCGCTTTGGAATCACTCATCCCGAATTTAGTCAGTAATTCCCTGCTGTATTTCGTCTGGGATACGAAGGTTCCATTGTCAAGCTGCTTTATTTGCAACCGAGGAAGTAGTTCAGCTCACCCATTAAGCTCATCTCAAATTCCTTCTGCATAGACTTAGAAAATTCCTCGCAGAGAAGGATATTAGTACTTCCAAATATGATATCATCAACGTAAATTTGGACTAGTATCATGTGATCACCTTCATACTTAATAAACAGCGTGTTATCAATAGTTCCAGTTGAAAATCCTATGTCAATTAGAAACTTACTTAGCCTTTCATACCATGCCCTAGGAGCCTGCTTTAAACCATATAGTGCTTTATTTAATTTAAAGACATGATTTGGAAAATCTTCCCTAGCAAAGCCCGGTGGTTGTTCTACATAAACCTCCTCATTTATAAAACCATTTAAAAATGCACTTTTTACGTCCATTTGAAAAAGTTTAAAACGTTTAAAGCATGCATATGCAAGTAAGACACGTATAGATTCTAATCTAGCTACCGGTGCAAAGGTTTCATCGAAATCAATACCTTCCTCCTGGGAATAACCTTTTGCAACTAACCTCGCTTTGTTTCTTGTGACATTACCGTGTTCGTCGAGTTTGTTTCGGAAGACCCATTTGGTTCCTATGATGGATTTATCGTCTGGTCTTTTTACGAGTGTCCACACTTCGCTCTTTTCGAACTGAGATAACTCATCTTCCATGGCTGAGACCCAAGATATATCATCTAGAGCTTCATGGACTGTCTTTGGTTCCATCATTGAAAGCAGTACATCATGAGATTCCTCCGTATCTTGATTTCGTACAGTTGCTCGAGTTTTGATTCCAGATCTGATATTTCCTATCACTTGATCTGTTGGATGACTGGATGCATGTTTCCATTTTCTAGGTTGCAGCTCTCCAGCTTCTGGTTCCACTGCTTCAGTATTTTCGTCTTCAGGAATATCTTCCTCACTGTCTTTAATATCCTGCAATTCTGCACAGGGCAAATCTATACCTTCCTCATCAGTAGCATCTGTGTTAGGCATCTCATCAAAAGTAACATGTATGGATTCCTGAACAGTCAGCTTTCTTTTATTATAAACACGATATGCCTTAGACGTAAGACTGTAACCAAGGAATATCCCTTCATCAACCTTAGAGTCAAATTTTCCTCTCTTATCTCTATCGTTCAAGATAAAACATTTACATCCGAACACATGAAAGTAACCTATATTTGGAGTTCTACCATGCCAGATTTCATAAGGAGTCCTTTTTAATATCGGCCTAAGGAAGACACGGTTAGACACGTAACAGGCTGTACTAACAGCTTCCGCCCAAAACTGTTTAGGAATATCATACTCATGTAACATAGATCTGGCCATTTCCTGTAATACCCTATTTTTACGTTCAACTACGCCATTCTGTTGAGGAGTTATAGGGGCAGAGAAGTTATGACTATATCCGTACTGATCACAGAATGATGCAAATGCCTTACTATCAAATTCCAGTCCGTTATCACTTCGTATCCTACATAAGTTTGTTTCTTTTTCATTTTCAAGTCTCTTAACTAGCGATGCAAAATTATCTAGTGCCTCATTCTTATGTGCAAGGAATATCACCCAAGTGTACCTGGAGTAATCATCAACGATGACAAAGGCATATCTTTTACCTCGCAGAGACATCGTCTGAACCGGACCAAAAAGGTCGAGATGCAGCAGTTCCAGAGGTCTGGATGTAGATATCACATTCTTTGCTTTGAAAGATGTCTTAGTCTGCTTGCCCATCTGGCATGTCTTGCATGTTTTGTCCTTGACAAACTTTATGTCAGGAACACCTCGTATCAGTGCATTGCTTGTGATGTGAGATAGCAATTCCATGTTGGCATGTCCTAGGCGTCTGTGCCATAACCAGGTGTCATCCTGTGTAACTGCTAAACACTTGACATTCTGGTCAGTGATATCATCAAGAGTTATACAATATATATTTCTATCCCTAGATGCACTGAATAGTACCTTATCATTATTTCTAACTACACACTTATCATTTTCAAACGTAACCGTATGACCTTTATCGCATAATTGACTGATGCTAATGAGATTATGTTCTAGATTCTTAACCAACCATACGTCATCTATAGTAGTATGTAACGTGTTACCGACAGTTCCCACTCCTATAACCTTAGCTTTTGTATTGTCGGCGTAGGAGACATATCCTCCATCATGTGCTTTCACCGACACAAACTTACTGATATCACCTGTCATATGGTGGGAACACCCACTGTCGAGGTACCACTTGTTCTTCCTACTGGATTTTCTTCTTTGTACCTGCATGAATCAGTTCTTTTCTGAGGTGCCCAATTTTGATTGGGTCCTAAATGGTTAGCAGCAAAGTAATTCCTGTTAACACGTGGCATATCATGTATCACAGGCTGTGATCTCTCAGTCACAGGCTGACCAGAATTAGAAACTTCAGGAACTTTCTTAGGTCTCCAGACATATCTGAATTTATCAGCTTTCTTCAAGAAACAGTGGTTAGCATAATGACCAAGACGACCACATGAAAAACATTTAGGTTTCCTAACGTTTTGTGGAGGTGCAGCATGTTCATGTGTTGTGGAATATCCTAATCCTGTTTTCCCGATTTGTGCAGGAACACTAAGTAACATATCAAGATTTTGTTGTCCCTCAAGAAATCTAACATTAGTACGAGAATTTTCTTCTAAGAAATCCTTAAGAGCGGACATGTCCCTAGATATATTCTTTTGCTTCCTAAGTTTCTCGCAATTACACAAGGTCTTTTCTTTCTTAAGAATCTCTAGCTCGGCTTTCAGGCGCTCATTTTCTAGATCCGTTTGATGCTTCTCTCTAGCTACTTCATCTCGTTGCCTAATTAGACCCTTCACTTGTGAGTTGAGTGACTTAATCCTTCTTTCTGCATTTTGAATTATCTCAAACATCTCTTCTTTTTCATCTACTTCAAAGGCTGAGGAAGCGTTATCATGAGATTCATCTTGCCTAGCATATAGTTCATTCAGAAATAATATTTTCTTAATAGTAGATGAGTCCGATACCTGATCATCATCCGCGGCCATGTAGGCGAGATCTTCCTCTTCTTCGCTCCCGGCCTCTTCCCAGTTTGTGACCATGGCCTTCTGTTTCTTTATCTTTTGTCACCGTTTTCCATCGGGCAGTTTGATGCAAAGTGGCCTGGCTTGTTGCACTTGAAGCATTTCTGTACATTGTTTCCGGATGACGATATTCCCTTGTTCCTAGGTTGGAACTTTGAATTTCCCTTGAACTTTCTTCTCATCCGAAATTTGTCAAACTTTCTGGTCAGCATGGCGATCTGCTCCATTAGGTCCTCCTCAGATTCTTCTTCGCCTTCAGAGTCGTGTTCTTGTTCGGTATTAAAGGCAATGTTTGGTTGATTTCGGACTGGTGGTTTTTCTTTGATGGAGATCTGAGTCATCTCGTAGGTGGTCAGAGATCCGATCAGTTCTGACACTGAAAGTTCATCCAAGTCCTTTGCTTCATAGATGGCGGTCACTTTGGGATTCCATTCTCTAGGAAGAGATCTCAGGATTTTTCGCACTTTCTCACCATCTTCTATTTTCTTTCCCAACGAGAACATTTGATTAATGATGTTCATGAATCTGGCATACATGTGGCTTATGGTCTCGTTGTCCTCCATCTTGAACAGCTCGTATTGGTGGGTCAAGAGGGCTATCCTTTCTTGCACAACTCGAGTGGTTCCTTCATGTGTGACTTGAAGCATGTCCCACATATTTTTGGCAGATTCACATGAGCTCACACGATTGTACTCTTCTCTTGTGAGTGCGCAAGCTATCATGTTCTTAGCTTTGGCATTTAGGGAGATTCCCCGCTTGTCTGTTACATTGTAATCAGGGCCTTTCTTTGGAGTTCCATCTTCGTTTTTGGGAATGTAAGGTCCTGTTGCGATGATATCCCACAGGTCATAGTCTGTAGCGATCAGGAATTCCTTCATGCGATTTTTCCATATGGCGTAGTTTGTTCCGTCGAAGAGTGGTGGCCTGGAATGGGATTGTCCCTCTGCAAAAACATCAAAACTCGAAGAAGCCATTAGATCTTTAACTCAGGCTTGTTAGGCCCGTCGTTTGAGTAACCCGCTCTGATACCAAATGAAGATATAAATGTGCCTAAGAGGGGGGGTGAATTAGGCCTATAGAAATTTTTGCTTCTTTTCACAAATACTAAGTGTGGTGACTTAGATATGCCTACTGATGTTTGTGACGAGTGCCTGATATATCCTAGTAACGTCGGATGTGCGTCGGGTCTGTCTCACAGCGATAAAGAAATAACTGAAAAGTAAATGCGAGACAGGATTTTTATAGAGGTTATATCCCCAACTGGGGTTTACTCCTCTCCTTGGGATTTTCTTCCCAAGAGTTTAACCAATCACTATAATGCACCGTAGCTGGATACAAAACTGATTGGTTAGCCCAATACACAACCGAAACAAGTCGAAACACTAGTCACTACTAGGTTACCACACGCCGAGTTTCGTTCCTCGGAATCTCCTTGATCCCGACAGACACAGCTCGCTACCGAAGGGCCCCCGGACTTGTCCTTCCCTTCACGTGTGCGTAAGCGTCGACCTTGCCTCCTTGGTATCGCTCACGTCCGAAGACAACACGTCCGAAGACAGAATATATGGCAGGGGATGATGGAATATCTGATGAATCACTCGCTCAGTATTTTTAAAGTATAATGTACAATTTCTTAATACGCCCGCAGAATATGATTAAAGATTTTCTCTTTTTAAAAAAACGTAAGATAATAATATACACGGTTTGTACACTTAGGACATTGGTTGCTAAGACAAATAAATGCAACTGTTTGAGCTCATGGTTGTCTTTCAAGAACAACTTGGTAGTAGGCCCTTCTTCAATTAATAGATGACTTTTCAGAGCATTGAACTGAATTACATAAAGTCGTATTTCTTGCAATTGAATGCAGCTATGGTCCGCATATGTTATCATAGACACACATTATCCAATGTCTATTCAATTTATAAATAGAGGAGATTGTAGTAGATTTTATTAATGTTTGAACATATCCACTCCAATCAGATCAGCCATCCCTTTCTTTAGAAAAATACAAAATTTACCTTTTTTCATGCAATTAATATTTGAATAGAAAATTCAAATTTAAGAACGAGACGCGTTCATGAATACGGATGGGTATGGGACTACTTGTAGACACTCGCGTCATTATTTATTTATTTATTTATTTATTTAATTTTTAGTCACCACTGCAAGTTGTCCTACGGATAAGCATAATAATAATAATGACTGATTATTATATGTTTCGGTAGTCTACTCAATTCACTTGTGGTTTGAATTTTGTAGTGTTCGCAAATACTTTTAAATTCGTAAAATTTACCATATAGTTTTTATAGATAAAAAAAAATTGTCCTTATGTCACCAGAAAACGTGTCAATACTTCGAGCCATTTCATTTAGTAAAATCTAAAAGATTGTGACATTAAATCTTTAAAGCAGTACAAGTATTGCGGAAAACGGCTTTAGCTGTATATCAAGATTTTATTTGTTCCTCCCTTTTTTCTTTCTCTCACAAGCTAATTTTATTCTCTAGCTTTATGAGAGGAACGTGTTTACAGCTATTAGATTTTGATATGCGTTTATCGTTAAAGACCATGAAACTGAATTTTGATTGGCAATTAGTTACGTACTCTAGCCACAAACTCAATATATTTTTTAAAAAAACAAAATAATACGAGGTTTTCTTGAGGTCATAATAAATTCCCACCTTTTTTTTCCCAATAGTTGTATTATCGCCAGATGCACAAAGATCCAAAAGAACCTATGAAGACAATTACAGATAACCACCAATATCAACTACGTGCTTGATATTAACAACAGGCAAAAAAAAAAAAACAATCACGCATTAATATACTACCATATCTAATCTATGAATTTAACACTAAATATATAGTGATTGTTTACGTTACGTTGAAGTATTGGGGAGGGACGTAATTAAGTAATTAGTTAATACCGTGGGTGGACTTAAGAAATTAATTATAAAATCGTACCACTAAATTGAGATGCTTATGTAGCAGCACGACCACGAAACTATGTGCCGGGCAATACCAGATTTCTTGAGTCAGCTGTTTGAGAAAACCACTCTCTAATTTATATAAATTAATAATGGGAGAATATTAATTTATCGCGTGAAATATGTCTCCCTCTAAATGAGGACCTCTCTTTTTCTTTTATATAATTGGAACGACAACGGAAAGACGGATTATATGAAAACGCCATTCACTTTTGACTCTACATTCGACATATTTTATCATTTTACCTTGTTTGTCTTTATGTCTAAATATTAGTGTATGAACATATAATTTAAGATTTGCTATACCCCACAATAATTTTTTAAGGTTGTTGTCCAAGTTGCGCGTTGGAAACCACTCGGGATGATTTCCGAAAAAAAACCACTTTTTTTTTTGTTGTTTCCTATCAAATCCAATGCACGATATAAAAGAATATTGTGATGATTGACTTATGTGATGGACTTGGCCGTATATTACTCGCAAGAGGTACTTAATCCATTTCTTTTTTTAATCAAATAATTTTGAGAGCAGTGCTTTTTTACACATATATATGACTCTTGTAAATTGCAGCTAATGAAATCTTGTAGATCTTTTACATTAGTGAATTTGATTTGAAAGTGATACATCAATCGTTGAATGGATTTTGTGGAATTTTGACATGATATTTTTGCTTTTTAAATTTACGTATTTTATATCCGATTAAGAAAGTCACTTCCTTTCCAATCTATCCTTCGACCTTAGATAACACTTGGCTGTTTATTGTAAGTATCCCATATGGCAACTCTCACTTACCTTAACAATACTCTTTTGCCTGATTTAAATCCTTTACTAAGTAAAGTAGTTATTTAATTAATGAGGATGGACATACGTATCGAGACACGTGCTAATCTCATATAGAGAAAGTCAAGCTAGTAAGTGTTTTAAGTAATTAATCATACTAGTACTACTTGCACACTTGTACTATAAAATATAAATATATTATATCATAATATTAGAGTTAGAACAATTTTAACTAAAAATAGTAATTAAATATAGTCAGTGCCTTCTTTTTATCATATTATTAGATTAAAGAGAATAATAATTAACTAAAAATAGTAGTGAGTAGCTTTTTATGTACGTTTAATTAGTAGGTAGTGCCTAGTGGGTGTTGAATTTAAGTTATATTGTTGGCCGGGAAATAAAAATATTCGAAGATTGTGTAGAACACAATTTCCTTAAAATAGATTCGCTCCCTCACGTATGTGCTAGAGGTTCACGAGCGTCTATTTCCCAGGATACTTCGAAAAAACACGGCGTTCGTTTAGCACAAAAACGACACCGACTACGAACGGAACAAGAAATATAGCAGAAATAATATTTGAGGAATATTTTCTTATTTATCTTCTTTTAATTCTTGTATATTTGTTGTGTTTTTTCCTTAGAATTAATGGCCTATTTATAGCCAAAAAATTGAAATAAAAAATATATAATTTTTTTTTTAATAAATTGATGCACTACACGTTTGAGGAGTGGCTTTCAACCACTCCATCAAACCACTTCATCATCTAATCATAGCTCAACCTTCTAGAAGGCGGGCCTTCTAGAAGTTGGGCCTATTGGGCCAAAACTGAAGCCCGATATCTTAATTTGAAAGCCCAAATTCTCTTTCAAATAAATAATTTACCAAATTAAATTATCTAACAATCCCCCACATGAATGAGAATTGTTTATGTAATGTTTCTGCTAATCTAATGATACTCTGCATAGAGGATAGTATGTTTTACCATTTGAACTTCCTCCTTGTATGCACGCTTGGTTTACTGCAGTCCAGTAGAACGCGATGTCTTTGAACTGTCCCGCTTTTCGTGTAAACGAACCCACGTACAATACACAGAGACCATTTTCCTCTTGTTCCGTTCTCATGGTTTTGTCCAGTACGGCCATGGACACGTCCTGATTCTGCGAGGGTTTCTAAAGAACTAAGCCTTTCAGTTCTCCTTTGAAGCGGCCCCACTTCTCCCTAACATAGGTGACTTCTCACGTCGCGAGTATTTTCTATCAATACTCTATGATAGTCATTAAAGCATCATAATGCTAGCCTGTTTCCATAATCACTGTTTCTTGACAGGAATGAGCGGGGTTATCCCCCACAGTGATACCAAGTCCTAAGATTAGGTTGTCCCTTTGAACCTAGATCTTGGGATCTCCAATCACTTAGGTAGGGTTTTCCTTCTTAGCACTTTTATACTTTAAGGCTTTAAGCCCATCCCTTTCGTCAACCTTTCAACCGCATCTCTATTTAACCCTTTGGTTAGCGGATCCGCAATGTTATCCGTCGATTTCACGTAATCAATCGAGATAACTCCAGTTGAGAGCAGTTGTCTAATGGTATTATGTCGACGACGTATGTGTCTCGACTTACCATTATACATAGTACTCTGTGCTCGTCCAATAGCCGATTGGCTATCGCAGTGTATGCATATAGGCGGCACAGGTTTTTCCCATTTAGGAATATCCTCCAAGAAATGGCGTAACCATTCAGCTTCTTCTCCACATTTATCCAAGGCAAAGAACTCGGATTCCATAGTGGATCTCGCTATAACCGTTTGTTTCGAGGATTTCCACGACACAGCAGCTCCAGCGAGTGTAAACACATAGCCACTTGTGCTCTTAGAGTCCTTCATGTCAGATATCCAATTCGCATCTGTGTAGCCTTCTAACACAGCCGGATATCGACCATAATGTAATCCATAGTCTCGAGTATACCGTAAGTATCTCAAAACCCGTATTATAGCGGTCCAATGATCCGCACTCGGATTGCTCGTGTACGAACTCAGTTTACTTATAGCATAAGCAATATCTGGCCTAGTACAGCTCATTAGATACATCAAGCTTCCGATAATCTGGGAGTATTCTACTTGAGAAATAGCCTCCCCGCGATTTTTCGACAAATGAACGCTTCGATCTAATGGCGTTCTAGCAACACCAGAATCACCCTTGCAGAATTTGTCGATAATTTTGTCTACGTAATGAGCTTGACTCAAAACAAGACCGTTACTCGTTCGTTTGATTTTAATTCCTAAAATCACGTCCGCAAGTCCCATATCTTTCATGTCAAATTTCGAATTTAACATATCCTTGGTAGACTTGACCATTTTGTCGTTACTACCAACAATGAGTATGTCGTCTACATACAGACATAAAATAACATAGTCATCGCCCGTTTCCTTTGAGTAAACGCATTTATCGCTCTCATTGATTTTAAAGCCGTAGTTGATCATCGCGTGATCAAACTTTTCGTGCCACTTCTTAGAGGCTTGTTTCAAACCATACAAAGATTTGATCAATCTACAGACTTTCGTTTTGGTTCCCGAAGCACGAAAACCCTCGGGTTGCTCCATATATATTTCTTCGTCTAATTCACCGTTTAAGAAAGCTGTTTTGACATCCATTTGATGTACTTCCAAATTTCTTAAGGACGCGATAGCAAGTATCATCCTTATCGAATTTATTCTCGTCACAGGAGAATATGTATCAAAGTAATCTAAGCCTTCGCGTTGCTTGTATCCTTTGATAACAAGTCTGGCTTTATACTTTTCCACAGACCCGTCTGGTCTCATTTTTCTTTTAAAGATCCATTTTGATCCTAAAGGTTTACATCCCTTTGGGAGATCAACTAACTCCCAAGTATGATTCTGCAAAATAGAATCAATCTCGCTTTTTATGGCTTCTTTCCATAAAGGCCCGTCCACGGAGCTCACTGCTTCGTCATAAGTCAGCGGTTCCTTTTCAATCAAATATGTAACAAAATCGTCACCAAAAGATTTCTCTATTCGGGCACGCTTGCTTCGTCTCGGTTCAATCTCATGAACCGTACTAGGAGTCTCGGTTTCTATATCATCTCGTTTAGATGTACCGGATCCATAATCGGATTTACAAGGAAATACATTTTCAAATAAATACGCATTCCTTGATTCCATGACCGTGTTCTTGTGCATATCCGAAATTTTCGAATCATATACAAGAAACCGATATGCCGTACTATTGTGTGCATATCCTATGAAAATACAGTCCACCGTTTTAGGACCAATTTTTACTGCTTTAGGCGCAGGTACGGCTACCTTCGCCAAACACCCCCACATTCGCAAATGTTGGTACGAAGGCGTCTTACCTTTCCATAACTCATATGGAGTTTTATTCATTTTCTTTCGAGGTATCCTATTTAATAGGTAATTACTCGTCAAGATAGCTTCGCCCCACATATTAGGTGGTAGACCTGAACTCAGTAACATCGCATTCATCATCTCTTTTAATGTGCGATTCTTTCGTTCGGCCACTCCGTTTGATTGAGGTGAATACGGGGCGGTCAATTCATGGACGATACCATGTTCCACACAGAAGCTCCCAATTGGCGCTTCGTATTCTCTGCCTCGATCACTTCTCAATCTTCTAATTTTCTTGCCGAGTTGCGTTTCAACTTCGGTTTTGTAGAGAACGAATTTCTCTAATGCTTCGTCTTTGCTCTTAAGCAAATAAACATAGCAATATTTGGTGCAATCATCAATAAATGTTATAAAATATTTATTGCCACCACGTGTTTGAACGTATTTCAAATCACATAAATCGCTATGAATCAATTCAAGCGGTTCGGTACTTCTTGCTACCGAAGGGAAAGACGATCTCGTCATTTTTGCTTCAACGCAAATTTTGCATTTATATTTCGAATTAATTTCGAATGTTGGAATATGGTCTATGTTAATTAATCGACGTATCGATTCAAAATTAACGTGACCTAATCTACCGTGCCACAAATTGGAAGATTCAAGCAAGTAAACGGAAGAACGTTTTTCATTCTCATTTACAATAGTCATTACATTCAGCTTGAACAAACCATCACAGGCATAACCTTTACCAACAAACACACCCGACTTAGACAATATCACTTTGTCAGATTCAATAACAATACGAAAACCGTATTTGTTCAACAAGAATCCCGATATAAGGTTCTTGCGAAGTTCCGGCACATACAACACGTCTTTCAGCGTTAGTATTTTTTCGGACGTCATCTTGAGCAACACGCTTCCTTTTCCCTCGACGGTAGCAGCAGCCGAGTTGCCCATGTAGATCTTTTCTCCTTCAACCGGCTCACAGGTAGAGAAGAATCTACGGTTCGTGCATACATGACGTGTAGCACCGGTATCGATCCACCATTCTTGTGGATTCGACCCAATCATGTTTACCTCCGAAACGACAGCAACAAGATCTAAATTATCGACACCCTTAGTGATGTCTTTTACCATGTTCGCCTCGTTGTTCCTTTTAGGGAAACGGCAGTCCGACGACTTATGGCCCAATTTCCCGCAGTTGAAGCATTTTCCCTTGAACTTATAGTTCGGCTTTGACACGCCTCCGGTCGCTCCATGTTTTGCCTTGGGTTTAACCGCGCCTTTGCCCTTTTTAGAGCTATGCTCCACTATGTTTACTTTCGGTTCAGATGAGCTCAAGACTCTCTTTTCCGACCTTTTGTTGTCTTCTTCGATTCGAAGTCTAACAATCAGATCCTCCAAAGACATCTCCTTGCGCTTATGCTTGAGATAGTTTTTGAAGTCTTTCCAGCCCGGCGGTAGCTTTTCAATAATAGCCGCAACTTGGAAAGATTCACTCAGAACCATTCGTTCTGCATGAATCTCGTGCAAGATCAACTGGATCTCCTGCACCTGACTGATCACAGTCTTGGAATCGACCATCTTATAATCAAGGAACCGTCCGACAACAAATTTCTTTGTGCCGGCATCCTCAGTTTTATATTTCCGGTCTAACGATTCCCACAATTCCTTAGCCGTAGCGACCGCACCATACACGTTGTACAGAGTATCGCTTAGGGCATTCAGAATATAATTACGACACAGGAAATCAGAGTGTTTCCATGCATCAACAGCGATCACGACCTCAGCGTTCGTCTCGCCGTCGTTCACCTTAGGCTCGACCTCTTTCAGGTATGTTGCCAGGTTCAGCGTGGTGAGGTAGAAGAGCATCTTCTGTTGCCATCTTTTGAACGTCGAGGCTGTCCCCGTAAATTTCTCCGGCTTCTCCAGGTGGTTGACCGGTACGTTTGGCTTCGTAACCACAGGTATGGCAGTGGGGATAAAAGTAGTAGGGAGAACGTCAATGTTTCCTTCGTTTCCCGTAGATTCTTGGTTGTTGAGGAACTCCACGTAGTCTGACATCTTCGCGGGATCGTAAAATCTATTTTAAGACTGTTGGCCGGGAAATAAAAATATTCGAAGATTGTGTAGCACACAATTTCCTTAAAATAGATTCGCTCCCTCACGTATGTGCTAGAGGTTCACGAGCGTCTATTTCCCAGGATACTTCGAAAAAACACGGCGTTCGTTTAGCACAAAAACGACACCGACTACGAACGGAACAAGAAATATAGCAGAAATAATATTTGAGGAATATTTTCTTATTTATCTTCTTTTAATTCTTGTATATTTGTTGTGTTTTTTCCTTAGAATTAATGGCCTATTTATAGCCAAAAAATTGAAATAAAAAATATATAATTTTTTTTTTAATAAATTGATGCACTACACGTTTGAGGAGTGGCTTTCAACCACTCCATCAAACCACTTCATCATCTAATCATAGCTCAACCTTCTAGAAGGCGGGCCTTCTAGAAGTTGGGCCTATTGGGCCAAAACTGAAGCCCGATATCTTAATTTGAAAGCCCAAATTCTCTTTCAAATAAATAATTTACCAAATTAAATTATCTAACATATATTATTATTATTTTACTAATGAGAAATCAATTTGGATTTGAACGGTTGGTATTCTACCCTGAGCCATATATTACAAATAGATTTAGTGTGGACTTATTATTTAAAATTGTTATATAGTTTTAAAATTTTTGGAATGTCAGTGTAGATGCAACGGGTACGGCACATCGGCACTGATTTGTACGCAACATGTGCATGTATGATATTTGTATATATATGTAGTTAGTTAGTTAAATGCATATATTAAGTAATTATGAGTTATACTGCTTGAGGCATGAGGCTTTCATGGAAGGAACCTAACAAAATAATACTAATAATAATAATAATTTAACTTTAGTAATGTCCAATTTATAACTAGGATAGGATGCCACTTGGCTAGACATAAGTGACAGCAAAATAATATTACTTACTAGGTGCTAAAGTCTATAATAATAACTAATCAAAGCCAGTTGAATCAATTAGTTGATTCTCAATTGACAATTAATTATGCATATATAATAATAGCAATAATGAATCTTCATGGTTGTTGCTAATAGTAATGTATTAAATAGTCTCTAATCACGAGACTGGTGCTTTGAATCAAGGAACTAGTTCATTGCAAAAAATAATGGACAAAACTCTAATAAATTATTATTACCCATTAAGAACACTACTAAAATAATACTCCTATAGAATAAGCGGAATTAGATCTTGAACAGCTAAAATAGATGGAATGATTTGACTGAATCTATAATATAATTTACTTAGAACTAGGAAAGGGTAAAAATGTAAGTGGATCACAAAAAGAGCCCAACAAGAAATTCCAAAGGGGATTTTAAGCCCACATTGATTAATATTGCTTTCACTAGCCCATCAAAATCATTTCACCTCTCTTCTTCAACCAATAACTCTCAGCTCAATCGATCTCGCTTGTCATTCGACATGGAGCATACTTGATGATTGGATGTTACCCTCCATTTTATCCATGAAAAGGTGGCCGTTTATTTTCATACAATTAAAAGGTCTAATATTTATAATAAATTGATCATTTTTTCATGGAACATATCCCCGTGCATCCCAGTTACTCGATAAAATGCCTCAGAGCGAGGCATATGCAGCAGAACATATATTGTAGCATTCTTTTGTGCAGTGTGTTAATACCGCTTTCTATATCTTTTGCCAATATAAAATTCTTTAACACAACCATTACATTATGCATTATCTAACTAATTTCAGTAGTTTGGAATGCCGTGTGGACCTCAATGGAAAGGTCAACGTTGAGAAGATATGATGTCCAGTTGGCAATGTTCATGCAGAGCTGTAGAAGGAACCTAGCTGCAAAAAGAAGGTACCCATGCAAAAGCAAAACCCAATTCCAAAAAAAGAAAAAAACTTGCAATCAGGGCCGGATTTGGGCCCGTGCAAGCAGGCCTACAGCACAGGGCCACGAATCCGGCCCAGTGTAGTATAGGGCCTCAAATAACAAAAGTTATTATAGTATAAGGCCCCAAAAAAGAATTGATAAGACCATATATGGGCCTCGAATAACAAAATTTATTATAGTATAAGGCCCCAAAAGAATTGATAAGACCATATATTTTTTTTATTAATGCTCACATATGGGCCAAATGGCCCAGGGCCACCCTAAAGAAAAAAACGGCCCTGCTTGCAATCATTCATCGTCCATGATTGAAACATCCCTAGATAAAGCTACGACCTTTGACAGTCTGTAAGAAAAAAAAAATGGCCTTTAATACAGATAATATGTATGTTATATTTCGGGGCCTTTACCTCCACGGAATGCATGTATCTTTAAAATCAATTATTCGAACAAATGGAGGGCTATGATCAAAACCCACCAACCACACCTTCCCTAACGAGCATTATATATACCTGTTCCATGCAGTGGATGCTTGCTTATCTTCATTTGCTTCGACTTATTTTCTTTAATACATTTCTTGAATCTAACCATGAACGCCTGGATTGGTGCGTTGTTACTTGTTGCGGTGATTCTCAGCTCCACTTTCCTAGAATCAACTACAGCAGTTGAAGATATCTCAGGTATATATTGCATTGTCCTAACACGAACACTTTTAACAACACATAATTATATACGTCTGTTCAACATATATATACGTAGGGTTCTGTGATCCCAAGTGTGCTGTGAGGTGCTCGAAATCTGGGAGGCCAAAGCTGTGCCTAAAGTACTGTGGGATATGCTGCAGAGAATGCAATTGTGTGCCACCTGGCACATATGGGAACAAGGATATGTGTCCGTGCTATAGAGACAAGATGAGCTCTAAGGGAACTCCCAAATGTCCCTGAAATAAAATCAAAAGCCATATATATATATTCTTGATGTGATGTGTTGATGAGCTCATGTGTGTTTATTAATTACTATTGTTGTGCAGTTTGTTTGTAATAAACAGCCTCTGTGCTGAAGTGAAGTGAGTTGTTTAAAGAACAGTGAATGTTCGTTTGCATGGAATAAATAACTGTTCAATTCCTATGATCATTTCTGCAAATACAATTACCATGTTAATTTAATGGATTCTTGTTAAAGTCGTCGCTCACAAGAAAAGTGTCGTGTTCTTCTTGGTAATGTGACATTTACCATTTTCCTTTACTTTTAGCTCATTAGACTTTTCGCCATCTTGGAATATCCATCGTCTCAAGTCCTCTTTTATTCGTTGGAGTATTCTCTGATAGAACGGACATGGAAATAAGACCATGGGTGTGTATGTATCAGTATAATCCACTTCACTTGCATGATTTACAATTTTCAAGTCTAGGCCCGTTTTGTAATTAGGCCATTAATCATAAATTAATGACAGTGTAACCAAACCCTTAACCCTCGCCTAATCTATAAACCTCACTCTCACGTTTTTCTTTCCCAATCGGTGCACAAACTCCGACGAGAGCTTAGCCATTACAAGGTACTTCAAAAAGAATTCGGGCAAAAAGAAAAGCAAGGAAAGAAAAGGCCCAGTTTTGAGTCATACCATTTTTGCCCGCTTTCTCAATTACCTTGCTTGCTTAGCTCACACGTCCTCGCTCGACCCCCTTTCCCCAACACAACAAACACGCTAGCTATCGGCGATCTCACGCCTTAAATGAGACTTTAGTTGGTAATATTTGATGATCATATGAGCAGGGTTTCGCTAGCAATGGCCAGTGGAGCTGAGGCGCACAGAGCCCACGTGGCAATGGCGGCCGTACAGGTGTTCAGCGGCGGATACCATGTCATCACCAAAGTCGCACTCAACGTTGGTGTCAATCAGCTCGTCTTCTGTGTGCTTCGTGATCTTCTCGCTCTGTCAATCCTCGCGCCGGTCGCCTATTTTCGTGAAAAGTTGGTGCCTTTGACCCTTTCTTCACATATCTATTTCTTTGCCTTCTGTTTCTCGGGATTCTTAAT
Organism: Craterostigma plantagineum; assembly: GCA_027422505.1. Taxonomy (NCBI): domain Eukaryota; kingdom Viridiplantae; phylum Streptophyta; class Magnoliopsida; order Lamiales; family Linderniaceae; genus Craterostigma; species Craterostigma plantagineum. The sequence continues at coordinate 12,526,259 of JAPQWV010000012.1, read as the reverse complement.
CAATGCCTGTCGATGAATGTTTGTTCTGTTTGGTTGAGCAAATGTGTTGGTTTTGGTTATGTTTTTTGTTGAGCTGATTTGGAATGAATGAATCAGAGGATAGGAAATAGGCAAGGACAAATGTGTGTGTCTGCGTGTTTTTGTGAAAGGTCGGGTCTTGCATTGGAGATTTGGCTCTTTCTTGAGATTGGATCGTTACTAGATTGTTGAGCTGATTTGGGGATGAATCATAGTATAGGAAATAGGTAAGGTAACATGTGTGTGTGTGTGTAAGGTCGGGACTTGTGTTGGAGATTTGGTTCATTATCGAATTTCCCTTGTCAGATAATCTTGGATCGTGTATGGTAATACCGTAGCCTGCATATACGACATAAGATAAAAATGAAGTATTTGATGTTCATCAATTGGTATCTTTCATTTGGGAACAGAACGACTTCGTTTCATATAGTTCTGCTGACGATGGGATCAACCTTATATTGTTTTGATAGTGTAACATTCACACGTTGTGCCCATCTTATTGATTCATTTTCATTCCTTACAGAAGGGCAAGAGTCCCATTGAATCGACGGTTGGTAATAGGGTTCTTCTTTCTAGGTCTAACAGGGTAAGTAAATCAATTTTTCAATGTTTACTTTCAGTCGGAGTTTATTTCCCAAGCATCGCAAGCTAATTGTCGGTTTACTCAGAATTTTCGGCAACCAGCTTTTGTTTCTTCTCGGCCTTGGCTACACAAATCCAACTTATGCTGCCGCCATACAACCTGCTATTCCAGTTTTTACTTTCATACTAGCTGTATTGATGGGGTCAGTCTCTCTCTCTCTCTCTCTCTCTCTCTCTCTGTCACATACATATGCATTTAACTCTTCCATATGTGATTGCCTACAGTACAGAAACGGTGAATTTAAGAAAAACCGAAGGTCAAGCAAAGATATTAGGCACCCTTGTTTGTGTTTGCGGTGCCATTCTAATGGCAATGTTCCGTGGGCCATCAATCTTAGGTTACAGAGAATCAGAATTTGCAGCCCATAACGAGATAAGTGCAAAGGGTCAGCCCGAGCCCGTCGGTTGGTTGATCTCTACGTTTGTCGACTTGGGATTCGATAATTGGCATCTGGGAATTTTATGCTTGATTGGAAATTGCATGTGCATGGCAACTTATCTCGCTATTCAGGCTCCAATTTTAGCTAAATATCCAGCTAGCATATCAGTGACAGCATATTCGTACTCGTTCGGTGCTCTGTTTATGGTTATCGCTGCTTTCTTTATGACAAATGAGTCGACAGATTGGAATCTTACGCAGTCTGAAGCTTTTGCTGTACTATACGCTGTAAGATTTGTTTCGCAGTTTGATCTCGTTTTCTTTTTAGTACGCTGACATGGGAATATTTGAAACCCCATCTTCCTTTTTCAGGGAATTATAGCATCGGCTCTAAACTATGGACTTCTTACATGGTCGAACAAAATGCTCGGTCCTTCCTTGGTTGCTCTGTACAATCCCCTCCAACCAGCTGCTTCGGCTTTCTTGTCAAGAGTTTTCCTCGGAAGCCCAATCTACCTTGGAAGGTTATAATCTCTTTCCGATTTTATGTTACTATTTGGTTCATGAATCAACACCCAACTTTAGCAGTTTCTTCTCTCTTACATTAGCAGTTGCAATACTTGTTTTCAGATATAAAGATTGGCTGATACAATCGTGTAAAATTTGAAACAGTGTTCTTGGAGGGCTTCTCATTATTGCAGGACTTTATCTTGTGACTTGGGCATCTCACCGAGAGAAACAAGTTCGTTCGTCTGAACCTCTCATCAGCAGAGATTCGCCGATGAGTAAAGTTTCCTACCAGCTAGGGCAGATTTTCTCAGGCTCTTCGACTTCGTTAACAAAGATCGTGGATTAACAGTTTATACAAAGACATGATGATTCTGTGTCTTTATTAAATTTATTTGAGACATGCACAACAGAGAAGGGTCATGATGTCATAACTTCCATAGATGCAAAACCATTTCCTGAGATTGATTGATTATACATGACTTCATTTCTTCCTTTCCTTTGATCTTTTTTGCCTGCACATTAATCACATACAATGACTCCAGTATATATGTTAAGGTGGTCTTGTGGATCGAGCATATATTAATCACAGAAGTCTATCACTCATACAAAGTAAAACAGCAAACATCTGAACTCTGAAGCCAGCCGGCCATTATGTAATAATAATCTAAGTGAAGTCATTAAGTAGACTGACTGAACTAAGATTGATTAGTAGTAGTCAGTTCTATGTAGCTGTCAGTTGACCCTTTTGTCCCAACGAAGTCCATGAAAGTTCAAGCTTCATGAGATGAAGCTTCTCGACGAAAGGCTCCAATTCCTGAGATTCTTCTTCAGGTGCAAAAGCCATGCATATGCTCAGTTCTTGAACTGCAGCCTCATATTCTCTGCATATAGATTCAGACAGTAAGTTAGTCAGAATTGGAAAAGCTGTAATAAAGCGAGAAGATATAAAACAGGGATTGATTTTACTTGTTATAGTACAACATCATGCCATAGTCTCTCCTCAAAGACCAGTTATGGGGCTGTAAGATTAGCAATCTCTCTGAAGCCATCATCGCCAGCCTGAAAACACACACACACACGCAAGATTCACGTTGGTGAGAAAGATTGACAGAAAGTCTACACAAAGATATATATATATATATATATATATATATATGCCTCAGATCCTTGGGGCGCAGCAAAGCCGTGCTCGAACCACAGTCGTTGAACTTCTCCGATTTATGCAAAGACCTCAAAGGAGAGGTCAGCATAAGCCCGTGATTTGATCTTGAGCGTTTCCAGTAAAGCCTCTGCAAATATACGTTAGATCAATGGTATGTATCTATTTCTCCACGTGTGAAGGTATACAAAAAAAAAAAAAAAAAACTCAGAACGAAAAAATTTAGATGTGGAGAGATCGATGGGGCTCACAATTAGATTAGCCAAAGCAATTCCTATGATATCTCTGTTTGTAGCAATATCGAGAGCTAAGAGGGAATCGGCAGTTATGTCCGAAGCCTTGGATTGAGGGTCGTCAACGCACTTACCATTAACAACCTTAAACAAGCATTCTCCTGATGTTACCTTAAACAACTCCTACGAAAAGAATAAGCTGTAAGTTTGCCATACTGATCACTAGAAATGTAAATTTTTACTATATTTAGGATCTGTCAGTGGCTATATACCGACAAAAAGCCAGTTTTGTTCGCTAACACTTACCGTTAACCAGAAGTTTGTTCGTTAGCGCTTACCGTTAAATGTCAATTTGTTCGTTAACACTTGTATTTTCTTTCTATCACAAAAATCATTGTCTTTAAAATGTATAAATCAACACAAAAGGATTGCATTTATTAGATGGAAACGTAGTCATAATACCTGGGGATTCCCTGTCTGGGGCCATATCAAAAACTGTTCCCCAACACGAGACCCCACTATGGTCAGATTAATTCTTCGACAAACCTCGATATATATCACGCTGAGCAAAATCGCTATCAAGGTACGAACATTGAATAAGATTGTCAGTTCATTTTGGTAAAGTAACATGTGCACTATGAACAACATATATGTACGCATATGATTACCGCTGGTGCTTTTAGAGGCTAACGCCGAGTGCAAGTAAGAACAACTTGAGTCGACTGCGAATGGAGACCTTTTGAAGCCTTTCGAATGGAAAAGAACTTTATTAACAGCCTCGACGACTTCAGACAAGTCACATCCAATGTCTCTTGGGACTAACTCAGCTTCGACTTCTTTAGCTAAGGCGTCCAATTCCATTAGCCACTCGTTTACATTCTTACCAGACATTGGCAAAGATTCGATACTTTCCCAGTCATTTGCTTCATTCAATGATGAAGTGCCTTTCCTTTCCTTAATGTAAGAACACGTGTCGATCTCCCGATGGAGCTCCAAAAATGCCTCATCTTCGGCAGCGATGTAAAGTAATGCCTGATATAGGTTACGTAAGAAAACAAGCGTCTAATTATTTGTTCTTCGTTTTGGAGTTTAGTCCACGAGTGATATTATTTTACCTTTGCAAGTGAGATGTCTTTGTCCTTGGACTGGAACGAAATCTCTTGGGCAAATTTGGCTCTAGCATCTTCGAGGGCCTAACAGATCACAAAATATATGTAAAGGACTTCTCACGATTTATATGACTAATAGAAGAAATGATCAAAAGAAACCACACTTTCAACCTTTCTACAGAAATCAGCTTTGGAATTACATGGATTCGTAACGGATGATGAGACAGCAATTGAACTCTGCAACTTCGCAGTCTTGAATGAAGAAGCATTTCCTCCTATTTCAGCAGAAATTCCATAGTTCTTGCAGTTTCCACCGCTAACATCAAAACCATACCTAATGTTGATTTTCAAGAACACAGAATTATTAATCTTTCTAAGTTTTTAGAGTTTACATTCAACAATACCACTATACGAGCAAAAGAATTCGATATGAAATAGGAACTTAAATTCCATACCTGCCCCAGTTTCCCAACGAAGGAAAAGACATGGACATGGTTGAAGGTTTAGTCATCAAAGCACTTTTGATCATCATTGCCCTGTGATTATTATTACTCAATCCAGACAGTGAAACATGCAACATTTTTCTTGAATTTTACTTATCAGACACCACAACAGAAGAGTAAGAAGAGAGCAAAATCTGAGCTCTCCTAAACAATATCACAACATACACTAGGAATAAGACGAAAGAAAGCTACGAACCCTCCAATCTCTACCACGAAACAAATGTCGTTTGATGGGAAAAAACTTAAAGGCGAAGGCTTTAACAGCAAAATGGATCAGACCCGACAAGAACTAGCAAAAGCTCAAGAAGAAAAATAAACTGAGGTAACAAATCAAGAAATATCAGCAATGATTTTCAAGAATCAAGCTCTCTATCTCATCAAAAGAAAGAGGCGAAGAGTGAAAGCTTGGGAAATGAATGGGATGATGGCTCAGCAGCTTTGAAAGACGACGATGCCATGGTTGTGGGCATTAAACGGTAAATTCCAAAGGGAAAGGGAGGCAAAGACAAGGTTGTTGCTGGTGCTAAATTGTTGTTGTTGTTAATGCTACTGCAAAAACAAGGATTTTGGTGGAAGATGACACGAGTAGAAGTACCGCTTGTTGTATCTTCTCGCACTTCCATGCTATTGAAACTTGTCGATTCTTGCATCAGCAGCAGCACATATGATTACGACGAAGTATAAAGTTTCTCTTTTTCTCACTCACTATATATAAATGATGCGTGTGTCTTGATTGAAGAAGAGGCGAGAACAGTGTTGTTGGCTCATTATTTATTATACTTTTACATTACACCCCTGAAAACAGCCAAAAAGAAAAAAGAAGATGAGTTATATAGACAACGTTTGAAAATGGTGTCCAGATAATAGATTAGAAAAGACGTGACCGTTTCTTTCCTCTTTTTCTTTTTATACATTTTGCCTTTTATATTCATGTAATTTATTCTGTGGGATTTTAGTCAAAACATTATTTGTTTAAGTAATCAGATTAAGCTCGATCTCATAATATCATTCAGAACCTCAAATTCACGAATTATCCGTTTAAGGGTGCTACTATTGGCACTCCCTTATAAATGAAAAATGCTATTTGCACCCCCTAATAAATGACATAACTTCCTTAAAATTAGTGCATTTATTTGTCTCTTACCAAAAAATTTATTTCGTACATTGTAAGTATTAATTGACTAATTTATTTTACGTTTGCACATTGATTTCAGCATTCAATCGTTCCTTGCTTATATATTTATAGTTTATTTAATTTTAATTATAGAATACACGTGTAACTTATGAAATTTACAGTATTAGTTTTATTTAATAAAACAACATAATAAGTCAATAATTTATATTGTTAGACTTGAATTTTAGTAGCAATATTTTCTCAAATATTTATATAAAAATTACTTCTTCCGTTAGCAATCACTTTGACAATGGAATTATATAAATTAACGTTTTTATTGATTTTTCGATAATATACACAGACCAATATATAAAACAATTTTTACACTGTCTACTCTTCATACTAATTATGGGGTATTCATAATAAGTGAAAGTGTCAATAGAAACTCCATATTTTTTCTTAGGAGTATTAATATATTTTATTTAAATTCAGATATTACTTAATATTAATTTTTTTCGTATATTATACAAATAGACTTGCATACAACATGCCACAATATATTCCATTTGTATAACAGAAATATTGAAAAAAATTGTTTTAGACTTTCTTGTTTCCATACGTTAGTTATTATTACCTATTATAATAATCTAACTATATTAAATTATCTCAGTATAATACTAAATTGTATATATCATATAAATAGTACACATACACGAAAGATAATAAACACGCAAAAAGAATCAAGTCAACCTAACATAGGGATTAAAGTTATCTTATATCGTATTTATGTGTATTTTTAATTATATCTCATATAATTAAGATGGGAGAATACAAGCAATAAAGGTGGATAAACTTTTTGTTGATAGTTAATTAAAAAATTTAATGCCTTTGCTTTTTCCAATAATAGGGGATTTATTTAGTAAATAAGGGGGTAATTAATTGTCCCAAGTATTTAGGAGGTAATTAATAGGGGGTGTGAATAGAATTAGGGGGTGCATATAGAATTATCCGTTTAAATATTCCACATTATCCGTATTTTTGGATTACTACTAGTCTTGAATGATGGGCTAGCGTGTAAGATTTATAGATTATTTATTAATGTATCCGTATTATTAATAAATTGCGTCACTGGTTACATTTAAGTCTTATCCCAACCAACGTGTTGTTCTATGACGATATTGTGTAATTAAATATGTCCGATCATAGACCAATGTCATTGCCTCATTATTTATTAATTACAGTTACAATTAAGTAATAACACTTAGGACGACTACCAATATATATAATATATATATATATATATATATAACTATGGGCCAAATTCTGGGCCTTAATATAACCCGAAACGAAACAAAAGCTTTATATGGGCCACTTTAGGCCCACATAGGAGGATCGAACCCAACATCAAAGTCAAACTACGACTAATTTATTATTGGGGCAATTAGGTTTTAGGCCCAACGTAAATTTCATTTAGGTTTCAGGTTGTGTCGGAAAATTTTTAGTTTTAAGGACCCGACACACTTAAGTATTTTTCAGTACCACTTATGGACTTGTAGTACTACCTCATGGACCTACAGTACCACGTCATGGTTTTGCAGTACCACTTCACATTCTGCAGTACCACTTCATTGTTCTGCAATAACACAGAACGATAATTCGATACCGGTTCATATACATTGTATAACACTTGCATAAATTTTAGGTCCTTATCTCTAAATTTTAGAAAAATCGAGTCCTTAACCTTATAAATTTCCCGGGCCTGATAACTTAAAACATTGCCTATTATTACATCCAATTTTCTTACATGCTCACTCTTTCAGCTCAGTCTACTCCTCACACCCCTAATCTCTTTGCAAAGCTCCCTCGCAATGCCACGTGGCATCCAAAATCCAAACTTGAGCAAATGGGCACCATGGCTTTCCTCCATGCTTATATCCATCACAAACATGATCGATCATCTCTTCATCAACATTTGTTTGTCCCATTCAAATGTAAAGAAAATAAGACCAGAAAACCCATTTAACATCTCCCTCCTCTCTTATACTGTAAGCTGTATAGCAAACCACAGAGAGAGAGCGAGAGAGAGCGAGAGAGAGGGAGAGAGAGATGGCAGTTTCAACTGTAGTTCAATCTCCCAACTCAATCTCCACAACATCGTCGCTGGGATTCAACCAATATCAGAACAACAACAAGCTCGTCTTCTTCAAAAAAACAACCACCGCCTACTACGCCGCCGGCGCCAGGAAACACTCATCGTCCTCAGCCATCATCAAGTGCTCGTCGTCCGACGACGCCAAGACGGTGGTCATCGGCCTGGCCGCCGACTCGGGATGTGGCAAGAGCACGTTCATGAGGAGGCTGACGAGCGTCTTCGGCGGCGCCGCCGAGCCTCCCAAGGGAGGCAATCCAGACTCAAACACCTTGATAAGCGACATGACCACCGTGATATGCTTGGACGACTACCATTCCTTGGATAGGACGGGGAGGAAAGAGAAGGGCGTCACCGCCCTCGACCCAAAGGCCAACGACTTCGATCTCATGTATGAGCAAGTTAAGGCTCTTAAGGAAGGCAAAGCCGTCGATAAGCCTATTTATAATCACGTCACTGGCTTGCTAGATCCTCCTGAGCTTATTAAGCCGCCGAAGATTCTTGTCATTGAAGGTTTACATCCCATGTAAGTAATAATTAATAGATAGTTTCAAATATTACAGATGCTTTTCTGCTACTAATCATCATGAGCACTTCTCTAATATGAAGGTTCGACGAACGCGTTAGAGAGCTCTTGGATTTCAGTATCTACCTTGACATCAGCAATGAAGTCAAGTTCGCATGGAAAATCCAGGTTTTCAACTACTTACAGTAGAATCTTACTCTACTGCTAAGCATTATTATTAAGTGTTTGAGTTTAATATCTGATTCTTGTGTTTCATGGTGATTTGATTAGAGGGATATGGCTGAAAGAGGACACAGCCTTGAGAGCATCAAAGCCAGCATAGAGGCCCGCAAGCCAGATTTCGATGCTTACATTGGTAGGAGATCATGATCTATCATCGACTTTTTATTACAGTTGATTCTTGGCGTCTTAAAAATTGCTCATTGATTTCTTCCATTCGTTTGTTTATTTCATCGTCAGATCCACAGAAGCAATACGCAGATGCGGTGATCGAAGTATTGCCTACACAGCTCATACCAGACGATAACGAAGGAAAGGTTTTGAGGGTCAGATTGATCATGAAAGAAGGCATGAAGTATTTCAGCCCAGTTTACTTGTTCGACGAAGGATCGACAATCTCTTGGGTACCTTGTGGAAGGAAACTGACTTGTTCTTACCCTGGTATCAAGTTTGCCTATGGCCCCGACATTTATTTTGGCAATGAGGTAAACGAAATCTTGACAATATATAAGTCGAGCAAGGAATTACGGAAATGGTCTGTCATTTTCTTCTGTAGGTGTCGGTTTTGGAAATGGATGGGCAGTTCGATAGATTAGACGAGCTTATCTACGTTGAAAGCCATCTGAGCAGCCTTTCGACCAAGTTTTACGGCGAAGTTACGCAGCAGATGTTGAAGCATGCTGATTTCCCAGGGAGCAACAATGGAACTGGTCTGTTTCAGACAATCGTTGGTCTCAAAATTAGGGACCTTTATGAACAGATCGTCGCCAGCAAAGCTGCTTCTCTTGAAGCTGCAAAGGCCTGAGAAATTAAAAATGCAATCTTTCTTTCATCCCTCCGTGTTTAGTTCGAGTTCTCAGCATCTTTGTTTGGACCAATAGTGAACATTATTTAAAACCCGAGACCCATTAAACTCAACATAAGCACACATCAGTTGCTGTTGTAATGACAACAATCTAAAGCCTGAAATTGACGAAGAAAGGAAGAATCAAGAAAGATGACTTGTCTGTGATATTACTTGGAGAAGAGTGATACTCTGCAACTTTCTTTTATTTGTTCCCCTAAAGCAAAACACAGTCGGATTTTGCTCGCAACAAGGCAGAATCAAATCTCTCATTCATATAAACTTATTTAAATCAGCATATCCATCAATATGATCAATCCAATCACAGCTCAGAAACCACACAAGACGACAGCTCCAGGAAAAATGAACAGATTATCTGAATCCCTCCCACCAATCCACCACAACACTTTCTCAACCCCACCGCCTCCGCCGTCGCCGCCTCCACTCGGCGGCCACACCCATCGCCACCAATTTCTGCCCCGCGTGTCCTTTTACTGGGGAAGAGAAGCTCAGTTCTTGTTTCCCAACTGGCCCGACGACCACGCCGGCATGTACGCACTGTCTCTGATAGTCGTCTTTGCGCTGGCCCTCCTAGTGGAGTTTCTTACCAGGCTCGAGCTTGTCCGATTGGGTTCGAATCGGGTCGCGGCGGCGTTCTTCAAGATGGGTTTCAACGCGATTCGGGCCGGGTTCGGGTACTTGGTGATTCTTGCTGTGATGTCTTACAATGGTGGGGTGTTTATTGCGGCGGTTTTAGGCCATGCAATTGGGTCCGCGGCCTTCGGCCGTGGGCTTAGGAAATAACAAATGTCGGCTTTTGTTGGGCTTTTCTTACACGAAACAATTGATTTATTTGTATTTCTTATTCTTTTATGAAAGCATCTTAAGTTTGAATGCATATAATAAAAATAAAAGCCAAAAATAGGATCGATCATATAATGCCATTGGAGAATAGTCCCAAGAGGATTTGGGTGAGAAGTGTAAGCTATCAATATTCTCTTCTCGTGGAATCGAACTATTCGATAAATCCTCATACTAGTTTTTTTCTTCTCCGTGAACATTTGGGTCCCTCAATTGTTGCGATATTTCAATCGGGTCCCATATCATATTATCCCCTCAAAATAGAAAGAAAGCTAATGCTTGATCAAAACATTCACTTGGTTTCTTTTCTTTTTACTTCTTTTTCTATAAATAAATGGAAGAAATGGCAGCACAACTCACAGTTAATTTGCATGCAACGAACACCATCACGTAGCTACCACTCACGGCCCACGTGTTTCCTTTATTTACAGTTTTAACATCCAATGATTTGTTTATAATTGCCGTCTTCTTTCTTCTAATGAACATACTTTTCTTTCTCCCTTTTCTCGATTTTGACCCTGTAATAATATCACTTTCTGCGATCCCCAGTACCATAAAAACCGTTTCTTTTAATACTACTCGTCTCTTTATTATTTATCCATATGTATTAGCTCCAAGCATAGCATAGACTAAAGGGAAGAAGACTCTGAGGTGCGCCTAACTCAGGTATCTTTCTTTATCATAAGACGGTTATTACAAAGAAACGCAAAAACTGGAATTTTGTAGGATAGTTTCTGCAAGCGTTCTTCATCAAGTTCTTGGCAATACGGAATTGAAAGTGTACCTGGATCTGAGATTAGAAGACTCTCTTGGTAAGCATAGGTCTGTAGTATGCGTTGAATACCTCGCTGTTTGTCGTCTGAACTGTTTTGGTATTGGATTCTCCGTCTAAACTTAGCATCCATTGTTGACCTTTTTTCATTTTGACTTCTGGAAATTTCATCCATTCTGATTACTGATAGGCCCGCCATGGTTTAGTTGCTAGATTGTAAAACTAAACTATCGTTGTAACAAATTGATAGGACTTTCTTGGACAGAGGTGCTTCTATAAACAATCTCAAGGCCGTTGACGTTCTAGTTGTTTTGGGGGAATTGAAGAGCAAGTGGATTTAATTTTGGCATATGATTTAGCTGCGATATCATCAAGCAGAGAACCACAGTTTCGATTTCTCTTGCCTCTACACGCTTTGTTCAGTAGTTTTCTGCGTGTGAAAATCTTAGGAAAGGTTGAGTCTTGTTGAAACATCCATATATTAGTGTATGGGTTCTTTCAAGGGCCACCTAGTTCCTGGGACACTATTTCTTGTTATTGGAATATGGCACACATGGAGCTCGATTGTTCGATTCGCTTCAAACCGTAAATCGTTTCGGGTCAGAGTTTGGAACCCTGTTCCTGGATTCGGCGGGAATCTCAAGTACTTGGAGCTCTACGTCATTACGATTGGAGGCTTCATCGATCTGTGCATAGAGTTTCTATATTCGACCCATCTCAGAATCTTCGATCACGGAGCTTTGAACCCTTCTCATTTGAACAACTTCGAGCATTCTGGGATGCTTCTTATGTTCTTCATCTTCGGCCTGATCGTGCTCTTCTCCGAGAAGACAAGGTCAGTTCTCACCTTTTCCCTGCAATCTTAACTTGTTATTTTTTCAGAAACTGACGGAATATCGTCTAAACTTTTTACGCAGATTTCTCCCGTTGCCAGATGGAGCTCTATGCTTCATAGCTTCAGCAGCATTCACAGCAGAGTACCTCTTATTCTACTTCCACTCAACCACGCACAAGGGCCTCGAAGGATATTACCATTGGATCCTCGTCCTTCTCATCGGTCTGTGCATACTATCAACTATTACAGGGGCAATAATGCCCACAAGTTTTCCCGTCGATATAACCGCTGCCATCGCCATAACCCTCCAAGGACTTTGGTTCTATCAGACAGCTTTTACTCTGTACGGTTCTATGATGCCTGAAGGCTGTACGCTCGTTGGCAATGACGTTACATGTCGTTCGAAGGAACACGAAGTTCGTGGAGAGATTCTGGCCAACTTTCAGCTGTTTGTTCATGTTTTCTCCGTTCTTTCGTGTGTTGCTGGGGCTTATATTTACGCAGAGCCAAGGTTTGGCCTTTCAAGTGATGCAATATGAGCACGAAACCACATTCAAAGATTTCTGTTTTTTTCCCTCGGTTGAGTCCATTTTCATGTAGTGAAACATTTATATTGTTATTTAGACATAGTTTGATTGGAAAAAACCATATTTCTATTACAACTGGATAATAAGGATCAACAAATCCAAACATGAAAGGTTTAGCACAAGGGCATTCTTTAATAGGGGACGATGGATTCTATGAGCTCTTGAAGTGGGGCGAGTTCTTTCTTGTCTATCAGCGTGAATTCCTGCAAGAAAAAAAAAAGGAAACGAAATACGAATCATACGTCAAAACTAACTCAGAACAGAACATTGAGGGGCTTATCGTTTTGCTTACACAGGTGAAAAGGATGAAATGCTTGAAGCAGGTATTTAAATGAGCCTCCGATTTTAGGCTCACAATCTTCTGAAAATGAGAGTGGTATATATGCGCATAGACGCGGAATAAACGCTTGAAGATAGTCTTCACCACATCCTTAAAGTTCGAAGGAAACGGCGCCCCTAAGCAGATCATCGTGTGTTATCTTCGAATCTAACAAAATAAATGTAATAAAATCTCCAACTAGAATTGCTGTCATTACTTACCTAGTTTTTGAGGAAAGATGGACTCGTCGTCCAACTGGGATTCGATCCAATCCATCAGATATTCGACGTACTTTGGAGCTGAAACTTCTATTGGTTTCTTTATCTGTACGCCGTCTGCCCATCTGTACTCATACCTGCGACCAAAGTTCGTCAAATTTCTGCGAAAAATATATGGCTCGAAAATATGATTAAATGGGGACATACTTGGGGCCAGCAGACATTGTTGGGCAGTTTTCTGCTGTACAGAACTCTGTTAACGTTCCATAGAGAAGATTCACCTGGTTGAAGAAGTCTACCGCTGAAAATTCAAGAACCCTTTCGTTTAACATCGATTTTATCTCATTTCTCACTAGGCGAATAGAATCATAAGAGGAGAAAGAGATTACTGTTGACAGCGAGCCATTCGTTTATGTCTTCGCCGGGAGGAAGACGAACAGCTTCTCTCAAGTTTCCACTGCCTAGAGTAGCATCGATATGCTGCCTTAGCTGTGCTCCCTAAACCATCATCAAAAGGATAGACTTTATGACATACGTTTTCAAGATTGGCAAACATATTATCCATCCATGTGTTTTCGCGGCATGTAATCGATTCGCTATATAAACGAGACTGCGCTAAATTCACGAAAAAAAAAAAGAAAATCGGAAAGAAGATGAGGAAAAAACTAATAACTGGATATCAAAGATGGGATCTTTTTAGTAGTACATCATCATCATCATGGCACTTGGCGGAGTTAAACATCAAAATTAATCTCAAACAAGCCTAATGAAACAAATATGAATATGATGATTCTCATTCATGGTGATAAAAACATGATGAAAAATCGGAAATATTACCTTACTCCCAGACGGGGCACTTTTCTTGGGCCTGAAAGTTCTTTGATTCCTATTCATAAACAGGGAAAAATTCGATCGTCACTCGTAGCAATAAATGATCAATCTTTGACATTCCAATCAGAAAATCACAACCCATATGAGAAAAAGGCAATAAAAACCAAATTGCAAGAAATACATGATTACCTGGCAGATCTTGATGGGAAATAAGAAGCGTATGAAAGAAATAGATAAAGAAAAAGTTACCTGCCAAGGCCGAAGAGACTCATGGCTGCTTACAGAGAGATGGACAGAGAAGGAACTGATGAATCAATGACAGCAAAGGAATGAAAAATCAATGATCTTTAACAACAAAAAATAACAATTCCAGGTATGATATAGTAGTAAATAGTATGTGTGTGAATCACTGTGCGTATAAGATAGTGGCCAGCTGGCACGACTGATATCGAGTGTAAAGTGTCAAGAAAAGCTGTCGTGCACTGATTTTGGGATCCAATCGACTGAAATCAGACCACTTCATATCATAGTACATATGATGGCAGATTCTTCATTTTCTCTTTTTTAATTACAACATTATATTATTGCCCATCAGCGTTGTTTCATGTGGGATGATCTTAAATGGGCCGATGGTAAAAATGGCTCAATTGTTAAAATCATATACGAGGCCCAAAATACTTGACAACAGAGTCTAATGGGCCTAAGAGACTCAAAATCGCATGAGTTGTCACTTTGCATCTTTTGAAATGCTCAATTAGGATGTGAATGATCAACTAAAAAAAAGGAAGCATATGATTAAAGCGAATCAGTTTCTTGGGAATATGAAACAAAGGGAATTCATTGGATTGAATCCATGTTCTTGCATGTTACAGAAAAGAAATAAGAACCTTCCATCCATGTCTCAGACGTTACTCCAACAACTTTATCGTTTAATTACTACATAGAAAAACTATTATAAAGAAGGGGAATAAAGCTTTAAAGCACACACACACAAAAGCTTATAGGTTGTGCTAAATATTTGAAATTCATTGCAAGGACTGGCTTGGAAGTTAAAATGGACTAAGATGATTTACGATATCTAACGAAATGTTTGACTTTTCATTTAAAGAAAAAGAAAAATAGTATTATTTCTTAAAAATAGATAGCCACAAACAATTATTTGTGCAGCAATGCGCACTTGATTCTTGTTTGCGATGGGAAATAGGTATTTATTTAGTGGTGAGGTAAGACAAAGACACACGGGAGAATCGATGCTTAGTCCAAATTCCTAATATTTACTATTTTTTGTAGAATGTTGATTATTATGCATTGCTTTGTATAGCACATCTACTATAAAATTTCAGAATCATTATTGCATCAGCCCACCAATGTCAACCTCCGCTCCAATTGAAAACAGAGCAACCTACGTTTTCCACCTATAAATAATCTTAGATATCACACTAACTATCTTCTTGAAATCATCTAATCCTCTGAATAGGCACACCAATAATTTAAAAATGATATAAAGTGTGACTATTGCATCTTTATCATATATATGCATATTAAGGAATTTTATGTTGCTCAACTTATGTGAGCACCTTATATGGGTGGACACCTGTTGACGTGACACCGATTCGTGTCATTTCAACATCACACATCAACACCTAGGCTCCGTTTGGTTTACGGGTTTTGACGTGGAAAAGAAAAGAAAAAGTGGAATGGTAGTGAAGCATAATGTACAATGATTCAATTCGTATGACCACACCACACTTTTCTTTTCTTTTCCGCATCGAATTCCGCGGACCAAACGCACCACTAAGGTTATGTCGTCTTAATTAACACTTTCTAGGTGCAATTAATCGACATTTCGGATGCTGATGTGGCATACACAACATTTTACGTATCAATGAAATATCGCGTCAATATGCCACATCAGCATCCGAAATGTCGATAAATGACACATAGACTGTGTTAATTAAGACGACATAACCTTAGTTGTCTATGTCCGATGTTGAAATGCATGAATCGGTAGCACATCAATATGTGCCCACATAAGGTGCTCGGTGAGCACCATAAAATTCCTCAATTACTGCTGACTATAATAATACAAAGACAAATTGGGCCCAATATGTCTACCGATCGAATACCTTGTTGAGAAATATAGAACGATACTGTACCGTAATCGCTCAGGGTACAATTCTGTAAGATCCCGGCCATATTTGAACCAGTTTCCTACTTGCGCTTTTCGTCGAACAGTTAGGGCGCGAGATATGAACGGCTGATATACTGTTTCTAATGATTTTACGTAGAACCAGGGAACGATATAGAAGGTAGAAGAAGAAGATTGGATCAGAAGGGGAGAGAGAGACTGAGAGAGACAGAGAGATCGATAGATAGACGGAGATGTCGAGAGAGACGAGGGACTGATGAAGAAGATAGAAGAACTTGATTCATATTTGCTTACTCACAACGATAGTGCATACAGTGGTTATATAATAGAATACTTGGGCTTACTATCTAATAACCCAATACATCATATAATACTTATAATAGTTCTTGGTCCACTTGGAAGCCCAGCAACCTCGTACGAGCCCTAACCATTTCTCTCGGTCCTAACATTACCCCTCCGTTGAAGACATCCTCGTCCTCGAGGATGTGCGAGCCGTAGTGGGATAATGTCCGAGACAGTCGCACGAGCATCGCTATTGCCAGTGCATCGTTTTCCACGATCAAAAGGCCGATATTTACTTGCTAATCCTCGAGTCGTCACCATTGCTGCATTTTTCGTCATCCCAGTAGCTGCACTAGTTTTTTCCTGCTGCACCGAGGCTTGAGCTTCTGCAGTCCCTTGAGGAGTTCCCAAATCTGCCTTCATATTTCCCATGGCTGCCGTATAACACTCGAGAACAGTCCCTTTCTGCAACTGCTCCATGTGATCAAGCAGATTATCTATGGTATTCCAAGCTTCCTACTTGCGCTTTTCGTCGAACAGTTAGGGCGCGAGATATGAACGGCTGATATACTGTTTCTAATGATTTTACGTAGAACCAGGGAACGATATAGAAGGTAGAAGAAGAAGATTGGATCAGAAGGGGAGAGAGAGACTGAGAGAGACAGAGAGATGGATAGATAGACGGAGATGTCGAGAGAGACGAGGGACTGATGAAGAAGATAGAAGAACTTGATTCATATTTGCTTAATCCCAACGATAGTGCATACAGTGGTTATATAATAGAATACTTGGGCTTACTATCTAATAACCCAATACATCATATAATACTTATAATAGTTCTTGGTCCACTTGGAAGCCCAGCAACCTCGTACGAGCCCTAACCATTTCTCTCGGGTCCTAACATTACCCCTCCGTTGAAGACATCCTCGTCCTCGAGGATGTGCGAGCCGTAGTGGGATAATGTCCGAGACAGTCGCACGAGCATCGCTATTGCCAGTGCATCGTTTTCCACGATCAAAAGGCCGATATTTACTTGCTAATCCTCGAGTCGTCACCATTGCTGCATTTTTCGTCATCCCAGTAGCTGCACTAGTTTTTTCCTGCTGCACCGAGGCTTGAGCTTCTGCAGTCCCTTGAGGAGTTCCCAAATCTGCCTTCATATTTCCCATGGCTGCCGTATAACACTCGAGAACAGTCCCTTTCTGCAACTGCTCCATGTGATCAAGCAGATTATCTATGGTATTCCAAGCTGCACGATGCTTTGTCCTTGCACCATATTGAGGCTCAAAGATGACCCAAAGAACGCCTAGTGGGAACGACCCCTCGACGATACATTTTCCTCGATCGAAGGGTAAGTTCGGGTTCTTACCAACAAGCATCCACTTACCATACCACCTCCCGCGATCGAAAGGCACAAGATGACCTGAACTTTTCAGCTCTTCAGAAACTACATCAGCGTCATCCGTTGTCAGTTCGACCTCAATGGACGCTTCAACACTCTTTCCTCGATCGAAGGGTAGACATGACGTCATTATTGCGACGACACATCGACCACTTCGAAGTCGAACAGCTTCAGCTGCTGCTCTGCCACACAATTCAGATACCATCTTGTAAGCAACATAATCGCCTAGTCCCATTTGATCCGCAGCCAGCATCAGAATGCCATCATCACCCACAGTCTCATCAACCAAAGACTCGTCCTCAACCACACAGAATGCCAACACATCTGCTGCCTTCACAAGATCATCAACAACTGATATCGTTTCTTCAACAGAAACCACAGATTTTCCAACACACTTATCATCAATCATCAATGAATCATTCTCAAGCAATGAAACATGACATATAACACCATTAATATTAGCATCATCCAACACAGCCATCTCATCAACCAACACTGGAGAATGATCCACTTTGGATTCCATACATATATCATCAATAATATCGTCATCCAACACTAAGAAGACCTCATCAACCGAGCCAGATTCATTTTCATCATTAACCAACTCCACATGATCAAATTTTTCTAGCACAGCCTCAGCGAATTCATTCCAAGTTAGAGAGCCCTTACCTTCAACGTACTCGTCGTACCATTCGAAAGCCTCGCCGTCGATGTAGAGCCAAGCCACTTGAACCTTTTGCTGCTCGGTGAGTGTGGTTACCATCCGAAAATACTCCTTGCATTTTTGTAGCCAATCTCGGGGGTTCGTGCCATCGAAACGCGGGAATTCAAGCTTGGGAAAGGGGCGAGGTCGTGAGGCACTCCCGGTTCCCACCGTAATAGGAGCTCGGTCAAATCTGCCCGACGTCTTCAAGCAAGTATAATCCTCCATCGATGATCCTTGAATTTGGAGTTGCTTCTTGATCACTTGAATATTTTTGGCCATTTCTCCCACTTGAAACTTGAGTCCTTGTTGAGCTTGGGCAAACTCATCCATATGATGTTTCAACTTAGCCACGTTAGTGTTAAGCATCTCCAATGTTCCATTATCAGCTATAGCGATCCGAGGATGGTCAGCTCTGATACCACGTTGTAAGATCCCGGCCATATTTGAACCAGTTTCCTACTTGCGCTTTTCGTCGAACAGTTAGGGCGCGAGATATGAACGGCTGATATACTGTTTCTAATGATTTTACGTAGAACCAGGGAACGATATAGAAGGTAGAAGAAGAAGATTGGATCAGAAGGGGAGAGAGAGACTGAGAGAGACAGAGAGATCGATAGATAGACGGAGATGTCGAGAGAGACGAGGGACTGATGAAGAAGATAGAAGAACTTGATTCATATTTGCTTAATCCCAACGATAGTGCATACAGTGGTTATATAATAGAATACTTGGGCTTACTATCTAATAACCCAATACATCATATAATACTTATAATAGTTCTTGGTCCACTTGGAAGCCCAGCAACCTCGTACGAGCCCTAACCATTTCTCTCGGGTCCTAACAAATTCCTTGGCCACAAGGTACAATACTTCGGGCTATTTTAAAAAATAAGATTACTTTCGGTTTCTTTTTAAAAAAAGGGAACTTGACCGAGTCAATTAAAAAAGAGGAACATGTTTTCTTAATTAACTAAACCCCTAATTAATACCTAAATAAAAAAAAAGAAATATATATATAAAATAAAAAAAGAAAACGCACCAACCTCATTGATTAATGCACCCACGAGCACCAAAACGAGATCTTGAAGGAAAAACGAGCTGAAGCATCCGCCGAAATCGAAACACCCAAGCTCCAAGAAACCCAATTTCGTTCTTGAACGCATATACAGTAAGTTCCGTTCATTTTAACGCCGGTTACAAGTATATATTATCGGGCATTGTAATTTCCGTTCATGTTAATGACATTTACATTTCGAGCATCGGGTATTAGATTTTCGAAGGTTTGGGTAGTTATGGGTAGCATTTTAACCTTAGATCTGTGCGAATTTGCAGAAAATTTTCGTTTTCCTATTATTCGAGTCTGCTATTCGAGTTTATTTGACTCGAAAAGTCACTCGGATAAGTTGTTTTGGCAACATACAATTCGGACATCAAACTCGAATAAACTCGGAAACTTTACTCGATTAATTTTACACTTACATATTATACGATATTATAATACTCGGATATGTTATTCGAGTTAAACGTAAACTCGAATGACTTACTCGAATAATTTTTTTCCGAATTTTTTATATACTCGAATAACTCGTTTGCAATAAAAGTCTATTTATTCCATTTATTTGTTCGATAACAACTTATCGAGTGTCTTCAAAATCTTAATACTCGAAGACTCTATTCGAGTTGTTTTACTACTCGAATTGTTTACTCGAATAACTCGTTTGCAATAAAAGTTGATTTATTCCGTTTATTTCTTCGATAACAACTTATCGAGTGTCTTCAAAATCTTAATACTCGAAGACTCTATTCGAGTTGTTTTACTACTCGAATTGTTTACTCGATTAATTTCTATTTTTCGAATATTGTAATTATTCGAATAATGCATATTGCAATTAAATTTTATTAACAATGATTTGTTTCATATGCAGGTTATGCCGACCAGCATCATGATTGATTACGATGGAGAATGGATAATTGGGAATGATAATAAATGGACATGGGTTCCAAGGATGGGAACAAATATGAAGCCCATTGGGTTCGATGTCGATTGTTGTTTGCTAGACGATCTGCGGAACGAAATATACGAGACTATTGGCGTAAGCGGGAGGCCGGAGTTAAAGCTAAGTTATCAGCCATCTATGAGAGGTATGGAAGGGTGTGCTCCGTTGTATATAAAGAATGATCGAGAGTTGAAGGGTTATATATACTTAGGGGGTCCAATGGATAGACCGATTCTCCGTGTGGAGATTGGACTCCCTACGACCCTCCACCGTCAAACTCTCGCGGATGATGAAGTTGGTCCCGTTCCAATTGAGGTTCGTAGCGATGGAGGTGGTTACATCGATGATTATTTTGACCGTATCATCGACTTTGGCGGATGCGAAGATGTGAATTATAGGGGTGAAGGTCACAATGAGGTGAACGATCGTGATGAGAATATTGCATCACGGCAGAACGTGCACGTCAATTTTGATGGCGTAGACGGAGAAAATGCGGACGGGAATAATGAGGAGGAGGAGGAAGAGGAAAATGCAACTATTCCTAGCGATCGATATTCTTTTACCGACGGTTCCACCATGAAGGTCGGTGATGAATTCGAGGATAAGAAGGCCGTCAAGAATAGGATCCAAAGAGTTGCTATAGAGGCATGCTTCGAGGTCAAGATTATAAAATCTTCCCGATCGTACTATGGCGTGAGATGCAAAGAGGATGGATGTACTTGGAGGATATGGACGGCGAAGATTAAGGATACATCCGTATTCTCGATTCGTACGTATTGCAACACACATACGTGCGACCTTGCAAATCGGAACGCAAGACTCACTCAAGCATCGTCAACCTCCGTGAGTGATATGCTGCTTGAATCTTTTCAGGGTTCAACAAGTACACCGGCCCCTAAACTCATTCAAACAATGATGAGAAATCGTGGGATTGAAGTTTCGTACTTCAAAGCATGGAAAGGAGGCATTTTAGCACAAAATGCAATGAAGGGTGACCCCGATGAGAGTTACAAGCTGTTGCCGTCGTACCTGTCGACGTTGAGAAGAGTGAATCCGGGAACCATAGCAAGCGTATATCTGGACGACGAGCGGAGATTTAAGCACGCATTCCTATCCCTTGGTGCTTGTATTGCAGGATACCGTCACATGAGGAAGGTTGTTTGCATAGACGGTACTTGGTTGAAAGGAAAGTATGGGGGTACGTTGCTCATTGCATCAGCGGAGGATGGCGACCGCCATCAGTTTCCTTTAGCTTGGGCATAATCGACAATAACGAGTGCATAGAAGCTTGGTCGTGGTTCTTGAACGAGCTCTTGCAAGTCGTGCCCAACGAGGACGATCTTGTCATCGTATCCGACAGATCTCCTTCTATCAAAGCCGCCGTTGCAGCCGTCTACGGTCGTGCGCACCACGGTCATTGTATTTGGCACCTGTCACAAAATATGAAAAGCAGGTGTAAGAAGCAGGGTGCGACCGAGACGTTCATACACATTGCTAAAATATACAAGCAATGCGACTTTGATTCACAATATGGTGATTTTGAGAATAGGTTTCCCACCGCATACGCGTATTTGCAACAGACTGATACTAAGGAACGATGGAGTCGAGCCTATTCTCCGACGTCTCGCTATAACATCATGACTACGAACGGGGTGGAATCGATTAATGCAAGACTCCGCGAAGAAAGAAAGCTACCGATCATTGCGCTTCTGGAATCGATACAGAGGCTGACGGCGGATTGGTTTGCTAGATACAGACAGCAATCTGGACAAGCAACCACGCGGTTTACCCCGACGGTGGAAATGAAGCTCCGTGAGAGGTATGAGCTAAGTCAAGGGTATGAAGTACATGAAATCGCTCCGCATGAGTACGATGTCCGATCTCCGGGGGGTCGTGCCATTGTTAACTTGCGGTCGAAGACTTGTACGTGCCGCCAATTCGACATCGACAGGATTCCTTGTCCACATGCAATCGCGGCGAGTCTACGAGCGAACATGAGTTTCTACCCGTTGTGTTCGGAATATTATTCTGTCCTAACGTGGCAGTCTGCTTATCACGGACGAGTTTCGCCGGTTCCGGATCAAGCCGAGTGGGATACCTCGGATGAATTGGTGTTGCCGCCTCCGTTCGTAGCAAGGCGTGGTCGGAGAAAAGAAAGGAGGTTTCCGTCCGTCGGTGAGTTTGGTCGTAGACATTAAGTAAATCTTGATGTATGAGTTTGTATGAGTTTGATTATGAGGTTGTATGAGTTTGATGTATGAGGTTGTATGAGATTGATGGATTATTGTGAGTTTGGCTTGATTGTAGCTTATTTCACTGTTATTCGAGTAAAATGCACAACTCGAATATTATTAGAATAGGTCACTCGAATAACGTAACAATAAAAAGTCGAAAACGAAAACCTGAACTTATTCGAGTAACCGAATAACTCGAATAATTTAGAAAAAAATCGTATATCTTACTCGAATAATATCTTGTAATTCGAGTGTTCTTTTCAGAATTTTTGAATTTTAATTATCTCGATACGTAGATGTATAAATATCAATATTTCGATGTTTTAGGGCCTTCATGATGTTAATAAGTCGCTTTATGAAGATTAACAATGTTTAATAAAAGTCGTTGCATGACATACAATGAAATACAGTGGTAGATAGGACTTTAGTATATACATTCCCATCAACAATATATGTAACATGTATCGAAATATCAACTTGATTTTCTTTTTTTTTCAAGAATCTCTATAATATCTTATTACTTAGAAAGAAAATGTTATTTAACATGAAATGATATTTAACATGAA
Organism: Craterostigma plantagineum; assembly: GCA_027422505.1. Lineage (NCBI taxonomy): Eukaryota > Viridiplantae > Streptophyta > Magnoliopsida > Lamiales > Linderniaceae > Craterostigma > Craterostigma plantagineum. The sequence continues at coordinate 12,503,096 of JAPQWV010000012.1, read as the reverse complement.
ATGTTTTCATGTTATTTAACATTTCATGCTCATGATATAAAACAATATTTTCGATTTTTAAATTATTCGAGTTATGTATTATACTCGAATACGCTCGAATACGGACCTCGATAAAAGTAGCATTATTCGAACAAGCTCTTTCACTCGAATAACAGTGAAGTTCGACAAAAACAACTTATCCAGTGAAGTTTATTCGAGTGCTATATGATACTCGGATTGAGCTCGAATAGCTTACTCGTTTAATTCCCATTATTCGAACAAGATCTTTGACTCGGATAACAGTGAAGTCCGATAAAATCAATTGATCCAGTGAAGCTTATTCGAGTGCTATGAGGTACTCGAATTAGGCTCGATTATCTTACGCGAATAATTATCATTATTCGAACAAACTCTTTCACTCGAATAACAGTGAAATTTGGAATAAACAACACTGAACCTTGAACACTCTGAACAACCTCAACAGCAACTCAACCAACCATAACACAGAACAATTCCAAATCAAAAAATCTATACAAATATATAAAAAATCTAAAACGGTTCATACAATATCCCAATTGTTAAAATAAATACATATAGTCAAAAACTTTCTAAACAAGACAACTTTAGAATCGTCCAAAGCGTAGAGATCATCTCTGTTACCGATCAACAGAGACATCGCGGCCCTAAGCATGTACATACCGCACTCTCCGCTGTTCAAGAAATATAACAATTTCAGGTTTAAGAAAATAAGAAAATAAGAAAGTGAGAAAATAAAAAAATTACCTGAGACGTTGTTGAGGGAAATTGGGGCACCGCACCCAAGAAAACTTCTCCCCGGATTCTTGCTCCACACCTACGTGTTGAAGCATCAGCGGTATCACTTCGGCCAAAGGATCGAGGAACGGCTTCATTGCCCTCAAGTCCGAATCGCTGCTGCGATCGGAATCCAAAACGAGGATGTTCCTGTCCTTGAACCGAGCGACGAGGAGCACCCAATGCGAGTTAAATGCCAATGGGATGACGGCCACATCCGCTTGGCTCCAGTGAAGTGACGGCTTGCCGCCGTATATCGCATTGATCTCTCCCGTGGCGAATAGGTCGAACGAGGACACGTTCCACGGTCGCGGTTTGGCGGACTCCATCCTGACTGCATGTGCGAAGTTGGCGTTCACGTACGCGATTCGCTCCGCATGCACGCAGTTCTCTTGCATCGCCGTGAACCCGCTGAATGCCTCGTTGACGTGCTGCAATAATAGCATATAATGTTATTAAACGAAATAATTAGAACATATTTAGCAAAAAACACACATACCTCATCCGAAAGCCACACTTTCGGAGTGGACAGGTCGGCAAAGAATTTCTTGTTGTACGCTTGGAGGATTCCTTGCCGTTCCTCCTTTGCGCCCATTCTTGCCACCTCCGCCGCGACGGCATCCCAATTCTTCACCCTCTCGCCGATGATATGCTCTATGTCCGCGCGGCGTTGTATTGCAACGCGAGGGGTCGAATCGGGCGTCGGCGTATACGGACTCGAAAGCAGCCTCGACTTCTTCTTCGCACGTTCCGTCCGTGGCCGCCTCTTCTCCGCTTCCGCCGCCTTCTTTGCCTTCGACGCCGCGGCGGCCCTCTGCGCCTCCGCCCACGCCGCCTGCTTTGCCTTCGACGCCGCGGCGGCAGTTTCTGCCGCCGCCTCCGCCGCCGCGGCCTGCTCCGCCGCCGCCCTCTCCGCCGCCGCCTGCTCCGCCGCGGCCCTCTCCGCCGCCGCCCTCTCCGCCGCCGCCTGCTCCGCCGCCGCCCTCTCCGCCGCGGCCTGCTCCGCCGCCGCCCTCTCCGCCGCCGCCCTATCCGCCGCGGCCCTCTCCGCCGCCTCCGCCGCGGCCCTCTCCGCCGCCGCCCTCGTAATATCCCGCACCGTTCTCGGCGTCAGGCTCTCAAGGGCTACAAAATTAGAGTATTACGTTAGATTTACGTAATATCAATATAATCTTATAAAATAAACATTAAGTAAGACATACCTTGGACCACGATCGAGCGCAGCTCCCTAATCTCCGTCCGCAAATCCCGTACATCGCCTTCCAGCCTGTCCATTCTTCTATCGAAATGGGCGATGATTGAGCCGAAAGGAGGAGGAGACGGCCTCGGAGGAGAAGACCTCGGAGGAGACGGCCTCGGAGGAGGAGACGGCCGAGGAGGAGACGACCGAGGAGGAGACGGCGCAAGCCGATGCTCGGTGCAGTAGACCGGCAGCCCATTTAGAAGATGCTCCACTATCCTCTGGGCCACGGCATCATTCCGGCTGCCACAAAATCCGGCGACCGTGCGGAAGTGCCTTGAATCGGCTTCAGCATCGGTCGGTGTAAGGCAACACCGCACGTCCTGTGTATTTGTACAATTTAGAAAACGCAATCTAAATAAATCCATATTATAAATAAATAAATATACTTACATCCATCGCCACGGCACCGAATGCACGCTCGACCGCTTGCCATCCCGGAGCAGAGCTCTTGCCGTAAAATGTCGTCTTCCAATGGCACATACGGGGTAGCGGGAGCCCTTCGCCGGCTCTTCTCACAGTGAATTCTTGCCCGACGGTCGGCCAGCACTCGTATGCCAGAACCTGATAAAAGAGAGTAGAAGTAAGTTAAAATAAATATAATATGTCTTAAATAATAATACAAAACTAATTTAATTACCTGAAGCGGCATTACGAAGCCGCTGATATCGAAGGTAGTAATGGTTCTTCCATTCGATGCCATCTCCATCGCCCTCCCCAAGAGGTCTTTGTTCAGACCATAAATGACCTCTTCGAACGATATCCTTCCCCAAGGATATTCGTTGAAGCGGTCGAAGTCCTCCACCAGACGGAGCCACTCCTCCTTGACCTTCAAGTCCTTCTTTACCCTCCGCTCCCCTAGCACCCCGACGGCAAAATAAAGGGCCGCCATCTTCAATTTCTCGGGATGAACGCCCGAGGCTCCACCGGCGTCACGGATCATTTCCGTGACTTTCTTATCCAAATCGTGTAAATATATAACGTCCTTGCCTGCGAGCCATAAAACAAACGTTAGTTTTTGAAATCGAAGTAAAAAAACGAATCAAAAAGATAAAAAAAATAGA